>OX387211.1:17953880-19268981 GCA_947561695.1 Tyria jacobaeae | reverse complement strand
CGGTTATGTGTAAGGCACCTCTTAGATATAATATGATTAATATGAGAATATACTCAACTTTAATACACGCATTATGATATAATTATCTAAAGTAGTAAGATAAGTAAAAATAAACTTGATAGTAAACATTTTTATGGGTATAAATAATACTAAAATTCCGTCTTTGTAGAGGGTCCGTAAAGAGAAATCTACACCCATGCTGCAATGTAGGAACTCCTTTCATCTCTGTATCTATTTAAACAAAGTCTGTAGGGATTGTGTCATACCGAGATGATTTATTAATACCGTTTCTTTGTGAGATAATAAACTGTCTGAATAAATAATGATATATACTTTTTTATTACTATTTAAAAGCGGGGCTTTAATCAAAAAGGAGGTGGTTCTTAATCGTGTCTTGTCCTATATCTTCGCTATTTATGAATCGATTTGATTATTTATTTTAAAGAGTACTCATTGTGAGGTGTAAATTAAGAGGTGTAAATTAAGATTACTATTTATAGACTACAGATATTTACTATTGATCACTGTACTAGCTTTGAAGTCGGTTATATAGTCTTTATATATCAAATAATAATAATATCAAAACGAAAAAAAGGGATTGTTGATTATGATACAAATTCTTTTTTGTATTTTAAATAAGTGTATTAGTATTTAATGTACAGTTGAGAAGGTTTATAACTATCAAAAGAGAAAGTTGGAAAAATCCTAAACTGTGTTTGTTATTGTGTTGTATTATGTGACGTATTATGACTAGTTCTGATATAAATTATAAACTTACGGTGCCCTATGTCCTTTTCTATTCCCCTGACAACGTATACCCAAAATTGTATAATAATCGGTTGAGTCGTTAAGGTTTAAAGGCGTTACAAGAAGACACACACATATGTTTGCAGCTGCGACGTTGGTAAGGATTTTCTCTAAAATATTTCTTAAATAATAACAAAGCACAATAATGGATGGATGCTCAGCTTTTATTCATTTATGCCACTTCGTTGTTCGTCAAACTAAATTCTATTGAAACTGGAGCGGTGGTAAAGAGACGGCTACACTGTGAAACTTAGTGTATCGATGTAATTAAGTAGTTTTAAAAAACGTTTAAATTTCATTCGTGAAAAAAAAATAATACTATGCGTTTCAAATGAGAAGATATTAGTCAACTTAATTTTACATGTATACATACACTAACGCTTTTATCCCCAAAGGGGTAGGCAGAGGCTAATCTAACACACACATTTTGCCAATCATAAGAATTTATACCCACTCGCGTAAATAATAAGAAGCAAGCCTGTTGCCATCATCCCTGCACTTTATAACTGTGTATACACTGTCTGATATATAACATTCCGGTCATTTAGATTTTTAAGACACCAACCTGAAGAGATTGTATGGTTCTATTCACTCCAGCACTTTCTTATATACTTAAAAAAACCCAACTAATCAACTTAACACCGAAAAATATGTGTGTTTACGATGGAAAATAAATTTATATTCAATTTTACTTTATCAATTATTATTTTTAACAGTAGGTAAGGTAACAACACAAAGCATTTTTTTAATAGGATAGGAGACAAACGAGCAGACATGTCACCTGATGGTAAGTGCTTACCATCACCTATTGATTAGACACCTGCAACTCAAGAGTCACAAGTGCGTTGCTGGCCTTTTAGTTGGGAGTACGCTTTTTTATTAAAGGTTTGAAGGTCGTATCGATCCGGAAATACGGCAGGCGATAGTTTATTCCACAGGCTGGTTGTGCAAGACTAAAAGCTTCTGAAGAAGGGCACAGTATTGGAGTGCCAATCGTCCAGGTGATGGGGATGGATATTTTGTAGCGTAGGACGATGGCGGAAACCTGCAGTCGGTATAAGTCCAAAAAATTTCTCTACACTCCTCATGAGTGTCTCCTCAGTGAGTGAGTAAAGCAACATCTGTAGACCAAGATGTCAAGTCGATCAGAACTATCCTGACAATCAATGATGCGAGTCGCACTCCGTTGAATGCTTTCAAGAGGGAGCAGCTGATACTGGGGGGTCGTATAAAGTTGCAGGGGCTGGAGGGAAATATTGTCTCGATCTGTTTAGCACTAGGCTCATTTAGCATAATCTAAATGACCGAGAAACTGGAATTTGTGCGATATATCGATATCAACGATTAGTGTCGTTATATCGCACGAATGGCGAAATGCGAATGCGATATATCGACACTTAGGACGGGTAGGTACATATAGATTGTATGGAAATCGAAAGCAATATAGGGTTAGGAGTAGTTTTGACAACTATTACCTTCAGTAAGATCAGTAAGATTGGAACCCTTCTACTATGAAAATGTTTTTGTGCTGAGCAGGAATCTAACCATGCCCCCAAAATGGAAGTAGAATGGACAATCGCCTCCGCCCACATAAATAGATTTTCCAAGTATCATTTAATTTAATCACCATTCTAAATGTATGATTAGAAATGAATAATATTCTACTAACAGTTGAAATTGACTATCTGTTTGTTATATTATCCTATTGTTTTATTCAATAGTCAAAAGACTGCTATATAAATTACATTTATTTTTTTACATTTTTTTTTTAATATAAACTCACGCTTTTCGCAGAATAGTAGGCAGAAACAACAGCAACTGTCTTGTCTCTTTCCATCTCTAGCGATCTCTTTATTAAACTTTTCATAGAAACGCCGGTTTAGGGTACTTCTGGCTTACACTTTTCTAAGAACAATAGAAAATTTAAAAAAAAAATAACACAAAAAATTGGTGTATGTAAAGAGAAAATTAGAGAGATGCTCAATCTCTCTCATTTTCTCTTTATATTATACATATAAAGAGAAAACTAGATTATATACCAATTTTTTTGTGTTATTTGTTTTTAATATTTTTTAAATCTATATTAATGTATTAATGCTAAATATATTAGATTCTAGAGACCGTAACACTATCCTGCCTTCTAGAGAAGTCCTATTACTCCATGAAAGGTACTCGATATACTACTAGCATCCGTGTATTTTTATAGCGATCGCTTGCTAATGACGGTATGAAAACTAAAATAAAAAATAAAGTCACGATCACATTTAAAAAATATGTAGTTGGGAAACTTTTATAAGAAAATAGCTCGTGAGTTCGTTCGAGACAACATTTTGACCTGTACATTTTTCCGGGATAAAAAGTCTCGAAAGATCCTTTTCGTATTCAACTTCAAACATCAATACTTGTTAAATAGTAATTCAATTTCCTGTCTAAAAATTTAAAATATTTTTGGTTTGTTCTAGTTTTCTTAGACCACCGCATTAAAAATAAATTCCTGTGTCTCTGGAAATTTTCAAACATTTAAACAACAGACACAACAGACACACACAATTTTTGTCCCGTGTGGCAATAGAACCCACGACCAATTTTTTCAATTTACGTGCTATACAAATTAACACTCGAAAAGACATATAAGTAACAATTATTTAATTTTTTAATTTATGATGACATCACATGAACGTAACATGAACGTAAGATTTGATAGCCATTCTGAATTTACACAGCACACGAATTCGTCCAACATTATCGAGAAGACCAAACGCAAGGTATCCTTTATTATTTATTTAAATCATTAATATGCACTTCTACATTTTAAATTTGTTTCTTAAAAATTAATATTATTCCTGGATTTGAAAAAAGTGACACAATAATACTGACCACTTCATGTAAGTAGTGAATTAATTATTAAAATATTTTCATTATTTATCTTTTTTTTTCTCCATTTAAAAAAGAGAACTCCCGCATTAGGAATAATTGCTGTGTCGCGGGGGCCTTACATATATTCAATCAATGGACACAAAGAACACCCAGACCCGAGACAACTAGTTGTATATCACACAAATGTTTGTCCCGTGTGTTTATCGAACCCACGACCTCCGTTTCAGCAGTCAGAGTCGCCAACCACTAGACCAACAGACCCGTATTTAATTTATTTAATCGAAATGTTAGTAATGTAGATCCAATGTCACTGCCACTAAGACTATTTAAATTAAACCTCACATGTCAAAATCTATTAAACCGTCTAGAGCTCTAGAGCGTGCCAATGTACAACATACCTACATAACTATATAACATAAACACCTTCACACTCAAAAAATATAACATAATTGTTCACTCGGGCAAGTAGATATTCTATCGGTTAAGTTATATAGACAAAAAGAGAAAGATTGATTCCAATTTAATTAAAAAACTCTTTCAATATTGCTACGACTGCTAGTTACAAGTGGAACCCGTTCACAAACATGACGTGTGTATTGTGTATCACCTGTCACCTCCTCTGTCATTCTATTATTGTCACCAAATTAATTATATATACAGGTGTTTACTGCCGTAATAATTAATCATTATTATAACGTTCTCAATTAATTTCATATGATGCTGAAGCCACAAACGTTTCCAAAGTAAGATAGTTTAATTTAACTAATTACAGTATACAATATAACTAAATTAACCGTGTTAAATTAATTTATTGAAATAATATCGAAGGATGCCTCAAAACTTCTACTAGTGGAATAACGTACTAGTTTACATCTTACTAGCTTTTGCACACGGGTCCGCTTACTTTAATGTTGATTTTGACGGGCCTGTTGGTCTTGTGAACCGGATTGGTTGGTTAGTGATCCTGACTGGTGAACCGGAGCTCGGGTTTAGGGTTAGAATCCCACACGGGAAAACAATTTGTGTGGTCTACAAACAGTTGTCCTGAGTCTGGGTGTTCTTTATATGACACAGGAGTTATCTCTAAAGGGGAGTTATCTTTTCTATAAAATTATAATTTTAATCAATTCAGATATCCTAGTATTAAACTGAACAGCCTAGACACTTACAAGCGGAGTAATACCACGGCCTTACAGGCAACCTGTTGCGAAACAGTGCTTGTGTTATATTGCACCAATTCAGTACCTTTTACAACGCGAACCAAGTAATTCACTATATGTATTTATAGATAACAATTGCATCAGTTGCTCTGACCTTTGTTCACCGACCTTGCTTTGAGTCCTTCGTCATGCGATGTACGAGTTTTCTCGACTATCGATTCATACGTAATAGGGCAAGAATGCGTGGTTTTCGTGGCAATAAAACCTATAATTGTAAGCCGTAAAATTGTTTGTAGAAAGAAAAATAGAATTTTACGCCAACGTGTTTAAACATGCAGGTTTTTAAGTAATAAAGTATATTATATTAATAGATAAAGCCGTGTGATTCTTGGTAGAGTAAAAGAAGGGCCTTCACATCTCTTTTCATGGGTATCGTAAAAGGCGTCTAAGGGAGCGGAGCAATAGGTTTGATCTGCATTATGTAAGTGTTACAAAATTATGGTTACAATAAGTTTGTATTTAAGACGCCTTACCTTTCAGGCGTATAATCATTTTGGTATTATTATTGATTTTATTTTTTTAGTGGATATGTGATTTAGTATTTTATTTGAGGTTTTGGCGTTCGCGTATTGTGTTCAGCCATAACATTCGAACTTTTTTTTTAACAGATTATCGTTTCTACTCGATTGCCAGTGACAAATTAATACTCACTACACAAGAGACTCTTCAGAAGCACTGAATCCATTAATACTATTGCAACACATATCCAGTGAGAAGCAGTGCAGTGACAATGAAATGGTTATCTGTGTGCCGCTTCTCGACAACAAAAGCGTCGTGGAGACGTTTGAAATAATAGCCGCACCTTAGCCCACTGTGTAAGGTAGCTTCCGTCAGCACTTTCCTGAAGATGGCTGCGACAGTTTAATATAATATGAACTATAGGTATTCTTAACTTAAATTATGCTTTGTTATATTTACGTAGGTTTCTTTCATGTCTAAATTGCTCCTTCAAACATTATGTATGTTTGTATACCATTTTTTAAGCGACTCCCCGTCCCTGTCTCCTGACAAAGTACATACACCTATATGTACGAACGCAAATATTTACGACGGTGTAAGCTAAGAGGTCTCAAAAACTTTTTGGTAACTAAAAAAATTAAAAATTTAAATTTCGAATGCAATGCTGAAATATGGAAGTTTTGATTGAACGCAATACGCGAACGATAAAACCTCAGCACTTACTTAATAGGAAGCAAGCATATTCCAGTCACAGAGCACTGCATATTTACTGTCTGAAGGAAAACAGTCAATAGGTATGAAATTGTATTTCAATGTTGAAAACTTATAAACTTAAAGGAATAAGAATGAGAGTGTTAGCGGTGTTATTTGACTTGAACTGTTTATTACTTGTTAAGCAACAAAACTCACTTTCAACAAAACTTATGAGCCTTGGGCGTTTTGTGTTCTTCGATTTGATAAAAATTCATATCTAGTTGCCTTTCTATTTTTAGCTTTTTTTTTAAGAGAATTCCCGCATTAGGAATTATTTCTGTGTCGTGAAGGCATTCTTAAACAATGGAAACAAAGAAAACACAGATTCATGACAACTATTTGTGGATCACATAAATTTTGTCCAGATTTTTGGAATCGAACGCATGTCCTCCGATTCAGTATTTAAGTCACCAACCACGAGATTAACGGGTCAGTCAAAACATTTGTGTATATTCAGCAATTTTTTTTTTTACAAAAAGCATGTTACATAACCGTTGTTTATTCTTCGATTTGATAAGAATGCATATCTATTTGGTTTAATTTTTTTTTGACTTACTATTACATTGTAGACTGCAATTTGAATACATACTAGCTTTTGAACGTGACTTCATTAGAGTAAAACTTTTCTGGGAAAAAAATATGTGTTATGTCGAAAGTTCATCTAGATAGGCCTAGCAGTTCTGGCGTGATTCCAGTAGGTCTAGCAGTTCTGGCGTGATTCCAGTAGGTCTAGCAGTTCTGGCGTGATTAAGTAACAATCATCCATTCAATCTTTTTCATTTATAACAGTAGCAAGAAAAGTAAGAGTACTATGTACACTATTCCCAAGTGATTTTATTTCTATAAAGTTACACTATTTCAAAGTCACGTAAATTGACTACTAATTTAATAGAATCCTAGAGACTACTAATTTAAACCTAGCTTATCAACTCGCGTCTTACGAAATACAACCGCCAACTTATTTGTATTCAAACCAAGTAAATATTTATTCTAATTCACAATTCATGCTACGACCGCTACGACCGCTACGAGCGCTACGTTTCAAGTCTATGTATGTATATTTTTGTTACTTGTATTGGGCTTTGTGACTTTCGTGCATAACAATAATAAAATATGTATGTATTATGATAAAATATATATCTTGTTTGAAGCGAAATATTTTTTATTATAAAAAAGTTGGGTCAGACTTCCTGTCACCAGCCAGTTTGAGGTAAAAGTGTGCAAAGCAGAATTGCTTGAGTTGTTGCTTAGAATTCCAAATCCATGTGTATAAGTTCTCCTCAATCCTCCCTTTCCTGTCAATAAACTATTTTTTTTCCATTTTATTCTTAAAAGTGCACTGATGACTGCAATAGATTTGCCCCTATTAAATGAGTCTAAATTATAACCGACATAATGGAGTCTTTAGTTACGTCTCTGCTTACCCCTTCATGGATATAGGAGTGAGAGTATGTATGTGCTAATAAAAGAACTAACATTTTATATATAACTATAACAATCTTCCTAACCTGTGAAGTTGTTTAAATTCTTTTTTCATTACCAAGTTCTCGTAAAGAAACTGATTGAATGTATTGAAGTGTGATTTCCGTTCCGTGAACTCATTAGTGCTCGAAGTGAATTGAATAGTTTCATACAGCGTTAATAGAACAAATGGATTCACATTCACTTACAAATCGATTGTTGTTTGCATTTCGATTGCACTTTGTTATTACTGAGGAAGAAACAGCACGTCTGTTTGGAAGTTGTCATAACATTTAACAAGTATTAGACCCATGCTTAGGCACGAATGGGAAGGCTCGACCAGTGCAATACCGCAGCATCACAGAAAACCGGTTGTGAAGTAACGCTTGCGTTGCATTTCCCCGAAATGACTGAGGTTTCCAGAGGCCCAACTCCCCCTCTCTACTTTCCTCTCCACCCTGCCCCCTCTCCTCTTTCCTATCTCCTACCCACGTCCCTCTATCTCTCATCACCTTACGACTCTTGAGTTGCAGATGTCCATGGACGAAGGTTGTCCGTCCATCAGGTGACCCGTCTGTTCGTTTCTTTCCCTATAGTACAAAAAAAAAAAACTTCTGACCTGCTCTGATCTTTTCTTCAATCAATCATCTGAAATAATAAATACTATCTAAGAATCCAAGTATTATTTACATTATTTTATGAATTATAAAATGTGCAATACAAAAATAATATTTTCAAAATGTAAGTGAGAGAATTAATGTTAATTCAATTTATATAGAGACCTTCATACCGACATTATATACCTATTGCCGCTAACCTGGCAAAGAAAAGATAGAAATAAGAGAATGTATGAATGGTGGCTTTCAGTGGTAGAGCCATGCTTAGGCACGAATGGGCCGGCTCGCTTTACAGAAAACCTGCTGTGAAGCAACGCTGGCGTTGTATTTCCCCGAAATGAGTGAGTTTTCCGGAGACTTTCCCGGGTCTTTTAAGCGGGTCGTGAAAAAGCATCTCACCAGGCCGCCATAGCGTGGGTCACCATGCTGCATTGACTAGACATGCAATGAGGATGGTGACCACCACTCTTTGACTCCACCTATTGCTTTCCATCAGGCAAAGTGGAGTCACTATGGTAGGCTAATATAAAAAAAATAAATAATAAAAGACTCAATTCCCCTTCCCTCTTTCCTCTCACCTCATCCCCCTCTCCCCTTTCCCATCTCTTCACCTTCACCCCTCTCTTCTTTCCTCCTCCCCGTATTCCCCATCCTTGATCACCCTCAAAGGCGGGCAGCGCACTAATGACTCTTGAGTTGTGGGTGTCCATGGACGGAGGTTGTCACTTACCATCAGGTGACCCGTCTGTTCGTCTGTCCCCTATAGAATAAAAAAAAAAATCATAGCTATCTTAATTTAATTAAGTTTAAACTTGGCGAGAAGTAATGGAATGAATTAATAATATAAATACAAAATAAATCACGGTAAAATCTTGGTGTACAATAGACGGTAAAAAGAAGCGCCTGTACTACAAGTATTTAAATGTTGAATCACAGTTGCTGACAAAAGGCAACAGGTAAATTAGAGTTAGCTGTTTGTAACTCTTGCTGACACCGTACTGTTGAGAGTTGTTTACTTGGTGTCTAACCTGCGTTACATGATTCTACACTCTCTGATTATTATTTCACCATTGGATCAAATCTCATGGTCCAAAGTGGATCAATCTAAAATTACTCTACAGTTTTTCAAGACACGTACTAAACATGTTGAAATAAAACAACGGAACCATAAACACGGTTTCGGTTTGAGGGCTCGGATCTCCCAGCAACAGACCTGCTTGAGGTATTATTTAAGCTCCAAAATTCATTGCGTATAAACTATATCCATTTTCATTCCATACCATTATTTATAACCTTCAATATACTTCCGATTATCTCAATTTCTGAATTGACGTTATTAGACTGGTTCTTTTTATTAGTGGGACCAAATTCCAAGTGGCAAAACTTATTTGTTTTACACACTTCTTTCAGGGAGGGAAGAACGTATATATTGTGATGGATATATGTATGTATAAATAATATCTAAAGACCTAAAGCAGCCAGTGTAGCTCAGGAAAAGTAACAGACAGAATATTAAAAACAGACTAGAGACATATTTGCATATTATGATGATAATGGAAACGAATAATGTAGAAAGTTTTGATTAAAATAAAATATAATGTGTCGTATTTTTACATGTGTTACCAACATCTATATTAGTTTCTATTATCAATGCTCTGTGTGTAATCGGGGTACGTTTTTGTTCCCAATAAATTAACATACTTCCCAAGATTGATTCTTTTCGATGTCGATTTATAATGATATGCGAGGATATCATTGTATTAATACATAATAGATTCTGCTATTAGGTTATTGATTACCTACCTTAGTAAACTATATTAAAAATTCATCATCTTCCAGCCGTTTTCCAAATGTATTTAAGGTTAAGGATTTCTTATACGGTCCAACGCCTTCTTGACATCGTGCTACCCACCTTGGGAAAGTAGCCATTTTAAGACGGAAGAGAAAGAAAAAGAGAGATTTGTAGAAGGTTAATGGGAAGGAGTGCTGCCCAATACAGGGATAGTTGGCACTCCAAGGGGAGACCTTCATCCAGCAGTCGACGGCGATTGGCTAATGACGATCTTGGAGAACGTATGGGTACAGTAACCGTGTGGTAAAAGACAGCATGTCTTGGATGAATAGATGACGAAGTTTGGGTCTCGTATCTGTATGACCTGTCCTTCTGTGACTGAAAAGACGACTAGTAGAGGAACACCTTTTTCTTTTCTTATCGAAACTGCCACCAATATGTGTATATGCTTATAAATGCAAATATTAGACATGTATGGTATAATAATGTCATAATTATGTAATTTTTCAGTAACATGAACACCAAAAATGTAGCTGTAGCCGATTTAGAAAGCTGTCGACAATGAAGAGTACAGGTATTACATTGAATTTTACTCGGAATCAGGAATAATCATAGTAATGTTTTGAATCAGTGAGGTATATTGTAAGCTTATTAAATCCTTTGTTACTTCTGTATAAATCTGAAAGTCATGAGTGCGCGACCCTGACTTTCTTGAGCTATTGCTTATACTCCTTAATCCATAATATAAGGAGTATGCCATTCTTTTCCGTTCTATCTTCCTTTTCCTGTTGATGTACTACAAAAGTGCCAGGACGGAATAAGCTTACCCCAATAATGTAACTGCGACGCGGATATGATACGCAAAATGAAGGTGTTCCTTACGCCTCTGAATACCCTTTCGGAGATACAGGCTTGTTAAAATATATATATATATATATATATATATACAATATATATATATATATATGTATTTTATATCTTATAAATTCATCTGATATGATATTGTTTTTGTCTACTAAAAATATTTAATTTCCCTTTTGTTATATAACCTATATTTTACCTTCGAGTACTTGAATTAGTCATAATAATATTCGACTATTGCACTACCCTGTTCGCCTAGGGGCCGGCTCGACTATGTTGCACTTAGCCGAAATTAGTGAGATTGCCGGTGGCCTAACTCCTCCTCTCCTTTTTCCTCTCCCCTGACCGGGGAGCGTGGCCTTTTCCCATCTCCTTATCCCCCTCTCTTTCCCCTCCCCGCTTAAGCTGATCCCTTATCACCCTCAAAGGTGGGCAGCGCACTTACGACTCCCGAGTTGCAGGTGTCTATGGATGGCGGTTGTCACTTAGAATCAGGTGACCCGTCAGTTGGTCTGTCCCCCTATTATAAAAAAAAATGTGGTTGCTAAGCTAGAGGTTGTGAGATCGCTTCTCATTTTGGACAAATTATTAAGTAATAGGCGTGATCATTTGTTCTGCCTGGAGGCAATATTAGTAGGTAGACATATATTTTATATAATTATAACCAAGAATATGCGTGCCTCGTCATCTAAATCTGCGATTACCCTGTTTCCAGCCAAGTTTATAAATTAGGCACACCTGGCTTTGTATTTGTGCACACAAAACATTTGCTATATACAAAGACATTAATCTTGTACCTAACCAAGGAGGTAATCATTTGGAACAGATAATATTCTCTATCTACACAAATATTTTGTTCTGCAGATAAGCATTCGACTGAAGTTCTTACTTTATAAGTACTAATTCGTATATGAATTTCCAAAATGAATAATCTTTAACATACAACAAAATTCACTATTGTATTAGTTTTCTTCTATGAAAGACAACTCCCGCATTAGGATTAAGACCTGTGTCGCGGGGGACTTTATATTAATTTAAACAACGGACACAAAGAACACAAGAACGCCTAGACTCGCAACAACAATTTGAGGATTACAAAAAGTGTTGCCCGTGCGGGGATCAAACCCACAACACTCGGCGCGGCAGCGTGGTGGCGAGGTGACCACTTAAGCCGCTACACCATCTATGCAGTCTACTATATACTAATACTTTCTTATACTTATTATTTGACATGTAATTATATGTTGATGTTTTCAATTATTATTACTGACATATATACTATTTATACGATATGGACATGAGGAATTTACATTGTAGGTATTTTATTTATTTATTTATTTAACTTAATGCACATATTGTACAAGGCGGACTTAATGTCTTAGCCATTCTCTGCCAGTAAACCTTCGGGTGTTGCAGAAATAAAAGTGTTAAGTGCGAAGAATAAGGCAGAAAAGGAGGAACTAGTTTTAAAGGAGTATAAATACAAGAAAATAAAAGGTTATACACATTATTATACATTATATACATTACATTCATTAATTACATACAAAAAAAGAAAGAGAACAAAAAAATGAAAAATGATGTGACAATTAAGCAGGAGATCACGTACCCTTTGTTTAAACAGAAAGCGGTTTGTGGACATCCTCATATCATGTGGGAGCGCATTCCAAAAAAGAACAGATTGGACATAG
This sequence comes from Tyria jacobaeae, assembly GCA_947561695.1. Lineage (NCBI taxonomy): Eukaryota > Metazoa > Arthropoda > Insecta > Lepidoptera > Erebidae > Tyria > Tyria jacobaeae. The sequence continues at coordinate 19,256,443 of OX387211.1, read as the reverse complement.
AACGAAGCGTTCACGAACTAGAAGTTACGAGGAGGATATAAAAGAAGATTGTTGTGTTAGGTACGAAGGTTTCTGTCATGATTTGAACACAGTAAACGAAGATAGGGTGCTAAATAAGATGGAGGAGATAGAGAGTTAAGAAAAGAGAAGAGAGAAGTCAGTGCGCGAAGATTACGTTGCTGGTGAATCGGAAGCCATTTTAACTCAGAACGTAAAGCAGACACATGGTCATACTTGCGAAGATTTTATGAATGATATAGACTATATTATACTTTTGAGTTGTACATAGACTGCACTGATGGCGTAGCGGTTTAAGTGGTCACCTCGCCACCAATCATGAGTCCTGGCTGGGATCCATGAGTCCTGGCTGGGATTCATGAGTCCTGGCTGGGATCCATGAGTCCTGGCTGGGATCCATGAGTCCTGGCTGGGATCCATGAGTCCTGGCTGGGATCTTCCAAAACTGACCACGCTGGTCGAACTGCCCACGCATTTGCTCTCGCGCATGACCTTACCCAACTGGTACTCCAGCCCACCAGGATACCAGACAACGGGTCAAGCGCCCTCTTTGCTGGACCTACTGCTGACGAATCACCCAGCGCAGTACAGCGTATCGGTTCTCGCCCCTCTGGGATCCTCCGACCACTGCCTGGTGTCGACCTCAGTGCCTCTAGTTACGCCTCCACGACCTGTGGTAACAAGGCGGCGGTTATGGCACTACTCGTCAGCAGACTGGGATGGAATGCGGGAATATTTTGCATCCATCCCGTGGGCTCAACGCTGCTTTAAAGATAGGGATCTGTCGCAAAGTGTGTCTGCCGTGACTGACGAAATCACTGTCGGTATGGAGTATTATATCCCCTACAGTGAAGTCGCCAGCACGAAGACCCGTCCCTGGTTCAATCGCGAGTGCATCCGGGCCGTTGCTCAAAAGCAGTCGGCCTACCGCGCATGGATCAGGGCCCGCGCACATTGTGACCCAGACATTGATCGCCTAAAAGCAGCACTAAACAGAGCCACTAGGGAATGCAAGAGGGCTTACATCAGAGCAGATGCCCAGCGCATTGCACGGTTTGGTCAAGAACTCGTCGCGTACCCTACGGGTAGCCGTAAGTTTTGGCGATTGGCCAAAGCCGTGCAGTCCAACTATTGCCAACCTTCGCTGCCGCCGTTGAACTACCCTGACGGATCACTGGCCCACGAGCCGCAAGAGAAAGCGAATCTACTAGCTGACCTCTTTGCGGCTAACTCCCGAATCGATGACCGTTGCGCGCACACGCCCACCATTGCGTCCTGCGACTCCGCAATGCGGGATATTCGCATCCGGCAGAGGGATGTCCGTGCGGAGCTTCGGTCACTCGATGTCCGGAAAGCCAGTGGACCCGATGGTATTCCGGCGGCGGTTCTTAAGAACTGTGCACCTGAGTTGTCTCCCGTACTAACGCGCTTGTATCGCCTGTCCTATTCCTCAGGAATTGTTCCGGAGGCCTGGAGAGAAGCGAATGTTCAACCCATTCCCAAAAAAGGCGACCGCTCCGATCCAGCTAATTACCGACCTATAGCCGTCACTTCCATACTCTGTAAGGTGTTCGAGCGGATCATCAACACCCAACTAATCCGCCACCTAGAGGATCACTCCTTGTTAAATGATCGGCAATATGGTTTTCGGCCGAACCGATCCACGGGTGATCTTCTAGCGTACGTCACACACCTTTGGGGTGAGGCTATGGATAGGCATGGGGAGTCCTTGGCCATCAGCCTCGACATTGCCAAGGCCTTCGATAGGGTGTGGCACCGCTCGCTTCTCTCCAAACTTCCTGCATTTGGTCTGCCACCTAAACTCTGCAACTGGGTTGCTGCCTTCCTCGAAAAGCGCCGCATTAGGGTTCTCTGCGACGGCGCGGCCTCAGACTTCCACGAGGTAAGCGCTGGTGTACCTCAGGGCTCCGTCCTATCGCCTACGCTGTTTCTTCTGCATATCAATGACATGTTGGCCCTTGGCAATATACATTGTTATGCAGACGACAGTACAGTGCACGGGCGATATTTCGGGCATCCTACTGCCAAGCTGGCAGACGTTGAGGAAAAACGACAGGAGCTTGTCGCTGAGCTCGACCGGGTCTTGAGCCGCATTTCCCAATGGGGCTGTGAGAATCTGGTCGAGTTCAGCGCCAAGAAAACACAAGCGTGTGTGTTCTCTAACAAAAAGTCTCCATTCCTTCCCCTTCCTACTCTTCAGAGCACTCAACTGCCACTGCAGGATAGGCTTAGTATTCTGGGTATGGATATTTGCCGGGATCTCAATCCGCGCGATTACATCGAGAGTGTCACTAAGGCGGCCTCGCGTAAGCTCGGCGTTTTAAACAAGGTGAGACGGTTCTTCTCGCCCGAGCAACTGTGTCTTTTGTACAAGACCCAGGTTCGCTCCTGCGTGGAGTACTGCTCTCATCTCTGGGACGGCTATGCGCAGTATTTGCTTGACGCTCTCGATCGGTTGCAGCGGCGCGCAGTCCGCATTATCGACTGTCCTGAGATCACCCAGTCTCTTGAGCCTCTGCAGTTGCGAAGAGATGTCGCCTCTATGGCAGTCCTCTATCGCCTACATCACGGGGAGTGTTCTGATGAGCTCTTCCAATTGGTCCCACCTTCTCCCTTCCTCTACAGGACTACACGTGCTGGCCTGAGGAGTCACCGTTTGTGCGTCGAAAATATACGTACCCGAACTAAACGGTTTGGCTCTTCTTTCTTGTGCCGATCGGTAAAAGCCTGGAATTCTCTACCAGCGCACGTGTTTCCTTCCCACTATGATCCCGGGTCTTTTAAGCGGGGCGTGAAAAAGCATCTCACCAGGCCGCCATAGTGTGGGTCACCATGCTGCATTGACTAGACATGCAATGAGGATGGTGACCACCACTCTTTGACTCCACCTATTGCTTTCCATCAGGCAAAGTGGAGTCACTATGGTAGGCTAATATAAAAAAAAAAAAAAAAAAACTGCCGCGCCTAGTGTTGTGGGTTCGATCCCCGCACGGGACAACACTTTGTGTAATCCTCAAATAGTTGTTCTGAGTCTAGGTGTTCTTTGTGTCCGTTGTTTGAGTGTTTGTAAAGTCCCCCGCGACACACGAATTAATCCTAATGCGGGAGTTGTCTTTTTTTAAACAGTAAAACAGAAGTAAAACAGAAGTTGTACATGTGAGAACTGTGAACGTATCATGTATTGTATTGTCTTCACATCTTATATTATTTTATGTGCACTTATGAACTGTTACAAGAAAATGATGTAACATATTTGAAAAAGAGTGTTCTTAAAGTTTCTTGGTTGCTCTTCTTCATAGGATCTACGTATTGGAACAAGCAACTAGTTTTACGTTTGATTTAGTTTGACCGACTTCCTCTATTGATAATTCAAAAGACCAATCTATTCAATTGAAATTATTTTGATTGTTTTTTTTTACAAGCTTCAAGTCCAAAAATATCTGAAGGAAATTTCTACTCGAAATCTACAGACATTCCAAGGAATCCTAAAAGGTTTATTTTTTCCTTTTGAGGAACGGAACCCTCAAAAACTTCGAAGGATCTAGCCCTAATTATTTAACATTATGTCCTATGCAACATTACGTCACAAACAAAAACTTACAAACGCCCTCAATCTGGTTGTCAACGTGTTGTCAACGTTTGAAATGCGATTCTACTATACGCTTTACTATTTGATAGCTTTAAAATTCGGTACCTATGGTCTTGTTATAACATGTTAAATCATGTATGAAAATATATTCATTTCCTAAAGGTTAAATATTGCCTGCAATATTTGCGCACGAGCGCTCTTCCACATCATACGCCGACATGTCCCTAGCGACTCTTGAGTTGCAAGAATCTCCAACTACGGATACGGTTGTCACTCTCTTTGTATCGTCTACTCATCTGCCCCCTCTATCATAAAATAAGAGGATTTTCATGATACTAAATATATTTCCCACTATTGTGACTTCATAACAATATTGAAAATACATATTTCGACAAAAACTTATTTCTCACTAATGATATAATGTTCAGAAATCCTACATACGGCGTTCAGATCCCAAATCAAGCAGCGCTTGCATTTTGGTAATCAGATTGCTGATAAACATACTTAAATATTTCTAAATACATATATAATATTATCGATAAATTACACGGAGACACGGTACAAATAATAGTGATAATCACACAATTATTTTGACCTGGTTGAGAATCGAAATCACTAACCACTAGACCAACAACAGCAACAATGCGAAAAGGGTATTAAAGAGAACTGTATTTGCGAAGTTATAACACATCAGGAAATAAAAGGTAATGTTTCAAACGATGTGGCTCTATAAAAGCGATGTTCTTGTGTCAAAGAGGTTAAAGTGCAATCAACTTGGCAATAGCAACTAAAAATTTCTACACTCTACTACTACTACTACTTTAAAATTAATGGTCCCGCTTTCAGTACTGAAAACTTGTTGCGAAAATTACGATTTTAATGAAACTAAAAAGGAAGTTGGTACTTCCAATGCCTAAGGGAGTTGGGAGTTTTATATATCGAAACAATGAAGTTTATACAGTAAAAAAAAACATATATATAAAGTTAACATTCATCTTTCATCATTCAAGCTTGCATCGTTGTGTCAAACGAGGCATCGCACTTGTAAAATATGAGTTCCAGTTTTTCATGGGCGGCGGTAAGTCATTAAGCATATATCGCAACTTTGACTGTTTATACTGTGTATATAATAATACTGACAGAATGTTGATTATCTGAAAATAAACCCACTCCGCAACTAGAAAACTATCACCTATATACCTCAACGGCTCCTCTGAACCAGAACGATGGACTAGTCGTATATGTACACAAAAGTATTTCTCATACTGTTCAAGAGCCTAGCCTATAAAAACTTTTGATGTGGCCATTCTCGGTATTTATAGATCACCCTCACTGACAAACATTGACAACTTTCTTTCCTCATTAAAAACAAATCTAAAAGATCTCCATTAATATAAAACAATATCCATTCTCGGTTATATCAATATAGATTTAAAACCTTCCACAAATGACAACAAAAGCCACGACTACCTTAACCTTCTAGCAGAAAATGGCCTCTTGCCAGTACATGTTTTCCCTACACGAGAAAAGAATTGTATAGACCACATTAACATTAAAACCAACTTTAAAGCGCAAAAGTTTGTTATAAAAGCAGACATCACTAATTATTTAGTAGGCTTACTTAATCTAACGTTACCTAAAAAAGAAACCACCCTAAAATAGAGACGTATTATAAGTTATGAGGCCGTTGCCAAATCCCTTCTGGATCAGGACCTGTCAATTATTTTTGAGATTAAAGACTAGCGTTGTTAACGCTCTTGACACTTTAATTGAAACGGTTAACCTAGCATTAGTAAATAATACAATTTTACATAAGGTACAATTGTACAGAAAGTACATCATTAAACCACGGATCACCCCTGGCTTGCTAAGATGTACTGCTCACCGCAATGCCACCGCAATTGTAACCAACTTTTAAAGAAAATCAAAAATAACTATGAAAGATCGGAGATGGAAAAATGTAAAAATCCTAAACAAACTGGGATATTAATAAGAAATGCGACCAACAGTAATGAAAATAGGAATTTAGCCATTAAACTACTACTCAACAACTAATTTCAAGACTACAATAAATGAAATTAACCATTACTTTACTGAGATTAGGAAGAAAATGGCAAACAGTATAAGCGTGTCTACGAATACGTCCAATGTCATATCCAAACCACGTCAAAAATGAAATCCTTCGTGCTATTAGAAACTGATAATATTGAAGTAGAATCATTATTCCTTAATCTAAAAAATGAATCCGCTACCGGATAGGACGGTATTCCTGTCAAATTTCTTTAGCAAATAAATGATATAATTACTCCCAGTCTAACATATATTTTCAACATCTGTTTGAGTGACGGCGTATTCCCCGATAATCTGAAAAACTCACTAATTCATCCGATACTCAAAAGTGAGTAAAGACTGTGTAGAAAACTTTAGACCGATTTCTTCATAAGTTCTATATATTTGTATATGCTCTGTATATTAATATTCTGTATATAAAAAACGCTATATGATTTTTTTTATCAAAGAAAACGTCAATTCTCCTTCCCAATGTAGCTTTCAACCCAAAAAATCTACGGAAGAAGTCGTAACGAAATTGGTTAATCACCTCGCAAGTAATCAGGATCAGGGCCGCTAATGTCTGAGAGTTTTCCTAGACCTCGCCAAGGCATTCGATACAGTCTCTACACCCATCCCCTTAAAAAAACTGGAAGCAGCAGGTAGGTAGGTTAGTAGGGTTTTTCCAAGACTTCCTGACAAATAGATTCCAGTGAATTAAAATTGGGGATCCGATTAGTACCGCTCTACCAATCACATGCGGCGTTCCGCAGGGAAGTGTTCTGGGCCCAACTCTCTTTCTCATTTACATCAACGAACTCTGCCAGTACAACCCATGTAACGGCACTGTTTTTTCTTATGCCGATGACACGGCGACTCATAGTCCAAGGAGAGACTTGTTCCGAGGTTAAATTACATGCGGAAGAAGGGCTTTTATAGACCTCGTTATGGTTAAATAGGAACCTATTAAATTTGAATACAACCAAATCCAAATACATTCATTTCTCCATTAGAAAACACAACCAGCCAAACTCGAATAATTTCAATATGAAATTACATATTTGCCATAATTTAAATTCATTGACCTGTGCCTGTATTCAAAAGTTAATAGTGTTCGATACCTCGGCGTTCAACTTGATGAGCTGTTATCTTGGGCTCCTTATATAGATATTCTTTCTGCTAGAATGCGTAAAAATATTTAGATCTTTAAAAAATTGCTTTATATACTCAAGCCTAATTGATTGAAAACCTTATACTATGCTCTTGCTCAATCAATCCTCTCTTTTTGTATAATATAGTCTGGGGCGCGACTTATTAAACTAAAATAATAAAAGTTGAGTGAGCCCAATGATAGATCCTCAAAGTTATGCTCAGGAAGCCGTTTTGTTATCCAACAATCAATTTATACATAGATGCCAAAATCATGACAGTTCGTCAAATATATATTTAAAATAGTATCCTCCGTATACATAAAGTAACTCTCTATGATCTACACACCACGTATTCAATCCGAAGAAGAAATAGAATTTGTGACCCAATTCAACATAAAACTGCCTTTTTTCAGACGGAAACCTCTCTTTCTTGCATCATATTTGTATAATAAATTAAACACATTACACATACATATTACATACAACTGTAAATCTGCTATTCAACATTACTTAATTAACCTATCGTATACAGACACAGAATCACTGATCACTATTATTAAGTGACGCACACCATCCAAACATATGCACCATATACACAAACACTCAACACGCACTGTGTGTGCGTGTTGAGTGTTTGTGTGTTTCACCATAACACATTGAATAACAAGACCGCGCGGGTGTGAATCCTGGAGTCCTGAAATACAAGTCTTAACCTAGTTTAGGCTCCAGTCCATCCCAAACTACAACATTTATTGTTGAACCAATATTATTTATTTATCCTTGTATAGTCTCTTGTTTGTGGTGGAAACAAACAATTGTTTATTTTTTATTATTTTAATTTATTATTTACTATCAGATGACCCGTCTGCTCATTTATAGTTTATATCAATAGCATAAAATTGAAACAGCTGAATCAAAATTGGGTTATCCGTTCAGAACCTACGATGCCAAACACACAGATACATACATATTACTAGACACTTATAGCACATCAACATTTTATAAGTCGGTAAAAAAATCCAAGCAAATTCAGGATCAAGATCGTTATAGCTGAAATCGTATCAAGAAAATGATTCAGAGGATATACGAGCCATCGAACTTCGGATTTATTGGTAGCCTAAACAAATAAATCTTGTTGACGGCCCATATTTACGCACTCGTAAAGTGCCGAGTTTTATACGCACACCAGTGAGTACAGAGGTTGATTATAGATGGAGAGGCAGTGGCACATTTCTAGTTCATATTAAATTTTGATGGAATTATTATTAGTGGTCAGTTTAAAAACACATGTATACGTTCACATCTGTATCTCTAATCAAATAGGGATCCCTTAAAGGGTAGGCAGAGGTGTATTAATCACTTAATTATTGCACTTTTAAACAAAATGTGTTGTTAAGGGGCTTACTCAGTTGCAAGCCGCTCTTTAAGTTACACAAAATCTTACAATTACCCTGTTTGTATATTCTTGAAGTGTGCGTTTTTGTTAAAAAATCCTCTTTTATTTAAAAAGTTGGGAGATATGTCAATCAGCCGAACAAGGCGTTAAAATAGACTGCAGGTCCCACAGGTTACCTTGAACTTGTTTAAAAGAAACTCATAATGTATGTGCATAACACTATTCAATAACCTCCCAGATTCTATAATAGAATCTAGTAGTATATTATTAGGAATTTCGCAGGAAATTCTATGGAACCTTAAGTCATAAAAATGATTACTGTGATAATAAATTTATGGAAGATTAAATAATTTGTGAAATCTAATAAATACGCTTATTTTAATATGGAACAAATATGCAATCTTCATTTATTTAAAATCTGACATTCACTTAATAATTAATAAAATTCATCTCAATAGCATTAAAATTCATTTTAATAGCATTAATTAATCAGGTGATATTTTTCTTATAATTCTTATTTATTCTGTCAAACTTTATTTTCCATTTCCATTCTATACATGGCAGAATATGCTGTAATTGTATTAATGAATAAAACCTTATAATACCAAGTTCTTAAGGAAATAAAGATTGAATGATTGATTGATTGCTTGATGGATTTTACTAGTTTACCTTCTGTTGCATACCGTTGTACCTTTGTGCTGTAAGCGCTTAAACTATACAAATTTGACCACGGGAATAATTTTAGGTAACTGTCATTTTATTACTGTGTGCAAACATTCGGGGTCCTGATTTAAATAATATGGACACGGATTTGAATTTTCGTATTACATTAGTTGAGAAGTTTTAAAAAAAGAATACCTACATGGTTTTATCTGGTTCTTTTAAAAAATACTTTTGTTGAGAAGCGCAAAGGTCATTGGCTTGCCTATGACCGTTGATGTCTCTTTAAAGATAATGCAACAACTGCAGTTCACCGGCTACCTGGCAACGTTCATTAACGTTGTTTGTGAAATATAATAGTGAACTGCGACAATAAACGTTATTTGAACAGACTAACTTTGTAACAAAGAGTCTTTAAGGTTTGTTTGAATTAAGAAGTTGTTGATTAACTTTATTATTTACTAAGGAATTTATGTAGCAGTTAAAGTTAACATTTCTCTGTTGAACTCGGGTTTCTTCTGAGATACATAACTACTGACTAACTGTATAATTATTATGCCTGCATCGCACAAACTAAATTGTTGCTTCGACTATAAGATGTACATGTGAGTTTCGTATTAATGTCTGAAAAGTTTGTAATCACTTCTAGTTTTAACGCATTTTATTCCTTTAATAAAACCGTAACTCAGACGCGTACGTTCGATTCCCCCATTACAGTTTTTAGAGTTTTTCATTGCGGGTTTAGGTGATTATTTAATAATATGAATGAAAATGTTATTAGCTAGTATCTATAAACGAACCTACTCAATATTAGTATTTTGTATATGTAACTGAATATGTACGTCATGTCCTAGGTAATGTGAACTATTCCGAGCCAGTACAGAAAAAGCGTAAATTAATTTATCAACGATTATTTAAAACATGATTTTCCATGTTTGAATGTGTTACATTTTGTGTCGTTTTATACGCTGATCACATTTTTGAGTGCTGTTTAGAAAATGTTAAAAAAAAATCCTAAAAATGTGTATAATAATGAATTTCATAAATTTAGTATCTATGTAAGGTATTATCTGAGAATTGCAGATAATGATGGACTACATAAATTTCTAATAACATGTATACCACTCTCGTCAGAACTAGTCGGTGTTAACGAAACATGTATAATTATGTCACCTACCCTAGCAGCATATTTCTTCATGCATTAAAACATAATAATTCGATATTACTTCGATATTACACCTTAATGAACAAGTACCGATAAGAGGATAACAGAAACATTTTCCAATACAATTCTTAAACGTGTCCAGGTGAAGGCAAAACTCTTGCCCCTTATTACGTAACTGGGAATACATTATAATCACTAATTTGGGGATACAGGCGTGAGTGTGTGTGTATGTATGTATGTACCGAGTGAAGTAATTAAAAAAAATCACCTACACAAATCTTTCCGTAATGTTTAAATGCTCCTCTTAAATACTAAAGCCGTATTTCACATAATGTGGTTCAATAATTTCCAAGAATAAACACCAGATGACGAAGTTTTACCGTAACGTGATGTTTAATCGAGTGTGGTATAAAGCAATTAGGTCTAAAGTTGGGCTTGAACGCTGTTTTACCGCATGTACCGTCTATGCTTTGGATGGAGTGGTATAAATTAGGATAGTGGTTGCTGTTAGCTTTGATGGTTTGACTATGAATAAATATGGTACGTACTTAATTAGTGAACAGAGTTTATAGTTGTGAATAGCATTTTCCCAAGGCTCCGTTCACCGTAAGCTGGTACCGGTAATTTATTTCTGGATGAATGATACTTTATGTCTCTTTCTACTCTATATCCTTTTCTATAGCATTGACATCGTCCAAGTGATGATCGGTTAAGTAATTTAGCATGTAATGCATTTATCTAATTCATAATATCAACTATTATTCAGCTTTTAAAATGTGAGAAGTGATTTAAATAGAATTATTATTATTTAATCATTCAAACAAGATCACCAAACCGTACCCAAGATTTAGAAGCTTTTTAGTCTACATGTGTTCCATTTAGGGCCTGATGGAACTGACTCTGCTCTTTGTAATGCTACGAGCATTTATACTAAGTACTACAGCTTTGCGCCAGTTCTATTTTACAAGCGAGCGGAGTAAGTCCGTTCTTCACTGCCATTATATAACGATGCACAGCCACATAGGTGTAAGGAAAATATTCTCTAAGGTTGTATATCTCGATTATGTAGGGTCTTAATGTTTGAAAGACCACGACTTTCAAACGTTCGCAGGATATACATGTGTACATCCTCATTACTGATGAACCTGGATGGTGCATTCGAAATGCAGTTAGCAGTGTTTTTTTACATAAAAATATTTTATATTAAATGAAGTTACTATACGCTAAACTAAAGAGAAAAAATTAGTTCAGAAATTGCTCTTTCAATGCATTTGTAGTACTTAATGAAAGTAATGCCAAAAAAATATATTTTGATAAGCTGTAGATCTCTAAGAAGTTTTTAAATGAGTTTAATGGTATTTACCAAACAATTTTAGAACCTCATTTTATAAATAAATAAGATACGATTACAAGAATAAACAATGCAATAAAAGATTTTTACTGCTCGGTAAATTAAAACACATTGTACCTGCAATTGTATTTCATAAGGCAAGTTCAATGAAGCCAGCTGCGCGATCGCGTTAGTAACACTTGTACAAGACATGATACTTTAGTACATCTCACTTATTGTAGGTTATTTCTCGCTTTACTAGACATTGTTTTCTTTGAAAACAAATAAAATAACTCTTTTCTCCGCTGTAAGAGAGATTGTGATAAAGAATACATATTGCGAAGAAGTTCTTTTTCATGAATGGTAAAACTCGTAAAGAGTTAACGTTAGTGATTTTTTGTGTTAATGATTTTAGTAATTGTGACGCGACGTTGATTTCAGGTCGCAAAATGATATATCAATTTTTGCGGTCTAGAGATATCTGGTAATAAAAACGAACGTCAGTTATTATGTCATGGTTAACCTAGCTCTGAGAACCCATAGATCAAGAGGTAGAGCTATGCTTAGGCACTAATGGGCCGGCTCGACCGGTACCACGGTCTTAAAAAAAAAGGGGGTTGTGAAGTTACGCTTGCGTTGCATTTCCCGAAATAAGTGAGACTTCCGGAAGCCCAACTCCCAGTTCTCCCCTTCCTCATCCCCTGTCTTTTCTTTCCCTTCACAGCATCCCAGCGTACTTACGACTATGAGTTGCAGGTGTTCACGAACCGTCGTTCGTCCCCTAATTTATTAAGAAAGAAAAAAGAACATGTGCACAGCAGACGTTTATATAAGAATAATTATGTTATTAAAATAATAAATACATCTGTCAGCTATTATTTTGAGGGTGGTAAGACCGTCAGTTGAGGGTCTAATATTGCTCTTGCCCTGTAGCTAATATTGCCTCACAGCCAGGTTCAACAAGTTACACGGTGGCGCGACCTGTTCCGTGCGCGTCTTTCAGATTTGGAGGGAGTAAGGCCCCGTACTCCACGGCGTGATCGACTGCTAATCAGGTGGCCAAGGTCTTCAGGCATTCCCGAACACTTTCTTCTTAGGGTATCGCGGCTATACTCACCGTTAACTCTGGTGAGGTGATGACACGTGGAGATTTCCACACCAAAAAAAAAAAATTAAAAGGTTCGCCACGACTAGTTGACGGTCGACCACCCGAATAATATCAATTGCTGTTGATGTTCTTTATTATATTTGTTCACAAACGGTTTTATCTGAACTTTATATCATATAATGTATTTATAAATATCTAGTACCTATCGCTGAGTTTTTGCTTTCTTTTTAGTTTTGGTTGTAACGTAAATGCACCTACTTCCAGTTGGTATGATTCTACCTCTAATAAAAGCATAAGGCTTCAATAAATAATATAAAATATATCTAACAAGTACGATTGCTTGTTTAATATTTACATATACAAAAAAAAATTACGTCCTCATTAACCAATCAGGTTAGGTCAGGTCAGGTCAAGACAATTCTCGGAACACGTTAAATGTCCTAAACTTCAAGCTGAACCTTAAATGAAACTTAAATTCTGAATCGCCTTACTAACGTACTTTTTTTTTTTTTTTTTTTTATGCGATAGGGGGCATACGAGCAGACGGGTCACCTGATGGTAAGTGACTACCGCCGCCCATGGACACCCGCAACTCAAGAGTCACAAGTGCGATGCCGGCCTTTTAGGTAGAGGTACGCTCTCTTCTTGAAGGTTTGAATGTTGTATCGGTTCGGAAATACGGCAGGCATAAGCTGGTTGTGCGAGGCAAAAAGCTTCTGGAGAAGCGCACAGTGGTGGAGTGCCAATCGTCCAGGTGATGGGGATGGATATTTTGTCGCGTAGGACGATGGTGGAAACCAGAAGCCGGTATAAGTCCGAACAATTCCTCTGAACACTCCCCATGATACAAGCGATAGAGGATGCAGAGTGAAGCTACATCTCTACGCAACGCCAAGGTGTCAAGTCGATCAGAAATATCTTGGCAGTCGATGATGCGAGTCGCTCTCCGTTGAATTCGGTCAAGAGGCAAAAGTTGGTACTGGGGTGCACCTGCATAGAGATGAGAACAGTATTCCATGTGCGGCCGAACCTGCGCCTTATAAAGTTGCAGGCGGTGGGCCGGAGTAAAATACTGTCTCGATCTGTTTAGCACACCAAGCTTCAGACGTCAGTAAGGGGATTTGGAAGTTCTCTAGTGCCCAATCTACATCTTGTCGGTGACAGATGCCGGACGGCGATAGTCTTCCCATATCATCGTTGTAAAATCGTAGTTTTGTTGTATCATCATTAACTATTGGCTTATGAGACTCAGGACAACGTTATGTTATTTATCGCAATCATAGTTCAACAATAATTTTGATATCGTTTAGAAATTGTATCCACCATGTCGTATTACAACCGCTAAGTTATATCAAAGTTCTCTTGATGAATATTCAAAGATATGTCTGTCTTACTGAATGATGGTTTGTGTCATTAAGTACACATTAACTTAAGTTAGAAGAATCGGAGTTCCCGACACGAGCCATTTCGATTTACAGGTATGCGACCCTGACTTGCTCGTGTTATTGCTTATACTCCCCAAGCCACCTGTGTATGTCCTTTAATTCCCATTACTTTTTCTGTCAATATACTCCGATTTTCTAAATCCAATCCCTGGAGACGGTAGTGGAGTTGCCCCTTAATGGGACTAAATTAATAATCGGCAAAATATGGGCATTAATTACGCTTCTGCCTACCCCTTCGGGGTTACTAGCGTGTGTATTTACGTATATATGTAAGTACACGTTTCAATTTGCGTACCTAATTGAAATAGCTCCGTGCATATCAATCTGATTTAGAAGCCATCTACCTGCCCGCGCGTCCGAACGCTTGGGTGACTGCCAAACTGATTTTGTGTAAGCATATCTTTACGCGACGGTTCAGTTACGATATAAGTTGGTTTAATCGGGCGCAAACGTTCGTTTATGCTAAGGAATTTGTCGTTCTCGTTCAGATATCGATCAGAATACTGGAATTTGAACGAACGATTGAACATGATGAAGCTTATTATTGTTGATGTAGAATATGAAGTATAATAGTTTAAAATTTTTTGCTAGCTATCGAAACTGTTTTTATTATAAACGTCTGTTACTGTTTCATCCAAAGGTTGTCTGGTATAGATCCTTTTTATAGAACTCCGCAAGAAGGAGGGTTATGTTTATCAAGTGTATGTATACAACATATGTATGTATATATGGTGTTTCCTTTGTAACACCCTAGAACTTACACGACTTAATAACATTCGACATGTAAGATATAATTTGATCAGATTTAAGATTCAGATTTCATATATATGTCGCTGCATCCAAGAAATATATGATTATATTCTAATTTAATGATTGGTTAATTAATATCGCTATAAATAAAATAAATAAACAGTAATATTGTTAGTAGTAATAATGTCAGAATTTAAATAGTTGATTAACAATTGTATCAAGATAGGTTTTTACAATTTACATAAGGCTATTTACGAATTCAGTTACTATTGTAAAATTAGTAAATTCCAAATAATCTTTAAATAAACCCTAATATTTTATAAAACATATGTCTAAACTATTTAAACGTAGTTTGAACTGGCGGGAGGTAACCTATAAAAAGCTAGCGATTTGAGTCGAGAGGCTCACTTCGCTGGCGACTTCGAAGAGAATAACATTGTAAGTAAACACTATGTTCTGATATTTTATTTACTTGCCTTATATTTGTTGAAACTATCGTGTATACGTGCTATTTTGTTATGTTGTGTTGTAAAATTTAATTATACAGCGAGCTCTAATATTCAATTTATCTGCCTTTCATTGCTAAAACCCTTGGCATAAAATAATCTGCTTATATCATACTTGCTTGCTTACATATGTACTGTATAACAATTATAAAGACATTAAGAGCAGAACCGATGACTAGATGTAGTCAGCGGCTCTGCTCCCTTTTTTTTAACAACCCGGTTATACTATTCTCGACATGTATAATTTTCAATTTTATTATTATTATACAAGGTATTGTCGCTAGTTCATAGTTTATAGACTACCAATATTTATAATCAGTGTACAATAAAAATGTTCTGAGTCATCTATCTACAATTTTCAACGTTTTAATTTCAGTTCGATGCCATGTCACTATTTAAACATTATCAGAATAAAATTAATATGTATTAATAATAATTAAATAACACTGGCAACACTCTATGGCAGCTGTAATTTTTTCAGTCCGTAAATAAATAAAATTTTCCAGCTTTTATATTTCAAATTAAAATCACATATATATATCGGAAGCAATATGCATATAAAGGCAACAAATAACAAGAAGAAAAACCACAAGAAAAACAATATGTAAAAACTTAAATATAAAATGTGAGGCATGACATTTCAAATGTCATGTCATCATTTTACAAAAATGAAAAAATTCAAGCTGTTCAATGATAACAAAATCCAGGGCACGAAATGCACCAAAACCATCTCCGGACTCGTCGCTAAGCTCCGCCTCGCTGCCTCCGGAAACCGCATCAAGCATTCCGGCTGTTGTTGAGGCGTCGAGCTCGACATCAAGCGACGAGTTTTTCTCACCGCCGACGTCACCAACACCAGTACGCCGGCAGGGGAGAGGCCGGCCACCGACTTGCTTGGGACCCCGAGGCCAGCCGGCTTCGAATAGAGCCCCCACAACCGGTGGTAATGTGCATCGCATGAGATGGACGACATCCATAAACGAGAACGTCATGCGAGCATATTTTGTGGCTACAGAGGGAGGAACCAACCTCACTGCGTATCGTAATCGTATTCTGCCTTTGTTTCAGGAACTTGAACCAGCTGTTAATGTTTCGGCACAAAGACTATCGGATCAAGTACGGGCCATTCAGCGATGTCATCTGTTGGATAATTCCGTGCTTGAAAGGCTACGCTTGGACTTACAAAATAGCCTTGTTGCCCCCCCTCCATCACAAATGGAGACTCTTATTGACGCTGGACTACTACCACCTAGTCCTATTGAGGGAGGGGAGGATAATACTGCTTTAACTGTAAGTACCCAATATAACGATAAAGTAAGGAACGCTTTGGAAGGTGCTATTCGAGAGTATCGGCACGTGAGTTTTGATGATAGACCATGTTTACCGCGTTTGCCGATGCATAAACAAAATAAAGCGCTAGTGCCCTTGACTCTTTATTATCTACTTATTTAGAAAATAGTGAAAACCTCAGGGATACTTATTCAATTCTTTATTGTGCGGCGGTTACAGCTTGTCGAGTAGCTGGTGTTAAATTCCCACGTGTTAACACTACTCCTCGATAAAAGATTTATGTTCCGGCGTGGCAGTACAGGATTGAGCGACGTATCGTTGAGGCGAGGGCACTCATTGGCAAGCTTACCTGTTTCAGATTTTGTGAATCGTGCTTTTTCAGGAACTGATATCAGTTCTTGTGATTATGCAGCACGTGTCACAGAGCGCATTGACTTTCTGAAGCAGAAAGTTTATGCATGGGCAAACCGCATACGTAGATTTAAAATCCGAGTAGACCGATATACTCAGAATCGTACTTTTCAAAGGGACGAGAGGTGGGTTTACAGAAGATGGGATCAGCCTGACTTACTGAGTGACACACATCTCCCAGAGGTTGAACTAACTAATACATTTTGGCGTAACATCTGGTCGATGCCTGTCGCTCATACTGAGGGTGAATGGATGCGAGATGTTAAACGTTCATGTGAGTCCATTAATACTATGGAGCCAGTAGAAATATCAAGTACAGATATAGCTTGTGCGGTCCGTTCGTTGCCGAACTGGAAATCAGTCGGACCGGACGGACTGCATAACTTTTGGTTAAAGTGGCTCCATAGCTCACATGTGTGTTTGGCATCTCAATTCCAATCATGCTTGGAAGCAGGTTCACTGCCCGCTTTTATGACAACTGGCGTAACTCACCTACTCTATAAGTCTGGTAGTGCCATGGACCCCAAAAACTACAGACCCATTACCTGTCTGCCAACACTTTATAAATTATTTACGTCCATTCTGAAAGTGAAGATAACAACACATGTCTCTAAGAACAATATAATGACTTTCTCTCAGAATGGATGTAGAAGTGGGGCACGTGGCACTAAAGAGTTCCTTATTATTGACACGGCTATTAACCAACAAGTTCGACGGAACCGAAAGGATTTAGCGACATGTTGGATAGATTATAAAAAAGCTTACGACTCCGTGCCGCATACGTGGCTCCTAAGGGTGATGGAGTTGTATAAGATTGATACAACTTTATGCACTTTCTTGGAGGCATGTATGCAGCAATGGAGAACAGTTCTTTGCTATCCAGGATGTCGACAATCTCAGGGTGACGGCGAATTTATAAATATCAAGCGGGCTATATTTCAGGGTGATAGTTTGAGCCCCTTGTGGTTCTGCTTGGCTTTGAATCCTCTTAGCACTGTGTTAGAGGGTTCGGGGCTGGGCTATCGTTTGCGGAGAAATGGTCAAGTTATATCCCACCTCCTTTTCATGGATGATTTGAAACTGTTTGCCTGCAGCAATGTCCAGTTGATAAGATTACTAGAGGTAACTGAAACCTTTAGTAAATGTATCAAGATGGAATTTGGTGTAGATAAATGTGCAGTCATGCATGTAAGCAAAGGCAGGATTGTGGAATCTGAAGGAATTGAACTTTCAGATTCCACACACCTTAGACGTCTTTCTGCAAATGAAACGTACAAGTATCTCGGTATGTCACAGGCGCTGGGTATAAATGAACTGACTATGAAGCAATCGCTAAAGGAGCGTTTCTTTGGCCGTCTGAAAAAAGTACTGAAAAGTCTTTTATCGGGCGGTAATAAGGTGCGTGCCTATAACGGTTGGGTCATACCAGTCTTAACCTACTCCTTTGGCATACTTAGATGGACTCAGACGGAATTGGACGCCCTAGATAGAAGAGTCCGTACACTGCTAACTGCGTACCGAATGCACCATCCACGTTGATCAGTAATGAGATTGTATATTCCGCGGAAATGTGGGGGTCGTGGTTTCTTAACTGCCAGGACCCTTCATAATCGCGAAATATGCAATCTTAGAGATTACTTTCTTTCTGTTAATGTGGAGGTACACCGGGATGTAGTGGCAGTTGATAACGGACTTACTCCGCTTGGTCTAGGAAAAGAGAACTGGCGCAAGCCTGCAATACTTAATGTTAAAGACCGTCAGGAGATATGGAGGAGCAAAGAGCTGCATGGACGTTTTTATCGGGCCTTAAACGGGCCCGATGTAGATTTATTATCATCTGTGTCTTGGCTACGTTTCAGTGACCTCTTTGGAGAAACTGAAGGTTTTATCTGTGCAAATACAGATGAAGTTGTTATTAAGAACAATTATCGGAGACATATCCTGAAGGATGGCACAATTGACATTTTTCGGGCATGTCATCGCCCTGGTGAAACCCTCAGGCATATAATTTCCGGTTGCTCTCGTCTTGCAAACGGTGAGTACTTGCACAGACATAACCAAGTGGCCAGGATAGTCCATCAGCAACTTGCTCTTAGATATAACCTTGTGGATGTCGAGTTACCGTATTATAGGTATGTGCCCGACCCAGTTCTTGAAAATAGTCGTGCAACATTATATTGGGATCGATCTATCATCACTGACAGGACTATTGTTGCCAATAAACCTGATATAGTGGTGATAGACCGACTAGAGCGCCGAGCAATGATTGTTGACATTACCATTCCACATGACGACAACCTCATAAAGGCAGAAAAAGATAAACAAATAAAATATTTGGATTTAGCCCATGAGGTAGTCGACATGTGGGATGTGAGTTCTGCAATCATTGTGCCGATAGTCATATCAGCTCATGGGTTGATTGCCAAGAGCCTCGACCAACATCTGCAGAGGCTCACGTTACACAGCTGGGTTAAGGGCCTAATGCAGAAGGCAGTCCTTCTTGATACGGCACGTATTGTGAGGAGGTTCCTGTCTCTGTAGCCCTAACCACCGGTAGCTTGGTCCCTGTACCCGATACCGGTGGGGCACTATTTTTTATATTTTTAAATATATTTTGTTTTTGTTTTATATTTAAAAATGTAATTTGTATGTTGAATAATGTGAATAAAGAGAATAATATTAAAGCTTTATTTATTATACTTACACATAGTTTGCATTAATTCTAAACATCATTTGTAGTGTTAGTATTATACTTATTCTAGATTGTTAGTATGTTATTAAATTTAGATTAAATTATTATGTTAACGCGTTTTGAAACGCTGTGGAAGCCTCTTCCATTTCCTTCCATTTCGCTCTGTCTCTTGCCAGTCTGCTCCAGGTATTTCCCACCGTGGCAACTATGTCATCACTCCATCTTTAGAATGGCCTTTTCCATCTTTTCTTGTGAATAGGGTACCAATTAGTTACAATTCTGGACCATTTGTTCCCTGGTGATCTTTGGACATGCCCAGCCCATTTCCATTTTTGGGTCATTATGATTTTTACTATGATTTTCTATAATATTGACCCTATATTATCTCATATTTTTCTTAATCTGTTTATTTATTTGTCTATATAACTTGCTAAGTTGAGTTTTTTCACTTTTTGTTTTATTGTGCTTGTTTTTTAAGTAGTGTCGTTGTTGACTAAATTATATAATTTCTGTTATTATTGCTTTTTTCTCTTCATTACAGAATATAAAATGCATGCATTTTAGTCTATATTACGGAATGTAAAATGCAAATAAAATTATATACGTTTTCGTTGAGTCAAATAAAATTTAGGAGTACGATTCACCGCTTCATCATCTTTATAGTCGTCTCGCTACGTTTCAATGAACAATCAATGAGTCTTTAGGCACCCTCAAGCGTAAAATATGGAAATATGATTGAATATACAATAATAGAGGGTGACTTTGTCTTAAAAAGCATGATAATATCGAAGAGAATCTTGAAGGGGACTGAATGACTTATTTGGCTTGTAATCTTTTCATGTCTATTTAACATATGTATTTCTAAAATTGTATTTTACTTTTATACGTACTCTAGAGCTACATAAAATTAGGTAGCTAGTCCTATCGAAACAAATTCTAATACCTACGAGTCGGCTTTAGGTGGTGTCATCACCATTCCCTCTTTGACTTTTACAATAAATAGCGCAATAAACTTGTATACAACAGTGTTGAGAAGTTTCTATAGCACATTCTATTAGCACAGCAACATATGTACTAATTTATTAATTTATTCTATTATTTACAACCATTACTAAATTCTTCTGTAATATATTAAAAAAATATATATATCATATTTGTACAACGTTTACTCAATTAATTTGTATATATACACCCATCATTATGGCATTGCTTGGTGTAATGTGATGACGTGTAAAAGTGTTATAACCTATTTACAAAATAAAGATCATTTATCATTTATGTATATAGAAAATAGAAAAAAAAATAAGCAAAAATGTCCTTACGGAGAAACATTATAATAAATTGCTATTTCTTGACTAATTTTATTGTGTCGGTTATTTGGCTCAGACTTGCTGAAGTTGGATTTCACGTGCGTCATGTTCGTGCATGAGTGTGTTTTGGTCGGTGCTGGTTATCCTCCCGACTACTATTACCTTAGTATTGTCATTACTTGATCGTCTATTACATTCATGAACTAAAGTTACATAGTCTTCACATTTTCTTTAAACTTATAAATAACGTAATCACAAATTTGTAAACAAAAAGACTATTGAAAAAGGGTTTCCTTGAGAGAGAGTCCACGGAGTTTCTTGCCTTTATTCTCCATAGGATCAGCGTATTAGAACAGGCAACTAACTTCACGACGTTGAGACATGAAACTGCGAATGTTTACAGAGTCTATGCACTAGAAATTGAATTGTTCCTCTGCCGACAAACATATAAACAACAGTAACAAAGACCAATACTTGAGACAGCTATTTGTGTAAAAAAAAATGTACACCAGTTTTTTTTCCATGCTGAAATGGAACCCCCAATGGAAGACCACTAGACCAACAGGCTTTTCAACTGTCACTAACCCGATAGATAAATCAAAATATTTATCTATATCGCTTGTATTCGTCGAGTTTTCTGAGGAATTGTTCGGACTTATACCGGCCGCAGTTTTCCGCCATCGTCCTACCTGACAAAATTTCCATCTCCATAACTTGGATGATTGGCACTCCACCACTGTGGCTGTGCGAGACAAATTGTCGCCTGCCGTATTTTCAGATCTCTTGAGGTGAACCGTCAGCTCATTGGCCCCGTATCCTTTAAAAGAAAAAACCAGGTATAACTATAAAAAAGAACAATTACGTATATCTACTAATAAGTAAAGATCCCTGGACTACACTTCAGTAATTATACCATATTACTAAAAGTACCAACGGTAGAATATGGTATTAGAATTATATGTTCGGTTCACTGGTCCAACTAATTAACTGGCGTTAGAAGCTCAGATTACGGGGCGATAATTAAGCGCTATCGAGTTCTTAACTGATACGACCACGGGGATAAATGTATATAAGAATCTATTGTGGTATATTTGTTTGTGTATCATTATCAAGAAGTCAAGGCTATTGAACTAGATTGTCATTTTATAGCTATTAGTATAGTTCAAGTTGAGCAGTATAAGAGCTACGTCGAATGTGACGTAGCGATGTGACGCAGGCCACTGATAAGTAGTTAAAACAATTTAAATACGATATTGTTAATTCAAACAAGATATGACTGAGACTATAATATTTATTAATGAAAGCATATTAGTGCAGGCAACAGATTATCCCCACGAGCTAATTGTTGTGAAATTTACCTACGAATATGCTTTTGTACACAATTAATAACATTTTAATATTATTTCATTTATAAGCAAAAACTTGTTTTTTTTTTTTTTTTTTTATATTAGCCTACCATAGTGACTCCACTTTGCCTGATGGAAAGCAATAGGTGGAGTCAAAGAGTGGTGGTCACCATCCTCATTGCATGTCTAGTCAATGCAGCATGGTGACCCACACTATGGCGGCCTGGTGAGATGCCTTTTCACGCCCCGCTTAAAAGACCCGGGATCATAGTGGGAAGGAAACAAGTGCGCTGGTAGAGAATTCCAGGCTTTTACCGATCGGCACAAGAAAGAAGAGCCAAACCGTTTAGTTCGGGTACGTATATTTTCGACGCTTAAACGGTGACTCCTCAGGCCAGCACGTATAGTCCTGTAGAGGAAGGGAGAAGGTGGGACCAATTGGAAGAGCTCATCAGAACACTCCCCGTGTTGTAGGCGATAGAGGACTGCCATAGAGGCGACATCTCTTCGCAACTGCAGAGGCTCAAGAGACTGGGTGATCTCAGGACAGTCGATAATGCGGACTGCGCGCCGCTGCAACCGATCGAGAGCGTCAAGCAAATACTGCGCATAGCCGTCCCTGAGATGAGAGCAGTACTCCACGCAGGAGCGAACCTGGGTCTTGTACAAAAGACACAGTTGCTCGGGCGAGAAGAACCGTCTCACCTTGTTCAAAACGCCGAGCTTACGCGAGGCCGCCTTAGTGACACTCTCGATGTAATCGCGCGGATTGAGATCCCGGCAAATATCCATACCCAGAATACTAAGCCTATCCTGCAGTGGCAGTTGAGTGCTCTGAAGAGTAGGAAGGGGAAGGAATGGAGACTTTTTGTTAGAGAACACACACGCTTGTGTTTTCTTGGCGCTGAACTCGACCAGATTCTCACAGCCCCATTGGGAAATGGGTCCCTGATGGCCAAGGACTCCCCATGCCTATCCATAGCCTCACCCCAAAGGTGTGTGACGTACGCTAGAAGATCACCCGTGGATCGGTTCGGCCGAAAACCATATTGCCGATCATTTAACAAGGAGTGATCCTCTAGGTGGCGGATTAGTTGGGTGTTGATGATCCGCTCGAACACCTTACAGAGTATGGATGTGACGGCTATAGGTCGGTAATTGGCTGGATCGGAGCGGTCGCCTTTTTTGGGAATGGGTTGAACATTCGCTTCTCTCCAGGCCTCCGGAACAATTCCTGAGGAATAGGACAGGCGATACAAGCGCGTTAGTACGGGAGACAACTCAGGTGCACAGTTCTTAAGAACCACCGCCGGAATACCATCGGGTCCACTGGCTTTCCGGACATCGAGTGACCGAAGCTCCGCACGGACATCCCTCTGCCGGATGCGAATATCCCGCATTGCGGAGTCGCAGGACGCAATGGTGGGCGTGTGCGCGCAACGGTCATCGATTCGGGAGTTAGCCGCAAAGAGGTCAGCTAGTAGATTCGCTTTCTCTTGCGGCTCGTGGGCCAGTGATCCGTCAGGGTAGTTCAACGGCGGCAGCGAAGGTTGGCAATAGTTGGACTGCACGGCTTTGGCCAATCGCCAAAACTTACGGCTACCCGTAGGGTACGCGACGAGTTCTTGACCAAACCGTGCAATGCGCTGGGCATCTGCTCTGATGTAAGCCCTCTTGCATTCCCTAGTGGCTCTGTTTAGTGCTGCTTTTAGGCGATCAATGTCTGGGTCACAATGTGCGCGGGCCCTGATCCATGCGCGGTTTAGAAGATAAAAAGTAAAAATGAGAGATTTTCAGAATATCATTAAATAAACAAGCAATATCGCGTTTCGAAACACGTTCAATCGTAGATATCCACAAATTAAGGTATATTCTCGGAATATTTAAGTGATGAAAACTTTGATTACGTCCAATATCACCAAACGATTCATTGGTTGGAGTTCTGTAAACTTTGCCAGACAGTTTGTAAGGATGATACCGAGTCGCTGCCGGCAGGATTTTGATTACTTTTCATGTTCACGTTTAAGGTATATTAAATCTATACTGACATCTTTAAAGATCAAAATTTCTTGTGATATTTCCTTTTTCTAAACTCTCTAACTCTAAACGAATGTTTAATGAATTATCTATGTCTGTGATTGCCGTGTGGTTCCCGATGGAGTAGAATGCAGCCACACCTCTTCCCGTGGGTGTCGTAAGAGGGGACTAAGGCATCGAACTGTCATCTATCAGACATCATTACATCATTTATACAGTCTTAAAGTGCCCGTGTGTCATAGTGTCATAAAGTGTGTAAATTGATGGCAATCGGTTTTTTTTTTTGAAAAAAAAAGCAACTCCCGCGTTAGGATTAATTCTTGTCTAACAGGGGAATTTCCAAATATTAAAACAAGACACAAAGAACATCCAGACTCAGAAAAACAATTTGAGGATTACAAATGTGCGAGGATCGAACCCACAACACTCGGCGCGGCAGCGTAGTGGCGAGGCGACCACTTAAACCGCTACGCCATATGTGCTGTCGTAACTATTAAGTTAATATGGCCAAATTTTAATTGACAAAATGTGGGTGTTAAAAACATCTGCCTGCCCCTTAGGGGGTACAGACGGGAGCGTATGTATGTATGTTACATACATACTTTCATGATAGAAATACTAAAGCTGTAAAAAGTATTATAGATATATGATTAAATTAAAAGTTATAACGTGAAATAATAAAATTAAATTGAAGTAGCTTATTAAATAAAACATAATATGCTTTGTTATCCTATTTAAATATTCGTGCAAATATCTGTCCAATCGGACAGATACCGGGCAAGATGAAACTAAATAAAAACTCGTAAAAAATAAATCTATTCAACAAAAAAAGAATTACGAATATATAAAATACATAATGATTGATATATTCTTATATTTATTTTTTTAGCAATTTAAACTCAGTGCTACTCATTTAATTTGTCGATTTGCAAATAAAAATATTAAAGTATAAAATTTACGACTATTTTTGAACAAATGTTTGTAGTGGTATGACTTGAGTTGTGTTCGTTCTTGTGAGTTTTCAGCACATGGCAACAACAACTTTTTGTTTTTAAAAACATGCTTTAAAGAAGTAACTAAAATAAGTCACATTTGTTAATTACTTTTTTTTCAAGTAACGTTTTAAAAATCTTAAAGATTTTAAATACGTATTCTTACTCTTCCTCCCGTCCAGGGTAGGCAGAGTCGGTAGAATGCCATTTGCGTCTCTTCCACATTAATATAATTTATTATTCGAAATACAATTTTCTAAACATATAAAAATATGTAGATACACACTTGCGTACAATCAATCTTGCGCACCATCTGTATTTTAACAGGCCATCTCTACTGTCGCCAGTTTAAAAACATCCTACCGTATTAATATACTTTGTCAAACTGAGACTTAACTATTGATTAATACATTTTAACTTACAAACTTAGTATAAAAATAATCGTAGTGATCACATCCCTGCCGTTAGGCGATTATTTGGCATTCGATTACACATTCCAAAAACAAATGCAACAATATTTAAACCCAGTATGGTATACTACCCAATAATATTAAGTAGGTTCTTAGTGGATATTGGCGTTAATCCTCTTAGTTGGGACATAATCCTTTAGACGATGCCTCACCGCTTGGCACGCCAAGGATTATATGATATTATAGACGTGGTATCAGTATTACATATATGTATTTTTTAAAGTAAAAGGCAAACTAGTAGATGGGTTACTCAGTCACTCACTCTGTGTCAGTGTTTTTGTCTGAAACACTGTGGTATTAAATTTAAAATTATATATTTCAAATTTCAACATGTTTTTTTAATTGTCAGTAGTTTGGTTTAGTCACACTCTACTTTACCCCCCAATCATGCCATCCATCTCCCATCTCTCATGACCCTTAAAAGCGGGCATTCGGACCATACGTGCCTAAGCATGGCTCTCCCACGAATTTCTTCACGCTGTTTGTACTGTAAGAAACATGAGTTCCTTAAAGAGGCTCTCAATTATTAACATGCTTATATTAGCTGCAATTATTGTTAACTTACTCTTTAAGCATGTGAACATATTCTGAAGTCAGTTTGAACATACTTCTAAATGTTGTATTAAAATGAAAATTTGTGTGTATATGTCGTTTAGATAACTATACCATAATTTGGTATAATTTGTTGATACGATGATGGAGCCAGGAGATGGATAGTGAAACTTTAGTGATTACTTAGTCAATATTCCCAGTTAGGACTCGTATGATTAATTTCGACGAATGCAACAGGCAGGGTTTATTACCGATGGTTCTATTTGGCATTCGACTTTCTTCAAAGCTACATACAGTCTTGAATTTTTTATTAGAATACACTCATGGATCAGATACATTACAGCTTCATCATCATCATCATCCATGAGTGTATTCTAATAAATACTTTTTTGATAAATAACGAAGATATATAAGATAAATAGCTTAATATGTATGCAATCTTCATCCCTTAATTTTCCACCTTATAGGAGGAACTTTCAGGCTTAGGAGGTTTTTAAACCTGAAACACTTTTAGCCAAATAAAACAATGATTTTCTAAATCGGTAATGTATTATACAGTCGAATTGAAAACCTCCTCCTTTTTTTAAAGTCGATTTAAAACGAAAAACAAACTATCTTTCTTTAACAATATTAGTTAAAAAACTAACAAAAATGAAACACACTACTTCGCAGTACCTGCTTTTATTATTTTTGAAAGAGAATGGGAAAATAGTGATCACAACTTCTCAAAGAGTTGTTAAAAAAATATCGTTTAGCTAGTCTTATTCGGATTATACGGAGAAACGTGTAGGTATTTCTAAATTAGCAATGAAGTTTTTAAACAAAGTTGCTATGAAGAAAGTTTCACAGATTGTTATCCAGTTAAACACTACCTTTCATCTTTGAAACTCTCTTTGCTCCTTTAATTTAACATATTATTAGTTTTTAAAGTAAATAATGAACTATTTAGTTGAAGTTCAGCAGTCAGGGTCACTCAACACCGAGAGTTCCATAAGAATATGAACTATGTATAAATAAAAATAACTTTAAGAAGTATAGAACTGACTTATCAGAGCTCATTATTCAATTTGAATAAGCTAAGATATTAATAAATTGTAATGAGCTGTTTTTTGTCTCTTCACTTTAAATATGGAATATTTTCTTTAATTTTTCTGTCTTTGAGTACCATCAACTCATTAAAAATAATATTGTAATCGATTCAGAAATGATGAAGGTATTGCGCAAGACGTATTTTTCATTCCTTGATTTGCCTGTCTAGTAAAGTAAGCCTGTCCAGTGTAAGTTAGAGGACTTGGACGTCCCGGTATCAGTCGGTTCGAATTACCTATAGGTATACGACTCTGACTTGCTTAAGCTATTGATTATTACTTCCCAAACCATCTGTTTAAGCAATACCTCTTTCCTTCTCTTTCTATCTTCCCATTTTTGTTAATATACTCCAAAAATTTGACATCTAATTTAAAAAGTTCATTGATGACTATAATATGCCGTGACTTAGGACAACCAATTCAACAACAAGAATTATTATTTTTTAATCGATTCACTCATTAGTGTATTTTTCATTTCTTACTTTACCACCTTGGAGGCATAGACTTGTAATGCTGTTTTACCTATTAAAATTTACATATATTTTTATTAGGTTTTTTTGTTCCGCCCTTGAGCCAGACGGCGTTTTTTATGGCATACACGTACAGACGCGTCACCTGCTGGTAAGTGACAACTGCTGACCATGGACACCTCCAAACTCGAGAGTTTCAACCTTCAACTCAAGAGGAATCGAGGGGAGAGGAAAGAGATGAGGGGTTTGGGCCCGCGATACCCTTACTCACTGTATAAATTCCATTGTTTGACCACCGGTTTTCTGTGGTATGAATCCAGTCCAGTCCATACGTACCTAAGCATGGCTCTCCTACGGTAAACGGCTTGATAGATTTCGACTCATTTGAATATAAAAAAGTAAAAGTTAATAATGGAAACACTTTTTATATCTTTTTATTAATGTAGCTTCTATAATTTTATTTTACACTTACGCACATGCACCTAATTATTATTATAACCCACAAATCTTCATGCACATATTACTACGACATATCAAATATGACGTTATGTTACTAGATGTATTTGTTAAAGAAATTGCTGTGGCATATATTATGTGCTTCATTAGGTCCAGAATCAGTATGCAGCTAATCAAAAATTTTCGTAGCTAACCGTACATTTACTTATCATCTTATCGGTGGCCTAATTCAGTGCTTTGCCAGTCAAATTTCAGAAGTCTAACTAAGCATTAATTGTTTGACTTCGTTATTGGTAAATCAATTCAGGTACTAAGTTGTTTCGAATTGGAATTTTCGTAACCGACATTTGTTATTTAATCACACCGTGACAGCGGTACGGATCTTAATTCCTCAGGGATTAAGGTCAAACGGATTTGACGTTTACGAAGCAGCTTTAACGTAGATTTAATGTAAGACAAAATAACATAACAAATTTTTCTATAAGCTATAACCGTGAAAAAGTTTTAGTATATAAGGTGACGGCAAAAGAGTGATTGATGCTTAAACACGTGCTAGTCATTACTAGCACGATTCATAGCAGATCGATTTCCGATTATTAATATATATAAATTGTCCTGCTTTCGAAAAACTACCAAAATATTCAGACCTGTCTTTGGGGTTATCTTATTGTCTTTCTTTACCGCCCCAAGGTCGACTGGTAGAGAATGCTCTTGGCATTAAGTCTTTCTATGTACATGTGCCTATAACATTTAGAAATAAAAGATCACTACATAGTTTTATTTATATTTATGTCTAGGTTCTAGAAAGCTCGTGAATTATGTTAGGACAGAAGTAGGATTCTTTTGTCTCTACCTACCCCTAGGAAAGAAAAGCGTGAGCTTGTGTACGTACAATCCAGACCTAAATACAGTACCAATGTAGTGACAACAACAGACTCGATTTAATGAGTTTTCTTCATTACAATTGTTATACAGCTAGCCGGGACCAATGGAGCGGGATAGAGCTGCAACATTTGACAACGACGCGACTACTATCACTGCGAAGAAAAAAGAAGTTGAATTAAATACAATGTTTTCTGTGGCAGGTACCGTAAACTTGATTTCTGTTATAAGCGTTTTAAAAATGTGCCTTTATATATTTGAACTAGTGCTAACCTAACTAATACTATACTTACGGATGTAAATTTGTTTATAAGTCACGCTTACAAATATTGACCACTGAACAAATAAGAATGAAATTTGCATGCACTCTGCCAGGGTTTTAGGAAAGGAAATAGGGTATATGCTATTCAAAAAACGAGAATCATAGCCCGAGGGATATCCAAAAGAACTTTTAAGCGAGCGACCGAAAAGAAGTTCTCAATAAATGTAAATTTGGAATTTGATAATACCTTCAGAGCTCCGTGATTAACAAAAGCCATTATACTTGGCCTTAATGATCACTGGTAATGTTTTACAAAAGTTATCGATAGCAACTAGTGAGCTAGATGTAGTCAAAACATTTGTACAATATAACCAGTGGGGTTGAAGAAGCGAGAAAAAAGCGACTGCATAGAAGCCTTTCTATTACATATTTCTAATTTTTTTAGTTCTTTTTATTCACTAACTCCCGCACTAGGGAGGAAGGTTGTCAATTCCTGTATCATGGGGGGCTTTAAAAACGTTCAAATCTGTCTGGTCTGGTCTGGGTGTTCGACCTAGACTCAGAATAGCAATTATTTTGAGGATTACACTGTGTGGCGATCGAACCCACAACCACTGACCACTTAAACCACTGAGCTATCCGTGCAATTAAAGAGAATGCTTTCAATTCAATATATTAAATTTATATTTAAATAGCCTATCTGGAGACACTATCATCTTGACTTAAAGCCCTCGGGCTTCCCGGTACTAGTCAGTACGAGATATAGGTATGGCAGTATGAAGGAAGGAGGAAGAAGCAATAGGCTTGCTATTACGTAAATGTGATTAAATAAAATCGGAAAAATGTGAGTCTTAAGTACGCCTCTGACTACCCTTTCGGGGATACAAGCGTTAATATATGTAGTATGTATGTTCATTATCTTGTACAGTAGTGGGTACATTTCGACATAAATAATATTACACAATGGTAAGCTAAAGTCAGAAATACAGTATTTATAAACACCACTAATTGCTAACAACTAGCCATAAAGGTCTTGGCCTGTCACCTTCATTCTTTATACACACTAATTTGAGTATTAGCTTTTACTCTACCTATTATAAAGTCATTATCGTTCTTATAGCTTAGACTACTAAAGGCTGGCATTAAAGTTAATAGTATTACATTGTCATTATTTTTAATATCCATAGAGCAACAAAGTTAGACAGGTATCAAGCAAGGCTTATCAAAGCATAGTGCGCTTACAATGAAATTACTCTGTTCAGTCGCGCACCTACTCTCATTACTGCTATCCTGGTAGCTGTTCGAGCTTTAACAGGCCCAAATTAGATGCTGTAGTGATGTATCATTATTACATCCTATGAAAATAGGGTTTTTTTAGTTTTTTATCTAATTGCGGTTTACATATCAATGTATAGAAGAAACAACAACAAAAAAACAAATAATTTGATTTGGTTTCTCCCCCTTTTGAAGTTAAATAAAGGGACAAGTGATTTTAGAAGTGATCAAATTAATATCATGGTATTGAAAGAAAGTCAGAAGGGATGTTATGATCGGTAGAAAGAAAGTCCGTCCATTCGTTCGTTCAAAACGGTGATACTTCAAAAATCTGGAAGGTTCTTAGAATATTAGGGGCAAAAAGTCGCGACAGGACGCGATTTCAAAAAATTGTAACATTTATTTACTGAATCAACGTTTCTCAACCTCGCCCTCATTAAACAGAACCAACAAAGCAAACACAATTATCTGTTTTTCAGCTTTCTCAGCCCCTAGTTATCCATTTTTTGTCTTTAGTCTATTCACTGCTTGTAATGTAAGAAGAGTATTCCTTAAAACGATTAAGTATTTTTTACCAACTGCCACCAAAACTGCGTTGGCAAATTTGCTTCTTCTTACAATTCTTGACTATGAGGACGCCAGCTATCCAGACCTCACCGAGAACGAACTAGACAAACTAGAGCAACTCCAAAACTTTTGTATTAGATTCATATTTAAACTGTGTATATACATATGATCATGAATCCTAACTGCGAAAAAAGCTCAAATGGTTACCTGTTCGTCTTCGCTAGAACGCTTAAATTCTCTCCTGGCTACACAACATTATGTATAAACCTCATACACTTTCCTATTTAAAAATACGTTTTGAGTTTCTTTCACGGTACTCATACAAGGTTTATACGATCATAAGAAAATTTGTCATTAAGGATGCCAGTGCATTCAACAGCTACCTTCTAACTTCCTTGATGAATCATTTATGGTTTTGTCAGTCCGTTTCTTTAATGAGTTACCGGTACAAGTGAGGGAAGCTGAATCCATAATACCTTTTAAAATATATTGCAAAACATTTTAAACATAAGCAACTTAATATGTATTAATCTATTTCTATGTGTGTTTGTCTATTCTTGTTAATTTTGTTATTATATCCATACCTGGTTGTCTGAAGGAGTGCTGTTTGTGGGTGCAGCAGCGTGCTAATCTCGTGGCGGCTATCGGTATGGGTAGCCTCTCGCTTGAGACCATGGTTCTGTCCATGGTCCAAAGCGAGAGGGCGTGGGATGCCGTCGCTTCATTTTGTGAGGTGATGTTGGCTAAAGAAGCGGTGGAGAGGGTACGGGAGAGTACGAGTACTCTCTCGTCCCGCAGAAGACGCACCAGGTGCCGGAGAGCGCCAAATGATCTCCGGCCTCCATGAGTGCTGGCCCGGCGAAGCTGTCAGTTACCATAGCGGAAGCGGGCCTAAGACGGTGTCACGACGTATTCCGCGCGTGCCTCTATAAACTGAAGAAGGGGCCCGGCCCCGGCCTTTGTGGCCGCCTGTTGAGGTCCCCAAGGTCTGCAGGGGTTCCCGGAGGTTTTCTAGTTAGGGTATTCTCGGTTCCCTTGCAACGGATCTTTTGTAACTGAAAACCGTTTGGTTTTTTTTGGTCGGTTCGAGTCCGACATACCACCACTCCGTTAGCGAAGAGAAGCGTTAGAAGAGCATGACAATTAAGAATATTCTATTCCATTCTCCGTAATTAAGATTTATTTTCTAAAATTAGCTTTATCACAGTTTTATTTTTAATTAAATGTAGAACATTATTGCATAGTTTATTTTGAACACAACATCAAAACTCGGTTTGGATTGCGTGTGTTAGTTTCATATTACTATAATTATTGTTATATGTTATAACTTATGATATAATATATTATGTTATAACTAAATCATATAAGTATTGATACACAAAATGTTTATGACAGTTTATTTTAAAATTAAATACATTCAGAAAATTATATTGTAATGACGGTAGTTGATTAAAATACATGTTTGTCGTCGCCTATAAAAACGAGTCCTCTGGCTGGATTGAGACACTTCTTGTCGAGACGTGGACCGGTACGGAGCTCTAACATTTAATCGGTGGCGATCAGTAGTTCCGGTGCGTATATTGCAAATTGAAGATAAGTATATACTATTCTATGTTGTGTAAATAATGTTGAAGTTTGAATGTAGTTATGAAGATGATTATTTAAATGATTAAAATTAGTATATAAATGAATTGTTTGTTATGTATTAAAAACACTGATATATTATATGTTTCGTTTTTTCTAGAATAAATATTTACCTTTCATATATTTCTTTTGTTTTTATTATAAGTATAATTTGAGTGACAGAATGAATTTCATTATTTTATAAATAAACGTATGCTCTTAAACTAATCTATTACGTGCATGATTTTTTACATTTAAATATACATACATACACCCACGCCTGTATTTCCGAAGGCGTAGGTAGAGGAACCTTTGGAAATAAGATCATAAAATTTATAATTATAATATATTGATACAGAGGATAAAGAGGAATGATAAGTGATATTACTATTACAGATAAATTGGGGAGTATAAATCGAACTTAATTTTTTCATTATAAAAATTTAGTATATTGAAATATCATGAGATTACACCAATCATATATTCTATAGACAATAAGTCTCTAGTAAGTACGAGTACTTTAAAACATGATACAACTTTTTAGAATAGGTAGAAGCAAATATTTATCTATTATTACATTTCACAGTACATTTATTCCTCATATGTAGATAGAAACAATATAGGATACATAGAATAAATACATATTAACTACATACGTAGTTTTACAATGGGCGGTCTTATCGCAATCTGCTATCTCTTACAGACAACCTTTAATGGACTATACTGTATAGTGAGGGGTAACTTGCGGAGCACAATTAAACTTCAAACATTGTAACGATATTATTATTACAACTAGAAAAAAAATATAATATGCAATTTGTATACATATATTTACCACAATACATATAATAATAATAAAAAGCCTTTTATTCAGAAAATGCTAGCTTACAAAGTTAATTAGTTTTGTTCGTATTAAAAGATTAGTAGTTTATTATTATAATAGTTAGTAGTTTACGGTTTTTATAAAAATAATTTTAGATACGTTAATTTATTTTAAAATACTTTAGTTATAGTGAAATTATTCTGCAAGAACCCCTCTGCGGGTAAATGCCTCCTCTAAATTGAGTATTTTTTTCTGGATTGCGCTGTTTGTATCCAGTTTGGACCCGCTGTACGTTTAATTTCATCCTCTCATCTGGTGCAAGGTCTCCCTATATTTCTTTCTACTGACCCCCCTCTATTCTGTCACTCTTTTTGTCCAACTTTGGTCTTTTAGGGGTACTATGTGTCCGGCCCACTTCCATTTTAATGCAAGAGCTTGTGCTAAACCGTCTGTTGCTTTCGTGACGTTGCGTATTTTTGTGTCTTATTCTAATACATATAATACAAAATTTTAAGTGACTATACTCGGCGGATAGCTTCAGGTAAATCATTCCACAAACGTGCAGCTTGCTCTGCAAAAGATTTATCGGAAAATTTGTAATGTGGATTGGAATTTCCAATGTTATGTATTTAGAAACGAAAGGCTTACCGCTCGCCACAAAACGTTGTCAATACATAAAACCAAGCTCGGTATACAGATCGA
The DNA here is from genome assembly GCA_947561695.1 of Tyria jacobaeae. NCBI lineage: Eukaryota > Metazoa > Arthropoda > Insecta > Lepidoptera > Erebidae > Tyria > Tyria jacobaeae. The sequence continues at coordinate 19,222,007 of OX387211.1, read as the reverse complement.
ATTGCAATTCATATAATATATATTTATATATTATACAGTGTTACGAATAAGCTTGATATTACAAGGTTGTTGTGTGTACATTTTATTGTTTACAAATTACAGGAACAACTGACTGAGGATATCTTGTTTACGATTTATTTAGCACAATGGTTGCGATTTAAATCCATTCGATTTCTGTTTATGTTTTCTTTCACTACCTTCACAATTTCTGTTTTTATAGAGGTATTTACGTTGTGTATATTGAAATTATTATAAATTCTTCGCATGTCGAAAGGAACGATCAATAAGTTGAAGTATTGTGTGTGTCCAGGAGTTAGGTTCTAACCTTTCCTTTTTTCCATTCCAATATAAAACTGCTTATTCTCCTAATGATTATCAACAATGTCATAAGAATAAGACAAATGAAAACTAATAAAACTTTAACAGTATTAGGAACAAATTACACCAATTAAAATAGCTTATATTACATTTTTTTTATTATATAGTGGGACAGACGAACAGACGGGTAACCTCGATTGGCAGCTGGAACCCAAGAGTCATAAGTGCGCTGCCTACCTTTGAGGTTGATGAAGGAGGGGGCGATGAGGGAGGGGTACGAGGAGAGGGGGATAAGTGGAGGGGCGAAGGGCGAACCTTCGGTACCTTCACTCAATCACTCGCTCGCCAATACTATGCAAGCATTGTTTGTTTGTCAAGCATAGCTCTCCCACGGTAAAGGTATAATAATATGATCTGTCTGTCTGTCTCTATCCTTATAATAAGGTGCAAGGAAAATTAAATAAACAAGGAACAAAGTCGATTATCTGTATTATTATGAGAGAATGCGGAACATCACTAGTAAGTATTCTTACTACAAATTCAGTACAGTTTTTTACTGATTCATGGAGCGTCTTATAATAGAATTGTGATAGGGTTACCTTTTCAGTTATAAAAGAGTATTTCTCATATAACGAGTACGAGCGCTGCTACATAGGGAATATTTTATCCGTAGAAGAATACTTTAAATCGAATTTGTTTGTGTATTTACACCTTGCTGGTTAAGAGTTGGAAAAGTTTTTTGGGTAAATATTTATATAAATATTATTTGTCTTAGGATATAGATATAGGAATACTAGTTGTTTTTATTAAGTAGTATTGTTGAACAGAGAAAGGTAATCTTATTGTGTAATCTCGGTAGAGTAATATATACGGTGGAGTGAAATAACTTACTTTGTATCACAATAGGATATCTGTATATTAGGTTTTCCGAAATGAAATGAAATTTAAATTTAATTGCTTAATTAATTATATTAAATTATAAATTAAATGTAATTTTAATAATTTAATTTATTATTTGATAGTAAATTAAAATCTATTTAATACACAATACAGTTAATAAGACTAATAGATTCGTCAAAGCTGCTTAAAAAAGCTTAACATTTAATAATCTATAGTGATTACTCAATAAGTGTTAGAAAAACAAAATTGTCTATCATTTATCGCTCAACGTTGAATATTTGAATTTACATGAGAGAAAGCAGAACCAGCATCATAAAATTCAGATCAGTTGTTTTTCGACCATTCGTGGTCAGCTGTTTGAGATATATAATATAGTTATGATAGGTTTATAGCCATTCAGTTATTCAAGAGTATATCTCGAGTAAAGATTTTATTCTGAGTGCGATATTTTAAATCGAGTTTGGCATAAATATTACAACTTTTTGGTTAACAATTGCAAAACTTTTGTAGGTAGGTTAATGATATTTTTATGCAATGATATGGGAAACTTAGAATATTTTTGTTAGACTACAAATGAGCAGATGAGGGATACAGAGAAGGAATCTTCCTTACTTATATATTTTTTTAAGAACAACTGTTAGACAAATTGTGCAATTGTTGAATCTTGTTGCAATTTTTCCGAATGAGCGCTTAAGTGTGTTGCTTGACTTCTTATTTATATACGTTTACTTGTAATGAGTATGTATAATTATAACATATTAATAAATGATTGTGTTTTATTTCACGGATTAAAAAATGTTGTGGGAAACCCTACCCTTTCGCTCCCATTTCCCTCCTTTCTCTTCCCCCCGTTTATTCCCTTTGAGTTGAAAGTGTCGAAGACGGTGTTAGTCACTTACCATCTTGTGAACCGTCTGCTCGTTGCTCCCCTATACCAAAAAAATAAAAAAATACAAACTTTTATCCTCGTTACTCTTCAGTACGTTTACTAACATATTTCCTATTACCTTATTTCATTCTGTCAGCTGCTTGACACCATATTATGTTTTATTTATTTATAATGACTTTACTCTGCCTGATGGAGAGCAAATAATCATAAACAGAACATAGATGGCTAGAGTTTTGAACGTGACTTCACTAACCCTACAAAAAACCAGGTCATTAGTAGGTACTAGACTCATTTAAAAAAATGGCAGATTCTCCCACAGGTATCTTTATACAGGTATGTATTATATAATGCAACATAAAGTAAACGATCTTGTACGGAACAAAACACCATCATGTTCAGAGAGCACACAGCTCCACGAAGTCAGTCGCAAAACGTAGCATTAATAGGCTCCTTGAGAAGACTATGTATTTTTCATAGTTTCATTGATGATGGCGTTATACGAAATTTTATAAATCGGTATTATGAGTCATAAGAGGTTAATAACCCTGATACATTTTATATCATTGATTCAGATTCAGACTCAGGATACACAGATCATCATTGCTATCTCTCGATCCAGATCTAATATTGTCAGATATTTTATTTAGTATCTTGTAGGAATATATCCCAGTTCATCCTGACCTCGGCCTCAAACAAATGGATTAGCATATGGTAACGCATTGAAGCCAGCTGAACGACAAAATTGGACATGAATATTCTAATTTACGGCCACAATTTTACTACAGCAGTTTCTTATGCACATACCTTGTAAAGTTTTATAGGTAAAGAAGTAAAATTAAATGTTTACGTATGAAGTTGAGGTTTTATAGAGAATTTATATATCATGTGAGTATGTTCATGCGTTTCTTTATGGGCCATGAACGCCTTGATTTGATGGTAAAATTGTGGTGTAAAACACTGTTGAAATGTTTTCCGCAAAATAATTCTAAGCATTATAACGCCAATGTAAGGTTCAATTTCGACTTGCTTTCTAAGTCCCCACGACACAAGCTCATGTTCAAAGCGAAAGAGTTGTCTTTTAAAAAAAGAAAAAAGAAAATTCACACTTATTTCTCCATTGACCATTAAGTTGTAGTAACGTAAACTCTATACGTCTTAAGCAAACAAATAACATTTTTTATGTGTACAGAAATGAGATTGTAGGTTACAGTAAAGGTAATACGTAGTACAGGTATTGGTTTACGACATAGTAGATTATTAGTACTACACGTGTCATGTTTTAGCAAAAAAAACATTTGTATGTGTGTGTGCGTGTGTGTATGTGCGTATGCCTGAAATCCCACTTGTTAATATAATAAGTTTCAGTGTCTTTTCGCTGTCAGTTTTGGTCCTTACATCTCTTCAAACTACACTTATGTTGAAATTAAACAGTAATTGTGCAATATTTGTATAGTTTTTAGGGATACATAAGGAATTTCATAAATTTGATTTGAAGTTGGACTTAAGGAAACTAAAATAATTTACCTTCATTCAAAAATGTAGCAAATTGTGTCCATAATCGCGTCGACAGAGAATTGTTCTCCTTGTCTGTCTGTCTGTCTGACTGTCCGAGAACCAAGAAATGGTGGTGCTCCAGAAACTCAAGCAGCAGTTCCTGCTGGCGATAAGTTACTTGGTTGGCCATTTTGTGTCTTATAATTAGTTGTAGTTGTGGTGTAGTAATTATTATTAGTTGGTTTTGCACTTTCTCCCGCGTGTTTTTCGAGTCTGTCAAGTGTTTCGAGAGAAAAAATTGTAAATCAAATTTTAAAAGCTTCAACCTCACGTCCAACAGTCAACGTCAACAGCCCGCATAAGGGTAATCCGGTTCCAAGTTCAAAAAACCCATATTTTATCATATGTCATAGTCAAATTATACCAATACATTTAACAAAATAAAGCAATCTCTAAAAATACATGCCGCTAAATAAATTGTAAGTAATGTAATTTAAGAAATATATTATGTATTATATGATAATTCACAATAATACTTTTAAAACTAGTATTGAACTTGGTTGTATAAAGTTACCAACACTAGGTTTTATTATAATAAATGCCAACACTAACGCGGACAAAGTTAATTAATATCTATCAAAATTGTAATATTTCTTTTGTATTACTCTATGGCGGCGGAGATCGAAATGATAGCAGATTGAACTTTGACTAACTTGACTTAATCTAGTGTAGCAGATAATCTAATATCAGTTCAATCAAAATTCAATATCAGTATCAAATAAATACTGGAATTGGCCTACTGATTTTTGCTTTATCTCTAAAAAGGATTATTCGATGTATAAAATGTAAGTTAAATTTTTAAAGCTAGTTTAAATAAAAGTTAATGATATATCCCTGTCCTGTCAATATCCTCTAAGTTTTCGCATCCCATATTCCCGTACGTACGTACGTAAATGGGACCAACTTCTAATCGGCAAAATGTTGGCGTTAATTACGACGTATGTAAATGATAAGTTTACTAACGTTACAGCAATAAGCTGACTGCGACCTTTTTAGACGTTGCGACTCATATTTCATTATTTTAAATGCAAATATTAGATAAGGCAAAAAAAGACTAAAAGCAGACTGTTGAAGTTCTTTCATTTCCAGTTTTCTGTATTTTCACACCTAACAGCAAAAACCATTCGCTAGACATCCTCTCCACGAAATGTTCTGAAGCTAATGTTTTGAAAGCCAAACATTAAAAGCATGGTCATTTATGCCTTTGTTAATGTATATAAAATCATATCTCACAAATCTTTTTTATAATTTGTTGTTATCATGTTAGTATCTTGTTTATTCTTTTGATTATTATACTATTTAAATTCAGTTAGATTCACTGAGGCAATTTATTAGTTAATACTAGGGCAATCTGAGTTGGTAGTAAAAGGCATGGCACAGGTCTTGGAAGAAGAAGGGAAAAAGATGGGTCTCAAAATGAGTTGTGAAAAGATTGAATACCTCCAAATGAAGAGATACAAGGACCATAGAGTCAAGAAAATAGAACTTATAATTAATGGTACAACACACACAGGCGTTAATACATTTAAGTATCTTCGTTGTACGATTATGATAATGATGACTCCAATCAAAAGGCGGATGAAATATACATTCGCATAGTCCACGCGCTAAAACGTACCGCAGCCCTTCACAAAGTACTAGTCAGCAATTTAATAAGCAGACTGACAAAAAATCGGAGAAGAAGAAAAATTGCTAGTTGCTCAATTTAATTTTAGAGGTGGAGAGTTTAGGCAAACATTCAATAGTGAGATGGAAAGTCTAGTTGCAGAGCCGAAGATAATCCATAATCCTCTCCCCTCTTCAAATCGAGATGGGGTCGCTCCGGCAGAGAAAGAGCCGAAGATAAGGTGGAAATAAAAGTTGCCCGACTTTGTTGGCTAGGTCAGGTTAAAAGAATGAGAGACAATGGAGCCGTTGAAAGAGCATGACAAGAAATAAAAGCGGGCACTTTTATCTCTTTCAGATTCTTTAGCAACTTCATTTTTCCAACGGTGCCTGAGTCATCTCACCTGCTGCCTTCCGATGAGTTGCCCACGATATGCTCATTGAACGGCTCGATCCTCTCCCATACTTTCTACGCGAACAGGCCAGCGAAGTCAGGCGACTTTTATTTCCCCGATTATATTGGGCTCTGACACTAGACTTACTACCTCACGATTGAGTGTTTGCCTCCGCTCTCCATTCTTCTACTTTTCAACTTTTAATTGGTTTGAGCTGGCACAGAACGGGAGAAAACGGTGAGCTTTAATGCTAGAGGTCAAGAAACATTTAGGATCGCTGAGCTAGCAAAGTAAGTAAGATTTATTTAAATATATGTCGAATAATGATAAAAAATGGCCGCACTCTTATAATGCTCACAAAAATATATTTTATTTGATGCCTTTCTTAAGCTTAGGTAAATGTTTGCATTCCTTGTGATCCAAAAAAGTATGGGGTTTTAGAGAAAAAATCACTTAACCACGTCAAATAGTAAACATTGCAGCTAAATCTCATGTTATTGATATCCTTTGCAGCCCAGTAAACACGACACAATGCACTTCTAACTTAATGCAATATAACTTGTAGAAACTTTTAAATGTTCTAAGTGCTGTCAAGATGCTTCCTTTTAAATTGACTCAACACTTATTCAACTGATACGATCAACAACTTCAGTTTTAACGAGTTTACTTGTATGAAGTTATTGGTCGTTCAGAAAAAAAAAATAGCGAATGCCTTTATTCAGTTATCTTAGAGTGAATATGTAGGGATGTACATACATATGTATACATGGATGGTTTTTAACTAAAGTGTATGAATATTTGTTAAGTCCCCCACGACACGGTAATGATTTAAAATGCTGGAGTTGTCTTTAAAAAAAGAGAAAGTGTGTTTATTAAGTTTATACACCTACTACACAACCGATCGACAAAAACCCCTTTTCTTTGTTACGCAAAAAGTCCTCTAGGAGAAATATTGTTTTGCTTTTAGAAAATACATTGTTTTGACTAGCATCAAGACAAAAACCACTAACGAGCGAAAAGAAAAATATAATCACAAACAGACAGAGAGAATAGTACTTGTTGAAGCAGAAATCGTTATTTATGCAGAGTAAAAAAACAATGTTCTTTTATGCTCAGTTCCATTACAAACGTGTTTATGTTTTGTTTTGCGCATCTCGGGCCAACGGTGCTAAAATGTGTTGTCACATAACCATTGCATTTTATTTATTTGTGTTTGTAAGTAACGTTGTAGACAAGAGATTGTATTTCAGTTCATTTGCATTTTCATAGCGTTTGTGTAAACTTTAATGCGATACATAAACCGACTGGTCTTTGGCTACAAAGTAACATTATTAACTTCTGTACCAAACAACATATTTTGTTATATTTATCTGTCAACTGTTAATATAATATCACGTTAATATTATAAATATAAAAATAACTCTTGTAATGTTTTTTCTGTTACCTTTCCACGACTAAACGGCTCAATTGATTTTGATTCAATTTGGAGCTTTTCTTACAAAGCCAAAATACATAAATAAAAGTATAAGATCTTTTAAATGTATACTGAAAACCCTATAAATTTACTCTAAAAATCTCTCTTTCTATTCACTGGTTGCGTAGAAGATATTGCGATAAGATAACCAAATAAATCAACATCACTAGGTACTTACTATGAAAATGATGTGTAAAACAATGAAATTCTATTGTTTGTTCATTGCTGCCCCATTTTTTATACAACTTCCACACTGTTATTAATTCCTGTGTCTCAGGGCACATTACAAACATTCAAACAACGGACACAAAGAACACCCAGACTCAGAACAACAATTTGAGGATTACACAAAATGTTGTCCAGTGCGGGGATCGAACCCGCAACACTAGGCGCGGCAGCGTGATAGCGAGGTGACTACTTAAATAGCTTCGCCATCCGTGTAGTCAAAAATCAAAATAGTTAGTTATTCAGGAGCGTACTACGATATTAAAATAGTTGCTGCGTAGTTCATCTTGTATTCGCTAAATAGCATGGCATTCGGCATAAGGGCATGGCGTGGCAACCACTTAAACCATTAGACCCTGCAGTTTGTAAAAAACTAGTACTTAAAAAAAAAACGTTTGACGATTTCATTTCACCTTTTAAAATTATACGGAGTAAGAGAGTTTTAACAAGACAAAAACATAGTTTTCTAGTTAACACTAACAGTGTACAACAAATTGAACCACAATTTATGTAGCTAGATAAACCGAAGGCTGTATGCGAGGCCTGCTATCGATTTTTCATTAACGTCTCATACAAACTGCCAGATAAAGTATATTAGCTCAGCTTGTACGTCATATTTGTCCCAATAAATATTATAGATGCCGTTTTTACGATGAGAAGATTAATCTTATCTGGCAATACTTTCATATTAATTATGCTAAAGTAGCAAAACAAATATTTGTTATATAACATTAAATAGTTAGTTAAACGTGGGGAGCCATGCTTCTGCACGTACGGGCCACGTATTGCATTGTGTGACCGAGTGAGTGAGGTTACTCCGGTAACCTCACTCACTCGGTCACACAATGCAATGCAATGTCCAACCCCCTTTAACCTCCTTCTTTTCAATTCTCCTCCTCCCTATCCCCTACCCTTTAACTGTTGTGACTCTTGAGTTGCAAGCATTCATGGGCGGTGGAAGACACTTACCAACTGCTCGTTTGCCGACCTATAAGATAAAAAAAAAAAAATATTTCGCTGAGTGGTTCTCAGTGGAATAGAGCATGGTTATGTCGTAAAAGGCGACTAAGAGAGGGGGCTATTATCTATCAGACAATATATATACATTTATACAGTCTCATGATAACGTCAATGACTTCTTTTTTTTAATTATTTATTTATTTTTAATTAATTGCCTTTTTTTTAAGTAACTACCGCCGCCCGTGGAAACCCGCAACTCCAGAGTCACAAGTGCGTTGCTGGCATTTTAGGTAGGAGTACGCTCTTTTCTTGAAGGTTTGAAGGTCGTATAGGTATGGAAATACGGCAGGCGACAATTTGACTAAATTATGGTGGGGAAAAAGCGAGCGTTAGAGACGCCTTCGAATTTGGGAAATAGGCGTCAGTGTAAATTTCTACATGCTGATGCACTTTGAACACAATTACAAGCTGTAGGTTAAGTTACGCTTGAAGAGGGCTAAGATAGTACGGTTTCATTAACTTCTGCCTCATCTTACTAACGGCTTTTTTTAGCACAGCACAGTTTTGCTGGATTCTGAACTCGCTCTATTCTGTTTTTTTTTTTTATGAACTCTTGCTTTTACACTAAAACTCCACAAAAATACCTGACCATACATGTGCTATAAAATTTTAATAGTATTTAGTTAAGGGTGGTAGCTATAATCAATTTGTCGGAAAAGCGTGCATTACCTACACATATCTATACTGCCCTAGCAGAACATGATAACTGAGTTTGCGATGCACTACAAACAAAATTTTATTTGTTTCCCATTGCTCGGTTAGTCGGCGTGTTATTAAATTAGTGTCCGCCGGTAGCTGTAATGGATCTGTGGTAGCGGCTCAAATATCGACCTCATAACAAATACTGATGGTAGTTTGAGAGCTTTTAGAGAAGCTTTCATGGTCAAACTATCATGTGATTACATGTATTAAAGTGTTCCTAGAGAGTTGCAGTTTTATAATGGCATAACCCGGAACACACTTCTAAGTCAGGGACAATCTAAAGTGCAGGTTGAAATTATATTGACATAATTGTAAACGCATTTGTGACCTTTGAGTAGCGGGTGTCTATGGGCTGCGGTAGTCACTTATTAAATAACTAATTAAGCTTGAAATAAAAGCATTTAAAGGTTTTATGATTTTCTTATAACTGTACCTGTATATTTACGTTTAAATTCGTGTATACCACTAACATCCTTTGTATTAAATACCTATAGTTTCATTAATGTCAGCCCTCTCTCTTACAAGTAATTAGTTTTATAGATCAATTTTCAAAGTAGGTTTAGTGTCAAAGTAGGATTTTTGTATTAAAAATCACGATTTTAATTAAAATTGTTAGCGATGTACGTTATTCACTGTGTAAACTCAATGACTCTGTCTTTAACACCCAGTAAAAGATCAACATGGAAACTAATTCGTACAGGATTTGTTTTAAAGTGGTAAAAGTTTGTGTCCGCCAATCCCGATAGGGGAAAGGCTATAAGAGGTATTTATTATAACTCGTGAGAGGTATTTATTATAACTCACTCACGAGTTATAATAAATACCTCTTGAAACGAAATAGAATGACGCTCTAGATTTATGTAGGCTCCAGAATGACCTATATTTGAGTGACGAAAATTCACAAATAAGTCGCTTCTCAGGTTCAGTTGAAGCACAGATATAATATTACTGATGGTGATATCACGACCCGGAAATTTGAACAAAAGATGTAGCTTAGACCTGTAAAAAGAAAGGTAGATTTTTCTGTCTGGTCTGTTTATTTTGGGGATGTCCTAGAAGCTTTGAAGCTGACTAGGGGCAGTTATGAATATTTCGTTCAAATATAGTATTTAAGTTTTGAAGTATAATGGAATTTGTTAGAAGTCACCACAAAGAAAAATTTTTATTCACTAATTTAGAGCCAGTCGCTTATTATAAAAGAAAATATTTTAAAAACTTTTGTTGCACCTAAAATGTTGTAAGCTCCGGTGAAATCCAAGACGGAGAAAGTAATAAGATTTTATTTGCTAATCAAAGAATAAAAGTACCTCTGACTTGAATATTCAGTGTAAGATACGGTAGTAGTGCCAAAATTGAATTATCTGAATCTATTTGAAATTCAGTTCATTCCTGTTCATACTGTTGGCCCTCTCTTTACACAAAGGCTGAGTAGCTAATCGTCGAAGCCAAGTGTTACTTTGCAAGAAGATTTGCATTTGTTATGAATGTTCGTATCCAATTAATTGCAATTTTTAGTCTCAATCTTCAAATTAAACTACAAGCTTGTTGAAGTATAACAAATGTAATGGCCTTCTTAGCTGGTATGGTGTGGTCGCATCATGGTTCTTATCTTATTTAGTTACTGCTAAAAATAGACTCCATACTGGCTTGCATTAAAGGTATAATGACAGAATATGAAGTTCATGAGGCATGTACAATCTATCTTTATATACAGACTGACCTAGTAACAGAAGAAAAAAGGACTACACAGAGGGGAAAAGTACCTTCTATGCCAGTAGTGTGTTTTATGTCTAACCACGATCTGCTGTATGACAAAGGTAATATACAATGCAATGATGTCAAATTCATTTACACATATTATCACGACTATATAACACATAGAGGCGTTTCAAGGGCCTACATTTTGCTGACCATAATTTAGTCTAACTAACGTAATATGGGGCAAGCTTACTGACGTCGCCCCGCACTGTCACTGTATATAAGCTGTCTGATAGATAACTGGAAAGGCCCTATTGTACTCCACCGAGAGCCACCCGGCTAGTTTTATCTATCTATCAAACTTAATGCAGCAACTCTATAATATAACAAGTGACCTATTTATTTATTTGTACTGCCGACATAATATTTTATTATAATGTTAGAAAGAATAAGAACTTTTGAAATCGAGTTATTCAAATTGTCTACTAAGCTGTAAAACTTTTTAAGTATTCATGAAGTAACTTTGATATATTTTCTTTGTCATATATATTTTGAAATATGAACAGACTCATATTTAATAAAATATGTTTTAGGTAAAATTATTATGCGTATTGGATATCAATATGTGTAATTTAAACAAAACTTGATGTTTTGTGTAATTTAATAGATGTTTCTAAAAATAAAAAAAATATCGTATAGAGCAAGCGCATCTTTACTTTGGTATCAAAACAAGATATTTTGAGATCCAAACTTGATAAGTAACTATTCAAAACATACTACCAACAACTGTTGTAAAACTACTGGTATCAAGCAGGATGAAGCGACGCTAAAAAGTTTATCAGGGCGAGCAGCCGGCGCGCTCAGGATTAATGACGGAACCTTCTAGAATGCTCACTCCTAACATCTTAGTTTAGGTTAATTAATTAATACCCTGCCCAAAACCGGGCAGAATTTATAGCTTGTGTATAAAATTTACGTCCAGCATTGGCTTTTGAGACTAGCATATCATGATGTGTGTTAGTTAACTTTTTGTCATCCAAAAGTTGACTAACACACATGGTTACGTCCATAAGATAATTTAAATTTCTTTTATGTTTTTATTCTTTCCCTTGTGCTAAAATAAAAATTAATCTTAAGTTAACTTATTCTTAGGACATTATAGAAAGTTTTAATTACAATTAACCTAAAATAAAGTCACAAGAAATTTTGATGCTTTTATTAATCAATTATGGCACTTTACAGTTTCTAATATTCTTACCTGATATTTCGAGTGTTTTAGTTGCATAGTGATAATGAAGCAGATAAAAATGCAGCAGCAGGTAATTGATTACTAAGAAAAGACGACGTGCAAAGCAGTATTAATATAACTGTATTGAGAAGGAGTATTAGGTCAAAAGTGACGATCATAAAATATCAGAGATAATAATGTTGATAAAAATTTATTATTATTAAGTGTGTAATTTATATTTTAGGGTTAAAGCTTGGTGCAATTCAATACCGACGTTAATGCATTTGGGTAATCTAGAGGGTTTAACAAGAGTACTAGTAAACAATAGATTACACAAAGTGTTGTCCCGTTTGGGGATCGAACCCACAACACTCCAACTGCGCCATCCATGCGGTCAAAATCAGCGTGAGTTTTATTAGGTAGATCTTCATACAGTAAAAGAATCAACAATATCTGTTGGTAGTAAAATAATTGCCATGCTTAGGTCGTTGATCGATAGGTAGATTAAGAAGGCTTATCTGGGTAACCAAAATGTGCTGATGTCATTCTAATAAATGGCATCAAATCATGATAATCAATGGCTTCGCTGTGAAAGATAGATAGATAGATGTTGTTGATAAACGTAATAAACTTTAATTTTTGTTGGAATTTTAGTAGAGTTATACATCTAGCCTTGGTGATGGTACACGCTTATCGGCGTATTCACAGCAACCAAATTAATGGTGTCAATCTCAATGTTAATTTCTTTTGATATTTTTGAAAGAACATCCAGTAGGTACTTATTGCTCTTATTTAACCCGTTTTTCCTCAAAATTAGAGAATGGTACATTTAGCTCAACAATTCAAATCATTAAAGTTTTATTAAAATACTTATAAATTAATATTTTAATAATATTTCATGGTAAACTCATTTTACAATGTTATTTATAATGTTATTGATAAATACGTACTTAAGACTAAGCCTAAAAATAGCAAATATCCAGTTCGGTTTAGGAGAGATCTTGTTCGCCTGCTTTAAAAAAAAAATAAGTACTTACCATACACTTTATTCCAAATTTAAAAACCCCTAAGATAAAATTTCATATCGTTGGCTCAAAGATAGAGGTTTAAAATAATACATATTAATTACAGGTGTTGGATTATCTTGAGGTTTAATGGAAACTCAGTGCGAAGATATAAATGGTTTAATGTGTCTACTGTACAGATTCTCAAATGCAAGTGAGTCTATATAATTAAAAGCGCAATCCTTAAAGCTAAACTTATTTCTAATTAAGCTGTGTGCGTGTCGCTGCTATTCAAGTTACGCAGGCGCTTCGACATGCCCCCGGGCGTTGAAACAACTGTTTCAACCAGACTCCACAACGGGTAGAGGACAGATCCTATTGAATGCCCTGCGGATGATCCCAGTAGACGTCTTGATATCTGCTACACGAACAATACCATCGGTACCGGGATGGACAGCTACAATTCGTCCTAATTTCCACTTCAGTGGAGGAAGATTCTCCTCTTTGACGACTACCAACGAGTTCAGCTTCAGACTATCCTTGCAGGAACGCCATTTCGTCCGAATTTGCAATTCAGCCACGTACTCCTTCATCCATCTGCTCCAAAAGTGCTGGCGGAGTTGTTCAATACGTTGGAATCGAGACAGATGGTGGGCAGAGTGATCCCGGTAGTCAGGTTGCGGCAAAGAAGTGAGAGGCCGTCCAACAAGAAAGTGTCCCGGCGTGAGCGGCGAGTAGTCTGCAGGATCCGAAGACAAAGGCGATAACGGACGGGAGTTTAGTATTGCTTCTATCTTGGTGAGAACAGTGTATAGCTCCTCAAAAGTCAAGTTACAATTACCCAACACTCTTTGAAGGTGGTACTTGGTTGACTTCACACCTGCCTCCCAGAGTCCGCCGAAATGCGGAGTATACGCTGGTATAAAGTGGAATTTGATTCCGTCATTCGCTGCAGTTTCACTCAAGGACGTACTATTAATTTTTAAAAATTGTGCTATGTCATTGCACGCACCGACAAATGATGTACCATTATCGGAGAAAATATCTATTGGTTTTCCTCGACGAGACATGAATCGATGCAAAGCTGATAAATACCTATTACTGGTTAAATCGCCAACGAGTTCCAAGTGAATAGCCTTGGTCGTCATACATATAAAAATCGCGACATACACCTTTACTAGCCTGCATCCGCGACCTTGACGACTGGCGCTAGTAATTGGGCCGGCATAATCAACACCCGTACTCTCAAAAGGGTGCCCTGGACGAAGACGTTCAGACGGTAAGTTACCCATGATGGGAGCAAGAACCTTACCTGTCAGACGACGACATAAAACGCACTTGTGAAAACAATTCTTCGCCAAGTTGCGACCACCTATTGGCCAGTAAGTTTCCCTAATGGATGATAATAATAATAATGGGCCAGCATGAGTTTTGTAAATGGGTGAGTGGACTGTAATAAAATGGGATGTTTTTTATCATAAGAAAAAATTGAATTATCGAGCCGTCCTCCTACGCGCATAATATTCTTATTATCTAAATAAGCATTAAATTTGAGAAGGGAACTCTTCTGTGGAAGACTCTTTTTATCTAAAAGTAAATTGTATTCAGAGAATGATTCCGTCTGACTTTGTTTAATAATAATATTTAATGCATCTTGTAATTCATCGTGTGATAGGTACTTAGTTTTAGAATATTGTTTTTTACACAACCTTATGAATCTTAATGCATATGCTATGGAACGTACAAGCCGCGAGTAGTTTGAAAAACGACTGAAATCTATTAAGGCATCACTATTAGAATTTTCAATAACAGCACTCAAAACTACATTAGGCCGAGTCTCTGGCAATGTTTCTAGTGACGAACAGTGTACTTGTGAAGGCCACTCAGTAGGATGCTGTGTTAAAAAATCTGGTCCAGACCACCACAAATCCAGACCCTGCAGATCACTAATAGCCACGCCGCGAGTTATTAGGTCTGCTGGGTTTTTGTTGGTTGGGACGTGTCTCCACGTACAATTGCCCGCCTTATCCAAAACTTCAGCAACGCGGTTGCGTACGAACGGCTGAAGTTTGGTAGGCATCATTTGTAGCCATCCCAAGACAATGGTCGAATCAGTCCAGCAATAAACCCGTCTTACCACCACTCGTGTCTGAAGTGAGCTCATCACTTTTTCGTACAGACGAGCACCAATTACAGCACCACACAATTCCAATCGCGGAATGGTCGTAGGCTTTATAGGAGCCACTCGACTTTTAGCCGTTAACAAACGCACTAAATAATTGTACGTTTCATTTACAGTCCGAATGTACACGCACGCACCATACGCGGACTCAGACGCATCAGTGAAAATATGCAGTTCTATTTCCTTATATGAACTACAAACTACAATCCTAGGAATACGCAAACTATTTAAGAGAGGCAATGACTTAACGATAGTATCCCACTGTTTACTAATCTGACTAGGCAACAGTTGATCCCAAGACAACTTATCTAACCACATTTTTTGTAGCAATAATTTCATATCAATAACTATAGGGCATAACAGACCCAAGGGATCAAAAATACGTGCAATTACAGATAGTAAGTCACGCTTAGTGTGTCCAACAGAAGACTCAGCTAATTTTATAGGGAACCCTAACTCATCAGAGTCGGCATACCAGCCTAAACCAAGCAACTTGTCAGGCTCAACAGACCCAATATTTAAATCGAGTGAGGCAGAACCAACATCCGATACCAACTGAGGCTCATTGGATTTCCACTTACGCAGAGACATGCATGCCAATGCCAGTTCCTTTGTAACCTCGTCACGGATGTGCTTAACCTCGGTTAAGTCGCTACCACCGGTTAATAAGTCATCGACATAGAAATCGCGTCTGATGATCTCAGATATTTTAGGGTCCCTACAATCCAATCCTACTTGTTTAAGACAGCGCGTCGCGAGAAACGGTGCACTAGACGTGCCGTACGTTACAGTGTTTAATTTAAAAATATTAGTACTATCACTATCATTGTCACGCCAAACAATCATTTGTAAGTGCCTATCTGACGGGTGAACAACTATTTGTCGATACATTTTTTCCACATCCGCAGATATAACATATTTGTGGAACCTAAAACGCAGTAGTATAGACAAAAGATCGTCCTGCACAGTTGGCCCGACCATTTGCAGGTCGTTCAGGGCTACACCGGTCGAAGTAGGACAACTTGCGTTAAATACTACACGAAGTTTGGTCGTGCTATTGGATTCACGTAATATTCCGTGATGCGGAATAAAGTATCCTGAACATAAATCAAATGCACCTATTTTAGTCATATGACCGAGAGATTCATACTCTGACATGAAATCATGGTACATTTTACTAAATTCAGGTTTAACCTTTAACCTACGTTCCAAAGATTTCAAACAATGTGTTGCCTTATGGAAAGAATCACCCAGAATTGAAGGATCCTTTTTAAGGGGAAGGCGAACACAAAACCGGCCGTCGGGTAATCGAGACGTATTATTCACGAAATGGTCTTCACACTGTTTCTCCTCGGGCATGTATGAATCACAAGATTTTATGTTAACCTCCTCTAATTGCCAAAACTTTGACAAATCTGATTTGATCACTTCCCATTGGCGATCATTTTCTAAATCAAACTTAGAAAGGTTACATTTTAAATTATTAGACCTATAATTTTGTGTAATTTGACCTGAAATAATCCAGCCTAAACGTGTTTCACATAACACTGGCTTTCCGGTACCTAACTTTAATCTTTGTGATCCTAACAAGTCCCAAAATAAATCTGCGCCGATCAAAATGTCGATGTCAGAGGGCTTATAAAATGTAGGATCCGCTAAAGTAATATTCGATGGTATTCCGAAATCACAGATATTTATTTCATGGGATGGTACTTTACTCGTTATATATGGCAACACGAAACAATTAAGTTGAAAACTAAAAGTATCATTTAACGACATCATCTCAACTCTGCACATTTTATTTATTTGTGTAGTAGCATTGTTTATACCCAGTACAGATTTATTTATCGTAGTAGTTGTTATGCCAAGTCGCTCGCATAACCGGTTTGTTATGAACGACGATGTGCTACCGCTGTCTAGTACTGCGCGAACGAGATGCATGCGATTATTGGCTCGCAGTTTTAATAAGGCAGTGGACAACAACACATCTCGTTGAGTATGATTACTTGATGATGCAATATTAGCCAAAGCTGCATTATTTGTATCTGTACTGGTGAATGGTACTGAAGATGACGATGTACTTCGATTCGAAATGGAATTACCATTAACTGTGTTCGCCATAGTGTCGTTGGAATCAATATGAATGAGTGTATTGTGCCTCCGTTTGCATAGCTTACAACCTTGCCTTTTACATTTGTTAGCATAGTGGCCAGAATGAAAACAATTGAAACATATTTTGTATGTGGGTAATAATTTTTTACGTTCGTCATTGCTCAGTGCAAGAAATTGTGGACATTTACTTAAGATATGGTCATGGTTGTTACATTTAGGGCATACTTTAATAGCTGAATCGGAACTACAACTGTTAGGAGGTTTTGTAGCAATCATAGACTTAAGTTTTGGACCTAATTTACCGGTAGTTTGAGTGTATGAGCTGGACAATTCTAAAGTTTCGATAAGATCGGCTCGATTACGTAAGAACTGTAAAAATATATCAAAGGTAATTGAACTATCTTTATCTAATTTGCCTTTGCACTCTTCCCACTCACGATACGTTATTTGGTCTAGTTTACGAGTTACAATAAATATTAAAAGTGTTCCCCAGTGTTGAACAGGTTCTCCTAACGATTCCAAAGCTCTTAAATCTTTATTTACTTGATCTATTAATCCCTTTAAGGAGCTCGAAGACTCCTTTTTTAAAGTGTCAATATTGAACAATGAGGTAACATGATTTTGCACAAGTAACCTCTTGTTGTCAAATCGATCACGTAACAACTGCCATGCCACAGAATAATTATTTGACGAAAATTCTATCGATCGAATTACTACGGCAGCAGTGCCCTCGAGAGAAGCTCGCAAATAATGAAACTTGTTGATTTCATCGATATCGTCGTTAGTATGAATCAGACTAGTAAAGGTGTCACGGAACTCTAACCAATTACTGTATAACCCGCTAAATTTCGGTAATTGAATCATTGGCAATTTAACCGGCTTGCGTGTACTGCAAACACTTTTACAACTTTCCATTGACTTACTATCTCGATTAAAGTTACTTATAATATTCTGAGCTCTAGACAAGGATTTGTAATAAACAGACTCGAAATCAGAACGCTCTGAATACTGTAATTTGATATCCTCAACAATGCATTCTAGACGTAATTGTACCTCATCATACATGTTATATAACGTTTCCATCTTAGCCATGCGAAACTGCACCTCAGAAACAATCTGATCATCAATTGTGTTGTCCTTGAGTGAATCCAGGAAATTAACGAAAGCAGTCAAGCGACCCTTAAAACTGCCTCGCTTCTTTATTAATTCTTTCTCCTCGGCCATTCTGAGAGACAAGTGTAGTCAACCTGAAATGTATATATATAGACAATTAATATAAGAACAGTTTGTTTTATGAATGTAGGTATACAATTAATACGCCTAACACAAACCTAGCACTATAAGTATAAGAATTCAGACTTAAATTACTTCTTACAGAAAAACAAGCACAACACTAACTTTTGTGTTTAAAAACAGTGATTCCAAATAAAATAACAAACAATTTAATCAATGACTTGCATTAATATCTAACACTCTATACATTATATTTAGATACCTGCCTAGAATAATTAACAACGAACTGCTATAACGTGTTAAAAAACCAGAGAATTAATTACAGCTTTACATAAATTAAGTTTAAATGATGTAGCATATAAGCTAACTATACTATTATATAAATAAGTATGATTTAAAACTTAATCTTGCTGTTAAAATACTAATCACTGTATAACAAGTAGGTAGGTACCATTTAATTATTTGTAATATACACAATTAATGTAAAATAATGCAATAAAATACTAACCGATAATATATCTAGACATTTTATTTATATTACCTGAGTGTTGGGGGATGATATTAATTGAAATATGCTATACACCGTAAACCAACTCGCTTTAAGTTCCATCCAATTCGCCGACATGAAACTCCTCTTAAATCCTTTTTTCGATAATATTGTCGCTGGTGACCCTTCCTTAATATCGAAATCCTGCTCGCTATGGACCAATGTTGGATTATCTTGAGGTTTAATGGAAACTCAGTGCGAAGATATAAATGGTTTAATGTGTCTACTGTACAGATTCTCAAATGCAAGTGAGTCTATATAATTAAAAGCGCAATCCTTAAAGCTAAACTTATTTCTAATTAAGCTGTGTGCGTGTCGCTGCTATTCAAGTTACGCAGGCGCTTCGACAACAGGCAATATATAGTCAATTGAATCTTCCATCACTTCTAAACTTAATCTCTTTTGGCAATTTTTAAAGTATAATCGTAACTGTAATAGTTCATCATTACATTACGGCGATGTCAAAGATTGTAATGAAACATATAATTGCAACATATTCGCTTCATGTTTTTCATCAGGTTATAACCCTTATAATGGCAATACTGCTGACGATATGGCGAAATACGGACTGCACAGTGATTCTCTGATCCAATTGATATTAACTACGGATTCTGTCATTAAACTTTAAAAAGACTGGACCATAATAAAGGGCCCCAGAGCTTGACGGACTGCCTTCCATTTTTGCAATAAAATGTTGTGACATTTTCTTAGAACCCCTCATTATGATTTATAATAAATCATTGAGGACAGGTTGTTTTCCGTAGACTTGGAAAGAAGCACAAGATGTACCGATTCTTAAGTCTGGTGACAAGTCCGCCACGAATAACTATAGACCAGTATCTACTTTGTCTGTTTTTTAAGCTTTAGTACACCCTATACTTTCGTGGCATGTTAAACAAACATTGATGTCACAACAACACGGCTTTATAAAATACCGTTCTACTGAAACCAATCATGCGTGTTTTATATCAGATTTAGTCCAAAACGTAGACCGTGGATCAGCTGTAGACGTAATCTATACTGACTTTAGCAAAGCGTTTTACAGGGTGAATCACAGTAGGTTAGATAACAAATTACATACAATTGGAATTGCAGGAAATTTATTGCAGTGGTATGAGTCTTACCTTGTTTAAGGCACATCTAAAGTTATGGTCAGCCGTTATTTATCAAAACTGTATTCGACACCGTACGTTCAGGCGTACCCCAAGGCTCCCATCTAGGCCCGGTTGTTTTTTCAATATATTCAAACGACGTGGCGATATATTTATACGCAAATGATCTAAAAATTATAAAACGAATAGAGTGGAATCAGGATTCACATAAACTTCAAGAACACTTAAACCGTTTTGCCCAGATGTGTTTGGACAATAACATGTTACTTAATACTGACAAATGTACATTACACGTACATTTTTCTAGAAAGAAAGCACTTTATTTTCGTAATTACAAAATGAATGACCAAATTTTTGACGAGAAAGAAGTAATTGGTGACCTGGGTGTTTATATTGACAATAAGCTTCGTTTCAATATTAACGTTGATAAAATTGCTACTAAAGGGGTTTAGGATGTATGGTTTTATTCTACGAAACAGCAAGAATTTTAACTAAAATTGCAGTCTTTAACTCATTAGTCAGGTCAGGCTTATAATATTGCAGCACAGTTTAGACTCTTTTCTACAAAATACATAAACGTCGTTTAGAATCAGTGCAAAAAAGATTTCTTTGCCATTTGTCTTATCACTCCAATATGGTTAGAAAACAATTTACACTTCTCGCTTTACAATTCTCGCTTGAAATATTTCAAACTTATGAGTCTTGAAAATCAGCGTATGAGCTTCGATCATTTGTTCCTATACCAAATAATAAACAGTCACATCGATTGTCCGCGGTTACTGAGTCATATAAACATAAACGTGCCTAACAGATTTGTTCGTATTCTAGACACAAGTTGCTTTGTGCTAAGGGCTTTAAAATCAATCTGGGTCGTTTTTCCACTATCAACAGAATGCAGGTACAGTGTGCTGATGTGGATATGTCCAACTCTTTACATAAAGTCAAGTCTGTCTTGCATAAAACATTGTCACAAAGGTGAAAAGAGAATAAACGTGTGGTTTCTATAGTCTTTTCTATCTAGATAATGATTTTGATAATTTTATACATTTGTATCTCTTTTATAACTGCATTTCCTACTTTTGTTTAATGCACGCCTTGACAGCTTTTAATTAAGGCAACACTATACAATGTAAAAATATGGTCACGTTAACATGTATTTATGTGTATGCTCTGCATGTTGTCATTATATAAATAATAATAATAATAAACAAATAACAAATAACGCACGTGGCACTAAAGAGTTCCTTATTATTGACACGTTTATAAAGAAGCCTACGACTCTGTACTGCATACATGGCTCCTAAAGGTGATGGAGTTGTATAAGATTGATACAACTTTATGCACTATCTTGGAGGCATGTATGCAGAAGTGGAGAACAGTTCTTTGCTATCCAGGATGTTGGCAATCTCAGGGTGACGGCGAATTTATAAACATCAAGCGGGGTATATTTCAGGGTGACAGTTTGAGCCCCTTGTGGTTCTGCTTGGCTTTGAATCCTCTTAGCACTATGTTAGAAGGTTCAGGGCTAGGCTATCATTTGAAGAGAAATGGACAAGTTATATCCCACCTCCTTTTCATGGATGATTTGAAACTGTTTGCCTGCAGCAATGTCCAGTTGATAAGATTACTAGAGGTAACTGAAACCTTAAGAAAATGTATCAACATGGAATTTGGTGTAGATAAATCTGCACTCATGTATGTAAACAAAGGCAGAATTGTGGAATCTGAAGGAATCGAACTTTCAGATTCGACAGACTTTGGACGTCTTTCTGCAAATGAAACGTACAAGTATCTAGGTATAACACAGGCGTTGGGTATAAATGAATTGACTATAAAGCAATCGTTAAAGGTACTTTTCTTTGGCCGCCTGAAAAAAGTACTCAAAAGTCCTTAGTCGGGCGGTAATAAGGTCGGCCTATAACGGTTGGGCCATACCAGTCCTTTCCTACTCCTTTGGCATACTTAGATGGACTCTGACGGAATTGGATGCCCTCGATAAAAAAGTCCGTACACTGCTAACTGCGTACCGAATGCACCATCTACGTTTATCAGTAATGGATTGTATATCCCGCGGAAATGCGGGGGTCGTGGTTTCTTAAATGCCAGGACCCTTCATAATCGCGAAGTATGCAATCTAGGGATTACTTTCTCTCTGTCAACGTGGAGGTACACCGGGATGTAGTGGCAGTTGATAACGGACTTACTCCGCTTGGTCTAGGAAAAGAGAACTGGCGCAAACCAGCAGTACTTAATGTTACAGACCGTCGGGAGATATGGAAGCGCAAAGCGCTGCATGGACGTTTTTATCGGGTCTTAAACGGGCCCGATGTAGATCTATTATCATCTGTGTCTTGGCTACGTTTAATTGATCTCTTCGGAGAAACTGAAAGTTTTATCTGTGCAATTACAAATGAAGTTGTAATGATGAATAATTTTCGGAGACATATCCTGAAGGATGGCACAATTGACATTTGTCGGGCATGTCATCGCCACGGAGAAACCCTCAGGCATATAATTTCCGGTTGCTCTCGTCTTGCAAATGGTGAGTACTTGCACAGACATAACCAAGTAGCCAGTATAGTCCATCAGCATCTTGCTCTTCCATATAACCTTGTGGATCTCGAGTTACCGTATTATAGGTATGTGCCCGACCCAGTTCTTGAAAATAGTCGTGCAACATTATATTGGGATCGATCTGTCATCACTGATAGAACTATTGTTGTGTAATAAACCTGATATAGTGGTGATAGACCGTCTAGAGCGCCGAGCAATGATTGAAGACATTACCATTCCACATGAAGACAATCTCATAAAGGCTGGCAGTTGTCACTTACCATCAGGTGACCCGCCTGTTCATCTGCCCTATTTTTTTTTATCTATAATATAAAAAAAACATTACATTAACAATACCGAAACAACAATAACAAGAAAAAAATTGCAGCGCAGAATTACCCGACACCGGCGGGCTTGTTTAAAAGGTGTATGTAGGTGTATGTGTTTAAAAATGCTCGTGAAGGAAAAATGCGGAAATTTATGTAGGTATGTGATAAAGTAGGTATGTGTGACAATACGTTTATATACCAGTACAAGTATTTGCACCTAACATAATTATTTTGCTCTCGTAAAATAGCATTCTGTTATTGCATCCACAATTTAATATATTGCTAGTCTATCAGCGAGGACTCCATTTCTTGGATGGCAAACCTGAATAAAGAGGAGTATAACTTGCCGTGTTAGTAGTATATATAGAGCTACATAGTGCGAAATATAATGGGCTTGCCCCGTGTTACGAAAGTGTAACCAAATTATTGTTGGCAAAAAGTGAGCATTTGATACGCCTCTACGTTCTCTTCTCGCTCGCTCTTCTCTTTTCTGATACACATCATTTCAACCGCCAGTTATTTCAATAATTACAGGATACTGATAATGTTTTTTAATTCTTCAATGAGTTTGTGAAAGTAGGCCTATTATTGGGTAGTATATTTGCTAAATGTATATTAGAAAAATAATTCCAATACCGATAATCCGGAACAGACGTGGTTATCAAAAGAGCCCCATTTAAGTGTCATAATCCGATCTTCGTAGATTCTACGTCACATTCAATATAAGAACACCGATGATTCGATTCTGGAAGCGCCTTCTGATAGAGGTTTTAAAAGCAATTTTATTTATCTTTCTTTTACAAACTACTGAAAAAGGATTTTTAATTCATAGATTTAAAAAATAAGGCATGTGGTTGTCAGTGGGATAGAATAAAGCCACTACCTACGCGTTCATGTCGTAAAAGGCGACTAAGGGATTGGGCAGTTATCTGTGAGACGGTATGTATTCTTAGTTTGGCAATCAATACTATTACATTTAAAAAAAATGCATTTGAATTTTGAATTTGACATTTTTATATGAATATTCATTATGTTTTCATAATTTTGCGCCAATTGGTGTTAAATATTTTTGTAATATTGAAATGGAGTGGGGTGATAAATAGAACCTAATTGCTGTGATATCATTAAGCAAAGTAGGCATGGAGCCAAATGCAATTTTTGAAACTCTCCAACCGCTTTTTTTATAGGCAATCGAGCAGACGGGTCACCTGATGGTAAGTGGCTATCACCGCCCATGGAATGGAATTAAGTTGAATTTTTGTATGTATTTGAATTTTTGTATGTATGTATTGAATGAAATGTATATATTGATAGGTACAATTAACAAAAATGTTTGTGACAATAAAATATCTTACTATCCACGTAGTATTTGTACGAAAAAAGTGATAGAAAAAAGTGAAATCCTGTCTGAAAGCAAAAGATTTTATCTCGGGAATTCAATATAGCAAATAAACCATGTATCGTCTTTTAACAGATGGCTTAGTACTTACAGCCAGGTCATTTTTCAACTAATAATTTTAAACCAAATGGCATTATAAAATTAAAACAGTGGCTATTTCCCCGACTAAACGAAATAGATAACATGTGAAGTTATGTGTTTCGACAGTGTGACAGTAAAAAAAAACATAGTTTAGTGGGGTAAATAGGAGTCACATCTAGCAATATGGCACGTAGCTCATATGTAGTATTGAGTTAGTCCATATTAATCCACACCGACCCGGATAGGTCCTTTGATCCTGCGTACAAAGAGCGAGCTACTTACCTGAACATATTTCACATAGCTGATATGGAATTAAGCTTCAAGATATCTACTTGGGCTACAGTTATGCAGTACTTCGTTAGGAGTTTGACTATTTTGAAGGACAGTTAACTGAATGTAATTTATAATGCGATAAAACCTTATTTTATGGTTTATTTCATTATTTATACATTTACAGTTAGTTTTGATAATAACAGCGGTTCCCGCACGAAGCTGGTAGCTTGCATTGCAGCAACCTGTTCATTGGCACTTTGTAACGGACATCGATGGTAAATAATAGAGCAGTTTCAAATATGGTTAGTAGTAGAAATCAACATAAGTAAAATTTAAAGCAGATTTTCAACTGCATAAACACATTAAACACTTCAAATTAGCTTAAAACTAATATAAAATGACGTACCGTAGAGACTGGGGTCATGCTATCGATTCTAAAATTATAAATAGAGTACAAGCCTTTTATTTGCATAACACAGGATCACTATTATAACCATATGATGTGTGCAAAAATATTTGGAGTATTAAGACAATAGTATTTATTGACAGTTATTTTCTTACTGAAATATATTGTCATTGAAAATGCAGGTAGTCATTTTAATTAAATATTAATCACATATGGATTAATAAGTAACTAAATAATGTAATAGCACCTAATTATATTACTTATCATATTGTATTACTATAAAGAAATCAAAAAGTATTTCTCTGTAGAAAGACTAACATAAAATGATATAGGTAATACGACGAACTCGTTAGTCTCGAGGTTAGGGACGTGGTGAACGTGGTCTGTTAAGTCTGAGATGATGGGTTCGATTCTCACATCGCTGCAAACCTTCTTGTGACGAACATGTCTACATTCTGTAGGTTGTTAAAACAAGTAGCTATAAATAATTACCTTACTTATATATTGTTAATATTTATCAATAGTCGTCGTCTCAAAATAAAATCAGGCGCATTGAAGTATATAACAAATATTGAATTAATGATTCAAACATAACCTAACCAAAATCTTATATATCTTTTGCATATCAGTAGTCCATCTTTTAAATCAAAATTGATAAAAATATATATATGATTTCAAATACAACAAGCATTTTTCCATTGCTGTTGGTTTCTTCGGCGAATGATGTATGGACGCAGGACAGTGTCCTTTAGGCGCTTAAATTAGCGTATTATTACTTCAAATTAATATTATAAAAAGTGTTATAATTGATAAAACATTTAGGGAAGGTAAATATTATAATATTAAATCAGTTAAAAAAAAATAACATGTCAACAAGAAAAGTTGTAGTTGTATTATTTAAGTAGGTTGTTCATTGTTTATATATAAAAAGCAGTACTCAGAATTTAAGAAGTGTCATTGGCAGCTGTCATCATATCAGTATCTCTACTAATAATACTATATACACCACATTTTATTGCTAAAAATCTAATAATATAAAAATACTAATATACTGCGTTGCATTGGTAACAGGGATAACATGTCAGCTGAATTAGCAAAAAATCCTGACAATTATACCCTTAAACTAACTAACCAGATACCGATTTTTTTGTAATAAACTCCTCAAAATGTTAAAGATTTCTTACGAAAAAATGGAACATGACCATGACCTCGCTGCAGACAATCCAACTAGTATTAACAGAAGTATTCCTTCCACACCTATCGTGTAGACTACTCAGTCTTCACCGAAAGGACATCCGAATAGTGATTAGTATTAGTATTACAGGTATTACAGGCCATCTGTCTCTAAACCGACACCTATTCATTCACATACCATAGTGTCTGAGCGCGCAGGCTCCGGTCGCCGACGTTATCCTGGAATGCAAAGTAGTGCTGCTGCACAAAATGCAATGCAGTGCTGCAGCAAAAATCCTATCAGGTGCGAGGACTCACCTAGAAGCCTGTGAACGCCCCAGGAGGCTTCTGTGCTTCTGGAAGGAGCTAGACTGGCTCAACTAGTCAGCCTACTGATCGCATAATGGACTGAACATGAGTCTAAATGCGGAAACTGAGCCCTTAACCATTATCTTTTACCTCAGTTACAGACCCATTATCCGTCCTACCAGCCATTTCGAAAAACTGGAAAAAGTAATTTACAATTAAGGTGCCGTTACTTCACTAATAGACCATGTGGTTACTAAATTGGACGAGAAATCAAAATGCTTGGATATCTTTTTAGACCTATCAAAAGAATTTGATACTGTGTTGTTTTACATCTCTTGACCAATCTGGAAAAATATGGCGTTCGAGATCACACGTATGACCTCTTTAAAGATTATCTTAGTGATGATACGCAATGCGTCAAAATGAATGATGTTACGAACAATACAAAATCATTAAATTTCGGTGTGCCCCAGGGTTCTATTCTTGGCCCGACACTGTTTTTAGTGTACATTAGCAATCTTTGCAATTTACATCTCAAAAACTGCTCCATTTTCGCCTATGCAGGTGATACGGCCTTGTTGGTACACGGTACAAACTGGCCTGATACCCTAAAAAGTACGGAGGAAGACCTGAAAACTGTGATGAACTGGCTATCAAGTAAAATACTTTTTTTTTTTTTTTTTTTTTTTTTTTTTTTTATGCGATAGGGGGCAAACGAGCAGACGGGTCACCTGATGATAAGTGACTACCGCCGCCCATGGACACCCGCAACTCAAGAGTCACAAGTGCGTTGCCGGCCTTTTAGGTAGAGGTACGCTCTCTTCTTGAAGGTTTGAAGGTCGTATCGGTTCGGAAATACGGCAGGCGACAATTTGTTCCATAAGCTGGTTGTGCGAGGCAAAAAGCTTCTGGAGAAGCGCACAGTGGTGGAGTGCCAATCGTCCAGGTGATGGGGATGGATATTTTGTCGCGTAGGACGATGGCGGAAACCAGCAGCCGGTATAAGTCCGAACAATTCCTCTGAACACTCCCCATGATACAAGCGATAGAGGATGCAGAGTGAAGCTACATCTCTACGCAACGCCAAGGTGTCAAGTCGAACAGAAATATCTTGGCAGTCGATGATGCGAGTCGCTCTCCGTTGAATGCGGTCAAGAGGCAGAAGTTGGTACTGGGGTGCACCTGCATAGAGATGAGAACAGTATTCCATGTGCGGCCGAACCTGCGCCTTATAAAGTTGCAGGCGGGGGGCCGGAGTAAAATACTGTCTCGATCTGTTTAGCACACCAAGCTTCTTCGAGGCTAATATGGCCTTACTCTCTAAGTGACCGCGAAACTGGACTTCGCTTGATATATCGACGCCAAGGATTCCGATACTGGCTGATGCATTTAGGGAAGTGCTCTCAAATTGAGGTGATACGACCAATGGCATCTTTTTAGCGGTGAACGCGCAAACCTGTGTCTTCGTGGGGTTAAATTGGACTAGGTTAAGTCGACCCCAATCTGAAACTTTTGATAAAGAAGTTTCGATTTCAGACACAAGTTTGGATCGGCTTTCGATGACGTTTACCCGAGAAATGTTAGCGCGGCCGGTGTAAAGGGCATCACTCGTGCTATCGTCTGCATAGCAATGGATGCTGCTAATCTGCAGCATGTCGTTGATATGCAGAAGAAACAGCGTGGGTGATAGCACACAGCCTTGTGGGACACCAGAATTAACAGACTTCGAGTCGGAGCATGCACCGTCAACAACGACCTTGATGCTTCTGTCTGTAAGAAAACTGGTGAGCCAATTGCACAGTTTCTCGGGAAGCCCATAGGAAGGAAGCTTCGCAAGGAGCGCTTTATGCCAGACCCGATCGAAGGCCTTCGCCACGTCCAAACTAACGGCCTACGCTTCCCCCTTGGTCTCGATCGCCTGTGCCCACCGGTGAGTCAAGTATACGAGAAGATCACCAGCTGAACGACCCCGACGGAAGCCGTATTGTCGATCATTGAGGAGCTGGTGGTCTTCTAAGTACCGGAGGAGCTGGCAGTTAACAATGGATTCCATTATCTTGGAGAACAAGGAGGTGATGGCTATGGGTCTGTAGTTGGACGGATCCGAGCGATCTCCTTTTTTAGGGATTGGGTGCACTAGAGCTGTCTTCCATGAGTTCGGGACTACGCCAAGAGAGTAGGAAAGCCGATAAAGGCGCGTTAAAACCGGTGCTAACTCTGGAGCACACGTCTTCAGCACGATAGGAGAGATTCTATCGGGCCCACTCGACTTATGAACGTCGAGGGAAAGAAGCGCTTTACGCACTGCCCTTTGTGTAAACCGGACTTCCGGCATGCGGGTCTCGCACTGCGGTATGGTCGGCGGTGCGTTTCCCCCGTCGTCCAGGGTCGAGTTGGACGCAAAGAGTTTGCCCAGAAGATCGGCTTTTTCTTTAGCGTCGTGGGCCAACGAATTATCTCCTATGCGCAGAGGTGGAAGGGATGGCTTACAAAAGTTCCCCTGGACAGCTTTGGCAAGAGACCAGAATGCACGAGTTCCGGAGGGGAGACTAACTAGTCTCTCGCCAATTCTGCCTATGTGAGCCGACTTCGCCCCAGCAATTACTCTTTTGAGGGACCTGGAGGCAAAGTTAAATTGCTTCTTTAATGTGCTGGTCTTTACATCCCGTGCTGTCGCTGCATTAGCCCATGCTTGGTAACATTCCTGCTTTCGGCGGGACGCCGCTTTGCAGGTTCGACCAAACCAAGGCTGGGACTTGCCACCTGTGGGAATCAGGGAGAATGGAATGAAAAGTTCCATACCCTGAAGCACAACATCTGCGACAGAGTCAGCAACGACATTGGGATCATCCGGCGAGAAGCAAACCTGCCTCCATGGGTAGGATGCAAAGAATGTTCTCATTCCATCCCAGTCTGCTGACCTATAGTGCCATACGCGGCGACTGCCTGTAACTCGCGGCCGCAGCGAGTGAACGAGTGGCACCATACTCCTAATCAGGCAATGGTCCGAAGAGCCAAGAGGGGCCTCAACGGATACTTTGTAGCCGTCAGGATGTGAGGTCAGTAGAAGATCCAACAGTGAAGGCACGTGGCTTTCTGCATCTGGGATTCGCGTAGGCGTTGCTACCAGCTGCGTCAAGCCATATGCCAAGGCGAAATCGTGAACAGATCTTCCCGCATGATCGGTTTTGCGCGAACCAAGCCATTCGGCGTGATGGGCGTTAAAGTCGCCAAGAATCACGATCTCTGCGGATGGGACCTGCTGGAGCACTGAGTCTGTAGCCATTTGGACGTGGTCGATGAGTCGGTCCGTTTCGGCATCACCGCTATGGGACCTGTAGAGGCATAGGTAGATGCGGGGATGGTCGTCGCAGTCTACACGTAGCCATAAGATGGAGAGGTCCCTACCTTCAAGATTGCCGAGGCGGCGAGAAGTGATATCATCTCTAACGTACACGCATACACCAGCCTTAGGAACAAAGGAGTGTTCCAGTCCGTACCCAGGGTAGCAGAGGTAGGATGTGTCCGCTGGAGATGATATCTGCGTCTCGGTTAAAAAGAGCAAGGCCGGCTTTGCTGTCTCGAGGTGGTGGTGGACAGTGTCGAGGTTCGAATGTAAGCCCCTGATGTTACAAAAATCCACGGTAAACGTGACAGGGGGTGCCATGGTATACCTTCTCTTGCCCCGAGCAGATTTTGAGAGCGCAGTTGAGCCCCCCCCAGAGTACGAGGGGCAGCCTGGGCGTCCACGCTCAGGCATAATCCGTACTGAGGGTGGACGTCCAGGGGGGGATTCTCCAACGCTAGCGCTGGTACCCCCCTGGGGTATCCTTTTCGTTAACAGCGCTATCATTAGGGGGGTGGGGGATTTTGGGCCTCCGGAGACCTCATACTTACACTTAATCTTGCAAAAACAGTATAATTCCATGTTATTCCCAACTCTTATATCTTTGATAATTTTAAAGCCCATTCTTGTAATTCCTTGGAGAACTAACTGACAACTCTTTCACATGGCAGCTACAACTGGAAACTCTCACGCTCGTACTGATAAACTCATCTTCTTTTTTATAAAACATAGATGTTCTGCTGTTTTCTCTACTCTGAGGACGGTTTATTTTGCGCTGTGTCAATCCTTGATCACCTACTCTATTGTAGCCTGGGGTGGTGCTCACAAGACTCATCTCATACATATTGAACGGGTACAAAGAACTGTCTTAAAGGTCATGTCTATACCTTTTAGGCATCCTACTGAAGCCCTTTAAATAGATGGTGAAGTCCTCACAGTGAGACAACTCTTCATATTGCAATGTATTTTATGCAAGCACAGTTCATTGGCTTGGCTCAACGAGCAAAATACGCGAAGGCCATGTCAGTAATATGAAGTAGTCAAATCCAGAAGCTGAGAACGGCTCTTGTGTCAGTCACCTATATAATACAATTAACAAAGTGTACAATATCTACCCTCTATGCAGATAGAAATTTAAAAAAAAGTCTGTAAGTGGTGAAACTCACAAAACTACGATGAAACCGAGTCTATTAATGGTGTCGCCTCTCAAATCTCCATGCTGAAACACCTAGCATATCTATATTTACACACATACACACACACCCTCCCAAACACACACGCACGCACTCATGCACTAGGTACTTACACATTGCTCATCATGGTCAAAATAAACCTAAAGTTTTAGTACATACCTACTGAATTAAGGCATTTAGTCATGCCAATGAGTGAGTTCTGGTACCTAAAACACAAGTTGAATCTTACCATGGATACCAGTATCCAAAATAATACTAACCTGTAAATTATTCTAAACATAAGTGTAGCGAATATTGTAGCATATACATATGTAGTTTAAGCGTAACATACTAATAAGCTAAATATATACGATTATAATAATAATAAATAAAATATACAAATAACATACTAGTTCCTGTATTAATATTCCTGCAAGCAGTTTTAGGTTTTGCACTTGTCTTTCCGATTACAGGTTATGATGTCTTAGCAAGATGACTCTTTTTAATTAACCGGAAACACTATAAGTTAGATACATCTACATACATTCATACACATACACTCACTCCTATCTCCCTGAAGGGGAAGGCTGAGGTGTCTCAAGCGCCCACTTTTTGACAGTTACAATTTAGTCTCTCTAACGTATTGGGGACAAGCGTATTGCTGTGGTAAGCGGAGTGCTGTCATCGGGGCACAGTATGACTGTATACATATATACTGTCCGATAGATAGCAGTCCGAATGAAACTTTTCAAAAGTTCAAACATTTTAACATTTTTTTTAATATAATCTATGCCGGTCAGAGTAAAAAACATTTTACTTTTCACGCAATCTCTAACGCTTGACTTAATTTATAGGTCGAGTAAATGGCTTCAGTTTGAAACACGGCGATTTTTTTACAGACTATCAAAAACGGGTTTGTGTTTCATGCCGTGAGATACACAGGATAACCTATTGACAACCTATCTGTGACTGCACTATTATTGTGACTAGGCATCCTTAAAACCTGCAGCAAAAATACACATTAAGATCTTCTCTGGTGCCAGTATCCTTAAAGCAGGGTGAGAACTACAATTTGGTCCCAATAATCTTATACTTACTTCTTCTACTACACAATACGCTAGATGGGCACTTTGGTAACTGAAGTTAGGAATATTGGGAACAAATTAGTAAAGAAAATAGGTAACATGGATTATAAGTAATAGAAAAAAGTTAAATATTGTAGTTCGTAACACATTATTTAGTAAACAATACTTTTGACCATCAAAATTTTCTCTCTTCTAACTAACTCTTTCTTTTTGGTCTTACACATAAATACTCTTAACTCCATCTATCTCCACAATCAGTGACGACAGACACAAGACATTGTGAGTGCGAGATGGCAAACATTGTTATTGGTTCTCCTATGAAATAGTTTCAAGAAAAAAGGAAACAATTCTAAAACAAAATGTAATATTTAAATAATCTTCGCATTAACCTACCTGCCAATATACAGAACTGTCTTTAGAAAAAGCGCAGCTATTTTCTTGAAGCTTAAACTTGTAACTTTAAATGAGACAGCTTTATGTTATGCGATGGAAACTTGAACTGTTTCCGATAAAAGAGATATACGTCTCAAAGTTCCATAACAAGGTATGTTGATCGAGAAAAGGTTGTATTGGAGTGATTTCGTTATTTGTTAGTGGGCTGGGAATAGCGGCACCGGCCAGTTCAAGTTATAGATATGGAACCCTGACTTGCTTGAGCTATTGCTTATACTCCCAAATCCATTTTTTTAAGCTTTATCTCTTTATTCCTCTTTCTGTATTTCCTTTTTGTAATCATACTTAAATTTTTCCCACCGAATTTTCAAAAGCCGGATTACGGTCAGTATCCAGTGTCGAAGCTCAAGAACGTCAGGATCACATACCATAAAATATTTAACAGCTAATTGCCCAAAAGTTCAACCCCCCTAACATTTAAGAAACGAAAGCTTATTATAATCACACTACTATTATAATGCGTAAGTTTCAATAGATGTTTTTTTTACTAAATCACGCTAGAATGGTTTAACTGATCTGGATGAAATTTGGCACGGATAGAGATTATATATAGGGCATGGCATATAGACTTATTCTCAAAAAAAAAAAAAAATGACCAAAATTTCTACACAGACGAAGTAACAAGCAGCTTTATTTATAAATGTCTGATACTGCTCTGAACTCTAGTAGCAGCAATAATTATTTTGGACTTTTAAAGTTTGCCAATGAACTGCTTATAATTAATACTAGTAACATCGCATTTATAAGTGAATATTTATAACATTGATTTATAAATTGCCAATTGTATTCCACGTCTAGGCACGCGGCACCGAGTCAAATCAAGTTCAAGATATAATTATTGGTGAGCAGCACCGTGTGTAATAAATTATACCGTATGTAATGACATAAATTAGTGTGTGGTGTAATTACACGTTACACACCATTTGGACCCACTTCTGACACCTCTATAACTCAAAATCTAATTAACATAAACACACCAAATTTGGTTTTTAAATAGCAAACGTTGTTGTAGTCGTAAAAAAAAATAGATTAGATTAGATCTCAGTTGTTATGTCGGTAAAGTTAACAATAATATCATCATAATATTGAACATGGCTCACATTTTCACCTTCATCTCTTTGGTGTGATTCATTCCACATCCTCAAGTGAGCGTTTCTTCGCCTCATCGCAATTCCTGTCTTTGCACTGCTGCTCTTAAAACTGATGGACATTTAACGGCTTCCACTACTCGTATCTTAGAGGAGTAAATAACTTTTATTGGCACAATTTGTTGGCTTAATTCATCTTTTTTCCATTTACAATTGTGATTAATCAAAATCGATTATGTTTAATATAATCATGTTCAGACTATCAGACATCTATGTAGACGTCAATTAGTTTGAATTAAAAATAATAGAATAAAATAAACTAAAGAGATTTTTTTTTTTCTGTAATGATCTGAATAAATAATAATAACATTAAACATTTCACACAAGGCCGTCTCATCCGGAACTAAACGGAGCCACCCAGACTGTTGACATACCTATTTATATATAAATATATCCTCGTACAAGTAACAGTTAAGTCAAAGCATACGGACTCAGAGCAAGTAATAGTCGTACTCATCATACAATTTTTAAAAATAAGGAAAATATCTTCATTTATTATTTAGAAACTTAAAATCAACGAGGTCCGGTAGAATGAAGTTCAACTCGTTATTAACTCATATACAAAAGCATGATAGTTATACATTGAAGCATTGAAAATAAATACAACAGAATTCTTTTCTCAACGATGGACATTAGGTTTCAGCATGAACTTACATTAATCATTTTAGAAAGTACCTTTGGACCCTGAACGACGCATTTTCTGGGCCGTTGGACAAAATAATGCTTATAGATCGGTTCCGCAGATATTCTGCGACTCGAGGGAATAATTTCACAGTCAATTGAATGTCCAAAGCGTATTATATATAGAAAGGTACTCATTAAAAATATGTAACGAGTATGTAGAAATATAAAATTGGGGATTGAGAATAATGGAAACAAATCAACGAATTTTCACAAGTAATCTATATTTTATTATCGAAAGCGGTTATTAAATTATACGGCACCAAATTTACTTCAATTGACCAATTTAAAAGCCTATCACTATACTTTCAATGGTAGGTTTATTAAATTCAGCACCTAAAATGAGTGAGAACCTAGTTAGTAGACAATTTTTTTTAGTCAATTTAAGAGAACAAGCTCTTTACTTCATACCTACATATCATCTAAAATCCTGAATAATTACTATACCTTTCTGTAACACTTTGTAAAAAACACGGTTTTACTAAAAAAGGCAATTTGAAAGGAATAAAAACCATAAAACTCCAATTTTATTTTCGCGAGTACTACTTATTCAACCGTAAAATTTCAAACCGATTTTCTGAAGTGCTAACACGAAGTAGCTGACATTATATTAACCGTATCGGCCACGAATTTGCAATATTTGGAAGGGTAACACCGAAAATCACTTGCTATATTCACTTATAAAATGTAATACCCGACCTTCGGGCACGATACAGTGTTGAACATGAACCAATAATGATCTGATGATAAGGGCGCCTAGTTCGCCTCATACGGAGTCTTAAGGGCTTCATGTTGAAGAGAATTTTATAGAGCTAAATTTGTTGTGTGCTTGGAATATTTGCGTATATGTTTAAAAAGTGTTAAGTGACCAGGTGTTCTCGTTCTTATTCCCTCACCAGTCTCAGAATGTACAAGACATACCAACTCACGGCCTTGGTTTCTACAAGATACTACAGATTCCTTTATTTATCCTCACTGGCGAAACAGGAGGGGGGTATGAAGAGATGGGGCATTAAGGCTTGACCGGTGCGATACCACGGCCTCACAGAAAACTGTTTTTTTTTTTTGTACTATAGGGGGACAGACGAACAGACGGGTCACCTTATGGTAAGTGACACCGCCGTCCATGGACACTTGCAACTCAAGAGTCGCAAGTGCGCTGCCCGCCTGTGAGGGTGATGAGGGATGGGGGATGCAGGGAGCGGAAAGAAGAGAGGAGGGATGAGGAGATGGGAAAGTGGAGAAAGGAGATGAGGGGAGAGAAAAGGGGGGAGGGGGAATTGGGCCTCCGGAAACCTCACTCAATTCGGGGAAATGCAAAGCAAGCGTTACTTCACAACCGGTTTTCTGTGAGGCCGTGGTATTGCACCGGTCGAGCCGGCCCATTCGTGCCTAAGCATGGCTCTACCACTGAAAAGGTTGTGAAATAACGCTTGCTTTGCATTTGTAAATATCGTAAGTTTTTGTTAAAACGTGGTAGGTAATTAAGAAGTATATGACAGTCTCAAACTGTAAAAAATACGTTTTCATGATACTCATGGTAAACAGTGCGGATGTCACAATTATGTCATCCACTCAATAATGTGTAGCTAACACTATTATAACCATTTGTTATTGTGATATTGTTTGTTTAAAATATAAAAAAAAGACTTGAAAATCCTTCACACGATTAAAAACAAATTACTGATTTTTAAACTACTGAACAAATATTTTTTTAAACAAGGCAAGGTAATCTATAATATATCAAACCCGGCTGCTTTGCATTTGTACAAAATCTTATACCATTTGTTACTTCATCTACTAACACAAGTGAAATGAGACCTCACAATGACATGTGTAAATCCTCATTGCGGTTTGATATGTTATGAATAAGTTAGTTAATAATGAATACTTTGGATAATATTATGATCGCAATAAAACTTCGATAACTTTATTTACTTGTTTAGCAAATTTCATAAGTTTCAGTCGAGAATACATTAGAATGTTTTTAATTATAAGCGTATATATATATGATCGTTTAAATAAAATCATCTTTATGAATCCGAAATTAAAATCTACCCTAAAATAATCTGGTATTGATTTTCACTCAAAAGCTCTCCATAGGTCGTAAAGTAAAGTGTGTTATCAGCGGAGTGGCCATTTTTTCATTTCTTGGAATACCGTGAGATTTTGCTAACTTTGCAAAACCATAACAAACCGCAAAACTGGCAGTACCCAACAATTTATGATTTTATGAAGTCAGCATCTTCATTCTATAATAATCGTTTAATAACAGATCGTATTCTTGCTTGAACAATTAATTTTTTTTTTTGCTAACGACTTGTTACTACTTAGAAATGCTCTAATACGGGTGTTCATGGGCGGCGGTAGTCATTTACCATAGGTGACCCGTCTGCTCGTTTGCCCCCTATCGCATAAAAAAAACTGCTATTAGAATTGAGGTTGTAACTTTTCTTTTTTTAAAGACATCTTCGCACAGTAATTCCTGTGTCGCGGGGGACTTTACAAAATTCAAACAACGTACACAAAGAACATCCAGATTCAGAACAACAATTTGAGGATTACACAAAGTGTAGTGGCAAGGTGACCACTTAAACTGCTACGCCATCCGTGCAGTCAAACTTTGTATGTATATTACGCATACAAGCCATATTTACCTCATCTTAAAGTCATCTTAAAGTGCACAATGCATATAGTTTGTCAGGGGTACAGAAGTGAAACTTTAATGTTAAAGTTGCGTTAAGTTGCGAGCATAAGCTAGATCGAATAAATCAGACAAATCGAATAAATTTAAAACATATTAAGTGTTCTTAGTTGGTTAAGAGCAAACATATCAGAAACAGACGAGACGTGAACCTACTCTTCAAACTTTACTTTGTAAGGAAAATATTGGAAAAATATTTACTTTATCGTGTTAAAACGCTCGCGGATGAATCTCATTTTGTAGAACGCTTGTGTCGAGTTATTCAATTCGTGTTACGGTGACGGAGTCAATTTTAAGATGCTTTCGTCTCGTGATAGACACTGTATTGAGTTAAGAGTTATTCAGGTGGATATTTTGAAATGGTGTGATGTGATTTTGAAATCGAAAGACTTGCACCATGAAGCTAAGTGTAAATGGAGTTTGAAGGTCATCATTACGTAAAATAATCAAAAGATGAAGTTGATCTCAGATGTCTTTTGTGTACTGCACTGATGGCGTAGCGGTTAAAGTGGTCACCTCGCAACCAACCTGCCTCGCCTAGTGTTGTGGGTTCGATCCCCACTCGGGACAACACTTTGTGTAATCCTCAAATTGTTGTTCTGAGTCTGGGTGTTCTTTGTGTCCGTTGTTTGAATGTTTGTAAAGTCTCCCGCGACACAGGAAATAATAATACATGAAAATAAAAGTTTGAAGTTTTTTTTAATGACTTCAGTATTTTTTATATTGTAATAAATTTTATTTTCTTTTGTAGTAAACTACGATATTTACAATATGTAACACTCAGGTATTATTGCTTACAAAATGACCCATCAAAAGGTTAACTTTCACAGGAAATCTGTTAGCGAATCAAGTAAGTTAGAATTAGGACTTATAACAAAACATTCGAAGAAGCGGTATTTCTAATTTTAAAATAATTTTAAATTAAATTTACACATTGAATATTAGCGACCTCGCTTATATATTTCATGTAGCGCAGTAGCCTAAATTATTGTAGTTGTGAAATTTTACAAAAACAAAAAAACGAATACGTTTTTACAAAAATTGGTCTTTTGTTACTCACTGTTTCATTTTATATTGTCTTCATAAGATATTAGACAACTATCATAACTCTTTCATTACTTACTATATTGTTTGTTATACACTGTGAACTAGTATGGCGACCTATATAAACCTTAAGCTCATTCCATAGCTTCTGACCTTCACAAATTCTTCAAAATAGCCGGCCACGAATCAAAACTCTCGACTTCACGCTTCACGAATCACATTCTAATGAAAGCAAGACAGAGTGGCTACTAATTTACACAGTGATATTTTAGCCATATTTTACGTTGCTTTGTTAACAGTATTGGCGTAAGTCTTGATATAGATTGGACGTTTAGCACTTTTGGAATTCACTGCAATAATGTGAACCGGCACTGGAGCGTACCCATTCTCGGCGAAATGACCAAGTGCAGTACTAGATTGACTCACTGGATTACTAGACTGGAATAAAGTGAATGTGACACAAAGTTTTTTTAAAAGAAATTTGAATATCGATTTAGAGGCCATTAAAAACTGGTCCGAGCGTTTTGGCGTCAGTGTTAATCCCTCCAAGTGCCAGGCAATAATTATAGGTAGTCAGCGAATGGTTAGCAGAATCGACAAGTCAATACTGCCAGCAGTTATTTATAACGGCTCCATTTTGCCTATCAACTCTTCTGTCAAAGACCTCGGCCTGTTTATTGATTCCACTCTAACATGGCAACCTCAAATAGCGAACGTCAGTCAGAAAGTCATCGGGACCTTGAGATCACTCTATCGACTTTAGAACCTCTTCCCTACCAGCATCAAGTTGATGATTGTACAGGCACTAATCTTTCCAATCATTGATTATGGAGATGTACGCTACCTCGAACTGAATGCAGATCTGCTCAACAAACTTGACCGACTTCTCAATAATTGCATTCGGTTCATTTTCAATCTTCTTAAATACGACCATGTGTCTACTTATCGTACCCAACTGTCGTGGTTACCTATACGTCAGCGTCGCAGACTTCGTGCCTTAACTACTCTTTTTCTCTTCTCCATATCCCCACAGCCCCCAATTATCTTACCTCACAGCTTAGTCTTCTAGGTTCTAACCATGACAGAGATCTCCGCTCCACAAATAATTTGTTACTCCTATGCCCTACTTACACCTCCTCTCTCGTTCATTCTTCTTTTGCTGTCCAATCTATTTTATTTTGGAATGCGCTCCCTCCTGAGATTAGGATGACCACCAACCGCGACACGTTTAAAGTTAAAGTCCGTGAATTCTATTTTAGACAGTTGACTGAGATACCCCCATGACTAAAACTATAACTAAAGTTTGTATCTATGTATTGTATTTATGTGTACGTATATATATGTATGTATATTGTATTTATATAGTATATTTGTATATATTTGTTCATTTGTATGTGAATATAATGTTTTTTTTTTGTTTCTTAATATTTCATCTTTATACACCTGCCATGTCCCTCACTGAACCACCCAACACTTGTAGATAATGCCATGTGGCGTTGACTGGTAGATAATGCCATGTGGCATTAAGTCCGCCTCGTGCATTGTATTATGCAGGAAGAGTGTTAAATAAATAAATAAATAAATATTTTTAATGTGTAATAAAATCACATCAAATCACAGGTATTTTTGAATTATCAAGAGAAGTCGGTCAGCCTAAATTAGTAGTGAAGCTAGTTGCCTGTTCCAATACGTAGATCCTATGGAGAAGAACAGGCGAGAAACTCCAAGGACACTTTTTTTTCAAATATTTTATACAACTTTCTTGTTACGTCCTTGTTATTTTGAAATGTAAATTCTAATAATTACCAGGTATATTTTAAGTAATAACAGTAAGGAAGTGACCAGCCTCGATGAACGGAAATCGTTGACGAGCATGACGTGCGCGACAGCAAACGTCTACCTAAACCACATCAAAAGGAGCCAACCGGCCAACACGTACGTGACCATTGGCAGGACTTCTAGGCAAGCATGACATACTCAGAACTGCCAGGCGACATAGAAGATAAATCTCAACAAGTTTTACACAGTTCTCACATGTAAAACTTAAAAATTTCTATATAAAACATAAGATACAATCATGAAATAACTACGATCTGAATTCATTTTCTGTTTTTGTAAAAGTATGTCAATTTCGTATAAAAGGTACCATTGCCATAAGTCATAATAATAATAATAGAAAACTTCAATAAATAAGTAATCGGCAAATGGTAAGACAAAAAAATAATGAATTCATATTCATTTACAGTGTCTGTGGAGCATCAGACTACAGAATACAGTAGTACAGTACAACAATATAATATCATTGTTTAGAAAAAACTGCATACATAGCTAAGCCAAAGTCAATATGAAGAACCTTGACGGTGATATAAGCAGTATGTTGTTAGTTTAGTTTTGACCCAGTTGAGCCATCATTGAAACACGGACGATGCAAATGATGCCTCAGCTGATTGCAATGCGCAATTTTGAAAAATATTTCTATAATAATCTCACCTAAAAAATTTACAAATATAAAAACGTGGATTACATCTGGACTCGTTCGTTGCATAAGGCATCGGGCAACTTCACCAAAAATTGAAATTAGAGCCTGATAATTACGTACCGTACCTGATAAGTACTTTCCATATCTTGTAAAAGGTATAGGAATTACTACAAATACCTTATGCAGATTTTAAAGATCCAAAACGAGAGTAACGAATTACAAAAAACCGTTAAAAGTAGTAAGCTTGCCTGGAGATACATTAAAAATACTACATTCCAGTCGAACAGCCCTGAACTACCTCTAGAATTGCTACTTAGAGAGACAAACCCATCTGAAGCAATTGAGAAAGTCAATAACTATGTGCAAAAACCTTGCACTCGTGTTTTGCTTAAATAGGTCCATGCTTTTATCTAAACTGATGTCTTTTGTTTTACTAAATACTGGTATTTATAAAATTTTAAACATTACATTCGGGTTAAAGCATAATTGTAAAAAGGGAAAAAATTATAATAATATACTTAAAGTCTTAAACATTTACTTGCCTTCCGTTTGCTTCTATATATAAATAATATTTACTTTATCGTGTTAAAACCGCAGATGAATCTTATTTCGTCGAACCCTTGTGTCGAGTTATTCAATTCGTGTTACGGTGGCAAAGTCAATTTTAAGACGCTTTCACCTCGTGATAGACACTGTATTGAGTTAAGAGGTATTCAGGTTGGTAGGCCTCTTTCTTGCATCGGATTTAAAACGGTGTAATATCATTTTGAAATCGAAGGACTCGCTATGAAGCTTCTGTATAATGTTAACCTTGACAGGAATGCGGGTAGCGAATCAAATTAACTAAAATTAAGACATATCACACAACATTCTTAAATAAGCAAAAAACAAGGCGGAGTGGCTACTAATGTGTACAATGATATTTTATTTATAATTTTCGTTGGTTTTTTAACAGTACAGATATACAATAGTTACATTAATTGAATATCAGTTGTCTTTTACGATCAGGTAACCGTTGTGCTAGTTTAGTTCAGACTGTATTTTCTGAATTCTATTGTTACTGAAATGTGACAGTAAGATAATCGGATATAGCGCTACTTAAGAGTTTTTAACGCTTAATACGGATGCGCCCTAAGGCGTTTCACACGCAAACTTATCCGAACGCACCAGCACGCGAGCACGCTTTCATAATCGATTGTTTCGACTTCAGCTTTTACGTAATAAAGCAGGTTTTTGGATTAGAGGCTTTAGCTTAGAAAGATTTTGACGTAAATGTTAACTGGAAAATTCATTTTGATGATGCTATTTATGTTGATATGGTATTATGAGTAAGATGAACGAAACTTAATGAACTTAACGCTCTAGCCGGTTTCTCTGAAGGTGCAGGAAGAGTGTCTGAACCATATATTGTATAGATATATTGATATGATATTGATTCAGTGTAGTGATAGGGAATGGATTGACAAAGGGGAGACAAAGAAGAGAATATTGTTGATAGGGATGGATTAAGAAATGTAAAGCAATAGGACAAGGACGTTGGGTCGCACTCCTGTAATTCCAATTTGTTTGTCGTCAGGTGGTCTTATTTTTCTCCAGATTAAATCTAGAGTGGTAATAAGCTATTTTTATTTACGTAAATGTGATGATTAGACAAAGTTGTAATTTTTGATACTATAAATAACCACCATTGGGCAAGTAATAAATGAACAATGTAATGGATGACTGTTCTTTTTTATTGCTACTCTTCTAGTACTATGAAATTGCAAACCAATAGCGCAGTTCATTGTAGCGTGTACTTTATCTAAGACGTAGATCGATCAATCTAAACCATGGCTAACTGCGAGTATTTTTATCTACGACCGCGGCTTTTTACTCGTGAATCTTAATTTCTGCACCCATATATGTATATGTTTATCCATGTTTTTTGTAAAGAATACCAGCAACGTGGGTCACACATTACTAGTATTCTTGTTAATCCACCCGGCTAAGCTAAATGCTTGTGTTAGGGGTGGGTTTACGACGGTAGTGTACTGGACGGGGTTTGATACCGCAACCACTTGATCGCAATTCCGACGCCTCAGCCATCACGCTACCGCCGCCTTCATTGTACAACATAGCTCTATGCCAAACAAAATTAATTACTCTAAGTTTTGTAGCAGTTTTCAATTCATCCAGTAAACTTTTCATCTTCATTTATCAACCTTCATATTGACTACTTGTGCACAAAATATATTCCGACTATTAATTCTGTCACGGCAGAGCCATGCTTAGGCACGAATGGGTCGCTTCGACCGGTGCGATACCGCGGCCTCACAGAATGCCGGTT
Source organism: Tyria jacobaeae (assembly GCA_947561695.1). Taxonomy (NCBI): domain Eukaryota; kingdom Metazoa; phylum Arthropoda; class Insecta; order Lepidoptera; family Erebidae; genus Tyria; species Tyria jacobaeae. Next base: position 19,178,848 of record OX387211.1, on the reverse strand, counting down.
GTGAAGCAATGCTTGCCTTGCAATGCGAAATTAGTGAGGTTTCCGGAGGCTCAACTCCCCCTTGCGTCTTTCCCTCCTTTCATCCTTTCCCAGTTCTTTAACTCCCCCTTTCCGTCACCGCATCGCCTATCCCTCATCACCCTCAAAGGCGGGCAGCGCACTTACGACTCTCGAGTTGAAGGTGTCCATGGACCGCGATTGTCACTTACCATCAGGTGACCCATCTGTTTGTCTGTCCAGCTATATTATAAAAAAAGAAAAGAAAAAGAAACTGCAATTTATTTTTAAATTTTTTTTAAATTAGTTAACCCAAAAAGCTAATTCAACTCAACACTTTTTCGGACTATTACTAACGTTTTAGATATATACATACGAGTTACATTATACATTAGTTACCATATATAGTTTTTGAATGAGGTGCTAAATAAAATGTGATTGAACAATCCAACGTCATATATTTTACAGTTACATGTTATTCTTTTAGGAGGTTTTCTTTTTCAGATATAAATCCTCCTCCTCTAAAAACACACAAACCCTACAGTTTGGTGAATTAAGTTTTTTCATCAGAAATCCAAACTTATTGAGCGACATGTGTCCAGACCTCAATTTGTGGCCAATATATTACGTTTTTACTAAACCCAGTGAACGAGAATATATGAAGCGATTGTATATGAGGCGGCTCCGACACTAAAGGCTTATACTGTATTGCCTTTTCTATGTAATTTTCATTAAAATATTCTTTCTAACCTTCGTCACATTTATTTTTATACTTTAGTAATAATTCTATATAATCAATTTTGGTGCACTACTTATACTTCTAAATTATCCATTCAGTCAGACTTTTCATTACCTTTAAGACCCATTGCGATTTCAGATCAAGAACTCTATTACTTAAATTGTGTATTTTAAAGGTAATGCAATCAGTTTTTATCATGGGAGAGCTTAAGCAGGAATGGGCCAACGGTACCACGACCCTTATAGATAGCCGGTTGTGAAGCAGGCGTTGCATTTCGCCAAGATTAGTGAGGTTTCCAGAGGCCCAATTGCCACTCTCCTCAATATCCTCTCCTCAACCCCTCCTCCTCTTTCCGATCTCCTTAACTCACTCTTCTCTTTCCCCACCCCTCACCCCCCTATCCTCATCACTTTCTAAGGAGGGCAACGCACTTACGACTCTTGAGTTGCAGGTGTCCCTTACCATCAGGTGACAAGTTTGTTTGTTTACATTACGAGAAATACAAGCAACTGATACACCTTTGCGCGCAGAGGCTTATCAGGCTATATTATGTTGGAAAGCACTTTTACTATTTACTTACATTACATTCTTATAGGATCACTTGTTTTGATATAAGCAAAGGCTTTTAAAATGTGTTCATGAGGGTCACATTGATACGTGGTTATTTTAAAATTCGTAATTGTGGTAGTGTCTGGTATCACAGGTTTGCACAGGTTGCCGCTCTCCGTCGTTGGCATTCTTAGACTCATCAGTTTTATTACATGACAATCATGATAAGCTTGATATTAATATATATTTAAACAAATATTTATAAATACTATCAAATATTGTAGTGTCAAATTTTCATTCCGATCATTTATAATATTATTAATAAACAATAAATAGAATATTATTAGGTATCATAGTAAATTTAGCACATTTAAGTAATCGTTTACTACGTAGGTATATATTTTTTTCTAAAAGCCATATTTTCAATTTGATATAAAATTTCAGTACGGGCAATGTCTTTATGGTTTGTGGCTATTCATTAAATATTTTAATACACATATTGTAACAGTTTTTTTGAAATATTGTAGTTCTGGGAACAAAGTCCAGGATTGATGTTTCACTGTCACAAGTGTTCCGTGGTTGAGTTTGCCTTCTTAAATAAACATGGATTATTTTAACAAATATACTAACCTAGAGATGACACACACCAGACACTAATACATTATCATTAATACTTTCATAAAATTTAATATAGTCATTTCACATAGCCGTTTGAACAGTCTGTTTTGCCTTGAAAGGTTTTTGTTCATATAGCTATTAAAAATTTCAGAATAGTTGGATTCTCCTAAAATTACGTAAAGCTAAACTTTTTTTTGTGTAGAAAACCCACGGGTCATCACCTCACCGGAGCTAAGAGTGAGGTGGTGTGTTGGACTCGAATTGAATATGACGGAAGAACCCTTTCTTGTTCCTGTTCCACCGATTCTTTGGCATGCATTATTGCATCGCAGTAGGAAGCGGCGGAGTCTGAAGCACACTCACTTTGAACCATCGACGAAAGCATTATCTCCAGCGAGAGGCTACTCACACCGCCGTTACGAGGTTGGCACGCTGCTTAGCCCACACAAAGCACTCCACCAAGGTATGGAGTATCCTCGGTTGCATCCCTATAGTGGTGCCACACAGGCGTTGGTTCCCTGTCTATACGCTACAGGTACTTCCCGAAGCAAAAGTGTCCCTTGAGCACCTGCGTCAGCCGGTGAAAATGGACACCATGCTGCCTCTCCATCCAATCTTAAATGACACGTAAATCTAACCTACTTCCACCTCAATTTGAGAACACTTCCCTAACTGCATCAGCTAGTTGTGGCGTCCTTGGCGTCGATATAGCAAGCGAAGTCCAGTTTCGCGGTCACTTAGAGGGTAAGGCCATATTATCCTCGAAGAAGAAGCTTGGTGTGATAAACAGGTCGAGACAGTGTTTTTCTCCGTTAAGTTAATACTTACACAGTTGTACAGACAGATACAATATTAGCTTATAAATACGTTACGAAAAATATGTACAATTGCCGGCCTTATCGCATTTAGCAATCACTTCCAGACAATCATCTCTATGATATGTTTATGTATGTTTTTTAACCTGTTCTAGATATAGGTAAAGTGTTTCTATAAGTATAGTTTTTATTACACGTTATTTTCCGTATTTGATTTTCTTTAATCATCATTTTTCAAGAGCCATATGAAGGCCCATACAATTTATACATTTGTAATTATTAGTGTCACGGTGACTGTCTTCTCTCTGCTTAAATCACCAGCACCTTGAGCATTGCGATACAGGAAAATATACAAATATTATATATGGAGGTAAAGTGGAACTTCTGAAAACAGACCCGCACTGCCTCACTTTGGACCCATTCTCTAGAAGAGTTAAATAGTTTTAATCGCCTCACGATTTCAATTTCGTATTCACACTCTATATTATTCTGCAAATCTTCCATTCCAGAACATTCGAATAACTTGTTTCACCGCACCATAAGACAGGCAGACCTTTGAAATCTATACCCCATCTTCTCCAAGAAGCCTTTGCCATTGTACGAGCACTTACGGTACGATACGATATGAGCAGTTTATTTAATTTTTATAATGTTTTAATATCAAACCTCAATAACCCAAATCGTTTTACTAATACTACACCCACAACTGTAACTCTAATAAAATTCATATTCGTTTATTTTACTCCTTTGTCCCTCCTTATACTGCTGTCAGAATTTAAAAACCTTCTTGCTATTTGTTAATGTTCCTTTTCCGCGTTAGATTTCCTCACTGTCTTTTCTTACTCTTTTTCTGCCCACCTCTGGATATTGCAACTCATTAACAGATATAGTGACTTGCTAGATATACACCATAACAGTATTTTTTTTTATAAAGACAACTCCCGCACTAGGATTAACTCCTGTGTCGCGGGGACTTTACAAACATTTAAACAACTGATACAAAGAACATCCAGACTCAGAACTACAAGTTCAGGATTACACAAATCTGTTGTCCCGAGCGGGGATCGAACTCACAACACTCAGCGCGTGTGTAGTGGCGAGGTGACCACTTAAACCGCTACGCTATCCGTGCAGTCAAATGAATGCAGTTTACGAATTTTTGTTAAATAATTATTATTAACAACAAATTTAGTCCATTATGAATTAAAACAAATCAACTTTAATACCTTTCTTTTGTTAATCTTAAAGAAATGTTTATTTATTATATTGTAAACGTAAAGTTTTTTTTTTATGTTGTGACTTTTTTTCTTGTCGTATAATTTACTTATAATATCAATTCTATGCTATAATAACATTGTAATTAATTTAACCGTTTATTGTGCACGTGGTATCAGCGTGTAATTATTTATTTCACCAGTAAATGTCAACAGTTTATAAGTTGTAAATGTATGATGAAAACATTTGTGGGCTGACCTACAGTAAGTAAATAAATAGTTGCCTGACTGATAGTATTCTCCATTAGATACTGAATTTATTACTCCATGTAATAATGATAATCCCTCACCTTTAGTTCACTCTCCCTAAGGGCTCAAATATGATCTGGCTCATCAACCATTGTCAATCAACATTTAGATAAATTTTGGTAGTTGTTGAAAAACTATTGCCGATAAAGAAATCGCAGTATAATATTGTATCCTATTGTTTTATGTAAAATAAATTGTATTTTTTTTATATAATATAGGGGGACAGACGAACAGACAGGACACAGGTTATATTAGAGAGGCAACTACACATTAAATTAGTTTTATAAGTTTATAAAAAGGGTAGGCAAAGGTTTATAAAACACCCGCATTTTGCTCATTCGATTTTCGTTTCACTAACACAATTAGTAATCCTGTTTGGGGCTTCATTTTCTTCAAAGAAAACTTTAAATCGGATTTTGACTTTGTTATATTGTAAGTTGAGTGTTTTGCAAATTATATTATATCCGTTAGCAAGCCTGTGAAATTAATTAATGGTGTGATGATGAAGTAATGAAGTGATGATTTGATGATGTTAAGTGATGAAGTGTTATGTCAGTACTTGCATTAAAATATGTATTATAGAGATTAAAATTACAGTAGGCGTTAGTAAAACCTATTTCTTATATGTATGGAATGGAAAGCATAAGTTATATATGTTGATTGCTCGTGGACCACGGGGTCGCACAACTGTTACTCAAACTAGCTGTAGCCGGCAACTTCAAGCCCCCAACCGAAACCAAAATATTATACTATCAATCCAATCTATATATATTTTTTATTTAAAAAAATACATATTTAAATTTGATAGGCTTTATTGACGCAACGTACGTCTTTGTCAGTGTCATAATCTAATTTAAATCGTGTTTCAATTCCAATCTTATGTTGAACTTCAAGATTATTAAGATCCCCTTTTTTCAGTCATCTAAAACTACAACAGGCATGTAGTGTAGCAACTGTTGAGAGACTACAACTAAAACGTTTAAACATAACGGATAACGATATGACGACTCTAATGTATGATGGCCGAAGAACAAAAGATTTTATTAGAATAAAAGTGGTCCAGAAGGGTTTAATTACTGTCACTGTCATATTCACATATTCACTTTGTGAATATCGGGTCATAAAAAGTTTCCCAAGTTTGTTGACGGTTATGAAATAAGCTGAGTATCAGAGCCAAGTCATGCTAATTTATATGAAGATGCATTGTCATCAGAATTATACACTTGTATGCAACATTTAAGTTCAATCGTTCACCAAAAAGTGAATCAAATTTAACATGCAGTATTTGACATTCGATAAGCTTGTATAATCAGCTTCTAGAATCACCAGAAAAGAGATTATTTTCTGACAAATAATAGTTTTACTGTCTGGCAGACATAATGATAAGTTCTTAGTTTCATTGACATAAAGTCACAGTAATTTGTCATTAATGACCTCGTATTAAAAGAATCCATTTCATTTGTCGAAAGAGTACTTCTAGAAAAAAATGCAATATCCAAGTCACTAATCAAGAAAGTACCTCTTTGAAAATATACTGTGTGGCTGCTCTCTTTAGGCCTACTGTAGCACCATCGCTATATTATTCCACAACAAAACACGGTAACTAGAATAAAGAATTCCTTGGACTTAATTCAAATGCTTTTACTTAAGCATTCCCAGTATTTAAATATTTTGAAATATTTAAAAATCAACCATTTTTATTTACAGTCCATACACCTCACATATCGAAATCCATCAAGTTATCTGGTCTCTAAAGCATGACAAGGAAATATCCGACATCTATGTATACTCGTAAAACAACAAACTTCCTTACTCAGTCATGTAAAAATAATTGTCATTATGATCATAACCTTAGAACTTACAAAGTGGATTTGTATTAAATATAATCATGTTTATCCAGGAACTGTATGTATCTTTGTATCTTGTAGCATGCCTCAGTAGGGCAATATTTTATTTGCCTTAAAGATTTGATTTATCTTTAATTGAGTATTTCCACAGCTCTAACATAAGTATTCTTTTCAACTTTTAACTTTTCAACTTTTTTTTACAATTAACCAACTCTATCTACTTTTCCATGAACTAATGCTATTTTATAAATACTTTGTATACATTGTTTATCTATTATTCATTACAATAAAATATCAAAATACAGTAAAATGCAACTCTCGGGAATTTTTATATTCCTTACAGCGAATTTAAATATTTCAAAATTTCAGTTACCACATTCTCTATTAGTGCAATGCATTTCATTTCATAGCAGCGTTGTGGATTTAATTTATTTCTTGCTGTCAGCAGCGCGTATTGTTTCCCAACTATAACTCTTTGTCGCTTCTGTTGGTCTCTGCTGTTGCACAAGTTGCTCGCTTGCATTTTTAATTTAGCGGCAACAGTACTTAAGTAATTGTTGAATAAGATTTATATTCTCTGAATGAAGGGTATCCAATATTAAATTCAGCTTATTATTTACGAATAAAAAAAATATATTTTACATTTCTATTCACTAACGATGTAGTAGATCTAAATTTCTTTACGGCATTGATCGAATTTTTATTTAGGCATAATCAAAGGAATTAATTAGTACGGAATAGGCAAGACGCACTTGCCTTATAATTTCATAGCAATAAACATCAATAAAACCTCATATTAATGGAAATCTCGATAACCATCACCTTCTTCCACCAATAGGTTTCCCTCAGCCCTGTTTTGAAGTCAAAGTTATAAATTGGCCACGTAGGGCATTTGCAATTTAATAGCTTTATTACCATAATCGACGTCCGGTTGCAGCGGACGGAAAAGCTTCCGCATGTTTCAATGTTAAGGCTTTTAGTGTTCCTCTGGTATCAGAATTATTTAAGATATTTTGCTACTTAGATGAAGTGATTATTTTTTCTTTGGCTTCTGCACATTATGCTGTATTGCTGACGTGAGGACTAAAAGTAAAACTCCCTTCTTTTTAAAAAAGGACAGTGGTTGGGTCTGTAATATGTGTATAAGGGTATATTTGATTAGTTAAAACAATAATCTTGTAGACCTTATCAGCAGTCTGATAATGTGTGACCTTACTCATAGACAACTTTGCACTTGCAGCATTGAGTAGCTGAAACCTGATTGCCGATAGAAGTGAAAACTAAGTAGCTTGTGAATTGTCATCAAACCATTTTAGATAATACTCAGTATCATATAGCTCATAGGAAGCGTGCGGTGACGATGGCGCGAATGTCAAGCTTCTTGTTCACTCAAAGTGTTCAACGCGACTAAAGAAGTTTTCACTTCAATAAACTATCTTACATCAAATACAAAAGGATACTTCAAAACACTCAATAATCTTTTAAAATACTAAGAGTCTATATTGCGCCCACATTTTGCAAACCATCATTGTGTCCCCTTTTCGTAATAGGGGGCAAGCCTACTGCCGTCAACTGCGCGTAGACTGAATAAAAACTGTCTGATAGATAACAGTTTAATCTTTTAGCAGCTGTTTACGACATCCACGTTAAACTTTGGTGTGGCCATTCTAGCCCAGCGAGAACCATACGGATAATCAAATTTTAATATTCAATTTTTTGCATTTAATTGACAAAGTATTCACAATAGTGTAATACTCGAGAGCTACAAGAGTCAATTTGTGGCATATAGTTAAGTGCAATTCAAGTAAGAGCCAATTTATAGTTACACAAATTGGACAAAACACAATGCATCAGCAATATGCGAGGAAACCAATCAAAAGATTATGCCTACCGAGCAGGCTATTAGATCATGAATATGAATGTGTTCGTTCTATTCACAAATCTGGTGCTGTATTATATGCTCCCCTTAGGCTCTATAAGCACCTGGGGAGTAAGAGAAGAAATTGGAATTTGTGGAATTTTTTTTAGAAAAAAAATATTTAATGGTATAACAAGCAGACGGTTAATCTGATCGTAAGTGATTACTACCACCCATGAATACCTGCAACTCAAGAGTTGCAAGTGCAAAAAGGGACATTAAGAGAAAAGAGTGTTGGACCTTTGGTAACCTCACTCACTCGGTGAAGCATAACGCGATTGCTTAACAAGCAGTTTGTCTGTCAGTCTTGGTAGTAGAAGTTTTTAAATTCATTGCTGTAAAGGTATATATAAAATAAAATGTATTAATAATGGAGAGCAAGGGATTCCCCTTGTAATTACATAATGGGGGCAATGCCGTGATAATTGCAATGACAGCATATGATAACAGTCTCATAAATAGTATTAACCAAAAACCTTTATTGTAATGGGGAAATTGTTGGTAGCAGATGTAACATCTGTGCTTTGTATCGGACAAAGTTATTATACAATGTTTTGCGGTTGTTATAAACCTTACGACTTACTACATAAGGTATGTATATTTTTAAATCGAACGTGAACGTTTTCGTGGTAAAGATAAGTTCTCGCCTACAATAATTGTTAAAAAATAAATGATCGTCATATTATATATGAAGTTAACGGTTAGTAGGTATGGTGAGGCGAGGTTTAAATCTAAAATATATCGGTCGTAAATTAGACGCATAACCAGACTATCGCGTTTTAATTAGCCGATCAGTGTAAGATTTAATCAGCAGGAATGGTTTTACTTTGCTTTGCGACAGCTTCAATTCTAAGTGAATGAATCATCGTCAGGCAAGTGACCAATGATTTTGAAAGTATAAGCTCTTATCTCATAAAATTTAGCTTTTTTTAAACGTACTGGTTTAATTTTTTTTTTTATATTTGCCTACCATAGTGACTCCACTTTGCCTGATGGAAAAAACAACTCCCGCATTAGGAATAATTTCGTGTGTCGCAAGGGGTTTCACAAACATTCAATCAACGGATACAAAGACCATCCAGACTCGGGACAACTATTTCTGGATTACACAAATGTTTGTTCCGTGTGGGAGTCTAACCCACGACCTCCAATTCAGCAGTCAGGGTCACTAACCACTAGACCGTAGAACTGACATAATAGAAGCACAAATGCGACAAACGAAACTTTTTGGATGAAACAAATCAAAAGTAGAATGATACAACTACTATTACAACATAGATACCTCAAAGAGCGTTTTTTTTTAATTGTAGCTCTAAATGCTTATTGTATTTCTTTGAATACCATTCACAAACAGAGTTCGGTTTAATTAACTTTTCTAAACACGAGAAAGTGTATCTTGAACAATGGTTCTGTACTTATGAGCTTGTACCACTAGACAAAAATGTTACAGAAGCATACTTCTGTATATAATATTAAAACAAAATCATGAATGCTTCGTGGTGCGTCGTTAAGGCGACAGGCACAACAACTGCAATCTCTCAGACAGTATATATACAGGTTGTCGATTTTGAATTTTTTGGATTTTGAATGAATGTACATACTTTTGATATGTAATAAATAAAACTATATTTAATCATGTTTTTTTTTTTATAATATAGGGGATAGATGAACAGACCTGTCACCTGATGGTAAGCGACAACGTCGTCTAGGGACACCTGCAACTCAAGAGACATAAGTGCGCTGCCCGCCTTTGAGCGTGATGAGGGATAGGGTCTGAGGGAATTGAAAGAAAAGAAGGGGAATGAGGAGATGGGAAATAGGAGAAGGTAGGGCAAGGGGGGTAGGTGGATCCTCCATAAACCTCATTGATTTCGAGGAAATGCAACAAGTTCTAGCGCAGATTAGTATATATACAACTTCCCAACATCAACCGTTGGGCCGTGGCATGATTGACTCGCCTGGTTGGAGGATCCTCCTTTCGTGTATGAGGCTTGGCTAGCTAATAAATTAATATATATCTAGCAAACCATTAAACATATACATAATACTTCGGGTATTTTCCTCCACAGTGTAAAGACCGCCGTCACGTGTTCATTTCGCAGACAATAGGCCATGTCGTATAATTTACTACACGTATACTTGTATCTAGGAAATGATATCTTGTATCTGTGCCGACCAAATGTACCGAATTGTGAGGAATTACTCTGAACGTATAGGTATACAGTACAAATAATAGAAGATCCGAAGTCAGTGTGCTAATGTGAGTGTGTGAATGATGAAAGGGTATGTTTAAATATATCGCTTGATGTACTCCTTATAATAAAAGCGGTTCAATGCGCGTGGGGTGACTTTGTGTCGTATGTATCTGATCAAAAGATAATAAGATATGAGAGAAAGCAAGGTCTTCAAATGTATTATTTTTTTTTGTCGTTTATTTCGTTAAACGTGCTAATTTCATGAATTATGAGTCAGATTTCAATGATTATTTTTATATTAAATTGAGTTTTTAATTTGATATAATAAAGGCAGCAAAATATTACACTTTAACCTTTAGGAGCTGAGCTGTGCCCAGTGAAACTGCAGGGAGCGGCTAGTATAATAAAAAAAACTTCAGAGTATAATTAATATAAAATAGAACTAAACCAGGCAAAAGTCAAACAAATAGACATTCACATTTAATAATCGACAATGCATAGTCACACATGCAAGCATTCAACTTGAATAAGCTGACCTGTTTGTTGATATAACATGAACTTAAACATTTGAAATGCATCTAGCAATGTTTACAGTATTAGTACTTTAGAAGAGTAATCTATAGCAAGTTTGTTCATGCGAACTCGCTATTCTCAAGAACTACTGATAAGATTTAAAACACGAAGATAGCCCGTTTATTGAGGAAGGTTGTACGTTATATTTCATCACGATACGACCCTTAGGAGCTTTGAAAATTTTAAATACCCAAGAATAAGGTAGAATATGTTTAAATAAAATTTCATTAATTCGGACAACAAGTTTACTAAAAATAGTTTACAATAGGAGTTCTGTTTTATTGTAACGTTTTTAATTTATTTTTATAAAAGGAAACGATCAGATAATATATACCTGTAACGTTACAACTATTTATTTCATACAAATACCGTTTGCCGTATACGAAAAAGATACTGATTTGGCTTGAGAGTCATCTAGCCTATTAATACCATTGATTGTTAAATTTCACATGGGTCAGTTGCTCAATGTTACATTATGTATGTAAATATATGTATATACAACGACTTTTATATAAAGGAAGTTGGGAGATCGCTTATATGTCTACCTCTCAACAGCCAATTACAAAACTTTCCTCTGTCTAGACACCATATTATTCGCTAGGGAATGACAGTAAGGATTTTTTGATTTTATATTAAAAACTTGACTGACATCCGATCTTGGAATCCTACCTGTAAATCACTTACATAAATACTATTTTGCTTTCAAATAACGAGTGACGCAGTTTTCTATAAAAAGTACATACCTTGGCTAAATACAATAACAGTAGTGAAGCCATGCTTCGGCACGAATGGGCCCGGCTCGACCGGTGCGATACCACGGCGTTACGACAAACTGGGTATGAAGCAACGCTTACGTTTCATTTCCATTCTCTTTCCTCTCCCCTCTTCCCCCCTCTCTTCTTTCCCCTCCCCGCAACCTCCATCCCTCATCCCCCCTCAAAGGCGGGCTACGCACTTACGACTTTTGACTTGCAGGTGTTCATGGATGGAGATTGTCACTTAACATCAGATGACCCTTGTATTCACCTGTCCCCATATATTATAAACAGAAAACAGAATTGACTTTCACAAAAAAATATAATTTATAATAGTCTTTACAATATATCACCACCCACTGCTGCACGAAGCCCTCCCCCGACAATTTTAGGTGGGTCTCAAGACCAGTATAGCTGGCACTGCATAGGGGAGGCTTTCGTTAATGGCATTCAATGTGTTTATTCCTTCGTACCTTCGTACTTGCATTGCATGATCGATGCAATTGACGGAGTAATCACTTAACCTATAGAAAAAAAGTTCTTCCTTTTTTAAGTCGGTTAAAAATATAGTACATTTTACTTGTTAATTTATTGCATTTCTTTGTTTTTTATTTTAATATTTTTACTTCAGAAGATATTTTTTAATATTATCAACGGCCAGTTGCTCTCGTAATAAGACCTCATTACGTTTCTTCAAAGCTCTTTCTGCTTTCCTAATGTTTTGCTCAATCGTCCGCAAAAAAGAGGCCCGATTGTGTAAAACCTCAAATATTTTATGCTTACCTTGGTAATATACCAAAAAGCGTTCTCATTTTACTTTTTATTGTGGAAATGGATTCAGTTTTTTTTTATTAAATATGGGGATAGACGAACAGACCTGTCGCACCGGCACCAGCCCGACCAGGCTCTACACTACTATATGTATTGAGTTATTAGTGTGTAACAAAAGGAGTGCATAGCGCTGTAAGGGTGCTGCTGTGACTGGTGCGGCAAATTTTACGACATATGGATGAATGCTACGGCAGCGCATTTAAGGGGGTTACTTTTTTCAAGTGTAAATATTTACATATGATATACATATATGTTTGTATAAATTTAAGTCTGATATAGGATATCGGTATGTGAGGTATCATTTTTATTTCAGAGTAATACAGGTAATATGAAGAAGTAAATTCAACGATAAAAAGACAGGACAGGAGGTTTTTTATTTTTCAGTTTACTTGTTGACTGAAAATCTACGGGATTACAAAATTTGAGGGTAGACCTACAAAACTTCAAGGTTTAAGAAAATAATCGTCCATATGTACTAGACATGTGGAAGGGCTTGTTGGATCAGTGCAGCCTTTCCCAAAGTGGGCAATAACGCTCCCTTGTCGGCGCTGCGGGCCTAAAGGGAAGAGACCAAGAAAAAAATGGAGGCGTTGTGTTGGCGTAGAGGCTTAGGAGCGATTTGTAATTTCATCTAGGAGGACTCTTAGAAACCGACTGAGCTCTCGACTCTCGACTACAGCTTGTGAACATCAACTAATATTAATTAAGAGATTGCTCAAACTAACTCGGTTCGATATTTCTCTCCGTGTAGATCATATATCTGTCCTGTTTTATTGAATAAATAAAATAAAAATCACGTCAATCGATCGCTCCGTTTCGAAACGAAAATAGACACGAACAAACAAATAAAAAGGCAACAGACACACTTTCGCATTTTAATAGTTATTACTATTCCTAAAAAGGTAAATTTTGTAGATAATACATGTTTTAGCAAGTTTTTGTTAAATAACTCGATTTGTGCATTGTTGTATCAATCGGCTGATTCATAGAATACATTCTTACTTGTTGAGTACGATTGAACGTCGAATGAGATAAACGAGTTTGTGCATGTTTGTCTAATTCTTATTGGTGCGTGCTGTTTATGCAATCCTATATCAACAACGTAATATTTATTTTATTTTCATTTGCGGTTTCACGCGTAACAGAAAAGCAAGATGACGACGTTTCGTACAATATCTCTTTGTTAATTGCTTAAAAGGGCAAAACCACACAACATAGGAGAAGAGTTAATTTTGCCAGAAATAAAGGAAGTAATAACTACTGTGATTCATAAACCAGCTGCAGATATTATCCGAAAAATTCCTTTGAGGAATAATTCTGTGCAAAGACGAATTGATGAAATGGCTAAAAACATTGAAGAATCATTGTGCAATCATCTGAGGCTAGTCAATTCTGAATTCAGCTCGATGAGTCCACTTTACCAAGTAACGAAGCATTGTTGCTGTCTTACGTGATGTTTATTAATAAATATGAGAAAATATATGAAGAACTATTCTTTGCTAGAAATTTAGAGACCAATACAAAAGGCGAAAACCTCAACATTGACTTCACCGAACGATACCAGGACATTTTGAACTTAGAAATACCAGACTGTTTATTGGATCCGTTTTCAAATGTCAACACAGCAATATCACCTTAGCTGAAAGAAGAACTTATAGAATTGACAAATAAAAATCAAGTTCAAAAATGGCTACCCAGAATTTTGGCTATACAAACCGATCCCGTACAAAATTGTACCTTGGATTGTGGTCAATCGGTCAACGATCTCTTCGAACGAATAAAATATACTCTGTCTGAATACTATAAACTTATGTTTCAATAATCATTCTTATTGGCAGGTGTAAAATTTAACTTGAGACCTGAGCGCCGTTGTGTACTACCTACTGGACTCAGGTCTCAAGTTAACTCTTGCGGGTTATAGCAAAAGTCTCGTTTAGAATGAATGTTTAATCTCCGCTAATATAGCTCACAATAAAAAAATGGGGGCGATATTTTTTTTTCTCAAAGTGGGCAGTAAAAAAAGTAAGTTTGAGAATCCCTGGCCTAGTGGTTTCTGTCTGCCGAGTCAGAGGTCGTTGGTTCGATTCCAACACTGGCCAAAAAATTGAGTAACCCACAAATGGTTGTCTCGGGTCTGGGTGTTCTTTGTGCTCGTTGTTTCTATGTTTGTGAGTTCCTCAGTGACGATAGAACGCAAATTTGTAAAGCGGGAGTTGCCTTTTAAGTATAATAAAAAAAAAACAAATGAATTAAAAACTATGCTTTAAAAGTAATAATAAATAATAGAAAATAATAATAAAATAATTTAGAAATAATGCTATGCTTTCCCTCCCTTCCTACTCTTCAGAGCACTCAACTGCCACTGCAGGATAGGCTTAGTATTCTGGGTATGGATATTTGCCGGGATCTCAATCCGCGCGATTACATCGAGAGCGTCACTAAGGCGGCCTCGCGGAAGCTCGGTGTATTGAACAAGGTGAGACGGTTCTTCTCGCCCGAGCAACTGTGTCTTTTGTACAAGACCCAGGTTCGCTCCTGCGTGGAGTACTGCTCTCATCTCTGGGACGGCTATGCGCAGTATTTGCTTGACGCTCTCGATCGGTTGCAGCGGCGCGCAGTCCGCATTATCGACTGTCCTGAGATCACCCAGTCTCTTGAGCCTCTGCAGTTGCGAAGAGATGTCGCCTCTATGGCAGTCCTCTATCGCCTACATCACGGGGAGTGTTCTGATGAGCTCTTCCAATTGGTCCCACCTTCTCCCTTCCTCTACAGGACTACACGTGCTGGCCTGAGGAGTCACCGTTTGTGCGTCGAAAATATACGTACCCGAACTAAACGGTTTGGCTCTTCTTTCTTGTGCCGATCGGTATAAGCCTGGAATTCTCTACCAGCGCACGTGTTTCCTTCCCACTATGATCCCGGGTCTTTTAAGCGGGGCGTGAAAAAGCATCTCACCAGGCCGCCATAGTGTGGGTCACCATGCTGCATTGACTAGACATGCAATGAGGATGGTGACCACCACTCTTTGACTCCACCTATTGCTTTCCATCAGGCAAAGTGGAGTCACTATGGTAGGCTAATATAAAAAAAAAAAAAAAATGCTAAAGAATAAGTAACTGACAGGCTATACTAATAGATTTCTACTGAATAGAGAACTAAATATAGCTGCTACAATAGTAGAACAAATTGAAGCGAGTTGCTCGTTTATTATACCTTCACTCTGGGTATTGTTTAAGATGACAGCAAAACCTACAAGGCACGGGTGGAAGCGAATTTATAAAACTGAAATAATCAAAGAGTATAACAATTGAAAAAAAGTAAAAAAAAGCACTTTTATTATACTATTCGTATCACAATATTTCGTATTTTTAGCTCAGATAGTGTTATACCCTAGACGATGATGATGACGTTATAATATGTACAGAGAGTTAAAACCTATCAAATTTAAATAGTGACATGTTACGACTTGTTCGTCGTGGTTATTCTTAAGAGGAATTGAATTAACTGATGTTTCTCAATTAGTAACGGTTTAAGTGATGAGTTTTGAAAAATACTTTATTACTGTACTATAAAAACTTAAAAGTACTCCAAAGTTGTTGAACCAAGTTTTATCGAAGAGCCTGATAAACGATACATATTACCTGCGCACCCTTTGTTGTGTGTGCGCTTGGGTCTCATTCCAAAGTTCGACTTGATCAACAGCGGATGCGCTTACTAGTGAAACTTTTAACTGTTACGATTTTAATAATTTTGTGAAAGTTTTAGTATTTTCGATGGATTCGCTTCCAGGAAGTAATAAACTATTTTTTAATATTTACTTTTGTTAGTAATAATAGATAATTTGTATCAAAAAAATAACTTCTCTGACAGTATGCTTTTTTTTTGCAATTTTTAAGATTTGAATAAGGGTAAAGTGTCACTTCTCGAAAGATCCGGTACTGGTATTAATATTTTTAGAGAGTACGATCTTTGTTTGTTAAAATATAAATGCAGTTTCATGCGATCCGAAGCGCAAAACAAAATTTTCGTTTTAATCAACCACGTTTGTACTGGACGCTATAGACGTACCAACAAAAAAAGTATTTATCACAAGTCTGTTACTTAAATGGTACTAAATTTTGTGATAGGATCAACTGACGAAGCAGTGAGCTTTAGCAGGAAGACTCTAATTGCCTTTTACACTACAATGGAGGAAACTTCCAAAAAGGAGCAAGATAAAATGACTATTTTGCTAAAAAAAAGTTCAATGTGCTCTGAAAGTCAATGAACTTACAGATGACATAAAGCAATCCCTAAGAAGATTAGTGAGTGATTATAATAAAAAACTTACTCGAGCACATAGAATTTTTTCTCGTTTTGTTAACGCAAAAAAAGACTGGTTCGAGAACCATGTGACATTTCCAGTTGCAACTCATACTCAACAGATAAAAGACAGACTTGGTGGCAAACCTCGTAAAAGCTTTGAAGAATGTACCGAACGAACAAAACGTAGGAAGACGGAAGATATGTGGAAACAACTAAAACCCCAAGAACTTGCTTTTGCAGCCCAGGTAGAATATCGTGTACGTGGTGATATCCACACTTTAAAAGTAATCAAGGAAGTTACTCTTACCAGTACCGGTTTTAACGTTACCAAAATGCAAGAGAGTCTTTCGTCAGACAAAGCGTTATCCTTGGTGATTGAAGGACAACTGTCTAAATTTCAGTACAACACTTTGAGGATGGAGATGAACTGCAGTCTGTATCCAAATTATGAGACTGTAACGGAAACGAAAAAGAGGTGTTATCCTAAAGGTATTTTTTGTACTGAAACGAGTGCTGTAGTTCCTCTTCAAAATATAATGGACCATACTGCACAGAGGTTATTGTTGTCTCTTAGTGAAGTTATGCAATCGCTTACAATGAATCAGTCACATAATCTTTGCCGTATATCAAAATGGGAATGTGATGGGTCAGGCTACCATTCCGAGTATAAACAGAGATTCGAAAATGTTGAACAATTGGATGCAAATATGATAATTACTTCTGTTGTACCAGTTCAACTTATTTACGATTCTGGCAATGGCACAACAGTACTCATCTAGCAAAATTTACACCCCTCCTCACCTAGGTATTACCATCCGTTAAAGTTAGAAATGGCTCATGAAACCGCAGAACTTTCAAGAACTGTAACTCAGTGTTCAATCTGAGATTGATGTTTTAACACCAACAGTTGTCGAAATGGAGAAAGAATGTATTGTTAAATATTTAACATTGTTAATATTATTATATTTGTATTGGTATGGTGTTTCATCACTACATGCTTGGATAAGATTTGCGGAGTTCATATTGCACCTAGGATACAAACTAAAAGTTGCTTAATGGCAAGCAAGAGATGGTCATAGTCAATCCTTAATAGCAAATGAAAAAAATCGCATACAAACAGAATGTTGGCAAAAACTTGGTTTTGCATGTTGAGTACGTAGCACGCTACTGACTGCGTCGTTATTTTATTACATTTAATTTACATTTCATTCTCAATTTATATAATAAATTCTGCCATATTCTGTAGTTTGCCATGAAAGAGTAAGATATTAAAAAGCAATGAGTATTAAAGATTTTAGATTTAGTTTATCTTCTTATATATGACTAAAGAGTAAGTTAACTACGATAATTATATAATATATTTTACAAAGACATAAGCTTTTGTAGTAATGAAATAATGTCTATAGCATTCTACTGATTCCATTATGTGTATATTATTACGTTGCGGGGTACTTTCAGCACGTAATGTAACATACGTTTAACTTTTGCGTTTTGACTTCGACTACACATAGAGCTGTCATCACTATTATGGCACCATTATGACCACTATCTCGGCCTGTTTTATATATGTAGGATTCAAAACGATTTCAACTATCTCTACGAATTTTGTGCAAGAGGCAATATTGATAGAAGCAGCACGCCATGAGAGCTTTTAAAAAGTTAAATTGATTAAATGGTTACGTAAAACTTACAGAGTGCTTATCTCTGGTTTGACAAAAACATTTTTTTCATCCAACTATATTTTTCAAGTTCACCGGTAAAAACTCTTTAAAATATGTATGTACTTACATATTTTAAAGAGTTTTGTTTGTTGTTTTTAGGATTTGTGTAGGTCAAATATGGAATTTATCTCGATAGATGATTGAAAGAGTCTAATGACAAAGTCCTTACGGTGAAGACGACAAATTGGTTTGAGTTAATGAATTATTCAGTTTTAGGTTTTTTATAGTCCGTAGTACCAGTCTACAAGCAAATGAGGTCATCCCTTTTCATCGTTTATATATGTTAGAGTATCCCAAAGGTCAAGTTTGAGAAGTGTTTCGATTGAGTGTCTTTCATAAGTATTTTGAACTTGAATATTTTGTTAATATATATATAGGTATATATTTATTAAAAATCCATTTAATTTATTCGTCTACAATAACATAACTCCAATACTTTATGGTAAGTCACATGTGTATAGTGTGTACAAAACAGGTCCAAGCACATAGCCTTGTGGAACTCATTCAAAAGTTATTCTGTCTCACTTGGAAAATTCTGTCAAATAAATAGGACTTTAGAATTTCAATACTGTATTTGCAATATTGATTTAATTTTATATGTACATATATCATCAAATTTATTTTATTCAATTCTTCAACGAAAGAGTGACAAATGAAAATATTGTGGCAATTACTAAAACCCCCAAGATCTTTGAAAATTTTAAAAATAAACATTAAAAAGTAAAATGAAATGAATAATTAAAAAATATGATTGACTAAACTGTTCAGGAAACATTGTAAATTTGCGAAATACCATTTTCTGAGTTCAAATAATAAAAGTAGCGAGGAGGAAGTTAAAACTACATGGAACATTATTAATAGCAAAATGGGAAAACTAAAAACTTGTGATCGTGAATTTAAATTTATTATTAATAGTAAACTAGTAACAATTTTAGTTGGGGTATTCACAGTTTTTGAGAACTTTTTACGAATATTCCTGTATCGACTGCTAAATCTTTAAAATCCTCATCTGCTGTTGCAGAATCATTTTTAAGAAAAAAGTAGATAGCACTGACAGTAAAATTAAGTTTCAACATCTAACCGCTAGAAATCATTAAAGCCTTAAAAAAAAACAAAAGAGCTTTGAGGAAGTTTTCTAACAATTAACAAAAATGTGATAACTATCGAATCAAATCATTTATATTTAATCAGTATGTGGGCAGGGGTGGATTTCCTGATCTTATGGAATGTAGTTGTAAAATCATCCATTGTTTACATAAATCTGGTACTACCTCAAATGCAACTAACTTTAGACTAATTATGTTACGAGTACTACAAAATTCAACAAAATTATATAAATAATTATGACGAAATGCCCAGTTTCTTTCATAATGTTATTTCGTTACATAAAAAGCAATTCGGTTTTACAAGGAGTCACTCCACAATTGATGCCGGCGTAGAGATTGAAAATATCTTTGATACTTGGGAAGATTTTCACGATGTTCTAGAATATTTTTGCGATTTATCCAAAGCCTTCGGTTATGTTGTTTATGAAACTCCAGTCTGGAAATATATCACTACGATATTGAAGACTTCTTACTTCTTATCTAAGTATTAGGATTCAGAAAGTCGATATTAATGGTAAGCTATCTCCAGCTCCTGTGGTTGACATGGGAGTTCCGCAGGGTTCTATACTAGGAACTTATTTATTCTTAATTTTTATTAAGGATCTACCTCATCTTGTTGAGAACAGCCAAGAAAAAGAAAAATACTTTACTTTTAATAAAACTGAAACATGTCGGTACAAACTTTGACGAAATAAGCCGCGCTGTTTTGAAAGTGTTTCATTGGTTTAACGTTACCAATTTATTCTTAATGGACCACTATTTACTA
The DNA here is from genome assembly GCA_947561695.1 of Tyria jacobaeae. NCBI lineage: Eukaryota > Metazoa > Arthropoda > Insecta > Lepidoptera > Erebidae > Tyria > Tyria jacobaeae. The sequence goes on along the minus strand of OX387211.1, from coordinate 19,158,590 downwards.
CTCCAACAGGTTTAAACAGGTATATATAACTATTAAAGAAGAAGCATTACTCTTGCTTTAAAGCTTCAATGGGGCCGACATATTGATAAAACGTCGTTCTTGAATAGATTCAGTTCTGCAATCAGAAAAAATTGTGAACTGACTGATATTGAAACCGCCAGGTTAGGCTTCATTTCTTATGTTCATATTATAATGTCGCTTGGTATTTTAGGGCAATGCCTCTAATATTCAGTCGGTCTTTCTGCTGTAAAAGAGAGCTATCTGAGCTATCTATAATTTACATAATCGTTTTTCGCTGAAGCAGAATCAACTAAATAAATATAATGGCTGAGGCATAAACACAGTGGCATGTCAGTATATCTATGAAAACTTTATTTACTTTCATTAAAATAAAGGTCAGTTTATTAAAAAAAGTAATATTCACTCCTATAACACACATAATAAACATGATTTTGATGTACCTGCCTCCAGGCTCCTAAACTAACATGTGGTTTCTAGGTTAATGTGTGCGATTTTATAATAAAATCCCTGATAATATGCAAACTTCGAGCCTAAATAAATTTAAGTTCACTATAAAACGTAAGTTGTGCTTCAAAGGTTATATATTACTCAGTGGTGGATTACATGGAAGATAGAAGTGCTTGGGATTGAACTGTTAGAGATCTTACTGAATAGTATACCTTGTACACAAAATTTTGTAATCCTATTCCTATCTTCTGATTTAAAAGAGTAGCCAGGAGTTTGTTTAACCGATTTCTTCTCATAAGGCTCAACCATTTGGAAATAGGCGTTATAGATCAACACAGGCAGGTATTTAATTATTTTATCTTATTAATATTAATGTCACTTTTGACTAGCAACCGGTAGTTGCGGTAACGCTGTTTGTGTTGATCTATAATTTAATAAAGATATTTAATTTAAATTGAAATTTCAATTATACAATAGGTTCTTATGCCAAAATCTTTCAAAGGTTTGTTAAATTTAAGAAACACTGATGAACACTCTTTAAAACACTTTTCAATGACGATCTTATATCTTTCCTCAAAAGCGCGTGTTCATTCCAAAAACCGAATGAGTGAATCGTGCTTATCGTTATTGTTATTGAATTTTAATATACTTAAGAAAACATTCCAGTCACTTTAATGATCGTTACAATATAATAAATTAATGATATTATAACATGATCAATCATGTTATGTATCTTTGAAAAAGAAATGGTAGACATTGTTCCCCTTAATTTTGCAGAATTGACATAATGTGAAAACAGAAATATGAATAATGTTAATGTATAGGTTACATTTTAATGAAATTAGATACGTTTTAATGATCAAATGATATTGTGATTAAATTTGTTAAGACTGCAAAATGGATCAAAACTTTAGAGGATCGCAAAAGCGCATTCATCGGATTATTGCAAATGCAATTGTAACGGTAAAAATATTACTAAACCTTCGATACAATTTATTATAAAACCGATTCCACAGTTATCAGTTTCTCGACACAGACCTCGACCTTAGACAAAGCCTCTTTTATTTTTGTCTTTACCATAATAGTCTCCGTCACGACATTGTCCGTCACCTACTGAGACAAATTACACCGATGTTGGTACTAGTTTTGTTGGCATGTATTCTTGTGATTTTTCGTTTCGCTTTGGTTGATAAATGTTTATCGATTTTATAGATATATTTCTATACTCCAGTGGCGCGGATAGACTAAATAATTGTATAACGTCTATGATTGGTGTGGGAGGCTCTCACTAGAGTCTATTTTCCAAAGTGGAACACATTGGATTCCACCTCGTTTAGTGAGCATGTGTGTAGCTCTGGTGAAGTGGTGAGGGTTTCAAGACGAAAACAAAGTTATATTCTTTTTTTTTTTTTTTTTTATACTATAGGGGGACAGACGAACAGACGGGTCACCTGATGGTAAGTGACAATCGCCGTCCATGGACACCCGCATCTCAAGAGTCGCAAGTGCACTGCGCGCCTTTGAGGGGGATGAGGGATGGGGGATGCAGGGAGCGGAAAATGAGAGAGATGAGGGGAGAGGAAAGGGGAGAGGGGGAGTTGGGCCTCCGGAAACCTCACTCATTTCGGGGAAATGCAACGCAAGCGTTACTTCACAACCGGTTTTCTGTGAGGCCGTGGTATCGCACCGGTCGAGCCGGCCCATTCGTGCCTAAGCATGGCTCTACCACTAAATTCTATATTGTTTTCGAGAAATACGAAGCTCTGACAGCTCCATACCTATTTTTTTTATTTTTACATAAATGAAGTTACAAGACTAGTAAACATGGACAAATATACGAGCATATATATATATTTTTTTAAATAATTTATGTGAAGCAAATCATCGATTGCAGATTTCTTCAAATTGAATTTTTCAATGCAGTAATTATAACAAATTTTAATACACCAAAAGTTCATCTAAATAATAATAGGTTCTCTGTCTCTGAAACTAAGTTTGTAACTTGTGCTTTAGGGCTTAAAGTCACAAAGACATTTAAGTACTCGCAAATAAACTCCGAAAATTTTATACACCGGGAATTCTCTGGAGAGAGAACATTTGAACATCTCGTATAGGCTTGCCAGCAGCTTCGTAATGTACTTTTTACCTATTGACAGGAAACCAACATCCGGGACTATCGGATATGGTCTGTTCCACAGCAAATTACGGAAAATTATCTGTATTATTATTATTTAAGTAAAATAAAGAATTTGTGAAGGTAATCTGAAGATCATGATATTTTGGCTACGTGTGGTTCTCATACACCTGTTGGTTAAATATCATACTTAAAGTAAGTTGTTTTAAAATAAAGAATACAACATATAAATCTCATAGTTAGAAGGCTGAGACCCGGGGCTGACACAAACCAGTTCAAGTTATAGAGAGATATGCGACCCTGACTTGCTTGAGCTATTGCTCATACTCCCAAATCCATCTGTATTAGCAATATCCCTTTCTTTCGCTTTCTGTCCTGCCTATCCTGTCAATGTACTCCAAACTTTCACAGAACATTTTAAAATTTATTCTAAATATATATCATTCGTTTGATACGTATCTAATTATTTTTAAGTAAATTAACATTTTGACATACCTTTGAACATTCAGATCTTTTTAATGCATAACAATAATTAAACACTTAAACATAATTTTTCAAAGTCAAAGTAAAGAACCTAGTGGTGATGTATCGAATCACTTGTTTTTGACTAGCATTAGCAAGTAGGTACACAATCATTCATTAAGACGACTTTTTTTATACTATAGTGGGACAGACAACCGCCGTCCATGGACACCCGCAACTCAAGAGTCGCAAGTGAGCTGCCCGCAGGTGATGAGGGATGCGGGGAGGGGAAATAAGAGAGGGGGGTGAGGAAAAGGCAATCTCTCAGGCAGTCTCATTTGTTATGCCTGGAAACAATTCTGCAGTAAGCTAAATTGATTATAAAAGTAGACAAGCGACTTGAATCTATGTCTACTATCATAAGATTTAGGACTTATATGGTTTTCTCATGGATGCCGTTGTAAGAACTGGATCAAATTGAAATAGGACCACTCGGGAAGCACCAGCTTTCAAATAAAAAAAAAATATCAAAATCGGGTTACCCAGTCGAAAGTTATGAGGTGACAAACATAAAAAAAGCCGTCGAATTGAGAACCTCCTTCTTTTTAAGGTCAGTTAAAAACGCCAAAGATTCGAGTTCGGTCCTTCTATTCATCTCTGAATGTTGACTTTATTAGATTTTATATTTTTATATTACATTTTACCGAGATAATTAGCTTTCCAGAATGTTCTCAATAAGGTTCTCAAAGATTTGTGAAGTCTACCAACACCTCACTAGGTAACCGTATTCGATTATAAACTAAAGACTCTAGTAGTATATGTTCATTATAGTATATAATATCGATTTCAATACCGTGTATCGGTACGCGAAAAAGCATGCAACAGTGATCGTTGTATCTAAATGTGCAAATTTATTACCCGATATGAGGGTAATAAACGCACGCTAACGTTTTGAATTGCTTTTATCCAGATGTGTATTTAGGTTTTTAATTTTTTTTTTACACAATCTCTTGTAAGTACTCTTACTATTTTCAAAGAGAACGTCAAAAGAAAATTATAAAAAGCCTTTTTAACAAACGTTATTTACTAGTTCTTTTGTAACTATGTGTAGTCAATAAGTAACCGGAGTGAAATGGCTAAAAGGGCTTTCAAGCAACTGATTGTGAATCTGAATTCTACTGTTAGTAATTACTACACTAAATAGCTTACCCGTAATACTGCTTTCTGTTACTAAACAGAGTGAAACCGATTGTTGGTAAGCCAACGAAGAAAATATTTAAATAAACAAAATGTTTTCAGCTAACATTCTTGTGATTAAATTTGGTATTGACATTAAATAAACACATGTTGTGCAAGTTATGAAATCCAGAACTGATATTGTCTCACAGTCCAGTCCTCAAGACTCTGATAGTTTCTTGCTTCTTCTTCTTGTTCTGGGGCCTCTAGTTCTTGTTTAGACTGGTCTAGTGGAAAGTTTCCCTGACTGCTGAACCGGAGGGTTTGATACCCACACGGGACAAAAGTTTGTGTAATCCACAAATAGTTTTACCAAGTCTGGTGTTCTTTGTGTCCATTGATTGAATATTAGTAAAGCCCCCGCGATACACGAATTATTCCAAATGCGCGAGTTGCCTTCAAATAAAAAAATCGAGGGTTGGCAATCAGCTCTGCATATTTGGCCTTGTCTTTAGCAAGGTGAAAGAGTTAGACCTCACGCTTTATACTATTCATTCCCTGATACTTCTCAACCAAGACTTCTTTCTAGCACCAAGTCTCCTCTTTCCAACAACTTTTCCCATCATAGTTTATTGCAGAAGCTCGTATCTGTTATGCACGTGACCTAGATATGAAACTTTGCGCTGTTTGTTGGTTATTAAAAACTTGCGCTCGCGGCTAACTCGTCGTAGGACTTCCTCATTTAAGGCTTTTTAGTCCAGGTAATGCGCATCATGCCTCTACATGGCTACATTTTGAAAGTCTTTATATGTATGGGTAGTAGTATGGGCCAGATATAGCATTGAAGAAGACGTACACAAATTGAGAGGATACGGCTGCAAAGTACATTGTTAACTCATATTTTTCCAACTTCATATTTTTTATAGACATACATATGTTTCTTGCTTAAAAACTGTTTCAGAATATTATGTAAGATTCTATTCGAAAGATTCATAATTTTTTATTCTAAATAATGCTGTTATACAAATTGTATGTATGATATAAATATTATTTTATAAAAATAATAAAAGCAAATGGAAAACATTAAAATTGAAACGGACATAATAACAAAACACTGACTATAATTCATACTAAATTCTAGGTTGCATATACATTCTAATTAAAGGGTTTCAAAGTAACAGATAGTGTTGGCAATATATGCTGATAGTTACATAAATACATGTCAATACTTTTATAAAAATTATATAGACGTGTATCTGTATATTAAAGATATAAAAATGCTAAGTTGTGTTAGCTAAATATCGAGTCAAATATCGAATGGAAACCTTGTACATATACTTTATGCAGTTAATTTTAGTTAACATTTAAAGGTTTTTTTATAGTATTGGGAGGCAAACGTGCAGACAGGCCACCTGGCGGTTACAGCACTTAGGTACAGGTACTGCCGACGTCTCTGGACACCTGCAATACCAGCCGCAATACCTGGTCGTCTTTGAGAGAGCAGGAGGAGTAAAGATTAGAGATTAATTGGGTCTTCGTTAGCGTCAGTCACTCGATGAGAAACAACGCAAATATTGATTGGCCTCCGATTTTGTGTGAGGCCGTCGTATAGCTCCGGTCGAGCCGGCCAATACGTACCTAAGCATGTCTTTCCCAAGTACAAGTACCTACTAAGAAAGAAATATTTCTAAAACTAACCGTGTGAAGTAAATAAAAAACATAGTAACTATTTTTTTATAAGTAATAATAATATTGTACACACACAGTCATACAGTGCGCGGATGAATACGATAATATAAATAGCAAATTAATTTAGTACAATTTAACAACTGCGCAAAAACCAGGGGTATTTGATATTTCTCCGTCCTCCATAAGCGCAGGCCTGGGGGTGACATATGAGGCCATCTGTCACCCTAGCAGAAGCAGGCTTGGGTGGCGGCGCGGACGCTGCGGAGCGTGCGCGCCCTTGGGGGAAGTTACGGGAACATTGGGGTTCCCACACTGGAGGGGGCCGTCTACAAACCGTAGGTGGCCCGAGGTACGTCGGGGTTCCAGGGTTTTCCTTTCTAGGGTGTACCTGGTTCCCCGGCATCTAGTACCCAAGATGGCGTGCGGTTTTAGTCGGTTCGAGTCCGACATGCCACCAGAAGGTGGTATCCGAGGGGATTTCCGCACGGAGAAAAAAAAAAAAAAAAAAAAAAAAAAAAAAAAAAAAAAAAAAAAAAAGGGGTATTTGAGAATTCATTCCGATGAAACGTTATTACTTTGAGAATTTATTAGAATTTTCCATTCGGCTTCTAGTTTCCCTTCAATCGATCTAACAGCTATATTGAAGTGTGCTAATCAATTTTAATCATAAATACTAATTGGTATTATCCATACGCACGCTCACGTCTGTATCCTGAGGGGGTATGTAGTGGCGTATTAAACACCAAATTTTGACACTTCGAATATGCTTCCATGAACATAATAGTAACGCAACTCTATTGCCAGCAACCAGGCAATTTATAAATTAAAGATGAGGTAATTGGAAAATGAAAAGACTATAATATTGCTTCTACAGGTGGATTTGGAAATAGTTAGCAATAGCTTGGAGATATTGGGGCCAAATACTTGCTCCATTTCTACCCCAATACTTACTTACTTATTATCTACTGCGCATAGAAAAAAAAATAACGATTATAATAACTGAACTATATCATGACGGTTAATTATATGATAATTATTAGATATTTTATGACTTGCGTATATTATAATGTTTGATTTGATCACTGTACCAAATATAAAGAAAAATAAATTGAAAAAAGATATCACTGTTAACCCGAAGTCTGAATATCGCTTGGAAACATTTAAAACTAAACTTGCAAATAAAATCCAACTTTTGTCAACTAATGATGACCCTAATCAACATTATAATGATTTTTTCAAAATGTATTGCTTGCAATTTGATACTACATTCATTCCTAAGTCAATTTCGGTAAATAGCAACACTTCCTTCAGTGACTGGGCCACCATTGGTATTTATAAAAGTAGAAAACGGCTTTATGAACTGTATGAAGAACGGCCTTATATTAACACTGTGGAATATAATTTATATGTAAAGAATTATTCTAAGTTATTTAAAAAAGTTTGTTATTTGGCGAAATCTCGCTACTTAAGTTCAAAAATTAAAAATAGTAGTAATATAATTAAAATGACTTGGAATATTATTAATAGCGAAACGGGAAGGTCTTGCAACCGAACTTGTGATTACAGCCTTGCTGTTGATAGCAGTATCATTAAATCAGATTCGAAAGTAGCTGCAGCATTTGAAACTTTCTTTGCAGAGATTCCCGTATCGACTACAAAATGTCTAAATTCATCACCAACTGTTGCAGAAACAATACTTAAAGAAAACGTTCCAGTTTGTGAATTCCAGTTTTATTTCCAATATGTAACTTGTAATGATATAATAAAAACTTTTAAAACTTTAAATATTAAAAAGACTGCAGATCTATGGGGTAATTCTGTTGACGTTGCTAAGTCTATTATAAACATTGTAGCACCAACTTTAACAGTAATCTTTAATAATTGTATAGATTGTGGTGAGTTTCCTGATCTAATGAAATATAGTAAAATAATACCATTGTTTAAATCGGGTAGTACATCAGACCCTTCTAATTATAGACCTATATCAGTGCTACCTACTTTTAGTAAAATTTTTGAGAAACTTATTTTAGATCAAATGCACAGATATTTTACTAAACATAAATTATTACATAGCAAACAGTTTGGTTTCACAAAGGGTCGTTCAACAACTGATGCTGGTGTTGAACTTTTAGGGCACGTTTATAATGCATGGGAAGATAAATGTGATGCGTTAGGCATTTTTTGCGATTTGTCTAAGGCTTTTGATTGCGTTCTCCATGATACATTGATCAGGAAGCTGCGCTACTATGGAATCCGGGGCACCTCTCTGGATCTTCTTACTTCATATTTAAGTAATAGGATTCAGAGAGTTGATGTGAACGGTAAAAGATCTCCCGGATCTGTAGTCAGAATGGGGGTTCCCCAAGGCTCTATTCTAGGTCCCTTTTTATTTATAATTTATATTAATGACCTGCCGTACCTCATAAAGGATAAACATGATATAGTGTTGTTTGCAGATGACACTTCACTTGTATTTAAACTCAAACGTCAGCAGGTGGTTATTGATGACGTAAATAGTGCCCTTTCAACAGTAGTTAACTGGTTTAATATCAATAATCTTCTCCTTAACGAGAAAAAAACTAAATGTATAAAGTTTACATTGCCTAATGTAACACAGGTGAACACTAGTGTGTCAATAAAGGGCGAAGTGTTAAAACCCGAAGATTCCACAGTGTTCTTAGGCTTAACTTTAGATGCAAAGCTTCAGTGGAGCCCCCATATAGATAAACTGTCCAAAAAGCTTAGTTCTGCAGCGTACGCCGTTAGGAAAATTCGTGGTTTAACAGATTTAGAGACAGCCCGTTTAGTATACTTTAGCTATTTTCATAGTGTAATGTCGTACGGTATTCTGTTGTGGGGAAATGCCGCCGATATTCAATCTATTTTCGTTTTACAAAAAAGAGCTATACGTGCAATTTATAAATTAAGTCCCAGACACTCCCTCAGAGATAAATTTAAAGAGATTAATATTATGACTGTGCCCTCTCAGTATATTTATGAAAATCTCATGTACGCACATAAAAATATTAATCTGTTTAAAAAATACAGTGATATCCATAGTGTAAATACTAGGAACAAAAACAAATTTGTTGTTCCTAAAACCAGGCTCAAGAAAATAGGTGGTTCGTTTAGATGCCAAAGTATACATTTCTATAATAAGCTTCCTAGCCAAATACAAGAACTAAGCAATAATAAATTTAAATCATTTATAAAAAAAAAACTAAGTCAAAAAGCTTTTTACACAATTAAAGATTATATTGAAGATAAAAAGGCTTGGGAATGAGCTGCTTCATTAATGTACATGAGCCTTTGTTTTTCGTTTATAATTTCTTTTTTTTATACACATTGACATTTTATATTTTACTTTTTGACATGAATACTTACTTTGTTAAGTATTATATTGTTTTTTTTTATTGTTTAATCTTTGTACCTTTTGACATGAATACTTTGTTAAGTATAATATATTATATATTTGTTTCTTTTTTTTTTAATTTATAAATTTAATTATTGTAAATGTGAGGACTATGTAGGTTATTTATTTATTTATTTTTTTCTCTTTTCTCCTGTAGTTTGTTTTATAACGATGTCTGACAGTTTGAGTACTTTTGCGGCCTACCCAAATGTCCTTGCTTTGGTACTGTTCGTCGGTCCGTTGAGCTCCTTAAAGTTCTAAGTTGAGCTACACGATAACTGACAAATGCTTGCACTGTTTGGACGGGTCCACTCAAATGAGCGTGGTGCTTTCTTCAAAAGCTCATCTCAGACGTTAGCGTGCATGGTTCTCATATGTTTTTACATCTGTATGGACTTTAAAACAGACTTTGACCTCTGAGTTTGTTTCGGTGTTTCTTCTCAGGGTAGTCAGCTAGGAAACACCGGCCTCATCTAGCATAAACTAACAGAAAAAAATAATATATTGACGTGTAAAAGTGTTGTTGTAACCTATTTACAAAATAAAGATCATTTATCATTTATCATTTATCATTTATCATTTACAAATGACATGTGTTATTCGTTGTTAGTCATTACATCATTAATGGTCCTCTACCATTAATGATTTTAACATTTTAAAACTTAAACTTGGTTAACATTTCAAAATGTTAGCCTTTTCATGTTTTGAAAATTCGGTCCCTTTTTGAGCTGCTAAAGGAATCCCTATACTGGCCCCCTTTCTGTTATCTTTTCATTATCTTATCTTTTATACCCAGGTATATCTGTAATAACTTTCAGTTAAATAAAACTAATCATGAAATTACACTTTTTTTATTCATTTTAAATTTCCTTCTGACATAAAACGAACAGACAGTATACAAAGCCTATTAACATTTTATATAGTAGTTATTGACACTGTACTAAGGCGAGAACACTAATATATAATATTTATAAAATAAATACTACCAATGGCCTACTGTTATGTTTTTTTACTTAATTAATATATACATACAGAAGAGTTTCAAAACAATAATGCTTAGTAATAGGTGTGAGGCTAATTATTTCACAATAATATAATTATAATATTCTAAATAATTCATAAAAAATAATTGCTTATTTTATATATTATAACAGCTTTTTCATAACATTTAGAAGTAAATAAAGAAGGTTAACTACAAAAGCTTTATAAATAAATCACGACAAGCATTGAGAATTTGAATCATTATAATTTAATATTTTGTCTAGAACAAAATACGTTCTCTATTATTCAAAATCGGCACATTATACACATCAAAGTATTAAATTTCTAGAAAATTATAATGAGAACAAATAATTTGTACTTTCTCTAGTGATATATGTTTTAAAAGTCTTAACTAAGTTTATTTCACTTTTGTCTTTCATCATTTTGCAATAACTATTAATTAATAATAAATGTGTGATACATGTTACAGTTTATTTAAATATCTAAAATAGATCATTTGGTTTGCTATTACAAGATGTTTTTAAGAATAACTTCAGATTTTGCTTTGAAAACAACAGAATCAACAAATGTTATAACTTAGTAAAATACTTGTTACAGTAAAATGGTTTTGTGTGTTGCAAAATCTGAAGAACTTCTACAATAGGGCTAATTGTTTATAAAGCAAACTTCAAAAACTAGACACTTAACACTAAAACGGATTAGGCCCGCGTTTTTACTATACAAATATTATTTTAATTGACTATTTCCAACGCTAGAAAACTTTAGCTGGGCTCGTGGCTGAAAGCTTTAAAGCGTAAGGTTGCGTATGTGACCGTCAATAATTTAGTCGATATCATACCTTCGTTTATTTAATTCCATAACATTTACCCTAGATAACATAATTTAATAAAGGAAACATTTATTATTAAAACCGTTATTACAATTTCATTAGTAACTACTCATTGTCACACACAAAACTAATCTTAATTTATTAATATTATATTATTAATTAAACAAATTACCTCATAAACTTCTACAAACATTTATTACTTACTTACTTACCAATATGTCTTCAACATTAATTATTTAATTAAAGCAAATACTATTATCTATCACTTAGAAATATGAAGAGACTTTTATTTAACTTTTATATACACGATCTAACATTTTATTGTCAGTTCTGAACTTTTAAATAAATTATATTTTAAATGTAACTATTAAAACTATTTACATAATATCATAGATCTGCTTTTAAAAAGCCGAAATTGCTATGCATTTAGTACAGATAATCTACATGATATCATTTCTATACATTGAAAGCTTTAACGAAGTTATTATAAACTGGTATTGTCTTATAGTAATAAACAACTTTTCAATGAAACTTGTGCGCGTAACTCTCACATACGTAATCTCAATCGAGTCCTTTATTTACGCGTTTCTGTGACCAACATACATGGACTAGGTGATGTGAAAATCACCCCGAAGAAGTCTCGTGAAGGTCTTCTTGAATTGTTGATTTGCCAGGGCGTAGCAGAAAGGATTGATGGGACTATTAGCATAACATAGGAAGTATGAAAACATGTACAAATGTTTGTTAATACAAGGTGGATCTGTACAAAAACCTTCCACCAATGCGAGTACGTGATAAGGAGTCCAACATACGACGAATGCACCCAATATGAATGAGATAGTTCTAAATGCTTTTCTCGCTCGATTTTCTGATTTAGATTTCTGCCGTCCGATGCTTTGGAATAGGCCGTCCCTCTTTGAACGTTTAACTTTTAATTTTTTTCCAATGTTTTTCACAAATTCTTTCTTAGAATCACCGCGGCCTGACCCAGTTAATATTACAGTACTTGATATTTCGCTGTTCTCAACGGCTGGACTTATTGCGGGATTTAGTTTTAAAGGAGATACTTTTGCTTCTTTTGCTTTTGGTAGCTGCGGCTCATTGTTATTGGAAGACGACGATACGAGAGTAATAACGGGTTTTGAACGTTCTCCAGTCGATAAACTGACCTCTGTGTTTACTTTTATCGGTGGCGGAGAAGAGAAACTTGTTTTTGGTTGTGGCACTTTAGCTTCAGCAGTGGCTCTTATTAAAGCAGCTTGCAACAACGACGTGTTGGTTACGTTACCTGAATTCAAAATTGGTGGAGAAGAAGGTTCAGTTGCAGTTGGAAAAGTGATAGAAGAAGGTGGACTTTCATAAGTCGGGGAAGGCAAAATAACTGAGCTCTCATCCATATACCTTAAATCTGCACCATCCATACCTACTAAAACGTCATAAGAGGTTCCATCACCTTTTAAAAGCTTTACGGTTCTAGTTCTAGATGATTCTGACTGCGATGGTGGACTTTCAGATACAGCTGGGCTGCAACGAAATTCTGAAGGCGGTGGAATGATTCTTTGAGCGATTGTAGTTGTTACTTCTCTTTGTTCCGAAGGTGTAGCTATACCTGAAGACATAGGTGACATAAAACTAGCCGTGGACTGAGCCATTGTTTGAGCGAGTGTATTTTCGTCACTTTGTGTGTCGGGATTGTCAGTATCAAGCAAACTCTTTTCTGAAATTTGTGATAACGATGTTTTTGGCTTATCCGTGTCATGCTTTAGTATAGGAGATTGCTTCAAGTCTGGTTTAATTAACATTCCTCCATTTAGACGCATGTTATTTAACAATTGCATCGCTCCGGTTTGCATCACTAAGTTTGCCACTGAAGGCCGCTTCTTTACATTTGTTTGTGTAGTACTTTCCTCATCCGAATCAAATGCAGGGCTACTTGATCGTTCAGCTTCTACTTGATCCTCTTTCTTATCTCCTTCGGATTCATTTGTAGTTGAAGTACCCGTGACAGTGGCACTACTTTTATGAGCTGAAGACTTTTGACTGGAATTTGAGTCAGTTGAACCTCCTAAATTAAGCAACGGTGCAGCCAGTGACCCTTTTGAAGTGGAATCTTTACGTACTGTTTCAGATACTTTCATTTGATCCTCACTTGATATTGTCGCTTTTGATAAATTTCCCATACCTGCAGCTCGGCCAGCCATTCCTTGCATTACTCCAGCACTTAAAGCAACCATTGACTGCATTTTCCGTTGCTTAGCTTCACTTTTCTTTTGCATATCATACGCTGTTTTGAAAATGCCAGCATACAAGACGATTAATACGAATAGAGTAGTCCAATAATAACCTATGATTAAAGCTGTATTAAAAATCGGATCTTTCAAAAACTGTACAGCACATTCTCCTTCTTGTAAATCCCTATATCCAACAAAATGTTCCCATCCAAATATTGTTGTGAAGAATAGTAAAGCTGGTATGATCCACGTCACAGTCACCATCCAGATGACTCTATTTTTTGTCCGCCAAGCTCTATATCTGGCAGCTATTTTTACGCTGCAAAATCTATCTACAGTAATAAGAAGAACGGTGTACTGTGAGACAAGACATACCGTATAATCGACAGACAGCCAAAGGTCACAAAGCAAGGGCCCTAAATGCCAATACCCCTTTAAAACGTAGTCTGTATAGAACGGCAACGATAGAGTACCTGCAGACAAAGGAAAACATTTGTTTATTTATTACTGTCGTCAGTATCAGATATCTAAATGTTAAAGGTCAAGTGTATCGAGTTAACAATATCCCTTAGCGATAAATAATAATAAGGAGTATACTTATTTCTCACGATTATATTAAAAGCCTCAAAGAATTGTTATTTTATATAAAGAAAATTATATTCCTAATGAGTTAGTGCTACTAACTTATTATGAATGTGATTTTATTTCTACAAAAACTAGCAGTTTAAAGGCTATATTTAACTCCTGATCACTCTGACTTAGCACTAAAAATAACGAACATAATTTATGACTATATAATTTAGGGCTGAAAAATGTATATATATTATATCATTTAGTAAGTCTAAACTCCAAGTCGTAAAACTCCGTTGTCTTTGAAGTAAATAAACTTCTTAAATTTATTTCTATAAAATAAAATTCTACTCTATACTTGTTTAAAGAATATGTTTTTGTACAGTTTTTTATTCAACAATGGCATCAGATTTTAATTGCTTCACCTGAAACTTGTTGGTAGTGAGTACACAAATGCTGAATGCAGAAATACTTCTTTTTGCGTACTTTTATTTTTTAACTTCTGCTTTTATTGTTTGAATTCTGAAATACCAGTGTTCTAACAACAGTGCGTTATTCTGATTATTTAATACGAGTCTGTAATTTTTTAGTTTTTTATTCTTGCTGTATTTTTACTTTAACTTTAAATTATTTTTAACATTTAAATTATAAAGTTAATAATGTAATTAACTAGCTGTCACACTGTTTTCATTTTATTGTATACGTGGTAAATTTTATTTGTATCACATCATGTAATTAATATTATATTATTTTTATTCATATATATGTATATATATATATGTATATTTGTATATAGTATATGTGTATTCGCATTCATTAAAATATGTATATTTATTTAGTTATATAAAATTTTACAATATTGTACACCTCAGCTACCCACTCTCTCTTGACACCAAATTCATCCTAAGGTTGTCTGGTAGAGATCTCTTTTAGCGATAAGACCGCCAAAGATACAACTCGCTTTTTTTTTTATACGTGTGGAAACCCCCTGGGGCTGTCATCCCACCGGGGTTTTCAGTGAAACGGTGTGTCGGAATCGGACCGACTAAAACCGCACGGTGTGCCATGCTGCGCTTAAAATAGGAGGAGTCCGGGAACAGCTTTAGTAAGACATCCGGACCCCTCCTAGCGCTTTTTCGCGCGCGCGAGGAGAGGAGGATTAGGAGATCGTCCTCCCGGGCCCGTTCCACCGCCTCCTTCTGCGAGATGACCTCCTTGCAGAAGGTTGCGACCTCGGTATAATGCCTGTCACTACCGGCCATGGAGCGTATGACGGCCGGTAACGACAGATCTTTTCCAATTACTGCAGTGAGGGTCCGAGCCGGGCAATCAGCAAGCGTATGCTGGGCTGAATCCTCACAGCAGTCGCAGTGGTGGCAGACGGGACTTAATTCCCTCCTAGCGACTGAATGCAGGTACTTTCCGAAGCAGCCGTGATTGGAAAGAACCTGCGTTAGTCGGAGATAAGGGTCCCGTGTTGCCGCCCTGCCCACTCGACGATGACTGGCTGGAGCGCCTCCACGGTGGCTAAGCCAGCATGGGGAGCCTTCAGCCGGGACGACCAACGAGCCATAGTGGCTCGCGTACCTCTTCGGGCGGGGGCCGAATGCCGCTACCCGCCCGGAAATCAGTCGTTCGCCGAAATACTTCGGCGAGCACTTCCGCCTACAAGTCACACGGGGGAAAAGATACAACTCCCGCTCAAAGATTAATTCCTATGTCACGGGGAACTTAACAAGCATTCAAGCAACGGAAACATAGAATACCCAGACTCAGAACAACAATTTGAAGATTACACAAAGTGTTGTCCCGGGCGGTGACCACCCACAACACTCTGTAACCAGTTAAACCGCTACATCATCCGTCCGTGCAATCAATTCCTTGAGACTTGTACTTTGCATTTAATATGCTCAGAATATTATTTATATATTCATGTTAAATTAGAGAGCCTGTGAAAAGCAGACGACACATATTTTGACTAAGTTCAAACTTTGTCCAGTTACTCTTTTAGACACACTGTACTAGACGGTTAGCTAGGTAGCTAAGCCAGGCAGGTTAAGCGGTTCCTCGCCTTGCATACATACATACCTATGCCTACGCCTTGTCTAGTTAGGGATAGGCTGAGACGGTAGAACGCCATTTTCCTCGATCCTGACATACATCTCGAGCTAATCTACATTCATCGAACCTTTCATACACAATTTGGCCCTTCTTCGCTGCACCGCATGTCACCCATTGTATAGTGGGTATAAGAGGCGATAAGATGATAGCCTCGACCGGTGTAATACCAGGCTTGACAGAAAATCGGTTGTGAAGTAACTCTTGCGTTGCATTTCTCCGAAGTGAGCGAGGTTTCCGGAGGCCCAACTCCTCCCCCTCCTCTTTCCTCTCCCTTCACCCCCTCTCTTCTTTCCCCTCCCCGCATCCCTCTAACCCTTATCACCCTAAAAGGCGGGCAGTGCACTTACGACTCTTGAGTTGCAGGTGTCCATAGACGGCAGTTGTCACTTACAATCAGGTGACCTTTTCGTTCGTCTATAATATTGAATTACATTTTTTTTATTATTATGTATTTGTGGACATGGCGAATAACGTCGTAAAACAATATACTTGGAAAAATAAACAGTACTTAAATATGACTTCCTTAACACAACTACTTATTGTTAGTAGGTAATTTGATCTCTTTCAATATTGCTTGTCGTAGTATCTTAATAATATATTTTATTTTATCTTCATTAAATATTGTAAACATGTCTTGATACAAAATTTATGGATATCTGGTTTTTAATAGCTTAATATACAGATGTGCTTGTGTGGTATTGTGTGTGTGATGTGATAGTCATATGCATACACAAAATATATACATAATTGTATTATATTACATCATGTATAATACGTGAAGATAACTCTTTGTGCGCATTTTAAGAAAATTTTGCAGTACTAAAATTTGGTTCGCGAAATATGGAGTAAATGTATATTTATATTATTATATATGCATTACATATAAACATAACACGCATTTTTAAACAATATTTTTAAAAAAATAAAAATAAAAATTCATCAGAACACACATCGTTCTACAAGTGTACAGTATAAAACAAAATGATGGTGACCTGTCAACACTATGTAAAAAATGGGTTAAAGTCAGTATGCTCAATTAGTACTGTGTATATAATATATTGTACATAAAACATGGGATCATACATTGCAATTAGTGGCAAATTTCTTACCAATCAACAGATCCGTAGCAGCAAGTGAGGCGATGAAGTAATTGCTTGGTTGTCTGATAGTTCTGTCCACCAAGAAGGCCAAGAGTACAAGAACGTTTCCACTAACTGTGAGCAGAATGACCAGGACGAGGCAGGTCGCAAAGATGGCGGCCAGCCAAAGAGGGAACGGAGGAAGAATAGGTTGCTGAAACAAAATTAGTTATTAAAAACAGTGGTAGAGCCATGCTTAGGCACGAATGGGCTGGCTCGACCGGTGCGATACCACGGTTTTGAGGTAACGCTTGCGTTGCATTACCCCGAAATGAGTGAGGTTTTCGGAGGCCCAGCCCCCCTCTCCTCTTTCCTCTCCCCTCATCTCCTCTTTCCCATCTCCTCATTCCCCCTCTTCTCTACTCCCCGCATCCCTCTAACCCTCATCACCCTCAAAGGCGGACAGCGCACTTATGACTCTGGAGTTGCAGGTGTCCATGGACGGCGATTATCATTTACCATCAGGTGAGCCCTCTATTCGTCTGTCCCCCTATAGTATAAAAAAAATAAATTTATAAGAAGTATTGATAAATATGTTTAATTTAAATTAATTATGGGTATCACACAAACACGCTGCACATGAATACGTGTGCTGACATCTCGCCTTTTTTGTAACATAATTGTATACTCAGAACAAAAACGCTTCTAGCGGAAACGGTCATTTTATTGCTTACTCTAAGACCTAGCACGGTCAAGTTATACAGCCGAACTATCAAGCATGAGTCCGATATACTGTACGGGTATGGTATTTAAACATTTGAGTTGAAATTAGTGTGGTGCCAATCTATCTTGTCCCTATATATCAGCAGATAGAAAACACTTGGTTAGTAGCGGTATTAAATTTCAGTCTTTTGTGACTAAGAGTTACTTGCTTTGTTAGAATAAGGGGGAAAGGGGGAGAAGACAACATATCTTATTTTTGTAGAGTGTTAGTAGTTTAACTGCTGGATTCAGGGATGTTTAATTGATTACGTATCGGAGTTTCCCACCAATCTCAAGTAGTTACCGTACGCCTTTGCCAAATGCCCACATTCTTCTTTCTCTTCTTTACAATATTTTATTTTACCCCTAGGCTCTGTCCTTGCTAAAAGAACGTTTTGCATTCCTACACAACTGATCTGAAGTAGGTCTCCAACATGACATGAATCGCGAAGGAAGAAACTATAGAAACAGCACACAATATTACAGATACTCTCTTGTACTGCAGGCCCTTATAGCCTGTGCCGACCTGATTTTGAGTAATAGAATGCCAGCAAGAACTTTAATTCAATACAAAGCTGATAACTGGAATACATGAATCCAAAGCTTTAGATAAAAAAAAAACTTGTCTCTTTTGTGTAAGGATAGAGATCAATATTTAAGTCACTTCTATCCTTTATGAATGTAAATGCAACGTTTTTTTATTGCATATTAAAATAAAAATAAAAAACGTAGAAATAGAAGGAATTTGCGGAATAGATGGCATCACCAATAGTGTTTGGATTATCACTAAACAACTCTTTACCTCAAGGTTTTCATGCTTCTGTCATGTCATAAAAAACAGTGTCTGAAGAAAATACCTCATACAATTCAATCTGGAATGTAACAATTAAATTCAAAATTTTACTTACTACGACTTATTAGATAAGTGCAGAAGGTATTTCCAAGGCAGTTATTTATTAGGTCGGTCGTGTAAAAAAGAGAATTCGCGTATCTACGTATACTTAAAGTAGCAAATAAGCGGTACCTAGCCCTCATTACAATTTTCCATTCCACGCGTAAAATATACGCAACAGTGATCAAAGTTTTCATCGTCCTCAGTTCTTAGATACCAAACCAACTCAGGTGATATGGTGTTCAATGGTGCGGACAGGTAATCGATTGACATTACCGACGACTGCGTCACGGCCGCCTACTCGAATGACTCTATGCTCTGTTCTGCTGTATGACGTAACAATGTGCTTTTCTGAAGTTGCGTTTGTATTTTCACCTTTCTGTTTACATAATTAATTATGATATAATTCATATATAACAATAATAATATATAAAAAATGAATAAGTTCTCTTTTAAGAAATTGGCTTTAATGAGTCCAGGATAAGCTTCAATTTAAATATGCTATGGATACGACAAAAGGTCGTACGTATCTTTTTTCATAATTATTATTAATGTTTATGGTAATTATAATGGTAGGCAGAGGCGAGGAGAGGCACATTTATATAGTTGACATAATACAGGACAATCCTATTACTGTTAACCGGGCATTTGATACTTATATATACTGTCTAGTAGATAGAAATCTGCTCCTTTATTTGCATTTTATAATGCCCACGTGGGAGACTAAAATGAACCTATTTGGACATACATACACTCACGTCTATTTCCCCGAAGGGGTTGACAGAGGCCTATGTGCCGTCATCCTGTATGACTGTATGTATATAATTGTCTGATAGGTAACAGCTTTTACGATTCCCTCGGCAAAAGATGGGAGGCCCTTTCTATTTCATCGAGAAGCTGACTTGTAATTGTTGAGTAAGCTTCCAAGTATACAATTAAGTGTCAAATAAATTTATAGTAATTAAAAATAGTGTTGATATCAAAAGAGTCCTGTAATATTATTTACTTTGTGGTCTCAGGACAGAATGGCGAGCTATTTTTCGAGAAACTCGCTAAATGACTTTCGCTTTAAAGGCAATTTTATATTTTTGTAAGATATTTTTCTTTTGAAGGTATGTTATGAAAGATATATGTCAAGTTTTTTAGACAATCACTACGAAACATGTTCTAGTGGTTATGGGAGTTATTAAATTTACTCTTTATGTACTTTCAAACTAAGCCCAGCTTGTGCCATGGGTTTTAGAACACGGATGATCACAATCAGAATTTTTTAATTTTACACATTGATATCATTCGTACAACCACCCAAAGAGGACTTACTTGAGCTATAGCTTACACTCCCCCAATTATTCTGTATAAGCAATATACCTTCAATTCCTTTCCTGTCATCTTGTACATCTTGTATTTTCAAATTTTGCCCCTTATTCCCAAAAGCGCATGGATTTGGGCCTGCCCCTGTTACTCAAAATAAGACAAATACTGTTTCTGTACATGTTTTCAAGGCACTAATATGGTAAGACACAGGTAACAGCCTAAAACTACTTTGTCAATTTTTTATAAATACATTAATTTTATACAATTATTATACAAATATATAACTTAGACTTAGAGAAATACTGTCTTTGTATTTATTTCGAGATTTAAACATAGTTTTGCATTGGTATCCATCCGTCATACTTGGCGTTGGCTTAGACATGTCATAGAAAGTCGCCTCAAATGAAAAAAAGGAAGAACCGGTAACAGCGTCCAAATGTAATATATAACTCTCCTATAGAGTTCAATCTGTCACACACACACACACGGCAAAGTCTACTAAAATGACTATTGACCCTCTCCTACCTGCATTATCTGACTTACAAAAAAACGGCAGGATGGATAATCCTGCCGTTTTTTTGTCTATAAGTCGTATAAGTCTCAAAGTAAATTAATCTGCTTTATCAAACACTACTTCGACGCTGGTATCTTAGTTATCCTTTGTCAATACACCATAATAATTTAGTTATCTATTAATTAACACTTCAAGTTTTATCGAGAAATGTTTTCCATCCGATACGAGTATAATTAAACTTTATGAATGGCCAAGAAGATTGGTACCAACTAATCCTTTATCTACAAAACCCGAGAGTATAAAAAAATATTAAATTAAGATAATCTTTGGAACTTTGAATCAATTTCGGAATATTTTTTGAAGTAACAAAGTTCTTTTTTGCATACAGCATTGTTCTATAATGGCAGGTCGGTTTAATGAATACGGTTTGAGGCTAACAACGGCATGTAAGAAAGTATACTACAGAAGACATTTTTCTTGGTAGATACTGCAGAATATATATTATCGTTCAAAAGATGACATAGTGTAACTATACTCAATGAGTATTTTTATGATTAGTAAGTGGAAACATAGTGCAAAAGTGTAAGGATACTCTCTACCTATAGTAAGTAATTAATCAGCTTATATTTACTAAAGTAATAAAAGTAAAGTTTTATTTTATTTTTTACTTTAAACGAGCTAAACTCTGAAAGTACCAGTCAGAATCAAAGAACTATTTCTGTATTGGCTGGTTTTATTTTTTAATATAGATTATAAAATATCGTGCTACGATTTTTAAAACATATTTAAAAGCCGAGCAGTGATCGTAAATGCTCTATGCTAACCGCCGAAAAACAAAAGCCCCTAGAAGTGCTGGCAGACTAACAACTTTCATTTAATGGTGATCGTATTATATTAAATTAAGGAAGTACCATTTACCATCCACTTCAATCGACGTAATTTGGAAGATACATCATAGTTTCTCGTATGTATCGTTCTCTCGTATCTCATCATAGTTTCACACGGTTTTAGAAAGGACTTAATAACAGAATCAATCAATTAGCCTACTACAGCCCACTGCTGGACAAAGAATGAAAGAATGCAGTTATAATATTAAAAAACTTTTTAAATATATTATATCAATAAAATTGTTGGATATTAAGATCAAGAAATATACCGGCAAAGGACGTTACGCAGGGGAACATACTCTTAAATTATATGTATATTTATGTACGAATACAGAGAACGGCAGCTGCAAGAATCAAATACAGTTGCTGAAGTGCTTGTTGTTTCAAAGATAATTGACATCTGCTTTGACGCTATGAATTTACCTTTTACCCGATAGTACGAGAGGGGGATAATGTTTTACAAGTGTATATTTGTTTATGATACTATATTGTCAACCGCCCTTAATAGTTAAAATAAATATAAGGTGGCATTTAAATCGTCTCGTCGTAATAATGGCTTGAGTTAACGTATAAGATTACAAATAATGCAGTTAGGTTTTACGTTTTAATATAGTTAATTTAGTGTAATGTTGACGTTTAGTACGGCAACGAAGACCTTTTTCTTTTCGAATGCTTAGTTATGCAATATTCCGATAGCTTTATTGCCATAACCAAAATCATGTGGCAACAAAAAACATTTTCATGTTCTAGAAAACTATATACCTTTGTGTACTGAACATTTTTTTTTTACGTATGAAAACCTCCTTAGGCCGTTATTCCACCTTGGGTTTTAGTGGGATGGTGTGTCGGCATCGGACTGACTAACACCAAACGTTGTGAAATATTGCACCTGAAATATGCGAAATCCGGGAGCAGCTTTATTAAGACAACCGGACCCCTCTTAACGCTTGTTGCCCGTAACAGCACGGCGTCACCTTCGGACTACTAACTTAGTTAGTTAACTAAGCAGCGCTCAGACACAACGGGGCGTCACCTCCTCGCGGCTAGCAACTAGTGGGTAGGGTGGAGTACCCGTCCAGCCACACAGGGCGACATGAGGCGCTGATAAGCGCGCCTCCACCGCCCGATTCGCCAGTTCGCTGAATTGGGTCCGAGTTAAGGTCATCCTCCCGGTTCCGCTCCTTCTGTGACTACCGGCCATGGAGCGTACATCGGCTGGTAGCGAGAGATCCTATCCTATTTCCTTAGTGAGGGCTGACGCTGCGCCGCCCAAGTGGGGCAATCCACAAGCGTATGCGGAGCCAGGTCCTCACTGCACTCAAGTTCATCCTAGCCAATTCCCTCTGTGTCCTGACCAATAACCTATCCTTTGAATTCTTTTACGATTGACTCCAATCAATGCAGACTATCGATAGCCAACCAGTAAAGAAAACGGGCAACGAAGATGTTCAAAAACTGTTACTATTTAACATATACTTTTTATAGTATATGAGGCCAACAGGCAGTCGGGTCTCTACCGCCGACTATAGACACCTACAACTCAAGAGTAGCAAGTGCATTTATACGAACATATATGTTATGAATATTAGTATATTAGTATATATTTAGCCTAGAGAATTTCCTAGGCACTAAGTCTGCCTTCGTAAAATATGTGCATCAAGATTTAATGACTTAAATTATTTTATACTCAAAACTGAAACTTCTTTCAAACGTGTTATAGTTAATCTGAATGAAGCTAAGAAGTACCAATACACCTAAATCTGGCCAGTTGACGAACACGCTACAAATAAATCATCTATACAAACAGCAGTTTGTTAAAACTGAATAAATAGGTCAGTGTATTCCATAGCAGTCAGGCAGTAAATAATTTGAGCCAGTGCCGATATTACCAACTTTATCCATTAGTATAGCAGTTTTTATTTATTGAACGCAGCTTCATTACTGGATGAATAAGTGCGAAGCCTGGTTTTAAAATTGTTCATATAGTACAAAGTGAAATAAATAAGTATTACATTTTTTTAAATTAACTGGAAAATTGGAGCTTATAATGAAAATAGTGCAAACAGACAATTTCCAAATATCCAATAATGTGGAAAGTACAATAATGTGTTTTACTCCTTGAAAATGTAATACAAAGGCCGTATCAATTTTTTATAAAAACAATTACAATGACAAGCGACAATGTTTTCAGACACGATAAATAAAACAGTTAATCGGAAACTTGCATTGAAACGATACCCAAGCACGTGTTGTTCTCAGCTAATCATAGTTAGTAACGTGCAATTTGATTGTCAGCCAATATTCTCAGTCCTGCTGCCTGCAGTATAGACAATAATGCATAGCTAGGCCCAGTAATTTTTTATCGATTTCAGCCATTAAAGGGATATTGTGTCAGATAATATACAAGCTGCTAACGATAAAATTCATATCGTGTTAATATGTTCACGGAAGGTAGAGCGACGCCCAGCCAGATAGACTAATGACCTAAAGAAGGTAGAACTGATTAGTTGGATTCGAAAAGCGGAAAATCGGGTGCTACGACGCACATTGAGAGAGGCCTATATCCAGCAATGGACTGCAGACTAATTGATTGGTTGATAATATGATATGCATTAATACAAACCTAGTGCTTCCTTTTATGATTTGACCTCAATAAGCGCTGACCTGTTGTGATTTGGCAGGTCTCACCATTATCGAGTTGGTGGAAAACATAAGACGGTCAAAACATTTGTCTTAACAATGGCACTTCATGGTGTAGCCGACTTTTCCTATACCTTGCAATATACAAGCACCGACCGAACTGATAAACGTTTCAATTACAGGCCAGGTATTATATATCTTGGTGTTGTGATGAGTAAAATCAGTTTCACTTACATATAGATCTATTATCACTCCAATAGACTACGTGAGCCTTTTTCGTTATATATACATATAACTGTATGGGGTGGTACGTGCAAAACATATTTATGTAAATAACGTTATGATGTAGGTGGAAAGTCCTAAGAGGCCTGTGCTGAAAGTGGGTTACTTCCTACTTTTCCTTATTTCTACTAAAACCTTTATCTGGTAGCTGCTATGTCCTTACAGTTCAATGTTACTCTCAAATAGCATTCATTACTGACAGACGAGCCTTTGCGTGCAAATAAAACATAAAATTCGTTATAATACCGGCAATCAATGGTCCACTACCGTCTCTGGGAAATTCTATGGTTTTCTGGGTGCATATTTGTACAAAACTATAAATAAAAAAGACCTCAATTTCAAATTACTTCTTCTTTTTTTTATTTCTTTGAAAGTGTAACTATAAGTGCACGTAACATCCAACAATCCAGTGATTCCTATTCATGCTAAATTTCCTGCATATATAGGGAGTTAATTCGGGAAATTTCTGTAGATGAGCAAATACAAATACCAACAGATGTGAGATGTGATTCGAATTTGGTCGGATGGATTTTTGATACCACGTCACCCTTAATCCAGGTGAGGTGATGTTCGTAAAGGTGGGCGGGAAAACAGTGCTAAAAAATTCTCACGGTACTTTTGTTAATGTCAGGCGTACTTAGAGTAAACTATATTAACTCTGACGTAATACAGAACGCTGGAGCTCTCCAAAGCGATGTCATTTTAATCATTCACTCACTAATGTAGCGCTCATACCTACTCACTCCTGTATTCCCGAAATAGGAGTGCCAACTGTAATCGGAGGTTTCCCAAACTCCCACTTTCGGCCATTCATAATTCAGTCCCGGCCACGTAACAGGGGCAAGCCCATTGCCATCATCCCAGAACTGTTTGACTGTATATATATTGCCTGATAGATAACAGTCCAATCCCTTAGTCGCCTTTTACGACACCTACTGAACGAGATAGGGTGGCCCTATTCTACTCTATTGAGAACTACTATTCCAGCTAATAGTGCAGCAGCAGCAAGCCTTTAACTGATATCAAAACTTTTTTTTTGTTTTTATTGCCACCACGTATTCTGTAGTGGTCTGTATTTTTTGTGTGAATTGTGATAGTTATGGAGAGGAAAGGCTATGTCTAGGCATGAATAGGCTGGCTCCACGGGGTAGTACTGCGGATTACCCCGCCTCGCCAGCCCAGCTATAGTGATTCAAGAAAAATATTCAAAATATTTTAAATTTACCAATTCTCCATTAGTGGTAAGAACGTTCTGGAAGGTGTTATTGAAGAAGTACAAATCGCTGACGTTGGTATTATTGCTGATCATGTATTCACCATGACACTCTTGGTATCCACCCGTTACAAGGCACGGGCGCTGTCTCATCTTCAGCATTTTCCTGTAGACAAATAATAATAAGTAAGTACTCGTTATTATACACCAAATGTAGTACAGACATGCTTAGACACGAATGGGTCGGCTCGACCGTTGCGGTACCACGGCCTCACAGGTAACCGGTTCTTAAGAACACTTGCGTTGCATTTCCCCGAAATTTTATTTTATTTATTTACACTTCCTGCATTTCCTTGCATGGGGCGGACTTAATGCCAGGAGGCATTGTCTTCCAGTAACCCTTGGGTGGTGCAGAGAGGGTCAAGGCAGGTGCATACACACAAATTCAATGAAGAGCCTACCGAAAGATACACAATGATGAAATGTTTCTGCCAAACTCCCTCTTTTCCTTTCCCCTCATCGCGTCCCAGCTCACTTACGACTTTTAAGTCGCAGGTGTCGATAAACGGTGGTTGTCATTTACCATCAGGTGACCCGTGTGTCCATCTATCCCCCTGTATTATAAAAAAGAAAAAAAAAAAAAAAAAAAACGATACATACATTTATAAATTCGAAAAATATAACCCTCCTTATTGTGCAGTCGGGTACTACAGTACTAGCTTGATATACAAGACACATTTTGACACTATCCCAAGAGAAATTTGTCCTAATGAGATACTTTTTGATGAGCAGGTAGGTATAAGAATTAAGATGCAAAGGTTCTCCGAATTTGGCACAAAATATTCTGACAACAACTTAAACATACTTTTTTTTTATATTTCCTTATAAAATTCCACTTTGAAAGTTAATTTTGTTTAGGCGATCCAAATTTGTCTTTGATGGATGAAACTTTTAAGGGTACGAAAAGATGAAATATTTTTTTACTAATTAATTGTGATTAAGTATATTTTTATCAAGTTATGTTTCTACTTTATATAAGTCATACTTAATGATTGTCCCAAAAATTCTATAGACTACTTGTAGGCATATTCAGTTCAAGATCGAAAGACCATCTGAGCATACTATGTTATATTTTTTTTAAACTCAACATCTCATAAAAACAGACACTACAATCTTCCAATCCTCTAGTACCATAATCCCAATAAAAACGCTAACAGTCCCACCATGTGCCGTTACATGCGCAGAATTGTTGATTTTACGATCTTATATATGTTTGCGGGTGCTACACTAAATTCAACTTTATATGAATTATATAAAGGATAAGAGTCACCCTGAGTCTCAAAAAAAAAAGTATAACTACAAATACTTTATTCCTGGATGTGAATTTTACAATGAATATTCTATTGCAAACGTTGTGTGCGGAAGCATAAATACAATATTAATTATTTAAGTTATTTGTTAGACTAAAATCACGCTATTGGTATATATTATACATATTTTAACAGTAATATAACAAATTAATATAGCAAATTAGATGGTTTGAAACGTAATTTGAATGGGTTTGTTCTTTGTTAATAATATTGCCAACTGAAATATGAAAAAAATCACATCGAACACAAATAAAAAGTGAATGTACCTCCCATTTCCCGATGAAATAAAAATGGTTCCATATTTATTAGATTTTCTTTTTATTCCTTATGGAAGTAATCTCCGTTACTTTTAATATTCATATATTCCTTCAAATGTTCAAAGCACTTTTTAGACCTACCGATATATTGCAATTAAATGAAAGGAAATTTAAAACCCATATCAAAAATACACTTTGTAAACAAGCTTATTATACACTTTGTAAACAAGATAAGAACGCTTGAAAACATGCTGTTCCTGCTCCATAGGACAGTTTTGAGTCTAGACAAAATCAAACTAATTGTATTTTATAAGGAATTATATTTTGTAACATTGTTTTACACGATTACTTTAACCGACGCACTGACTTATTACTTGTTAATATTTTCTATATATATATGTAAATCGTATACTACTTTTACTATGTTTTTAATGTGTGAGCACCATGTATCTATCATAAAATAATTTTATCTGTCATTGTTTCTATTTAATTCTTTTTACCTATTTCGCTATAGTGATATTGTTCTGGGTGCATCGTTTTCACACATAATTATAATTATATATAATGATTTTATGTAAACAAAACATTTTAAAAGAGGAACGGTGGAGTTTCTTGCCCATTTTTCTCCATACGAAACTACATTTTGGAATGGGCGACTAGAATCAATTCTATTATATTTAAATGTAAATGTCGAAAGTGCTATTTGGGCCTATTTGAAATAAATACACTGAATTTGTCTTTGCGACGAATAAATTACATTAGACAGTATAACTACAAATACGCTCCATATTACGCTCCATGGCCGGTAGCGACAGGAATTTTATCGTAGCGGCAACCTTCTGCGAGGACGTCATATCGCAGAAGGAAGCGGCGAAGCGGGCCCGAGAGAATGTCCTTCACTCGGATCCAATTCGCCGCCGGTGAACCGGGTGGTCTCATGCCACCCTGAGTGTGATTTTCCCATCTACCCGCTTTAGTGACCAGCTGCGAGAAGGTGACGTCCTGGTGTGCCTGGATGTTGCCTAATTAAGAATTACCCGAAGGCAATAGGTGCTAAGATGAGTCGGATGTCTTACTAAAGCTGTTCCTGGATTCCTCCTATTTGAAGCGCAGTATAGCACACCGTGTGGTTTTAGTTGGTCTGATTCCAACACAGGGATATCGGTGGCACGGTCCACCGAAAACTCCGGTGGGATCACGGCCCGAGGGGGGTATCCACACGTAAAAAAAAGTGGTTAGCCACCAAGGTTGTTGGTTTCAGAAAAAGTTATGCGTTCCTTAAAAAGTTGTCTCGAGTGTGGGTATTCTTTGTGACCGTTGTTTGTATGTTTGTGAAGTCATTCTCGACGCATGAATAGCACTTAGTGCAAAGAAAAAGATTAACATATCAAATCACGTGCACCAATGGATATATATACATACATACGTACACTTACACCAATACCCAGAAGGGGTAAGCAGAGGCGCAAATTCATGGATATGAGAACAGTATTCCATATGCGGCTGAACTTATAAAATTGCAGCTGTTGTTTACCCTCTAAGTGGCCGTCAAACTGGACTTAGCTTCATATAACGACGCCAAGGATTAAGATGAAGAAAGCTGGCTGATGTGGTTAGGGAAGTGCTCTCAAAGCGAGGTGATACGACCAATGGCATCTTTTTGGGGGTGGATGCGCAAATCTGTGCCTTCGTTGGCTTAAAATTCGACTAATTTAAGTGGACCACAATCTGAAACTTTTATATAAAGTGGTTTCGATTTCTGACACAAGTTTGGAAAGCGTCTCGAGTTCGGTTAAGCAGAGATATGTTGTCGCGGCCGATGTAAAGGGCATTGCTCGTGCTATCATCCACATAGCAATGGATGCTGCTAATCTGTAACATATCATTGATAGAAGCACATATTTAATATTTACTTATCTTATTTACGTGCGAATAAAAAACATGTCAACTTGCAAAAATGTAAAGTGACAATTAATAATTGTCACTTTACATATTTGCAAGCTTTAACAGCTCCTGAGGCAATTTGCATTTTTATGAACAGTATATTGCAGTTCCATAAGAATGCATTATTCACGATACGTCCCCCCTATGCTGCTAATATTGCTAAGGGGACGTTATTTCCTGACTGCGCAAGAAGGAGGGTCATGTTTTTCGAGTATATGTAGATATTTACGTTTCTTTACTAATAATAGATTTGCTATAGAACTTTAAGAATATCTTAGATCTGTATCACATCATGATCTTGTTTTTCTTTCAGTTACTGTATCTCGGGTTAGTAGTGTGTTAGTAGTCTCTGTATCAGAGGTTTACTTTAAAAATTTTACTCATATTCTTTTACTTGTAACGTTACAAGTTTTGATGAGATATTTTGTAGTTGTAATGTAACATTATTTTCTAACGTCCAAATAATAGGAGACACGAATAATGTGTCAATTTAGCAAACCTGTTATGTCACAACTTAGCCTATATATTAAACCCGAATGCAATTTTATACTAAATTTATTTTTACTGACATTGTCGCAAAATATTAGAACCTACACTTACACTTATAAACCAGTTCAAATCGAAATTCATTAAACCGCTAAGCTCTAGGACATGGCAAAGAAACGTCATGCATACACACGTACTCTTGAAAAACATTACTTTTCTTTTCTATTCCTACACAGTTGGGTCGAGTAAAATGCATCTTTCATACTTATTATATTAATATATGTTTTTAGATACATATAAAACTAAAACGCTTACCATTGTATTATAAAACTGGTACCGATCGTATAGATTGGTGTAGAACGGTTGACGTCAAGGCTGGTTTCCGTGGAGTTCATATTTAAGTCTTGTATTATTTATTATTGTCTTGCTTCAGTTGGGTCCCGGCGGCCACTCTTTAGTTGTGCATCTGAAACAAAACTACACATTAAAAATACGGCTTATTCTTTTCTTATTTCTCTGGATAAAATGTACATAACTTTGTGTCCTCTCAATACATATTTGTACGCAAGCCCATTGCCGTCAACCGGGCACTGTAGGACTATAGTCACTATGACTACAGTCAGACAGTGCCCCGTTAGGGTAGGACATACTGTCTGATGGATAGCAGTAAAATCTCTTAGTTGCTTCTTACGACACCACCGGGAACAGATGGGGAGGCCCTGTCCCACTCCACCATGATCTACATGGCAAAGAGTAATTAGTCTGTTGAACATTAATAACATAAATAACACATGTTGAACATTAATAACATTAATAACACAAGCTGTCGCGAAGACACTGCACTTCACACTTTAGTGGAGTGCACAGCGTGGGCGCACCAGCGCCTCAACCTCGCGGCGGCTTTTGGTTCAGGAAGTCTCTCGCTAGAGACCATGGTTCTGTCCATGGTCCAAAGCGAGAGCGCGTGGGATTCCGCCGCCTTATTTTGCGAAGAGGTCATGTTGGCTAAAGAGGCGGCGGAGAGGATACGGGAGAGGGCAAGTACTCTCTCATCCCGTAGAACACGCAGCAGGCGCCGGAGAGCACAAAACGATATCCGAGCTCCATGAGCGCTGGCCTGGGGGTAACGGGTAGGGCTGCCCTTACCCCAGCAGAAGCAGGCCTTTGACGGTGGTGTGACGTGTTCCACGCTCGCCTCTCAAACTGGTGGGGGGCTAGGCCCCTCGTACTCAATGGTGGTGGTACCTCTTGCAAAAGAGGTGGCCAAGGTCTGCAGGGTTCCTGGAAGAATCCCTCCTAGGGTATACCCAGGTCCCTTGCAATAGACCCACTTGTGCCGGAACACCGTGTGGTTTTAGTCGGTTCGAGTCCGACATACCACTTCACCGTCAGCTCCGGTGAGGTGATGACCCGTGGGGGTTTCCACACGAAAAAAAAAAGAAAAGAAAAAGGTTGGCAACAAATAAACCCGCCATTTTGTACACATTTTTTTTTGAGGTAAACAAAATAAAATTATTTCTCAAATATATAAGCACCGTCAAACCACTGTCACCGTCGCATCGATAAAATTGGCGGGTTTATTAGTTACCAACCTGATATATATACAGTACAATACAAACAAACTGAAATGAGAATATCTTCTCCAGGCATATGCTATACGGGCTGCATACATTTGAGACATGAAATTAATTATTAAAATTTTCAGTGAAAATCTGTATACAATTGTAGTACTCATTCTTATTCTTTTATAACTTATTAAGTACCTACATGTACTCAAATACAAAGCATACATATTTAACTAAAATATAAATAACCAGTGTCAATCCAACCAACGTAGGCAGTCAGACGGTCACTATCGAGTTTCCTTTCCCCATGACGAATCAAAGTCGATAAGCGCTGACAAGCTCACAATTGAGCTTGCACCCGGTAGGCTTTGTCGCTATGTTGACGGATTGACCTGGTTTTACTATCTCTGTAAATTATTCGGCTTCATGTGTATGATGGTACAGAAACACTGATAAACTTACTATGAAGGCTCAACCTTTTGGAAACGGGCAGTCATAGATCGACACAAGTAACTAATTATTTAGGTAATATTTTTAATATAAATTTTACATTTGTTAAAGCAACCTGCACTGACAAAGTATATATTGATCTATGACTTTATTATTAAGTTAATATTATTTGATTAAACTAGACGATTTGGAACATAGTTTACATATTTTATGAAATAAAGTATGATAGAGATTACATTCCTTCTTTCTATAGCCGAGTGGTTCTCAATAAGTAGAATACAGCCAGTCCTTCCCTTCCTATGGGTGCCGTACATGGCGACTAAGGGCGTTTTCTGTCAGACAGTAGGTATACAGATAAAATAATGCCGGGTTGACGGCAATAGTCTTGCACCTTGACACCTATAATGTTAGTAGGACCAAATTTAAATTGGCAAAATTTGGCTTGTAATGCACCTCTGTCTACCCACTAGGGGAACGGATGTGAACGGATGTATTTATATGTCATTATTTCTTAAAGAATACGATGTAATAATAAAAAAAAACATGTTTGGAAAGCAGGTGTTGAAATACAAACTCAACATATTCTAATCAAAACCACAAAATATTCGCGCTCTCATCATGTGCAATTATATGACCTATTTACGAGACAACACTACATTGAATGGCTATTATATACCCCACTCAATGTCGTTCTATTCAAATCTCACCGTGGCAGATAAGGCGCATGTTAGACGGGCGTGCGTCCACCGGCGGCCCGGAACACTGGCGTCGTCCTCCATGCGATCACAGCTTTATATCGTCTGAAAAGGAAACCCCTGGTTGGATCGGTGGACTGTGTTTGTATCTTATTATATTTAATTAAAATCTATCTACTTTTTTTTATAATCGTCCATTTGTTGTGATAGAGACTATAGAATAATTATAATAGTTTGCTAAATAAAAACACTTATTAAACAAAGTTTTAATGTAACACTCGATAGTAATTTAAAATATTCCTGACTTGAAAACCCCTAACGATTAGACAAGTTTCAGACTGTTTAACCTATTTTCATTTGACTTAAAGTTTTGTAATCGACACATCATGACCTTTCATTTTATACCATACTTGGGTATATATTTCTTCTTCACACATTACCAGTTTTCTTGTTAAACATCCCAGGTAAGATAAATGCTCGTGTTAGAGTAGGTTCATTTGAAAACATTCGATTTTTCATCAAACATTTAGATTTCAATCAAATACATGTAAGAATACTTCGATTGAATTACCTATCAAACAAACAAGAAACTGCATCAAAGCCTGTTCATTAAAAACACAACCAACCATAAGATTAAAAACTCAATGGCTTTTTTAGTAGTCGCTGAAGAGTTTCAGTGTCCACTAGGCAATAAATAAGTACAGTTTCAGGAGTCTGCTGTATTGTATTATAGTGTAGTGAGAAATACACATGTAGCCAAGGATGTTGTTTAATCCGTAAGCAGCATGTGCATCATTGGTTGCTTCCCTTGGTTAGAAATTTACATCCTCAAGGATTAAAAAATCGTGTTTAGATTTCTTGAAAGCCTCAACTAAAAGCTTTATTCAACGTTCATAAAGAACACATAATTTTAAAACTTTGGTATTACTAAATAAGTCGAAGGTACAACGATTAAGCTTTTGTTGGACATATTACACAGCTAATAGCTAAACATAATGTAAGAAAAATTGTGTCATGTATTATTATTTATTATTCCACCTGTGCATATCTAAACAACCGTAGTAAAAGTAACCAAACACGTGATTCAGTTCATTTAGAACACGATATTGCTGTGGGGGAACCATGCTTAGGTACGAACGGGTTGGCTCGACCGGAGTAATACCACGGCGTAAGAGATATATTTTTTTTTATTTTTCTTTCTACATTTGGAAAATAATTACACTATTTTATTCATATCAGCATTTTAAATAGAACAAAGGTTTGTAATCAATGCCAGGGGAATGTCTAGGTCAATTCCAAAGTGCTTACTTAACTAAATAAAGATATTTAGATCAAACCGGTAAATAATAATAGTAACATTTGGATACATAAAAACATTTAACATCTTAGTTAACAAAAAGAGGTCTTAATTTTGATTTAAAATTTATTGGGGTTAATGTATCTCTTTATTCAGAGGGTAGGTTCTTAAAAATCTAGGAACCAAGTAATTAGTAGTCGTCTGTTCATCGTATTATTTGTGCCAGACTGGTTTCACATGGTACATTCCGAGAAACGGCTCGAGTATCTACAGTTGTGCTCCTTTTTCTCGAAATCTATTGTGTATTAGTGCATTATACAGTGAGTTATTCAACATAATTTTGACTTATGATCCCTCCATTCGATCCCTAAGCAGAGTGATATTAGCAAGGAACTATCTCAGACCTGCGTTACGGCACCAATTTAAAAGTGTATCGAAGTAGGATTATGAATGTTCCGCGGCTTTCGTGCATTTTGATCTGCTGCAACAAGACATTTGTTTAGTGGTGTCTGTAAATTGGTAACATGAGAACATTTAGGCTTGGTTTTTTTTTGACGAAAAGGAATTGTTTTTTTCTATCGTTATAATCTATTATGAAACTTGTTACGTGATCTGTTTCTCAAGAGCTAATATTACGTCCAAACTACGCTTAGAGTTGGTATTATCAAAACTACATACGGACTTGCACGCATTAAAACTAAAAATACAGAATCTAACACGAAGACACTTGTTGTGTCGATGTGGATGATGTGAAATAATGTTAGCTCGATACTTTCATTTTAATACAATTTTACTTAGATTATGCAAATGATTAAAGTAATAGTTCCATTCGTAACATTTTTGACGCTTTTTAAATACAGTATAAACTTTTAGTGTTTTTTAGTGCTATAATATATTATTAATATTTTATAAAATAAATTATGATGTCAATGAGAGAATATATTGTGTGTTATAAATTTATCGGATATAATGGCGTCAATTAAAAGCTTTAAGAAAATGTTGTAGTTAGTTTTTATTTAATAAGTGATGGTTTTGATACAAGAGCTGGTAGGAGAGTGACACATGTACATGATGTAGTTCAGTTGAATAAAAAAATAGTGGAACGCCTGCGTTAAAAGTGATACATATTTTATACATGGTTATTATGTATGTAAAGCCTGAAATTTTATTCAAAACGATTTAACGTATTCGATCCGTTCATTTTTTCGTGTCGAAATCCCCACGGGTCATCACCTCACCGAAGCTAGCGGAGAGGTGGTATGTCGGACTAAAACCATACGGTGTGACCCGGGAATACCCTAACAAATAAACCTCCGGGAACCCCTTCAGATCTTGTAGGAGCCTGGCCCTCTCTTCAGTTCAGAGAGGCATGCGCGGAACACGTCGCGCCACCGTCTCAGCCCCGCTTCTGCTAAGGTAATGGACAGCTCCCTCGTTACCCCCGGGCCGAGAGTAATCGTCCTCTCCCGTACCCTTTCTGCCGCTTCATTCACAATAAACACAGTAACATCACTACTTCCCACACCGATAACCGCCACGAGATCGGCGCACGCTGCTGCACCTGCAGCACTCCGTCAGTGTGGGGTGCGGTATCCTCGCGGCAGCCCTCTCAGTGTGCAGGTACTTCCCTAAGCAGCCGTAGCCGGTCAGTACCTACGTTAGCGTTAAAGGCTCCCGTATTTCCTCTCCAGCCAATCCTCCAAGATGTGTTATACGTATCCTTGTATGTCCAGGTTCTTCTCAAAAGCTACTGATCCGATTTGGACGCAGTTTTCGATACATATGTTAGATGCATATTTTAAAGGGCAGATTTATTTGTATTATATTTTAGAATCTGATGAAGAGATAGAGAACGTAACTTTACAATAACTAACAGCAAAAGCATCAGTTGCTGTAACTGTATGTCTCTGATTGTTTTCACCATTTCAAAACAAAGCACTTCACCTCTCGCCTTTTACGTTTTCAAGGGGGTTATTATTATAAATTATAATAATGAAATAATTATCTTTATTTCATAAATTGCTTAACGATTATTTGAAATCGACTACATAAAAAATATTTAAAGTTATAGATCAATACACACAGCGGCATGGAGATACATACATAAAAAATACCCTTATATTGAAAAAAGTGGTTCACGTATTTAAGTATTTGTTAAAATCTGTTTATTTTTACACGAATCCACGAGTAGGAATGTATTTTTGTCGATGTACACATGCTTTTTGTCACGCCGAGACGACAAGATGGATTTTGGATGTAAGGTGTCATTCGAATACCCTTGACAGTGAGAATGGCATAAGGCATTACAGTCTTTTAAGATAATATCAACAAAAAAGTGTTCATTAATGTTTAATATTCAAGATTGTTGTTATATTTCAGGTGTAGATTAGAACGTTAAACTCTACTTTCAAACATATAAAATACTATGAAATCGATGTGTATCGTAGTTCTTTTGTATGATAACTTTAATGTTTTGAATTGTAAAAATGACACTATACCGAACAATTGTTTATTTTAATTCAGCTTGCGTTCCTTTCTTCTCACTCTTGCTCTCATTAAAAGTAAAAAACGTATTAAAAGTCCGGAGTTGTAAGTAATAACAAACAAACGTTGTTCATATTTTGAAGTATTTTGTATCAAAGTATGTCATTGGTAGGGTTCATCATTAGAGTGAATATCCACATATCGTTATTAGTTTGTAAGTAAAACAAAATAATATTTTTGAAGTTTCAGTATAAAAATGTGACCTTTTTGATTTTCGAATTTCAGCTTATGCCTTGCCTATTTTAAGAGAAATATTGTTAGTTTTGGACATAAATGGGAACGAAGTCGCACAGGGAGAAGAGGCACAACTAGTTACATAATAAAATGACAAAAACCAGTGTTCTTCTAGAAACACTCTGCTGGTTCAAACTTTATTTAGTTTTAAAATTAAAATTCATAGGAGGCGACACCGCTCTCATTGCGGTGGTCCAATTTACGGTATGGTTTTTATTTTGGAACTGTTGTTAATAGTTTTAACAACAGTTCCAAAATTCAATTTCTCCGAAGAGGTCACTGTAACGTAGCCAAGACAAAGATGATAATAGATCTACATCGGACCCGTTTAGACGTTCCATGCAGCTCTTTGCTCTTCCATATCTCACGACGGTCTGTAACATTAAGTACTGCAGGTTCGCGCCAGTTCTCTTTCCCTAGACCAAGCGGAGTAAGTCCGTTATCAACTGCCACTACATCCCGGTGTACGTCCACGTTGACAGGGAAAGAAATCTTTAAGATTGCTTATTTCACGATTATAAAGGCTCCTGGCATTTATGAAACCACGACCCCCACATTTCCGCGGGATATACAACCTCATTACTAATGAACGTGGATGGTGCATTCGGTACGCAGTAAGCAGTGCACGGACTCTTCTATCCAGGGCGTCTAATTCCGTCTGAGTCCATCTAGTATGATAAAGAAGTAGGTAAAGACTGGTATGACCGACCCGTTATACGCCCGCTCGATATAACCGGACAAAAAAAAATCCGTACTTTGTTCAGGCGGCCAAAGAAACGTTCCTTTAGCAATTGCTTCACAGTCATTCATTTATACCCAACGCCTGTGTCATACCTAGATTATACCTACTTGTACGTTTCATTTGCAGAAAGACTGAAATATACAACGCATGATATTTATAAATTCGCCATCATCCTGACATCCTGGATAGCAAAGAACTGTTCTCAATTGCTGCATACATGCCTCCAAGAAAGTGCATAAAGTTGTATCAATCTTATACAACTCCATCACCCTTAGGAGCCATATTATTATCTTCGTATTATTATCTCTTTATTCTAGTTAGTATATACATAGAAATTTAAAAATATAAAATTAGTTTAGTAGATCACCGATATCTGGTACAGGGACCAAGACACTGGTGGTTAGGGCTCCAAAAATATGAACCTCCTGACAATGCGGACCTTGTCAAGGTAAACTGCCTTCTGCATCAGTCCCTTGATCGAACCATCTAACGAGAGCCTCTTAAAGTGCTGGTTCAGGCTCTTAGCTATTATTTCGTAAGCAGATATGACTATTGGAACAATAATCTCCGAATCGATGTTCCACATATCGACAATCTCGTGAGAAAAATCCAAATATTTATTTGTTTATCTTTTCAAATTTCACGAGATTATCGTCATGAGGAACAGCAATATAAACAATCATTGCGCGGCCTGTAACTAGTCTAGGAACACTATCAGGCTTTTTGGCAACAATAGTCCTGTCAGTGTTTATAGATTGACCCCAATACAATGAAGCCCGACAATTTTCAAGAACCAGGGCGGGCACATACTCGTAACATGACACCTCTAAATTCACAAGATTGTAGTTAAAGGCAAGTCTTTGATATACCTTGATCATCTTTCCCTCCGTATTACCCTCCAACAGAGTACTGAGAGGATTCAAAGCTACATGGTACAACATTGCTCAGAATCTGCAGACATCCTGGATAGAGAGGAACCGTATTCCATTCCATACCTGACTTAAACAAAGTGCATAGAGTTGTATACATTTTATCCGTCATTTTACCACCTTACCAAAAGTGCCCGGATGATGGCAATAGACTTGAACAAAATTTATAATATCCAAATTATGGGCGTCAATTGGGCGTCTACACACCCCTTCGAGGATACAGGCATGAGTGTCTGTATATATGTATGTATTTATGTATTTTTTATTATCCAGTCATACATACACATTGGTAGGCAAGTGTTGTGAATTGAGCCATTTTACGTGCTCCGACTTACAGCATTTTGCATATCTTATGGGTTGTAATATCAAAGATTGGTATTCAAATTACTCGGACGATCAATACGTTTGGGCTTCAGTTGGCAATTTCATAGACTGGAGCAGAAAATGATCGGAACTAATCGATCGAATGATTTAAAGTGAGACAGAAAGTGAGTCAGTATACATTTAAATGCGTCAGTATAAATTTAAAGACATGAAGTATTTTTTTAGAGTATACTTTTTTAATTACTTAGATGTGCGATTAAAGATATTTTTACTATACAAATATTGTTATGAGGCAGGTTTTATTTGTTTGCTTGAACTTACTAATCCCACATAAAAAAAATCATAATATACACATTACATAGCCCGTTTATTGAAGAAAGCCATAAGCTGTATATTAGAATGCTAAGTAAGCGGAGCTTATAAGCATAGGTTAAACTGTGGAAGTGGCTAATGAAAATCATAAATTCAGATCACCCAAAGAAGCAGAGCTTTTACCTCGCTCGCTTGTGACTCACTAACCTCACGACCAATAGCATACTCGTAGTCTGATGTTAGTACTTTGCGGCCGTTAAATATGAGTATGTGTATAAAATTCTCTTAAAACATTACTCTTTTTTTTTCGCTGACGAAGTGGAAGATCCTCATAAATGCATGTCTTAGTCCATGGTGGCCTGTAGGCGTATGTTGAATCCCAACTTAATCTAACAATATGTTCCGCTGCTTGCCTTTGATTGGGTGAGAGGTAATCGCTATTGTATTTTTCCTCTAACCCCGACAAGCATTGCGCCGTCTCACAGTAGATAGTAGTAGAGCAACAGTGGTAAAGCCATGCTTAGACACGAATGGGCCGGCTCGTCCGGTGCGATACCACGGCCTCGCAGAAAACCGGTTGTGAAGTAACGCCTGTGTTGCATATCCCAGAAATGAGTGAGCTTTCCGGAGGCCCAACTTCCCCTCTCCCCTTTCCTCTCCCTCCATCCCACCTCTCTTCTTTGCTATCTCTTCATCACCCCTCTCTTCTTTCACGTCTCCGCATCCCCTATCCTATTACGGCTCTTGAGTTGCAGGTGTCCATGGACGGCGATCAAGTGACGCATCTGTTCTTCTGTCTCCCTATTGTATAAAAAAAAAGTTTCAGTCACCTATTGCAACTGTCCGTACTAACCATTCGACCAACGGGTCAGTCAGATGTACTTTCTGTTCATTAAATACCAGTACGGTCATTAAATTTAAACATCCTACTATAAGCATGACTAAATATATATTTTTCATTAAAGACTCATTTTCTAAATGTACTGTAATACGAACCCTTTACGGATGAATGGTCAATTTATTATTTTCATTTCAGAAAGTGATTATTTTGTTGCTATACCTTTGCTAATACAACCGATATGAATATGGGTATAAACAGGTTATTTATATTTTCATTGTTCCCCACGCAGTGTAAAGGTGAACTCAACCGTGCTAGGTTGAAATAAAAGGGCTCGAAGGTCGGCTCGTTGGACCATTGCATGGTCTATATATTTATTGTTCATTATATTAATTTTATATCAATATTTTCAAGACTATGTTATGGCATTATCTAGGGTCTTGTTCATCATCCTTTACTACTTAATATAAATACATTTTAAGACATTTACAGAAGTATTTCATAAGTCAGCTCGATGCGGTTACTAAATTTAAATAAAGCTTGTTTAAAACTGACTTCATTCTGATTGCAATCATGTACTGTTGCTCTGTCGATGATCTTCTGGCGATCTTTTGTTTATTTATTTATTACTTGAAACAAATGACCATGAATGTTAAAAACTTATTGAATACATCTGTTTAGTCAGCGATCATAGGTGCATTGTATAATGCGTCGGGAAATAGTTTCTTTGTGTTTTATATAGAAATTCAAGGCATTTTTAAAGTTTATTTATAATAAAATTGTGTTATTATGTTCAATAACTTGTTAAAATCTTGTAGGTAGTGACATAGGCCCGTCGCTGTAGAAATCTTATGATTTTTTATCAAAACAATCCCAGCCGTTTATTCTTAATTTCTTGCTTAACTATAATTAGTTGTTGTCACATATGAATCAATGGTTATGTTTGGCGGTAAAAATTTCATAGTGAACGATGCCCTGAAAATCCACCCAAAAACCATCAGCATCACGCAAATTTCGTGTTAATCCTTGCTTCGCTACAGTCTGCAGAGCTTGACTACCCTTTGATCATGACCTTTTTTGCACGTTCTTGTCGTAGGTAATCTACTTTTTGTCACCAATCTTCTCAAAAATTGTTCGGTTTCATTGTTTCAATAGATAATCGCAAATGAGTACACGATTCATTAGGTTTCTTTCAGTTAGCTCGTGCGTGCACCCAAATATCGAGCTTTCTTTGTATAGCCAGACTTTTTTAAATGTATCAAAACTATTTTGTGGTCAATACTCAATTCCTCGGCTATGTCGTAACTACTAATATCTTGGTCAACTTTTTCAAAAAGACCATCGGCTTTATCCGTATGAGGGCGACTAGAGCGACCTGAAAACGCTTTAACTAAGTTTGTGCTATCCTTTTAAAATAAGTGAATCTAAGCTAATCTAGACCCTTAAGTAAAATTTGTTTAATCTCAGACTTATAGTGATTTAAATTACTATAACGGAATAAATAACTATTTATAATAAGAATTTTAAACAATAAATTTTAGAATTCGGTTAGTAACAAATTTTTTAAATTCGTCAAATCAACATATTTTATCCTTGCTACCCCTATTAAGCTACCATTTATCAACATGACTGTAAGGAAAAAAGTTTGGCGTCTAATAAAAAGGAAGCTACTCAGGAAAAATCAGCTAGTTAGTAATAAATTATGAAAAGTGTACCAGGGATCCTGTACTACAAGTATAGGAATGTTATAAATAATTAAAAAAAAAAAAAAAAAAAAAAACAGAGGTATGAAGAGTTAGGAATTAATTTGTGAATATAAAGATTTTATTTAGAAACCGTAGGATTTTGATTAGTTTGATTCGTCATAAAAAATCCTAAAAATACATAAATACAATAATAGGGTTATTGGGAGGGGTTGCTTTATTAACATTAAATATCAACAATTTTATACTTCTATTATCTAATTCTAAGTCCCGACAGAGGTTTCTACAAAACCCTAGTAAGAGCTTTTAACACTAGTAGATGACAGAAAGACGCAGCGTTAGATTTTAATGCTTAAAATGGTAGAATTTGCATACGAAAATAAATTCTCATCTATTATTACTTTCTTTGATAAGAAACACAAAAGTAGTTAAAGTTCTCTCGTCAAAAACAATAGAAGTTCATTGGACTATATCCTGTCAAACTTACCACAAAACATAGAAATTATTGAAATTCGAAATGTAGAATATCCGTCAGAAAACATTTGTAAGAACAAAACCTGTAAAAACAAAGATGAAACAACCTGTAAGAATAAAAATTAAAGAAACCTGTAAATTCAATAAGCAAGAACACACAAACGTTGGATAGATGGCAACATAATACACAATAATAGAGAAATAATTCTAAAAATTGAATCAACTTATTATAAAAACTTATATAGCAGCTCTACCCAGACGTACCATTGCATGATGATCCTCCTAAATGAACTACAATAAGAAATAGAATAAAAATAAAATAAAATCATCATAGATAAAAATAAAATCATCGAACAAATAAAGAAGTTGAAAATTGCAAAGAGCCTAGACCAAGACCGAATATTATTCTCACAACCGACACCCATAACTTAGAGCCACAAGTGCGCTGTCAGCCTTTTAGGCAGGAGTACGGTCTTTTCTTAAAATTTTGAAGGTCGTATCGGTCCGACAACACAACACGGCAGGTGACAATTTGCTCAAAAATTCTGAAGAAGCGCACAGGGGTGGAGTGCCATACCATTAAAGACAGTTTAAAGTATTTGCAAAGACAAACATATAATATAATGGTACAGACGGTATCATTAGTTGCGGTCTCTTACAAAACATAGGTCATTAATTATGAATACCATACATACTTACAACTCAAATGCTTCCAAAAATTCGTAAGGGAAACGTTATTAATTATACAAACGTCCCTCCAAATAATTATTAGGTATTGGTAGAAACGGAAAATCACGCACTACTCGCTACACGCACTTCAGGCTTTAATGCGTGTTTATGTAGCCGTTACATGTGAATGTATGTCATCCTAAAGCGGCTACTTAAACACGCATTTACATGTTGCTGATTTTGTTGTAGTTATATATGATTTTGTTGTAATTTTATAAGATTTCTTGATAAGATGTTTAGGTTTAAGGTCTATTAAAAGTCATAAACAATTTCTTTCAATTAATGACCGTGAAAACGCTTACGGATTCAATAAGGCCTGAGGTGAAAGGTCGAGTGATGTGACACAAAACAAATTATAAAGTTCCTTTAAGAGAGATAAATTTGAACCATAAAATAATTAACAGACGAACAACGCGATTATCATTGGCAAGCTAACGTTTTAATAGGCTATTTAGCCTAGAGACTTTTAACACGCAGAACGTACCATTCCTGACCAGATCGACCAATGACCTTATCAAGCTTGGAAATACTGAGGAATGGTTGAATTTATATTTTTTTTTTATGCGATAGGGGCAAACGAGCAGACGGGTCACCTGATGGTAAGTGACTACCGCCGACGATGGAAACCCGCAATTCAAGAGTCACAAGTGCGTTGCCGGCCTTTTAGGTAGTAGTACGCTCTTTTCTTGAAGGTTTGAAGGTCGTATCGGTCCGGAAATACGGCAGGTGGCAATTTGTTACATAGGCTGGTTGTGCGAGGCAAAAAGCTTCTATTTGGAGGAGCGTGTACGAGGATCGAGAGGGAAATTTGAGTCGCCGGCCCATGTCGTGCGGTGTTCCGCAGGGGTCTGTCCTTGGACCACTCCTGTGGAACATGGAGTACGACTGGGCCCTTCGAGGTGACTTTCCCACTGGGCTGGGCGTAATCTGTTACGCCGATGACACACTGGTCACAGCCCAGGCGGTGAACTTTGAAGAGGCCGCACGCCTGGCCACCAGAGGAGCCTCACTGGTGGTCGGGCGCATCGAGGCGCTAGGGTTGCGGGTGATCTTAGATAAGACGGAGACCCTTTTATTCCATGGGCCCCGTCGAGGTCCGCCCCCTAGCGCCTCCAGAATGGTCAACTCGATCCTCGTACCGATTTAGGCCCCAAACGATATCTGGGCCGGTCCACCGGTGTGGGCGGAGGCCGCCCAGAATAGGGCACGCCTCTGGCGCCCTCAAAGGGTCATGGCGGTTAGAGCCATACGCGGTTACCGCACCGTATCGACGGAAGTGGTGTGCGCGTTGGCCGGAACTCCCCCGTGGGCCTTGGAGGTGGAAGTGCTCGCCGAAGTATTTCGAAAGACTGATTTCAGGGCGTGTAGCGGCAATCAGCCCCCGCCCGAAGAGGTACGCAAGTGGCGTGAAGCCGCGCCGCGCGCCGAGCCTCTATGGCGCGTTGGTCGTCCCGGCTGGAGGCTCCTCGTGCTGTCGTCGAGAGGGCAGGGCGGTAACACGGGACCCTTTCCTTTCGGCTGACACAGGTT
This sequence comes from Tyria jacobaeae, assembly GCA_947561695.1. Taxonomy (NCBI): domain Eukaryota; kingdom Metazoa; phylum Arthropoda; class Insecta; order Lepidoptera; family Erebidae; genus Tyria; species Tyria jacobaeae. The sequence goes on along the minus strand of OX387211.1, from coordinate 19,114,490 downwards.
CTTTCCGGGCACGGCTGCTTCGGAAAGTACCTGCATTCAGTCGCTAGGAGGGAATTGAGTCCCGTTTGCCACCCCTGCGACTGCAGTGAGGACTCGGCCCAGCATACGCTTGCGGATTGCCCGGCTTGGGCGACGCAGCGTCAGGCCTCCCTGCAGTCATCGGAGAGGATCTATCGCTACCGGCCCTCATACGCTCCTTAGCTGGTAGCGACAGGAATTTAACCGCGGTCGCAACCTTCTGCGAGGAGGTCATCTCGCAGGAACGGGCCCGGGAGAACGATCTCCACTCGGACCTAATTCGCCGCCGGCGAACCGGGCGGCGGAGGCGCTCTTACTTGCGCCTCATGTCGCCCTGAGTGTGGCTGTAGGTGGTGGATTTTCCCCTCCACCCGCTATAAAGGCCAGCCGCGAGGAGGCGACTAATTGAGAGTTACCAGAAGGTGGTGCCCGCGCTTTTGTAGGTCCGGATGTCTTACTAAAGCTGTTTCCGGATTCCTCCTATTTTAAGCGCAGCATGGCACACCGTGTGGTTTTAGTCGGTCTGATTCCGATACACCGTTCCACTGAAAACCCCGGTGGGATGACGGCCCGAGGGGGTTTCCACACGTTAAAAAAAAAAAAAGGCAAAAAGCTTCTGGAGAAGCGCACAGTGGTGCCAATCGTCCAGATGATGGGGATGCATATTTTGTCGCGTAGGACGATGGCGTTTTATTGCGTATCTACGTATATATGGATTTATATGCAAAATAAAAGTACCTACCTTACCTGTACCTTGTTTTCAATTTACCTCAATCATATCAAATCGTATAAAAAAAATTTAGTTGATTAAAACATTATGTTTAAAACTATTTTTCTATTTATTTAAATCTACAATAAATCCTACATTTAATCATTTAATGTAACCTAATCTAGCTTTACAAACTTACGTGAAGATATTACAAAAATTACTTGACAGCTACAGCAATTTTATCATACCAGCACGTGGCCCTTTTCAAGGTTAAACGAAGGTTAGATGTTTTTATTATGTAAACACATAAAGATTACATGAAATTAATTGTTCTTAAGCTTTTGGCCCCTTATATGTAGTGGTAATATTTTGAAAGTACAATACTTTTTTGATAAAACGGTTATTTTAAAAAGTGGCTTAAGTCTAAATTTATACAATTAAAATTTATACACTTAATTTTTGCTTCTGTACATGAAGTTAGAAAGTACTTAACGTTATCTTTGAATTCTTGTTTTATTGGTTTGTGGTATTGGTAGTATTTAAAAAAAAAAACATCAACTGAAGAACATCAGTTGCATGCAATTAGTATTTTCTTAAACGCAAAGATTAATTACTTCACTGTTTCACTCGATTCAACAAACTAAAACGCTTTGGAGGAACACCAACTTCCAAGTCACAGGTAATTAGCCTATTTTGGGAGACAGAGCTTAGTAATGTTTGTTTTAAGCGTTGTGTATTAAAATCTTTACTTGTAATCACTGTGTTAATTATTTAAAATTAAATAATATTTTGTTTTTATTATTAACTGGTTTGGTGAAGGTTAAATATATGTTATATAAAATTTAGCAAAAACAGTAAGATAATTCAAATAAATGTTAACTAAAAGAAGTTAATTAACAGTTAGAATTGATGACTATAAGATTTAATATATACTTCTGTGGAGGTCCGAAGAGACGTCCGTGTCCGTCTAGGTCTGTAATCCGTCTAGGTCATCTCTATCAGTATCTCTTGATCGGTTGCAGCGGCGCGCAGTCCGCATGATTGACAGTCCTGAGATCACCGAGTTCCTCGAGCCTTTGCAGTTGCAAAGAGATGTCGCCCCTATGGCAGTCCTCTATCGCCTACATCACGGAGAGTGTTCTGCGCTCTTCCAATTGGTCCCACCTTCTTAATTTCTCTACATGACAACACGTGCTGGCCAGAGGAGTCACCGTTTGAGAGTGGAAAATATACGATCTCGAACTGAACGGTTCGGCTCTTCCTTTCTGAGCCGATCGGTTAAAGCCTGGAACTCACTGTCAGCTCACGTGTTTCCCTTCTACTTTGATCCCGGGTCTTTTAAGCGGGGCCTGAAACAGCATCGCACCAGGCCGCCATAGTGTGGGTCATCATGCTGCATTGACTACACGTGCAATGAGGACGGTGAATACCACTCTTAGACTCCACTTGTTGCTTTCCATCAGGCATAGTGGATTTATTATGGTAGGCTAATATAGTAAAAAGTTACACAGTTGACAGACAAAGAATCCTGAAGTTTTAGTAGAGTCCAAGTAATGTAGCTTTGAGTAAAAAAACTAGTAAAAATAAAGAGGGTAGTAGGGGCTTGGGTCTCCAGCTGCAATATGCTTCAAATTTTTCCCCTTTTTAATTCCTAAAGTGTCCAGTTGACGGTAATTGACTTGTATCCTATTACGTTATGGGAACCAACACCAAATTGACCAAATTTGATTGTTTAACTTACTACTGTCTACCTGTATAAGGACACGGGGGTAATGGAATATACATATGAATTAAAAGTTTCGGGATCAGCTGTTGGGGTAGCTGACCCGATAAGTTTTTAAAGTAGTACTTTTCCTACATCGTCTGTGCCAACTGGCTGATTAAGGTGAAGGCATCTACTTAGCCGGCCAGGCTGTATAAGCCGTCGAACCGTAGCTAAGTAGATAATACTAGGAGCAAGGAAAGGTGTCTATGTTAGCCGGCCAGACTGGTTAGTCCTTGAACCGTAGCTGAAGTGAAACACCAGAGAATGGTTGGAATCGACTTCTATTTGATTAAAAGTGTGCTAGTTATATTTACATTTTTTACCATTAAGTAATGGAGTTAGTTTACCGCACATTATATGGATTAACCAATCACATTTCTTATTCTATATTTACAATATTTACTGTGTACGCAACCAATCAGCTTACGTTGCTGTTGTCGTTGTCTGTGTGCGTGAGTATAAATTCCATGCATCGTATAAAAACGCGGTGTCGCGCGGATCGCGTTCTCATGTCGCGCCTCACCTACGGTGGGCCAGCCTGGTACAACTTGACAGCAGGGACATCGCGCCAACGTTTGCAGGCTGTAGAGAACAGCTGCCTTCGCATGGTGGTCGATGCCCCCAGGTACCTCAGGAATGCAACAATCCACCGAGACCTCAAGTGGGAACTTATAAAGGAGTTTGTGAGCAGACTCGCCACGGGGATGTCTGACCGCTCGTTACTTCCCCATCTGGTAGGTATTGCTCCGCTCCCACATCCAGACGATACAACACTCATCCGGAGCCGACTCAAACGCCCCGCTCGGGAGCTCATATTAGTTCCTTCGAGCGGGGCATTGGCTTCGCCATCGGATGCAGATAGCCAACCACCGACCTCTCGCAGGCAGCTCGCTGGACCCCTCTTCAGAGGAGCGATCCGCGAGCAAAACTCGAGGCCGGTGAGCTAACTCCAATGACCGGCTCACAGTGGTGAGCTGCGAGGAAAATCACTATAAGGAGCCCAGTGCTTCAAATAGTCTCACCACCCCCCTCAACAGGGGTGAGATGATACTAGATAGATCGCGTTCATTCGCCGCTTGGTATGCAGTGCGAGTGGATGCGTGATGTTTTGATGCATTTTTAGGGCTTTAGAGCATATGTACGCCACAAAAGCAAACACTGAACAAAACAAGGAGAATGTGTTTCGGTCATGAAGTGTCATTAACGGAAAGAATAAAATTAAATATTAAATTAAATACTAAAGTTTACAATTTATTAACTGGCCTATTGGTCTAGAGTAATCCTGATAGTTTAGATAGATAGTCATCTGTTATGTCCAGTGATCCTGACTGCTAAGGCAAAGGTGATAAGCCCGATTTTATCTATAGGTAATGTATGTAGTAAAACATATAAGTATATGTATCAGCAGTTTGGTTACCGCAGTACAAGCTCTGCTTGGATTAGAAACAGACGGCGATGTGAGAGATATATTACATTGTAATAACATTCTACCTTATTCCAACAGAAACTTGAATTCAATTTTGAGGTACAAAGGCGTCAAACTATCATTTATCAACCTTTAGACATACAACCTTGCCTTACTACAAAGAAAGGCTTTATTCACTTCACTATCAGACGACCTCGTTAGTCAGTAATTAATCATTGAAAAGTCCTAGTCACAGTTATCATTAAAAATTTCTACTAACATCATTAAGTCGCTTACGAAAAATTTCCCAAAAGACAATGCTTGTGAAACATTATCTAAGTCATTCAATATTGACAATGACTTCGAACTTTTAAATTTAGTGATCTGTAAGATTTTGGGGTATGGTTTATTTAACCCTCCTCCCCCGACACCTAGTACACGCTTGATTAGAATCAGTTGGGAAGTTTAAAAAACTGTAATGTAGTAACCTACGTATAACATAATTAACTATTTGTGTTGATAAAGATAAACATTTAATGGAGCTATAAACATACTTAATAATAAAGCATTTAGTTCTTGAACAAAATTGTCAGTCGGTCTAAAAACAGTACCTTTTTGAAGTTATACCTAAAACAGACACTAAATATTTTTTAGACAAAAAGCTCGTACTCCAACGACACACCATGCAAATATGTTTTTATGTGAACAAATGTTAGGATTACATTCAAACCACATCCATATGACAACGTTTTGATAATCCTTTCACAAAAAGACGAACACAATACAATAATACTTCTTTGTCTACCACAACGTACAAAGTTTGCCCTTGATCAAACAAATCCGTACTCAAGAACAACACATTATAGTTTGATTAATGAGAAACCAATTGTCATTATCATCATTCATCCTATAACAGTCCACTACTGGACATAGGTCTCTCCCAACGCGCGCCACAGCACTTGTTCCACAACCTTTTGCGTCCAACTTATCATCCATGTACCCAATCCCGTTTGCATACGCCAATTATACTATTGGAAAATAAATAATATTATCTCAATAATGACGTGTCGAGTTCAACAAAAGAAAGCGGGTGTTTGACGCCGCTGCCTACCACTTCAGTATAAAGGCATATCTGATTATTATATACATATACATATTTAATAATGTATTTATTAAATATATCTATAATGTAATTATTAAATATATCTATAATGTAATTATTATATTCTTTTTTTATTTTTATATTACGCAGCATTCGCGATTTGTTATAACATCGTATATAGTAATTAATATATGTATAACGCTGTTGGTAGTATAATCAGCCCATTCGTACTTAGATTAGATTAGAATATTGTTTATTGTACACTATAGGAATTACAATAAATCTTAATTAAACATTAACGTATTGTACAATAGGCGGTCTAATCGCTAACAGCGAACTCTACCAGTCAACTTTAGGATGGATTTTTTGGAGAGAGTGGTAGCTGAGGTGTACAACGTATATCATAATAATAATCTAAATAAATATACATATTTATTAATGGAAATACACTATACAATACAACATATATACATTATATATATATATATATACATAATAATAATCAAATATCAATTAAATGATATGATACATATAACATTTATCAAGTATAGAAAAAAAATTAAAACAGTGTGACAGCTAGCATTATAGCTAACAATATTCTGAAGTTAAAAAGAGGCCGTTACTCATTGTTTTAAAGTTATTTATGGTTTAAGCTTTTCTTATCTCAAGGGGTAATGCATTCCACAGCCGTGTTGCGACGACGGTGAAGGATTTATCAACAAATGTTGTGGAATGCATGGGCATTTTTAGCTCTAGGTTTTATGATGTTACTTATTACTTGTACTTAATTATAATTCAATGTCAATCTCAATAATTTATTAGTATACTACTGTATGTTATACCAAAATATATAAATACAAATAGAATAGCTAAATGAGTATCTGAGAGTTTTCTTATTTTGTAGCGGAGTTAAGTGCAAATAGAATTTTAGTTATTCAAATCAATACCAAACTATGCAATAAAATTAACTAGAAGTTATTAAACTTTGAAGTGAGAGTAAACTGAGGCTGATATTTATTTTTGTTTGCATTTGGGGGTTATTCAAGACTTAAATAATTTTAAAGGTTGCCCATTTTGTTGCATCAAATAGTAATTTTAACCACCCAATAAAAATTGAAGAATATTTGGAAAACAGAAAATTTGTTTGCTTTTAGTTTCAACATTTAATTGATACCTTAAATGAATATTAGTGACTGAATAGACCAACATTACCTCACGTACTCTGATATAAATAGAATTTTCACATTTAAAACATTAGTTAAAATTCAAAATCTTTAGCAAATAGACCATAACCAGGTATTGTAATAATTATCGATTTTGTTACCTTTGAGGAATCAAGAATGATTAATTAGAAGGTACCATGACATATGACAATTACGTTCATTTACACATAACGATCAATAAAACACACATCTACCCATTTCAAATAGTAGGTATATACAATTAAATCATCTTCATCAACATATAACAAAATATAATAAGGACCTAAAAGAGACCTCTGACAAGCTGCTGAATACCTTACATTTTATACCGCTCAGTTTTCCAGTAATTCTACCAATATCATCTTATTGAAGTAGATAAGACCGTTTTATTTGAGTTCGTAATTAAATGGTAAGTAAGAAATCTTTCTCCGGTTTTACTTTTTTGACAAACAAAATGTTCTACACATATAGATATGTAATATCCCATGCCGATGTCGGCTACTGTAAATGTTTCTGATTATCTATGTTTGGGGTTTTAAGTTTCCAGCATGTGGTCTGATTTGGATAAGGTATTTACCTTAGCATTAGAAGTACGTGCACAGTGCGGACAAGTCGTTTTTGAGATTGTATTGTTTGATATAGGGATGTGTGTGTAATTTTAATTGCTAAAAATAAAAAAATATACATTTGGATATTAAATACGGGTGCGACCCGAAATGTTTAAATATGTTTATTTCTCATTTAGTTCGACTGGTGTTACAAACTTGTTAACGAAAAGGGCGTTGTACGTAGAACTAATTTGTTTTGTAATTACTTCTTTGTAGACGAATGTTTTAGATATTTGATAAATTTTGGACTTTGATATTTTTAAAACAAAAAAGTACTACTAGCAGTTTGAGACAGAAAATAACTTTGAAGAAACATGAATGAAGTCTTGTTTTTGAGAAGAATTGTTGTTTCCATTTTCTTCACGTTTTGTAAGAAATTGTCTTGTTAATTTGCGATACAGATACATACGTCTTTCATTCCTTGGGGTAGGCAGAGACAACAGACCGACACTTTCTTATATCCTTATAAACCTTATGACCTTTCTCTACTGTCATAAAAGCATAGCGACCATTTCTGTCACTGACTAAGTACGGAATGCCTTTGTACGAGCAGTACGACACAGTAGTTGTTAGCAGTGCTACAGTGTGATACTTTTGGATATTTACCATTTTGTAAAAACTTCAATGTAGCATAATTATATATCAAAATGATCTTAAAGATTTGGGCTTTTTATATATTAAATTGTTCTGATACTATTGTTAAAATTTATTGATTTAAAGTTTGTAAACAAACTGCCATTGTCAATGGAATCCTTTTTTCGTGTAATTTGCACGTGGTTACAATACACACAAATACTGCAAACCTTCCAAAATAAGAATATTGGAAGAGTTATTGACATATTTCAATGGAGTTTTAAACTTGTATTTCAAATCTACAGTTGTTTTTACGCCATTTGCAGAAAATTATGATCAACCGGTGACTATAGGGTTGTTTTGACTAAAAATAATTACCTAGATTAATTATTCTGCATCAACAGATTTTTTTTTTTTTTTTTTTTATGCGATAGGGGGCAAACGAGCAGACGGGTCACCTGATGGTAAGTGACTACCGCCGCCCATGGACACCCGCAACTCAAGAGTCACAAGTGCGTTGCCGGCCTTGATATAACAATTAGTCTCGTCTTTACTGAAATACTAACATTACAGACTTAATACTATTATTATCATAACTATGATATTATGCTATTAAAAATGGTCAGAGTGGTTGATTAAACTTGAAAATATTGTATTATTTAGCCATTTTGGGGTATTATTGTTAACGTTTTATTAAATCAGCCTAAAATTTCCTACACATTTTTTTCAACAAAGTGTATATAGTTCACGAATTATAAGCCTTTATATTTACAACCGCTGTCTTCGCGAGGTGGGTGGACTGCTGAGAACTTTTTTGTGGGCAAGTCAAGTAGCAAAATGTTTATCTCGTCCATGAAACAACCATCACTAAACTTTATATGTCTTACATAGACATATAAAGTTTAGTGTACATATCTCACAAATACTTACAAAACTCTCTTTGTACTTATCTCGTTTCTTGTTCTGTTTGTTTTTATGTCACTCCAACTAGTGAAAAATTGTCAGTTTTCTACAAATCGTTTTCAGTCTTTTGGGACATGTTCTCTTTCGAAAAACATTTAATATAACTAAACTCGAGAATCACTGTTCGACATCACAATATCTAAATGGGATGTGAATTTGACACTTATTTGTCCACATGTAAAGACTTCTCAGGATCCATATTAAATATCGATTTTGTGTTGCAGTAGAGTGTGATTTCATAAAAAGTTTATAATAGGAACACTAGATTCCTCCGTCATTTACTAAAATATAGCGTATACTTATTAAAAACAAGTGTTTAATTCACGAAAGTGTAACTAAAGTTCTCAAGGATTTCTTTTTTAGGGTGCACCTGAGGCTCCGGCCAACAGACTACGCTACGGAACACTGAGTGGCTTTAGATACCATCTCACCGTTTGGTCCCGGTAAAAAGCAATTATTTTGTTTTTTCTTCCATAAAGTAAGTCAAATGGGTACATGACACAATCGTTTAAGTTTAAGAAACATAATTACAGAATAAATGTTTAAAACATTTGGATGGAAAACACCATTTACTAACTGAATAGTTACTAGTCAGTTGTTGATAAATAACAGAATAAAACAGTATTAAATTACTAGGTTTGTATATTTATATCATAGTCATTATAAATTACGATGCCGTGTGTGATGTTGTAAAAATGTTAATATTTAATATCATAGTTCACTTTTATGTTGTTTTTGATGCCAATTAGTTTGCTTAATACATTCAATTAAAAAAACGTGCCATTTAAAAAGTTTTTGTAATTTATTATACCATTAAGAGATTCTTTCAAATAAAAAATTATGTAAAGCGGTCGATAATTGGCGGCGATGTCGCTTAACAGATATGAATAGAATAAATAGCACAAACTCCAGAACTCGCTTCAATTTAGTTCCAGACATACTCATTTCTGTCATACGTTGGAGTTAGTTCTTCAGAATAAATATAAGTTTTTATATCATTCTTAATTTACCGCACTCCGAAACAAAATATGTTGTGTTGTCAATAGAATAAAAAAGTATTTTTAAAACCGCTTTGCTATTTGTACGGGCACTATAGAATGAAACAATCGACTGATTTGTTTTTAATTAGACTTTATATTTTACTGCCACTAATTTATCTTTCAGAAAACAACAGTATTCATTGTTTAACCTATCATTTGTTTTTACATTATGTGTAATAATCGCCTTACGTTTGATATTTAAAAGTATGAGGGTAGGCACCCTTTTATCGATCAAATCGTAATCATTAAAATAAAAACACTCATTTTTATTATTTTTAAAAATAAATTAATATCACTTATTTGCTTAAATGTGGATGTGTGTGTAGCCCGATGATAGAATTGATCATTTCATGATTTGGCCAACCATTACATGAAATGGTCTATCGCAAAATACTATTGTCAAACCATTGAATAATCAGGGTATCGAACCCACAACACTCGGTACATTACACAGCGTAGTGGCGAGGTGACTAATGAACCAATGAAAACATGACAAAATAGTTCCATTATCCACTGTTAGAAGCGCTGATGTCCTTTTGTTCTTGTGATGCTTTATGGCGCCTGATAATTATTTTGTTTAGAAAGCGAATAATAATTTGCAAATAGCAAATAAAAGTGCGGTGACATATCGTTACAACAACTTCGTCTGCCAATTCGAACATTTAGAATTTGCATTGAGCTTTTCCTAAATGAATGACATGGCTATATTGTGTGTGTGTATTGACATATCATTAACGTTTTAACGATACTGTCAATTTCAGCTCACCATTTCGTGCAATACGGTAATTTCATGAAGTGGTCAACACTATGATTTGGCTATGACAGATATATAAAATGTTAAATACTTTAATCACGCTCAGAACATTTCTAAAATGATGGCTTGCGAAGGCATAAAAAACTAATTTTAAAACTACTTGCTTACTAGTACGAGTATTAACACTGTTAATTACCTTTTAGATATTACTAATATTAATTATCATTGTAGTTCAACAGTCACAATATCACTGGGAGGAAAAATATTGGAATTGAAAGGGGAAAAGGGGTTCGGCCTCCGGTAACCTCACTCGATCACACGGTGCAAGTATTGTTTAACAGCGCGTTTCTATGAGGCCTTCGTAATACTCCGGTCGACTAGGCCTATACGGGCCTATTGCTGCCATGCTGGCGGATGAGGAGGGCTGGGACGCAGTGGTCTCTTTCTGCGAAGCTGTTATGCTCCAGAAAGAGACCGCTGAACGGGATCGGGAGAGAGCCGATCCCGAGCGAAGGAGACGTCGGCGATAAAAACCGTTGACGGGACCGCGGGTCGCCAGAGGATGGGGACCTCTGGAGGCAGATTGATTACTGCGGTCGGAATGGCGGCATGATTGCATAGATATGCAATCAGCCTACATCGCTGGGAACAAGGGGGGACAATAATTTTCCCCCGAGACCGGGCATAATAAGGCACGTCGTCAATTCGTGGAGGACCTGAAATAACATGGTCCGGGTCCTCACCGAGTAGGGCGCCAGAGGCCGGCCGTCGGGGTGTTTTTTAGTGGAAACACCACATACTCCTGGCTCCTGTGTCCCCGAGGAGCTGGAGATCCGAAGGATTTTTCACCCCGTCAACAAAAAAAAAAAAAAAAAAGGCCTATACGGGCCAAAGCATAGCTCTCCCAGGTTCAATGCTCTAATTAAGTACATCGTCGAATCTAGTAATAAACTAAGTTCTTTAACGTCTGCATACAGTTTTAATTTCACATTTTAAATGTATTGTATAATCATAAAAATATTTTAAAAGTATGATTTGACAATAGTAAGGCGTCATGCCCTTGTATTTCATACAAAAATGTCAAGACTTACCGTTTTGAAGTTTACTAATACGATGCCAAATTGACATTTAGCCAAACCCGTTATTAATACCACAAGAGAACTCGGTATCATAATCATCTACAATACATAGAAACAACATTGGAATACGATTAAAATGTAAATTAGAAACTGTACAGAAATTAATAGAAACAGATAATAACCGCAGATACGCGCTGTTCATTAATCTGTGTTCAGCAATATTACATTTAATGATACGAACGATTCTGAGCCTAGTACCTGTAAATATGTTCAAATAAATGTAAAACTAATGTAATGTAGTAGAAAAGCGTTGTTACCATATTGTGAAATACATACATATATCTTGACAGTGGTAGAGCCATGGTTAGGCACGAATGGGCCAGCGCGACCGGTGCGTTACCATGGCCTCACAGAAAACCGATTGTAAAGTAACGCATGCGTTGCATTTCCCCGAAATGAGTCAGGTTTCCGGTAGCCTAACTCCCCCTCTTTTCTTTCCCCTCCTCGCAACCCCTCATCCCTCATAATCCTCAAAGGCGGGTAGTGCACTTATGACTCTTAAGTTGCCGGTGTACATGGACGACAGTTATCACTTAAAATCAGGTAACCCGTCTGTTCCTCTGTCCCCTGATATATAAATTTACATAAGTAAGCATCTACTCAATAATATATTTTCATATTATCCTTCCTCCTCTTTTCTGAAGAATAAATTGCAACATTCTGAGAAAAAAAATCTAGTCTAGGAGCATATACATACATATATCTTGACAGTGGTAGAGCCATGCTTAGGCACGAAAAGGGCCTGACCGGTGCGATGCCACTGCCTCACAGAAAACCGGTTGTGAAGTAACGCTTGCTTTGCATTTCCCCGAAATGAGTGAGGTTTCCGGAGGCCCAAGTCTCCAGCACACTTACGACTCTTGAGTTGCAGGTGTCCATGGACGGAAGTAGTTGCATACCATCAGGTGACCTGTCTGTTCGTCTGTCCCCCTATAGTATAAAAAATACCTTTAGCTAATTTGGTCTCTTTTATCACGAGAGTAATCAGGTTTTGAACATTGTCATTATATTAAAAAATTAAAATACGCAAGCAGGAAAAGGTAACAACCTATAAGCGTATCAACAAGGTTGACCGAATAACATGCTCCGGGGAGCACGTGAGTCCATCGATAATGTGAACGGCGGTCAACCATTGCGTAGGTCGATCGATTTGTGCCACCTAATAACCCCTAGTTCAGTATTCTAAAAAATAAACAACAACGTTTAGGCAACAAAAAAAATCTCCTCTAGTCAGTCTTGGCTAATATGGCATCCATGACTTGTTTTATACGCCATCACAAGGAGGGGACTAAAGCCGGACATGGCTCTCCCACGTATGATACGTGTGACCTTACGAAGAACTGCCAACAGTTTTAAAGTATTTAATCAGAAAGTTTAAGAGGTAAATATTGTACATGTCCTTTCCTGAATAGGCTTAAAGATTGAATTCAATAAACTTGAGCCAATCAGTTCACATCTTAACAGACAGAGGAGACCACAAACACATCGGTAGCCGTATATCTACTGTGCGCGCTGTTAATCAAAGGACCCGTATAAAATTAAAGTGTATAAACTAAGAGCCTTCTCATGTTGACTGACTTTAACAGGAAGCACCAACATTACAGGTTCGTAGTGATTTGTACAAAAACACACTTTGAGTATATTTACTATATTGCTATTACGTTTATATACGTTATTTCACATACATATGTATGTATGTGAAGTGCCGGTACCAAATCATAATAATATTTAATAGCCAATAACTCTCTAACCCTTGGATAAATTTTGTTATGTCCAGGATTAAGTAGTGTAAAAGTAATGGATTATAATGTGAATTGTTTTAAAAGTAATAGAATCATAGCTAGTACCATCATCTAACTACAACTATTACTATGACGTAGGACCGTATAACGATTGCGTTATATTTTGCGAGTGAGTGAAAGTATTAGAAGCCTAAATTCCCTCTCATCTTTTCCCTCCTCTCATCTCTCCTTCACCCCTCGCCCCCCTTAAAGACATACAGTGCTTTTACCATACTTGAGTTGGAGATGTCAATGGGCGTCGGTTATCACTTACCATTAGGTGACGAGTCTACTCATCAACCCAGGGGGTACATAGGTTTGTAATAAAAAGCCTATACCTGGATGAAGAATTGTTTTTAGAAATATATGTCGTCGCCAGATAATAGAATTGATCATTTCATTATTGGGCCAACTATTTCGTGTTTCATGAAATGGTCGACCACGTTATGACGTAGTCAGACCAGATAATTAAATAATCATTGTTTAAATAATCATGAAAATTAGCTGTTCATGGCAAGCCCATTTCATGATTTAGTAAAACGTTAGTGACAATATCATAAAATAGTTACATTATCCACTCTTAGAGGCGCTAATGTCGTTTTGTTTTTGTGATGCATCATTGTCACTATAAGGCATCACAATTATTTTGTTTTGAAAGCCATAAAATATAATCACGAAAACCTATAAAGGCAATTTATACATTTAGAATTAGTATTAAACCATTAATATGATGGGGGACCTAAATTAATGATATTCGCACAAGTGCACTGACGTATCATTAAACGTTAACGTTTTAAATATATGATCAGTTTAAATTGACCATTTCATGAAATGGTAGGCCACGTCAGTAGTAGGCCAACGACATATATGTAGATATGTATATTACTATCAGCTTACAAATATTCTTCCTATGAAATCATAAACAATTTATACTACTGTATGTACATAAGTATACTTTTAAGAAAGCAAATAAGTAACTACTATAAATAAAATATAAAGATAAATTTCCATATTATTTTTCAAATGTTAGCTATAACGTTATATTTAGTCGAGTTCTTTATCGGGTACTAATAGCATTACACGTATGTGTACACATTACACGAGTAACGTTACTTGTGTACAATACACATCATGTTGTGGCGTTAGTATCCGGTTATGAATGAAGCGATCTTATCGCTTCCGTCGGTCTCATCAAGATGCACCGACCCATTAGAGAAATAGGTTGCAGCATCTAATATGTGTGCACTGGAATTTCCACTATAATAGGCTACAATGTGTTGATTAAGTTTCTTTGTTTAGATAATGCTCAAGTAAACATGTGTTTCTTATGCACGGTCAGGAACGAGGGCTTAATTCTTCTATCGAACACGGTGGTGTTTGTATGTGAATAATATTGTCTGGTTTGAGTTTCCATTAGGGAAATGGAAGATATATTTTTTTTTTGCTGCCTATATTTAATATTTCTTAATTTACTTTTAATAAATAAAGATTAAATAGAAATCAAATATAAATCTTAAGTATATCATCAAATAGAAGGTGAAATACCACAGCCTCACAGTAAATCGGTTTTGAACTACGCCTGCGTTCCTCTTCGTCGAATTTAATTCCGGAGGCCCAACTCCCCTCTCCTCTTTCCGCTCCCATCAACCCCTCTCTCTTTTTTCCATCGCCTTATTCCCCCTCTCCTTTTTCCCGTCCCCCTCAAAGGCGAGCAGCGCACTTACGCCTCTTGAATTGCAGGTGTCCATGGACGGAGGTTGTCACTTACCATCACATGACCCATATGTTCATCTGTGCCCGTATATTATTTAAAAAAAATACATTTATAATTTTATACAGAGTTGCATAAGCAGCTGACGAACAAATTGGCATTTTCTTTACAGCTGACTGCTTTTTAGGTATCTGCCTCATCTTATATAAATATATTTTACCTTTTTTTATAAATCCACATATGAAATGGTTTCACTACTAGGTACACAAAGACTTTGACAGATGACGCTTGTTTGTATTTCTTCCAATCTTTAGAGTATCCACTACACACAAAATGTAGCGTTCTGAAATCACTACCCAAATACAACGCTGATTCCGGAACCGTTAGTACCGAAACAAGGAAAGTAGCTCCAATATACGTTCACACATACACACGCACAACATAATTTTCAACTGTTCTGTCTTCTTGAATTAAAATTGTTTTGTCACTCGTACAAAAGCTCTGATGTAGTTTGCGATGGATCCATTTAAAAGATCACCTTTAACTCTTCATTGTCAATAGGGTCTCCGACTGTCCACGGGGTTTGTTACGTAGGTAAAAATTTCCAAAACGAAAACATTGCAACCAAAAAGTTGCCGTGATTTCTTTCACAGTAGCATCCTCATGCATATTATTAATTCTTCGAACTGTTTCAGCAACTCTGGTGCCACGGTGGAACTCGTAGTACTCAAAGAAGTATCATGAAACTTATGAATAACTAAATACGAAATATATGTACACAAGCCTAAACTTGAAATAAATTTAAATATGGAATTTCTAGCCTATTTGAGATCAAAGTGACCAAGTTCGACAAAACGCCAATTTCATTAGTAAGAACCATACTTTAAAAAAATTACTGTATTCAGCACTTCCATTTAAAAGTAAAGAAAAACAGATTTTTTTTTCGATCATTCTCATTAAATAAAGTATATTTTATTTGCAAGAAATAGGGCAATGACCCAATACATAACCCACACGAAAAAGAAAGCCAGTGAAATGATACAAACCGCAGAAAACTCATTCATTAAAACGTCATAAAACTCAAACAAGAAAAAAACAAGATAAAAAAGGATCAACTTTGTGAATTAGAAAACGAATAACAAATTGCAGATCTCTCACCACAATTTTCATAAGAGTAATACATAAATTATGAACTCTGATCCTGTCATACATAAATTATGAACTCTGATCCTGTCATACATAAATTATGAACTCTGATCCTGTCATACATACATTAGATGATGGATACGTAACTCTGGACTTAATTACGATACGGTTTAAAAGATATGTGAGAAACCCGTGACCGCGGTCGGTGCAATTCGATGTAAACGGGTAAACAAATGTATTGTACCTTTTACATGCTTAATATGTTACATGTATATATATATATATTATATTACATATATTTTCCTCATATGAATTGCTTTATTTTTGTTTACTTACTATTAATAACATAATAGCGTACGACAAAACAGTGTTGTATTACTATTCTCTAAATATCTATCAGATTTTTATATGATATAGGTCTACAGACGGGTCACCTAATGGTAAGTGATAACCGCCACCCATGAACACCTGCAACCCAGGAATCGTAAGTGCGTTGTCCACCTGTGAGGGTGATGAGGGTAGGGGAAAGAGGAGAGATGGAGTTGGCGATCCTCACCCTCACTAACTCGGCAATACAATGCAAGCATTGTTTTCTACTGATTTTCTGTGAGGCCGTGGTAATATTCCGGTCTAGCTTACCCATTCGTGCCAAATCATGGCTCTCCCAAAAACTCTTTAAAAGAATTGCCATGAGTTTGTTTCCCCGATATCTTCTCATAAAGCTCACAAAACGTGAACGGGTGGTTATAGATCAACACAGGAGGTACTATACTATCTTATATTTTTAATAGTAATTTCACAGTTGACAAACCTTTAGATTTGGTAACTGTGAAATACAATATATATGTATATATATATATATATACATATATATATATATATTTAATAACAATACATATATGTATTATTATAGACCAATGCACACAATGGTCTATAACTATATTTAATTTTCTAAACGACACGATTTCGAATAATTGCTGAGCAATTTTATGAAACAAATTGAAGTGAAATTACAAAATAGAAGCCGCAAAAATTAAATAAAAGTTATAAAATGTTACATAATAAATACAGGAGAAAGTTAAAGAAGCTCGCTTTTAAATTTTAATAAACTCAAACAGATATCGCATCGTTGTAGCAATGGACAGGAAATCAAGCTACCAGTGGCAATTATTTACTCGCAAAGTTTGCTGACTGTAATCTCAGCTATTGGTTAAGCTCGCCTTTGTACATGTAATTTCCTTTCAGTATTAAATGTTTTGTATTTTTTTTTCTTTCTTTTTAAAAAGACTATTCCCGCACTAAGATTAATTCCTGTGTAACGGGGGAATTTACAAACATTTAAACAATGGACACAAAGAACTGACTGAGAACAATAATTTGAGGATTACGCAGCGTTGTAGTCCTGTGCGGGGATTGTACCCACAACACTCGGTACACTACACAGCGCAGTGGCGAAGTGACTACCTAAACCACTGCGCCATCCATGCAGTCGAACTTGTGTGTACAGAAAAAAAAAATACAAAAGCAGTAATCGACGACATTCTAATTCTTGTCGCAAGAACAAAAACAACGGTGGTTTAATTATCCTTTTTCAAATAAAAAAAGGTACACTGCAAGGATATGTCAGTTATTTCTATACTTTTATCATGATAAATATTTACAATTCTTATATACTTTAAGAAAAATTCATTGTCTAGCATCTATATGAATTTATCATATGTATATTCTAATATAAGCAAAAATATCTCATCAGATACCTAATCATGGACAGGCCTAGGCGAACAGTCCATAGACAAACGAGTTAGTATAGAGAAACGATTTATCAAAGAGGTTGGAAACTTGCTTTTTGACTAAATATTTGGAAGCAAACTCTCAACAATCTTCTTCTAATGGCAGTGAACGTCAATGATAAATGTACAACAGGATAGTTTAAGGCTAAGATTCTTCAAAGTCACGAAATTTAATTAGAATTGTCTTAAAGATGCTACACCCTCAAACATAAAAACAGATAGTCATTATTCGTTTCATATAACGTTTATTTTTTCTAATTACTGAATAAAGTTATTTTTTAAATTTTATGATATTTAAAACCAATTCAATGAATCGGATAGAGGGCTTGGACTTTTTAGCTTCAGCCAGTGTTTCGTCACAAGCGGGCTTTAGCAAGGGACCTGGGTATACCTTAGGAAGGATGCTTCGGTTTCGGTTCACTTCGGCAATAAGATTATCTCCTTAAATATAATTGGGGCTTGGCTGTCGGGCTAATTTAAAGATGGCAAAATGTGAGCGTAGAATATGCCTCTGCTTACCCCTTAAGGGGTTCAAACGTTAATTATTTACCCCTAGAAAGAAATATTTCAAGTAACATTTATGTAACATATTATACGTATCTAACAGAAGTAGAGCCTTGCTTAGGCACGTATAGGCCGTCTCGACCAGTGCGAAACCACGGCCTCACAGAAAACCAGTGGTGAAGCAACGCTTGTTGTGGCAATGTAGCATTTCCCCGAAATGAGTAGGTTTCCAGAGGCCCAACTCCCCCTCTTCTCTTTCCCGTCCCCTTGACCCTACTCTCTTCTTTCCCATTGAGTTGCAGGTGTCCATGGACGGCAGTTGTCACTTACCATCAAGTAACCAGTCTGTTTGTCTACACCCTATAGCATTAAAAAAGATGTATTTATCTGTGCCCAGCACTTGTCTCATACAAGTTTGGGTTTATGTTTGACTATAAATTGAGATAATGTTTTATGTAACACAAGAGCTACTTTATATGGATTGTGAAAATCGTTTATGTTAGCCATGAAAAAATTATATTCGCCATAAATGGTTTCATTTTCGAACATGATGAGAATGATATCACAAATTTGATATAGGCTGCAAAATGTGTGCTATCATAGATTGTTACAAGGTTTGGTAAAAACCAAAACAGTTTTCTACAAATAATTCTTTTTACTTTTCTTTGCCCTATTCAGCCTATGATGCATTTGAATTTAATTACAATTGAAGTGAAGTTAATTATTTTTAACCTACAGTAAATATATTTATTATTTGGTAGCACTGGCGACGATGCGGAGGAATTTAATAACGCAAGTTTGTAAATAGTCCTTTTTATTGTATTTATTGGAATGTAAATACTTATTCGTATTGTGTTTATTTATAAGTAACCGCAATAGTACATTATGTGTTCAGATTAAGTTGAATATATTTAACATAGAAACCAACCAACAATAGAAGCTAATTTGTAAGTTGTTCCCATCTCACAGTGACAACGTAATCCCCAAATTGGTACTAAATTCTAAGTTTCCCACTTTGATTCGACACTACGGAATAGACTGCGTAATTAATGTCTTGAACTTAATTTCCGATTGTCCAAAGATTTCACAGAAGTCACCCGTTTAATTTGCAATTTAGCAACTTTAACTTGTTAACAGTATTTGTTTTGGTGAAGAGATGCTTGAGGATTTAATAGGACTTGTTTTGCCGATTGTGTGTGTTCAGTTGTTATTAGTTATTAGTCAGCAATTGTTATATTGCTTAGTTAAGATCTTGCACTCTATATCTATTAGACGTTTTGTTCTAATTTTTATTTTATTTATATTATAGAACGAACAGACGGGTCGTCTGATGTTTACTGACAACAGCCGTCCATGGACACCTGCAACTGGAGAGTCGTAAGTGTGACCCGCCTTTGAGGGTGAAGTGATGAGGGTATGCGGGGGGGAGAAAGAGACCAGGATGAGATGGGAAAAGCGGCGGGAGGTTAGGGGAGAGAAATAAGGAGAAAGTAGTTGGGCCTTCGAAAACCGGTTTTCTGTTAGGCCGTGGTAACGCACCGGTTGAAATGGCCAATTCGGGCCTAAGCATGGCTCTACCAAGTAAGGTAAATATTATTTATTAGTAATTTATAGCAGTTGCAGTATTAAACACTTCACGATCACAATATACTACAGACGTTAACCCACTCTTCACACAACTAATTCGCTTGTCAAACATACATACTCTTGGGTCTGGGGAGGAAAGTACATTTCTGGGAACAGAGCACTTTGAGAATTACATTTGAAAGTACATCCAGGCAAGACGGAAAATCAGTGAAGGAAAAGGATTGCTTATACGGGTCGATTAGGGAGTTTCAGGAGTGATTTGAGCAAATCAAATTAAAAGTTCATATCAAATATAACATCTATCTAATCACTATCTTAAATCCAATATACTATATAATTAATCTAATCTCTATCTTAAATCCAATATACTATATAATTAATAATTATGTGTTGAGTGCATGGTCCACGAGTAAAATAGAGTTATAAATTATTTTTGAATGACGTTGTACTACGAGTGTACAATACTCAAGCCTCGTTACAGTCACGGTAAACGCTCAGCACTTTACGCCGCTCCACGCTATTTTATCATTAAGTAGATAGACTATTATTTTGCTTAACCTTCTCTATCATTTAACTCTATTTTCTTTCCGTACAAATATAAAACTTGATAATTCAAAATTTATCAATGCTAAGCTAGATAAGTAAGTGTTCATAGGGATCCGTTAAACTGTGTCACAATTTTAACCGTCACTTACATTTCACATGTGGATGTAATTTATATATACGAACATACACTGATATTAATGCTGATTTATTTACCGTGATAAAATGATATTTTTCTTTATAGAATGCTCTTTATCTCAGATCTTTGTAGCTCAATCTGTTACGAACGTGTCGTATCTTTCTCTAATTATTAGTAAGGCATTATTTACTATAAAAATTATTATTAAAGTTAAGCTCAAATTTATTTTGTATTCACACAAACTGTTTTCAGAAATTTGGTTTTCTGTTATTTGGGCTCTCTAAATATTTTAGCATAATTAAGAAAGTGAAGACTATGTTAATTATGTAAAGAAAGTAAAATATATATATAGTATTTTATTATTCAAATACCAATTTCTTCAACATTGATACTTAACCCAACTCAAGAAATATAATCAGTTTAACACACGTAGATATGTAATCAAATAAATTTAGACAGAAACTTGTAAATGCCTTAAACTTCTACTATGTAGTTTTTAACATAAGATATTCAGAACAGTGACATGTTATTTAGTGTTGAGAAGTTTGTCTTCATAACTCGTGTACTTTCTAGCTTTGGAACGTAAGCAAAAAATGTATATTCCTTTAAATTTCAATTTAGGTATCATAATGGACAGAATTAATTACTTTAAAGTTTTAAATGTAAAATATTTTTTAACTTGATGTAATTTAATTAGTATTGGAAACTATCTCAAAACGGTTGCAATTTTTTTTTTAATTTTCTTTAGTACCAGTATTTCTACTATATGCTAATATTAAGTGGGTGTTTGAGATGTTGATGTATTCTAAGTTATAATAGATATCTTACTTAAGAAATTTTCTAAATAAATCTGAATGTGTTGTCTATCTATGAATTTAAACATTAGAAAAACAATAACATTTTGAGTACCACTTACTTTTTAGAAGGAGGCACTCGAGACTGAAGAATATAGAACATTCGAGTCAAATATTTTCTATCGTAAGATTGAGTTCACGTAAAAGTTGATTCACTATTTGCCTGAGGGCAGGAAGGAAGGCTCCTCGGTATTTGATATATGAGCGTTGCGAAAGTTTTATACATTTTATAGAAAATCTGAAAGGGATGTTCAATAAAATTGTGATTGGTTGCCTAGAGGCATTTAACATACCATTTTATCTTATTTCTAGTTATGGTGTTATCTATAATATGTATAAAAATGTGTCTGTGAAAATCGTACACCGCTTATCCGATGAAAAGTTTAGTGTTAAAACTTCTTTAAGTGGCAATAAACACTGCCTCTATAATTTCTCATAGCGTAGAAACGGGTGCGGAGATGAAATAGTTACTTTTTATACTATTAATATGATAAACGAATATATGTGGCTGTGATCCGCGTTCCTAAAAATGTGTCCCTTTTTTTATATTTTAGTCACCTGATGGTAAGTGACAACCTCTGTCCATGGACACCTGCAACTGGAGAATCGTAAGTGCGCTGCCCGCCTTTGAGGCTGAAGAGGGATGAGGGGGAAAGAGACGGGGATGAGGAGATGGGAAAAGGGGTGGGAGGTCAGAGGAGAGGAATAAGGAGAGGGAAGTTCTGCCTCCAGAAACCTCACTAATTTCGGGAAAATGCAACGCAGGTGTTGCTTCACAACCGGTTTTCTGTGAGGCTGTGGTATCGCACCGGTCGAGACGGCCCAATCGTGCCTAAGCATGCCCAAACACACAGTCGATCATAAGTTATCAACTGTGTATTTGGGCATGTTTACATATCCTTCAAAAACGTCGTGAGCTCAAGACTTGTTTATAAAAAACGGAGTTGATTAATCATACTTTTTCAAAAGGTAAATTAAATCCAACACGTTGACACGCTCTGACGTACCTAGAGAACTGAGTTTAATAACAACTGTTGTAAATAGTAAATGGAAATCTATAGTTTATAGAACAATCGTTTACAAGAACAAAAAATATTGTTTACTTAGAATCAGCATCAACTAAAACAAAAAAGAAACATTTGTATAAAACCTGGGTCTGGATAGGATTGATCAAGCGAGTGTTGGAAATCTCATTTAAATCCGGATTACGTAAAGTGACCGAATATCGATACGTGAAATTCTCTCACTGAAAAAACAAATTGTTGACTGCTATGGAATAACGTAATACATTTAAATCAGATCGAAATTATATTATCACGAAATGAGAAATTTATTCGGTTAATTTTAAAAATCTGCATATCATTTGGCGGGCCTGTTGGTCTAGCGGTCAGTGATTCTGACTGCTAAGCCGAGGGTTCGATTCCCACCCAGGATTTGTGTGATGAGCACGATCAATTGTTCTGTGTCTGGTTGTAATTCATCTATAATATGTATGTATTTAGAAATATATTATTATTATCCGTTTATAGTGTACGTTATTGAAATACCTGACTGATTGATTAGGGTTACAATCTATATCCACCATTTTTCAGACTAAAGTACATACATCTATTAGGAGGTACTGTTTTAAATATTATAACAAAATTCTTTGTTATATATTGCAATTAAATGAAAGGAAATGTAAAACCCATATAAAAAATACACTTTGTATACAAGCTTATTACAAATTAGAGAATTATATTCAAGATAAGAACGTTTGGAAACATGCTGGTTCTGCTCCATAGGGCAATTTAGAGACGAGACTACATCAAACTGGTTGCTAATTGCATTGTATAAGGAATTGTATTTTTGTGACATTGATTTACACGCAGTAATTATTTTAACTCACACACTGACTTATGACTTGTTAATATTATATGTAAATCGTATACTTACCTTTACTATCTTTGTAAATGTGTAAGCACCATCTATCTGGTATCTATCATAAAACGAATGTATCTGTCGTTGCTTCGTTTTAATTCTTTTAACATATTTCGGTATAGTGATTTTGTGCTGGGTGCATCGATTTCACACATAATTATAATTATATATAATGATTGTATTAAAACAAAACATTTTAAAAGAGTAACGGTGGAGTTTTTTGCCCATTTATATCCATACGAAACTAAATTTTGGAAAGGGCATCTAGAATCAATTCTATTTCAATATAAATGGTGACGTTCAAAAGTACCTTTTGAGCCTATTTGAAATAAATGCTTTGACTTTGACTTTAAAAGCCAGTGGCCTTTCTGTATATACTTCTGCTTAGTGATTGTTTTTTGCATTCTGATGATACGGAATCATTAAGTCTATTGCAATTAGAGAATACAATCTCGGGATCCCGACCGTTTTCTGGCCCCGAAAATCCCGGGACTGTACTTGGCTAATCTCGGGATTTTCGGGATTGCCACAAACAAGTCTAGTTTGTATTCCGTAGTCCGTTGCGCCTTGAAAATAACCTTGCCTAGATTATTTTAATACATCACGACAAAAAGCAACTCGTACAATACGTAGGTACCCACTATTTACTACACAGGTACAGTCCTAATAGTATGTTTGTCGTAGAACTTAGAAGGGACTTCCCCACTCCGAATACTTTAATACAATACTCTTAAGGAAATTCCTAACGAACCAACAGGGGAATCATCCGATCATCTCATATCATAATATTGTTGCGGGTATTTCCCGTCGGGGATTCCCTGTACGAAAGTATAAATATGCAAATCAAGTTTTATTTTTTTCATTTATTGCTCTGTCAGTGACGGGTTACGTAGGCTACGTCAGTGACGACGGGTTACGTAGGCTACGTCATTAAAATTTAAAAGTCAATTATCTGAAATTAAGTATTTCAAATGGCGGGAGACTTTGTTAAACATAAAAAAGACAGTGATACGACGTCAGTGTGGAGTTATTATTTAGTTGCGAAGGACGGGAATAGTGCTAAATGTAAGCGATGCCCAGCCATCCTCAAGACTTTGGGTGGATCAACTAAGAGATTACATACACATTTGTTATCAAAACATTACATCAAGGTTATATCAGCTTCAACAAGTCAAGATTCTGAAAATCTGAACACAGCACCGCCGCCAGCCAAGCGAAAGTTAGATAATTATTTTACTAAAAGTGCCGACGATAGCCTGGATGATATTTTGGCCAGAATGATTGCATTAGATGGATTTCCATTCAGTGCATTCATAACCTCAGATGATTTGAGAAAATTGCTCTTAGCAAAATACACAGATTTACCAAAGTCAGCCGTCACTGTTCGAAAACGTGTTATGAATTACATTAAAAATTAGAAAGGAAGTAACTGCAGAATTAAAACATTTGAAAAGTGCAGGTGAAAGATTTAGTCTTTCTTTAGTTAGTTTAGTTAGTCTTTAATTAGTCTTTCTTAGTGTACTTCAACTTCCAATAAACGATACATGGTGGTCAACGTTCATTCATATAAAAAAATTTGGAACTTAGGACTTGTTCCTATTTACGATAGTATGACAGCTGAAAATTGTCTTCGTATATTGCAAGAGCGTCTAAGTAAATTTGACATTTCCCTAGAAACTGACATCGTGACTATTGTAACCGATGGACCGAATGTTATGATAAAGGTGGGGCGGCTTGTTTGCACTGAACAACAACTGTATCTCGCACATGGTATCAATTTGGCGGTCTGTGATGTGCTTTATGAAAAACATAATAATTTGCATGATAGCCCTACTCAGATGATACTATAAATGAACCAGCTGTGTCTGTTGATTATATGGACGACAGCGATAATGAACACCATTTAGAAGACTTAGACTGTCCAGAATCAGGTTTAATCGTAATGTCACAAAATGATCTTGCGCCAGAACACGTACCAGAGTTAACACAATATGAAAATATTAATGAGCTGATAAAGAAAATCCGCAAAGTTGTAGTGTATTTCAAAAGATTTCCATTGAAAAATGAAACAGTACTTACATTGAAAAATGAAATATGTGAAAATTGAACATGGAAAAGAGTTGTCACTTCTTTTGGACTGTAAAACCAGGTGGAATAGTCTTTTAACAATGCTGGAGCGATTTTATCTTTTAAAAGCATCCATTCAAAAAGCTCTTATACATTTCAATCATCCAATTCGTTTAGAAGATGTTGATTTTGAATTGGTAAATAAGATTGTTGATGTGCTGATCCCAAATAAATTGACAGTAGAAGCAATCTGTCGGCGAGATACTAATTTATGCACAGCTGATGACGATTTGAAATTTCTTATAAAACAACTGTTTAGCAAAAACTCAGCACTTGCCAAAAAAATTAAGACATCCTTAGTGGAACGTATAAAGCAACGACGAAGTGATGATTTAACTGGCGTGTTAAATTATTTACAAAATCCACGAATGGATGTTGAAAATCAGTTAATAACTGATCGGATTTGGAATGGCACGACTTATTTCCAGTTCCGACACAGGCTTTAGTGAGGAAGCAAATAAAGAGTATTGTTAAAAGACTTAATAGTCGAGATTACACGGAAGAAGAAACAAAGTCAGGATCACAAACAGATGATGAGCTAAGGTCAGAAACCTCCCAACCCCAATTGACTTTAAAGGAAAAGTTACAGCTGGAAATTAACAAGAGTATGAAATCCCCAGATCCTGAAGTACAAGTACAAAATGAATTGGGGTTGGCAAATAGTATTAGACGTGAAATGAGCCTGTTCGAAAATAGAGGAGTTCGTGGATATCACTTAGAAACAGCATATAAGTATCTATTGTCTATTCCTCCAACCGTAGAAGGTGAACGAGCGTTATCAGCTGCTGCTTATGTTGGCAATAAACTACGAAACAGGCTCGGAAGTCAAACATTGGATGCTTTGATATTTCTGCGATTATATTTTCGAAATTCTAAATAGTTATTTTGTGCTGTTTTTTAATTTCTTGCAAAAGTTTAGTATTTTTTGGTTTGTGTTTTTTCTTTTCTTATTATTATTCTGATTTGTGTTGTGCAAAGAAATTAAATACATTTTTTTAATAACACGTGTTTTTTTTTTATTTTAGCCCAATTAGAAACCACATAGTCTAATCCCAGGATAGGCCCGGGATCCCGGGAAAAGGCTTCAAAAATCCCGTAAGCCCGGGATGAAAAACATGCTCGGGATTGTATTCTCTAACTGCAATTGGTTTACTTGTTTAACACGATACCCAGAACGAGTTATGACTCATCTGTTGGTCTAGTGATTAGTGACCCAGACTGCTGAGTAAGAGGTCGAGGGGTTCGATTATCACACGGTACAAGAATTAGTGTGCCCTATAAATAGTTGTGCTAAGTCTGGATGTTCATCCGACTCAGGATTACTTCAATAGCAGTAGTTTTATTTGAAAGAAGAAGACCGACCGACCAGATTTGCTGGAACACATGACACTGGCCTCGTGACTAAGGGTGTATTGAGATACAATTATAAAACATTAAGGAATTTATCATAATTTGAGACGGTTTAGCTGCAGAAACATAAGCTAAGTGCAAACTTGAAAGATTACATATATCATGTCAATCTATAAGCTCTTTTGACTTATGATGTGTATGTTTCATTTGACAAACCCATAGAGATTGCTTTCACAACTTGGACGTGAGCTGTTTCAAACTTATGACAACTTTCCCCTTATGAATCTTGTTCGTTGTTTGACAGATGTTTGCCCTTAATATCGCGGAAAGAATGTTTACTTTGTTACACAATACGACACGCTTGTAATATGTTTAAATTTTAAAAAATCTAGTCAAGTCTAGCAGTCTTTCTTCGGACCTTTGTCCTTGAATTGAGTCTATCCATTACTCCATTATATCATTATCTGAATAATTATTACATTTTCGTATCAATATGAGATTTTAAATTTGGTTTTATTTGAAAATTTGATTTGTGCAATTCGATAAAAACCTAGGGAAAACAAAATATTATCCTTATATATGTATATCAATCCTATGAACTCCCGATTTAAATATTTCGTGAAAGTTCAATAACAATCATATTGAAAGAATGAGGGTTGTTGTATCTGCCTCCTCCAAAATGAAATAATGAAATGTATGTATGTATGTATCACGACTCTCAGGATTTTTTCCTCAAAATTAGTGTTAGTGTCAGTGTTAAAAAAACAACTCCCGCACTAGGACTAGTTCTTGTGTTTTGGGTGACTTTACAAACATTCAATCAAAGGACACAAAGAATACCCAGACTGAGAACAACAACTGGAGTATTACAAAAAGTGTTGTCCCGGGCGGTGATCCAACCCATAGCACTCGGCGCGGCAGTGCGGTTGTGTGGTGACATCTTAAATCACTGCGCCACCCGAGCAGTCAAATACTGGTTAGCCGGACTGGTAGACCTGGTTATCTGCTAGATTTCCTTGTCTGCTTATGTGTCTCTGTAGGAACATGACCTACTTGTATTTCAAAGATTGCGGTATCATACTAGTCGCCTTTTAGTATTTTATTTTAGATTGTAGCCGATCCCAATTTCAAATGATAGTATATTTGAAAACAGTGCTTCAAAACGCGAAACGTAACTATACTTTAGACTATCTACAACGTGTACATAATTGGATTATATAAAATCTTTATTTAATATATTCTTGAAATTTTTAAGTCTAATTTAAAAAAATAATAAACATAACTCCCATTCGGAATTAATTCCAAAGTAAATATAAAACAGAATTACGAACACCACCTTCCAGAATTTGAACAAATATTTGACATTTAAACAAGTACCTAAATGTTTCAGAGGGGACACTTTTGCAACGTCCGTTTGCAAAGTAAACATTTATGCTCCTACATTACATATAACTTCAGTAATGTT
Source organism: Tyria jacobaeae (assembly GCA_947561695.1). NCBI lineage: Eukaryota > Metazoa > Arthropoda > Insecta > Lepidoptera > Erebidae > Tyria > Tyria jacobaeae. The sequence continues at coordinate 19,086,295 of OX387211.1, read as the reverse complement.
TTTTTTTTTTGCATTTTATATAAAATATGATGAAACTGAATTTTCAGTTTTAGTGGTCTTGGATTGTGAAATCCGACACAGTAGTCAATAAAAAAAAATACTATTTAATTATTGATTTTCCTATTTAATTAATATTAAATCGATTTCAAAAATAACAAATTTAATGAAAATATAGGTACGGAGGGTCGAGGAAAAAGTTTTTTTGTATTTTAAATACAAATTCAAGACTTTTTTGCAAAGTTTAGTTACATTTAATTATAATACTTATTATATATATGTAGGATTTTGTTCGTTAACTTGTTGCCATCTTGTAAGTAGTGACTATGATAATCACATCGCTGTAGAAATCTCTTTGGATTTTTACAGTCCTCTCTCGATGTTAACATAACTCTAGCCTAAGAAATCTTAAGAAACCGAAACAGGTCAAAATCTGAGGGTGCAAAGTTAAGGCTATATAGTGGATGTATAAACACTTCCCAACCAAGCTCTCTCAGTATTTTCTGAGTAACCAAAGATGTATGTACGTGGTCTGGCGATATCATGATGAAGGCCTTGTCTTTTCTATTGATCTATTCTGGCTGGTTTTTTTTCAATTTCTTGCTTGAGTCAAATTAGTTGTTGGCAATAGAGATCCTACTGGTTTAATAGCGGTAAAATTTTATAGTGGTAGAGCCATGCTTAGGCACGAATGGGCCGGCTCGACCGGTGCGATACCACGGCCTCACAGAAAACCGGTTGTGAAGTAACGCTTGCGTTGCATTTCCCCGAATTGAGTGAGGTTTCCGGAGGCCCAATTCCCCCGCCCCCCTTTTCTCTCTCCTCATCTCCTTTGTCCTTTTTCCATCTCCTCATCCCTCCTCTCTTCTTTCCGCTCCCTGCATCCCCTATCCCTCATCACCCTCAAAGGCGGGCAGCGCACTTGCGACTCTTGAGTTGCAAGTGTCCATGGACGGCGGTGTCACTTACCATCAAGTGACCCGTCTGTTCGTCTGTACCCCTATAGTATTAAAAAAAAAAAGCTTATAATATACGATGCCCTACTAATACCACCATACACACAGCATTATCTTATTGCGTGTTAATCCAGGTTTAAGGCTGCAGCCTGTGGAATTTGACTTCCCCCTGAACAACCTTTTTTGCACTTTCTTGTCATAGAGAGATCCACATTTCATCACCAGTGATCAATCTTTTCAGTAATGTTTCGGTTTCATTACGTTTTAATAGACAATCGCTACTGTGTACCTGATGCATTAGGTTTCTTTCAGTCACCTCGTGTGGTACCCAAATATCGATCGATATTTTTCCACCGACTTCAAAAAAGGAGGAGGTTCTCAATTCGACTGTTTTTTTTTTTATATTTGTTACCTCAGAACTTTCGACTGAGTGAACCGATTTTGATGTTTTATATTTTATTTGGAAGCTGGTGCTTCCCGTGTGGTACCATTTCAATTTGGTCCAGTTCTGACAATGGCATCCATAAGAAAACCATATAACCAACAAAATTTTATATGTGTATACATGTATGTATTTTTGTATTTATATATCTATCTATATATGTATGTCTATAGTTTTATTTGTAATAATTTTATATATATAACTTTCAGGTCGCTCTTCATTCAATTTGTGTGTATGCACCTTGACCCTCTCTGCACCACCCAAGGCTTGACTGGAAGACAATGCCTCCTGGTATTAAGTCCGCCCCATGCAATGAAATACAGGAAGTGTAAAATAAATAGATAAAAAAAATAGTTATTGGTTTCAATATTATCGAGATCTCTTTTTTTCGCGAATAGTATTTTGAAATCCTAGCTTATGTCAATCCCACATTCAAGAAGCTTCAATGGCTTGATGGATTTAGACTCAAAATCAGCTGAAATATGCAATTTCCCGTAACAAAAATCTAATAATGAAACAAGATTAGCTTAAATGTAAAACACACGGGGTAATGAAGTTAAAATTATAATCAATATAAAAATATATACATATATAAATAAGGATTTGAACAGCCTGTTGATCTATTAGTTTGTGTTACTTTCACTGCTATTTCGGAAGTCGTGGGTTCGATTCACAGAAGGTACAAAAAATGTGTGTGACCCTCATATATTTATTCCGAGTCTGAAAAAAAGTTAAATAAAAAAGATATTGTAACCTTTTGCCAGTTCTATATAAAAGTAAATTCTTGAACGGAATTCTTAGCAGTTAAGCTTTCGATTGCACAAACTCATAGAAATTTAAAATCACTGATGCAAGTTTTAAATATCTTAAAATCAGACTTAGCTGTTTGAATCCTCGGAATGGTTTTATAAAAATGTTGTGCTTCAATGCTTTCTTTGAGCTTTTGGTTAGAGTCAAATACTTAGGAGTTAAAGTCCGTAAGGAAAATCTTCGTGAGTACGCTTCAAAACATTTTGCTTGAGTTTTCTTATAATAAAAGAAATACGCTTACGTTTTCTGAAGAAGGTTTTCTCACAAAACACTTTGTTATCCATCTGTTTAATGCATTGGTTTTAAGCTTTATGTTCATACTTGTCAGAGTTAAGAAATGTTTATTCGTCTTTACTGTCGTAATATGTGTAGTTTGTTTTGTGTTAATCTGGACAGTATACAGTTGTATAAAAAATAAAGCAACCCTTTTACAATCGCAAAGACATATAACATTTTTCTTAAACATAAAACTGTGTTTGAAGTAAGATTCATTTTACACTCGGTTTTTCTGTCTTATCTTAAACCAAAAAAAACATATTCAATTTAAATTGAGTGAAACTGTAAGACAAAATATTCTACATATAATAAAAAATATTTACTTTTACAGTTTTTATTGATTGACCTATAAAATGTTTAAAGCAAGTAAATGGCAATCAAGTTAAATAAGAAGGTTAAATATAGATACATACCATGAGAATATGAGCCTCAGCCGAAATCGATTCGTAAATCACTTGAACATCGGGCGAAATTCAGAAACGTAATCATATGCTCTGATGTATTGTGATTTTTCAAAAATGTGATATCAGTCGGTAAATGAAGCGTAAGTATGTGAAAATACGTTTCAGTATTATTTATATGTTTCTGTGTTGAAAGGTGATGTTAGGCCTCGTGAAATAAGATTCATTTCATATCCGCACATAGTATAGCTTTAGACACTACAGGCTGTAACTACATATATTTGTATGTAGTAGCACTAAGAGTTAATGGAATAAGTTGCAGTAGCTTCACCTGAGTGTGCAATATTCACACTGTGTGAAGTAGCTACCTGGAGTGTCTTAGCTTAACCGTGTTCTAGAATATTAATTAGCTATTAAAGAGTGAGCTCCTCGTGAACTACATACGAAACTGATATCAGGTGATCCTATAGAGGTGAAACATGGGTTTTTGCAATAACAATGACAATTCCGATATCGTAAAATGGATAAGTGATTGACGTTTGACTATTTTTTTTTTAAATAACCTAAGAAGTTTTCGACAAATTTGAAAAAACAGCTACTCCGATTTTCTGTCTGATCTTTCACAAAAAAAAACATATTCTTGTAAAATTTAGTGAAAATGTAAAAGTGAAACTCGCCTTTTTTGATTATATACATTCATATGATAGAAAATATTGACCTATACAGTTTTTACTGAGTAATTGACCAAAACTAGGATTCACTTACTGCACGGACGGCGTAGTGGTTTAAGTGGTCACCTCGCCACTACGCTGCCGCACCGAGTGTTGTGGGTTCGATCTCCGCACGGGATAACACTTTGTGTAATCCTCAAATTGTTGTTCTGAGTCTGGGCGTTCTTTGTGTGCGTTGTTTGAATGTTTATAAAGTCTCCCGCGACACAGGAATTAATTCCAGTGCGGGAGTTGTCTTAAAAAAAAAACAGCCGGAAAGAAACAGCTTATTTTTGAATAATACTTTGTAATAACCATGATATATAAAACCCACCTATTAAGTACCATCTGTAACATAAGCTTACGAACATTTTATAAAAATGTGTACAAAGAATTCTCTTTTATAGCGTATAGAAAATAAGAATGAAGTCACGTCCACCAGTGATATCAAGTCTACTTATACCTATATTATAATGCCAAAGAGCTTTAGTGTTTGTTTGCTTAAACGCGGTTATATATGGAACTATCAGGTAAATTGAAATAATTGTTTGTATTGTGTAGTGTTGATTAATTAATAATAAAGGCTGTAAAATATCAAGTAGGGGAAGGTGTACCATATGTATTTTGGCATTTGAAGTATTTTTATTATTTTCTGTTAATCATGAATACTAAATATTCTATGTGGAAGCAATTGATTCTTAAAACTAGAGCTATGATTTTATTTTATGTTAAAAAACATAATTTATGTGTCGCGGGGTACTTTACAAACATTCTTACAACGGACCCAAATAATACCCAAACTAATTGGGGATCACACAGTCTGTATGGGAATCAAACTTACAGCCTTACCTCCGGCTCAACAGTCATGATCACTAACCACTAGACCAGTCAATTTACGGTTGCAAAAAAAAAATCATTAAAAATATACCTAATAAATAACGTAAGCCGAAATTTGCATTTTGTTACTACGAGTATACCTTAAAAACAAAAACTAATTATTTCGTTAAGAAAATCTTAACTTAATTAAGCCCTTACTGGTTGTTTTGCATCCAAATTAGGGGAAAACAAAATTTGAATTAATGCGAGTTATATTAACTGGTACTAATCATAATTTAGGAGTAAGTACATAAATCTCGTAATGAAATATTTCTTGAACATATTATACCTTATTTATATACGAGTATAAATAGATGTAAAAACTTAAAACTTAAACTAACTGTACGGATGGCGTAGCGGTTTAAGTGCTCACCTCGTCACTACGCTGCCGTGCTGAGTGTTGTGGGTTCGATCCCCGCACAGGACAACACTTTGTGTAATCCTCAAACTGTTGTTCTGAGTCTGGGTGTTTGTGTCCGTTGTTTGAATGTTTGTAAAGTCCCCCGCGACACAGGAATTCATCCTATTGCGAGAGTTGTCTTTATAAAAAAAAACGTAAATATATAAACACACACTCACGCATATATCACCGAAGGGGAAGGCAGAGGCGTCTGAAATCCACTTTTTGATAACCATAATTTTGTCAAACTTACGTAATGGGGGCAAACTTTGCCATTATCCAGGCACTGCATGACTGTATACTCCTATATAATATCTATTAACAATCCGATCTCTTAGTCGCCTCTTATATATAACCACACGGCAACGTCACGTAAGTAAACTCTAAAGCTTTAAAGCAAAGCAAAGTGTGATAGAAGGCAATTAAGTGAAAAAGCAGTTTACATAGACTATGAGGATATGAGCCTCTGACGAAATCGATTCGTAAATCACTTGAAAATATGAAGCAATTCAGAGACGTAGACATGCTCTGATGTCTTGAGATCTATTTTAAAAATGTGATATCAGTCAGTAAATGAAGCGTAAGTGTATGAAAATGCATATGGATATTATTTATATATTTTTCTAAAAACTTTAACATTTATTATTGGTTCTTAAACTACTCACTCGTACTCATATAAAATATTATATAACGTCTTAAATTCCACCTCTTTGTTTTTTTTTTATCGTGTGGAAACCCCCTCGGGCCGTCACTCCACCGGGGTTTTCGGTGGAACGGTGTGTCGGAATCGGACCGACTAAAACCACACGGTGTGCGATCCTGCGCCTAAAATAGGAGGAATCCGGGAACAGCTTTGGTAAGACATCCGGACCTCTCCTAGCGCCTGTTGCCCACAACAGCGCGGGCACCACCTTCGGGTAACTCTCAATTAGGCAACGTCCAGGCACACCAGGACGTCGCCTCCTCGAGTTTGGCCATATGACGGATGGAGGGGAAAACCCGTCCCGACCACCCGCGGCCACTCAGCTAAACCCACCTCTAGCACAAGCATTTAGCTGAGCTGGGGGTTCAAGAATACTAGTAATGTGTGACCCACGTCGCTAGTATTCTTTAAAAAAAAGATTTTACGTCTTCCCATTTTATTATTGTTTTATTTTTGGTCTTTTAACGCCAATAAAAGTACTGTAAGGGTAATTATGGTAGGATACTTTAGTCCTTGTAGTAATGCCTTCTGTAAACTGCTAAAAGCACTAATGTAAAAATGTCTTCAGTGTCTGTCCGTTGCTTTGAAGTCATTTTTATCCAACTTCAAAAAAGGAGAAGTCTCTGTTCGGTAGTATTTTTTCATGTTTGTTACTATATAACTCTGTAATTTATGGACTTAAAAAAAATGAGATAAGATATATTTTCCGATTGGCCCATAGAAGGTATCATCAAAATCGGTGCAGAAGTTTGGTATTAAAATAAAAATAGCTGGAAAAATACAAAATCAAAGTTAACGAAGTTGCTTTGTATGTATTTAACTATATATCACCTAAACAAATAATTAATTACCAAAGTAACTTGTTGACAGCAACAGGCTTGCTCCTGTTAGGTTGTTGGGACCAAATTCTTAACAGAAAAATGTGGTTGTTTAATACATCTCTGCCCATCTCTTCAACGATACAGACGTGAAGATAAACTTAATGTCAAATTTATCATAACCTACTTACTGGTTGGCATCAACATAAAATATAAATTTTCTTTACTTTAATTTTTTATAATTATAAAACAACACCCGCTTTGGGAATAATTCCTGTCTCGTGTGGGGGTTACTTACAAACACACAATCAACACCCAGATTCGGAACTAATATTTGTGAATCACACTAATATTTGACCCGTGTTGGAATATAATCCACGACCTCTGGTTAGCAGTTCCTAACCATGAGACCAACAAGTCTCTCAAAATTGTTCAACAAGCAAACGTTATTAAACTCCCTAAGACAAAGCTAAAAAGCAATCCATTATACATCAGTTTCAAAATACATTACTTGGAAGCGCATGAACCAATATCCGTTGCGCATCTCATCTTGATTGCAGCAGAGTGACTGTCAGATGCAGCCACTGGCGAAGCCGTGCCGGCAATATAACAAACATGCGGCTTTTTACTTGTCTATGGCTGTTGTGAAGGATCCTTTGTAGTTACATTCTGTATAATTAATTTTATGCTGGATAAGTTTCATAAATATTTGTTAATAGTTTTTTAAATAACATTAGAGTATGTTGCCGTTAAAGTATGATAATCTTACGTAACACTGTTGCTCGGGATTTTGATTGATTTTTATCGTGTTAACGATTGAAGTGTAACTTTGTTTTCAAAAATAATATGTGCTATTCTAAACTATAATCTACCTCTGTGCCAAATTTTATGCAGATCTGTGCAGCTGCTCTGACACCATTGGATAATAAACATATATACTTCGAGTCATACAGAATAGAGCACAGGGTAACGGGCAACATGGAGAAAAAAACTCTCTCCTGATAAATGAACCGAAAACTTTGAAAGAAAAGAACCTACCTTTTTTATATAATATAGAAAGACAGACGAACCGATGGGTCATCTGATGGTAAGTGAAAACTGCCATCTATGGACACCTGCAACTGAAGAGCCGCAAGTGTGCTGCTCGCCTTTGAGGCTGACGAGGGATGGGGGAGGATGAACAGAATGCATGCAACACAAGGGTTGCTACACAACCGGTTTTACGAGAGGCCGTGGTATCGCACCAGTCGAGTCAGACCATTCGTGCCTATCCATGGTTCTACCACTATAAGAAAAATAATTACATAAAACATAAATACTCTTCGTTGTAAGAGGTTTCTGGACCAACACTCGGATTAATTCATATGGAATGAGATGAAATACACTTTACACGGGAACTTCTATAAAAATTTAAACAAAATGGCACAGTTGTGCCCTACATTCGTGGCCTAGAACACTAGATGGTTACAATTTACTTTTAAATTTCTAGAATATAACGCTGTTTCTTTTGTCTAATTACGTACCATTTACCCAATCGCCCAAGAAACAGAGTTATGTTTTTCGAGTATACATACATATATGCATGTACATATCTATGATTGTTTTGACACTCCAAGCGGTCTTTTGTTTAATAAACCCCCCATCATCACCTAACCGGAGCTGAGATCGTATGTCGCAATCGAAACGAATGGTTTTAACCACACTGTGTTCCATTTAGATTAGTGGGTCTATTGCAAGGGACCCGGAAATACCATAAGACGGAAGCCTCCGGGAACCCCTGAAGATCTTTGCCGCCTTTTTATAAACCTGTAATAGTGTACTCCACCCCTTCGTTTTAGAATTGCACAAGTTTATTAATTTGTGAATAGGTTACATTTAATTAGCTGACGTCCGCATAGTCGAGAAGCGGAGAGTAGGATATATATATAACATGTAACATACATACAAACACACATACAGATGAAGAATGACACGGAAATAATTGAGTTGAATTTGTTTTGCTTTGATACATTTATATAGTTAGAATACATTCATAAATATAAGGGTAGGCATCAAAAAACGCATAAAAAGCTTCCAGTCACGTAAAGCGGAGATCAAACGCTTTGACAATTCTTTATCAAGCGTACGTTCATTCTGACCCTTTGTTCTTAACATCTCTACGCCAAACTTCTCAAATATATAATCATAGTCATGATTCCGCATTGTATTCTTGATATTTGCAGCACGTAGTAAAGGTTAGCCGAACTACGTATTACTGTTCTTACATCGTGAGAATAGTTATAATGTACCTACTTTCATTATACTACAAGTTCGTTCTCAGTTTCAAAATTCCGTAAAGATTTATTATTTTCGCGAACTCAGTTTCCCAATTCCGGAAAGGTTTGTTATTTAATGCTGACGACTGCTAACGTATGTAACGGAACTAAACCAACTATCTTTATTAAATATTCTTTCATTTTATATTTTGATTATTTAATTAACTAATTAACTTTAAAAATGTAGTTTAAGGGATATCTCAAAAATAATATACCAAATTACCTTCCAAAACTTATTCGGTTCAACAAAACTTCTTAACTCTTTAATCGATTTAAATCAAACTTCCTATCTCTTGATCAAAACTTTGTATAGCTTTAGTAAAACTAGGTATAAATACTACCGATCAGTACGACTGCTGGTCTCCGAATATCTCTGTCGCCCCAGAGACGCTCTCAAGGAGCCGCCTTGCCGAGGTGCCATTTTGTGTTGCCAGACAAAAGAAACCAAATATTACTCAATTTTTTATTCGATTGGGCACAAAAACTCTGAAACCTTACAGTTGATAACCGCTGAATGCACCTTTCTAATTCCTTTGTGAAATAAGTAAAAAATATTAAAAAGGTATTCGTCATTTCTCTTGGATCTTATGATGAAATCTTAATGGGTCCTCCACAGGTGCATACTCTTTAAAATGTAAAATGAATTTTGGAAATTGGGAGAGAAATCACTTAACATATATAAAAAATAAAAATAAGATAAACAATCGAACATAGAAACATCTACTATTTTGAAGTCGGTTGTATTGTTTGTGTATGGTTGTGTTTTCTTTCTTTAGATCTTATGTATATATTATGCTCTTAGATATCCTGTAAGTACATAAACAATTTAATATGTAATCGTAAATAGCCACAAAACTACAAATTTTAATATTTTACTATTTTACTTCTGTGATACTTTTTTTTTGAAGAGAAAAGACAACTCGCCCCTGAGGAACAATCCTGTGCCATTCAATCAACGGACACAGAGAACACCAAGACTCGAGACAAATATTTGTGGATTACACAAATTTTTGTCCCGTGTTAGAATCTAACCCACGACCTCCAGTTCAGCAGTCAGGGTCACTAACCACAAGACCAACCGCCATTTGGATTCCAAGTTCTTTATAAACGATGTGTACTTCTTTAAATGTCATGTGAAATATTCATAAAATTCTGATTCTAATGCTTCTTTTACGAGTAGTATGTATGTATCAAAAAATCATCAGAACAGAACTTCCTATAGTAATTATATAGGATAGGCTTTAAGTATTAGAAAAGACAACTTGCTTCACAAGTCAAAAATACCTGCAATTTGTTTAAATATTAAATAAATAAATTTATAATAATTAATGGAACGCGGTCCTCATGTCATACAAACCTGTTCTGGTTAAAGAATGTTTAATATGTTGAAAGTATATAAAACCTGTTTGGATTAATTACGTCCTCTATGTTCCCTTTTTGCTGAAGTCACTTCCACCACTATTAAGATGGTCATCTTCATACCGTCGCCGCTGTAGAGCGAGACAATGAAACATCAAAAATATGTCCACCCAAATACATAAAAGTTCTTCTTGTGTAGTCGGGTAAAAAGTAATAGGAGACATGAAATATACTAATGTTTCATAGACACACAACGTTGGGTAATTGTTCCCATTGGCCATCTCATTTTCAACACGCACTCAAAGATAGATGCTGCAGTTTAATGGAATAATGTATTTAAGTTACGTAACCGTTTTTTTTTATAATATATGGGTCCAGACGAACAGACGGGTCGCCTGATATTAAGTGACAACTGCCTTCAACGGACGCCTGCAACTCAAGAGACGTAAGTGCACTTCAAAGAGGAAAGATGAAGGGCAGCGATGGAAGGAACAGGAGTAGGGCCTCCAGAAACCACCTTAACTCCACTGTAATGCAACATCGCTCCATAGCCGGTTCTGTGAGGGCGTGGTCTCGCACGGGTTAAGCCAGTCTATTCGTGCCTAAGCATGGCTCTACCACAAATAATATGTCATTATACAAATAGGATCGGATCACAGGTCAAAAAAAGTATCCATGATTGTTTTATGTCAACTTTATTCCTGTTATAGGCAGCCTTGACTTCCCGTCACTATCAAAGTTTGAGTTACATGGTATGCGACTTTGTTGACTGAGCAATGGCTCCCATTCCAACCGTATAAGCAATAACCCTTCCTACTTCTTCCTTGGTTGACGTACCCCAAAGTGCCCGGTTGATGGCAATAGGCTATTCCATATAACATACACTTATGCCCATATTAAAGCCAGAAGCGTATCAGACTTTACTTAGTGTAAAATTATAGAATAGAATAGAATACTCTTTATTGTACCCCATACAAAGTAAACAGTGAATCTTAAAAATTATCACTAAAACTAAGTAGGGACAATGGGCGGCCTCATTGGTAAAAATCCTCATCGCCATCCTTCGTCACTCTTAAAAGCGAGCGGCGCACTTACGACTAATTAGTTGCAAGTGTCCACGGACGGTGGGTTGTCACTTACCATCAGGTGACCCGTCTGTTCATCTGTTCCATCATGCCATCTAGCTTATTACCATATATGTGTATCTATTTTGGTGTAGGATTTAGTTTGAGAACTAACCGCTAATTTATCTATACCTGTAAAAGAAAGCTATAGGCTTTCTGTTTACGTGCAAGACAGGAGCTAAATGGAGGTGAAACACTTCCAGTTTATTAACCGTTAAAAGTCAGCTAAGGCTTCTGAAGCAGCACAATGGGCCGCCTTATCGCTGTAGACCAATGCTGCCTAGCAACAAAGCCATATGAGTTAAATACGCAGCTAAGTGTCTTTTATAGAAAAAAAGCAAGTTAAATGTAGGTTTGATATATTTTATTACCCTTTTAACACTAGACACAAGGTCGTCTATGCCAAACTAAGCTAAAGTTGTACATACTTTAAACATACATATATTAACTAAACTCAGACACCATAGTAAAAAATATGTAATCGGCCGACATTATCACGATAGTTTGATCAAGTGATTTTCAAGCGTGAGTGCCCTCCAATACAACTTCATATTGAATGCCAGAACGATCAAACTATAGGCTGACATAAAATCACCAGGGCAGGGCAGCCCCGATCTCAGTAATGTCAATCCAAAAATGTATGAAAGAGTTCATACTTCATAGCTTAACTTAGAACGATTAGTTAAAAAAAAAACGGAAAAAAAGAAATAATCTTAAACTCTAACCACGACTCAATGAAATCAATTTTAATATTGTTTTTTTGGTATTTTTAACTATGTCGCACAGACATAAACAAACACACGCTACAAGCATAACACCCTTTTTTTTGGCGGGGCTTTATAATAGAAAAGAAACATATTTACATTTAAAATACTAAAGTAAGGAATACTTTTTTTTATGTCGTGTAGAAACCCCCACGGGTCATCACCTCACTGGAGCCAACAGTGAAGTGGTATGTCGGACTCGAACCGACTAAAACCTCACGGTGTCCCGTCACGAGTCTATTGCAGAGGACCCGGGTATACCCTAAGAAGGAAGCTTCCGAGAAGAAGTTAGGAATACCTAACACGTAACAAACCCTTTCTTTCTAGGCTAAAATGCATATAAAACTAGTTCACGTTGGTGCACTAAGCGATTAAGGTTAATTAAAACGTGCATTTTCTTACATTGTTGTTACTTTCCAAGTTATGTCACATTACTGGTTTCATATGTTATCTATTAAAAAAAAATACCTTCACTTGTCTTTTGTATAAAACAGTTGAAACACCTAATCAATAGAACAATCTGATTCTTTGAATTGTTCTTGTACACCTTACTTCTTGTGTCTAAATAAAATATATGTAGTATAACATACACTCACGCCTGTATAGGCGTATAGGGTAGGCAGAGGTGTATAATTGCATATTTTGCCGACTATTATTCTATCAAGCAAGTCTATTACCGTCAACCGGGTACCGTGGGAATCAAATGGAAAAAATGGGAATCCTCTGAAAGGCAAAATATAAAGACAGAAATGTTTTTAATTACATTTATTAATACGGTTTCTTTTTTATAGAGGGTACTAGTAACGTGTGTCACACGTTACTAGCATATTCTTGTTGACCCCTCCAGCTAAGCTAAATGCTTGTGTGTAGTGCTCTGGGTAGGGTTCGAACCCTAAACCATATGCTTCCAAATCTGACGCCTTAGCAATTACGTTACCTCCTCTTTAATATTGTAAGAAACAAGATCCCGACTTTCCATTATTTCATATTTCTAATAGGCCAAGGATACATAGAAGGATAAATATACCATATTTGTGGCCAACCAACATACCCTTTAGCATGAATTTGAATTCCAATCTAACTTTTAATGAAAATTCATTCTAGATTTATGACTTTTGTACCCCTCGCTTGCGGTTCCAATCTACTGCGTGTATTAGACTCTTGGTGCTTTGGGAATTCGAATTTTAAAAATTGTTTTGCTAGACAATTTGTAGATCTAGCTGATCTTAATGTCTTAACTTAAAAATTGAAATAGGTTTTTTAAGAGAATTATAGTCAACTTATATTCGAAATATTTGTGAAGTTTGAAGTTTTTTTTTATTTAATTCGTATTATGTCCTTATACTTTGTTTCAGTTAATAAAAAAAGAGTTGTATGTATTGTTTTCAGTTTAAGCGTCAGAACTGTCAATTCTGGTTTGGTTACATTTAAAGTTGATAGTTTTTACCCGACTGGTAAAGATGGGTTATATTTTTCTTGGTGTTTTTTCACACCCTAGGGCATGTATGGGCAACTCCCGGGCTTTGGGCCGGAACCGGCTTTCCACTAGGTTCAATCTGACACCCATAAAAAAATCAAGATTAAAGAAATTGAAGAAAAAGAAAAAAATAAGAAGGACATAGAACCAACTACGAACTTTATTCTTTAAATATAAGAGACTAAAATTGATAAATAATATAAGAAATAAGAAATAGTAGTTAGAAAGAGACAAACTGATAAACATTCGGAAAGCCATCTGACGCGCTCCGAGCGATGCGGTATGAATAACAGCCGGCACTGGGCGCTCACATTGCATACTCGCGTACTAACAAAAGTATTCTAGTTGCTTATTACTGATAATATATAAACCGCTCATGGTGTCAACTCATTACTTCTTTACAGCTGTTAAGAAAAGTCACAAGAAATATTCAATGAAAATACAACTTATTAAAAAAAAAAAATCAAGATATCTAGTTTAAAAAGGCGGGTAGTTGATACAGAATGTTTTCAATTCTAAAACAAATTGACTGATGTATAATTTTTTATTATCCACAGTGGTAAAGGTATGTGTTTATTGTGCAATGAATCAGTTTCACTTAAAAGAATACTAAACGAAGCGGCATTACATTATAAAATTTACTTACGGGCCAGTTAAGAAAATATATAATTCAAAAACTTGTAATGGATTTAGGGAAACAGCAATAAGATTAAATTCACAAAGGTCAAATCTAGACAGTGTTGTTATGGCTAATTATTTATTTATTTATTTATACTTTATGCACAATATGTGTCAAAGGTGGACTCAATGCCGTAGGCATTTTCTGCCAGCCGACCTTAGGGCGATGCAGAGACAAAACAAGGTAGATGCACAGAGGTTAAGAAGTGTGAATAATCGCAAGTAGATATATTTTTATAATAAAATATTGTATTAGTACCAGGAGTACTTTATTATATACATACTTTATTATAGTATAATATTTTACATACACGTGTACATATAATACATAAATATTCATAAATACATGTATACACATATAATATATATTATAAATTCGTGGAGGAGAGTTTAAGATTTAAAAGAGTCTGATAAGGCATGTTTCCGTAACATATATTTAAAAGTAATTCTAGTTTTGGCCATCCTGATCTCGAGAGGAAGCGCTTTCCATAGAAGGACAGATTGAACAAAAAAAGTAGAATGTACGAAGTCAGAGCGGTGAGTGGGACAATGGAGAAGCCGGTTGTTTGAAGATCTAAGATTTACGGTATGGTTTGTCCCTAAATATTGAAACTGTGAAGTTAGATAGGTAGGAAGGCTTGGAGAGAATTGTTAAGAATATAAGGTAGTTAATACTCGTGTCTGTCTACATTGGCGAATTGGCAGCCACTTCAAGTTGTTGCGGTGCTGGTGTTTTATAGTTAGTTTCAAAATAGCGAATCAATACAACGTTGACTGATAGTTTGGCAAACATTTTCGATTGCTTTGTCCATTCACACTACACACACACGCCATTATGATAGTCCAGTTAGTTATTTTTACACGAGGTGTTGAAGTATAATTTGTAGTCACAGAGGAATAACTGGCTTCACGGCCGCTACAATAGACCACTGCTAAAAAATATATTTTTGCTAAGGTGCTAAGTACTTTTGAGCGAGTTAGTTTGCAGTGGTGTAAATTAGTTGGAGTTGGCATAGACGGTGAGTCTTCACGAAGAAATCTTATAAGAAATCAAAAGGAAAGAGCAATTGCTATGAATGTGCACGAATGTGATTTAAACAATGCACAAATGCAGAATGCATTGCATTATTCACCAACAAAAGTTGTGCTCTCAGTCAATTCGACTGAAGAACGTTATAAATGTGTTAGTAAGTACCATCAACTTCATTAGATACCACGGTCTTAACTATCACCAGTTTGACTCGTTGGCTTTATTCGGGTCTAAAGGCCGTCGTATACTGGATGCAGACTCATCCAGTATCGGAGATGGAAGGACCTCTGAAGAAGCTGGCCACTCGTGCTAGCGAAACGTTAGAAAGCAATTCCAACATACGACGGCCTTTAGACCCGAATAAAGCCAACGAGTCATCAATCGGCCGCGAAAGCCTCAACCAATTTATCACCAGTTTGAAGCATTTTTGATGAAGTCTCTTCAAAAGACGATGATGTGACATATTAAGACGAGAACGAAGAGAATTACGAATTAAAGTAGCTAAACAAAGAAAAAGAGTATAAATATTTTATGACCTTATAAAATAAAAAGCTCATCTCATGATGAAACACGGCTTTGTGACTTGGTATTCTTTTTAGATATCATAGGACATAATGAGAAGAAAAACGGTTTTCATTTTAGGACATTATTACCAAAATATAATGTTTTATTAATCGTCAGTCTACGATTACAAATACTGTGGAATAGGTCTCTCAATAGTTGCAATTGCCCGATATGTATCTTGAGTCAATTCTTGACAAAGAAAGTGCTGTTCCAGGGGCCAAGGTAAGAAGTAAAAGGGCTGTCATTTTAGAGACGTCAAGTGTGGTCGACTATGACGATGGGGATTGCCCAATCACACATTGCCCCGTACACTGTCGCCCCGTATTAACAGGGCGATAGAGTATGGGGCAAATAAAATCGTACCAACGCTTCCGTCCCTGACAATAGAACTCCAGACCCAACCATCAGAAACCGTAGAAGTTTAGGTGAACTTACCAGTAGCACCGTCGCGCTCGAATTGTTCTAAGACAGCCATAGACTACAAAAGATATTTTTAAGTTCTATATATAAGTTTAGTATTGTATAGATTGTATTGTTAACTTATACCTATAATGGTAACATTATCTATTATGTTCTGTTTTGAAATAATGACACAAATAACAAAACATACGCGACTGCGTCCGACTGGGAGTACTGGTCCGCGACAATACAGTATATTTGTCAATAACCTGATATGAATATCGAAGTGTTATGGAATTATGTATGTATGTATATATGCACAGCTGATTGCTGCCGCCGCCCACGGAGGCGTGCGCCGACATTTAGTAATAGACTAATGTTAAACGTGTGAACTCGTTTCATTGCTTTCCGAACATATCAAATATATATTTCTAAACTAAATTGACATTTCGGGTATTAAAAACCCCATTGCTTCTATAGGAAGAAAAACCACCACCACCAACATCACATAAACTTCCTTTATCTGATATTAAAACTCATCTACTATTTTCGCTGAGGACGAGATCGGAGGTAAGAGGTAAACATTATTGCAACCGTATGCAAATATTATTTAAAAAGATTAATTAAGTTCTTAATACGAGTAAGACAGATTTTTCTTTGAATCAACATCCAAACACAGATTCTAAACTTTCAGATTTCTTCATTGAAGATTTTTGATTGATTTCCTTAAGGTCATCGGATAATTTGAGACTGAAATTAATAGACAAATTCTTTTCTGTTTAAACTGTTCGGCTGTGGAATGCCTTACCGGTTAATGTCGGACGTGCTCAATATTTATCAGATTTTTTTTATTAGTAAAGGCTTACTATATGTTAGAAAACTAACATTGTATGTTCCTGTTAAAACTACACTTATACAGCCTTTTAGTATTTTATTCTTATGGTATACATTTATTCAATGATCAATACATAGATTTATTATGCATCTATAACATGGATCACTATTTTATTATCTTTTACTTCCATGGTTGCATGTCGCTAATAGTACAATTCACTTACAGTTTTAAGTCACTATGTTACATTTTTAACCTGGTGTATTGTAAAGAGTTCTTATCATTCCCTTATTAACCTTAAAAACTATTTTAATCACAGTCTTAAATATACCTACATATATATATATGTATATATATATATATATATATATACATATATATATATATATATATAGATATATATATATATTTTTTAATATAAACAGTAAACCACCGACATCGGGTACAGGGATCAAGACACCGGTGGTAAGGGCTCCAAAGACAAAAACCTCGTCACAATACGGGACTTGTGGAGGAGAACTGCATTCTGCGTCAGTCTTTTGCTGCAACAATCTTACAAAAGCCATATTATAATTATTATTATAAGCACATGTCAAAATTTTGCTTTGATTAATTTAATTAATAAGTCTACATAATTGTGTCTTTCAGTCTGATTTTTGCTTTGTCTTTGCAGTATATAAACGATACCTATCTAATTGTAGTTAGTTGTTGTTAGTTTGAGTATAAAAGAGCTAGCGCAGATTGATGGTTTACAGGTTATTAGCTGTGGAACGATGAAGAGTGTCCTGATCCTGACAGGGCTTGTAGCCCTTAACTTGAACGTCGTCGTCTCACATGATGAGCACAAGTTTAAGGCCGGTAAGAAATAACTATGCATTCTTTTAATTTTCTTCTTTGAGCTTAAAACATTTTGTAACGATAATTTTAAACACTTTATATAAAATATTAGCAAAACTACCTATCATATACCTACTACTTATAACTTTATCTATGTAGGTATTGTAAAATTATCTACTATTTTAAATATCCTGATTTGCCGAATGTCATACTTTTTGTTGGCTATCGTTATTGCACTGTAACTTCAAATAATATATAAAAAAAAAATCTGACAGAAGATTTCGACTGTAAATGATAAATGATCTTTATTTTGTAAATAGGTTATAACAACACTTTTACAAGTCAATATATTTTTGTAAGTAGATCCGTTTGAACTGTTGCCACACACTATTGATGAGAAGAAATCAAACTTGATATTCCCTTGGCGTTCAACGCGTAAAAAAATAATACTAAATTGAAATACAGTAAAAAACAAACACACTGAACTTTAGATGTCAATACTTACTACACATCCCCCTGTGATCGATTGTAGTCGTAATTCAATATATATTAATTTCAATATTCAATAATTTAGCTGTCTGCGCTTCTTCTATGTCGCGCCTTTGAGTGCTACGTAAGTGCTTGTTTCTGTTTCAAAATGACGACAGTGATGAAATGTGCAATTGTAACATACATACTTATAGATGTGCTCTTAGCATATTTGCAAAAAAAAGATATCGATTGTTAGTGAAGAGAGCCTAGCGACGATATGTTTGTCCTAATTTAGTAGTGAACAAATAAATGAAGCGAAGACGTTATTTCTTTCATCGTTACCACCTGAACATAGCCCGTAAAGGACCAAAAAAATAAAAATTGCGATCTAACTTTTTATTATTAGTTTGTTCAAAGCCGCAGACACCGATATGATGCCCATATTTGTAGCCAGCGATTTGGAAAAGATACCCCCAATAATCTTCAAACACCTAGATATCTCCAAGTTACCCAAAAATGATATCCTGCTGCAGGTATATAAAAGATATTAAATCATCTTATGTGACATCAAAGCAGTTTGATGATCTAAAAATTCAGCTGGAGTCTATGAAGAGGCCTATTTCATCGTGTTGTGTCATGAATGTTCAGCGAGAGGATGTCTGTACCTATCAAGAAGAGGGCTGGAACAGATTACCTGAATATGTGACACGCTACACTAGCTTATTAAATATTAGATGACATAACACATTATTCTACACTTGTGGGCTAGATATTCTCAAAAACCGTATTATGCGCTCCTGGTCCAATATAATAATGCTTCTAGAATTTAGGTAGATTGCTTCTACGCTACGATGCTGTTCCCTGGTCCATAGGATTCTGTCTAATGTTGCTGATGGTTTGCAATCGCTAATGGGCTTGCGCAAAAGTGATTGTGTATTTTACTAATCATAGAATAAGCATATTTTACATACTAGTACCACTCGTTCACTCGCTGCGGCTGCGGAGTATGGCACTATAGTTCAGCGGACTGGGATGGAATGCGAACATTCTTTGCATCCTACCCATGGAGGCAGGTTTGCTTCTTGCCGGATAATCCCAATGTCGTTGCCGACTCTGTCGCGGATGTTGTACTTCAGGGTATGGAACTTTTCATTCCATTCTCCCTGATTCCCACAGGTGGCAAGTCCCAGCCCTGGTTTGGTAGAACCTGCAAAACGGCGTCCCGCCGAAAGCGAGAATGTTATCAAGCATGGACTAATGCAGCGACAGCACGGGATGTAAAGACACACAAAGCACATTAAAGAAGCAATTTAACTTTGCCTCCAGGTCCCTCTAGAGAATAATTGCTGGGGCGAAGTCGGCTCACATCGGCAGAATTGGCGAGAGACTAGTGAGTCTACTTTCCGGAACTCGCGCATTCTGGTCTCTTGACAAAGCTGTCCAGGGAAACTTTTGTAAGCCATCCCTTCCACCTCTGCGCATAGGAGATAATTCGTTGGCCCACTACGCTAAAGAAAATGCCGATCTTCTGGACACACTTTTTGCGTCCAACTCGACCCTGGACGACGGGGGAAACGCACCGCCGACCATACCGCAGTGCGAGAGCTGCATGCCGGAAGTCCGGTTTACACAAAGGGCAGTGCGTAAAGCGCTTCTTTCCCTCGACGTTCTTAAGTCGAATGGGCCCGATAGAACCTCTCCTATCGTGCTAAAGACGTGTGCTCTAGAGTTGGCACCGGTTTTAACGCGCCTTTATCGGCTTTCCTAGTCTCTTGGCGTAGTTCCGAACTCATGGAAGACAGCTCTAGTGCACCCAATCCCTAAAAAAGGAGATCGCTCGGATCCGTCCAACTACAGACCCATAGCCATCACCTCCTTGTTCTCCAAGATAATGGAGTCCCTTGTTAACTGCCAGCTCCTCCGGAACTTAGAAGACCACCAGCTCCTCAATGATCGACAATACGGCTTCCGTCGGGGTCGTTCAGCTGGTGATCTTCTCGTTTACTTGACTCACCGGTCAGGCAATCGAGACCAAAGGGGAAGCATTGGCCGTTAGTTTAGACGTGGCGAAGGCCTTCGATCGGGTCTGGCACAAAGCGCTTCTTGCGAAGCTTCCTTCTTATGGGCTTCCCGAGAAACTGTGCAAATGGCTCACCAGTTTTCTTACAGACAGAGTCATCAAGGTCGTTGTTGACGGTGCATGCTCCGACTCCAAGTCTGTTAATTCTGGTGTCCCACAAGGCTGTGTGCTATCACCCACGCTGTTTCTTCTGCATATCAATGACATGCTGCAGATTAGCGGCATACATTGCTATGCGGACGATAGCACGAGTAAAGCGGTTTACACCGGCCGCGCTAACATTTCTCGGTTAAACGTCATCGAAAGCCGATCCAAACTTGTGTCTGAAATCGAAACTTCTTTATCAAAAGTTTCAGATTGGGGTCGACTTAACCTAGTCCAGTTTAACCCCACGAAGACACAGGTTTGCGCGTTCACCGCTAAAAAGATGCCATTGGTCGTATCACCTCAATTTGAGAGCACTTCCCTAACTGCATCAGCCTGTATCGGAATCCTTGGCGTCGATATATCAAGCGAAGTCCAGTTTCGCGGTCACTTAGAGAGTAAAGCCATATTAGCCTCGAAGAAGATTGGTGTGCTAAAACAGATCGAGACAGTATTTTACTCCGGTCCACCGCCTGCAACTTTATAAGGCACAGGTTCGGCTGCACATTTAATACTGTTCTCATCTCTTTGCATCTGCACCCCAGTACCAGCTTCTCCCTCTTGACCGCATTCAACGGAGAGCGACTCGCATCATCGACTTCCAAGATATTTCTGATCGACTTGACACCTTGGCGTTGCGTAGAGCTGTAGCTTCACTCTGCATCCTCTATCGCTTGTATCATGGGGAGTGTTCAGAGGAATTGTTCGGACTTATACCGGCTGCTGGTTTCCGCCATCGTCCTACGCGACAAAATATCCATCCCCATTACCTGGACGATTGACACTCCACCACTGTGCGCTTTTCTAGAAGCTTTTTGCCTCGCACAACCAGCTTATGGAACTAATTGTCGCCTGCCGTATTTCCGAACCGATACGACCTTCAAACCTTCAAGAAAAGAGCGTACTCCTACCTAAAAGGCCGGCAACGCACTTGTCACTCTTAAGTTGCGGGTGTTCATGGGCGGCGGTAGTCACTTACCATCAGGTGACCCGTCTGCTCGTTTGCCCCCTATTGCATAAAAAAATAAAAAAACGTTTGCGTCTCGGGACGCCCGACAGAAGTGATATCTTAAACTAAACTACCGCTGCCGTATGCGTGAAAGAAAGGGAAGCCAGGCAGACTGTCGCCGTAACGCGTTACGTAAGAGAATAAGAAGTTATCACTTCAAAATTGACACTTAGTATGAAATAAATAAATAGATCTTATTAACAATACACTTTAATTTTTCTAAATTTCGTAGTAACACTTTTTGCATTTTTCTGTAAATTCGTACTTATAATTATTTTATCAACATATATATTTTCGTAACTTAACAGTTGATGCAGATTTCGTTTCTATGCAAAAGAAGGTGCTCTGTCTATTTGAAAGTGATGACGAAAATGACGATTCGGCAGACTGACACAAAGCTGGCATAAACTATAACATTGAAGCAAATATTGACAAATACACTGTAAGCATTTCTATTTTTCTTTTTATAACAGAGCTCATATATTTTCTTTAAACTGGCCGATAATACAGTAACTTTTTTATATTTTTTCTAGAACAAGAAAGCGGTTGAGGATTTCTTGAAGTTGTATAATACCGGTTTCATGCCCAAATATCATGTGTTTTCCGTATTTTATGAAAGGATGAGGGATGAAGCTATAGCTATTTTCTACGTTATGTACTACGCTCAGGATTTTGAAACATTCTACAAAACTGCATCTTGGGCTAAAATGTCCCTTAACGAAGGACAGTTCCTGTACTCGTATTATATTGCTGTGCGTCAAAGAAATGATACCCTAGGAATTGTGCTACCAGATCCTTATGAACTCTACCCTCAATACTTTTTCAACATGGACGTTTTCTACAAAATGAACGCCAAATACTTTCATAAAATTGAGAACTTTGATACTGAATACGGCATAGTAAAAGAACAGAACAATTATGTATTTTACGTCAATTACTCCAGCTCATTGACGTATCCCAACACGGAACAGAAGCTAGCGTACTTCACTGAGGATATTGGTTTGAACGCTTACTATTACTATTTCCACACCCGCTTACCTTTCTGGTTTAACTCTGAAAAAAATAAAGAATCCAAAGAGAGTTGCAGCGAGATCGACTTCTATTTCAAGCTGTTAGCACGTTACGACTTGGAGCGTTATTCTAATGCTTTAAGTGAATTGTTGGAATTCTCTTGGATATTGCCATTCAAAACTGGTTATTACCCACAATTGAGTGCTGGTGTGCTTCCATTTGCTCAAAGAAGCAACTATTATGATATTTATAGTGAGAAAAATTTCGAGGCAATCCGTTACTTGGATGCTTATGAGAAGACTTTCTCCCAGTACCTCCCGCAGTGCCACTTGAAGGCTGTAAGTATTATCAATGTAATGACATACATACATATATTATTTGTATTAAAATAAATAACGCTATAATAATTCATTTAATGTAATTTGTAGTCTGATAAAGTAGTTAACTTCACAAACCCGAACGCTATCAACTTCGCCGGTAACTCCGGGCAGACCCACGCCGATTTGTGCTGTGACGAGATCATTGATTATCAGCACTCTTACGAAATTACTGCCCGTCATGTGCTCAGTGGAAGTCCGATACCTTACGACAAGTTAGTACAAACAGTTAGAAATGTAGTTGCTGCCTTAGAATGTATACTGGTACTATTTTTTTTTTTTTAAACGTAATTAAAAATTTCTCTGTATACAAATGTTTACATTTATTTTTTAGTCGTTAATTTATATATTATAAAAACAGGAAAAAGAAAAAAAAAAGAAATCACATTTTATTATTTAATTTACAGGTACACATTCATGCCAAGTGCTCTGGATTTCTTCCAAACTTCTCTACGTGACCCTGCTTTCTACCAGCTATATCAAAGAATTGTTAATTACTTTATTCATTACAAGCAGCACTTACAACCTTATAGTTATGATGATCTTCATTTCGTTGGTGTCAAGATTAATGATGTCCAAGTAAGTAAACTAGTTACGTACTTTAATTACTTTGACTTCAATTATACCAACAGTATAACGTCCAATGCTGAACAGCTGAAGAAACCCAAACACAGCTATGTGGTCCGTCAACCTCGTCTAAACCACGAGTCTTTTTCCGTTAACATTGACGTTAGTTCTGATATTGCTAGTGATGCCGTCTTTAAGTTGTACATTGCACCAAAGTACAATAGCCATGGCTACCCAGTCAATATTGAGGAAGAAAGGATGAAATTTTACGAATTGGATATGTCTGTACAAACACTTCGTGTCGGAGATAACAAGGTGGAACGCAATTCTAGTCAGTTTGTATTCTTCAAAGACGACAGCCTTCCTACAAATGAGATTTACAAGTACCTAGAAGAAGGAAAGGTTCCTTATGATATGTCTGTTGTTCCTAACAATATGCCCAGGAGGCTCATGTTGCCTAAGGGTACTCACGGTGGATCTCCATTCCAGTTCTTTCTATTTGTGTATCCATTCAACGGTGTCAGCAAGGATAAAGAAATCTTCATGAAATATGACATGGACTATAAAACCTGCGGCTACCCGTTCGACCGTCCAGTCAACGCGGCGTCCTTTAAACAACCCAACATGTTCGTCAAGGATATCGAAATCTACCACAAGGGGGAAGTTTTCCCATACCAGCTCAACATTCCATCTTATTTTACCCACAATAAAAACTAAATCTTTAATATAAACTATATGTTTCTAGGTGTAACTTTTTTTTCATTACATATTTAGCTATGCCCGTGAAGTTGTCGTTTAAATATCGGAAAACAGAAATATGTCGCTTATAAAACTTTTACTACAAATGGAGTATCTGCCCAGCTGAGAGATATTTAATTGTCTTTGTTAGTGGTTGACACGAAGAAATGCGACACACAGACCTCAATATGGTCATGCAAAATGCAACCAATACCAAGGTCTCCTAAGATAAAAATAAGGTTTTAATTTTGTTAACATCGAAAACATACTATAGCCTGACTGCGAATCAATAGATTTTTAATGCAACTATTTTTTTGGGTAATATAAAGAACTTTTTCCAGAACTTGCCATCCTTCACGGTTTTCACTTAAAATCAAACGGCACTCAGTTGTTGCAATGTTTTCGAGGACTTTGTTTCTGATTGTCGGCACTCTGATTTTGTAATTATATTACAGACGTCTGCGTGATTCTGAAAACTCTAACGAATAGGGTGTTGAGTATTCTAATTTTGTAACTGTCTATTTATAGATATGTAAATACGTATGTATAGTAATTATTTATATACCTATACTAGTTCCTTCGCCTGAAAATTTGTTTGTGACTTTGTAGTAAAAAAGGGCGAGGTGAAAGGGCGAGGCCCCTCCCTGCATCCCCCTATATCTCGGAATCCTCAAAGGCGGGCAGCGCACTTAGATACTTGAGCTGCAGATGTCAATTGACGGCGGTTGTCATGTACTATCAGGTGACCTGTCTGTTCATCTGTCCCCCTATATTATATAAAAAAAGAAAAGACTACCAAAATAGCTCGTTATGATAATTTAGCACTTTAGTGGTTTTATATCTAAGGAATCACCAAAGATGAAAATGTTACAAAAATAACAGGAGTCTTTGAGAACGGTCCCCTGTCGAGACCGAAAGTAGTCGGGCATCCCTGAAATACATACGTGAGTGAAACACGTGTATTTAAATAAATGGGGGCTAAGCCCATTATTGATTCATTTTAATTCTAATAGTCCCAAGATGAATCTGGGCACTTTTTTATATATATAAAAACCTACCATAGTCGCTCCGGCCTGCCTGATGGAAAACAATAAGTGGAGTCCAAGAGTGGTGGTCTATCTACTATCATCATTGCATGGAAATTTTTTATGGATTAAATTGGCAAAGTGGGACTAACTATATATAAACACAGACCAACAGGCTCGTCAAAGACAGAGAAAGTGAGTATAGAGAGGAAGAAAATGGATATAACCGATTCAGCAACTTTAAATCAATAGAAACAGACAGAAACACACACATAAAGACAGAAGATTAATAGAAATAATCTGTTGCTTGTTTGTTATAATTATTTTTCACAGACTAGCATAAAAATAAAAATAGTAATATCATTCATTTCACATACTTTATTCATATATTATAACATAGCAATTAATATCTGCTGTAATCATAGTTACATATTATTTACCTAATGTTGTATCCAAATTAATATATTAATATTAAAGTACATTCTCATTTTATTTTTTTATGATATATTAGGACAGACGAACAGAGAGGGTCGCCTGATGGTAAGTGACAACCGCCGCTCATAGACCCTTACAACTCAATGTTGCTTGTGTTTTGCTTGAAATAATGTGTTTGAGGGACCCACATCCCGCACTAACTTATATAAATTTGCCCAACGATTAGGACTTTAAATATATTGAATGAGGTTTCCTACCGTTTAGTGTATCTATGTGTGTATACATATGTTTGTTCTTGAGAAGGTGACACTGGATTATGTTAGTTATCTTTAGTATAGTAATAATCTAAATTAATGATAGTTTATTGTTCTTGTTGTGCCCAACTCTCAGTGTGACGTCCGGTGCCGTCGTGGCTGGACGACTTACGTTTTATTTTATGTATATAAGTAAATTGCCATGTCGTTCTCGGTGGAGTACAAGAGAGCAATCTCATATCTTTCCGTGGGTCTCAGACTTGGACTCCAACTATTGCTTTCCATCAGGCAAAGAGGAGTCACTATGGTAGGCTTATACATAAAAAAAGTCATCAAGTGCCCGATTGACGGCAATAGGCTGGTTCTATTACGTTACTGGGACCAAACTCTAATTAGCAAAATTTTATATCCTGTATCACTACCCACCTTACATGACGGATTCTATCAAGCCGTACAAGCTCTACGGCGTGAAAATAAATCATCATACATACTAATATGACAAACACACACGACAGGTATGACGGACATACACTCATAGAAATATAATTATTCTCCTTGCGCGGTTGGATAAAAAGTGCTATTTTCGACATATAATAATATATGTACCTATAGTATTCATAAGCTTGTGGTGTGTTGGTGAAAGCTAGTCATAATATATTGATGTATGACAAAACTGCAAACGATGACATATATCGGACATTGTGTTCATAAGAAAGTGCTTACAGAATTAACGAGTTGCATATTCATGGATGCGAGTTCTTTGTACTTGAACTTTTCGTTGTTTTGTAGTTGGTAATGAAATGAGTTTTTCTACTATGTTTTTGTTTTCCCTAAAGACAGGAAAGAAAAAAAGGAAAGGATATTGCTTATACAGATAGATTGGTGAGTATAAGCAATAACACAAGCAAATCATACATATAACTCGAACTGGCTGTTGCTGGGATGTCCGATATGCCAAGGATATTATTATTAAGCCCTGGTGCAAAGGACGAGTTGCAAATTTGAAGTGTGTATTTGTATGTATCCTGTACTCGTGTTTCAATACAAGTAATTGATCTAAAATAAATGACTTACGACTTAGCACTTAATTCTTTGGCATTATTGCAAACATTCAAAGTTTCAAAACTTCACACATTGATAAGTTATAAATTAAACCAAACTCTACTCTGCTCTGCAGCATACGCAGTTAATAAAATTCGTGAACTAATTCGCGAGGTCCATTTTCTAATTTTCATAGTATAATTTCGTATGCTATTTTACTGTGGCTCAATGCCTCTTATATTCAGTCTGACTTTGTACAGCAGACAAGGTCTATCCGAGCAATTTATAGTGAAGATCATGATTATTCACTGAGGCTGAAATCCAAAGAAATAAACGTAATGACAGTGGTATGGCAGTATATTTATGAAAACTTGATTATCTCTTATAAAAATAATGATTATAGTAAAAATAACAAGTCGTTTCTAGGTCAATGTGTGTAATTTTAGAGTAAAAACCATATCATCAAGGCTTTTACTCTAAAATTAAAAGCAAAATTTTAGTCTAAACAAATTTAAGTCCAGAGTTAAACGAAAGTTGTCCCTCATAGGTTATTAGTGGTAGATTAAATGAGGGACAGAAGCGCTTGGATCCAAACTGTTAGAGATTCACAGGCTATTTAAAATTTCGTCATAGGAACAGTTACAGGCCTAAGAGGCAGCGCGCAGTGTCCCGCTTCTTGAAGGTCTGCGACCGAAGAGTGACGGTCGCACCACCACCACGGGTCAATGCCTGTTGGGAGTGGCAGAAGAATATAATTGTGATTCTCGCCCCCCACCCCCGATCATTGGCAAAAAGAGGAACACCGGGGTGGTTTTAAGTCGGTAAGAGTCCGACAGACCCCTTCGCCCTTCCCAAGTGGCAAAGGACATCCATGAGAATCTTCCATCCCGTAAACAAACAAAAAAAAAAAGCCTATTTTAAATACTCAATATAATGTAATATGAGCTTTGCGTTACTCTTTTTCCATCTTTTATGTTTTGTATTGCTTTTCTCTTCTTTTCGCGTCATCTTCAGTTACCTTATTTAAATGGTTTTCTTTTAGTTTATTTACTAATAGTAACATACTTTAACCATTTGGCGCTTTGCGGTTATAGATACACACAGGCAGGTAACCAATTATATTATCTTTTCAATATTAGATTCACATGTGACTAGGCAACCTATACTTGCGGTGACGCAGTGTGTATTAATATATAATTATAAATATGTTTTTGAATTGAAAAACAAATTAATTAATTAAAAATGAATTTGAATTTCGGGCTATAGCTGCGGTGACGCTGTGTGTATTCATTTATAATTTTAAATAATGTTTAAAACAGAACGATTTCGAATAATTGTTGAGCAATTTTATGAAATAAAGAAATTAAAATTTCAATTTGGAGAGTATCGATTACAAAGAGCAAAGCTGGAGTAAAGCACTCTACGATTGTAAAATATCTGATAATTTATTCACTGTTGAATAGATGTTAAATTTAAGGTAGGAAAAGTCTAGATTATTCTTAAACAAAGAAACAAAATTGTTCTATGTATTTAAGATACCATAGACAATAATTCACTTTTAAAATAGGTTAATAATTGACTTCAACAGCGCTCGAAGTGTTAAACAGAGGAATTTTTCGTTACCGGTATTTTTTTTGAATAAAATGAAACGAGATGTAATTTTTATTAATTCCGTTAATGATTTATTATTTATTTATTTATTATATAATATTTTATTATATTAATTATTTTCTTCAAAATTTAACTAAACCTAGAGTACCACCTTATCTAAATAAATGTTTAAAATCGGTTCACAAAGGCGTTGATATCGCGTAACACACAACAAAAAATTTTCAATTCGAGAACGACCTTCTTTGAAATTGGTTAAAAATACAGATGCATAAGTTTGACTTATAAAATCCAGCCTTTGTGCTTCGACGTTTATAATGTATGATACTAATACAGTATCTCTTCCCACATAATAGCATAGAGAGAAGCATAAAGAGTTCCGTAGCAGATGGAGTTAGGTAAGGTCAGCAATGCACAAATGACTCCTTATATTAGATTTAACTTATAGCTAATAGTAATCTTACCATCACCTCATGAGTTTGTTTGCAATCTTAAGGGTATAAAACATTATAGTTTGAAGGTTTTACAGAACTATTAAATTTTCTCGTGAGGAATATTAATTTAACTAAAACTTTTCATAAGATTGCACCCTACGGGATTAAAGAACTTTACATAAAACCTTTTCAACAAATATTACAAATTTAACTAGTTATTATAATATCAACTTCATTTCAAAGTCATAAAAACCGTTACAACGCTTAATTATTAAACCACATTATTTAACACAGTTATTTAAAGACAATCTCATCAATCAGTTAGGGATCGGGATTAAAGAACTTTACATAAAACCTTTTCAACAAATATTACAAATTTAACTAGTTATTATAATATCAACTTCATTTCAAAGTCATAAAAACCGTTACAACGCTTAATTATTAAACCACATTATTTAACACAGTTATTTAAAGACAATCTCATCAATCAGTTAACCTTCGCAGTATAAATACTTACATTAATGTACTTTTAATAATTTAAAATTACACTTACCGAAAATATCTACCTCTAAACCATTCATAATCTGTCACAAATCACAAAAAAAAAAAAAACAACGGAAATCGTTCATTCGTATAAAAAAAACTTTAAATTTCAAAAAAAAGAATGCACTTTGAACGCGATGAATAGAAAGTAGGTTAACCGAGTGAACGGTGGCACGATACGCGAGCGGGAAGGTTGAGACGCGCTGGATAACTGGCTACGAGGCGTAGAGACTCTACGGTGCTACAACGCGACGCAACAGGCAGCGCGGGTCCGCTTAAACGGTAGCCGGTTTTAATGGACAATTTCGTAGCAACGCATATGAGTTTCATTACTGTTAGCTGTGATGTAAGGTTTTACTTTTATTTTTTTTAAGCTCATCAATAAGTATATAAGCGATATTATTTACTATTACTTTTAATAAACTTGTTCGTTAGTTCATCATTAGCAAACGTTTTTTATTAACTGCTGACCAAACAGCAAGGTATTATTAGTGTAACGTGTCGTCGTGTGTGTACGTGTATCTGTCTTTGGCATCGTACTCTTAAATGAATAGACCGATTTTGATGAAGAAAAACGAATTTACAGAAAATCTACTAAATCGTTTGAGTATCATAAGCTTTTTTCTATTCGTTGGAGGGGTTTTCAATACGAGGTTTATTTAAATATAACATTTATAGTTAACCTTGCATAAGTGATTAAATTTTAATATTTATAGGGGTTTGAATTCATAATGCCTAAATTACATATTATGTTTGTTTTATAAATACAATACAAGAATAAGAAAATATTGGAATATAGAATTTAAGTAATATATCTTTATGCTGAGCTGGCCCATAGGTATAGTAGTTAGTAACCCTGACTGGTAAGCCAAATGTCGTGAGTTCGATCCCACCCAGTACAAATATCTGTGTGATGAGTACGAGTATTTGTTCTGTGTCTGCATGTGATTCATCTATAATATATATGTTTTTTGTTATACTATTTAGCAGCAGTCTGGTGTATTTTTGATAGAATTATTAATAAAAGCAATGGTTTTATTAATAATTCTGTAAAAAATACACCAATCATTACCATTAATTAGCATTCTAAGCAATCAAGCACCATGTCACTTTACCCCTTGATAAAGAGCACCCGTCTCAGGGCTCAAACTAGTTTAGTTGATATCAAAGACACGACAGTATAAAAGTTAATATGTTTATTTATTAATAATATATAATAATAAAAAACATGTTTTTTTATTTAACCTTGTCAGTATTACCACAACGGATCATGACTACAAATGTAATTAATAATAATAATTCAGAGGCTCACGATAGGTTAAGGGCCTGATGCAGAAGGCAGTCTTTCTTTATAGGGCATGTATTGTGAGAAGGTTCCTGTCTCTGGAGCCTTAACTCCCGGTAGCTTGGTCCTATACCCGATACCGGTGGGACACATTTTTTTTAAATATATTTTTAATTTTTAAATTTGATTAATATGTCTGTTAATAGAATAAAGAAAATAATAATTTATTAAAAACCATATTTGAGGACAGAAAGGGAAGGAAATGGATATTGCTTATACAGATGGATGGGAGTATAAGCAATAGCTCAAGGAAACCAGGATCGCTGACCTTTAACTCAAACTGGCTGGTATCCGAGCCCTCGAACGAGTCATACTTTATAAACATACATTAAATTCTTGTGGCTACCTCCGTATACAGCAGAAACACAAAACAACAACATCTAGCGACGAAAAGCCGAACTACGTAGCAACTACTCTAATGACGTAGTACAATCCTGAGTTACGAATGTAAAGTTCTCGGGTCTATGAGTGCGTAATCAGGCATGATCATCTTGCCTCGTTGGAGGATCTTTCCTTTGTATTGAAGTCATTGTCAAAAATTATTTCGAATTTATTTCGATAAACGATTGGCACTCCACCACTGTGCGCTTCTCCAGAAGCTTTTTGCCTCGCACAACCAGCTTATGGAACAAATTGTCGCCTGCCGTATTTCCGAACCGATACGACCTTCAAACCTTCAAGAAAAGAGCGTACTCCTACCTAAAAGGCCGGCAGCGCACTTGTGACCCTTGAGTTGCGGGTGTCCATGGGCGGCGGTAGTCATTTACCATCAGGTGACCCGTCTGCTCGTTTGCCCCCTATCGCATAAAAAAAAAAAAAAAAAAAAACATGTGAAGTGTTATTTTATGTAGTGGGAGATGCATTTTGAGATACACTTACGAAAAAAATACTACTGGTTTTACTGGTTTTATATATTTATTACAAATTTTACTTACTTTAATCAATTACTGGCAACATTGGTTGAACATTACTTGTATTCTGAGCCCGCAACAATTAATAATAGACTTGCAGGCGTAATTTCTAATTTAAATTAGCAATTCTTGTATACTTCTAAATTCAACTATTTCAGGTTGGGAACAAATTTTGTAATGATTGAATTTAATTAAGGCACAAGCTTTTATTATTTTCACCTGTAACGTACTTGCTAAACTAAACAAATGTTGTAAGTCAAATTTTACTAACTTTTTATTGAATACCGATGGGAAACGTTGCAGTTGCAGATGGTCTTAAATCAAAATCTGATGATAAAATCATTAGACGATTTTTTTTTATTCGATTTTTTTCAACTTATTTTGTACAAAGTGCGTGTAAAATTCGAGTTTTCCATATTTTCTATTCGTTCTTGATGATTGAGGTTAATTAAAAAGACTCTCCTGTTAAACAACACTGCTAAATCCGATATAGTGTAAGTACGCTAAAACGAAGTTCAGAATTGTTTATTTGATAATAAGACGGGCAGGTGTACTAATTATCGTTTTGATTTTCTTTATATTTTGTCGATGAGGTGAGAAATTATAAACAATTTTTTTTAATTCTACTAAAAAATAAATATTGTTGTTAATGTCAACCTCATGTGATCTTTAGGTATTTATAATCTTTTTTGAACGTGCATATTGGTATATGCACGTTCTTAAGCCCTCCTAAGCCGCTAAACAATTTTAAATGAAATTTGTGTGTTTGAGTCTTGGTGAGGTCGGTCGATAATAATTAGATTTACAATGGGACCATTTAGGTAGAGCTGCGATGGTGTCCAAGAATAATCTAATGTTTTTTTTAATATTTATATTACATTTGACAAAGCGCTCTGTAGTTTTATAAGCGCTTAACAGTGGTAGAGCCATGTTTAGGCACGAATGGGCCGGCTCGACCGGTGCGATACCATGGCCTCATAGAAAACCGGTTGTAAAGTAACGCTTTTGTAGCATTTCCCCGAAATGAGTGAGGTTTCCGGCAGCAATCACACGGTTATATGTTATATGTTTTGATGAATATTTATATTATATGGATAATAAAGTAACGTCAATTCGTGTAATTTTTAAATAATAGTTATTAAGTAGTAGACAATAATTCACTTTAAAAAAGTAGACCGATTTCAATGCGTCTATCATAAAATTTAAGACTTATATAGTTTTCCCATGGATGCCATTGTCAGAACCTAACCATCCTCTCATTTAACTACATTTGGAGTACATCCTTTCCAATAAAAAAAGAATTATCGATCTCGGTTGGCGTGATATTCCGTTATTCTTTCATTTGTCGTGCACATACTTAATGCAAATTGAAGTCTTATATGTTTTTTTTTTTATATTAGCCTACCATAGTTGCCTGATGGAAAGCAATAGGAGGAGTCAAAGAGTGGTGGTCACCATCCTCATTGCATGTCTAGTCAATGCAGCATGGTAACCCTCACTATGGCGGCCTGGTGAGATGCTTTTTCACGCCCCGCTTAAAAGACCCGGGATCAAAGTGGAAAGGAAACACGTGCGCTGGTAGAGAATTCCAGGCTTTTACCGATCGGCACAAGAAAGAAGAGCCAAACCGTTTAGTTCGATTACGTATATTTTCGACGCACAAACGGTGACTCCTCAGGCCCGCACGTGTAGTCCTGTAGGGGAAGGGAGAAGGTGGGACCAATTGGAAGAGCTCATCAGAACACTCCCAGTGATGGAGGCGATAGAGGACTGCCATAGAGGCGACATCTCTTCGCAACTGCAGAGGGTCAAGAGACTGTGTGATCTCAGGACAGTCGATAATGCGTACTGCACGCCGCTGCAACCGATCGAGAGCGTCAAGCAAATACTGCGCATAGCCGTCCCAGAGATGAGAGCAGTACTCCACGCAGGAGCGAACCTGGGTCTTGTCAGAAAGACACAGTTGCTCGGGCGAGAAGAACCGTCTCACCTTGTTCAAAACGCCGAGCTTACGTGAGGCCGCCTTAGTGACACTCTCGATGTAATCGCGCGGATTGAGATCCCGACAAATATCCATACCCAGAATACTAAGCCTATCCTGCAGTGGCAGTTGAGTGCTCTGAAGAGTAGGAAGGGGAAGGAATGGAGACTTTTTGGTAGAGAACACACACGCTTGTGTTTTCTTGGCGCTGAACTCGACCAGATTCTCACAGCCCCATTGGGAAATGCGGCTCAAGACCCGGTCGAGCTCAGCGACAAGCTCCTGTCGTTTTTCCCCAACGTCTGCCAGCTTGGCAGTAGGATGCCCGAAATATCGCCCGTTCACTGTACTGTCGTCTGCATAACAATGTATATTGCCAAGGGCCAACATGTCATTGATATGCAGAAGAAACAGCGTAGGCGATAGGACGGAGCCCTGAGGTACACCAGCGCTTACCTCGTGGAAGTCTGAGGCCGCGCCGTCGCAGAGAACCCTAATGCGGCGCTTATGGAGGAAGGCAGCAACCCAGTTGCAGAGTTTAGGTGGCAGACCAAATGCAGGAAGTTTGGAGAGAAGCGAGCGGTGCCACACCCTATCGAAGGCCTTGGCAATGTCGAAGCTGATGGCCAAGGACTCCCCATGCCTATCCATAGCCTCACCCCAAAGGTGTGTGACGAACGCTAGAAGATCACCCGTGGATCGGTTCGGCCTAAAACCATATAGCCGATCATTTAACAAGGAGTGATCCTCTAGGTGGCGGATTAGTTGGGTGTTGATGATCCGCTCGAACACCTTACAGAGTATGGAAGTGACGGCTATAGGTAGGTAATTGGCTGGATCGGAGCGGTCGCCTTTTTTGGGAATGGGTTGAACATTCGCTTCTCTCCAGGCCTCCGGAACAATTCCTGAGGAATAGGACAGGCGATACAAGCGCGTTAGTACGGGAGACAACTCAGGTGCACAGTTCTTAAGAACCACCGCCGGAATACCATCGGGTCCACTGGCTTTCCGGACATCGAGTGAGAGTTTTGTCATGGATGCCGTTGTCAAAACTAGATCTAAAATAGGACCACACGGAAAGCTTTCAAATTAAATAAAAACAGTCGAAAGTATTGAGGTAACAAACATAAAAAAAATACAGTCGAATTGAGAACGGTTGTAAACTAGTGTGCCTGGCCTGTAGGTCTAGTGGTTTGTGACCCTGAATGTTGTTACATGTCGTGGGTTCGTTTTATACACGGGACGGTGTAACCAAAAGTTGCCCCGAGTATGGGTTTTCTTTGTGACCGTTATTGTATGTTTTTGTAAATTTCCGCTCGACACAGGAACCACTCCTAGTGCGGGATTTATCTTTTCTTCTTAGACAGAATTTCTTTCTAGACTTTTTTTTTTAAATGTAGAAACCTCCACGAGCCGTCACCCCACCGGGGCTTTCAGTGGGGTGGTGTGTCGGAATTGAACCGGCTAAAACCAAACGGTGTGCGACACTGCGCCTAAAATTTAACATCTGAAGAACAACCTGTGTTTAATCGAGAAGGTAGTGTCGGGTTACCCTTTGCCTTGCCTAGCTTGAGGCGATGACCGTTGGATTGAATATCATAGATCGTTCTCATTTTACTTATTCTTCATTTTATGTTGAAATTAAATAAACAAGTAAAAGCAGTTAAGAACAATAGTTTATCAACCAACCGTCTTTCCATATTTTTTTTTTCTTTAGGAGCTATTGGCAAGTTTTAGAGACATCAATAAAAATAAATTACGTTGTGTTTTCTATTTTAACAGTGTGAAAACTTCTACAAAAAATTAAAGCACTTCATCATTATATTGACATGCCATGAACGAAAAATTAATTTAAAACTTGAGCGATTCATATTAGTCATAATATTCGTAAGCTCTTGTCAGGTGGTGACCAGTGGCGATTTCTCGCCGAGAAAAATAAGGCCGTAGTGGAGGATTGGCTAGAGAGGTGACATGGCAGCCTCTCCTACCAAAAGACGCAGGGACTTACTAGACACGGTGACTTCAGGAAGTACCAGTGTGACAACGTCTGTATGCCTTCAGGTGTGCATACGTGTTAATAGAGTTATACACAGCAACACAACTACCTTCCAAGGGTATACCTAAAGGCCGTGGCCAAAAAACCCAGTGGGGTGAAAACCCGTGTTGTTTCTACAAGTTAATAAAGGCTGAATAGGCTTGTTTTATAATTATATAAAGAAATTTAAATATTATAGTCGTCTGTTTCTCGATGAAGTTGATAGGGCTACCCCATGTGTTTCTGACTGAGGGAGTGGGATATGATCTATAAAATAGTATATATACTATTACGTAATTGACACTAAATCATGGTTTACAAGATGTGTTCTTATAAGATGCCACTGCTAACCTGTCCGTTGATTTAGGCATGAGTTTATAAAAAAATAAAAAAGTCCTCTTGAAGTAATAATTTCAGACACTAAAAAAAATCTAACACAAAGTCTACACAATGAGAGTTCAACTTATACTAGTCACCAAAGAAACTTATCATGGTGTAATATCGACCAACAGGCGATCTTTAGTAATCCTAAAAACGACATAATTTAAGAGAATTTATAAATGTGTATGTGAACGGATGTATTTTGCTTTTTCATACAAAACTAGATGAACGAATAACGATGAAATTTGGCACACGGATAATTTGTGACTTGTTTTATATACAGGATACCTTTTATAGCATATTGAATGATGTCTGTG
The DNA here is from genome assembly GCA_947561695.1 of Tyria jacobaeae. Classification (NCBI taxonomy): domain Eukaryota; kingdom Metazoa; phylum Arthropoda; class Insecta; order Lepidoptera; family Erebidae; genus Tyria; species Tyria jacobaeae. The sequence continues at coordinate 19,049,820 of OX387211.1, read as the reverse complement.
TAAACGGAGCCGAACATACAAAAAAGTTTAATTAAATAAGTTTTGTTTTAATTACATTAGTAATATTTTATTAAGTGCCGTAAAATGTTTTATAAAAGATATTAAGTAAAACGAAAGACTGCTAGTTAAATGTTATAGGCACTTAAAGACTGAATTATCTAAGTACTAAAGTATATATGTATATATGCACTACTATATCCTCGAAACGATAGGCACAGGCATATCAACGTCCACGTTTTACAACACCATAATTTGGTCCGTAGAGTTGATTTAGACGTTGGAGGGCTTGGACTTCCCGGCACCAGTCATTCCGTGTGATACATGCGACCCTGACTTGCTTAAGCTATTGTTTATATCCTTATATCTTATATGTATGATGGCGGAGACGTCGACCGGTGGCAGGTTCAAACCCCAACCAGTATACTACCGTCGTTAACCCACCCCTTTTTTTTTATTTTTATTGTGTGTGAACCCTCTAGGGCCGTCATCCCACCGGGGTTTTCGATGGAACGGTGTGTCGGAATCGGCCTGACTAAAACCACACGGTGTGCTGCGCTTAAGACATCTGAACCCCTACGGTCCCCTGATACGGTCGTCGCTTCCTCGCAGTTGGCCACTATAGCAGGTGGAGGGGAAAACCCGTCCCGACCACCCGCAGCCACACTCAGGGCGGTATGAGGCACTGGTAAGCGCGTCTCCGTGGCCCGGTTTGCCGGCGGCTAATTGAGTCCGAATGAGGTCGTCCTCCCGGGCCCACTCCGCCGCCTCCTTCTGCGAGATAACCTTCTCGCACAAAGTTGCGACCGCGGCAAAATAATACACACACACTACCGGCCATGGAGCGTATGATGGCCGGTAGCGACAGCTCTCCTCGAATTACTGCAGTGAGGGCCTGACGCTGCGCCGCTCAAGACGAGGAATCCGCGAACGTATGATGGGCCGAGTCCTCACTGCAGTCACAGTGATGGCAGACGGGACTCAATTCCCTCCTAGCGACTGAGTGCAGGTACTTTTCGAAACAGTCGTGCCCGGAAAGAACCTGCGTCAGTCGGAAGGAAAGAGTCCCGTGCTGCCGCCCGGCCCATTTTACAATGACCTGCTGGATCGCCTCCACAGTGGCAAAGCCAACACATAGAGCCTCCAGCCGGGACGACCAACGATCCATAGTGGCTCGGCGAGCGGTCTCACGCCACTCGCATACCTCTTCAGGCGGGAGCCGATTGTCACTACCCGCCCGGAAATCAATCGTCCGCCGATTGACTTCGGCGTGCACTTCCGCCTCCAAGTCCCACGGGTCTTAATCCCACCCCTAACACAAGCATTTTAGCCTAGCTGTTAACAAGCATACTAGTGATGTTTGACCTTTGACCCACGTACTTTTTTTTAAAAAGTACGTGGGTCAAAGGTCAAAATCTGTTTAAGCTATATCCCGTTCTTTACTTTAGTAATACCAGGGCTTTACAGAAAATTGGTTGTGAAATAATACTTGTATATTCGTGAAGTTAAGCAATTCCTGAAACAAAAGACATGTCAAAGAGGGAGTGAGGCTGACCCCCAGCCCTGAAAGACGAGTGCCCTCAATCCCACTTGCGGCTCTTAAGTTGCAGATGTCTTTGGGCAGCGATAGTCACTTACCATCATGATCTACTTGTGTGAATCATATACTAAAAAAATTGGCTCTTTCAGAAAATGCGCAAGCCTATACTGTATATATTTTTAATATTACTGACCTTCACTTTCTTATTATATGCAAACAAAAAAAATCATTCAAGTGAAACTATTAAATATCCATCTAATCACATATAATTCTTTAGGGGCTATTGAAGGACACGAGCCTTTACAAACATAGCTAATCACACGTACTAAATGTAATAAATAGGCGCACCCTAATAATTTGTAAATTGTCCCTACACTTATAAAGTTCACTTATCGCGATAGTCAATTCATCGCTTAAATGAGATGCTAATAAAATATAAACCATAAAGGCCAACGCACACTTGTTTATAAATATCCTGGTACACAGACATTCGACTAATAACAAGCGGATGGAAAGTTTCACAAACTGCATTTTGCTCCACACATACTTTTTATAATGTTATCACAGCAAATCGATTCTCTTTATCACCCCAACCCATTTAAATATCACAAAAATATTTAGCGTGAAATTGAGAAAACAAGGAATATTAATGTAAGAATGACAGATAACAAATTCAAATGTAATTTAGTTTCCCAACGCCAACGTTTCGTTTTGCAGAAATACTCGTAGACAAACAATGCTTGCATTTCCTCCTGCCCCTGCCCCTTCCCCACCCCTCTTCCCCTCCCTTTATCGGCCCTCTCCCCTTTGAACTCCCTCCACACCCTCAGAGGCGGGTAGCACACTGACGCCTCTCGAATTGGAGGTGTCCATGGTTGTCACGATTTCCATTTGTATAGGCCGAGGTTTGCTCTTCACTAACAAAGTAACACTAACACTGAAGTTAAATTTAAAACTGAAAGCGGATGATAGTATTAGTATGATATGCTTCAGATTAGCAGTTTTCATTGCTATGCGGACGATACCACGAGTCCATCTCTTTACGTCAGTCGCTCAAACCTTTCTCGGGTAACGTCATCGAGAGCTAATTCAAATTTGTGTCTGAAATTAAAACCTCTTTAGAAAGAGATTCAGATTGGGATCGACTTAACCGCACGAAGATGCAGGTTTGCGCATCCACACTTAAAAAGATGCCATTGGTCGTCGTATCACCTCGCTTTGAGAGCACTTCCCTAAACGCATCAACCATCATTGGAACCTTCGCGTCGATATATCGGGCGAAGTCCTGTTTTGAGGTCATTTAGAGGGTAAGGCCAAATTAGCCTCAAAGGAGCTTGGTGTGCTAAACAGGTCGAGACAGTATTTCATTCTAGTCCACCGCCTAAAACTTTATAAGGCGCAGGTGCGGCCGCATATATTTTCAAATCTATGCAGGGATCAGCTTCTCCCTCTTGACCGCATTCATCGGAGACTCGCATCATCGACTACCAGATTATTTCTGATCGGCTTGAAACCTTTTACGTTGCGTAGAGATGGTTCTTCACTCAGCATTCTCTATCGCTTGTTGTATCGTGGGTAGTGTTCTGAAGAATTGGTAGACTTATACTGGCCGCAGGTTACCACCATTGTCCTATGGGACGAAATTTCCAACCCCATTACCATGATAATTGGCACTCCACCACTGTGCGCTTCTCAAGAAGCATTTTACCTCCTACAACAAACCTGTGGAATTCATTGTCTCCTGCCATATTTTCGGAACTATACCTTCATACCTTCAAGAAAAGTATGTTCCCCCTACCTAAAAGGCAGGAAACGCACTTGTGGGCGGCGGTAGTTACTTAACATCAGGTGACCTATCTGCTCGATTACCCCCTATCCCAATCCCAATAGTATGTAAGAAGCAAAGGTGATACTCGGAGAATGCTGAATATTATTAATTTAAGAACTCCATTTCACGGTGATAATTATGACAGATACAGTATATATATTATATTATTTAAATTAAATTTGTACTTTCTTGTCACCTTAATTGAGTCAGAAAAGGGTGAGTAATTTATGAATTATGCACCTAATTGAAAAATAAATGGGTTTGGTATAATATTTTCATTAAAACATATACTTTCCAAACTTTTAAACGTATAAAAATAAGTATTAGAAGAAACTGCATTAACACGAAAGGCTATGCTAATTATGTGCTAGCGCCCTCTTTTGTAAATATTTTATTATATTTATAGCGTTAGTTGATGTATTAGTTTCTTAACATTGTGTAATGTTGATAAACTCAAACACTAGATGGCGCTAATGACAAGGTATAGTGAACTAATGACATACATTAGCGGTATTGTACTCTCCAAGGGGGGTTGGCAGAGGCGTAAATATACCAATTTGCCAATCATAATTTAGTCCCATTTACGTAACAGGGGCAAATCTAACGCCGTCATGCAGACACTTTTGATATATTTACACGAAAGGGAATCCGGCATATTGCCTATACATACGGATTGGACAGTAAAAGCAATAGCACCAACAAGTCAGGGTAGCATACCTATAACTCCAACTGACTGGTGCCGGGAAGTGCGACAACTTTATCTTATATAACAAATTATTTAATTGAACTCATTTTAACTCACTAATTAAAATAAAGAATATATGATATGAAATTACATTGGTACTTCATTTTTAATCTACAGTCGCACGGTCGGTAACAATACTGCCTAACATACAGAAGAGCTTTTAATGTTTATTAAAAAATCCTCCGCCTCTTCTTTGCTCTATACTTTTCTGTCTGTATACGCTGTCGGTCTCTATCGCAAATAAATAAACCATGTATGTATAACCATGTATGAAGCGAGTACAAGAGTGCCGCAGAAAGAGACAAGAACAATACGTTACTGTATATTCATGAGGAAAAAATTACCCCACACTTTTAAGTGATTCTGAATACAAAATACGAACTTTTAAAATGGCATAAATAACTAAAAATATTTTTTTATAGCCATTTCGTGATAAGCGAGAAAGACGTCGTATCTAAAAAGTTTTTGAGTATGATGTGAGGAGGAACGATGGCTAGATAATGGAGAAAGATGATGTTACAATGGGAGTAAATTATGATAGTACTTGCAGCCGACTTCTTCGGGAGGGTAGAAGTAATGAAACCCACGCTCGAGACGATTTGTGAAGACTCTCAAAATGCAGTATTATTTCCCTACAAAGCCTATAATCTACTATCTTATAATTATGACATACTTATATGGTAGTAATTATTCGTTATCTTATCATTCTCGTTCAGCCATCGTTCCTCCTCACATCATACTCAAAGTTATACGATTATGACGTGTTTTACTCATTGCTTATCATCAAATACTTACTTATAACAAACTTTGCTAATTCTACACATTTTAGTTTGTACTCAGAATCACTTAATAGTGCAGGGTAATTTTTCCTCGCTCGGTGTGAGACAACAGAATGTGTGACGTATTTTATTTATCTTTTTCTGTCGCACAATTGCCCAGTGTCTACTGTATTCTCTATCTACATGTCTACGGTCTCTATGGACAAAATAGATGAAACGTCAAAAAGCTGATCTGTTATTGTGTTGGGTGTAACGTGTTCGTTCAGTGTTGTGTATGTCTAATATTGTGTAAGTTTAAAACTTACAGAAGTACCTATAAAATAATTCCATTCGCTTTAACTGTTTCGATCTTAACTAAGCATTTCTTGTAATATGGGTTCACACACATATTTGTTAATAGGTACTACGTAGGGATATTAAAATTACCCTGTTCATGTAAATACGTATAAGCAGGTACTTATGCATACGTTTTTTTATTAATTTGCAATGGTCGAGAATCGAACTTCAGACACTTATTAAGAGTGCCTGTAAACATGGTGAAGTAGAGGTAATGACAGATAAGTATTTATTAAGTAGGTTGCCCAAAGACACGCATTTTATTAAATTATGTTTCCATTACAAAACTATAATATCTAATGGTAATTTATGACAGATAAATCATAATGAAAAATAGTAAACAGGTATTAAGCAGGGCCTGCTGGTCTAGTTGTTAGTGACCCTGAGTGCTGAACCGAAGGTCGTGGGTTCGATTCTCACAGCAGAATAATTCGTGATCGACAAAAATAGTTGTCCTGAGTCTGGGTGTCATTTCTGTCTGTTGATTGATTAATCCTAATTTGTCTTCCGGTTTAGTTTGCAAGAGTTGTCTATTTGAATAATGGCAAAAATTGTTGTATGAATGATGAGTAATTTTGGATCAAGTTGCATCTTAATTTATGAAACTAATAAACGTATGAATAATTGTGTTATGAGGATGATCATTTTTTATTGTAGCTGGGTGTAATTTATGTGTAATGAGTATGAAAAAAAAAATAAGGCTGCCCTTTGGACCTATAATTTGTGTATATTACATATTAACCATGTGGTACTTGGTGGAGTACACTAGGGCCACTCCACCTCTACCTTAGGTTTAGTATAAGATGACTAAGGGATTGGACTATTATCAAGCATCAATCAATACATGTAGTCATACAGTGGCCAGTTGACAGTTATAGGCTTGCCCCGTTAGGTCAGTGGGAAATAATTCAAATTGCCAAAATATGAGTGTTTAATTTACCTCTGCCCACCCCTTAATGGATACAGGCTTGAGTAGATGTATGTATGTATGCTTAGCTAATATTTAATGGCATACAATATAAGTTTATTTTATTTATCTATTCCGTCCATGTAAGTAATGTACTCATACTACATTTTCTGAAATATTTAATACTGAAGTGATCACTAAAGAGGATGGCAGGTGACAGTAGTTGGTATAAAAGCTAGCAACAATTGGATTCTGCATCAAATAAATCTATAAATTACTTGATACTGTCATGTTTCAAAATTGGAATAACTTTTAAATATATAATGCAACGATAATGGCATACTTTCCATATATAACTTACCAATATATAAAAATATGTACCTATTTTTTAAAATAATCAGGTTTCAGTACAAGTTGTTATAGCTCTTATTAAGGAATAAGGCCCTTTTTTAAGGTGTTCAAGCTATTAAAACACAGGTGTATTAACTTCTACACCTGTATTTTAATTAATACTAAATAAATTAAATGTTGGCAAGAATGTAAGGTCTAACAATACCTTTGATTCCTAAAAAATCCAGTCTTATTACAGTCTGCCCAAAAAATTTGTAAAAAATTTCATCATCCATGTATGTGTTGTGTAGGTTAGTTACTTTATTTTAAATATGTATTTGATCCACTGATGCATATGCAATTATTACACTAGCATTATTTTTGTATTTGTATGCATAAATATTATGTTTATTTGCATATTCTGGGTGCTTCTATTTAATGGTTATATGTTTCCAAAAGTACTTACAGCTTATTTTGTTTATACTTTTTCTAGAACCCATAGTACAAAATATGCTTAGTAGTTGGTCTTTTCTAAAAAGAACAGGAAAATATTGTGTAGAAAGTATTACTTATAATTCATCGGGCACCCATAAGGCCTCATTAATAGAACAATAACAAGCTGATATCAAACTTACTGTGCCTTTTATCAGTGTTGTTAAATCATATAAGTCTAAAAAGGCGCTCATTTACACAGAAACTGGAAAACGACAACGACTTACCCAAAGTGCCAAAATGAAAACAGTTATTTATAAAAAAAATAGTTTAGAGTATGGAGTCAAGATTCTTGACAACCCTTGGAAGCCAATCCAGCCAGTATCACTTAAACGACCAGCAGTGTCAGAAGCTATAGAACGATCTGAGAAACTATCGAAATTGAGTGAAGCTAATCCCAACTCGCAAGTGGGAACCTTCAGCGACGGTCACCACTGTAACCATCAAGATCTAATTACACCCATATGGATGGATGGACCAGATGTAGTTTTACAACCGAATCGCCAAATTCGCATGGAGCCATCTATGGAGAACGAAAATCGAGAATCTAGCTCTGAAAAAATATTTTAATTAACGGATCATCTAATTCTCATCACATACCAAAATTAATGAAATGGGCTGATAAACCATACAGTCACATGGACGGCGCCAGGGTTTTAATACCAATGCATCCACCGGTTTTGAGGAGGCTGCGCCTTATAAATCCACTAAAAAAGTAATCAATGTCTTAAGCCCTTAATGTTATATGAACTCAAACGACGAAACATTAAAATTGTAATAATAATTAATAAAAGGTGATTGGAATAGTCATGTAACCTAAAGGTGACACAAAATCTGTATTAATTACCTTTTTTCTGGATTTTGTTCGAGTATGTTGTAAGTGCAATAAACCAGATTAAGCATTACAAATATTTTTTTCATTCTAACAGTTTCCATTCTCGTTGAAAAACCGGAATAACCGCCAATGTGGTAGATCTCCCAGGGCACATGAATAATAATAAAGCGAAGATGACATTCTCACATCTACAAATCTAGTAATCTGGTTCATTTGTTTCTTAAACGCCTATTTCAGTAATTTTTGTTAACAAACAATTATTTAATGAAAAGTAACATAGAAAATGCTTAATTAATGAATTTAATCATAGATTCATAAAAAGGACAAATAAAGGCCTATGGTCCAGTTAATTCAATGTTTTAGCGTACATGACATAGATAACTATTTTTGTAACATAATGGGCTTTTTACTTTATACCTTCTAAACTTTTAATTTAGAATTTTGTTCAATTTTAAAATAATAAGAAAAAGTAATTTATCTACTGCACAAAAATTAAATTACAAAAATAGTAGTAAAATAGACTAAAAATTGGTAATTTTTATTTAAATTCCTATATCTCGAATACGGGTTTAGGGTATGGCATTTCATGGTCAAATCAGTCGGTAATTATTGTAACTACAACCCTTGATGTTTCTCGTCGACTTAACCTGTAACTGCATGTATTAACAAGTCGAGAAGACCGCCTTATCTACATATATATATATATATATAACATTTTCGTATCAAGCTGTTTGTGGTCGCAATATTCTGAAACGGCTTTTATGATTTTCTTATGTACATACATTTGGTATGTATAAAAATAGGCCGTAAAGTATATTTCATACCGCTTGTGATTAGGGTGCTTATTTTTTTAATGGCAGGTCACTGTTTGCTGAGTCATCTGGGAATGTATATACGAGTAATTAGTAAATAATAAATAATATTGTACTTCAAATTATTTTTATGCTAATTATGAAGGTTTAAATGTATTTATCGATAAGTACTCTTGGTTTTACAAAATGTATAAATACAGTAAGAGAATTGTTCAACGGGGCATTATTCTGGCCAGTGAAGGTGTGTTATAACTACACGTGGAATACGATAACATATTTGACTTAAACATAGTGTATGATTATGATCTGTAAAACTTAGAACATTCGAGTATTAAAACAGATTTTTACTATTTGAAACAGCAGCGATGTAGTAAGTTTCAAAATCACGACAAACTCAGAACAATTATAAATTAACTGAAAGCTACCTGCGATATACAGGCCCGGTCCGTTGAATACAAGCAATATCTAACGCGTCTTGCACATTGCAGTTATTAACTCTTCAAATGCCTGAACAGGCATCTTTCCAATGATTATGAAAAGTAAAAGTAGTATTACTTATCATTAATAAATGAATGAATTAAGAAAGTAATTTTAGAAAAAGTTGCCAATTAATTTATGAAAAGAATAAACATGAATAATTGTGTTGTGAGCATGATATTTTTTTTTGTGGCTGTGTGTAATTTATGTGTAATGAGTATGAAAAAAATGTAAGTAAGTTTATCAGCTATCTGGTTACCTTATTACCAGCTCTGTTTAGTTTGATATCAGACGGCCTTGTGTGAGATATTTGATGTTACTATTAGCTAGCTTTAAAGTAGCTAGTGTCTATAATTAATTTGCCTAGGCAGGACTGAATATATCATTATAAAATTGAGGTCTACTACACTTGGTCCGCAGTTACATATGATATTAATGTGTACGAGATAGATAGAAACTTCCAAACGAGCTTGCAATGTAAATGGGTGCATTCCTGACTGTATTCCCAAAGGGGTAAGCAGAGGCGTTATTAACACCAATTTTGCCGACCATAGTTCAGTACTATCTACGTTATATAGGGCAAGGGAAATTGGGAGTATATTGAAACGCATACAAATTATATATTTCAAGTGTATCTTTGTATATTATACTATAGTTGTGCTTCTCAATTTGTGTCATATTTAAGACATCAAAAATTACCGTTGTGATATGTGTACGATCCAATGTAGTTTTTGCTACTAGGATTAAGTATTCGTTTTAGATTCAAGTTGTGCATAATCTCGGATTAAAAGGTTAATCAAAGATTTTTGCGTTTCATTTAGTATCGCCTGTCGATTTTTGTTTTTTTGCTCCGTGATTTTCGTTCCCTGTTCAATATTATAGCTATGATTCGGTTGTCCAATAAATAAATTCTGGCCATTTGGCTTCGTGTTGTATGTGTTGTTTTCTTGTATTGTCATGGCCGATATCACGATTTTATCCCCATCGATAGGTCTCTCTTTTCCATTTGATGGCGCTGTACCTTGGTTATCTCCCTCTACTGATATAAACAAGGCAATTAAATTTTGTTTGTGTAATAAAAATAGAGAATAGAATAGAGAATAGAAAAATAGAGACCGCAATAGCAAAATATCACAATATCTTAGTACTTACTCATAACATTCATGTTAGTATTTTTTCCTGTTTGCGATTTCGGGTCAGATTGATACACATTACCTTCTTGATATGTGTAAGAACCAATATTGTAATCAGTACCAGGTCGAAGTCGATAAGTATTATTCGTCTGTACAGTTATGGATCCGAAATGTGTATAACCTCCATTTTGCTTTTTTATTTTATTCATTTGCACTTGATCATCTCCTAATCCAAACTTTTGATTTCTTTGCTCTGTGTATGATCCAAGTGTGACTTGAGTTCCAGGATCAATTACGTATGTGTTGCCATTCTGATAAGTTTCGGATCCAATAATGATTGTCTTTCCCTGGCCTTTTGCTATACTTAGGGCCACGATTAACAGCGTTACTAAGATGCTTCTACGAGCCATGACGACTAACTGATCGAAAACGACTGAATGATTCCTCCTTGGACGAGGGTATTTGAAGCTTGTTGACACAAACTTGCTGCGCAACATTTAGTCTTTATCATGATCTTTGACCTAATGATTCGCATGCTTAGATATATGTATATTATCGACTTTCAACGTTCGTCACTAATGTGAGTCATGAAACTTATTATCAGTGCCGTAGTTTCCTAATTAGGAGCAAGTTCCATAATATATACATATATTAGGCACTCTTCTCGGTCAATGTTTTCATGACCTTTGTTATCTTAAAAGAAATATGTGTATTTATAAATAATATATACTACATTCAGTATTATATCGTATTAGACCCTGTTTTTTTGGCTTGTGGAAATCATCATGGGCCATCATCATCATCAATCATATTGATTGATAGTTACATCATACATTCTAAGAATGACAACAGCTCTAACGATTGCGGCTTTGAGGGAATCGAATCTCATTCGACGACGCGGCTCATACTGCGAGTGACGAAGGAAGTGGGTAAACGCAGTCATGCTGCTTTATTTCTTATGGCCCTCGCATTGCCTCTTATCCAGCTTGGAGAGCTAATCTTTTAGTTTTATTGGCAGCGTCAAAGGAGTTGTTACGTAAGCAACAAAATAGGGTGCCTCGTAATGAATGTTATGATAATGAGCCGGGAGGGCAATATTTGCTACAACGTGAGAAGCGCAAGGAGCCAAAGTATAAACACCATTATGCATACCTACTCGTGAGGCTTGCACTTCAACCATTGCGCCATCATCCGTACATTTATAAACTGTGAAATCCAACATTTTATTTCATAAAATTAATCAGCAATTATTAGAATTTGACCTTGTTTTATTTTAAGTGTAAAAGATTCAAGATCATGGAATCATCATGTTATCTCAACTATAGGTTGGTTGTCGAAAGCAAACAAGCTTATAACAACTGTATTTGCCTGGAATGACTAAATACCGACGTAGTATAAATCTAAGGACAAGCTCACGGCCATTCATTTGTGAATGTTTTTATTATAACATAGTTCATACTGTAATAACATATCATATGTTATCGTTTTGGTTAAATTTTTGATCTTAAAATTTCGAATAACTAGTTTAATGTACAGGCAAGGAGGATGGTATCTTTACACGAAAAAGTGTCCAATAATAGCATCGCGCCAGTTCACTCCTTGCAACAGCGGCGTTCATGACATTCTCTTTTCCTTGGTTCTGCTATATGGGAAAGAAGAAATGGGGAGTTGGGTCTCCGGAAACCTAACTAATTTCGGCGAAATTCAACGCGAGCGTTGAATCGCAACCTTTTTTATGTGCTCGTGCCATAACATGGCTCAAGTTGCAAACCCTTCACTTCTTAAGCACATTGTTTTACTGCGTTATTTCTCCCCTTCCCTTCTAAAGTGTTAGAATTCTGAATGGGCGGCCTTATCGCTAAATGCAAAAACACAAGATGGCAACATACGGGTTGTTTAGGTGTAGAAAGAAGAGAAAAAAAAAACATTTTATTTAGACAGGTTCAAATTTAAAACTAGGTACTTATATTAGATATCGAAAAACTTTATTCCTGAGAGAACTAAAACAACGCTTGTGCACTCTTATCTTTTCTATAACCGACTAAAGTGATGTGTAAATAGCACACCGACATAGTTACCTAAATGCAGATCTTCTCGATAAGTTAGACCGTCTTCTAAATACCTTTCGATGTATTAAGGTTAACGAAGTCGATAAAAAGTAAATTAAGAAAGACCTGAGTATGAGCTAAATTTAATCAAATTTGGTTCAGCCTTTTATCCTTGAAAACAACCGACAGGTAAATAAATAGATGGCGTTACTATTGCTTAAGTATAGATGACTCGATTAGGTCGCCGCGCGCCGGCGTTGTATGTCAATAAAAAGTATTGTATTTCTATCCTTGTGTTACTATACCGAATTATATAAAAATCAGTTCAGTCGTTTAAATAGGAAAAGACTACAGATAGAGTTACTTTATACATTGATAATATTGGTATAGTTTATTGTCACTTTTAGTACAGTGACATCTAGTGACAATCGCAATAATGTTGTAAATTTCGTTAAAGCTTATGTTGATGTTGAGCCTAAGCTTTAAAAATAGTTATAGATGGCGCTAACATTTCTGATAAAATGTTATTTAGATAATTTATGAACTTCAACAAGACCATAGGGACTGTTTAATTTTTCAGTCATTCGTTAAAAATGTATTAAGCTAGTGCCGGCACTTCAAGATTTGTCTTTTATATATTTTTAAGTGGGAACCTTTCCTAACATTATAAAGAGGTTTTTTCTAGATTGAATGTAGAAATAATGTCCAGTCTCATTGCTAATAGGACGCTATGTTATCACCGAGTATTGTGGAGCATTCTGCTGGACACACATTACACATTTTTAATTAATACAGCTCTATCATACATACGCACATGCCGTGTACTCCAGCCTGTATCCCCGAAAGTTTAGGCACAGGCGTCTTACATCTTGTAACAAATTAGCCATTCCGAACCCTTTAGCGATGCCAATAATTGAGTATAGCTTTTGTCGAATTCGGTGTTTTTGTGTCTGTTGTATGAATGTTTGTAAACGGAGGACCCGCTTCACAGAAAGCAATAAGGAAAAAAAAGAGTAGACATAATCTACTAAGAAATCATGAGAAGCCACAGTTGCCATGAGACGCTCCCGAGTGCTCTAGACGGCTTTTAAAGGCGCTTCGAGTAGCTCGGATTCACGTGCTCTGTGTCCAGAATCGCGCTCCACCGTGCCTCGCCAAGTGTCACTATCATCGTCACAGGTTCAATTTAGTGATAGCTTTGGCTTTGATAGCTCAGGGGATTGCTATCATGTGGCCCAACGCGTCCTCTCATTTATACCGTATATTATAATTTCTTTTACAGATTTTAACGAGCCTTAATGATAATAAATCATACCTTTAATGTATAATTATAATTATCAAAATAAAGAAACACACATGCATGCACATGCACAAACACACATCTGTGCCACACTTTCACACACGCCCAAATACGCACGTACACACGCACGCACACACACACTCACTCACTCACTCACACAACAACCTACAACCACACACAATCCTAATAATTCGTCAAGATAAGATAAACAGTAAAATAAATCACACGAGATACAGGTTTCTACTTAGTTTAGGAGAGGAGGTGGTTGAGGAGTCAATACAAGAACTTAGCTGACCTGAACCTCACTCACTCGGACAAACAATGCAAGCATTGCTTAACAGTCGGTTTTCTGCGAGGCCGTGGTAATACTCAGGTCGAGCCGGCCCATACGTGCAGAAGCATGAGCTCTGCCACGTTAAATAGGCAACCATGGAAGCTTTGTATGGATATAAAAGAAGTTTTCCAAGTCTTATCCAAGTCTTGAATCATTTGATCTTTCTGATAATAAATTAAATAAGTACATACTTTTTTTTTTTTTTTTTTTTTTCTCCGTGCGGAAATCCCCTCGGATACCACCTTCTGGTGGCATGTCGGACTCGAACCGACTAAAACCGCACGCCATCTTGGGTACTAGATGCCGGGGAACCAGGTACACCCTAGAAAGGAAAACCCTGGAACCCCGACGTACCTCGGGCCACCTACGGTTTGTAGACGGCCCCCTCCAGTGTGGGAACCCCAATGTTCCCGTAACTTCCCCCAAGGGCGCGCACGCTCCGCAGCGTCCGCGCCGCCACCCAAGCCTGCTTCTGCTAGGGTGACAGATGGCCTCATATGTCACCCCCAGGCCTGCGCTTATGGAAAATAAGTACATACTATCACCAATTATCTATCACTGTGTTACGCTAGTGTTGGTCCAATAACTTTAATTTTCTTCATTCTCTTTGGTCTTAATAAAATACTTCCGAATCACAAGAGAGTATCAGTCTCGCAGTCTTTGTTTAGTGAGTTGAGACACACGAGGGAAACGTTGGCAAATTTTGACTACATTGTGCAGAAATGATCCACGAACCAGTCTCAATATCTATAAGTATCATGTTTAGTATTTGTTCGTTCATAATGGGAAAAGACTCACTGATTGTATAGCGATAAAACAATCGACACTTCAGTATGTTCGCATAGATTTTTTAATTTGCAAACTAGTAGATTTGATAATTTTTGCATGAATCATGAATCTAATAAGTTTTCTTAAATAAATACATGGAAGGAAAAACAAACCTTCTATTGCATGGATTTTAAGCTCAAAATGAATATGTTAAGATTGATTTTAAAACGCTTTTAATATTAAAGTTATCACGTTTGTGAATAATAGGCTAATGATTTATAGAAGACTAGCGGCCTGTCCCGGCTTCGCACGGGTGGACAATTATTTTTTAAATATTTTGGCAGAAACGTACAGTAAATGCAGGACATACCTAAATAATAATGTATCTAGCAATAGTGTATCCCTGGCTCCCTGTGGGTTACTACTTGATAGTTGAAAACAAAATGAAAACAGAATAAATGACATCAACGGGTATTTTTTGAAAACAATTCACTGAGGTTTAAAGTATAGGTTTACTAATAATAATTAGATAGATTATATACCTACTGCTATTACTGTACAGTCTATAGTCAATACTCATATGTAGTGATTAAGAAAGCAATTGTGTCTAATAATATAAGGGAATGTATGCCTATAAGTACTTAATATCATATATTTTTATAGAATAAAAAGTATAGCACCCCGACCCAGCTTCTGTTCCTAAGTTTTTATTATTTTTGTTTATTTTAATTGATTTTCAGGAGATATTGTCTCCTGAAAATCAATATGTTTTATTGCAATCTACAAATACCACGTATAACATAGTGTATAGTGAAGCATATATATTCTAACTTATATTTTTTAATTTTATTTTAGGCATGACTTAGTATTTGATATCGTGGCCTGTGACTCAATTATATGCTGCAAAATGTACAAGTAATTCAACCTTGCACTTTGATTATATAATCGTACATTGTTGTTGTTACAGAAAACCGTATGTGCGATTAACTACTCCAATCTTAAACACTACTTTAACCATTAAAAAATAAACACTGATTTAGAACTATCGAATAGACCCAGTTCTACAGCATACGCAGTAAAATATAATGTCGTATGGTATTCTACAGTGGGGCAAAGCCGCTGACATTCAATCTGTCAAAAGCTGTGAAGAAATCTGTACCAACAATGTAAAATATAGATCATCGTTATTCGCTCAGGCGATATTCGTAAAAAAAAGAACATAATGGCGGCGCTATATCAATATATATATATTAAACTTTAATTTAGTTTCATAGAAATTAAGATCAGATTATAAAGGGATATACACCTTTTTTGTCACATGGAATGAACATAAATTTATTCTTCCTGGCTCTAGGCACAAAAAACTAAGAACTCCTTTCTAGGTCAATGTGTGCTATTTTATAAACAAGTCCTTGATAAAATGCTAACGTGAAGTCAAAAGAAATTTAAGTCTACAGTTAAACGAAAATTATGTCGTGTTGTGTTGTGTTTGTGTGTTATCAAAATTTGGGACACCTGCCACCTTGGTGGATATAGCGGTTTTATGTACCCATGTAAACTTTTAGAGTATTTTTAGCTATAAATCAAGAAAATTTGTAAACTGATGTTGTGATTTTCAGGTCGCAGAATTTTAAAATAATAGTTTTTACTTCTTATTGAAATATCATAACATGCATGGAATCTATCCGTGAAACATAATGATAAGATTATGATGAGTAATATTGTTATGTACCATATCGCTATCGGGTATGTTTTGAAAATGAATCATAGAAGTGTTAATCAATAAATTTATTTTAGTTCATTCAAGTAGAATAAATAAATTATTTTTAAATTAGATAAGAAATCACTTAATATAGAAAGTCGAGTGATTCTGACATAGATTAGATTAAAATGTTACTTTCATGCAACGTGTATCAGAACTTCGGAAACCTCGCGTCTTCATATCAGCTTTGATTAGAATGAATGGGAATCAAATTCCTTGGAATTTGGGAGTAGAGTGTTATAGAAAATTATATAGACCCCGTGAATAATGAAAAGCGCAACATAGTTTTTTAGTTTAGGAGAAATCGTTATTTGTTTTCTATTAGGGATTGGCTAGAGAGGCGACATGGCAGCCTCTCCTACCGGTTGACACAGATACTCACCGGGCACGACTGCGTCGGTAAGTATCTGTGTCGTATAGGCCGGGAGCCAACGTCTGCGTGCCATCACTGCGAAAGCTGTCGCGAGGACACTGCACTTCACACTTTAGTGGAGTGCACAGCGTGGGCGCACCAGCGCCTCAACCTCGCGGCGGCTATTGGTTCAGGAAGTCTCTCGCTAGAAACCATGGTTCTGTCCATGGTCCAAAGCGAAAGCGCGTGGGATTCCGCCGCCATATTTTGCGAAGAGGTCATGTTAGCTAAAAAGGCGGCGGAGAGGATACGGGAGAGGGCAAGTACTCTCTCATCCCGTAGAACACGCAGCAGACGCCGGAGAGCACAAAACGATCTCCAGCCTCCATGAGCGCTGGCCTGGGGGTAACGGGTAGGGCTGCCCGTACCCTAGCAGAAGCAGGCCTGTGACGGTAGTGTGACGTGTTCCTCGCTCGCCTCTCAAACTTGTGGGGGGCTAGGCCCCTTATATTCAATGGTGGTGGTACCTCTTGCAAAAGAGGTGGCCAAGGTCTGCAGGGTTCCTGGAAGAATCCCTCCTAGGGTATACCCAGGTCCCTTGCAATAGGCCCACTTGTGCCGGAACACCGTGTGGTTTTAGTCGGTTCGAGTCCGACATACTACTTCACCGTCAGCTCCGGTGAGGTGATGACCCGTGGGGGTTTCCACACGAAAAAAAAAAAATATATATACATATATTTTAAACTATATTATTGATCGAAATAGCTTACATGCATGAAACTATTGGTATAGCCATTGTGATTGTGAAGAAATTGAAATTGAACCACAAACCTTTATATAGGTAGTCGTATTAAAGTTGTTTAATTGTTTATGTTTTTTTTTTAAGAAAGAATATTAGCAAAAAAAATGTTATGCCATTGTGGTCTTCGTCATCAGTTCCTATTCATCAAACAGCAAAAGCACAGGTACAATACAACATAGACAACTTTTGCTTATAATATTTAAAGAGTTCCGTTATTTTCTCTTGAATGCCATAATCAAATCCTGACCTAATGACGAGAGCCCATCTAGAAATTACACCTTTTTTATAAAAAGAAAAATGGCCGTAGTTGGATTTTAAAGAAGAGTTCATTTAGTTTCATACAAGGTTGAGAATGAACTCAACTCTTTGGAAAAAACAGAGAAAATCTTCAAAACTGACTCTGGACTCAAGGAGCTAAGTCTATGTCTCTATCTGTCAGACAGCAATAAAATCATTTAATTCCCTGTTTTTTTTTTTCATATTCAGTGCCAGCCTTTCTGATATATCATTACCACTTCTTTTATCAGTTTAAGTTGCGTGAACAGACACTGCTCAGCTTACAGTCGCAGCGTGATGCTGCATAGCCTATATTATATTAAAAATAAAAATAGAAAAGCCTTTTTAGATAATGATAAAGTAAGTAAACTTAACCTAATCCATTTGCAGTTATTAATTTGCAAGAACCCCTCTGCTGGAGAAGGCCTCCTTCGAAAAATTCCGCTTCCTGTATCTGTTTTACAAATGTTGTCTGCTCATCTCGTCAGCGGTCTTCCTTTATAGCGTTTAATACCTGGCTCTACCTTGTCACCTGTGCCACCGTGGTACACCGCTCTTCTGATAGTCTTACTACGTGTCCCACCCATTACCATTTCAGTTTTTGATCATATTTCTTTTTAGGTCTTAATTTTTGAGTTTTCCTAAACCCAAAATTAGAAGTCGTATTTTTTCTGTTTATTTTATCTGTGTATTTCTAAGTCTGGCATAAGTTACATACGGTAATAGGCAGCTCGCTATAGCTTTGGTTTTAAGTTTCACTGGTATATTTCTTTTAAATATTGCCTCTTGAATCTAGTATCTGTTCCCCTGTTGTTATTGAATTCTCCTTTCGATTTGTCTATAATTACAGTCCTTTTCGAAGCTGATTTGATTTTCTTGTGTATTTATTTCTTCGTATATTTAATTGTCTACTGTATTGTTTGTCATTACGATAGTTACTACAAGGTTCATCTCTAGACCTTACTATTACCTATTTACATTTAGTTATTGGACAATGACTTGTAATTGCGAACTTAATATAAAAGTATGTAATGTATAAACCGCTTGTTACCCATTCCTTCTCCTGTTTCCAATCCTTATAATCGACTCTAGATTATTTTATTCCTCAATAAATGTCCAACCAATGTACAAAAATATTTTTCAATTCTAACCAGAGAGGTTATCTCTGCATTAGTCTAAACTAATCCAGAGATAACCATTTTCAAGTCAACAATCAAATAAATTCTTCAGCTTTACTACGTTAGCATGGATCGCATTAAAGATCTTTTTTTTCCAATAAAATAAAGTAATTTAATTTTCATTCCACACGTTGGTGGAATGCTCTTCATGGGCACAGCAACGTGCCGACCTCGTGGCGGCTATTGGTGTGGGTAGCCTCTCGCTTGAGACCATGACTATATCTATGGTCCAAAGTGAAGGTGAGTAGGTTTCCGCCGCCTCGTATTACGAGGCAGTAGTGGTTGCCAAAGAAGCGGCGGAAAGGGAATGGGAGCGAGCTAGTATCTCCCGTTCTGCAGAAGACGCACCAGGCGCCGGAAAGAGCAAACCGATCTCCGGCCTCCATAAGCTCTTGCCTGAAGGCAATGGATGGGGCTATCCATCGCCCTAGTAGGCCTAAGATGGTGGCGCGACGTGTTACGCGCGCTGCTCTAAATCAGAGATAGGCCATCCACCGCCGCCACACAGCCGACCCGGCTACATGACGCGATGACGGAACACTGTTACACCTGTTTCCTGCTCACTCTCTTCAGCCATATTCTCTTTCACGTAGTCCATCTGTCTTAACTTTTTCGTACTCTACTCTTGTATTCATGAACTTAGTTCAGTTCTTCTATCTCTTCACTTGTTCATTCCTCCTATAATCTCATGTACAAAAAAATTGTACTAGTCAGTCACCTTGAATCCATTTATCAATTTACAATCGTGTGACTCATTTAGTCAAATATGTCTGATATGTACTTGTGGAAATTACTCATCGTGACATAAATCTTGAAGAAAAAATAAATTACATTGTGAAACAATATTTGATCGAAATCTGAAATTTTTGATTTTGAACTGGAGGCCTATTAATATATGAAGACCAAACATATTGCAATTTGTTGGGTTTTGTTCACTTTATCATTGAATAAGTCCCTTGTTGCAGTTTTAGGTACCGGAATATATTAAAAGTATGACCTCTTGAATAAATTTATAATAGTTTAGATGACCACATATTCTCCTGCTTATTCTCAGAAAAAAAAATCTCATAATCACAAGTCATACAGGCAGTTTAAGTTGCACACTAAACTATATATAAACAAAAGATGTCAAAAGTATTTCATTTTCACTTTCTTATTATTCATAAATTAATTTGAATTTAATTACTTTTTAATAACAAAATATCTTTTAACAAAACAGTGCACTCGTTCCTTATATTTTGTATACCTGTTTAGATTAGCTTCCATTAGGTACATGTCTTTTTACGAGTGCTAAATAAACATTTTTATTCTTTATTGCTATAATACATTTTTTTTAATATTGTTACACATATCTGCCGATTTAAAAGAGTAGCCATGAGTTTGTTTGCCGATTTGTTCTCATAAGGCTCAACCATTTGGAAACGGGCGGTTCAAATCAACACAGGTACTTAATAGAATATTTTGAATCATAATTTTGCATGTGTGACACAATGTGTATTACTCTTTATTTAAAAATCAAACAGAACGATTTCAAATAATGGTTAAGCAGTTTTGTGAAATATAGATTTTTTAGTTTTTTTATAATGCATAGGGAGACAAACGAGCAAACGGGTCCCCTGATGGAATTACTTCCACCGACCATAAACACTTGCAACTCCAGAGTCAGAAGAGTGCTGTCCATCTTTAAAAATGGGGAGGGGGGAGAGAGGCAGAGAAAGGGGGTTGGGCGTCTGATAACCACACTCACTCGGACACACAAAGCAAGCATTGTTTAACAGCCGGTTTTCTGTGAGATCGTGGTATCGCACCGGTCGAGCCGGGCCATTCTTGCCTAAGCATGGCTCTAGCGCTGTTGAATATAAACAAGAATATATTTCAACAGGTCTGATCGGTTGAAAATTTGAAATCCTGTTTGAAGAAAATCTTATGTTTCCAGAGCTTTGTTGAAGAAAAACTTCATGGTATCCGTATGTGAGAAACTACTCCAATTACCATAATTTTTCTTTAAAAGCTGTTTTGTATCGATCCTACACTTTACCAGTCATTCGTATCCGTAATGTTCGAATATTATTATCTATGTTGTCACTACGTACATATTTACTTAAAGAATTGATAAAATCAGTATCAACAGCGTTTTAATTTCAAGTTGTCTTTGTGATGTTAGCTGACTGATCTTTACGTTTTCAAGACAGTTACACCTTGTGTGACCACATAAAAAATGCCTTTACCCACAAAATCAAACTTGAATTAAGATTTTGTTTGTCTCTTGCAATTCGTACTGATTTTAATAAAACAGAGTACTTACTATTTACCTATTCATGATGGAACGCCTAGTTTTAGTCAGTTCCAGTCCTAAAACCACATACTACTTTACTGTTGGCTCGCTTAAGGTGATGACTAGCAGGGTTTTGTACACGTTAGAAAATATGTTAATTTATTATAGGATAAACTCTATATCACAATATATAACTTTGATAAAAGTAAACTGCATCATTCGTTCACTACTACAACGTACGTACGTACCGTCTTCGTACTAAAAGTAAATAAGTTTGAATTTTGCTTTTACGCCTTTTGTTATTAAACCGATATTCAATTATAGTTTGAGTATTCAGGGTTAAACAAAAAGGTACAGGTACTCTCTTTATCGCATTAAAATATAGATAGATAGATAGATATTGTTTATTGAATGCTAAATTTTACAACAGCAAATAGTACGTGACAATAAAATGTTAGTGTTATAATGGGTGTTATTTTTAATTTTGCGATTTGTCTTTAATAGACAACCGCTAATGGATCACATTGTAAGATAATAGGCAAGGAATTTGTGGTGTACTGTTCCCGAAAACTAGAAAGATAAATTTTAGGTAAGATGTTTGATTAATATTTTCCATATATTTTTTTTCAGTAACTTAAGCAAATATGTAAATAAATCCTGCGAACAAGAATTCAATTCTCTATAAATTCCTTCATCATGAAATTTGTAATTAAGGTAACTTGTAACAGTGACTGCTCAGCCACGGGTTTTGAGCTTGAATTATGTACAAAGTAAAATAAATGCATTGTGTAAATAATACTTACTTAAAAATTAAAATTGTATACTAAATCTGAAATAGAAAACATTGTAGTAGTAACCAAGACAAGAAATTGTGTATACAAATTTATTTTAGATTTTGTTCCTGTAACAAAAATTTTAGGATTTAAAATTTCATGGCATTTCTTTTCATGGCGAATTCAAGAACGGAGCATATTCTGAATATTGATCTTGGGTCTCACATTTATGTTTTTGATGGGATCTAATTTACTCTAGCTGCGTTTCAAGTGAACAAGTCAATCAACTGCCATCACCCGGCGGCGTCATCAACAAAGTGATGACGGTACTGAGCGATACCAACATGTCCAAGCCAGCTTTAACTTTGATGCATCCATTCTCCTTGACGTGTCCAAGTTCTTGAGAATAAAAAAAAATGAATCTTCTGAATTCTAACTGCCTAATATCTATTCTAAATTAGGGGGTTGCTATTGTATTGCAGGGCGGCGTAACAACGTATAACCTTAACAAGACAATTAAAATGAGTAAAAACCTGATGGTAAATAACTATCCACCACCCTTGAACACCTGTAACTTAAGAGTCGTAAGTGAGCTGTCGTCTTTCAAATTGAGAGGAAAGAGGGGACGGAAGCAGAAAGACAGGAAGGGAAAGAGGAATGGGAGTTTGAAGTAGTAGTAAGAATTGCTCTCAATCGGTCTTATGTGAGGCCGTGGTATTACACCGGTCGAGCCGGCCCACAACTTAACTTCCTCTCCATATTTTTTTGCTGACGTTGTCTCAAAAATGAAAAGCACACTATTTAGAGGACACCTCACACGTGGAAATCCATATGGCATTGACGGTTTTGGTTGTAACAAAAAAAAAAAAGCATATAATCGATAAACATTACAATTCTTCTTGCACAGTCGGGTACAAACAGTCGTCTGTAAGAGATCGCATCCTGCGATGAAACCGTCAACTGATTGCTTTCCTAATATATGTATATATATATTGGTGTATAGCTATGTCTAAATATGGCTGTGTGGTACTTCGGAGTAGAATAGGTCCACTCCATGTCTTCCCGTGGGTCGTAAAAGGCATCTAAAGGATCGGACTGTTATCTATCAGACAGTAAATGCACTGTCATTTAGTGCCCATATGACGTTAAGATAAAGAAGGCTGTAATTATCTTATACGCCTTTGACACGTCTCTCTAACTCTATATTAGATTCCGGTATCACACCCCTTCAGTTGTCAGAGTCGAACATGATCCTGCTCTACATAAAAGGCGGTCCAACATATATAGGCATTTATCTCCCTGTCAGTTTGCTGCCCACACTTTACAAACTTTGTTCATCAATAATCTAAAAAAGCCTTAGTAGGAGTACAGAAGAACACCAACCGGTGGTTTTAGACGTGGATATTCTACTATATCATATCCATGCAATTTAACAAATAATTGAGACATACAGTTAGTACCAGAGACCACTTTATGTTGCGTTATCAATTACCAGAAAGCTTTCGACACAATCCTGCACTCTTCTATATGGACAGCGTTAAGCTCACAACACGTTGAACAAAAGTATTTAGAATTTATAAAGTACCTGTACAACAAAACAGGACCGTCGATACTCATTAAGAGAGGTGTAAGGCAAGGCGACCCATTGTCAATGAGGATTTTCATAGCGGTACTAGAGATGGTCATCAGCAGACTCAGAAACTCAGAACAGGACTAAACATTAAGGGTAAATTTATCAGTCATTTAAGAATCGCAGACGATATTATTCTACTATCCCAAATTGCTAGGGAGATAGAATCAATGATTCACTCACTTAAATCTATGAGTTATGACTAAAAGCCCTTATATCTCGATCATACACCATAGGAATATGTGGATAGTTACATATACCTATGCAAAAACACACCTAAATGTGAGAAGAATGCAAAAAGACCCATATGATACTAGACGGAAAAAAATAATGTTATAGATGCAAATAAATTCTCAAAGAAGTTGAAAAGGCGCTGGGCAGTATGAATGACGACGGTTAGACCTCTACAGTGACGTTATAGCAGGACCCTTCGGGTTATAGAAAGAGAGGGAGAGCAGGAACTTAAAGATAACCAAAGATTGAGGCAAGAGGAGCAGGCATGTCTGTATTTAAACAATGTTTTAAATATCTTTCATTCAGTAATCACATTTAAATCAAAAATAAATTTAACTAGTACTATTGATACCGAATATTAAGTTTAAAAGTACAATTTTTTTAATCAAAAATCATATACAAGCGCTTATACTACATGAGATCGACTTAGCTTTGTAAAATGTACGCAGGAAATAAAGGTATTTTTATTTTATTTTTTTATTTATGACGTTAATTTGATTGTGTCTTCTATCATAAGTGGGCTAAATAATAGTAAGCGAAAGTTTGCATTTGTATAATATATACATATCCAAATGTAGGCAAACGATATCGATCAATCTTACTACGATGCTATTTAATATCCGATCAAAGTATGATAAAGATAATACTATCGCAGACTAAACGCTCATTATATATATCACTTAATTTTGGTCAGTCCTTTATTAGCGGCCTTGCAAATACAGTCGGTAAGTGTTTAAATGTTTATGATTTTTTTTTTGCAAATACGTGCCATTTATATACGTCATAAGGGCTAGGCACAGACTTCTCAAAGGCTCACTTTATACCAAACATATTTGTTTCCATTTTTATAATATATGCAAGCTTAATACCATAATAGTGTATGCTGCTATCTATTAGACTTCGTCGATTCTGATAGATAGCACTTCGGTTCCTTAGTTCCTTTCACGACAGTCACGGGACAGTCAAGGTCACACGACAGTTACCCATTATTGTGTAGTTTTTGCATGCTTTTGAAAATAAATAAATAAAGGAGGCGTGAGAAGGCTATGGACTCCCGAAAGTTTGAGTGTTTAGTTTAAACTTCAGAAGGCGCGCGACTAAGTTTGTCAAACACGTGACAACATAGATTGGAAATAAAAGATTATATGAATTCTACAAATCTACAGAAATGAAATAAAGCTGAAGACTTTGTTTGTTTGTTTGAACTAAGACTTAGTACTAACTAACTAACTTTACATCTCCGAAACTACTTCTTCGATTTGATAAAACTTCTTTGTATTTTATGTGCTCTGGTCAGAGAATCAATGTTTTTGACAACGTTATGAAAACCGCTGTTTGTTCGATTTGTGGTTGAACTTTTATTCCTGTTTATTTCTGTTATTTGGCGTTCTTATGTTATCCATAACATTTTACTCTTCAAGACCTTGTACTTATCTATATTAATAAAGCTGAATAGTCTTTTTGTTCGTTTGAACGTGCTAATCTTTGGAATTATTAGGCGATTTTTAATGATTATTTTTGTATTAGATAAAGTATGAATTTGATTTTAGTTCTGTTTACCCTTAGTTTTTTGCTTCTTAACGACAATTCGTTCATACAGAAAAACAATTGCTGTTTGACTTTCGAAAATGAAAGATAGGAAATCTTTAATATTATATAATTTTGACGGACCCGTTGGTCTGGTGGTAAATGATCCTTCTAAGCAAGAAGACACGGGTTTCGATTTCCATAGAATAGAAATAATTATTGTGTGGTAAGCAGGAGTATTTGGAAATATAAAAGTATGTTTATCAACAGTGATCAACTGATCCCAAACTGAGCTTATACTGTGGTAACAAGACCATAGTATAAGCTCTGTTTGGGATCAGTTAAGATATTACTAAAAAAAAGTGTGGCTTGCCGTAAATGGTTTGTCGGTGATAATATATTCTGCCTACCCCTTTGGGGCAAACAGCCGTGACTTTATATGCACATATTTCTCATGTAACTAAACATAGGACTCATGTTGTAAGTACATGGTGTTGATAAAAAAACAATTAGTGTAATCACAGTACGGTTATAGACTTAAATTATTATACTGCTTGATGTTTTCATATGAAGCTACATATATACATATGTGTGTGCACTTAGATTTTGAAAAGGATTTAAAAAAAAGTTGTTTCTACTAAGTTGATAACGAATCAGGTCTGTCATGTTTGCCAACTAATTTTTATCTGAAAACGCACAAGCACAAGAAAAAGGATTTATGTATAAATATATTATGTACGCATATATGGTGTTTCTTTAGCACGTCCTATAGTCTTGTTGGGTTTCAAAATGTGTGCCGTCATTCGAATTGTCCTAATAGTGAGCGTACCCATTCAAAATAATATAAAAAAAGGTAATATTTAAATATTGCTGTCAAGTTTTAAGCAAACATACATATATACGCTCCTGTATCCCCTGAGGGGTAGGCAGAGGTGTTTTAAACACTAACATTTTGTCAACTTGAATTCGATCCCACTAACATAACATATCATCCCATAACATTCCGATCCCTTAGTCATCTTCTACAACACCCACGAGATGAGATGGGGTGGCCCTATGCTACTCCCCTGAGAACCCACAGCTATTATGCCTATCTGCCGCAGATTATACCTATCTCTATATTATCTACACTGTATTTTTCAGCTTCTAATGGTGGAGGGAGGTGACTTATCAAAACTTAAGTAGTCATCAGTTCTTTTCTAATCGTTGACGGGATTTTTGAGCGGTAGTTTGACATTTGTTTTGGTAATTTGGTTAGTAAAAACACGCTTTACAGTAATTTAAATAAATATTTTGTAGCCTATTGCTGTCATACTCGTTTGTACTGTATACATAACGGTCCGGTCCCTTAGTTGCCTATTACCACACCACTGGGACGAGAAAGAGTGGTCCCATTCTACTTCACCGTGAACACGTCTAAGTTCTATATATTCCAATAATTCTACGTGTTTTATCTCATAGCTGGCTTCCGCACACAGCCTACTTGGTATGTCGATAAAAAGTAGTCATGCAAAGGTAACATACAGATGGATAGATGGCGTTACTTTTGCATTTATAAAACTAGAATACAACTATATCGTAATTACTGCTTAGAGATTAGTATGTAATAAAAATGATATGTTTAATTTTGTAATATTATTAAGTAATATTTTGGCTTAAAGTTAAAGTTATCAGTTAAATATAGATAATTTTGAAATTAATAATTCACTTTAAAAATGTAGAAAACCATCAATGCGCCTTTCTAATTCTTTTGTGCAATACGTTAAATTGCAAACGCTTATTTAAAATTTCGTAATATAGCAATGGGACTACAGCAGAAGTATACTTAGCAAATGCGGATAAATTGCATATCATATAAAAAAAACAGATAATACAGTCTAACATCAAAACAGATCCTCCTGCATATTTGAAGTCGGTTAATTGATATCAGATACTTAAAATATTTTTGTAAATTGAGATGAACTGCTCATAGTAAGTAAGTTTTAATGGATACATTTTCGTATAAATAGTAGTAGTATCATATAGTAATGTCTGTATAATCAATTGTATGCACATACGTACATACACAGAACGACCAAATCGTGATTTCTCATCTACTTAGTCTGCTATTGCTTTTGCTTAATCTATCTACAAAAGCAATATTGCTCTTCTTTCATTCTCTCTTCCTCCTTTAATAGACTCACATTTTTGTGCCTACATAAACTTTACGTTAGTGAAACTAAATTATAAAAGTCAAACTTTTTTTTAAAGACATCTCCTCGCACTAGGATTAATTCCTGTGTCTCGGGGCACTTCACAAAAACAACGGACACAAAGAACACCAGACTCAGAACAACAATTCGAGGATTATACAAAATGTTGTTGTTGCCGTGTGGGGATCGAACCGACAACACTCGGTGCGGCAGCATACTGGCGAGATGACCATTTAAACCGTTACGCCATCCGTGCAGTTCTGTGGGCGTCTCATATCCCATTTGGGAAACCCTTTGGGAAAACAAGCGTCAGTGTGTATGTTTGTACTATTTCTATAAACGGTTTCGTGTATTGGATCATCGGTTAATAAAGCAAACCATCAAAAATTTGAAAACAGGTGATGTAAAGTAGCAAAAATGGGTTTGAATCGACATTTAAAGATATGAATACAGTACAACTGTTATTAAAGTGATCTTCACATCATCATTACAATTTTTAGTAATATAAATGCAAATAAGTTCGTTTGTTTGTTTATTACGCACTCTGTAACTACTCTGGCGATAAGCGTACGAAGAGAATATAAATAAATATATAATATAAAAAAATAAAAATATTGTTATAGGTTATGATATTCAATTTTATTTTAAGCTAAATCACTCTTATTGAAATGAACTTACAAAACTCATAAAGAATTTATTTTGACACGCTTTTGTATTGATTGCAATATTGGATAAATCTTCTTAACTGAAGTGGATTTATTCACAATCTTATCGTTAGCTTCAGATATCCTATCATTATCAACACAAGTATCGCCATTCTGTGCGTTATCAATATCTTGTGAAATATCTATGAAATATTGACGTGTTGATTTGGAATTAGAGAATTAAAGGAATTTGGAGCATAAATAAAAAAGTGCCAGTCAATATTGAAAACCTCGATTGACTAGCGACTGGGTGTGTGTTCATCACTACTTACGTTAGCTCACCCGTAACACAAGCTGGGGGGTGCCCCCCCCCCCACCCCCCAGCTTGGAATTAATAGGAATAATAGTAATGTGTGACTCATGTTAAATGCAAAACCTACCTGGTTTCATGGTCGAAGTGTTACCTTTTTACAATTTTACATTTTTGTTTTGGTACATTTTGCCACCATGACCTATCCGATGTATGAAAGATATGAGAGATTAATTATAGTCGAAGATAGAAATTGTATCATTTAAACATTTCAATTAGGTACTTAAGCATAACATATAACTAAAGTTGGAATGTATTTTTTTTTTAATTTAATGACACTCTATTGAAAGACTATTTAAAGATAAATACTGTAACAAGATATTTTTTAAGGCAACAAAATTTAATAATAAACACAATTACCAAAATTCATCAACCATTATAAAAAAAAACATAAGTAGGAGCTACATAAACCATCAATGATAAAATCACTTCATAACACTTCACCCCCAAATCAGTCTGATTAACTACTGAAGAAATAACGTTGATTTAATTATTGAAGTAATTAAGAAAGAGTTTTGAATCTCAGCAATCCGGAGTATTGCCCGGCTTTACAGAAAATCCGCTTTTAAAAAATGCTTGCATTGTGTGACCAAGTGAGTGTGCTTACTGGAGGCCTATCCCCCTTTCCCTTCGATAAGTAAAGGCGAATAGCACTCTTGTGACTCTTGACTTGCAAGTGTTCATGGGCGGCGGAAGTCACTTACCATTAGGTGACCCGTCGGCTCGTTTGTCCCCTTATAATATAAAAAATAAATTAAACATTAAAATTGCGTATGTTCAAGAGCTCACTACCACTTTGAACATTTCGGTTTAAAATAAAGGTTCTAAAAATTGATATCATTATCTTCCCGTTTTTCCCACTGGTCTCGTAAAAGACTACTAAGGGATCGGACTGTTATATATCAGACAGTATGTATACAGTCATACAGTAACCAGTTAACGCCAATAGGCTTGCCCCCTATTACGTTTGTGGAACGTAATCCCAACTGTTAAAATGGTGGGTGTTTAACACAATTCTGCGTACCGCTTAGGATACAGTCATTCTGTGGGGGTAACGGGCCGTTCCACGCGGCCGTTTCCCGGAAGCTTCCTTCTGAAGGTATCCCAGGTCCCTAGCAATAGACGCTCTCGTGACGGAACACCGCATGGTTTTAGTCGGATCGAGTCCGACATACCACCTCACTGTCAGCTCTGGTGAAGTGATGACCCGTGGGTGGGTTCCACATAAAAAAAAAGAAATAGGATACAGTCATGTTCGTATGTACGTATGTGTGATATGATACACGTATATCATTTTATTACAGATATTGTACACAAATATTTAACTTGAAAATACTAAGGCCTTTATGTATTGACGTAATCATGAATTACATGTGAGTATACAAAGTTTAGTAAAAGAACCCGATTACATCGTAGACATAGTCAAATGCTAGATCGTTACGTCAAATGAATATATAATATCTTTATCATGATAATCGGCTTTGAGTGTATAAATCAGTCAGGTGTAAAATTTTTACCTGGTAATGTGTAGAAATTTAAATTTTCAAGTAATTTATGATGACATATACTTATTTATAAATAATAATAATACTATTGTAGGTTATTTAAATAGCGCTAGGTATATTAGCGGACTTAATGTCAATGGCATGATGTATTTATCGATTCATATCCATCTCCAAATATGTCCACACTACTAAAGATGAATCAATCGTAAAGCATGTAGTAAGTTATAATATTAACCAAGTGTAAACATCACAATAGAACACCCTACTCAATGCTCCAAAAACTTAAACGTAAAAATAAATTTTAGAATGTAATTGCAAACCTTAAGAATATATGGTTACAGTTAAGTTAAACAGATATTCTTTTGTATGATTTGAGCGTGAACTAAATTATTCTATATCATTGTTTCAGATATGTATTTACTACCACTGCTTACCCTTTTGGGGTCCGCCTTCTGCATCGCTTCCTCTCAAGTGGTCACGGATGATCGTGCTGAAAGATATCTTTTACCTACAAACATCCAACCTACTTTTTATGATGTCATACTTTTCTTCAATCCAAACAACCCAGCAAATTTTACAGGTGAAGTTACCATCAGAGCCACGGCTTCAGAAAATATTTCTCAAATAGTTCTACATGCCATGGAAATGAACATTGAACAAAATGCAGTCCAAGTCTTTACGGATCTTAACTCAAACGAAAATTTAGTATCGAACTTCTCTATGGTGACTGATGACACTCACTTTCTGCGGATTGATTTGAAACAGGAGTTAGTTGTTTTGCAACCCGTTTCTATCAAAATCAGTTATACTGGTCATTATGCCGCAAATATGTTTGGTGCTTACGTGTCAACATATGAAGAGAATGGACAGACAGTGTAAGTAATATTTAAATATCTTTTTCGATACTTTGTGCGGGGGTGCATTTAGAAGTGTGTTTAAGATTCTACCACTAAAAACACAGATTTAAAAAGAGTTTCTTTATTAGGTAGATTTTATCTTGGATTAATGTAACCAAATGATAAATTAAAAGTTACCTTAAAATAAAAGAAGTAAAGAGACGGCTCTCAGATGCCATTTAAAGCTGCTTAAATTTAGTGTCTTTACCTGTTCTACTCATTTTTATGTCATTTTAGGAGCTTAGTGACATCCCAACTACAGCCTACGTTTGCCCGCCGGGTCTTCCCATGCTTTGATGAGCCAGCTCTCAAAGCCGTCTTCAGGACCACCATCTATGCACCACCAACCCACACTGTAGTGAGGACCAATATGCCACTGAGGAATAATGAACTCAAGTAAGAGACTAAGTTTTAGAATGTATGTTAAGCACATTAGCAAATAGTGTTTCATTATTCCTTTGTCAAGAGAATGAATAATTCAGGATTTATAGAATTTGAACTTGTATACATCGTTTACTATTATTATATAAAAGAATTAGCTTCAACTAATTGTTAGATTGGCAAAAGTTAGCTGTAATAGAATTATCTATTTGGTTCATATTTTCTTCCTTAATATATCTTTTTGCAGTTAATTGTATTACTTTTACAGACAAAATCAAACAGGCTGGAATAAATATGAATTTGAAGACACTCCAATAATGTCCACTTACCTGCATGGATACCTTGTCTCAAATTTCGAGAATGTCGTTAACGAGAACCGAATCTTCAATGTTACCTTCAGAGTCTATTCAAGACCAGGGACTCAAGATAGTGCTGCTTTTGCCATGCAGTTTGGTCAGGAAAATATGGTTTCTTTAGTGGATTACTTTGATTTCTTGTATGAACTTCCGAAATTAGACAAAGTCGCTGTACCCGATTTTGCTGCAGGTGCTATGGAAAACTGGGGAATAATTATCTACAGGTAACTTTTTTTTATATACTATAGGGAGACCGACGAGCAGACGGGTCACCTGATGGTAAGGGACAACCACTGTCCATGGATACATGCAACTCAAGAATCGCAAGTGTGCTGCCCGCCTTTGAAGGAAAGAGGAGACGGGGATCAGAGGAGGGGAAAGAGAAGAGGGGGAATTAGGCCTCTGGAAACCTTACCAATTTCGACGAAATTTATCCGTCTGTTTGTCTGTCCCCTTAAATCATAAAATATTTGCATATATTTTCCTTCCTGAAGTCCTTCTCGATACATGTACTATTATTATGTTATTACCAAATATGCAAACTATTGTAAATATGTAATTTGGCATTTTTTTTTACACATTTTAAACAAAAATATAAACAGTCATTTGTTTACATTTTCTTTATCTTGCTTCCATTGTCTAAATTTAGGGTTCTTCCCTAAAGTTAATAAAAATATTTACACAGCTGTGTTAAGGGCCTGATGCAGAAGGCAATCCTTCTTGAGACGTCACCACGTAAGGAGATTTATGTCTATAGAGCCCGAACCACCGGTAGCTAGGTCCCTGTACCAATATTTTTAAATGTGTTTTGTTTTTCTTTTATAATTTAATTGTAGTTAAATTAAATAAAGATTATAATAATAATAATATGTTTACAAACAGAGAAGTAGCTCTATTGGTGACAAAAGGACTAACTACCACTGCAAGTAAACAAAATGTAGCCAGGCTCATCACACATGAGAACGTACATCTTTGGATTGGGAACGAAGTCACGCCTATCTCTTGGACTTATCTCTGGCTGAGCGAAGGTTTTGCTACCTTCTTTGATCATTATGCCATTGACTTAGTAAGTTTAATATCAATTTTTACTTTATGTACGTATGTGTTATGGAAGAGTGATACGATTTTAATTGCTCTATTTGAGATTTTTTGTTATTATGAATGATCATTATTTTCGGATCTGAATTTTGTGTAGGGACTAATTCATTCAAAGACATCATCGAAAAAGGTATCAATCGTGGTAACGAATGGACTAAACTATTAGTTGCACTGCACAAAATGTATCTTCTTATTTGGTATTGTTCCGAAGACGACACAGGTCCTAGTGGTTCCTTTTCATACTAGATACTAACAACATCAATATGAATTAATATATATATAGAAATCTGAGAAGTTATCGACATGATATACATAAGCTCACACCACAAGCTTTCTCTACTGTTATTAATCCTTAAATTTAAAAAGTTTAATAAATAGGTTTTGTACCTTAAACTACTTAATCCGAATATTTTAACAGATTGATGCAGTTATTATGTACAACAATTCTGTTTATAGATCCGACCGGAGTGGCGTATGAGAGACCAGTTCTTACTTTCAGTCCAGAATGTTTTCCAATCGGATGCCGTACTCAATGTCAATCCGATGACCTTCCCAGTGTATACTCCTGCTGAGGTCTTAGGAACTTTCAACGCTATTGCTTACCAAAAATGTAAGTATAAAACGCAAAGGTTTTATCTGTCGTATGATTTTGTAATCTATGTGTTTTTATTAGATATTTAATTTATTAGTGGTAGGTACCCAAAACTGCAATTATATTCAAGAATGTTATAAATATTATACTGGTTAAAATATATAACAAAATATTTTTTTAACATGTTGAATGCCAGACTAAAAATCATGTTTAGCCCAGTGGGCTGCGACGGACACATGTGACCGCCAATACGTTGGGTCCAGAGGGCCGCGTCGAACACGGTGTGTCCGCATGCCCTCGATAACTACAGAAGCCTCTAGGCGGCTCACGGACAGCGTTTCGACTCTTTTTACTAAGGGAAGTGACCCGCACGGCCCTGCAATACAGCCTGGCATCTTGGCACCAAAAAAAAAAAAAACAGAAGGGCTTACAATTTAGGGGCTTTTCAACAGATTGTTTCTACAAATTTTATAGGTACATAAAGTAGCTACATTTATTCGTGTGTGTTTATAAATTTGCATATTTTTATTTTGAATTTGCGTATGTATGTTTTTCGTCACATTTATACAAGTTAAAGGCAATTGCTAACCATTTGCGTCACAATTTATATGTATATTATTGACTGACGTTGATGTTCATCGGGCACGACTTCAGGGAATTGGAAGCTTTGTTTCCCTAACTGATTTGGGAAACTAAAGAGATGATGAAATTTCGAAAGGATCTCTCAGTTACATTATCTGACCTGTTGCTTTGCGTGTAAACTAGAGTTTCCCTAAAATGTTTCGTTTTCTATAGATTCCCAGGGAAGTCTGTTCAAGCTTATACGAGAATTTTCTCAACAAACGCAAAACCTTTGACAATACATTGTAGGCATGAATCGTGCTGTTTTTAGTTATATGATGAAAGGGATAGGTTTATGAAAGTTTTTTTTTTAAGTATACACACACTACTACGCTTGTCATAGTTATGTATTTATATATTATGGATTACTTACAATACTTAGTGCTGTAAATATTTTAATATTCACTGATAAGATACACAATAAATGAAAAAGTGACCAGTATAGTAGTAGTGGTTGTATTGAAAGTCTAATACAATAGGCTGATATCGTATTAGACTTTCAATACAACCATAGAAGGTGGAAATCATGTTTCAAAGCTGATTTTTGAGAGCTCATAAAGAAGCGATAAGATAAAATTCCAAATGTTTAAAAGTCCGTCAGTGACGTACCGTTTATATACCGTACTATATTCTACCAATCTGATCGAATAAGGTTCTAGATTTGATGGAAGTAATTTTGTTGTTGAACATGTCAATGCTAATGAAACTATTAGCTACATTTTTTTTTATTCTATAGCGGGACAGACGGGTCATCTGCTGGTAAGTGACAACAGCCGCAGCAGCATGACTAAGCATGACTCTACTACATTTGCATTTAACAACCCAATTATTGACAATGGTTAAAGTTGAGCAATAATTTCATTGCAACAAAACTCGAATAAAAACTGAAGCTAAACAGATTTACTCTCACACTCTAGTATTCCTTTTGCTATTGCTGTCGCAGAGTACCAGGGTATTGCTTTTATAGTAACTAATCTTACTTTACCCCTTCGCCACTTACAATGGCCAGCATTTTGCTCAAAGATGCGATGAACAAGTTTTCCAGAGAGTTTAACGTAATGGTCATGATGTAGGTCTGACGACGATACGACTCTGTTTATAAATCCTGAATAAGAAACATATTATTGCCAATAAATTATAGTGCCTAATAATTTCTGTCAGCTTGTAAATATTTCTAAAATTTGGCAACTCGCAACCATTTGGTTCCACCTTGTTCAATGTTCAAAAGATGAACTCATGTGTTATCGCAGGAATTTGGAAACTGTTCGATAAATGCTTATCACTAAATCAATTGGAAGTTTATCTACAACTGACATGTGAAAAAATACGTCTTTGACACTATTTTTTCATGCATATCTTGACTGAGATCATAAAGCATTACACAATATCGCGTCATATCATATTCGCAAAATCCTGATATGATGACTTCAAAGACCTTAATTAATCCTTTCTAAGATAAAGATACGCGACAAATAAATTAGGTGATGCACACCCATCCCACATCCCAACTTTGGATGTTCTTTGTATCCATTGACTGGTGATAGTAAGTAGTACGGAAATTGTCTTTCAAAGAGTAAAAAACACCACATCTTAAATCATCCTACTGCCTAACCGTTTAGAATTTTCATGTTCTATAACATTATCCTGACGTACTAAAGCCAAATACTATTCGCCAAATACGTTTCTGCAGAAAGTCTGAAACATATTCGGCATTCGTGTAAAGGAAAATAATTACATTTTTTCCATAATAAAATCGACGATAATAAAATATAGTGGATAGCAGATATATATATAAATAATAGGAGTATATAAATACATTTAATAAGAATTTGTACGTGGGAGAGCCATGCTTCGGCACGTGTTAGCCGGCTTGACCGGAGTATTAACACGGCCTTACTGAAAACAGGCTGTTAAACAATGCTTGCATTGTATGACCGAGTGAGTAAAGTTACCGGAGACCCAAACCCCTTTCTTCTTTCCCCTTCCCCTCTTTCCCTCTACCCATTTGCCTTTCTTTCCCCTCCTCAGTTACCCTACCCTAAAAGGCGGACAGCACTCTTATAACCTTTAAGTTGCAAGTTTTATGGGCGGCAGAAGTCACTTACCATCAGGTGACCCGTCCGCTCTTTTGTTGCCTACACCATAAAAAAATATTACATAGTTATTAAGTATAAGTAATTATTTCTTAATGGTAAAAACAGACATTAAACAATATGACACTAGTGAGTAATAAACAATTTCTCAATAGAAATTTCTACAGAATGATGTATATGACGTTTAACAAAGAGAATTATGACTTGACTGTCTACTTACCGTGTGGAACATGTCACATTCAGTAACCTAATGTTCCAATTTTAAATGAGTTTTCTTTCTTACAGCTGCCTCCATAGTTCGCATGTTGCAACATATTCTCACGCCTGAAGTGTTTCAGCGAGCTGTTCGACTCTACATAAGAGATAGGTTCGTATTCCATTGTTTAATTCAATTTCTTCTTCCATTGAAGGTTTCGTTCACAATCTCGCATGTACAGATACTTTAAAATTGGTAATCATGCATATGCTCACGTCTATATCCCCTAAGGGGTACGCAGATATGTATTACCCAGCCACACCCACAGACATAACGTCTGTATAAAAAGTAATAAAATATTTTAATATTATTCATATTTTCCGATATTAACATATTAATATAAGACTCTCTGACCACCACTAGCTTTTATTTAATTTTCAAAATAAATTGCACCGATTCCCGGGGTCCGATTGAGCTGAAAATTAGCATACACTTTTAACTCCGATACCAATGTATCTCTAAGATAAGCATGACCTGTTTCTGATTCTAAAGAAATGTTATGGTTTAACAGGTCTCGTAAAGCAGCGGCTCCTTCCGATCTATATCTTCAATTCCAGAACGCTGTGAATGAGTCCAACTATACTTTACCATACTCTGTGCAAACAATCCTGGAGCCGTGGGTCACCCAAGGCGGGTTCCCTGTACTTACAGTTTCACGAAACTCAAACGCCAACAATACTATTATTGTGTCTCAGGTATAGTAAAATATTTACGTTAAAAATATTAGCACAATATTTAGATTTTTGAATGTGGCTTTTGAATCAACACTCAAAACAAAAAATCAATACGTAAAAACTTCTAAATCAGAAGCCACGAGACAGCTACAGAATATAGAACAATATACAGCTTACTAATACACTACACTACATATCTGAGTTACAATCATTGTTTTTTTTTTTTAATTTCTTGTGTGCCTATAAACAAATTCACAAAACACGTATATCTATGTGATTCACATATTTATGAATCATGTAGACCACACTTGCCATTTTATTGTATTTGTAAAGAGTCTTGTATTTTATTTTAATTGAGGCAGAGAAAATCAATAACTAATTAATTCAATAATTAATGACCTATACGTCTGGACCTAGAGTCTACATGAGTTCTCGTAGTCTACTTTTTAAGACCAGGATCCCTGCAATAGGACCACTTGTGTGACACCGTGTGGTTTACTTAGCTCTAATCCAGTATACCCCTTCACTGTAAGCTCCGGTTAGCTAATGACTCGTGAAAATTTATATACTAACTTAATATTCTTTTAACGTAGACTGTATTTTGTATAACTGCATTTTTTATAACTATCTCTCCACAAGAAAATCTCTGTAAAGATTAGCTGATAATCTTAAAAAGGCTAAACAGCTAAAAAGGGAATCAAAATTGGTCTATTCATTACATATTCTTTTTTGGGGGTCGATCAACTGACAAAACGTACGTTTTCTTTTATCAGGAGCGCTACCTAACTGATAGTACTTTAAATTCTACTGATCGTTGGTATGTACCCGTGAACTGGGTACTATCCTCATCCCCTAACTTCTCGGACACCAGACCTTTATCCTGGATATTGCCAACAACGCCTACTACACCAATTAATATTCCTGAACTTTCTGCAGCTGAGTGGTACATCCTCAATAAACAACAGACTGGTAATTCGTTTATATACCAAATAGCTTATTTTTATAAATTTCAACATTATTTAAACATAAACAACAATATAAACAGAGTCATTTAATTAAAGGTCAAAGCGACTTTCTGCATTAATATCCACACTTTGTGTGGTAAACTGGGAGTATATTGAAAGGAAAAAGATATAACTTACACTGATAGATTGGGGAGTTTAGGCGATAGCTTAAGCTGGTCAGGACCATATACCGACACAGAACAATCTCTGGCCTAAATGAGTAGGGCTGCCCTTACAGAAGCAGGCCTGAGACGGTGATGCGACGTGTTTCACGCTCGCCTCTCAAATTGGAGGGGGATCTAGGCCCTCCAGTTTAACAGGCGATACCCTGGGATGGATACCCTTCTTAGGGTATACCCAGGTCCCTTGCAATAGACCCACTTGTGACGGCACACCGTGTGGTTTTACTCGGTTCGAGTCCGACAGCTCCGGTGAGGTGATGACCAGTGGGGTTCCAAACGAAAAATAACAGCCATATACCGACAAACTTTATTTTGTTGTAAATTTTAAAGTTATAAATCTAATCAAAATTATTTAAGCCTTTGTATTATTTAGGGTACTACCGAGTTAATTATGATGAAGCAAATTGGGTAGCTCTGGCCAGAGCCCTTAATGAAGGACATGAAGTGATCAATGTTCTGAATCGTGCCAACATCCTTGATGATGCTTTTAACTTAGCAAGAAATGGACGTTTGGTAAGATATTCTTTACTTTATTATCTATTTTTATAAAGTTTTTTATAACAACACTTTTAAACTTATTATAACAACAAGTTCTTTCAATATCACGTGACAATATATATAGACATTCGATTTTCGATGTTATACTAATTTCATATTAATAGGAAGTCCATAGCACTATTATCATTTACGCTTACCTTGGGAAGCTTTTAGAAAAGTTATATTGTTGTTATATATATTATAAACTAATAAAGTAATCGTTGATTCTTAAACTTTTAAGATTCGTGGTGGGTTTTTGTATAACTATGAAGTTATATTATATTGAAATTAACAGTTTTTATATTTCCGTATATCTTTTTTTATATAAGATATTATTTCGTTTCTTCTTCCAAATAATATATTGTGAATCAAACTTAAAATGTGTAGATCGGTTCAAACTTGAAAACATATTTTGAAATATTGTTACGTAAGAAACGTAATAAGTGAGAGCAGTCACAAGCTCGTAATCGTTAGAACTACTGATGCGGTATCTTGTCTTGATTTACTTTAAATACCTAGATATCGCGTGATTGTGATATGTGCGTGTTTTGTTTTATATATTGGACCAGTATAACTTGAACTTTAATATAATAGTTTTAAGTACGATGAATAGTCGAGTTTTGTACTTATATATACTAGACGTGTACAGCTTGGAGGAGCCGTTACACGTATTATTTTTTGAATTTGTTGCATGTATTGCTTAATTGTCTGTATAAACTCAATGAAGTTGAGTTTTATCGTTCGGACCCACTACCTTTGGGTAAGCTACCAGTTTAACTACACTACGCTGCCGCGCCGAGTGTTGTGGGTTCGATCCCAATCCTCAAATTGGTGTTCTGAGTCTGGGTGTTCTTCAACTCCGTTGCTTGAGTGTTTGTAAATTCCCCAACACAGGAATTAATATTAAAAAAAAACAAGTCACTATACCTAAAAATGAAATGTGACGTAAAAATGTATATACGTTCAATATATTATGTTGGTTTTTGGGAAATGACTCTGAATTAAAATAAATTTCTGGTATTCAAGATGAAAAGACATTTTTATATAGAAAACTGGGTAAACTAAATATTAATATAAGGAGAGTACATATGCCTGATGTATTTTGGAATGAATTTACAATCAAATTAGAACGCCATATTCAATATTGAAGGAATATTTCAAATAGCACGTTGCCTCCCCATGAATTGCTGTTGCAAATACACATTACTTTCAGTTTTTTAGTTAATATCTACCTATCTATAAATAAACAAAAACGTAACAGTACACTAATTTTTTCTCTATTTTTTGGCAAAGATATTTTTCTATTTTCACGACAAATTAAATTATTAAAAATAATAAACACGATAATTACTAATATAAGTGTTTCAGCGAGCTTCATAAACAATTACTAATATAATGTATTTATACATAAACTTAATATTCATTTATATAAATACACAGGACAAATATTACTCTCTTTCATGAGGAGTCGGACAAATGGAAATGATTTTTCTTGTCTCTTAGCTGTATCGTTATCAATCATCTCGACCTTCGGGCCTCGTTACTATATCCAAATGCTCTTAACTTAATATTTAAACATGTTTAATGTTTTTCTCTCACTAATTAAATAAACAAGTGTTTTAACAATAATAAATGTAATCGCCTTCAAACTTACCATTCCTTTTGTAAATGTGTTTTCACTATAGATTTTTATTTAATATTTATATATTTTTTCAGAACTACAATCACGCTTTTGATTTGTCTCGATACCTCGCGAAAGAGAAGGACTACATTCCATGGGGTGCTATAAACCCTTCCTTTACGTATCTCGATGTGGCGCTTAGTGCTTCCGAAGCATACCCTGCGTTCCAGGTAAGCTTTCTAGATTATTTGCTTAAAAGTATTATTGAAATGGTTACTACAGATTCAAAAATGTGCAAACGAGAGATTTATAATATTTGTCAATCATGATTGCTTGATTTAATCGTGATATAAATTTTGTGTGGCTTTATCTATACAATGTTATTAAATAGTGTTACGTATGAATTAAAAAAAAAACACCTAATTCATACCAATTTGTTAAATTCAGTATACTGAAAATCTTATAACTTTTGCCTTTTTTTGTTTTAGAACTATCTGCGTAAATTGACTGAGCCTTTGTTCAGTGAACTTGGCTTTAACAACAATGGTACAGAAGAACACTTGACAGCATTTCACAGGAACATTATTTTGGACCTCAATTGTCGTCACGGTAACACTGACTGCATAGACACAGCCGCGTCACTACTCGAAAATTTGAAGAATAACAGGAGTAAGTTTAAATATTAAATTCCCAGTGTTTTAGTTACAAATTCAAAAATCAAGTTTTTATATCATAAAATTGAATAGCAATTATTTGAAAACGTCCTTCTTCTTTTAATCATTTTTTATTCAAATAATAATTCATTTTTAATCAA
Source organism: Tyria jacobaeae (assembly GCA_947561695.1). Lineage (NCBI taxonomy): Eukaryota > Metazoa > Arthropoda > Insecta > Lepidoptera > Erebidae > Tyria > Tyria jacobaeae. The sequence continues at coordinate 19,008,514 of OX387211.1, read as the reverse complement.
CACTTACAAAATTACCGCAACAAAATGTTGTTTGCAAAACAAGAAATAAAACAAGAGTGTACCATATCCTGAATGTACGAGTATAGTTTTCTAGGTTGAAAGATCTACATCAACTATTATTGGCAATGGACCTTCAACACACACAATATATAAATGCACTGTTGTATGGGTTACGTATTTTACTCTTCTTTCTTATACTAGTTATATATTTTTAATAGAATGTTATGAATTCTCATCCAGTTAAGCTTTATGCTTGTGAGGCGCGCTTTCGAGCACTTCCGCCTTAAGTGTGACTACAAGTTTCCCTTCAAGGGAGTTCCGTCGGGTTTCATGAAAATAAAAGTTATTGCTTGAGTTGTTGGTATTCCTAATCATTTCTTAATCATTATTCTACCAATGGCTAGCAACCTGCAGACCTATACGTGATATCCTTTGTTACAGGTAATACCTTTGACCCTGACATCCAGACCCTAGTCTACTGTTCTGCTCTACGTGGAGGAAGTGAAGACAATTTTAACTTCATCTGGGAAATGTACCTCAACTCTACTGACTCTAGTGAACAGTCTATCTTACTGAATGCACTGGGATGTACTTCTAACGAAGGAAGACGTAATTTGTAAGTAATCTACAAGCTCTTATTAGTTTTCTAATTAACTATGTACGACCTATGAGGTAAAATTTTACTTAATTTTGCATTTTATACCGACTTGAAGGCAGTAACTATAAATTTGAAATACCTCTAATATAAACTCAACACAACAAATGATTAAGACAAGCAGATGATTATGAAATGACGTTTTTTTTAAACATAGCTTTAAAGATTCTTGGTGACAGTCAGATTTAACACTAAAAAAGGCCTCAAAATAAATTCAATAGCAAGTGTTTGTTTAGGAGCTACGATGCTTTAGATATACATATATACACATAGATACCTACACCCACGTCAAACTTATAACAAAAATATATAATAATAACATTAAAATGTAGTTTATAGAGCTGATCTGTTGATAGAATGAGAAGGTGGATAGTAAAACTCTTCAGCTATGCTTAGGCACGAATGGGCCGGCTTGACTGTGGTATTAACACGGCCGTACAGAAAACAGGCTGTCAAACAATGCTTGCATTTTTTTGCCTAAGGAGTAAGGGTACCGGAGGCCGAACTCCCATTCTCTTCTTGTCCCTCCTTCGATCCAACCTCTCCACTTTCCCATCCCCTCTGTCCTCCCCCCGCAGCGTACTTAAAACTCTTGAGTTGTAGATGTCCATGAACGGCAGTTGTCACTTAAAATCAAGTGAGCCGTCTATTCCCCTATTAGCCTGTTCGCTAATTTAGACTCGTGTTGTTTTATAGCTTGTATTATGTACGAAAAAAAGGAAGAAAAATAAATAATTATTCTATTCTATTCAATACCCAACTAAAAGACATTTGCCTTTTAAAAAAATATATCTTCAGTTTTACTGTTAAGTCTTAAAATAACTATTACTATTCATCCTAATAACTACTTCTTATATTGTTCTACAGCTACCTGAACCAGGTGATCGCAGAAGATTCACACGTGAGAGAGCAAGACAGACATACAATCGTTGTGTCTGTCATCAATTCAAGTCCACAGGGCTTGGCAGCTGCTTTAGACTTCGTTCATGAAAACTTCCATCTTATCCAACCACGGTAAAAGCACTAAATTTTTGACTAAGAAAGACAAATTCTAGGAGTAACTCCTGTGTCGGGGGTAATATCAAAAACGCCGTAGTTTAGTTTGGTGTCACTCAATGCTTGAAAAGTATGACAGACGTGACTCGAATGCATTATGTAACATCGTCATAGGTGACAAAAGCTGACATATTGTTACGAACCAGAAACCAAAAGACAATCTGGCAATGGAAAAAGATGATTGTTGTAGAGTTATTGAGTCATGCTGCTTACAGTCAGTGTAACTTTTATTTAATTTAATAAAAAAAATTATACTCAGAGGAATTCGTTTTATAAACCATGATTTAAAAAGGCGTGGAAGGGAAGAGGGCTTTCTGCTCCAGTCTATGGTTAAATCGCATGTGACGGAGCTTAGAAAGAAACGGAATTATAAACATCTTGATAAATCTCTCTTTATATATATATATATATATATATATATATATATATATATATATGTATATATATATTTGTTTTTTGTAACATTCACAGATTTTATTATAGCTTTTTTTTTATACCATAGTTAATTATTTAAAAGTTTATACTGCGTACTCACTACAGTCTTCAGTCTATAAAATAAGTCACTGTTTAAATTAATTTTATACATTGTTACAACATACACGTGTGTACAAGGGCGTCGCCAGCCGATGGCCCAGGGGGGGGGCAACGTGATATGGAGAATTAGAAAAGTATGAATTGTAGGTAAAGTCGAGAGCACATGAAGCTTTTCAAGTGAAAAGCCTCATGTGCTCTCGACTTTCTTCATGTGTTTGCTTTTTTTGAGCTTTGAAGCTCTTACATCTCAGCGATTGTAATATTAACGGTAAAGAGTCTAACTTGTAAAGCTTCACGAGTTCGATCAAGCAAGTCAAGTCTTGCGACTTGCAAGACTTGCGACTCTTTAGAATCTCTAGAGGGGGGCAGCTGCCCCTCCCTGCCCCCTCTTGGCGACGCCCTTGCGTGTGTAAATTTATTTTTCGAATGAAACAAAATTTTATTCCATCTTTATTGTTTCATGATTAACGTTTTGAGGCAATCTTTGAAACATTTTTTTTGTATATTACATAAGTTACATGTACTTTAAGACAGGTTATTGTAGAATATTTAGTTTCATTTATTCTATGTTCGATATTTCCACAGAGTTCAAGGTCTGACTGGCACTACCAATATTCTCAATGCTTTTGCCAGGAGGCTCACATCTCAAGATCATGCCGAAAAGGTAAAGTTAATATAATTTTATTTCTTACGTGTCCTCCGTTCCTTGGACATGTTAGAATATTATGAGGTCCATAGGTTTTAATATATTTATTACAACAAATTTTTATGCTATCAAAACTGACTTACACAGAGCCAAAGTTGAAAATAAATAGGCAGAGATAAATAAAACACCCAATGCAAACAAGACAAACGAAATCAGCGCCCGCACTTGGACAAACAGAATTAGAAAGTACAATAAGAAAATTGAATGCTGCCGGGAAGTCCAAACACATAAATGTGCATGACTATTACTAATATCACAATGTTTTATAGGTGGAGCAATTCGCACAGCATCACGCTTCAGTATTCACCGCTGGTGAATTGGCTGCTATTGCTGGCATTCGAGAAAATATCGCTGCTTCCATAACTTGGAGTGCTCAAAATGCCGCTACAGTAGAAGCATGGCTTATTGAAAATTATGGCAGCGGTGCAGCAGCTATTACTTCTAGTTTAATTCTTCTGATATCTGTATTAGTTACTATATTCAATTATTGAGTAAGATAAAGTGATATATTAACATATTTGTTTTTTTGTTGTTATGTACATAATTACTTACATATGTGATCTTAAGTAATAAGTGAAAGGAAATACTGATAAAGTTTTGTTAGTTGTGTATTATATTATATTTAAGAGTCGTAATTTATTAAATGTCATATATTTTGTATTGCTTTTGTACTGATGTTTAAATATATGTATGCAATTTTAACAATATACATATAATAAGTACAAAATATTTTTTCTTCACACCTTTACGCATATACATTATGGGGTAGCACTCATACACTCACGCTTGGCAATAGGCGTGCCCTCTTTTTACGGAACACCATTTTGCTGACTAAAATTTAGTCGAACGTACGTAATAGGGTGCGAGGCTGTTGTCGTTATGTCTTTTTATTTTACTTTAATAAATTTCAGTCTTTATTGCTTAATAAATTATTTATTTTTGAAACAAAACTGATTTATGCTTTAGTTCAAATATGACTCATATACTCTCAAAGCTATACCAACTACGTAATCTGTAAAAAAAAACAACAGATAAGTACAGGAAGAAGAACGACTGTCGAAAGTTATACCACATGTCGAGATTATCGACGATTTACAGTTGAAGCCAAAGTGATTAGGCCAGAAATTCAATATATTTTGTTTTAAGATTGTACTTACATACATACATACGTACGCTCACAGCTGTATCCACTAACGGGTAGGCAGAGGTGTAGTAAGCACCCAATTCTGTCAATTAGAATTTGGTTCCACTAACGTAATAGGGGTCTAACGTATTGCCGTCAACCGTTTACTGTAAATATAATGTTTGATAGATACCAGTCCGATCCCTTAGTCGTCTTCTACAACTATTCTACTCCACTCAGAACCCACAGCTATATTTGTAGCAGATTATACCTGTCTCTATATTATCTACACTGCATTTTTTCAACTTCTAATGGTGGAGGGGTTAACAAGTTTATGTATGTGTAGTAGTGACTGTCTGTGACATTATGGCAACCGAAAAGACGAACCTATAATTTTTATTTTATTTTAAAGGTGACTTATCTAAACTTAGACAGTCATTAGTTCTTTTTTAGTTTGGATTTTTTAACCGGGGTTTGATATTTGTTTTGTTAATTTGGTTAGCAAACACACGCTTTTGAGTAATTTAAATAAAGGTTTTGAAGAAATTGTTTCCTATTATATTCTATTTTCTTAAGTGGAGGTCTGAGCTTAGAGCTGTATCCTTGTCCTTAAAATGCACCATTTAGGCATATTAAAACATAGGACTACTTTCAATATTTTGGAATTAATAATTTAAATTATACTTCTATTCTATGTTAATAAAAAAATGTAACAACAAGTAAAAATAAATTAATAAGTAGGTGGACTAACTTCATTCCCAGTCGAAAGAATAAATATTCAATAGTGAGCGTGAAGGATACAAACCCACAATTTTGAAAAATATTAAAATAATACTATTGCTGTATATTGCAATAGTGTATTTAATATATTACTAGCCTATTATATAATTACACACACATTAGAACTATATATATATTGAATAGCTAGCAAAGTGATATCGGCATTTATGGCCAATGTTCCATTCCTAACAGTTTTAGAAGGATATTGATAAACTCCTAAATTTTCTTAGGAATCAGATTATGAAATTCAAGAAAAATATTACACACCTTATGATATCAGTAAAAAATATAAGCATACTCTACTGTGTAACGTATAATTATAATAACGTTTTAATAAAACATCCTTGACATTTTATAATTGTGATACTGTGTGATTATAATTATTCAATTTAAATATTTAAAGAACAAAGCAGCTAACATTTAAAAAGTGTCATATAATACAAATCTATATTCAAGAAAAACTTTGTGGTATATTATTTTGGCCAACACTGTACAAGCGTTATCTCATATATTACATATATCAAACAAAGTTTTTGATTGTGGATGATGGTAATTTTTGATCTGAAGACTACAACATTTTAGTGATTCGTTGTCATTTGTCATAGTTAGACATATAACGCTTTTGCGTGATTTCCATGAAAAGTTTCCATGAAAAGTGTTGAAGTATGGGTGCTGTTAAAATATTTGTGTTCTTGTCGGTAATAGCAATAACTTCGAGTAAACCAATTGACGTACAAACTATTTCAATAGTTGAAAATATCGAATCTACTACTGTAACAAAAGGAACCAATAATGTTGTAGTTTCAGAAACAGTGGGTTTAGAAAATATGATGAGAAATCAGATACGACCTGGAATACAAGTCTCCTCATACTCAATCGAATTGACTCCTAATATAGATGAACGAACATTTAATGGAAAAGCTATTGTCGATGTGTCGATAACAGATCAAGGCACAAGAGAAGACCCTGTGGTATTATATGCAAGAAACTTAGATATTACTTCAGTGACATTTTCACTCGGAGGGGCAAGTACCTTTGAAGCTGATTTTAACATGAACGTTGACGATGGTATTTTGGAAATGTTTACTGGACAAACTTCACTATCGTACACGTTCTATATCGAATATACAGGATCTCTAGCAATGGTTGGAAGAGCATTTTATGTCGGACACTATGGCGATACGTAAGTATTTATTGGTATTTGATGTTATGGAGACAGTTTACAGAAGTTCTAATTCCTTCGTCTCTTTTTCCTTTTCTGTCATCGTCTTCCTTCTAAGATATTCTTGTCTTTTTCCTTTTTATTTTTAATACAAATCTCGCGCTCGCATTAACTCCTGCATCGTGGGAGACTTTTACAAACACTCAAATAACACACTCAAAGAACACCCAGACTCAGAACAACAATTTAAGGTTTACACAAAGTTTTGTCCCGTGTAGGGATCGAACCCACGACACATGGTCAACTTAAACCATTGGGCCATCCATATCAATTCCAAGCATAAAGTGTACGTTCTGTTTTCGGTGCAGTAGAATAAGGGCACACCAACTCTACCTGTAGGTGTCGTAAAATATTGGACTGTTACTTATCTGATGGTATACATACATATATCCAGTTGATAGCAATAAGATTGCCTCCAATCTTTATATATATAATTCTTCTGTGAGTGTGTATGTCACTGAACTACTCTCAAACGACTGGACGGATTTTGATGAAATTTTTTGTGTGTGTTCAAGGGGATCTGGGAATGGTTTAGATTCACAAATCAGCCCGGCAGATGGCGCTGCAGTCGGTATCTAGGTTATTTATCTATATTGATCCTAATCGCTTGAAATATCATGCAGGACAACGTCTGTCGGGTCCGCTAGTTATATTTATACCTAAATACGCCCTACGCGTTCATTACGCCTCATCCTACCCCATGGGGCGTAAGCGTAGTTGTTGGGATGTATGCATGTATCGTATATACTTAGTCTGGCCATAAATACTGTTACATTAAAAAAAAGCATAATATTACTCTCTAATTTTGAATCTGACATTCTATATGAGTATTCATTGTATTGTCTCATTTTCGCGCCAGTTGGTGTTATATATTTTTGTTATATTTAATTGGAGAGGGGTTATAATATAAGAAAGTAGGTATGGAGCTTAATGCAAGTTTTGAAACTATCCATCCGCTTGCTATTAGCTAAATATTTGTGTACCGCGCTATTGATAAGTACTGTGAATCCTCCTGTTTGTAACAGAAAAAGCCGGCCGTCTACGTACCATTCATAAAAAAGACGATCAAAGCAGGAAAGGACAGAATTCTAAGAGATCCTGTCCGAAAGCAAAAGATTTGAAAGGAAATGAATATAATCATATCCCGAGATATAACCATTTCACGTATTTTAAAAAATGACTTGGTACTGGCAGCTTATAAGAGGCACTGGTCATTATTCAACTGATAATTTAAAAATAAGTGTCAAAAAAAAAATTACTGACGTGTTTTTTTTTTTTTTCAAATTCAGCAATATTTTAACAAGCCGAATGACTAAGCCTATGCCCAAAGCTCTATGAAGCTTTCCAATTAGTCAGCAGAGTACAACGCGGGTATTATCCAACTTCAGTTATGGTTTGGTGAGGTATGGTTTGGGTCGGCATAATTGATTTTAAAAAAAAGGAGATAATCAAAAAGTAGGTAATCAATGAACCCATCGTTATAAATCGTAAAAACATGCAATTTAAAGACTCATTCGTAACGTACCGTGTTTAAAAAAAAACCGTCCGTTAAGAAAATATTCCTTCCACCATCAGGTCAGGAACATGAGAAGTTAATGCAATATCTTACAATTTATGTTTTTACAAATTAGTTACATTATATTTAATCTATTACACAGGTACTTACATTGATTCATTAATAATAAAGTCATTATATTCATTTTTTTATATATTATTACATTAACAATTAAGATTTGAAAATAATGTTGTGCACTTTGAACTGTTATACTATACCACACAAACATATTATTCGCAAAAGAAAAATAAAAAAAAATGCCTTTAATATTATTTCCAAAATTTAAAAAGTTTACATTTTGGTCAGTTGCAATTTGAGTGTCTAGTTTTAAAGTACAATAATTTATTATAATTGTAAATTGCTGGTAGTTACAGATTTTATCGTATGCATATGAATCGAGCATCGCAGCTTCTGAAACGCATAATTTTACCTACCATAATATAGACCAACTTTATCATCGGCAAGTTTATCGCCATCATCCCGGCACTTCGACTTATTGCACATATTGTACAAAGGCGGAATTAATGCCTCAGGCATTCTCTCAAAATAAATGGTAGTAGGTGCAAATAGGTGAAAGAGGTACCAGTTTAATTATTACAAAATATGACCTAATTATATACATATATTACTTTCATACATCATATACTAATATATTCCTTTATATTAATAAATACAAACTTATATACATATACATACATACAACGCATTATAATAAACACTATAAAAGTCTGTTAAATAGTTCCGTTTTTACTTATACGAGCAATCTGTTAATTATCTCCGGCAAATAGTAATTAACCGATAAGCTTAGTGTTTTTGCTTGTTTGCGTTTTTAGTAGTATGTACTAACGGTGTGAAATTTCTGCCAACTGATTATTCAGGAGGTCACGTACCCTCCTCTTTAAAGTAAAGCGGTTAGTGGTCATCCTGATTTCGAGTGGTAGTGCATTCTAGAGTAAGACTGATTGGACATAGAAGGAGAGTTAACAAAGTTAGAGTTATGAGGGGGACATTAGAGAAGATTGTTGTGAGTGGAACGAAGATTTCTATAGTGATTTGACAATGGAAACCGAATGTAGGAAGCCAAATAAGATGGTGGAGACGGAGAGTTAAGAAAAGAGAAGAGGGAAGTTAATGCACGTAGATTTTGGCGTTGCGAATAGGGAGCCATTTTAACTCGGAGCGTAAAGCGGGCACGTGGTCATACTTGCGAAGATTGAAAATAAATCGAATTATGTCTGATACGACACCCAGGGAGGAAGTAGTACCAGTGGAGTGACCGTATTCAACTCCTATTCCGAGATATTTACCTTAAAAAAATATGAGCCTAATTAGAACCAATTTTTTTCATCCGTCAATAAAAGTATTTATATCTAATCTTTGCAAAATAATGCTTAATAAGTGGTCGTGTTGAAACTTTTCAACATGATAAACAAGTAAAATTGATAACATTTTCTCAAAATATTATGCCCTATGTCACCCTTACTATTAAGACGTATTAAACACACCTCACACATATGAATGATAAAATCCATAGAGTTGCCTAAGCTCTGGAGCGTAACAAAGAAACATCATACACACACACACTCATACATATATACATGAACATACACTTAAAAACATTCCTCCTTCTTGTTCACTAATGCAAAAAAAGCTTGATACAGGTGTGGCGGAGTCATCTATCAATTTGTCTTGGCGTAGTTTCAGAACGAAATCCAAGCGCTTTTGACAGATGATTTTCGCACTTATAATGGACGGAGATTTTAATTTTTGTTTACCTATGTACATTAGATAGATCTTAACTAGTGAATACTGTTCTTCGTGATTATAGATAACCAAATTCTTTTGTTAACTGTTGTTAAAAAACGCAATACTATACGATCTACAAGCAGTTGCAAAAGGCTGCCACTAGATGGACCTGTTCAAATTTGACAGTCTAAAATTTTAATATATATATATTGTTGTTAAATTAAAAAGCAGTGTGTTTATAAAACCATGTTTTTAATTTAATTTCTTTTTTTCTTTTTTCTTTTACTTTATTGTACACCGGCATAGGAAAATATAATACTGGTGTATAGCGTTACCCAGACCTAAGACAATTGGCGGTTTAATCACTAACGGCGATTTCTTTCAGACAATCTTTTTACGGATATTGACAGATCTATATAGATTCGCATAGTCTGTGGTGTACTAGATAGGGTTAACAATGAATCTTTTAACTATATATTCATTACCAATTAATAAAAAAAATATCTAATTAATATTAACCAAATCTAGTCTTATACACTGGCTTCTTACTTTAATTCCTGTATTTAGTTAACAATTTATACCACCCTATATTTTGTAAAAATTAAGAAAAAACGCAATTATTGCAAGCCTTTAACGTTAGTTTATCTCGACAATTAAATGGTAAAAAAAGGCAGAAATGACTATTTTTAAATAGAGAGGGCAAGTGCTCTCCCGTCCCGCAGAACACGCAGCAGGCGCTGGAGAGCACAAAACGATCTCCGGCCTCGGTGAGCGCTGGCCTGGGGGTAACGGGTAGGGCTGCCCTTACCCTAGCAGAAGCAGGCCTGAGACGGTGGTGCGACGTGTTCCACGCTCGGCTCTCAAACTGGCGGGGGGCTAGGCCTCTCGTATTCAATGGTGGTGGTGCCTCTTGCAAAAGAGGTGGCCAAGGTCTGCAGGGTTTCTGGAAGCATCCCTCCCACTTGTGACGGAACATCGTATGGTTTTAGTCGGTTCGAGTCCGACATACCACTTCACTGTCAACTCCGGTGTGGCGATGACCCGTGGGGGTTTCCACACGATAAAAAATAAAAATGATAATCTGTGTTTCCACCATTCACATGAATCTGTAAACACAGCGATTTGGCATGCTTAAAATCAGTTGATCAAAACCATTTCGAGGAATGGCCGACCACGTTCTTTCTAACAACTCAAAAAGTTGTTGTGCGATATGCACGGCATCCATATGCGGCAGTTCTCTTCAGGCTCTTTTTTGTACCATATCTCACGCGTGCTCAATTGGGTTGAGGTCTGGTTATTGAGCAGGTAACGGTAGAACGTTGATGCGAACATCGGCAAGAGTACGTGTTACGATACTAGCTGCGTGTGGACGAGCATTGTCGTGAATTACTCGAGACGAATCACCCAACCGGATTCGCACGTCTGAAACAATCTTCTCCGCATAAATTTGATTATTGATATTGCCCCCGATCCAAATTCGATGAAGAAATACTAACGGTTTTGTAAAAACGCTATTACCCACTTTTTAGGCATCCCTTTTGACAATTGATTTTATACTTTTAATGAAAATTAAAGAAAAAAAAAACTTTATTTAAATATTGAAATTCAATAAAAAGAATCAATAACGATCCAAAAAGTTAAAATAATATTCCTCAATTGCGGCGATTGTCTAAAACGTACTTGATCCCCAGTCACATTTGATGTGATTTTGTATTTGCACCCGTGAACAAATGTCGCATGCAGTTAATACTCGTATTCATCACTTCTCGTTACGACCGGAAATCCATTCATATGTAAACCTAAAAGCCTGATACGTAACGAGGGTAAAAATCCAAACGGCATGGTACAGGATGACATAGACACCATAGATGATCCATAGATCTTTGATCTAGAGTTCAAAACTAGAATCACTCAAACGCCGAAACTAGGACGACCTTCTAGGCGATTACAATATTTTTATGGGAGGCAGTTCTTTTTCAGTTCTTCAAAAGACTCTCAGTAATGTGCCTTTTAAATTCATTTAATTTAACAACTTGGTTATTACATTTCACTGTATGTACCGATTTTTAAATAAAAGGTCTTATTTAAAAAAATATAACATAATATATAATATAATCTTTTATAATTTTTGATGTGTGGTGATGTCCATACTTCTCAATGCTCAGTTGATGAAAAACAAAGAAATTTAAAATGGTTTAGCCACTTATTTTTTTTTATAGCTATCTTGATATTCCTCCTTTGAAATCTTCAGTTAACGACAAGATAATCCCTTCTATCTTTTTATCTATTGTACGTGACAATTAGTTAGACCGTTACAAATATTCTTTATTTCACTGATTCGGGTTTGAGACGTTTGAGACTACCGTCTCGTGTCAAGTGTGGTGTTATTTAAATTTTAATAAAATGGCCCGAAGTAGATTCAAGTGGAAGTATTTTATTATACTCTGTTTAGTATTCCTTAATGTATTTACGAAGTCTTTGCCAGTTTATGATACAAAACTATCGAGTGTAATCACTACAGATGCGAAATTTAAAATAACTGAATTACCGCCTATTCTTGAAGTCTCGACTTCAACGCATGGTGACATCAAAGTAATAGAAGATAAAACCGCCACGAATGATGAAATAACTGAAGTGACAGAGAAGTTAACTATCAATAATATGTTAAGAAACGTAAGACCGGGGCAAAAAGTGGATCGATATGTTATTGAACTGTCAAATGAAGGAGATTCGTTTAGAGGTCGTGCTATGATTGAAGTATCTATAGGAGCTGAAACTAGAGAAAATGCCATGAGATTCAACATTGGCGGTTTAAGAATTAGATCTGTTAAAGCTTCTCTGACCTCTGAATCAAACGCAAATAATGTTGATTATAGAGTAAATGGTAACATATTAAATGTCTCGCCTGGCTTAAATGCCTTATTCTATGTAGTGGTTATTGAATATACAGGTAGTTACCAAAATGGAGGACATGGTCTTTATAAAGGAACTTTTATGGGCAGGTAAAGGTATTTTTAGTATCTGATATAGTTTCTATATTGGGTGATATAAACTTAAGTCTCTTAGTTTTGCATAATGTTTATACCTTTTTAACTACTGTTGCAACTAATTTATTACATAACTGCGCAAGAAGGAGAGTTCAGTTTTTCAAGTATGTGTATGTATGTTTCTTTGTCACAGCCTAGAGCTTAGACGGCTTGATGAATTTTGATATGTGATGTGTCATTTGAATCGTGTCAATGGTATAAGAGTGAGATAGAATATAACAACTCAATATAACGTAAGTAAAATCAAACAAGATGACGCAGTAAAGTATTGTATTTATTAATTATGTTTCAATTCAATCAATTACTTTTACTGAATAATTTGTAGCAATATATAATATAATATAATCTTAGAAAATAAACTTTCGTGAGTCACACTCATATTTATTTCTATACTCGGTTTTACTCACGTGTCACTGACTGAGTTTTTGTTCCGGTACCGTGGACGACTTACTCCTTGAGAAAGGTCTCCTGTCGGTACCAAAACTAGTCGGGCTTCCCCGAAATATGCAAAATTGTGTATTCATCATCTAAGTCATTCATCGTATAAGTCATCACACAGCTATGAATTACGAAAGAAATTTAACACAAACTTACTAAAAATCTAAAAAAATCAAATAATTATAAAGAGTTTTTAGAGAAGATTTTGCCACTCTTATACAATCGTTTGTGTACCACTTATACACGGCGACTTCAAGTGATCATATACATACGTCATCATCTCATTATCGTCATCACGTCATCAAAGGGTTAAATAAGAACAGAACTGGAACTAATTTACTCCCGCTTTTTTTGATCAGACACTCACGTTAATATCTCTGAAGGCAGAAGGGTTTCCAACGCCCATTTTGTCAACCATAATTTAAGGAAGGGCAAACCTATTGCCATCACCTGGGTACTGTATATATATACTGTCTGATAGATAACAGACCAATCCCTTGGTCACTTTTTACTACGTTGAAGGGAAGGAATGGGGTGTGGCCCTATGCCACACCACCGAGAACCACACGGCCCCAGTTAGAATATATATATAAAAAAAAAAACCTGAATTACTCAAAATTAACCATGTTTGGGATACCTATAGCATACTTTTAAAACACTAAACCAGAACAATTGCTACTACAAAAAAACAACAGTACAAAACTCTATCGCTCTGTTATTTTATCGTTCTATATTTAATAAAAATAAGTGTTCATATCTTTTCCCTAATTCACTTCACAAAATTTAAGACTAATATGATTTTCTCATGGATACCATTGCCACAACTGGAGAAAACTCTCATTTAACTACCATTGAAGTACATCATTTCCAATAAAAAAAATCTTCGAAATCGGTTCACGCAGTCGAAAGTTCTGAGGTAACAAACATACAAAAAAAAAGGCACTCCGGGTGCCGTGCCGACAAAAATGAAAATTTATATTGGCACGTCAGACATTTTTTAGATGGGTATTAGGGTTATTGGGTAATGAATTGCATTTTATTTATGAATTGTATTTTATTAATTATTAGAAACTTTAAAATACATTTAATATTCTTTTATGAATCATCGTTAACCATTTCGACAACTCTTGTATCATCATCATTATCATTAAAATGATTACAATCTAAAATATAAACTATAGGTTCATGGTAACTAAAATAGTTTCCTATTCCTATTTTAGTTACCATTAACCAATAGTTTCTATCGGAAACAATTTTGATTTGAATTTATTTAAATATCTCGTGAATCAATTGTACTTTTATATCTCGTTGTGCTAATATTGCGTTGATTGGACATATGCGTCTCGTGACGGTTTCGCGAGTCCATAGATTTTATCTCATCTAAAAATATGCGTACCGCGCTAAGAGAAGTTTTCCCTTCAAATAAAAAAAAAACAGAAATACAGTCGAATGAGAACCTCCGCCTTTTTAAACTAGGCTGAAAATGCCTAAGCTCGATTAATAGCCATTAAATAAACAAAACAAAGAAGAATGCATGACAAACAAAAGAAAGAATGAATATTAAATTTGGTCTTAGCTTACGTACGTATATGTACGTCGTATACCTGACATTATACGTAACTGCTAGGAAATTTGTATTATTTATACCTAACTAAAATAGATTTCATTAGATGCTCTGTATCTCAACATTTTATAATTTATATTATCATTGCACGAATACTCCATCCGAACGGACCGAAATTCCACTAACAGTTTCAGAAATTGATGCGTAACAAACATAATATTTTTTTTTTAGCATTAATGTATGTAGATTTACAAAATTACGGGACTGCCGACAGAAGTGAAAACTAAGTAACTTGTGAATTGTATCGTCGAGCTATTAGATTACACACAGTATACATATAGCTCATGGAAAGCGTTCGGTGACGAAAAGTGCTCAACCCGCCTAAAGTATTTTTCACTTCAAAAACTTTAAAACCTTATCTAGAATTAAAATGTATCTTATGGGGCTCAGTTGTTTTCTTCACCTTCATAACCTAACAATGCGTAAAAAAACTTTTCCTAACTATTTTAAACTAATTTGTTTTATTTTTTACACGACTGTCTGAAAAAGAAGTGTAAATACGGATATAGTGTCTCAAAATGGCGGCTGAATAGCGTATCTTGGGTAAATTGGGACAAATTTTCCATATACTTAGTTTATTTTGAAACACTTTCAATACTAATAATTGATGTTTAATAAAGAATATATAATTTATTATTGTAATATGTACTTGGATATATATTTTTAATTGTTTTAAAAAAAGTGCTTAAAGATTAATTTGAAATATAGAATAATTAGTCCGGCAGAAGGTGCTCACATAGAAAACAATTTGAAGGTTTTATAAGTCTAAAAAATATGTTTCAACTCCTATAAAACCTACAGGTATCTAATGAACGTTCAAATTTTCAGATAGTATAGTAGTTAAAAATGAAACGAAATGAAATTAATTGAAATAAAAAATGGGAAAATTGGGAGTATTTTAAAGACAGGGGCTGATGTGAAAGTCTAAGCAAGGGCTCTAGAAAAATGGGTTCTGCACGACATTTCTCTTTTTTATTCACTTGAGGTTAAAGTACGAAATTGAAGCAAACTAAATGAAGTTTTGAAAAGGATAAAGGAACTAGTATTTAGGTTAAGGTCTTCTTCTTCCTAGCCTTATTATTCCCATGTCTATTGGGGTCGTCCAACCAGTTATTGACAGAATATTAGTTTTTCTGAAGAGCGTCTAGCATCTGAACTTCGCAATCCTAAGGGGTAACTATATTCAATAGTTAGACTCGTTGTCAGGATAGTTGATTGCACTGACTTCGGCACTTAAGTTAAGGTGAATTTGTTTAATACGGAATTGTGTTAACAAAATTTCAAAAACATTTTAAAGATATTGAGAGAAGAGCCCATAGCAAAAATTCAGTGAATGATGCCTGCACTTTTTTGTGGTACCTGAACATGTGTCCAGTAAAGCGTATCTGGAAGTTAGCGAAGCTCAGAAGAAAAATTATAAGATGCTTTCATTGAATCTATTTGTAAAGTGTAAGTAAGGAATGATAAGAAATTAAAACGCTGTCAGTTGAAATTAGATATCGTTGCAATAGAAAAGAGAATATCAAGTGAAGTGCGACTATCTAAAGTGGGCGAAATACAGGCAGCTATAATATAGGTGTAACTCTAGAATCATGTCTTTGAGTATTCATGTCGCCATATAGCCAAAATTGAAAGTACAATTAAACAGCAAGCGTGTATGAAAGGTTTGATGAATGAGTTTTTTACGTGGGAGAGCAACGTATGGGCCGGCTCGATCGGAGTATTACCACGGCCTCACAGAAAACCGACTGTTAAACAGTGCTTGCATTGCGTGACCAATTGACTGAGGTTACCAGAGGCCCATTTTCTTAGAGCCTTCCCTTAGAGCCTTTCCCCTCCTCCCTTTCAGCTACCCTAAAAGACCGTCAGCGCTCTTGTGACTCTTGAGTTGCAAGTGTTTATGGGCGACGGAAGTCACTTACCATCAGGTAACCCGTCTGCTCTTTTATCCCCCCACACTATAAAAACATGCACATGTATCTGTAGGGCACTATCGTGGAAAATGGTGATCTATCATCTCTGCTCTCTTAGACGGTATTGTACACCTCATAAGTACATACAGTATTTCGTAATATAGTAAGCAGTAGACGAAACTTGCAACCGTAGATTTATGACCTAAATATATATATATATATGTATATGTAAATCAGGTATATTACTGCTATAGCCATACTATAGCCGTGTGATTCTTTCTTAAAGTTGGTGTAAAAATCTGACTCAGGGATTGAACTGTTATCTGTCAGACAGTATAAACACAATATCCGGATCACAGCAATACCCATAATTTAACTCCCAAAAATTATAGGCAATAAAATGTAGGCATCCAGGGCGGCTCTACTTACCTTTTATTGCCCATAATAATGATATAAGCATGAGTGTATGTACATTTGTGTATAAGGTCGTATCAGATTGTCATTTATTAAATAAATATTTAACAAGCTGACCAATATTATTAATACTACTCATTAAATTAAAATATTTCGAAACCATTCAAGATTGGAACTAGATCTAACAAATATATCTAGATACAGAGTGTATGGATATCAGTAAGCCTATCTCATGACAAGATAATTTGAAATGCCTTCTTACGCTAGTATTCTGACTTTTAAGATGATCGATATTATCTCAAGTATGTGATATGATAGCAGAACCGTATATGTGGAAAATACTGTGCACGATCTCCAGCTCTTCTTAATACGTTTATTTTAAAAGAAATACGCATTTTGAACAGAAATTGTAAGCTGAGGATTTACATAACTTATACTGTCTCAAAGTCAGTTCCACCATGACGCTGACAGCTGACGCTCGTTGGATATACACTACTACAATTAAATATTACTGCAACTCCTTTTCACCAAACTACCTATTACTTATTTTATTGTCTATGTTCATGTAAAGTAAAGCCGCCCACGTATTGTTTTTACTATTTCCGTGTAAACTAACTGTAATTGGTGCACCATAAATTTGTAGCTATTATATTTTATTCTTCATATAAAATTTTGCGACCTGAAATACATTATCCGAAATCAACGTTACCTCTCTACGTACATACGTACGTACATACGTACTATATATTCTAGGGTAATTTAAAAGATCAAACAATTTGCAATCATGACGTTGCTTCAGAGCTCTACAAAATATTTTCATTTAAAAACGTATTCAAGTAAAAATAATCAAAATTATCTCTGCTCCACTTTGTGTCTTTATACAGAAACTAGTTACGGGCATGATTATAATATTTAACTACACATGACTAAGATAAAAAGAGTATAAGACCACTGGAAACAGTTGAACTTAATGAAAAAATGCATTTACAGTCTTAGTTCAATTGTTGGAAACTATAGAATAAAATTAAGCTTTGTAGAAAACCAAACACTGTGTCAGAACTTAAGACGCATTTATGAAGCCAGTATAAACATCGTCTACACTTATATTTGACAGAACCATACAATCGAAAATAAAATAATGAAGTCGCAAATATCCATTATTTTATAATGACAATCATTCAATAAGCACTCATTTACCATTTTTAAATTATAAATTCGTATTAAGCAGTAGCAGCAGTAGGTATACATTGATTTTGACTTGTTTTCAGCTCATACTTGGCAATGAATTTATATCCGACATATGCAAGATACGTATTCCCCTGCATGGACGAGCCTACAGAATCATCGACAATAAGGTTTACCTACAACGGCATGCCATTCGAAACTTTGTTGTCTAATTCCCAGTTGGAGGACGGCACTACGTAAGTATTAGTTAACTGTATATGCAACATCAATACTACAATTTCTTTCATTAGTCATGGTGGTGATGAGATATTTGACTTTTTTATCGGGAATATGAATTTATACAGTTTGACACCGAGTATTTTGTTTTGAGTTCATACCTTTTCTAAAAGTTTAAACTGTGCAAATATTACCTTTTAGAATAATATCTTAAAAAGCATCTTACTAGCCCGAATTCAAATTGAATCCATCAAATGTCTGTAAAAAAAATAATGTCCGACTTCATGATGGCGAATCGCTTATTCAAACTTGCCCAAGACGGTATAAAGGAAAAATACTGCCGTAAGAGTGAAATTATCCAGATTATTTAGTCATGTAATGCATAAAATATTAAAAATTTACTCGTCACTTCTCACCTCCTCGATTCCATTTATATCTAAGAAATTAAACAGTGTATTATCTGTTTTTTGTAATACATGTTAAATGAAAAGATCAAAACCGTTCTGTATTCCTAGTGTACCTAGTTTAATTTAAATTATTTGTATCATTATTATTAAATATTTTTCAGAAATCAATTCCGTGCCCTCTTAGGTCCAACCCACGGTTGGGGTATGGTGGCTCACGATTTTCAAAACATTAACCAACCTACTGCCGGAGTTTTTCTGTATGCAAGACAAGGTATAATTAACCAAGAATCGCAGGCTTCAGTGGCTATTAACTCATTTTTCAACAACTTACAAGAATGGACCGATAAAGATTATTTCAACATTCATTTAGATCAAGATGGTAGTATGAACATTATGGCCTTGCCTGATGTATCTACGGAGTGGCATTCTCTATCTACTGTTGGAATTTGGTGAGTACGCTCGTTTTTCGATTATTAATACTATAACTAATAATAGTTTAAAACCAAACCAACTTTAATTTATGACAAGCATATATAATAAAATATATAAACATTTAATAATAAAAACAATTAAAAATATTGATACTGGTTTGCGTTATTCCTTTTGTATTATTATAAAACCACATATCACTAATAATAATAAAATATGAAATTAGGGTATCAAAAAATCGAAACAATCCCGATCTTTCGTCATAACTGTATCAGGTTTCTATGTATAATAAATAACCTTATACTCAATTTTAGGGAACCACACATTTTGATGGAAATAAACCACTCGGTCAAGCAAAGGAAGACAGCTTTCTTCGAAATAGCGCAAGCGATGGCAAAACAATGGTTTGGATTTGTAATTTTTCCCGAGAACTGGCGTTATGAGTGGGTTGTTTCTGGATTAGCTTCGTACTCGGCTTACGAGATGATGAAAGTGGTGAGGTTTTTAATAAGTTTTTTAATAAGTATTACATTCATCAAAGTAATCACTAATTACTTTTTTATTTAACTTTCATAAAATATTTTGAAACGGTTAGAAAATAAAGGTCCTTACTTATAAGATATCTTAGAGATAATCAAAGTAGACCAAACCATATTTATTGTAAATACTAATGCGACACCATTGTTGAGGTTGATGGCCACAGCGCATGGCGTCACTGCACAGGCAGGTTTTCGCGACACTATATCCTTAACGATACAGTTTGGAGGATATCATATCGGTTAATATAGCTTGAGTGCTAGAGCCACCGATCGGGGATCTCAGCAGATCGGAAGTTAGGCGACCGCACGATTGACTCTTGTGCCGTGAAAGAACGGGAAGTGCCTGGTGAGGGACGAAACGTGCGTCAGCACTGTCGCCGCCATGCACCTGAGGAATAGCTGCAGCAGCGGAGGATGCAATATCTCAGTGGAGACCCTGGGCAGTTGGGGGTACAAGGCTAAGAGCCTCATTTTAGACATAGGGTGCCGAATTAAGTACAACGTCATCCGGCTCATTCTCGATACAAAGAATGGTCATAGCCATTCAGCGGAACAACGCATTATGGCACCTTTGCACCGGTAACAATGCAGGATGGCCTCAATTTCTTTTATCTTACATAATAATTAATCAAGTAGAAATAATGTTTTACGTATTAAATACTAATCTAAACTTTTATAACTAGATCCTTTTCACAAGTACTTATTAAAATAATTCAATGTAAAAATGTGAACAATTTTTTTTACAACTAGAATACAAATTAACTCTGTTCACAACACCGCCACGTCAAAAACAGAAAGCCTTTCATTTGTTTTCTATTCTTTTCTTTTCCCGCATTCCTAACTGTCACCTCATCAATGTGCCAGTAGCATTTAAAATTATAATATATAATTTGCTGTTAGCATGTAATGAACTATCAGTGTAGAAATTAGGAGTAACCGTTAAAAAAAATATGAAACCTTACATTATAAAACAAAACTAGTAAACTATATCGTTAAAGGTGTTAAAATCAACAAGATACGAGCATTTTGTCTCTAATGTTCTTTTGCATAACGGAAATAAATATTAAAAATATCTTTACAGTTCCAATCAAGCTCTACGATTGAAGATATTACTCTCTTAGACGTCAATACGTTGTTTGTGGCTGATGTCATTCAAGAGAGTCTACTACTTGATGCATATGTAGGCAGTGAGCCTCTAGAGCCCAGTCAGGAGCTGTTTAATGAAAATGATATTAGAGACCATGTGAATGGCCTGGTCAAATTAAAAGCTCCAGCTCTTCTAAGAATGATGAGAATTGTTCTGGGTAACCCAAATCAGGATTTCATACGATCTGCAGCTAGATCGTTGCTCAATCGGAGGTTCGTTTATAGATCGTTTTATAAACATGTTTTCATTTTTTTTTTATATTGCAGAACCAATCTTTTAGTTTGCGAAAATATATATCTTTTCCCATAAGGAAATACGATGAAGTGTATTGTCCAATTACTTCAGTTTATTGTTTTTTGTCAGTGAAATAACATATGTATTTTATTAAACTAGAATATTTAAAAGGCTCACAATAGCACAATTTTAACGTTTTTAACGTAATCACTTTCTAGGAAGGCAATTTGATTATTTTTTATGTTAACGTGTTAACGATAACAATTATAAAGTTCTCACGCCTATAAGTACATATACTTCTATTTCCCGTTATGATCACCCCATATGGTCGGAAGACCCTTCCTTTGTGTTGGAGGGACATATCAACTGACACTGACTGACTGATGAAGTGATAAGTAACAAAACTAACAACGGGTTTCTCGTATTGTCACTGTGTTAGTATAAAAAGACATTAAGTGGTATTATTTTATAATTGATCAATGATCAACACATCAGATCTATCTATAATTTAATGTTGGGTAAAAAAAATTAAAATTTATATTTTTTTCAGATCTATGGAAACGGTCAATTCCCTACGTCTAGTGGATGGCATCAACAGCGATTGGTTAGCAGGCGGTGTTAAATTAATAGACAATGTCGGTGACTACTTAAATGAATGGATCAATATTGGTGGCTATCCTCTTTTATATGCTAGTCGGAGGCAAGGAGGAGTGCTCGTCACACAGGTACATTTTGGAAGTGGCTACACTCCTACTCAAGTATTTCTTTATTTTTTAACACCAAATATTTGTGTTTTGTGGAGTTCGAAATAGAATCATTTTTGTCTTTAAATAATATGGAATAACATATCGTCTGATTGACTGCAATCTAAAAAATTTAAGTATTGTTTAGAAAATAACAGAACAGAAATAAACTTTATTGTACACCAATTACAATTAGTTTATACAGAAATAATGAAAACAATATGCGGCGGCCTTATCCCTAAAAGCAATTTACTGTAATAAACTGCACGGATGGCGTAACAGTATATATTCTCTATCCTTCTTTTTATTATATTATTTCAAGTTTTAATTGATTTTATAAGAATCATCATAAATAATTATCGTTAGAATATAGTGTCTAATAATAATTTCAGCCATTTCACGCACGGTCATCTGATCATAAACTTAGAGTTTAGTTTCTCCCTTATGGGAACCAGACTGCTGATAATTACTTGTTTACAAAAAAAAATATATTAGATAAAATACACAAAGACACACAATAAATAAACGTGTTCATCACGTAATTTTAACAAAACACTTTTCCTAATTCAACGCATCCTTTTTCTTAGGAACATTTTAGTTTCGGACAACAGAAGTTGCAGAATTTCCCAATACCTATAACGTTTACCACTAGTCTTGCTCCAAATTTCGTAAATTATCAACCGACAATGGTTATTGATGGCAGTTGGACAATCCCTGTTGCTATAGAACCAGAAGACTGGATATTATTCAATATTCAGGGTCAAGGTAAGTTAAAATCATTTTTGGTTTTCGAATCAAAATGAATTAATTACATGTTTGTAATGAACGAAACAAATTGATAGGCCGATTGATTTATGGATGTTTTTTCTTATACTTTTAAGATATTACATATGCTTTTCTTCTTGAGCGCATTAGGCATCTCTTTTTTAAATTTGGAATCATTATTTATATTATTATAACACCGAAGAAAAAAAATCCTAGCAAAAGTACAAATAATAAAAAAATGCAGAACAAGTAAAACCTTTTTCATACGCCGCCATTTTACAGTGTACATGTATGCTTTGATTATTTAAATTTAATGTCGTCATAGAGTAGCTCATCCTTTATAGTAGACTGATATTTTTTTTTATTGTTGGGTATCATTCCAAAGGGTTTGTTTCAAGGATTTATATGCAATGTCAGGTTGTTTCGGTCGTATGTAACTATAAAATCTGAAGTAATTTTCAGCTTCCTCAAACTTGATATACCATCAAGAAATATTTAAATGAAGTTTAAGATATTTCAGAGTTCTTAAAAAAAATATACACCTTTAGTATATGTACGACTGTTCTATAAGGCCCAATGTGTAATTTAGATAAGTTGATAAATTCCTCAAAGGTCGGCAAGGCCGTATTACGTAACATTTTCTTTCGATGGTGATGCGTGTCAGTCATTTGAATGTGCTGTTATTATTTTGAGGTTTTTATTTATTATTTGGTGTCACTAAATATAAATTATTAATATTTCTTAAAAGTAAAAATATATCATTCAAATTTTAATCATATTCCCTATTAAAAGACAAGTCATAAAATTACTATAATAGGTAGTTTCTATAATGAATAAAAATTAATGCTTCGTCACAGGGCGGCAAGTAAGCTTCATTATATGACGTCTTAAATTTAAATATGAGATTGTTGGTTACATTTAAGCACCCTAATTTAATTTTTTACAGGTTACTACCGTGTTAACTATGATAATGATCTTTGGGAGAACATTATTCAAGCTCTTGGGGACCCAGAAACTAGAGCTTTAATACATCCACTTAATCGTGCTACTGTAAGTATACTTAATATATCCTCCTTTAAAGTGAAAATAAAATATTAGACTCGTGCACATATTACTACGCCACCTATCGGGTCCGGTTGTGAATATAAACCACTCCACACGACAAGTACACCATCAATTGAAGTTCAACAGCAAATGTAATTGTTTCATTTCATATAATCCTTTACAAATGAATTGAATCCACCTTTTAGCCAAAAGGTTTCTTATATATCATGATTTTGCTTTCACAGAAGTATTGTTTATATAAACATTTATAATACAAATGAAGCTAGGCAACACACAACACAGTTTCGTATTTTTTAGGCCTCCTATTTTCTTTATTTCTTTGTAGAGTAGCTATCGAAGAAGTCATACCTGGTGTATGTACTGATAACCTTTTTGGAGAAAATTGTGTTATTGAAAACACCCATATTATCTTGTCCTATATTGTCACGTACTACACCTATATTGTCTTTTGATGCATTAGTAGTTCCTGCACTTTCATCCTAAAGATATAAAAATGGGTATTGCTCATGTATAAACTAAAGTTTTACTAATGTTTATTGCTTAAATTCTTTTAGCTTGTTGATGATTCCCTGAATCTCGCAAGAGCGGGAAAACTAAACTATGATGTCGCATTAAGAGTTGTTCTCACCATGGAACATGAAACAGAATACGCCGTATGGAAAGCTTTCGTTAGAAATATGGACTTCTTGAGGAAACGTCTCCTACCCTATGTTGTAGAAAGAGAATTAGATGCCAATATCTATCTAGTAAGTACTCTAAACGTCTATAGAAATAAATAAAAGTGACTGTTGTCGTAATATTATAATAATAGATTTATAATAAATGCCACGCCGTTACAGAGTCATGCTTAGGCACGAATGGGCTGAGCCGGTTTTC
This sequence comes from Tyria jacobaeae, assembly GCA_947561695.1. Taxonomy (NCBI): domain Eukaryota; kingdom Metazoa; phylum Arthropoda; class Insecta; order Lepidoptera; family Erebidae; genus Tyria; species Tyria jacobaeae. The sequence continues at coordinate 18,984,095 of OX387211.1, read as the reverse complement.
AGATACTGCTTGCTTTGTTTTTACCGAGTTCGTGAGGGTACCGGAGGCCAAACTCACCCTCTCCTTTGTCCCCTCCTCTCATCCTCTCCCCCCTCTCATCACCCTCAAAGCCGCACAGCTTACTTACAGCTCCAGAGTTGGAGGTGTCTATTACCATCAGGTGACCCGTCTGCTGGTATGACCCCATCTGCCATAAAAAAAAATATATCTGATTGTTTACACTTCACAAAAATGCAAAAAGACTGACTTTCATACTAAAAACATAAGAGACTGCAAAATTTGAAACTACCGAAAATTTTATTTTTATAGATATTTTTCTTTGCATATCTAAAACTTAGGACCACCACGAGAGAGCTGAAGCTCGTTTCCATTGCTAGCCATTTCTAGAGTATCATCTATATAGAAAATTTTCTAACTGAAATCGCCATCAAAATGCAACGCTGCTTCCCGGACTATTTGCAAATTCTCCACTTAAATGAAAACAGTCTAGCTAAGCGAGACACATCACTCTATAGGAAATAGTCTTGAGTATCGTTAAACTTCATAGTAGTACCATTACTAGGTAATATACGTATGCAATATTTTTCTTTAATAGCAAATAACAGCTACACACACACTGACGGCCATATCCCTGTAGGGATGCTCAGACGCATATCAATGGCAAATACTTTGCAAAACACATTTTACAAGTAGTATTACACACGTAATGCAACCGAGCACTATACGTGTATAATATACTGTATGATAGATAACAGCCCAGTCAATCCTTTAGTCACCTTTTACCCATGGAAAGAGATAGGGTGTCAGTATTCTACTCTACCGAGAACAACCTAACCTGTACATCAACTATTTTACGTTTTAGCGAATGGTGCGCAGAACAATTGTTGCGATTGAAAATGAGTTAGGATTTCAACCGGAGCCAAATTTGAGTGAGCCAGCTATGCAAACACTAACTAGAGGTTTGGTAATGGAACATGCTTGTAACGCTAATTACGACCCGTGTATTGCTGCAGCCGTCGATTGGTTCTATGATCCAAATAATCCAGATGTTGTGTACGTACAGGAAGATTATAAATTAAATAATATTTTTGTTGTAATGATGTCTCTATTAATTCTTCTCCATCGATCTTATTTTTCAACGCTATAACTCTAGAAGGGTTAATTATAAATATACCTACTTGGAATATTTTTCCGAGAATTTGAAAACTGGTGATACCATAGATGCGCTCTCTTCTTTTCTTAACTTTAAAAAAGTGGCACTTAAATATTTTGTTGACAATGTAAGTTTTAACAAAAGATGTAAAGTAGGAAATGTACATTTAGAAGTAGCACTTCAAAATCTATTACATTAAAAGTTTAAAACACTCAATTATAATTAAATATAATTAATAATTGTTTAAAATCTAGGTGATTTAATTATACCACCATATCAAAAGAGGCCGCCACCTGAGCTATTGGCCGAAAACCATTTATTTGAAATTGCATAACAGTAGAGAGAGAATGTCTAGCAAATTTATATTTAAATTTATGAAAGATAAAATATCTAGCTCTAGCTATAATACGAGGTCAAGGGCTAGCTGCAAATTTATGGTACAGAAAATAAAACAATATTATAGTGACAGAACGATTAAAAAAAGACTGCCATACTTGCTAAACAGAATACCAGAAAACATCAGGCAACAGACAAACAAGGTAGTGTTTAAAAGAAAGTTGAGGTAGTATTACTTCGACATTTGTAAGTGAGATGTCATCAGGTGTCGGGAAGTCGGTGAGAAGTATTCCTTTACTTTTCATTATCTTATAATAATCCCAAATTTAGTATGTAATTATGTAGAAATATATGTTAGTAAGTCCAATAGAGGCTCATTACCCCACAGTCAAACGGATAACACGGTTTTATGGGAAAAGATGTAAACAAAATTTGCATTGTTACGTGAAAAAAATGGCAGAAAACGTCCATGCGCTGGTTTTTACGAAATTTACTAATAATTAATAAATTTATCAAAAAATTTAATTAATAATTAGACTATAGTTCAGAACACACTTTAAAACATAGATTTTATTTATGTTCATTGAATAGTCAAAACTTATGCAACGTACGTATGCAGAGGAATATGAGGTTTTATTTGAATTGCAGCAATCCCAATATTCCACATGAGATTAGGCCCGCTGTATACTGCACAATGGTTAGAGAAGGAGACGAGAATGTCATTGAAGCTTTAAAGGAAAGAATGGATATCGAGCCCACTCTTTACGAGAGAGTTGTTATTTTGGAATCGCTGGCTTGCTCACAAAATGCTGATTTTATAATGTCGTAAGTACTATGTACTTTCTATATTTATATCCTTCGATACAGTCAATTTATTTATTTTTTTTAAATATGCTATTTTCTTAATAATTAAAATTCTTGTGATGTTTTTTGCCAAACCAAAATTTTGTCAAAGTTACGTAACAGGTGGCCAGCAATTGGACAATATGGTCGTCAATTGGACATTGTACACTTTCTGATAGGAAGCAGTTTATTTTTACATTCATAAATTAAATTTGACATTTTTATTTATAGGTTTTTAGAAGAAACTGTTGCAGAAGATAGTCCTTACAGTATAGAAGAACGCAGTAAAATCTTCGCTGCAGTAGCCGAAAGTAGTTACGGCAATGCCGATATTGCTCTTAACTTTATGTCTAGTCGCGCCGTTCAGATAATTGATAAGTATGTATTATTATTTTTTTATCATTTTAATTATTATTTGATTGATTATTATACTGCCATTACCTACCCTCTCCCGATTGAGATTTTTGAAAACTTGAAGCTTTTAATGCTATAAATAGCTTTTAATTATAATTAACGCTGCCATAGGTTTTATTATTTATGTTTAGTTTGTTTTAATTCTATCATTGTTTTAAATATGTATAGGCTAAAGTATGCCTGCCTACTTTCATGTTCTAAGATAAATAGCAGCTTCTTCAAACTTAACTTACGAACGAACGGGCTTTGATCTTTCTTTCAACGTTTTGTAAAAAGGTTCCGTTAATATCGCCGAAAACTTCTACTGCATTGAACATCGATATATGTCTGTATTTTATCTCTAACACTGTTCTAAATTTAAAGACGATTTTATTTGCAGGTATGGTGGACTTGATAAGTTTGAAGAACTCATAATCGTTCTGTCTGATAACATGGCCGATAACAATTTGGCCACGAGCGTGAGTAATTTCTTACTGGTTTTCTTTTCCAAAAGTTATATTTTCTTAATATAAACGTAATGTAACGTAACGTATTGCAAGCAGGTGATAATTAATTAACACTTATATTATTTCATTGCAAAAGCTTTTTTTTTCTGTTGCTCTTTTTATCTTACTATTATCATAAATGCGAAAATATGCATGGACGTTTGTTACTTAATTCCGAAAAAACGTCTAAAAAAAATTGCATGAAATAAAGTATAGAGAGGATGAAATAGCAAATATGCAACTTTTTATCTATAAAAATTGTGCAATTCAAAATTTCAAACGTAGTCGCAACAGCCAGTTACCGGGAAATCCGCTTTTGTGTAAATACAACAGTTTACAGAAATATTTGTATATAAATACTTAAGTCATTCTAAAATATATTATGAAAAGTGGAATGGTATTTCTTGTCTGCCTGAAGGTTTATATGACCTGTTGTTATTTATAACTTTAGGAATTTCACGATCAATCAATTTATTCTACAATGTAATTTTTTGAACCCTACCACTCCGTCACGTACGTTTTCTTATAATATAAATCCAGAATCCATTATCTTCGATTTAGAATATTATTCAACATTGTGAACGTAATTGCGTTATTAAGCAAAAAAAAATAATAATTTACATTTTCCAAACATGCGTAGCGTCTATTTTGCAATGAGAAAAGTTTGAAGCACGTACTTATATATTACATTGACTAACAAATGCCGCTGGGGGGCTTTAAAAACATAACGGTCACAAAGAATACCCAGACTCGTTGCATTTTAAGTTTTGCCCTGTGTGGGATTAGATCTCCGGTTGAGCAGTCAGGGCCTGACCATAAACAATAACTACCAGAGCAACAGGCCAGTCTTTATCTCTGGTCTGAGAATACATTGGGATGGATTAGAAAGCCGAAAGTTATATTCATCAGTAACATTTTAAATTACAGTTCCAAATCTGGATAAATGCTCAGAACAACAATCTCGGTAACTCAGAACGGCCGGCCCAACGAGCATTGCTTCGTGTTGTTCAAAACACTGATTGGAGTGAGGCTCATCTCGACAATGTCTATGAATGGATAGATGAGAATGACGCTTCGACAATGGTATTATCTTTTGTTGCACTTTGCATATCAATAATGGTCACTTTCTTGAATCATTAAGTATTTCTTATCGTCGTTTTATTTTTTTATTACTTCACACCTTAACTTTAAGTTACCCTTGTAATGTTAGTGTTATTGATTTGAAATACATACGACAGTTATATTATAAAATATTAAGAATAATTTATTATATAAATGCATAGTAGTAAGGTAATTAAAATATGTTACTCTATAATACAAGCTTCGACATGTAAGTAATAATTAAAATTATTTAATTTTTTCATATACTTATGAATTTAAGAAAATCTAAGAAATAATTTAAATTCATAGAATGAGTGATTCCAGAAGAAAACTCAATATTATCATTCATGATAATATTTGCAGTTTTGTAAACTTTTGTTCGAATACTCATAAAATTAATGTATCTGCTTTATGTCATATTGTTGAGAAGAGCCAGCGACAGAGAATCGCTATGTGTATCTTAGCACAAATATAAAAAAAAAATAAAAGGTTATGTCAAGTTCGTATTATTTAAGTAATAAGCGGCTGTGACTAATACTTTTCGTATATTGACAAAGCGGGGATATATATGGCGTGGCCAGATCATAGAATTTGTCACGTCAAGTTGAGGCCGACCATTTTTATGAAGCGGTCGCTCACATCAATGTTATTATGGACAGATCAAATCATTGAAAAATCTATAATAAAATAAAATAAATGAATAAAAAATACGACTATTTCATGGTATGGTTAGGCAACATCTTCTATGTTCTGGCCTCTATATATCCGAAATTTAACCCAAGTATTCGGATGAGTTCAGATGAGTTCTCACATCTTGTTACATGTTATGTAATAAGAATGTTTGTGTACGAAATGTATGTGAAGATTATATTTAATTTAACTGTAGGTAGATTACAATTGCACAAAGTGTTTTAGTTGAGTATATAAATAACGTAATATTTAAGGTATATACAAGTTATTGTCGTGCTTAAAATTATTAATATTTGAAAATAAAATTGCACAAAGTGGTTTAGTTCATAAGATTATGGAAAGATTTCTTCATTTAAAATATAATAAGTAATTATCAAGAAATTATTAATATAATATAAGTAACCAAAAACATAGTTTAAGTTGTAATAAAATTATTATTTAAATGAATTGCTAGCAAAAAGATTACTTTTTTTACTGCGTTTTCACTCATAATTAATTATTTAATGTATTTGTTAGGAGTTTATATTATAAAGCTGAATCTAGGGCAAACGCGTCCTCTTGCCCCAAATTCAGTTTAATTCATATTTATAATAAATTAACGTTTAATTAAGGAATCTTAATTTTAGTCACAATATTTTTATTTATAACTGTACGAGTATGTAAGAAAAACGAACCTATAATTGGTGTTATATGTATATACTACGTAAATAAGATAAAGATAATAAACTAGTTAAGCAAGACATTATTTGTTTTTCAATCTACTACTACAATTTTTTTAATCCATTCACACATTGCAAATATATGAACGAACACACAAAAAAGCCTGTCGTCTTGAAAACCTCGTCCGTTTTATAGGCGGCTAAAAATCATCATCATCATCATCATCATGAGCCTATCGCAGTCCACTGCTGGACATAGGCCTCTCCCATTGCAAAAATGCGGTCAAAAATATATGCCATTAAATGTTGTGTTCTTATAATTGGTTCGTACAATCCCTACTATACTATTATAAATTTGAATGAAAGTTAGTTGTTACGATTTCACGCCGAAACTACTCAACCGATTATCATGAAACCTTGTACACATATTCCCAAAGGTAAGGACATAGGACTTTTTATTAAATAAAAAATCTTGAGGAGGGTGAAAACTTTTGTTTTGGCAGATATGATTGTTTGTCAAAAAAATTGAAAATCAAAATATATATTTAAGGGATTCAATACGAGCGAAGCAGCGGGTAAAAGCTAGTCTTCTAAGGTCTAAGGTTAGGCTTTATTTCTATATTTTCTATAAGGCAGCGGTATTACTTCGGTAGAGGTGGCCAGACGTGCAAAAGCATGTCTCATAAACTTCATCAAACGAAGACATCTCAATCAAATAAAAGAAGCTTTAACATTAAAAACATTTATTAGTAAAAGTATACTTACATATTATTTAAAATGAAGGCACATTCATTTAAATTAAAATTAATTGTTACATGTAGAGTATGTACATGTTGTAGATCAGTGCTTGATAAAAGAAATTTGTTAAGAATAAATACATCGTTTCATTAACATTATCTTAATTATTTATGACTAGAATTAGAAATACTTAATATAAATAAAAACACGATCCCAATCAAAGATAGAACAGGAATGTGACTCTACGATTTAATTCAGATTTAGCAGCAAAATGTTTGATTAGTTTTAAATTGTAAATCAAATATTAACCTTATTCTATTGAAACAGAGTTAAAGATTCCGTATTGTGCTGTACTATATTATACTATCACCAAACGATTTTCATCTCCTAATATTTGTTCATATTTTAGAAGTTCTTAACAACACAACGATATCTTGTCAACAGACTCGTCGAAGTCTCACTCGGAACTTGGGATATTTTGTACAATAGGAGCCATTTTTGAGTGATATATGCAAAGACACTATGTTTTCAGTTGAATCTTTAAAATTAAAATTTAATGAAACAAAAGAGTATAATTATTTGAATTATTTAACGCTTAATATATCTACTATTTTCTATTACATTTTAGATATTAAGTATAAATTTAATATTATAAATTATTCTATATATATAAACATCAACGATATATTAGAAATCATAGAATAATTTATATATATAAAATATAATAAATATATAACATATATATAATTGCTATGTACAATAGCATGTATGTGAAAAAATCTTTATAAATTACATTTCTGCCAAAAAACCTGACACAGTTCAAAGTAAAATCTACCTTAAGCTCATATGTTTACAGAGGTGTTTTATGTAATAAACACGCTTGAAAGTATCGATACAAGAACAGCAATACTAGAGAAAGAAACAGATGGTGTCCCGTTCTTATTGCTCATTTCTTGCGTCAATGTGACTGGCTGTAAAAAAAGGATATTAATTAAATAATGACAACCAGAGAAAATGTAAACAAAAACTCTAAACGTGTGAAAAGAAATCAAGCTAAGTCGATGATACTATATTACTATGATAGAAATTGAAAAAAAAAAAACAATCAAATATGCCTAAATACATAGCCACATTTATGATTTCTGTTACCTAACTATTTTCAAACTTGGGAATATTTTAACACTTCTGGAATAAAATATTAAAATTTTCGTGAAAACTTTCGTGAGTTACATTCATATTTATTTATATATACGGTTTTACTCTCGTGTGTATTTTTGAAAGACTAGTTTCGATCTCGACAGGAGACCTTTCTCAAGGAGTAAGTCGTCCAGCCGCGATGGTACGGGACGTCCAAGAAATACACACGTGAGTAAAACCATATATTTAAATAAATTTTCCCATTACCTAAACCACTATCAATGATTTTTCATAAGCACCTATGAGTTAATAGTATTATTTTTTACAAATGCCTATTTATTAATTATTCCATATAGAACCTACAGATATTCTGGAGAGTAATAAATATGAATAGCAACAGTATTGTCTAAATTACCTTATGAGTAGTAGACATCATGATAGGCATAGGGCTTGGTGCTCCCGCTGGAATTCTAAACAGAAAGCGGTTTCTCTCTCGTCTGAAAAAATATATGAAGTAGGTACATTTCAAAACAAAATTTTACATAAGATTTTCAACTTTCACATTTCACGATGTTACAAGAATTTAATTTCATATTTCAAGTTTAATGCGAACTTTAAAATAAAATGAAATGAATAAAAACTTTCGTGAATTAGATTCATTTTTATTGTATTTCGGGGATGCCAGACTAGTTTCGGTCTCGACAAGAGACCTTTTCCATGGAGTAAGTCGTCCAGCCGCGACGGTACTTAATCAGTGCATCGTCAGGCATCGTGCATCCCCGAAATACACACGTGAGTAAAACCGTATATTTAAATAAAAATAAAAAAGGTTAAATTGCATATACTAGCTGAGCAGAACCAAAGAAGTCACGTGATCAATACTTAAACACATGTGTATACAACACCAAAGCTATTTGTGACTCTATTTGCTCCCACATCACACAGAGTAATAAATATAATTAAATTTATTTATTTTTATGTTTATTTATGGATATTAAATACTTACATTTTTTGTTCGGCAATATGTTTGTCATCTTGCTCAATAGCGTTTAGTCTTCTAGAGTGAGTGTTACTAAGTGTATCATTTGCTAACATATAAAAATACGACATTCTGCAGTCGGGGAAAAAGCTGAAAATTTGCAAATTGTTAATAGATTAATGTTAAATTTTGCTAATAAAACACTTTTTTAAAACAAAAAAATATATGTATGTAAAGTAATTAGCTATCTAACTGGAGGAGCCTCAACCCCTTCCCTTCTTGTTGACGGACAGGCCATTATTTCTATTTAATAAAATTAAAAAATGAAGTAAATATGTGGTACAAAATACCCATCCGTTTGTCTATTACTTATCAATAATCTAAATAATATAATAGACAAAAAACTTTGTGTATTTTTAGCTTCAATTTCTAATTTTCAACTTAACACCGAAGCTGTCGTAGAATAGTAAAAAAGTTGCAGAAAATATCATGAATTTAATAGAGTTCATCGCCAAAGAATTTTATGACTCGAGTGCTTGCTTATTTAAATGAACATATATTGTTATTAAGGAATAAGGGGTATAAGGTGTTGGTTTGTGACAAAATAGAAATACCTACTGCCATTTCAGTAAGCCTGTTTAGTAAATTAACCAAAAATGTACCAGTGTACTGTACAGGAAAATTAAATTAATCAATTATTATAATAATTGCCATTTCAATTGGTCTCCTGTTTTTAGTCAGTTTCAGTGGGTGAAATGTGTTTAGCTCTCTCATCATCATAATTCAGCCTTTTTTTTATGCGATAGGGGGCAAACGAGCAAATGGGTCACCTGATGGTAAGTGACTACCGCCGCTCATGCCGCCAACTCAAGATATTCTATCTTATCGATTACTCAATTAATTATTCTTATATTGAAAAGACACATACTTATGTTTTCCTCTCCGCTCTTCGATATACATCCTTTTGATATGAGATCGACAAGGTTCGTAGTTTAACAAACAAGCCAGTTCAATAACATTACTTCGGAACAATCTCGTTTGAAATTGATGATGTTTGCTTTTTACTAATTGTCCGAAGATCTTCGATACTTTTCTGGTCAGAAAGTCCTGGAGCAAATAAATAAAAAAAGGAATCATTAAAAGAAACAAAACGACAAACTTTATTAAAAATACATTTACTAAATATAAGTTATTAAAGTTTAATGTAACGTTACTCTTTAATGGTCTGGAAGAACAAAATATAACTCCTCTGTTGGCTTGGTATTTTAGGGCTTTGATATATTCCATACACACCAGGGTAAAACATCTTTAAGTCAAAATGTTCTTCAAACACTATGTTGTTCAGACTAACTCACTTTTAAGACGATTCAAATGATACGCATGTGGAAATTTGTCTTAGATATAGGCCGTGACAAAGTAACACCATACATACACAAACAATCCAAAACGGGATTTGTTTTGTTTTTGCGTTGTCGGTTAAAAGAAACAGTGGTATTAAGTGAATAAGTAAGTTTTTCTTACTTCCCATTCCCAATATAAATATTTGTTCATATTGCAAGCAGCATCGTCTATGATGAATTTTTCAAAGCCATCCAATACCGATTCCCATACAAGCGGACTTCCTTCGTTATCCAAGTAATCGAGAATGTCCATTGTGAGTTGTAGGTCTATGTCTCCTGCTACGTATAGCACTAGAACATCGTTAACTATCTGCAATTGAAATATATTTTAGTTTATATTTTTAAAGTCCATTATTATCTAAAGTAAGTTTTAAATAAGACATTCTTAATTTAAAACATACTGAATAAATAATTCTATCCAACAAAAAATCTGTAAGTTACTTTGTACAATTTCTTTCATCTCAAAATCAATAGCCACCACGATTCTATTAGGAATGTTAAATAATTTATTGGAAAAACATTTTTTTTTTTATAGAATTTAAGTCAATCACTAGTCATTCACAGTGAAGCAAGATGCATTATGATACCAAACGTTAATGAACCTATCTATTTTTGTAAGGCGGATTATTACTTATTATTAATGGTTTTATTTAGCTTGTCCTGTCTGTTTATTAATTTATTTGGGTCAAATCTAGTAATTAAAATTTAACCCCCTTCTTGTTGACGAATTGATCTGAAATTTGGTACACTCCTTTATTTCTGATGACAATATAATTTGATACATTCGCTGTCACTGTAAATCCAAGATCGCCGCCCCTACAAAATGGCTGCTAACATATTTTTTGACTACCTCCTCAATATGGGTATCAAATGAAATAGTTTGATTAGCAGAATAGAGTTCTCTATGAAACTAAAATGAAAATCCAATATGGCTGCCAACATCATGGCAGGTTCTTTTTTTTCTTCACAACCCCTTCAATATGGGTTTCAAACAAAATGTCTTGACAAGGCCGTGTGAAATTTTTATCTAGTCAACCGCTTTATCATTATAAATACTATTTACATATTTACGTAGATTACGCGCGGGAAAAGAATTTTTATTTTTTATTTTTTTTCATCAATACCCTAGATTTTCTGCGCGCGCCTCTCGGAGTCGGAGGGGGGCTAGGCCCCCAGCTTTCCACGGTGTGGTCGCCTGATGTTTATTCGACCAAGGTCTGCAGGGGTTCCCGGAAGCTTCCTTCTTAGGGTATACCCGGGTCCTCTGCAATAGACTCGTGACGGAACACCGTGTGGTTTTAGTCGGTTCGAGTCCGACATACCACTTCACTGTTGGCTCCAGTGAGGTGATGACCCGTGGGAGTTTCCACACGATAAAAAAAATAAATAAAAAAGAAAAAGGACCACCGAATTATTTTTAAGGCTTTAGTCTGTTTTTTTTAATAAAACTGTTTTTATGTTTTTTTTTACTTATTTTTATTTTCCTTTCATTAAACTATACCGGCAATCAAATTATGGTTGATGATTAAGTTAATTTTCACATTAACTAAATAGTTATTTTATATTTATTATTATTTAATTTAAATTTTTGATGGATGGGAAAATCGGGTATATATTGAAAGAAACAAGTAAGAACAATTGTAAGAACGCTAGAATAAAAAGATAATTTACAGCTTATACAGATGGAATTGGAGAGTGTTAAAACTATACTGGGTAATACCGCCAAAATCCGAGACCCGAACATAATAATGTCGTTCCAATTCATTTAATACTATTTAATAACTTACCTGAGCTCTATTAAGTTCATCAATAGACGACATGTTCTCTTTCAATGTCTTGGCAATCAGTCTCCATGTGAAAGTATCATAATTGACTCGATAGTATCCTGGAAAATATATTTAGGAATATTTTTCGTCATAATTATTAAAATGCTGAAATATTAGGTATTAGTGTATAAAAGCGCATATACAAATTGGTATCACTCACAGTATCAATTAATTAAACAATCAGCATTACAACAACACACCTAGCCATTAATAGAATCATAAAACCAACGCTAATAATATCGCAATGAACTTGTAAAGTCCTTGGCTTAACACAGAATCTATTTTTGCTAGCCGATCATAAGCTCACTCTGATTCATTGCTTGCAATGCACCTCTGTTGAGTATTTACACGCATATTGAATATATGATATATTTAACTTTTAGAGAGAAGATTTTTGAAGAGAGAAAATTTATTTTTGAAAGAAGACCAATTTAAAAAAATCCGATTGATGGCTTCGTCTGTTGAACAATTGTTTCTCAAAATAATTCTTAGATTACTGATTTATTATATTAGAGCCTTTCAATATTAATGTTACCAGAGCTTTTTCTGTTAAGCAAAATCCATCCATCATTTAAGTTCTCTCCAAATGTGTAAGCTTGAGCATCAATGGTGAACCGTGGACGGTAGCAATTGAAGCAATTCTGATTGTTTTGGACGATGTAAGAGATGGGGATAAGGTAGTCAGTCTCCCCGCGATTGTCGTTGGTGTAGCTGAATTGCCTCTGAAATATTTGTAAAAAAATATATATTATATAGTTGAACTTTTGTAATTGATATAATTATATACAACAAAACTTAAAACAAATAAGAAACACATTAAATTAGGTAATATAAAGAGTAAACTAGTTCAAGGAAAAATTTAAATTTGCAGAGCTCTTAGGCAAAAAATCAAAATGGTCTTATAGTGTTTTACGCGCTTGTTTCCGCTTCTCTGTATATTGTATTTACATATTTTTTTAGGGACTGTAAATCTTGATTATTCATTCATCCACATGCAACCACAAAGTTGACGCATTATATGTGGGTGAAGAATTATCGAGAAGTTATGAAGCATATAATATTAGTTTAATATCATATTTTATAGACTCTGTATTATAATAGTTGTAGATATAAATATGTATATCTATTGTAGAGTGTGAGTGTTTCGATGTATAACTGTTATAGTCTTTATATAAAACAAAATCGGTTTACGATGTCGAGAATTTTATCGTGAATCGATTTACTTATTTGCATATATCTTTATAGGATGCAAGTCTAAATCTCTGATCTCTAATCTAAATCATTTAAATCTCTAATCTAATCTTTAAATCTGACTATACACAAAACAAACTCTTTTAAAAAGCAACAGTAATTTTCAACATTATTTCCAGTGATATCACCACATAAGCGGCGTTAGTGTAATGGCTAAGGCCTCGATCTTGCGAGCAAGTGGTTGCGGGTTTGAATCCCATCCAGTGCACTACTGTCGTGTACCCTCTCCTACACAAGTATTTATCTTAGCTGGTTTAACAAAAATCCGAATAATATATTAAATTTATATTTGGTTTACGCAAATATGATCACGTATCAGAATTTCGCACTTTGCTCAAGTGGCTCCCAATTCGTCTTCGACGGGATACTCATATTCTCACTATGCTTTATAATATTATTTTCAATCCCTTTACTCCTACTTATCTTAAAGAACGTTTTACGTTTCTCAGTGACACACACACCAAAACATTAAGATCCTCGGCATCATTGGAACTGGCAGTACCTCCACATTCAACCAGGTACTATGACCTATCTTTTAGTGTACATGCTGTGCGCCTGTGGAATAACCTACCTTTACACATTAGACGTGCCCAATCGCTGGCTACATTTAAGAATATGGTTAAAGACTATTACTTGGTTTGCTAGTACATTTTTTGTATATATCTCATTTATACTTTTTGTCTAACTGCTGCATTTATCGTACGTATATGCATTTTTATATATATAATTGTATGTAGGTATGTTTATTTATATATACATATATATATGTATATATATATATTATAGGTACCTAGTTATAAATTTGATCCTTCTTAAATAAAACGCTTTTTTTTTCTCTCTTCTTTCTACACCTAAACTACCCGTATGTTCTTTTGCATCTTGTCTTTTTCTGTCCATCCTAAGGTTGCCTGGCAGAAATTGCATTTAGCGATAAGGCCGCCCATTGTACATTTCTATTCTGCATAAGTACTGTAAATTTTTGTTTTAAGGTGTACAATAAAGTATATTCTATTCTATTCTATTCTAAACACACTAGTATTATTCTTTAAAAACACATGAAATTAAATCTTCAGATAGATTTTCTTTTTGTTTAATTTACCTGCTTAAGTTGAATAGCATTAGGTGTCCTGTCTCTTAGTACTTGAACATTGATGACCGGGTACCCTGGGCGACGTAGCCAAGTCCATAAAATTCTTGACGCAGTGGAACCGTTGAAGAATTGATTCAAACATTCTATATTATCGCGGTCCAGAACTGTGGTGAAATCTTGTAACGATACGTATTTTCCTCTTCTGTCATAATGAAACAGTTGAAATAAAGTCAAGTGCAAAGAGTAGAATAGCATATTCAATAATCAGTTCGTTTCTATAACTTCATTCTCATTAATCTTCAAATGAAAACACGTGTATATTTTTAGCATAGTTGTCACCATTGCTTATGGGATGACAAAGGACTTTTGTGCATTTAAGCAACGCTTACGTTGCATTTCCCCGAAATTAGTGAGATTTCCGGAGGCCCAACTTCCCCTCTCTTTTTTCCTCTCCCCTTTTCCCATTTCCTAATCCCCTTTCTCTCCCCATCTCCCCTTTTCCCTGTCTGTCAGTCCCCATTTGATATATTTAAAAGAATTGGTGAATTTACCAATTCTAATCTTTAGTAGTCAATACACTTTGCTTACAAAAAAAGTTAAAGCCAAAAGTACTACAATGAGTTACTGAGTGCTGTAGTTGGATTTTAGAATCATTATTAATTAAAATATGTAGTTATATAAAAAAAGTGTATATGGCATTATTGTTTTTCTTTTAAATACGTGTTAAGTTATTTTTGTAACGCTTCGTATACCAAACATTGACACGTATGCTAATTTACTATTTCAAGTGAATGTGTCTGGATAAATATGGGCATTCTATCAATATGTTTTGTATTTCTTACCAAACATTATGTCTGCCTCTATCTGTTACTAAGTACAAACAGCACAAAGATAATTAAAACCCTCACATCTTTTTCGGATTTTTTAAAACCGTCTTATACTCGATTTTCACAACATAACACCTTTCTACAACATATTAAATCTTATCTTTCAGCATAAATAGACATTTTTATTATTATAATATTAGAAACACTTGCCTAGAATTAATAAAATTCACCAACGACTGATGAAACTTGTCTGACTCGACCCAGTTTTCCAACATCCATAATATGGCTCCTGTCTTCATCTGCACCAACTCCTTGTTTCTAAGTAGTATCTCTATGGCCATTGAAGAGTTGAAGGTGCCCAGAGCTGGAGTATGGATGTCCACCGCCATAGCTCTGTGTTTCATTCGAAGGCCATATGCGCCTAGCCGACGTACTTGTATCGGTGTGATGCCGTGGTTGTACTATAATGGAAATAATATATGCAGTTGTAATAAATTATGATCTTTGAGTTAATTTTACAGCAATGTATGTTAAATTTTCAGATGACGAACAACGTGGCACTCTTAACTTAATGTCGTGAATGTGGAGTACATTATTACTACTATTTCGATAGCCAATTTATATTTGAGATTTAAAAGAAGTCTCAGCCACTGCAGGTAATAAGATCACTTGTGCGTTAGATTGTGTGAAACGGATCTTCATAGAACTACTATCTACTATCGCAGAGAGACTTTAATACCTTACATTGAGTTCGGGTGGCTAAGCTTTTTACCCTGAAACGTGTAAGAGTAGAGTGCGCTATATAGCTATGTAACACCTTAATCTTCTTCGTTCTCGGGAAAGTTGTAAGACAAACGGCTATTATATTAATCAATAATAAACAAATATTTAATACTTCAAAGATCGTACCTGTTTTTAACAATCGGTAACTGTTTATAAATAAATGGTTTAATTACAACCAAGTCTACAGAAACCTACGTTGTGGCGACCTAATTATTTAGGGTATCCAATAAATTCAGTGATTTTCTGAATTCTTTAAATATTAAATTGCGGTTTTTATCTCGCTGACCTAGAAAGAATAACCTCCCGCGCTTGCAATGATTTTCTACGTAGGCGTTTCTTCCGAATCGAACAAAGTTACAGAACTGTTTTAAATCGCTTCTCTGTCAACGGAAGTACCCAATGAGAGCTTAATAAAATATACTTATACTTTTAGCGATTCTGTTTCGGATCTTTTGTAGGACAGTAATCCTGTCGTTAAAGTTAAAATTTTACGTTGATGATATTTATAAATGATTTTTTTAATTTTAATAATTTGATACTATAGTAAGTATTTAGTATTATTTGTGATGTTGAGTGGGATTGTTCGAACTTTGGCTCTAAGATAAGTATGAACACGCTTCAGACACGGTATAAAAATTGTTTATAGCTACCCTTTGCTAGTCGGGTAGTATTAAAATGTTACATGTATAGAAATTAGAACAAAACAAACATACAAAACAACGGTGGTTAAATTAAATTGAAAAAAATAATAATTAATAACCTTTTTTCTTTACCAGAGAATACCACTTTCCACAACTTATGTATGTCAAAATGTATTAGTTACTTGTATTATGAATAGATAGGTTTTTATCAAGATTAAAGGTTACAGAAAATAAAAAAGACATACATACCTGACTAAGAAAATAATACGCCAAATAAGTAGCCATTCCTTCTTTGAACCACTCTTCTTTCCACCTAGTCCTCTCCACTTCACCCGGGTTGCCAAGCCAGATTCTGCTCAGTTGCTGAGTCAATTCAAACGTCATCGTTTCAATTTGTTTAATACTGGTGTACTGGTCTATTTTCACTATCCGATGTGCTCTAAAATTGGGTAGTGAATTTATAGTAATAAATTAAACCGTGAATTCAGAAGACATGCTGTCAGAAACGTTAAATGTAGGCCATATTACCTACTACCGCATTGCATACACCTTTATGCAAATATTACCATTTTTTGGTAAAGTTAGATATAAATTTCGGTCAGGGCAGATCATCCCCTGACCTGCTATTACATTAATATTGTAATATTTTAAGAAAAAATGTTAAATTTTCCTAACAAATCACATTTAAAAAATGCAATGTAACTTTACTGACTCGTGCTTCTGACAATTTAAAACTATCAGGAATTGGTTTATTACAAAAAACTAATAATATAATTTCAAGTATTTTCTCCAAAAACAATTGAATAAAAACATAACCAAACAGAATGGTTTGTTGTTTCATAGTATTATAACAGCTGATCGCATCGTACCGCGGCGTTATTCATTGCGTGGCCTTGTGCGAAAAATAAACAGCTCTTAAATAGCATCTAGGTCAAGTTTTGTAAGAAAGAGGAACGTTTGCTCCGGAATATACATATATTTGTGCTATTATTCATTGATCATCATAAGATTTTCCTTGAAAATTTCTTGTTTATATTGTAATGAATGCTGGTAGACCTATTTGTTTTACACCCACAACGTGACCTCGATATTGTAAGGATATAGATTTAGCATTGAATGTATATATTACATTATGGTATCTACACACATTCACTATATATAGGTAATACAGTATTCATGTTCTCGTTGATCTATGATTATTCCTTTTAATCCGTTTAAATATTTTTTGACCTTTATTTTTTTTATATAATATAGGAAGACAGACAAACAGACAGGTCACCTGATGGTTAGTGACGACGGCCGTCCACGTAGACCTGTAACTCAAGAGTCGCAAGTGCGCTGCCCATCTTTGAGAGTGATGAAGGAATGGGGCAAGCGAGGAAGAGAAGGGGGATGACGGGAGGGGAAAGAGGAGAGGGGGAGTTGGGCCTCCGAAACCTCACTAATTTCGGGAAAATGCAACACAAGCGTTGCTTCACAACCTCTGTGAGGCCGTTGTATAGCACCAGTCGAGCCAGCCCATTCCAGCCTAAGCATGACTCTACCACTGTCAACCACCTTTTTATAATTCGTCACCACCATGTATTTTTTTTAATATGCTTTAAAATTTAGTAATCTTTTATCTTTTTCAGATCTTGATCAGAAGAAGAAAGAAAATTTTAAATATTATGGAGAAAATACAGAACAAAAATACAATCGTACAAAAAACATACATATCGAAACGTACGTATTTTTTCTTTTTTCTTGTAAGACAAAAATTCCTCAGAAAGAATCAGTCAGGTGTTTGGGGAGGTCCTTCTTTGAGTAATCGTCTCTTGCAGTTGAGATTAATACCTGTCAACTGACTCACTTACCCATTCGTTAGCAGATTCCAGCTCCCGATCTCATAACCAGATATCATAATAGTAGGCACGGCTACTAAATTAATAGGTCCTTGCACTAGAGATCTGTTTGTTCTAGAATATTCATGAATCAAATCTATGATTGTGATTCCATATTTGAATATGAATTGGAAATCCTCAATTTCGTCTATTGGGGCCCATAAAACGAAGAAATCGTTACAATTCTTTGAATAAATCTGCTTGCTCGCAAATCGTGAGTAATGAAAGCCAACTTGATGAAGACCAACTTGGGGCGAAGGTATATAGTCCACAACTAAATAGTCGTCCAAACTGTAAGAAAAGTTATTAAGTATTAATAATAAATTAAGTATTAGAATAAGACAACAGTTCCGTATAATATATATCATGATAGAAACCGCTATCAATCAAGTAAGTATTCAAATAGGTGATATTATTATAAAAACTAACTTTAATCACGCCATAAGAGGCATGCGTATGTCAAAATAAATTTCCTTCAGTATAACGTGTTTGCACCATATGTTACCGGTCGCTACACTATCACAATAATTGACACAATTCCCAGTGAGTGTAGTTAGAGTCGTCGCCTTATAAGGATCGGCGTCTAGTACAGGGTATGGTAAAAGTGGAACCGTCGATAATGCCTGTTTCTTAATATGGTCTTAATTGTGGGTCGTCTTGCTTTGGTCTTAACATTTTTTTTTATTCTACATACTGTTTTATACCAGATTACAGACTCATTAATACGTGAACAACTGATATCTTTTTTTAGGGGCAATATGTTCAAGAACAGTTATTAAAAGTAAATGAGTGATCACGTATAACAAATTAACACGAATAGTATATTCGGGAAGTACTTATATAAGACCGTAGGCGATCGGAACTCAGAGTTTTCTCAATGCGGAGAAGATTTTCATTCTTATAGTTAAAATGGTCTTTTGCGTTTCCTGGTAGCAGCAGAGAGGAAAAGCGATATGTTTAGTGTTTCTCTCCCAGTATTCCACTGATCATAGTTAACCACTAGGGGAAAGAAGACTAGAGGTTTTCTTGCCAGATTAATTGTGCCCAAAATGACTGAATCAAAAAAAGAAATTCAAGCACAACACTGTTTTTCTTAAATAAATTGTTTACCCAAAAAGTGCTCAACGCGCCTACACTTCAAAAATTATATATCGCTTGTAAGTACAGATACCATATAGCTGCTAGCACTTAGGCCACGCCTAAGTACGTTTAATACGCAATCATGTTAGAAAAGTGGAAAGTTGAAATTATTTTTTACTTCTGATCAGTCATCTAGCTTCTCTTATAGAAAGCATGATTGGTTTTGAAAAACTGGCTAGTATTTAGAACAAAGCAATTTTTTTTTTTTCCCAGGCCTCAAGCTTTATTTAAGGTTAGCGTTTGTGAGAAAATTAATAATTACATTAGTACTACGTAATTATTATATTACAATGGTAATAATGGTTTTGAGTAATAATAACATAATCTGACTTTAAAAAAGTAGACAACCGACTCCTTTTTGAAGTCGGTTGAAAGGAGATAGTAGCAGTTTTTTCATTTATATTGTTTGGGAAAAAAATTAAATTAAAAAAATCATAGTATTTTTTACTTTTCAACCGACTTCAAAAAGGAGAAGGTTTTCAATTCTTTTTTATTTATATTTTTACTCTGTTTTTTTATGTATCATTTGTTTGTTGTCTACGAACTTTTGACTGGCTAAACCGATTTCGACGATTTTTTATTTGAAAGCTGGTGCTTCCCGTATGGTCCTATTTCAATTTGGTCCAGTTCTGATAATGACGTCCATGAGAAAACCATATAAGTCTTAAATTTGCATTAAGTATGTCCGCGACAAATGGACGAATAACTCAATATCACGCCAACTGATTTCGATGATTCTTTTTTTATTGGAAAGGATGTACTTCAAGGGTTCAACCTGTGAGTTTCGTCCAGTTGTGACAGAGGCATCCATGAGAAAACCAAATAAGTCTTAAATTTTATGATAGACGCATTGAAGTCGGTTGTCTACTTTTTTAAAGTCCGATTATCTTTTTTTAATGTTTTAAAATTCCTTTGATAAAAGTGAAATCTCTCTCCTCATCATCATCATCTCTCCTTTAAGTACCAATTCATAGATGATACATAACACAGGACATTAATCAATTTCCGTGCGTGCTTCTTGGAGGACTGCGACCGAAGAGTGGTCGCACCGGGTGACGAGACCCGTCTTGGGTGAGACAGGTCAATGCCTGTCGGGGGTGGTAGGAAGAATATATTTCTAATCCTCGGCCCTCCGATCATTGGCAAGAAGAGGAACACTGGGGTGGTTTTAAAGTCCGACAGACCCTTCAACCTTTGGGGAGGGCGAAGGAGATCCATGAGGATCTTCCCCCCCCCCGTAAACAAAAAAAAAAAAAAAAGGGTATTAATCTATAGATTTCTGAGTAACTTACACGTTCCTTCTCTGTTCTTCAGAAATACATAAAGTGGTGTTGGTAGTCTGCAAATTCTTCATCTTCTGCGCTATGAACACTTTGAATTTGAATACAGCTTCAAATCTGAGATTATGAAAGCACGGGAAGAAGTATTTAGCCTTATCTGGTGATAGTCTTGTAGTAAAGAGATACCTGTAAAAGAATATTTAATTGAGATTCGTTGATTGCTCTGTATGAATATCCGTCTCCAACTCCCTCTCTAAGGGATCCGTCGATTTCTATCAATTAATATGTATACAGTCATAGTTCCCGGTTGACAGCAATTGGCTTGCCCCCTATTTTAGTACCAAATTTTAATAAGCAACATGTGGGTGTTTTTTTTTTATACTATAGGGGGACGATAGACGGGTCACCTGATGGTAAATGACAACCGCCGACCATGGACACCTGCAACTCAAGTCGTAGGTGCACTGCCCGCCTTTAAGGGTCATGAGGGATGGGGGATACAAGGATTTGAAAGAGAGAGGGATGATGGGGGGAGATTAAAGAGGAGAGGGGAAGTTGGGCCTCCGGAAACCTCACTCATTTCGAGGAAATGCAACGCAAGCGTTACTTCACAACCGGTTTTCTGTGAGGCCGTGGTATCATTCCGCTCGAACCGGCCCATGCTTAATACTCCTCTGCCTACCCCTTTAAGGAATGTAGGCTAGAGCTTCTTATTAGCATATGTGGTAGTCTAATTTGCTTTTTTTTAATATATAAGGGGATATATGAACAGACGGCGACCTGATGGTAAGTGACAACCGCAAACCATTGGCACCTGCAACTCATGAGTCGTAAGTCCGCTGAACGCCTTTTAGGATGGTGAGAGAGGGGGTGAGGTGAGAGAGGAAAGAACAGGGGGAGTTGTGCTTCAAGTATCCTCACTCACTAAGCAATACATTGCAAGGATTGTTTGAGTACCGGTTTTCTGTTAGACCCAGGTATTACTCCGGTCGCGCGTATATGTATTTTGTGTAAAAAATCTCCGTGTCTGTAATTTGTACATTTTAGTTTAGGTTAATTTGTAGGTTGTTTTTTGTCATCATAATCATTTCAATAGAAATAGAGATATCTGTAGACCTGTGTCCTTGTTCTTAAAATATCCCTTCGTAGGTTGGTAGACAAGTCTTACCACAGTGTTTTATACTGTAATTGCACTGCACCTAGTTCTCAACGAGGACTAATTCTCCAATCTCCAATGCTGGTGGGTGGTCGTGGATTCTTACGTCTTGGTCGTTAGATCTATTCTAGAATATTTATGTAGAATAACGCAATTTTCTGTTCTGGCTACTGTAATGAATACTCTGATAACTCATTTCTTGCCACATTTTTAATATTATAATGTGTGTACGCACGTTATATTTTATCTCATTATCAAGCATCAATAAAGCAATATTATTTTATTTAAATTCATATAAATTTAAGTGGTCATAGTATTATAAGTTAATTGTGATTTATATATCATATTTCATGAAAAAACCACTTAAAGGATATAAAATAATCTTATCAGTTTCTTGCAGCTTCACTGCCGTTTACAATCATATATCTAATGTTGTGGCCAAGTCATCTATCAATTTGTCTTGACGAGGTTTCGCAACGATAACGAAACGCTTTTGACATTTGTTTTTGGACTTGTTATTGACGTAGAGTTTAACTGTTGTATATGTACATTATAAAGATCTTAACTATTGAATATTGTTCTTGGTGATCATAGATTATAGCATACTAAGTTCTTATAATAATAAATATTACTTAAGAAGTATGTGATTTAAGTTTCTCACAATGTTAATTTCAACATTATTCTAGAAATATATCTGAATTAAAAAAGTATTTTGAAAATCGAACTGTTTAAATTTCTTAACACAATAAAACAAAGAGCTGTAGTCCATTTCAGCATTTTTTAAAATTTCAATTGTTAAATTTGTCTCTTATCCCAAATTGGTTGGTGCCAACTGTATATACATATATAACTCTCATTAAATATATAATAAATAAACTACAAATGATAAACACAGAAATAGTGGTGGTCAAGTTGAGCCACTGTATAATTTACTTAAATAAAGAAGTCTTAAGCCATGCGCTTACTTTTACCCTGTAGGAGTATGTAAAATTGGACTGAAAACCCAAAGACTGTTTTGCCTGTATTGATGAAATTGTTTATGAGAAAATTAATGTAAAATGAACCAACTTGGCTTAGATTATTAGCAATCTCTTTTATTAAATCCGGAGTTAGCCTGTTGAATGAATTGTTATATTTTGTACATGTATATGTATATGTATAACAAAGCCCTTATATAGCTACAAGTGAACATTAGCATTAAATCTTTATTGGCAAGGAATCAATGACTACATGTTTTTTGAATACGTATTATGATACTGTCTCATATAACTCAAAATGGCGGCCCTTATTTGGTTCATTGGACACATAACAAGCTGTTTGTTCCGTACTAACTTGCTCAAAGTATGCACCAAGGTCAACTTGGGCAGGAAATCTTTATACGCGCAGTTTAGCATAACGCTGCAAAGATGCGGAACAAGACAAATGGTGAAATGTCTAAATATAGTCTTGGTTTAAATATGTATTTTTTGTTTACGAAGATTAAATATCTTAACGAGGTTAGTATAGTCTGCTTCAAATTTTCATATCGACTTGTACATTAAAAATGAAATACCGTTATTTAAACTTACTAAAATTTAAAAACTGCATGATCGATATGAAAATTTAAATTTTTTATTTAAATTAAATAGCAAAGATACAAACTGTATTCGCGCTACCTAAGCTGAATATTTAATAGTGATAAGATAATTAATAAATGGTGTAATGATTAAAAAATAATAGTTAGTAATATTGCCTTCAATTCAGTCACAGGAAATACAGGACATACTGGTTCTGGTAGTGGTGGTCTGGAGCCTTGTGGTATCCCTCGCCCTAGGTCCCTGTCCTAGCCCATTTTACTTCTACGATTCTCCCTTTGTTCCATTTTCCTGTCTTAAAACGACTACGTTATACAGTAGAGTTGGCGTCAGGCAGGAGGTCACTGATAAAATAAACTAGCCAAAAATATCTTCTTATGCATACATTGCACCGACTTCAACTAAATTAAGGACAAGGTGATGTTGGTGACTAACAGTTACTTTAACTTTATTTCTAATTAATATCGGACTCGACTTTAAAGAACTCTCGGAGCATGTAAATTAAAAATAAACGGCTTGGAATTGAAAATCAACAGCTGTATTTGAAAATATAAGTCAATATCAAAGCAAGACCAACATATCAAAAATAATAGTAAACTAATTATCCAACGACACAAACCTACTGTATAACTGAAATATTCATTATGTCAAAAAACCTCAAGCCTTCAATGTCATCCTGAAGACATTTTCTCAAATATCATGGTCCTAGATAAGACCACAACACAATGTATTATATGTAACGAACCGAGACAATGGGCAGACAATTTATTTGTTAATTATGCATATGAAGTAGTACAACTACAATTTGACGTCTAAAGAAGAATTAATTGATATTACGAACCAGCCATGTGTATATTCTTAGCATTTTAATGTTTCAATTAAATAACTTAACAAAGTCCTGATTAGATACACTATATACTTTTAAACTTCAATTTTAGAACCATGGCTCTTTATTAATTAAGTTATTTACATGAAGCTTTTATATTCAAATGACTTCTAATAAAGTGGTCCTACATTTACTTATAGTTGTTTATAGACTTTCTCACGAGCGTAGATTCAACGCAGAGATTCCGCCAATGTCAAGTATTTCGAGAGAAAAAAAAACAAGTCTATAAAATATAATGGCCATGTTGGTCAACCCCAACACCCAATCTGGTCTTACGTTACTAACAATCTTTGAACGCTCTCCGACTAAGCCTAGCGCATATTTCTGGGATTCTGCCATGTCTGTAGTATATATTTGTCTTGTATTTCTGTATGAAGATATTTTAGTAGGTAAGTAAGACACTCAAAATAAGAATCAAAATCATTTATATCAATTAAACTAACCATAGGTATTTTTGAATTGTCAAGAGAGGAAGTCGTTCAGACTAAGTCAGTCATAAAGCTAGTTGCCTGTTTTAATACGAGTACGTAGGTCCTACGGAAAAGAACAAACAAGAAACGCCAATAACATACCCTTTTTCGAATATTTTACATAACTTTCTCGTTAATGTTCATAAGTTTTTTTATATAATATGGGGGACACGGACAGACGAGTCACCTGATGGTAAGTTACTACCACCGTCCATGGACACTACACTAGAAGAGTCGTAAGTGCGTTAACAGTGCGCATTGGCAGGACCTTAAGGCAAGCATGATATACTCTATGCTAGGAGACAAAACATGAACTTAAATAATTGACTAATTTCTCACACGTAAGAGAACAACTCAAAAATTTATATTATTAATAAAATACCTGCAATGTAAATTACTTATGCCCTTATTGTATAACAAGTATCTATGTCAGTAATATTAGTTGAAACATGAAGAAATAATTACAAGTCAAAGAATAAAACCAAAAATATAAAATAAAAAAATAATATACCAGTGAAATTTCTTATCTACAGTGTGGCTGTGGAGCAGGACCATCAACTTGCGAAGCATTTCTATCATACAAAAAATAATCTACCTCTGCTTGTTTATAAAGCGTGCGTTTTATGCAACTTTTGAATTTCTTCTCATGAAGTTGAAGAATATCAGAAGGTATATTATTATAATATATAGTTTGCCACAGTACCCCAAAAATGATGTTTGTACTTTTGCTAATCTAAATTTTGGTTGAACTAATTTATTTCGTTCTCTCGTAATGCAGCTGTCTTTCCCATCGTTTTATAAATATGTTCTGATATTTCTTACGTATATAATGTTTTCACAAATATACTGAGAGGGCACCGTCAGGATGATAATATTCTTAAATAGGTCTTTAAGAGATTCGCGACTACGCAGATTATAAATGGCTCTAATAGCTCTATTTTGTAGAACGAAAATAGATTCTATATCTACAACCTTACAGGTTATTTTTTAAATCTCTCAATATTGTTATTTTTATTTATATATCTAATAAATAAGAAGAAAAAATTGAGTAGTAGTAGAGAGGTGGATATACTTTATTGCACACATAATTTTATCACGCGGTCAGTTGGATACAATTAAATATTACAGTGTTACAATGGGCAGCCTTATAGCAGGCGATCTTATATAGGCAACTTTTAATGGAAATAAAAGCAGTCTTAGTTTTGGTAAGTTTTGATCTTGATTAGATGATGATTTTGATTAGATCTTAAATAATACATACACACACACACTCACGCCTTTATCCACAAGGGAAGGGAATATTTGAAATTATCAGAGATCTTGTCAACAATGTAAATTAAAACCCATTATTTTAATTAGCATGATACTCCATACAAACGATAATGACATGGTTTATGACCATATAGTGTCTGATCCAGACTATACACGTGGGCGGAAGGTCAACCGCGCTCGTATATGGTCCTCGGCCTTACGCCAACATAACGTTAGATAAAAACTAGTGATTTCTAAATAGATGATTGGCTGGTCATGAAGCTATTTACAAATTTACTGTTAATGATAGTAATAAATAAGTATAACAAAATAACTTGTGATATAATAGTTACAGTCAAAGATGTATTAGGATATTATGTGTTTATTTAACAGAGCTGAAATACTATTTTAAACAGTGTAATGCCCCTATGAAACACGTGTACCTATGAAACACGGTAAATAGTTTTGTTAGAGCTTTGCAGCTACGACTACCCGTTATCCATTTATTTTGGGAGAGCTATGCTTTGGGACGAATAGGCAGGCTTGAACGGCGCCATACCATGGCCTTACAAAAGACCGTTTGTAAAGTAATTAGTGAAATTAGTGAGCCTAATCCCCCTCCACTCATCTACCTTTTCCTGTCTCAATTCTCCGCGTCCCTCATCACTCCAATGCTCTTCGTCGAGGAGATACGTGAGTCTGTGTATATACAATCTAACAACGCGAGAGTCATATTTTATATGTAATAACGTTTATGTTGAGAAATATACGTTACATACATCTATCATTGGATAGAGAATGGCATTGTTTTTTTTTTTCTTTTTTTTTTATTAAAGAATACTAGCAACGTGCCTCATATGTTATTGGTATTCTTGTTAACCCCCCCCCCCCCCCCCCCCCCCCCAGCTAAGCTAAATGCTTGTGTTAGGGATGGGATGGGGTTCACAATAAAAAAAAGGGATGGGGTTTGAACCCGCAACCACTTGATCGCAAGTCCAACGCCTCAGCCATCACGCTACCGCCGCCTTTATTTCAAAAGCAGTTGCGTATTTTGACATGCGCGTTGTTGGAACTTAAGCAACATTAAATGAATATAGGATTAAATGAATGGCTAATAATATACAAAAAACATATTAAAACATTATTCCTTCTTTTCTTAACAACCGAAAAACGAGAATTGAGTTTAAGAGCCGTCACGTGCCATACCACGGTTTGTGTGAATTAACAAAGTCACTGGTGGTGTACGATATTTGTGCTTCACTTGATTACTAACATTATCGGATACATAGAATATCCATAAAATTATATAGATACATATATATTATATACTAGAAGCGATGCTCAGAAAAAAATATATTGTAGTTAGATACACTAAATTGTACGAAGTAGGAACACTCGTATAGTGTGCGTTAGCCGCAACTTTAATTTTATTGATTCAAAATTGGAATAAAATACTATTACTATTAATAATATGATGCATTTTATTATTGTCATTGCAATAACAAAATATTGTGATCGCATTATTCGATGATATAATTAATTCAGAATCTGATTCATAGCAAGGTTACGTGAAAAATTAGCTTCAGTAATAACGTCATCAGCATTTCTGAAGCGAGTTTGTTTTCAATGTTAAATAGTTGTATCTATATATTATACATTTTTTTCATGGTATAATGCATATTATGAGTTCTTGGGAGAAGAGGATCAGGTGTCACAATAAAAATATTTGTATAAGCAATCATATGTCTAAGTGTGCCTTTCAATATACCTAGCGCTGTAACTAGAAGAATGTCGTGTTCCCGCGGCCCTCGGCAGCAGGTGCGAGGAAGGAACACCGTAGTGGTTTTAGTCGGTCAAGTCCGGAACATCCCTCCGCTGATGACCCCGGCGGATGATAGGCCATGAGGATTTCCCCACGTAAAAAAAAGTCCTGCATCTAGATTTTATACACATTATTATATCGACAAAATTGTAATTGTCATTGATTTCATTCATTGAATTTAGGTGTTTAGTTGACGTCTGCCTACTCCTTGAGGGATACAGACGTGAGCATATGTATTATATGTATGTATATATAACATAGACACAAATTCTATATTGATGGATTGCTATCTATTATACAAAAATGTAATGCTTTTCTTTATGAACGATATAATTTTTTTTGTCGCAACTATTTTAAGAACGGGCTGCTTTACCCAGCAAAGAAAATAATAAAAGATAGAAACTAAAGAAAGCTGCGGATAAATAAATATAAAAATAAAAATTCTCATGGAATTTGTGTAACGTAAAATTATCCTATGGCGAAAAAAGACATCGGCGATGTTACTCTATGTCAAAAGACTCAACGATTGACAAAAAAAATCAATATAACCATTCTAAGCTATAAATGCAAAAATATGTATTCTTTGGTATTGTATCCGATCTTCCCATTATTTATATTGTTTTTTCTATTTGAATGAATAATATATCAAAGGATTCATTCCTAATATGCACTCGGTAGATGGCACACGCCAGGGTAGAGCTCACTCGCAACGAGGATAATTTACGGGAGCTTTCACTGCCCTCAAATTATAAATACATCACTTGAATTATTTTATTGATTTTTTGTACAATTTATAAAGAAAACACTGTTATTTCAGGCGTCTGTCGTCTTGACCTTTTTTTTCATACTGACCTTTTTTACTTCCTTGAAGTTTTCTAAAACTACAATACTAAATACAGTTCAGTCTCATCTCTCACACCAAAGAGGATATATGAAAGGATAATGGGAATAAATAACTGTTGGCAAAAGTTTAAACATTCAACTACCTCTACCAACCCCTTGGGGGTACCCAAGGGGTTGGTAGAGGTGGTTGTATGAGTTACTGGTTTTTTTTTTTTTTCTTTTGATGATAGGCACTGGCTATTGTAAATAGCGTCAGTAACATAATTTTAAAGTTCACTGTTTCTTCAAGAGCACCGATTTTAGTAACGATGAGCACCAAATAGAAAATACTTCACATATAATAATTCAATTTAGTTAGAGGACCAGGACTTCCCGGCGCCAGTCAGTTCCGAGTTATAGGTATGCGACCCTGACTTCCTGGAGCTATTGCTTATACTCCCCAATCCATCTGTATAAGTAATATCCTATCTTTCCATTATTATTCTACCTTCCTATCAATATACTCCAAATATCGCAAGTGCCAAGATGTTGGCAATAGGCTTGCTCTTTATTAATTAAATTATAATTATCAAAAAGTGGGCGTTAGTTACACCTTTCACTTCGGGGATACAAGTATGAATTTGTGTATGTACAAATGTGTATAATGATTCAAACAGTCGGACATCTCAAATTGCTTAGTAAACATTTTTTTTGTTGCATAAACAGTTGCAATAGGCATTCAAATTCAAAACAAGATGTAACACTGTCGTATTGTATTTAATGGCAATATTATTCTCCCTAGTGATTGTATAGTATTAGTGTACATGTACATATGTAGTATCTTCGCTCAAGTATGTTTGTTTATCTACCCTTCGTCACAGAGCTTTTTTCTGTAGATTTATAATGACATATGGTGTATAAAAATTTATCGTTCATTCATTCGTTAATTCAAAGATTCATGATGACATTGATGTGTTTGTGAATGACATTAACACTTTTGCATTAATAAGAATACCGGTAAGGAATTAAGGATTGGGTTTAAAAATAAAACAGTAGTTTTGAAGGCTGAATTATCTGAATTACCGTCCCAGGTTAGTGACCCTGACTGTGAACTGGAGGTCGTGGGATCGATTCCCGTACGGGATAAAAATCTATTTGTGTGATCCACAAATAGTTGTCCCGAGACCGAATGGTCTTTTTGTTCGTTGATTGAATGTTTATAAAGCCCCCCGCGACACAGGAATTATCCCTAATGCGGTAGTTGCCTTTAGATATACTAGCGGACCCGACAGACGTTGTCCTGCATGATATTTCAAGCGATTAGGATCAATATAGATAAATAACCTAGATACCGACTGCAGCGCCATCTGCCGGGCTGATTTGTGAATCTAAACCATTCCCAGATCCCTTTGAACACACACAAAAAATTTCATCAAAATCCGTCCAGTCGTTTGAGAGAAGTTCAGTGAGATACACACTCACAGAAGAATTATATATATAAAGATTCGTCTCAATTACTGAGCAATAAAATTATTTTAAACCTTTTTAATAATCATTAATTTTTAAACCTTTTCAATAAAATTATTATAAACCTTTTTAAGTTCTTGAACCAATGTCATATTTTTATCATACATTATATTGTCATATTTACATTATACAAGAACAAGGTGAATTTATTGTTTTCATCGACAATATTCCAAAAGCTGGGTAAGCTTTGGTGTAAAAAACAACAGATAAATAGAGCTAACCCATTTTTTCCCGTGTGAGTCGTAAAAGGTGACTGTTATCTATCAGACAGTATGTATACAGTCTTAAACCCGGTTGACTGAAATAGTCTTGCCACCTGTTATGTTAGTGGAATCAAATTCTTATTGGAATCAAATTCTATAAATTCTTATTCGTATGACTCTGTGTGTTTAAAAAATAACAACAGCAACAACTAAAAACAACCATAATATATACAATAAAAATAAACAATTACCAGTAGTACGATGAATTACAATCATCCAGACTAAGTAAAAAGTGTTCTAGGTGAAAACACGATCATCTGATCAATAAATAAAACAGCAATGACCTTTGAAATAAGACAATAAATAGTCTTTGCCATCTCGTTAAGTCTGTTTGTCATTACAAGATATGATAATTATATGAATCTGAAATGAATATCAACACATATTGCACTTGCTAATTCTAGCAAAACAATTATACTTAGTAAAGCAGTGTGAATTCGCATTGAGATTGCCTGGGTAAATAGCAAAATGAAAATCAAAAATTATATTATAATAGCAATTTTGCAACACATTCAACGCTTTTTTCATTACATAAGATTGCTGTGTTCTGTGTTACACAACATTCAATCAAAAAACGGACACAGAGAGCATCCAAACTAGGCACAATGACACAACTGTATTAAACACATTTTGGTACAGTGGTCAAATCAAAGCAATGACTTCTGGTTCAGCGCTCAGGATCACTTAATACTAAACCAACAGAAAATCAAAATAATATGAAGAGATTTACGCATTGTTACGCTCGCTTCCATGAATAACCTACTCAAACAATCCCTTTTGGCTACCATTATTTAATCGTACATAAGTAATATGTAGCAAACCTTTGCCGATATCCTGGCACAGTATTACTATATATTATACTGTCTAGGTAACACGTTGAAAGGCATACAAGACAGAACTTAAGGGAGTTAAGGTATTTTCCATTAGGAAAAAATGTTGTTCCCTAGGGAGTAATTAATTGACAAAATCTACGTTGATGTACAAAAATATGCGGCCTCGGCTGCTCCTCGTTCCACGTCACCGAAGTGAAAAAGTCGTGATAGAATAAATAAATTTATCACGGAATTTAACGTCATTTGTTACAAGCTACTACTTAAATATAATGAAGTTATTTTGAAACGGTATTGACTTAATGACCTGTACAGTATATAAATATAAACACTTATTATTTTATCACTAAATATTATGTCACTCACTCTTATAAATTTACTGCAAATAAGTAAACTATTAGTATATTCTCGGTAAAGTTTCAAGGTTGTTCCTGTTCATTTTGCACATCTTCAACATTCATACGTACATACATACATACATACGCGCTTGTATGTCCTACTATCGTAACAGTGGGCAAGCCAATTGGAGCTAACCGGGCACTGTATGACCACAGTCTAAAGAACTCACGCTGGTATACATACTGTCTGTTAGACAACGCTTCGATCCATTAGTCGCCTATTACAACGACGATTATTATTGGGTGGGGTTCGAACCTGCAATCACTCGATCGCAAGTCTGAAGCATTACGCTACCGCCGCTAAAATTATTTATTATTCTGTGATTCTCGCTGGAGTAGAAAAAGGCCACCCTATTTCTTCCTATGGCTGACTGGATTAGACTGTCTAACTGATGGTATGTATACGTTAATACATTGTCCATTATGCAAGTGGGACTGCATTATATTCGGCTGTCGAAGTGTAGGTGTTTGATGCGCTTCTGTCTCAAAGGGGTCCTTTGGGAATATTGGCATTAGTATATATATCTGTTTATTCCTACGCACGTCTGGTCGCTTATATGTTTGTTTGTTTGTGTAGTATTTATCAACAGCGGCATTGTGTTCTTGAAGGCCAATCAACTACACAATACTTTAAATATTCACGTACAAAGTCATAAACAGTGGGTGTTACTTAATAGGGATTTATTTAATTAATATCTTGATTCACAGAGATTTTTTATATCTGTGTTTTATATCAAAGTATTTATAATGAATTATAAATACTTTGATTTTAAAGGATTTAAAAAATCAAATAACTTACATACGGTAAATCACTATTCATAAAATGTGATAAACTAAATAATAACTACTCATTTCTGGAAAGGTATTTTTCTACAGTTTTTTTTATTTCTCGCTTGGAAATTCTCATGGATCATCACCTCATCGGAATCGAGGGTGAAGTCCACTGCTACGGACAACGGACTAAAACCACACGGTGTTCCGTCACAAGTGGTTCTATAGCAGGGAACCAGTGATACCCTAGTGCTAGAATTTATTGTAGTGCTTAATTTAGGTTAAAATTTATAATAAATTAGTTGTTAACTAATATTCAAAAATTTTACTAAAAGTCAGCACAAAATAAAACAGATAATTGTCTTTTAAAAAAAGAACATAAACATCTGTATTGAGAAGTTTTTTTTATATTTTTTTAATTATGTATATAGATTATCCTTCTTTCCTTAAAATAGTAACTTAATTTAAAATAAATTAAAGGAGTTCCTTCCAGCAACAACTCAGCAACATGAGTCGCAAATATCTTGATAGCTTTAAAAAGTATAGGAAAACCCCTCTTTAGCGCCAATAAAATTTGGGAATTTAACTCTATAACTATAAGGTCCCATGATTAAGTTCTGATTTGGTTACAATGGGACCACAGCTCTTTCGAATAAAAATAGAATTTTGAAAATCTGTCTTCAATTGGTAAAGACATCGATTTAATCAAATTACCTAACTTGACATATCATTTTTTTATTTAAAAAAAATTAGTAAATGTTAATTAAGTAGTTACTTACTTGTAATCTTTACTCTGCTCATCATAATATTTGACCAAGAATATACCGTTGCCGTCTTCCTTCACTAATTTTCTATAAGAAATTTTAATGGAATAAAACTGTTTATTGCTAACATGATAAATTTTTAATGGTTCCTGCAAATATATATACAATTTGCCATGAACACTGTTAAATTCCAAAGGCCGAGAACTACTTATAATATTGCGACTTCCATCTAATACTTTTACATGATTGATATTCAAATCCTTTGCATCTAATTCGATCACTCTCACATTGGGTGCGTTTGCTATAACAGTAATTGTTATTTCACAGTCAAAGTAAGATTGAGCACCGTTCACATATGGATATATATTCAGTTCATATTGTAGTGGATACACTGTGTAGTTCAAACATTCTTCTTCCATCACAAGATCGATCGCATTTATAAACGAAAACAAACTTAAAACTAAAATTGTACTAAGTATTTTACACGCCATTTCTGTTCGAACTTATTATACTTTATAACATAAAATTATTTTTTCGTATTTCGAATTGAATTTTTGAATTTCGCGTCGAATTGTGTTCAGAAACGTCTGAACACATCGCGCGCGTAAATACGTCTACTCATACTGGCTGGTTGCTCTCCATAGATCGAAACTTGTAGCCAGATTTATTGCCCAGTATAACATGAACTACAACGTTTACAAAAAATTTATAGTGGTCTAAGAGAGGATTATGTTTAACAACATAGATCAACATGAACTGGTCATAATATTTTAGTTTGTGAACATAATTCTATTAATATAAGTCTGATACAATGTCATCTGCAATATTTATATTTTAGTTTATATGTTTTATCACTGATATCGGTGCTTTTGAATCTAGTTTTCTTTTATTATATTAATTTTAAAAGGTCTACCTTTAAAACAACACATATGGAGTACTTAGTTGAAAAAATTCAAGCTCTAATTGAAGTTGTATTTTATTTCATATTTATTTTTTGTTGTAATTATTATAACTCACACATTAACTTGAGGCAATGTTTATTTCGGATGAAGATGTTCCGTCAACGGGTCTTATGGCCGGGGCCTCAGGTGACCCCAATATGACGCAATTGCACTCCCCCCCCACCCCCACCCCCGAATATTTAGTAAGGCGCGCGTGAAACACGTCGTGCTGCCGTCTCGGGCCTGCTTCTGCTAGGGCGATAGGCAGCCTAGTCTGTCGCCCTCAGGCCAGCGCTCATGGAGGCCGGAGGTCATTTAGCACTCTCCGGCGCCTTGTGCGTCTTCTGCGGGACGGAATAGTACTAACTCTCTCCCGGTCCCTGTAAAACAATATCAGTTATGTTTAAATAAGCCTCAGAACGAACTCTTGAAGTTGAACCAACCGACAACTTGAAGACACTCTTACAAACAAATGTACATATGAACGAAATCAAAACACCCAAACTCGGTATAACTATTTTTGGATCGAATTGAAGCCACGACCTGTGGCTCAGTCAACTCCTCCCATGCTTCTACTTTATTACAACTTAATTGATGTCATATAATTTTATTTTAATATTAGTTATTAAAAAGTGAAATAGTAAAAATGACTATTTATTTCCTTAACCTATTTCATTTAAGAAATTGCTACCTACGCTACAATTACATCTGTATTACACCTAACAATGGTTTAGTAACGGTAACACACGGGACAATTGTTAGAATGGAAGCGTGGGACGGACTCGACGGACTGTCTATTTACTGCATGTCATCAATAAGAGCTTGTAAATGCATTATATGGGCAATTCGTAACCCACTCACTAAATAAACTTTAACAATAGGTAACTGATAAAACGGTTCTGATAAATCTACATAGGCTGCTTTTTGTCGAAACTAAACTATTGAAATATAAAATAATACATGGTTAAAAAAATATTTACACCTTATTAATCAGTTATCAGCTCAAAAAAGTGTCATATAAAAATAGTGAATAGTAAAAAATAGATTAATAAGATTCTTTAAAAAAATATCTAGTTAGAGTCGGTTTTCGACTCGGTCGGAAGAAAAAGCATTTATTACATATGATGTCACAGTTTTATGTTATAAAAAAAGGCGACAGTTATTTTGCTCGCACTTGCACGTCACTTATTGAAGTTGGCCACCTCTCAGCTTAGACGACGGCGCTTTCAAAAAAATTTCGACACACCAAACAGCAACAACACTAAGAAAGAATTAACTGGCATATTCTGATATATTATTATTTTTTTGAAATTTATGATTTACATATTATGTGTGAGCAAATAAGCCTTTAAATCAATCTCTACGATCAATAAACGATCTATGAATCAAATCTTTGATTGATGTGCTAACAAAATTATAAATAGCATAGAATTAATTAAAATATACCGGACATTTTTAACCGAATGGTGTCCTATTAATTTATGTAGTAACATTCTAGATCAACGCTGAATAATGTGGCTTAAAAATGCGATAACACGTTGTGCGTTGTGTTTCCGTTGATATTTTGTGCTTTCATTTGAAGATTTCGTTTCTATATTGGCTAAATGCTTCTCCATAGATTTACGTATTGGAAGAGGAAACTAGCTTCACGACTGACAGTCTGACAGAATTCCTTTCTTGACAATTTAACAAAACCTATGATTGGTTTAATTGAAACAACATGATATATTTGTTTATAGTATTGGTAAATAAACGAAAAATAAATTTCTTTTCTTTCTTTCTTTCTTTCTATTCCTGTGTCTTGGGGAACTTTCCACAAATTAAAACAATGTACATTGAGAACACCTAAACTCTGGACAACTCTGTATGAATCACACAAAGCCTTGTCCCGTGTTTGAATCGAACCCACAACCTCTGGCTTTGCAGTCAGATTCACTAACCAATAGATCAGCAGGCCGGTTAAGAAAGGCGGCATTTGGAACGATAAACAGTATTCCAATATGATTAAAAAAAAAAACATTATTAAAAGCAACAAGTATTGATGTTAATGAAATCATTATCTTTGTAAGCAAATATCTATCTGATAATTTTTTTGAATGGGTTGGACCATTTTAAATTATAATCATAATAATCGGACTTTAAAAAGTAGACAAGCGACTTCAATGCATCTATCATAAAATTTAAGACTAATATGGTTTTCTCGTGGATGTCATTGTCACAACTGGACCAAACTCTCATGTGTTTTCATGTGTTTTCTCTCATGTCGATATATTACATAATTATCGAAATCGGTTGGCGTGATATTGAGTTATTCGTCCATTTGTCGCGAACATGATTAATGCAAATTTAAGACTTACATATATGTTTTTCCCATTTCTCATTCCACACGGGAAGCACCAGCTTTCGAATAAAAAGAAATCGGTACACGGAGTTAAAAGTTCTCAGGTAAAAAACATAAAAAAAACACAGGTAGTTGAGAAACTCCTCCTTTTTAAAGTCGGTTGACAACAAAAAAATTCAATTCAACGATAAAGAAAAAAACTTTACATTCGTATTCAAAAATATGTTCCTATATGCATACATATGTATATCTCGACTAATGTTATACAGAAAGCCCTTTGTTTACATTACTTGAAATACTGCTGTACATACTTACAGTTGAGAAAGAAAATAGAACTGCAACATATGATTATCAGTATAATTTAAAGATAATATAATGGTGATAATGTAAATGGGTTTGGATAAACGACTCCGAGCTGCTTCCCTTGTTCTTGCCTTTACCTTCATATAAAGAGGATATTTTCTAATTTTAATTCCTTAATTGCTCGTTTGACTGCAATACGCTTGTTCCCTAATACGTTAGTGAGACAAAATTAATTAAAAAAATGTGAGTGCTTATTACATACACCTCTGCTTACCCTTCCAGGCATGCAGAAGTGTGGCTTGTGTGTATATACCTAGTAACGCATATTTTTTAGAATCATTACAATATACTACACTAGGCGTAATTAATTAGCACCCGACTTTGCAAACAAGCAAGGCCAAACAAATTATTCTGTGTTAAACCTATGTATACTGATTGCGTCACACAAAATTTAATTGTCCTTATTAAACTGTTAATGACATTGGTGTTTGAAGCAAGGTTATCACACTACATACAGTCGTGGTCAACTAATTAGGGACACTCTCTAGTTAATCCAAATTGTGAATTTATTTTTTATTTTCCAACGAGTCTAAACAATATTCCACATCTTTTACATGTAAGTATAATTAGTCATTTATGTGCCTAATTATACAAACAATAACAACTTCTTAAACATTAAACCTCTTTACAGTATAGCTGATAGATGATCACAGTGCTATTTGTTCAAAGAATGCTGGCTGGCCATTTAATTAGGGACACTGAGATATTGCGTTCTAGTTTCAAAATCTGAATCTCAATTATTATTTTCTTTCTTCTCCTATTCTTTGTGGTAGTTTTGGCGGCAATCTAGATTTGTAATTTCAAGTTCTGAGAGTTATTTTGAAGAACAATGGGCAAAAATAAAAGTTGCGATGCAACACTACGAAAAATTATCATGAAGTTTGTCGAGCGTGGTTGGTCATACCGAAGGATAGCAGGATATTTAAATTGTTCAAAAACTATGGTATGCAATGCAGTGCAACATTTCAGGCGCAATAACACAACTTTAAATGTGCCCAGAAAAAAAAGATCGAGAAAAACAACTCCGCAAGAAGATAGAATGATAACCAGGTTAGCTAAGAAAGATCCGTTTCTAGGCTCTATTTTAATTAAACATGAAGTGTTTGGGGCAGACGAAAGAGTCAGTGTATCAGCGAGGACAGTTCGACGACGTCTGGTAGAAGCAGGGTTGTTCGGAAGAGTGGCTCGCAAAGTACCGTTGTTAAAGAAAGAGCATAGAAATGCACGTTTGGCGTTTGCACGTAAATATGGACATTGGACCTACGACCAATGGCAACATGTATTATTCTCTGACGAGACCAAGGTTAATTTGATTTCTTCAGATGGAAGGCAATACGTACGGCGTCCTGTAAAAGCGGAAATGAATCCAAGATTCACAAAAAAGCAGGTGAAACATGGCGGAGGAAACATTAAAATGTGGGGATCATTTTCTGGACGTGGAGTGGGACCTGTGAGGAAAGTTCAGGGTAACTTAGACCAACATCAGTACAAGGCAATATTAGAAGAAACTATGCTTCCCTATGCTGAGGAACATCTTCCTATTATATGGACTTTTCAGCATGATAACGACCCAAAACATACAGCCCGTTCAGTCAAGTCGTTTCTTAACAGACAGTCGGTATCAGTGCTAGATTACCCGAGAAAATAGCCCCAATAAAAAAGCCAATAATAAATAATTAAATGTCCAGCTACAGAATTGTACCTTAAATTGAATACATGGTTAACCTTTGATATTAAACACTTTTTTATATTTATTTAATCTTTTATTTACAGCCATTTATAGTATAATAATCGGATCAAATTATGCAAATAATAGTTACTGAGAAATCAACAGGGTTTTATATTATATGTACATAGCCGGTTATTGCTGTCCACTATCTTAAATGTCCTTAATTAGTTGACCACGACTGTATATATTATATAATATCTATACTAATATTATAAATTTAAAAGGAGTGCAGTCTATTGTTTTTTCACGGCTAAATAGCTAAACCAATTTTGTTTAAATTTAGGAACCTAAGGACGAAACCTACTAATATTATAATTGCATAAGTAAGTTCGGTCGTTTTTCGCTTTCAAGTCGTAGTACTGAACATCTTTAAGTTTTTGCATATAAGTTGCCAAGGGTTACTGATAAAGTCATAGAACTCCATCCCCCGGGAAAATCTGTACTGTTTTCGATAGACAAATAATTTTAGAATAAAAAGTGTGACGCCGATACCGTCGCGGCTGGACGACTTACTCCTTGAGAAAGGTCTTCTGTCGAAACCGAAACTGGTCGGTCATGTCCATGAGTAAAATCGTATGTATAAATAAATGTCTACAAAATAATTCTACCCAACCGTAGCCGCGGGTATAAATAAGAGTAATTCTACACAGTAAATTAACAATATAATAATGAACGAAAATATTAAAGTATAAAATTAAACAGGATAAGGTATAAAAAAAATATATGGCACGTTTTCATACCTAACACATAATATTCAACTTTAAATGTATATATGTATATGTATATATAATATATGTCAGGTGTACAAACCCAAAGTGAGATTTCCCTAAGCATATACACACCGAAGCCACTTTAAGAGGTGATAGATACATAGATAGATACATACATATACATATACATACATACATTCTTATATCCCTGAAAGGCAGCTAGAGGCCTATTAAGTAACCACATTCTCACCACTCATACACGTTCAATCAGGTACTTTGGTAATGGATTAATTGAATAATTATATATTGAAATTGTGCACAGAAGGAAAATTAAGTGACAATACATTGCGGAGTCTAAGTCTATGTAACAAAACTGGCTGATACCAAGAATTCCAACCCCTCTAACTGAAATGGTCTTGAAATATAACTTGTTTACCATCTTCCAAAAAAGAGGAGGTTATCAATTCGACCATATATATGTATATATTATTTTTTTATGTGTGTTCGCCGATAACTTCGTTGTTTATGAACCGATTTTGATGATTCTTTTTTTGTTGGAAAGTAGATATCCGAAGGGTGGTACCATTATGAGAAAACCAGGAACCTTCGAAATTCGTAGTGGAGACTAGTTCATTTGTATTTTTTTTTCATTAAGTGATTTAAAGCACTACTATTTAATGAAGGTCTGAAGTGGTTAGATACTGGAACCGAAGGACAGTCGAGGGAACTCCTTAACGATTTACAGCAATTACCTGGTGTTTGGACTTAATTCATTTCTATTGATGAGAACTTTGCACCCATTTGGGTTATAAATGCCATTTCAGGTCTGATGATGCTGACCATAGACAGTTAAGGGAATTCCTCAACGAGTTTGTTCACTTTTTAGTTTCCTGTTTGAAGTCAGTTTTTTTTTTTTTTTTTGTTGAAATTATGTAAAGTAT
Source organism: Tyria jacobaeae (assembly GCA_947561695.1). Taxonomy (NCBI): domain Eukaryota; kingdom Metazoa; phylum Arthropoda; class Insecta; order Lepidoptera; family Erebidae; genus Tyria; species Tyria jacobaeae. The sequence goes on along the minus strand of OX387211.1, from coordinate 18,943,883 downwards.
AATCAGTCTTCAACTTGGTTTGTACAATATAATCCACACGAGTTGATACCGTCATTAGCAAATCCCAGTTGACACAAGTCTGTCAACATTGTCCCTCCATAATGTGTAGGCCCATCCAGTCCAGTGTTTGATAAACACTCATTTGGGTCACTGAAGCTTCAATTAAGGGCAGAGTAAAAGGTTAGTGTGTACTTTGCCAAGCGGTACAATGTTAATGCCACTTTGACTTTTTTACTAATAGATTTTTTATTTTATTTTCGAAAGAAATTCTCAACTTATTGTTATTAGAAGATTGCTAAGTAAAGAAATAAATTTATTTTATTGTACGCAAAACAATTCATTGTATTAATTTTGTAATAGTGGGAAGAGTGGGGATAAAACGGTACAAAAGTAGATAGCGCCCAAAACGAGGCCAATTTTTGCTTAACTTTCAGGAGGATACTTCGTTTAGATGTTTAACATGTGTCGCATTATTTTACAGAAAACCATCGCAAAATTGCAAATTAATCCTTTAGAAGTACGTGCTACGCCTAGTTAATACATCTCTTGTGTAGTATTTTTAGCTAGCATTCCCAGTCTATGGTCATTCGTTGAGATTTATCCTCTGCTATTGTCATCTTTGTGACGAGACTAGGACTTGTCCCGTACTACGAGTTATTTCTGTGTCGCTGGTGACTTTACCAACATACCTATGACGGACATATTGAACATCCAGACTCAGAACAACTATTTGTAGATCACATAAATATTTGTCCAGTGTGGGAATCGGGCTTAGCAGTCAGGGTCACTGACCACCAGACCGACAGTGACACCGACCTGACAGTAAAATTTAATAAAAAAAATTCGTAGTCCTGTTACATACATGACCCTGAAAATATTCCCTTAGGGGAAGGCAGAGGCTTATAAAACCCCACCTGATAATATTTACTTACCTATGTGAGATTTTTTATTCCATCTTAACTTCAAAATCCCTAAACAGCTTTGGATGCACGGGGTACAATTAGAATCCTTAAATTGTCCCGTCTATACTTAACAAAAGAAAAATATTTGGCACAGTAGTTCTGTGTATTATTTGTATTATTGCAAAAATGCTGATAAGTCTGGATGAAACTAGGCACAAAAACAATAAACATGTTTCCAGGCGAACGAATTTGTACTGCGTGGGTGTAGCAACGCGCCGACCTCATAGCAGCTATCGGTGTGGGTAGCCTCTCACTGGAGATCATAGTCATGGCCATGGTACGAAGTGAGAGTGCTTGGGTTTCCACAAAATATTAAATATTCATAATAAAATAAAATAATTGACATTTTAGTTAGATTTATTACTTCATGAAGAACTTTTGTAATCTAAAAATACATGCGGTTGCAGTAAGACTTACATCAACAGTTAAGTAGTCATGATGGTATTGATATTGTAGCATATATCGAATGCAAGCCCATTATAAATTAAAGTGTTGACCTAAATGTGAAACTATATCAGGAAATAAAGATCGATTATACTTAGGAAGTTTTGATTGAACCATCCATTTGGCAGTTGGCCAGCGTAGAAATTGGGAAATGTTATTGTTATTTAGATGATGTGTTTAGCGGTCTGACGATAAAAGAGACTACTTACAGTAACCCAGTATGTTTGTGACGACTTAAATCTCTCTCTTTCATTTTCCGTTTTCATTGCCTTTATTATATTATATGTTATATTTAACCTAAATATGGATGCAATCCGTACCAGTTTATTTATGATGCATACATATACATACATTTCATCGACTGTTACATAATCCGACTTTCCTAATACGGGGCAACAGAATTTTTATTTTGTGACTATATATATTTGTATTTTGAAATATATCTATTCCTGGTGTTTTAATGATAAAAAGGTTAATTTACACATTACATTTAGAAGACATATTAAGATGTCAATTGCATATTAAAGGTATTGCCAACAAGCTAAATCTAAAAACTAATTAACGTGATGGAGCCCATAGAGTAGAGTAATTTTATCGTAATAGAGCTAAGCTTAGGCACGAAAGCGATACCAAGGTGCGATACCAAGGCTCCATCCAATATCCCGGAATTGGTGAGGTCTTAAGTTGCAGGTGTTCATGGACGGTTGTCACTGACCATCAGCTGACCCATCTGTTCATCTGTCCACCTATATTATATATAAGAAAGAAGCCATGCTTAGCCATGAATAGGCCAACTCGACCAGTGTGATACCAAGCCTTACAGAAAACAATCTCCTATTTCAATTCTCCTTATTTCCCCTCTCCACCCCTCCCCCCGCATCCCTCACCGATGCGATATGCATGCGATCGAATGGTAAGTGTCCATGGACGTATATTCGTCTGTATAATTTAAAAAAAAAAAAAAAAAAGATGAATAGGTAGGTAATACTATCATTTTTAATTGATAGCCTGCTAAACATTTAAGTGCAAACAACTTTCAACAAATTAGTCAAAATTGATTTTAATGCAAGTATAATTTACTAAAAACAAATTACACTTCATTACTGGTACCTTAATCTAAGTATTTTTTTTTTTTGGAATGTCAAAATAATACAGCAGGGTATGCTCCGCAGAAAGCCTCAAACTTCGTACATACAGTTATTTCATGGCTCATAATATTTTTGAGCCGTTTGGAGAGGAGACGTTAGAGTCATGGGGTCGGTGTGCTCGTTCCATTTATAAGAAACTAGCTTAACGACTGATCGACACTTATTGTGACCAGTAAGCTGGCCTTTTACTCGCACAGTGGATAAGCATTACCATTCAACGTGGTAATGCTTGCAGCCTCCTGGAAACGACGATGCCGAGGAGATTTACGATACATGTTTTTAAATAGTCCATATTTTTATTTTATAATATTTTTCTTTTTAAGTATTAGATGCGTAGATATTAAGTTTTTTGTCCAAATAATAAAATAGAATTAGGCTTCTGTTTTGGCATCGAAGATAGCATGCAAGGCAAAACAAAGGATAATATTCATATTATTATGTTGTTCATGTTTTTGAAGATGCAATATGGAATAATCGATAATATAATAAATAATGGAATCTAATTATTTATGACAATAAATATGAAAGTTTAAAGTGATCTACTAATATAGTGTAATGTAAGTATAATACAATTAACGTATTTTGGTAATATTCCACGGCCGACGGCTAGGTTTATTAAAAAAAAAAAAAATTTTAAAGGTTTATTGCATATTACACATTGGTTTATATATGTATATACTTGTGACCAATATAATATAAGATTATATATTTAACCGACTTCAATGCGCCTTTCTTATTCCTTTTCACAATACGTTGAATCGAAACATCGTTTAATTTTTAAAACTTAACTAGTTTCCCATTATCAAATCCTAATTTGTTACAATGGGACCTTAGAATGGGGAGTGTATACTCCTGATGTAGTACCAAATCAAGAAAATTATAATCGGTCTACAATTGTCATACATGACAACATAAATACACGAATTAAGATACATACAGCTGAAAATAACACCTCTTGAATTTTCAACTTGGTTAAAAATCTTATGATAGTAAGTAACTAAGTATCATATAAATTGAAATTACAGTGGAGTTAAATCTCTTCCTTATATAAATATATTATATTAATCCATATTTTTAATTATTTAGAGCCTAAATAAATTTACTAATAAACAATAAGCATATTAATGAAAATATATATATGTATATATAATTATATATAATATATATAAGTAATATTTAAATTTAAGTAAACAATTAGATATGAATGAATATAAAAAGGCTAAAACATTTCAACAATGAAAATAATTATATCACTTATAGAAATCTTAATTATATTAATAGTATGTTTTTAGTATAACAACGCATTTCTGTTTCAGAAATTGTAGGGTTTGAATTGTTCCTGCGATATTTGAAGTGATCACTTTTGTTGACAGAATTAACTTTAATAGTCCGATCTTTTGACGAAAATATCTTAAAAAGAGTGTCCTTGGAGTTTCTTCTCTGTTCTTCTCCATAGGATCTACGTATTGGGAAAGGCAAATAACTTCACGACTGACTTGGTCTGGCCGACTTTTTCTCCTTACAAATCAAAGATACCTATGACCGATTTAATTGAAATAAATGATTTTGATTGTGAAAGTTTTACCTGAAAAGTTATCCAGGAGTTTTTTGAACAATAAAAATTTGTAGAGTCGAGTAGAGTAGAGTAATATCCCAAAACTATTCATTTTACAACAAACAGCTATTATGTAAATGACAGGAGAATTCCTTCAGTGTAATTGACATCTTAGTAGTTTTATGGTATAATTCACGGCAACAAAGTGAAAATTTTGAAACACAGTAACACATTAAAATCTTTAATTTGACAATTTTCAAAACCCCCGGAAACTTTTTAAGTAATCTGTTATTTGGAGCATCATATGACTGTTATATGTATGACATAAGATAATATCAATATCTCACAAAGAATACTGCTAAACTAATTATTAAAACGAAAACAGAGGGGATTGCTGAAGTGGAGCTACTTTTAAGAGATGACAAAATAGCTGGTCCGTGACTGTCTGCCCAAACCTTGGAAGCTCTGGCAAGCTCTAACGAGTTCCTTGCAGCAGTTTTAGCAGCGCCTGTACACGACGTGCAGTTTGACAAGAAAGATTCGAACTGTGGAAGAAATTATTTTACGGTTATTAGGGAAAACTTCTAATGCTTTTAGTGTTTGTTGGTTGTTTTTATGTGTTTGCACTATCGAGGTACCAATTTAGGTAATAGAATTTATTATGGTATTGCCAAATTCGTCACTCAATAATTTTAAGAATTGCGTTAGATTTGTAACACGATAGCTATCAATATCAATAGACGCATGATCATAACAATTATGACTCACTACATCATTTTCTAAAACAATTAAAATAAATTCTACTTCTTGTTTTCTTATCATCCTAGTACTTTACTTTGCATCCTAATGCTAGACAGCGTTTGAATATCTACTACCAGTTTTCTTTAGTTTCCAACTAATTGTACTAATACTGTTTTATATTTAATAGTTCGTTGGTAGACATTCATTAAAAAAAAAATCTAACAAATTTCGAAAATGCATTTCTATAACTATTTAAATTAACCATGCCATAAATACTACACGACCATGTTTTCGTAACATTATTGAGGAAGGCTAAAAGATTTAGTTTGTGCTTTAGCACCGCAAACGGTGTTGCAATAAAATATAACTGCTTTCATAAAACTATTCTTCGACCATGATGTTCCAGTCAAGGTTCTTTATAATTTGTTACAGGTACGTTATGAACAGTTGTTGTCATTATAGTTGGTTTTACGCACGCCTCTATAAAAAACCTGGACTCTTCGAACTTTACAGTGTCAAGTACACACCTTATATTCAGTTAGCGACCAAGGTCTGAATTGGTTCTCTCTCTTTAATGGATTACTTACCGATTTGTGATGATTGGACCGAATGTTTTTAATTGATTCGACAATGACCTTACATTACGTGTTGCAGTTACGGGGTTTCCATAAGCCAAGAATAAATACTGTTGTTAAATAATATATATATAAATTTAAAAAACGTACAAAAAAAAAATCAATATTTGTATAAATAGTAAAAAAGGCAATGAAATCTTAATTAGAGACTATAAAAATGTGCAGAGCTCTATACGCACTACATCACTGCAATAGTAACTTACTTCGCTAAAATCGCTTTCGGTGTGAAGATTTGATGCCACAGTACTTAGAACCGAATCCATAGTCGTATATCTAAAAATTATAAAAAAAATATCATGTTATTAAATATAATCAATTATAACAATTTTCCTTGAATAGTTTTCAGTACTAACATAGAAGTCCACGAATCATAGTCAGTTTTCAATAGCTCCATAACGAGATGTAAGTTACTGTAGTTACTCAGCACACTAGACAATGGTACTGTGAGATCTTGGGTTCTCACGGGGCTATTCTCTTCCGTCATTGATACTAGAAACCTGTAAAAGACATGATCAGTATTATCTTTTCTTTTTTAATTCTATTGATATCGATGGTCTAAGTTTTAAACATTTTGTTTTATACCAATAGGCGATAAAAAATTTAAAATTTAACTGTAACACATTCTTAGCTTCGTATGTATACTGGGGTCCTGTACGTGTTTTAAGGTATTTTTTAAGTATTTATCAAACTTTTTTTATATTATACGAACAGACGGGTCACCTAATAGGAAGTGACAATCTCCATCCATGGACACCTGCAACTCAAGAGTCGTAAGTGTGCTGCCCGACTTTGAAGGTGATTAGGGAAGGGGGATGCGGGGAGGAGAAAGAAGTGAGGGGGTTGCGAAAGAGGAAGGAGAGGAGAAATTAGAGAGAGGAAAGAAAGTTAAGCCTCTGGGAACCTCACTCATCTCGGGGAATGCAACGCAAGCGTTGCTTCATAACTGGTTTTCTGTGAGGCTGTGGTATCACACCGGACGATCCGGCCCATTTGTGCCAGTTTCTGCTTTTTGTATATTATTCTAAATACGATATTCATCCGTTTTCTATATTTGCTTCAAATTGGGTACAAATCATTCACTTCAGTTCACATAAAATCAAGTTCAAATAACATAAATAATTTTATCAAATAGATTTTAATTCGTTAAATAGTTAATAAGACGTATCTGTAGTAATAACAATTATGTGACACCTTCTGAAGTTTTTAAAAAAATTAGTTCCGATAAGTCAGTAACTTAAAAGTAGCATACACAAAGCTGATCTCGAAATAAATTATTTTCAGTTGTCTGGTTCGAATTTATTATTAGAATAAGTATAGAAATAAATATTAGAACACACCTCTTCAACCTATCCTCATCTGAAGTATGACCCAAAGCTTCTAGAAGGACCCACACTTCATTTGCTAAATTTGTACTCCTTGTGCGATTCCATAAGAAGTCGTAGTCTTCACTAGTGCCATAGCGTAGTCCAGTTGAGTAGACTACTGGACGTAGACTTGGGTAAACCCTAAAACGTATTTGATCAAGTGTCATAAACTTGTTTACATGATACAATACATATATAAAAGCAAATTGTATGAGGGGTGGTATGATTAAATATAAAAAAGACTTGAATGTACTCACTCAGTACCACTTTCTTTCAGCGCTTTGAACTTGGCTAAAGCGTTTGATATACATCCACTATGACCCAACTTGCAAGCAAATTCCAGAATTTGTTGACGATTTCTCAAATCTTCAAATGAATCATTCTGTCTCTCTTCATAACCGAACCTATTAATATAAGTACTCATCAAGCTTAGCATGTAATTCTGAAAAGAAACAATCGAGCATGTCACATTATGCCTTCGGCCTTTTCCGTAAGTATACTCCTTAATTATAAAATACTAACGTCAATTTGAGGTAACACGTCACTGTGACCTAGATAACTATTTCTTAATTTACTAAATCCTTTTAAAGCAGCTAGCCACACTGAATATTCATCTTCATGTGTCAAGAATTCTAGTACATTATAAAGCACTGGGAATTTGACTTCATCAGCATATAGAAAAGCAAATAGGTCGTTTACAATCTGAAAGAAATATTGTTGAAGTTGCATTAGTTTTTCTAAGCCTTTCAATGAATGAGGATGATAAAATTTTATTTAAAATGCAGCAGTATATTGTGATGGACTGATATAAATTATATATTATATATATAATAAGTACCTTAGCTCGATTTAAATGATGTATATTTGTGCGATCATTTCCTCTCAAAGCTGAAGCAATTAATTGCCAGGATCGCTCATCATAATTCACCTTGTAAAATCCTAGAAAAAATATATTTACAATCAATTATGATTAGCGAAAAAAACTTAGTTTGTGTTAATTAGAACAGTACAGTGGTATTTTCCAAAAGCCATTAATGACTTACCTGTTTCCTGTACATTGAATATCACCCAAGTGTTATCTAGACTAATGTTTGATATTGTAAACTCGTATGATTTTTCATTCATAATGAATATAGGTTTAGTATTGTTAAAGTTAGGAGATAGTCCAGTCGTATAGGTAATAGGAATTCTATAGATTTCATTTGATGATTGTGATGCATTTATGTAAAACCGTTTCTGAAAATAGGAGAAAAAATAATTGGGCAAGAAAATTTAATAGAAAGTATAAGAGTTTTAAAATTTAAAAAAAAAACACTTTTTCGCTGAACTTTACTAGGAACCATCGAAAACATCCAACTATCTGGCTCCATTTTCAAATCAGCTCCAAGATGCCAAATAGTATCGTTATCCAAACTACAAATAAATTTAGTTAGTGTTGTGTTGTGGTGAGGTAATTATTGTTAATAATAGTCATAATATTATTAATAAATTTTAATACATAAGTTAATATATATAAATACGATAAAAGGAATAGGTTAAAATTTTATCCAAGTTTTGATAACATCCTAAGCTGGTTATTTAGAGGTGAAGCTAATGTAAACGTGTTAAAAAAAAAATATTTTAACTTCTAAGATTTCAGAATGATCTTATGTGGTACAAAGTTTTTAAACACTTACTTGAGTCAAGGTTAATGAATTGGTGGTATAGTTAATATTGATTTGAAGTATGGGATGACCAGCCTGAGTCACCCAAGATCCCATTACATCAGCTACGGTGGCGTTAGGATATGAGCTCAGTGAATTTTGTGCTGTCACAGCATAGTCTAGTGCAGCGTAGAGTAAATTAGGATAACCAGATCCGAAAGAGCTACGGCAAGAAAATGTAATAATGTAGGAGGTTTATTATTATTTAAAAAACAAGACGACTGAAAATTACGGCGAAAATAAGAAGGTGTAATGAGAAGAAAATTAAAACCGGCAAATGATTTATTTATACATCACAGTAATTTTTTATGTTTACATAAAAATACAAACAAGTATTTTTATATTTTTTTGTGTTTTTCTGTAAACATATAGCTGTAAACATAAAGCTTTTAAATATTAAGTCTACGACATAAATAAACTCTATATAAACTCCATATAAATCATAACTTCTTATTCCTAAATTAATATAATTTAACCAATTATATTTAAATTTCTTTTATAACAATTTTATAAATAATCATATCTTAAAATCACTTACTTGTTCGTTAAGTAAGTACGCAGACCAAGTTTAAAAGCGCCATCTCCTATCAGATTGTGTATCATTCTAATAACAGAACCAGCTTTTTGGTAACTAACACTTCCGAAATGGCCGCTGATTTCAGCAGGAGAATTGACTTCATTGTTACTAATTGGTGCTGCAGAAGGCGTATCATCCGCGGCATAAGCAGTGTAAACAGAGTTAACTACCAGCAGGTTGGCGGAACCAAGTTCAGGATCAATCTGTATTTTAAAAAATATTAGCTCATTATTAAAATAAATATTATTATAATTTATTGGATCACAATCTATACTAGAGCATTATAAATAGATTTTGTACACTATTTACTAATAACGAAATACCTATTACAAATGCTTCAAATCAAAAAATTATGTTCCGATATACATGAGGTTATATTTGGGACTCTAAATATTAAAATATTTCTTTACTCACCAAAGAGGTAATGTAATCCTGGAAATAATTGGCAAATCCTTCATTTAGCCAAATATTACTCCACCAATGGCAGGTAACAAGATTTCCAAACCACATGTGAGTTGTCTCGTGAGCCAAAATCTGAGCGATTCTGTATTTGAAGTAGGGTGCTGTATGTGCTGGATCAGATAGAAGAAGGGCTTCCCTACAAACATATCACAATCATTAAAAGTGGTCAAGTAGTAGATGCAGATACATCTAAGAAGTATTAGAGAATTAACCACTTTCGTATTAACTTTTTTGATTCTATTATTTATTTATATATGTATAATTTTACCTGTATTTAACGAGACCCCAATTCTCCATAGCACCAGCTTTAAAATCAGGTATCGAAACATGATCCAGTTTCAAATTCGCATTTGTAGAATAGAAGTCGATACCAAAATAGTTTCCGAGTTCTTCCACGACTTTAACACCGAATTCAAAAGCATACAAGGTCTGATTTTTAGCTTCAGGCCTTGAGTAGATACCAAATTCTTGCGTTCCATTTCTGTATTGACCAGCTTCAAACTCTGAGACCAAGAAAGCGACCAAGTATGTAGGCATCCTCGGTGTTGGGTAAAATGTTTCCCTAATATAGCCATTACCTCTGCAAATTGAATAAAAAATAATAAGCTCGTGAAACTATATTTTGTTGTTAGAATAAAAATTAATATTTCAACTGTAATAAATGATCTAAATATGTAACAGAGCGTAAAACGTTGGTATTTTAAGAAATGACAAGAAAGATTTCAAACGAGGGAATTTATTCGTTTGAATGTACAGATGAGTCGTGATGTCCTATTGCTCTATTAATGAGAAGAAACGTATCAACATAAAACTCACAAATCTGTAGACGATTGCATCTTCATATTTGATAGTGAATTCTTGTAGCTGGAAGGACGATCAATCATAATGGTGAAGGTAGCCTTTAGCTCGGGTTCATCAAAGCATGGGAATGCCTTCCTCGCATGTGTGGGCTCCATTTGAGTAGCTCCCAACCATCTTAAAGTAATAAAATGTTTGTAGTTCGAAAATATTGCATATAAACGTTTAGTGGGCGACTGAAAGCATAAGTCCACTGTTTGCCTGATAATAACTCAGTCTCAAGCTCTTTAAGTGAATGTTAAACTTTAAGCGTCTATTTGTTTGTTAAGCCTGAACATCTTAAAGTCATTAAAGTGTTTTTGCTCAATAAAATGATCAAATCAATTGAATGTTAGAGCTACCAAGTATTTGAAACAATTGCAGTCATATTTATTAGAAGAATGTAATTTTCTTCTTCTATATATAGTTATAACATAGGCCCAGCAAACTCTTGTTTAATTGTGAATTGATAATTAAAATATTTTTATAATTCACATTAAGATATTTCTATAATTCATAAGTTGATGAGGGATGGGGGGATACAAGGATGGGAAAGAGAGATGGGCGATGAGGAGAGAGGAAAGAGGAGAGGGGGAGTTAGGCCTCCGGAAACCTCACTAATTTTGGGCAAATACCACGCAAGCGTTACGTCAATACCGGTTGTTCTGTAAGGCCGTGGTATGGCACCGGTCGAGCCGGCCCATTCGTGCTTTAGCATGGCTCTACCACTGTCTTTAAATAGTTTAGTTTACTGTCATTGCATTTTATATACTTCAACTCCTTCCCCACATGCAATGCCACGTAATGGTATAAATATTACAAACAAGATGCCGTAACGTGTGCGCAAAGGAATATGTTTGGCAGCTAAGCTATTCCAAGGTGTTGTGTAACAAATTATATTGACTGGATTTTGATATTTTATGATACGTATCTTTGTGTTTGTTTTGTTTTTCTCTGTACGTGTTCAAATACCTGTCTTACAGTTATCGCTACTTGAAAACTGTCTATCATCACAAAGTATATGGTTGATATTAAGATAATAGATATCATCTTTATCCTGTATTTGCTTTGAAATTAATTAATAAAATATTTTGATACTTGGATATTTACGTTAAATTGTTTAGAATTTGTCATCAACTCTGTTATCCATTGCAGTAACCGTATACATACGTACATATGCTTACGCCCTTTTTTCGTTCAGGGTAGACCGAGACGGTATAATGCTATTTACCACCGTCTTGAAATACATGTTTCGCCTCTTCGATATTCACAAGAACTTTCATATACCCTAGTCAGAATAACTCTTTCTGCGCCTACCCACACCAAGTCGTTCCCTAACAGAAGATTTATAAATTTCTTTACACTATCAATCTTCACCCATCCTTTCATCGTGCCCAAGCCAACGCAGCATTAAATTCTCAATTGATCTCACTACATCCTCTTTAAACCCACACCATTTTCTAACCTCATCATTCCTTACTCTGTCAATCAATCAAACGTTACACATACTTCTCAGTAACCGCATTTTCGCAGCATTAATTTTACTCTCATGTTTCTTCTACACATACCTAACTCTCGCTGCCATACATCAAACCTAATACCAGCATTCCCTCATGATTAGCTGGACATGCTTTTATTGATCGTAGGATTGAAGGTCACCGACCACTGAGTTTCCCTTTTGGACTCTTCTCTCGATATCTGTATTATGCTTGCCATATCTGGTAAACATACTTTCAAGATAAAAGAAGTAATTCACCTGTTCTATTCTTTCATTCCCAACATTAACAACGCTAGCATTCAGCTCTATAACTCCTTCGAAAACCATCACCTTAATTTTAACTGTATTTAGTTTTATCTCAGTTCATTATTCATGATTGTTATCATCTCCTGCAACTCATTCGCCGAAGATCCAACTAAGACTTAACCGTTACTATTAATTTAGATTAAAACCTTTTAGATACCCCACCACTCTGTTCTACTCTGAATGCAAAGTTCTCACCGTTCGTAAATCTATGTGCTCCACACACTGTTGCGCAAACATAGCTGCCTAAAATACTATCCAAAAATTAATCTGACACGCAGATCTTATAAAATCTGTCCTACAGTTACTTTCAGAAGTGCCCTTGCCAAGAGACACTTTTGTATTATTGCAGGTCTGTGCAAAGTGGAGTCATTATGGTAGGCTTACGAATAAAAAAAAAAAAAAAAAAAACTAAGGTAATGAACTGGCTACTTGAGCAGGACTACGACACAAACGAGGCATTGATGAGGCTCACTACTCTATAACATTACACACACACACATACACAGTTACACTCACCCACACGCACACACACACACAAACACACGCCTGCGCACACGCGCCTAAGCATGCACGTACATACACGTCTTATCATAAGTCATAAACTGTATCCCTGAGAGGACCAGGTGCACCCATGACTCAAGTTAAACCTTACTATGGGTGTAAGAGCGCGAATGCTTTAGTTTCTAATAAAATAATGTTTTTTGTTTTTGTATAATACGTATGTAAGCAGTGTATCTCTTTTTCTATATCAATAAATTATTATTATTTTTATTATTATTATTAATTTATATCTGAAACTGTTTCGTTTGTTATTTCTAACAATCATTGTATATTATTTAATTAATAATTCGATTATAACTCACTGCAGGTAAAATAGCAAAATCAAGTTTTTTATTTATTTCTATTTATATATATATATATATAGATACAAATTCGGAACAACTGTTTGTGGACCATATATATTTTTGTCACGTGTGGGAACCGAATCCACGAGCTCGGGCTAAATAGTCAGGCCAACTAACCGCGAGATATTTATTTGCTTATAATAATAGTTTATTAAAATACTCATTGCAATGACGTGGCATATTGAACAAGACTTCTGAAATTTAATTAACACTGCTCAATTATCACAAAAATATTTTTATCCTTAATTATAAGCATGAAACTCACATTCATCTTTACAAAATATTTACGTAGGTACATCATGTCATGACATATTGTTATGTCTACGATAAGAATAACAAAGTACACATTATAATTTAATTATGATATTGTTTATAACTTTGAAATTATTCTTAGCCTCATACATTTTCATGTTTTTTTTTTTATATTATAGGGGGACAGACGAACAGACGGGTCACCTGATGGTAAGTGACACCGCCGTCCATGGACACTTACAACTCAAGAGTCGCAAGTGTGCTGCCCGCGTTTAATGGATGGGGGATGCAGGGAGCGGAAAAAAGAGAAGAGGGATGAGGAGATGGGAAAGAGGAGAAAGGAGGTGATGGGAGACAAAAGGGGGAGGGGTAAGTGGGCCTCCGGAAACCTCACTCAATTCGGGGAAATGCAACGCAAGCGTTACTTCACAACCGGTTTTCTGTGAGGCCATGGTATCGCACCGGTTGAGCCGGCCCATTCGTGCCTAAGCATGGCTCTACCAATGGTGTTGTAATATGGGTATCTATATGCTTTCTTTGTTATACTATCCAAAAACTGAACAATTAATTAGCTTACTAGAACTAGAACTACCAAACTTCAGTTATATATCTAATTAGTGCACATATATATGAAAAGGAATCATTTAAGCCTATTTCAACTTGCTTGATCAAAGCATGGAAGCAGTAATACAAGTATTCCCATTAATTAACCTACAGTAATTGAGTATAATAAAGAATCAACTACAATATTATTCACTCACCTTCATATTCAAAATTTAACACATTAACAATGACACGTTATAAAAGATAAAACATACTTACTTTTTCACTCCATTCTCCAAATAATAATTCCTATAAAATCCATTTAAATCAGTTCTGAGTGGTCCTTTATAGATAATTTTAACTGCGTACTGAGTATCAGGTACTAATTCATTCATCAAATTGATATAAGCAAATGAATATTGAGTATTGAAGTCTAAGGGATTTGAGTTATTGAGTTCAATACTCACGTTAGAACTCAAATTGTTAACAGTAATGTTAGCAGCAGAAAAATTTAGATCTTCCGAATGAAGTTTGATCTGATTTGTATTAGCAGTTGTTGTGAATTGTATAGTAACCTCTCCATCAAATGTAAATGCATTTTCGTTATTGGTATCAAAGTAAGGAGCGATGAGTAACTGGTAGGCTGATGGCACTATAGGTGTGTTGAGTCTGTAGTTAGGATCGGTAGCTGTGTATACTACTGGCAGTATGCACAGTACTGTTAAAGCTAGCAGTCGGTAATACATGTCTGCAATAAAAAAAATATACCTCTACAGAAATCTATTTCATCACATTTAGATAAAAGTTAAGATACCCATAGTTGTCTTTCTTAATCAAATAAAACTGAAAATATGTACATAACATACATAACTAACGTTTGGTTCTAATAATTATGATCAAATAAGATTCGTTTATGGTTCAACAAATAGAAGTCGTTCATAATACACGTTACTGTACGCGCTAATCTAGTATATGATCGTACTATTTTGATAACAGCATTTACGCTTTTCTTAGTCTGTCTTTTGTTTTAATTAAACTTAATCTTAAAAATCATTAATAAAAAATACAGTTCCTTCTAAAATCTATTTATATACCTTCAAAATAATTATTATATTATACAGTGCCCGGTGCCCGCTATTACGTTAGTGGAACGAAATTCTAATTACCAAAATGTGGGTGTTTAATTCACTGCTGCTACCCCTTAGGGGATGAAGGCGTGAGTGAATTGTTAAATGTTTGATATCGAATAATTATTAAAATCCTTAAATTTAATTCAAAAGTTAACAAATACTTTTTCACTACATACAAATATAAAATGTGTTACAGATATCTTAACTATTAAAATTTCTACTAAAGCAAACAAAAAGCCGATGAAATGAGAATTTTCTTCGCAAAGACTGCACAGAAGAACCAGCAGATAAAGAAAGATAGCAATAAGATCAAATTTAAAAGTAAATGTACAAACCTTGTGCTCACTCCTAAACTGAAACTGGTAGTGATATTGTAGTGTCGTGACTATAAGACTGATAAGGAACATCTTTAAGAGTTGAGTTATCGCTGATAATGTTACACTTAGCTTCTGTACTAGGTCTGTCCCAAAGTTTCTTTCTTCTTGCATTATTTTCATGTTTAACGAGCAGTTCTAAAAACTTCTGCACTTCTGGATCATAGACAGTAAAATGAACATCATATTGTTTATTTTAGTGTTACGAGTATAATATATAAGTTCAGTGATTCAAAGCATAGATCAAGTATTTCAATACTTCTAAACATATATTTAGCAAAGTTGGATATAAAGTTGCTCAACGTAATTGAAAATAGAAAAATGAAACTATAAGCAGATTTAAAAGTGTGATACACCTCTGCCGTATCACTTCAAAAAAAAGGCACGAGTGTATGTACTTATGTAATTATAAATTAATTTATAATGTATACAGGGAAGTTCTCATCAAATCGCTCAATTATTATACCATTAAATGCATAAGATGCTATATATATGTTTCTTTAAGATTCAGAACAAATTTTAAATGTGCTGCAATCCCAATTTTGACCTAACTGCAATTAGAAGAATTTGTAGACTCCATGCACAAACAACATACATACTTTTGCTGTACTAGACGGTACTTCAAAATTTAGTCTTATTTATTGACATAGAATACGACACAAGATAACAGTGATGTATGATATCTATGCTCGAGAATTGTTATTATCTAACTATAGTTCTGTCTACTTCAACACGAAAAGTAATGAAAATGGGCGAAGGTTCAACAAATTGCAACATTATATCTTAACCATTTACTATCAAACCTCTCCTTCTTATCATATTTCAAAAATCAATTCTATCTTGCTTTAGTCTACGGCTTACTGTTTTTTTCCACTTGTATTATTGAATGCATTCTAATGAGTTTATTATTTTAGTATGATTTAATGTTTAAAAGTAATTAACTTAATTTTAGTGTTACAGTTTCAAAACGACATATAATTTTGTGTCTTTTTTCAATCACTACATAATCGTATTTTTTATTGAGGGGAAAAATTGGACGATATCAATTTTGTTACAATATTTTTCATTTATTATCACTGATTACTCACAGATGACTGGATTATTTTTTGTTATAATGGTTATTTGTCTTGTGTGGGAATCGAAACCGGCTCAGCAATCAGCGTCAATTACCCGAAGACCAACAGGATTCTGTCAAATTATTATACAGATTATACAGTTAGTTTAACATCTAAAAAGCAAATAGAAAGCCACTGGATCTATTCGATAATAAGAATTTAAAGTTTAGCAATTCGCTTCTTTAATATAATTGCTAAAAAAATGACTTGTCAGACTGCACAGTAAGGCGTTCTATCAAATACTTCAAAGCTTCCCCTCCACTGCTAACTCAAATAATCATATTCTTTGCTTATTCGTCGTTCTTTCTAACTCGTACTCTATAAATTCCTAAGTATAACGAAAATCTAAATATTAATTACCTTATAAACATAGAAGAGAAACATTTTTTTTGGAATATTTATAATAAAATATTAATATATTTTTAAAGTAGCTTCTACTAAAGCTACTAGAACAAGCATAATCTGAGTCTGCTGACGCAGATTATGATTATCCTTAAGGTGCATTGTGACCGGAACCGAAGGTATATGCAAAATTTCAATTCAATAGGACACCGCGAGAGTGGGTCAAATCAAGATGAGTGGGTGCAAGATTTGACCCGATAAGAGAATTTATAATATTTACCTACCTACCTATCTACCTTCTACCTGTTTTTTTTTTATACTTTAGGGGGACAGACGAACAGACGGGTCACCTGATGGTAAGTGACAACCGCCGTCCATGCCCACCTGCAACTCAAGAGTCGTAGGTGCGTTGCCCGCCTTTGAGGGTTATGAGGGATGGGGGAAATGCAACGCAAGCGCTACTTCACAACCGGTTTTCTATGAGGCCGTGGTATCGCATCGGTCGAGCCGGCCCATTCATGCCTAAGCATGACTCTACCACTCAGACTGATCTCTGATTCTGATTCCAGGTTCTGACATGTTTTGTATCCCCCAGTTTTGTGATTGTTACGATTTTATAGCCATTATGAATCATAATCGTCATCTTCGTTAACCCCGCCAGGGGACGTCTGATCTGACAGTAAAATGTATATAAGACGGCGTGTCAAAGAATTTGAATTAGTTGTTTTGTAACCGTCACGCTTGTAAAGTGAAACTATTGGATTGTGTACCGACGGTAAACCAGTTATTGTTAGAGTGTATTGTTATTTCAACCATACAGTAGACAGATTTATGACCGATGGATAGTCATCCATCGGTCATAAATCTGTCCACTATTGATACGGGATACTGAGGTAAAATTTTAGATATTTTATGAATGTATGATATTGTACCTAATGTTATATATGTCGACGCAAAACCATTATACCTACTTTATAATTACTTTGAATGGCTGTACTTATAATTAATTGATCAATACTGATAGAATCGTAATTCAAAATTGCAGTTACTAAACGTTTATTACGTTTATAAGATTTAAAATAATGAATTATGTTTTGTTGTTCCTCTAGGAATCAAACTATTATTCATTACTTTTTAAATACTGATTGTACTAACAAATAATGAACAGCTAAATTAATATCTTGATTTATAAGCGACAACGGCTTAGTTTTAGATATCTAAATGAAGAGTAGTTTGTTGTCGGAGGTTACAAACTAATATTCATTTTAGTTAAAAGAATAATTGTAAAATAAGTAGCCAGTACAAAAATCATGCCTTGATTTTTAAACAACGATGGGATGTTTATTCATTCATTGTACTTTTTGAAGGTAATAAAGTATAGTAATTACTTTATTAACTTAACACGTGATCGGAAACTGAATTGAAAAGTTTGAAATCGACTATCATTTTAAATGTTTTTGACTAATATCAAAATGTTTCAATAGTGTAAAAGCTTTGTAAATGTTTTTATAATTAAACTAGACTATTAATCGATGTAGTAAAATAAGTATGTAGTTAAACATTGTAATGAAAGTGTATTGACTTTACGACATCATTGTAATTAGTATTAGTTTGTGGTAAAAGTATTATTATTCCTCGAGCCGGGCTAGAAGCGACTTGTCTCCAAATAAGAGTGAGTAACCTCTAAATATTGTATTGAATTGTCTGTAGCAGTTATTATTAAGGTGTTTTTGTTTAAATTGTTTCGTTATTTGCAATGTCTGATCCGAATAATGAGGGTAGTAACGTTAGCTCAGATGTTTGAAGAATATAACGGCGGTGACTCGCATGCTATATATGACATCTCCACAGGTGACGAAAGCTGGATAAATTGTTGCTTATTCGAAACTAAAAGACAACGTGCGCAATATATGTTTTCATACGAAGATTTGCTTATAAAAGTAAGAAAGGGCAGAAGTCAAGGGAAAAAGGTTATTGTCTCATTCTTTGGATGGGTGTGTCGTTTCACAACAATTAATCCAGAAAATAAAATACTTGCTGCAGATTGGTATTTCATTCATTATTTACACTTTGTAAGAGTCACAGTCACACAGTCACACAGTCTTTGTAAGAGCACTCTTACAAAGACAGGTTTGAAGGGTTGAAGTAAAGGGTAGAGGGAAAAGCTGCGAGTGCGGGCTATAACAAGTTCTAGCAACTCCGAATCATTCGGCGCTGCTACTTGTGCATTCTAATTGTATTTTGTTGGCAATACCTCGCTTAGATGATTTTCCTGCTGCACACATCGCCATCATACATTTTAATTACGGACGGTATAATGAAAATATAATGGAAAAAAATAAACATGAAACGTGTTGTTTGTGATCGCTCGGTTTTACGACAGCGAAACGACGTCATTGGATAACGCATAGTCTCAGTCAATCCAGAACTTTTGTTAAATAACATTATACAAAGACATGCTCCACACGATGTAAGATTTTTTTTTTTTTTATGCGATAGGGGGCAGACGAGCAGACGGGTCACGTGATGGTAAGTGACTACCGCCGCCCATGGACACCCGCAACTCAAGAGTCACAAGTGCGTTGCCGGCCTTTTAGGTAGAGGTACGCTCTCTTCTTGAAGGTTTGAAGGTCGTATCGGTTCGGAAATACGGCAGGCGACAATTTGTTCCATAAGCTGGTTGTGCGAGGCAAAAAGCTTCTAGAGAAGCGCACAGTGGTGGAGTGCCAATCGTCCAGGTGATGGGGAAGGATATTTTGTCGCGTAGGACGATGGCGGAAACCAGCAGCCGGTATAAGTCCGAACAATTCCTCTGAACACTCCCCATGATACAAGCGATAGAGGATGCAGAGTGAAGCTACATCTCTACGCAACGCCAAGGTGTCATGTCGATCAGAAATATCTTGGCAGTCGTTGAATGTGGTCAAGAGGGAGAAGTTGGTACTGGGGTGCACCTGCATAGAGATGAAAACAGTATTCCATGTGCAGCCGAACCTGCGCCTTATAAAGTTGCAGGCGGTGGGCCGGAGTAAAATACTGTCTCGATCTGTTTAGCACACCAAGCTTCTTCGAGGCTAATATGGCCTTACTCTCTAAGTGACCGCGAAACTGGACGCGCTTGATATATCGACGCCAAGGATTCCGATACTGGCTGATGCAGTTAGGGAAGTGCTCTCAAATTGAGGTGATACGACCAATGGCAACTTTTTACGCGTGTGAACGCGCAAACCTGTGTCTTCTTGGGGTTAAAGTAGACTAGGTTAAGTCGACCCCAATCTGAAACTTTTGATAAAGAAGTTTCGATTTCAGACACAAGTTTGGATCGGCTTTCGATGACGTTTACCCGAGAAATGTTAGCGCGGCCGGTGTAAAGGGCATCACTCATGCTATCGTCCGCATAGCAATGGATGCTGCTAATCTGCAGCACGTCGTTGATATGCAGAAGAAACAGCGTGGGTGATAGCACACAGCCTTGTGGGACACCAGAATTAACAGACTTGGAGTCGGAGCATGCACCGTCAACAACGACCTTGATGCTTCTGTCTGTAAGAAAACTGGTGAGCCAATTGCACAGTTTCTCGGGAAGCCCATAGGAAGGAAGCTTCGCAAGGAGCGCTTTGTGCCAGACCCGATCGAAGGCCTTCGCCACGTCCAAACTAACGGCCAACGCTTCCCCCTTGGTCTCGATCGCCTGTGCCCACCGGTGAGTCAAGTATACGAGAAGATCACCAGCTGAACGACCCTGACGGAAGCCGTATTGTCGATCATTGAGGAGCTGGTGGTCTTCTAAGTACCGGAGGAGCTGGCAGTTAACAATGGATTCCATTATCTTGGAGAACAAGGAGGTGATGGCTATGGGTCTGTAGTTGGACGGATCCGAGCGATCTCCTTTTTTAGGGATTGGGTGCACTAGAGCTGTCTTCCATGAGTTCGGGACTACGCCAAGAGAGTAGGAAAGCCGATAAAGGCGCGTTAAAACCGGTGCTAACTCTGGAGCACACGTCTTCAGCACGATAGGAGAGATTCTATCGGGCCCACTCGACTTATGAACGTCGAGGGAAAGAAGCGCTTTACGCACTGCCCTTTGTGTAAACCGGACTTCCGGCATGCGGGTCTCGCCTCGTCGGTGGTGCGTTTCCCCCGTCGTCCAGGGTCGAGTTGGACGCAAAGAGTTTGCCCAGAAGATCGGCTTTTTCTTTAGCGTCGTGGGCCAACGAATTATCTCCTATGCGCAGAGGTGAGAGACCAGAATGCACGAGTTCCGGAGGGGAGACTCACTAGTCTCTCGCCAATTCTGCCGATGTGAACCGACTTCTCCCCAGCAACTTACTCTTTTGAGGGACCTGGAGGCAAAGTTAAATTGCTTCTTTAATGTGCTGGTCTTTTTTTTTTTTTTTTTTTTTATACTATAGGGGGACAGACGAACAGACGGGTCACCTGATGGTAAGTGACACCGCCGTCCATGGAGACTTGCAACTCAAGAGTCGCAAGTGCGCTGCCCGCCTTTGAGGGTGATGAGGGATAGGGGATGCAGGGAGCGGAAAGAAGAGAGGAGGGATGAGGAGATGGAAAAAGGAGAAAGGAGATGAGGGGAGAGAAAAGGGGGGCGGGGAATTGGGCCTCCGGAAACCTCACTCAATTCGGGGAAATGTAACGCAAGCGTTACTTCACAACCGGTTTTCTGTGAGGTCGTGGTATCGCACCGGTCGAGCCGGCCCATTCGTGCCTAAGCATGGCTCTACCACTGAAAAACATCTCTTTCACACATCCCGTGCTGTCGCTGCATTAGCCCATGCTTGGTAACATTCCTGTTTTCGGCGGGACGCCGCTTTGCAGGTTCGACCAAACCAAGGCTGGGACTTGCCACCTGTGGGAATCAGGGAGAATGGAATGAAAAGTTCCATACCCTGAAGCACAACATCCGCGACAGAGTCAGCAACGACATTGGGATCATCCGGCGAGAAGCAAACCTGTCTCCATGGGTAGGATGCAAAGAATGTTCTCATTCCATTCCAGTCTGCTGACCTATAGTGCCATACGCGGCGACTGCCTGTAACTCGCGGCCGCAGCGAGTGAACGAGTGGCACCATACTCCTAATCAGGCAATGGTCCGAAGAGCCAAGAGGGGCATCAACGGATACTTTGTAGCCGTCAGGATGTGAGGTCAGCAGAAGATCCAACAGTGAAGGCACGTGGCTTTCTGCATCTGGGATTCGCGTAGGCGTTGCTACCAGCTGCGTCAAGCCATATGCCAAGGCGAAATCGTGAACAGATCTTCCCGCATGATCGGTTTTGCGCGAACCAAGCCATTCGGCGTGATGGGCGTTAAAGTCGCCAAGAATCACAATCTCTGCGGATGGGACCTGCTGGAGCACTGAGTCTGTAGCCATTTGGACGTGGTCGATGAGTCGGTCCGTTTCGGCATCACCGCTATGGGACCTGTAGAGGCATAGGTAGATGCGGGGATGGTCGTCGCAGTCTACACGTAGCCATAAGATGGAGAGGTCCCTACCTTCAAGATTGCCGAGGCGGCGAGAAGTGATATCATCTCTAACGTACACGCATACACCAGCCTTAGGAACAAAGGAGTGTTCCAGTCCGTACCCAGGGTAGCAGAGGTAGGATGTGTCCGCTGGCGATGATATCTGCGTCTCGGTTAAAAAGAGCAAGGCCGGCTTTGCTGTCTCAAGGTGGTGGTGGACAGTGTCGAGGTTCGAATGTAAGCCCCTGATGTTACAAAAATCCACGGTAAACGTGTCAGGGGGTGCCATGGTAAGCCTTCTCTAGCCCCGAGCAGATTTTGAGAGCGCGGTTGAGCCCCCCCCAGAGTACGAGGGGCAGCCTGGGCATCTACGCTCAGGCATAATCCGTACTGAGGGTGGACGTCCAGGGGGGGATTCTCCAACGCTAGCGCTGGTACCCCCCTGGGGTATCCTTTTTGTTGACAGCGCTATCATTAGGGGGGGTGGGGGATTTTGGGCCTCCGGAGACCTCACTCATTTCGGGGAAATGCAATGCAAGCGTTACTTCACAACCGGTTTTCTGTGAGGCCGTGGTATCGCACTTAATGGGCCCATTCGTGCTTAAGCATGGCTCTACCACTATAGAAGTTCTGGTTGTTACTGCTATACGTTATTGTGATTACTGCAAATAATTTATTTTGTCCTCAAAAATTCACTGACAGTGGTCTATGTCGTATTTGTAGGTCGTAAGTATAATTATAATTAATATATAATTATATATAATTTTATAAAAATTCTAAGCAAAATGTTTGTTACTCCGTCAGGTCGGTTGCTTTCTCATGACAAAACACAAATAGCAACTACATAATATTTTAGCACTTCTTAGCAAACTCGGAAATAAGCAAGGGCATGGTACTTTCCTAGTCGGACCCCGCTTTGTGCCTCTCGTTAGTAAAACATAATAAACCTTGTTTAGTTCTTTCAGGTTACCTTGATAAAGCAGTTTGCATTTGACACCGATGTTGGCAACGAATACACGCTCCTAAAACTGCACAGCCGGCTATAGCACCTGTTGGAATAAACGATAATGCTGTCGACGCAGACGATGTTATACCAATTCCAGTTGCCACGCCAGATATTCAACGAAATCTCATCTAGCACGGCGAGTCACTGCATTTTTAAGGATTGTTTAAGTGAGTCAAAGACTTTCAATGTCTAATATCATATAAGCTCACATGTTGTCTTATTATAATTCGTGATATGTACCAAGTGTTCGTGTTTGTGAAGAACAAATAATGGTTCCTGATGGGATCCAATTACTAATTGGTAATGTTTCTCGTGATTTTAACCAAGACCATATACTTGATATAATTTGAATTTACCGAAGAGCATTATAAAATCCATCGACAACATTTGAATTAGTTTTACATACAGTTGATGAAAATGAGTGTCTACACTGGACTGGACTCACAAACGCTGAGTTCAATTCGTTACTCGAACAAACTCCATCAATGCGACAACGGTCGAATATACCAAACGTGGTTCGGGATGAAATGTTGCTGATGGAATCTTTAGTAGAGAACTATACAGAGATAGTGAATCGGGTGGAAAGGTGAATTCAATCACGATAGTACTAATAGTACTTCTTGGCTTTTATACGACGTGTCATATATCATAGCCAAGAAGTACTACTCATCATCAGAAACGCTTAACACCACCAGCTGTCCAATATGAATAATGTTACTATAGATAGTAGTATCACGTAATACCACAAATATTTAATAAATCACAGAATTTTCATTAGTTTTTCTATTCTGCCATCCTTGAATGCTTTTAAACTACTCCTTATAAGTTTAATAGCATATATCCTATTAATTAGCATAAACAGAGTTAGTGTTGAGTAGATAGACCAAGTTTCTATTTGATTGCAAAAGCCTGAGATAATTTCGTGAAATCTTTTAGAGAAGCTAAATAAGTACAAAAAAATTTAGAACCCCTTGAACTTAATGAATCATGCGCATTGATCATAATACTTAGCTAAAGTACTTATCTGTTCTAGTTATTTTGATTAATACTGATATCTCCCTGTCCTTATACATATGTGCGTCACTTTAAACGCTACTTACAATGAAGTACAGTGCTGATCTAACAATCATTCTCACTCAACAGAAGTATTTGGCTGCAGAACAATGGTTATTTTCGAGTGTGTTTAAATGTGTACTTATGATGTCATTAGTCACAATATGATTTCGACATGCAAGGTGTCATTTGAATTATCTTAAATGTGGAAGTGAGATAAGGTATAGGATTTCGACATACCGTTCGCAATTAAAAAGTGGAATTTTATGAGTCTTTGTTTGTGGTTATGGTGGTTCTTGCAATTAATGTTGCATATATTTTATTGGTACTAAACTTAAAATGTTATTATCAAACATTGAAATAAATAACAGAAACAAGTGCAAAGTGCAATAAAAACTACATTTAATACTTTTTACTTTTAATTGCTTTTAAATATTTTAAATGTTTGTTTTAAATTCCAACTGATTCAGCGCCATCTAGCAAAAATCAGGTAAACTACTGCACCCTGCTTTAATTAATATTTAAATAACAAAAAAAAAACAACGAAGCATAAATTGGACATTTTTTAAAAGCATACAAATTTTGTCATTTATTTTATTTTAATATATCAATTAAACTAATCTATTTTAAAAGCATGGCCAACAAAGTCGTCAGAATGACCATGGTTGTTGGTATAAGAACAGCAGCTGAACCTCTAGCTGCCTTGAGAACAATTTCAGCATTGTCTGTTCCCCATTGCATGTTGGCCCTGACTGAATTGATAGTACTTAGTCCCACATTGTACTCGGGCACTAATTCCTGATTCGCATTTAACCAAGTCTCCATCTGCAAAGGTAAGAATTGCATCCTCAAACAAAAATTCATAAA
This sequence comes from Tyria jacobaeae, assembly GCA_947561695.1. NCBI lineage: Eukaryota > Metazoa > Arthropoda > Insecta > Lepidoptera > Erebidae > Tyria > Tyria jacobaeae. The sequence goes on along the minus strand of OX387211.1, from coordinate 18,918,582 downwards.
GTAAAGTTACGAATACGAATATTGAAAGTTTTTCTGTGTCTATTACTATATCATAATGCTAAGAAAAGTTAAACTCATAATTTTAGTAGAAGTTTATAAAATCATAGTTTACTATGCTCTCCACTGTCTGGCCATGCTATCGGTTCAAACAGACACCGGGTGTCAAAATTCAAGATTTGACCCGAACGACACACATTGCTAAAATGACATAATAATATCTATAGCTAGTAGCTACAGCAAAACTGTTTTCATTATTCTCTTTTTTTCTATTTCTATGTGTATACTTCAGAAACAAGAAAAATCCGATAGAATTCTAAATTTTACGATATAATCGTATAAAATGATAACTTACATTCTGTAGGCCTTCCTCGTCTAAGTAACTGGCGAGATTGCTAAGAACATTGTTGAACCACGCAGGAAGGACAACACTGTAAATTGGAAAGTATAGTCATGAAATATATCAGAAATAAATTAAATCATTTGTATAAAAGAAATATATCAACTGGGTCCACGAGAAATAGTTAATTTCATGGCAAAAGCAAAAGGAAATAAACATTTCTCTTTTCATGTGGTTATCAGTGGAACAGAGACTGCCATTCTATCTCTTCTCGTGAGTGTAGTAAAAGACGGATAATGTATGCATTTGATGCCCTTCCTGGACAAAGCGTACTTACGCTCTTCTGACTTCAGCAACATTGTCTTTCAACCACTCCAGAGCAATCTTAGCGTTGTTTCTATGACCCATGTAGAAGAACGTCAAAGCGTTTACTGTGTCTTGAGCTTTAACCTCAGTACTCAGTATCAAATTTAAATATCTGTAAAATAAAATATTGTTTAACTAAAATATTTTTAAAGTATGATCTTCAATTCCAGAAATAAACTGTTTTTTTCATCTTCTGATTACATCATTCATCAATCATTCTGGTTTACATCTTTTGTTTTTCTTTCACTGATATTGTCTCTATATGTTACGCAACTCTTTTTAGACGATTCAAACGATACCTCACATGTCGAGATCCATTTAAAGACGTTTAGGGTCTAGGGCAGGACAATGAAGAATTTTATAGGAAAGAGAATATATATGGTAGAATCATGCTGAGGCACGAATGGGCCGGCTCAACCGGTGCGATACCACGGCCTTCACAGAAAACCGGTTGTGAAGCAACGCTTGCCTTGCATTTCCCCGAAATGACAGATTTCCAGAGGCCCACCTCCTCCTCCCCTCTTTCCTCTCCCCTTATTTGCCTCTCCTCTTTCCCATCTCCTCATCCCTTCTCTCTTTTTTCCCCTCTCCGCAACCCCTATCCCTCATCACATTCAAAGGCAGACAGCGCACTTGCAACTCTTGAGTTGCAGGTGTCCATGGATGGTGGTTGTCACTTACCATCAGGTGACCCGTCTGTTTGTCTGTCCCCCTATAGTATAAAAAAGAAACAATTCATACATAAACACACATACACAGAAACGTACAACAACATTCGTGCTCTGTCGGATTTAAAGACTAAATAAGATAACGATGATGAATATTATACATTAATTTTCATTGCGGAGGAGATAATAAATATGACTATAATTTTGAAGCCGAGCTTTTAAAACATCTAAACATACGGATAGGTACATACTAGTATTTTTATTGAAGCGTATTCTAGTTTTACATATCTCAATGCCAATAAAGTACCTAGTTACAGCGATTCTTTCAATGCCAACAAAATTCATCCTTGAGATTGAAGTATAAAAGACAAGTACATATGTGAAAATTTAAACCCGTCAAAATTAGGCTTCGATTGTTTCTATACCACTAAAGAGACTAATATCATCATGACAAGATATAACTAGAGTACAATTTACTTTGAAATATCAGTAATAAATAATAATAAACTTATTACTAGGTATTTAGAGAGCAATCTCTTCATAATTGAAGCAAATATGGCCCTTACTGTTGTCCTGCCGCCTCGTTGGTGGTACATCCTAAAGCCCTCAGCAAGACTAATTGAGCGGCCTGATTATTTGACCTTCGATAGAGGTTGAGCAGGTAGCTAAAGTCTTCTAAACTACCTGAACGGAGACCAGTGCAGTATACGTGACGCCTCAAGTTGGGGTTAACGCTGAAACGAATCAAATAAAGTTTCGGAAATTTAAAATATCAGATTTAAAAAAAAACATAGCAACTTGATAGATACTTTAAAATTTAAATGTGTAACTTGACTACGATCCTTCATATGAATTCTGTCAGTGTTATGGCACGAGTTATGCTTAACATTTAAAATACACATAATTAATAACAGACGCTTAAAATAAAGAGTGCTACTTGACTAATATCTAATAGAAACGAACGAATAAAAATATTTGAATCGGTTAATCTTATATATAAATATATAAATTAAAATTAAATTCGTTAATTTTTCGTTTTTAAAATAAGACAACTCCCGCACTGGGATCAATTCCTGTATCGTGGTGGTTTAAGGTTTGCAGAAAGCGTTTTCCCGTGTGGGATCGAACCCAAAACACTCCGCGTGGCAGCGTAGTGGCGCGGTAAACACTTAAACCACTGCAACTTCCAAATTACGCGACAATCCCCATAAACAATATTCTTATAATCAAGTTTTGCAAATGTAATATTTGTCTGTTAATTGTTATCCTATTGTTTTTTGCAATTGGAACTTTATGGAACATATTTAATAAAGAAGTTATGTTGGCGTACAGGCGAGGCCAATTTCCTCTTTAATTTATTAGTCTGTTACTCTATAAGATTAAGGTTTTATCATTACAGAGTGGTTGTATATACCGTAAATGGTGGTTAGTCACGCAAACTACATTCGGTAAGTATATATGAATTCATTAATATATAAAGAGTGTTAGTTTTAATAATAATTGAGACAAATATGGTTTCAAAACCAACTCTATACTTAGTCGTTCCTACTGACAGATATTTTTAATATATCGCATATCGTATTGTCATTTTGGAGGGGCCTGAAGGAGGCGATCACGAGAAAAGAATGAAGGATGGAGGAATGGCACAGAAGTCTACCGAACCGAATCTTACACTACCCTTTGTAAGACAACACTTGAGTGTCCTAAACATGGAGTATGAAAATGATCTTATTATGATTACGAATACATGTATAAACGTTTATAAACGTTTGTTTTAAATTCAGGTACCAACATTATTTATGTAGATGATAGTCTAGTCATAGCTAGCAACGGAAACGATCGTCGGGTATAAGAATCATGGTGGATCTGGCTTGTATGTGAATGCGTTTTGTAAATCGGGCTTATTCAGGAAATGGTATGTATGTGTATGTCAATTCCTGTAATTATGCAGCACGAGAGTGACAGTGAGTGAGTGAGTGACAGTAGACAGATTTTTCTTTCTAAATCAGAAAGTTTATGGATGGGCCAACCTAATACGGAGACTTTAGAGCGGCACACACAGATATTAAAGTTACAAATATATTTTGACATAACATCTGGTCGATGCCTGTTGCTCATACTGAGGGTCAGTGGATGTGAGATGTTGAATGTTGATGTGATTCAATGAATACTATGGAGCCAGTATCAATATCCAGAATAGATATAGCTTGTGCAGTCCGTTCGTTGCCGAAGCCCCGACGGGCTGCATAACTTTTGGTTAATTTAGTTAAGTGACTCCGTAGCTCACATACATGTTTAGCATCTGAGTTCTAGTCATGCTTAGAATCAGGTTCGCTGCCAGCTTTTATGACAGCAGGTGTAACTCACTTACTCTACTATGGATCTAAGTAATGTATGGATCTCAAAAACTAAAGACCCATTACCTGTTTGCACCTATGTACCTTCTTGTAGGTATTGCAGCAATGGAGAACGGTTTCCAAGATGTCAACAATCTCACTGTGAGAGCGAGTATTTAAATATCAGGTGAGGTATACTCTAAGATTACTAGAGGTAACTGGAACCTTCAAGTAAATGAACAAGAATGGATTTTGATATAGATACATGTTCAATTATGCATGTAAAAAAAGGCAGGATTGGGGAATTTGAAGGGATTGAACTTTAAAATTCCACACACTTAAGACGTCTTTCGAAAAAGAAAAGTATTAAGATATGTCACAGGTTTGGGTATAAATTTATTCATTATAAAGCAATCGTTCAGAGGCTCACGTTAGGTAACTGGATAAAGGGCTTGATGCAAAAAGGTACGTATTGTGAGGTCTGCCATGTCGGCATGGCGGTATTACCTGTCTCTGGAGCTTCAACCACCGGCTGCTTGGTTGCACCCGATACCGGTGGGGCGCTATTTTTTACATTTTTACGTGTATTATGATTGTTCTTTTTTATATACAGTTAAGATGTATTTTGTATGTTGTTTCGGTTCAATGGAGGAAATAATTATTACTCCACATCACCACCTCTCACACACGGCCTTCTGATACCAAAGCTGATCCATCATAGTCATATATTAGACCAACAGGCCAGTCAAATAAGATAATGATATTATATTTTTGTAGCAATCCTTGAAATATGTTATTTTCATTAAATAAACATTAAATATGTACATTTTCGTTGGTATAAGATCATCAGCTGTTTTCATTAGTGTTATTGTCTCCCAGCCAAGATTACTGTGTCTCTGTTGGTCGCTTGCATTACTAGTTATCTCACGACTACCGATTACATAAAACATTTTGTCACCTGAAATCACTATCCGAAATTATCGCTCCAATACCAAGACATCATTATACAATAAGTAAATAAAAACTTACTGTGTTCCACTAGTGACTAAAGCTCTGAATTTAGATTCAGCATCGCTTATGCAGCCTTTGTGGCCGACATTGCAAGCGAAAGCGAGAAGGTAGAATCTGTTCAGTGTTGTAGTAATTTTTTCATTAGGATCTACATTGTAACCCAGGTGCTTAATGGCATTGTCAATGAAGTCATGGATTATTTCCTAGAAACGAATGAATTTTTCATTAGGAATTATTTCTGTGTCACGGGGACTCGGTAAACATAGAAACCATTTGTAAATCACACACAATTTAAGTCCCGTTTTGGAATTAAACCCGTAAAAAGTTTGTTTACTAAACTGGCTGAGCAGTTTGGATTACTAGCAATATAAGACCAGGTGGCCAGTAATATTTTTAATATTTTTTTAATTTATTCGTTAGTAATGTATTTCACAACTTCGTAGTATAATTATATTTCTAAGTACTTATTCTACTAAGATCTGTCTTCGCAATTTCTGAAATTAAAACTTACTTCAATTAATACAGTTGACATAAAAATCATAAAAACCTTGTACCGTCTTGCCATTGTTATTCTTCTCAAAGCAGCACGAACAAATAAGAAACGAATTTATTATGCATTTAATCTTATCATTGCAATACAAAAAAAATATTATCAAGCCTAACTTTACACAACACTTACGTCAAACTCTGCTAATACTTCAGGCAAATGCAGGAAGCGATTCCTCAGCCAGTTGAAACCAGTGGTAGCAGGATACCATGAATAATAGCTTGTATCTTGCTTCAAGAAGTCAAGCACATGGAATCCGAGTTCATAAGTCATTTTACCAGAACGCATCAAAGCGAATACGTCATCGACAATCTATATGAAAGAAAAATAAAATCGCATTATACTTCGAATGTCTAAATGTGTCTGATGTCTTTATTAAAATAAATAAAATAAGTGTTACTCCTGCTATTAAGGTTCACGCAAAAATATAACCTTTCCTCTGGTGCAGTTGGGTAAAATTAAAAGATTTTTTACTTACCTGAGCTCGGTTCAAATGGTGAATATTGGTGAAGTTATTACTCAAAGCATTAGCAAGCAGGTGCCAATTGTGAGTATCGTAGTTAACACGGTATATATCTGAAAAGCAATCACATTCAGTACTAAGTACTTTTTTATTGATATCTTGTTATTCCTTTGTTTTATGAACGATACCTTTTAAATATGTATGTTAAATCAAAAATTCAAAACGAAACCGATAATAAAATAAATAAATAACCGGTCAAGTGAGAGTCGAACTCGTGCGCCGAGGGTTCCGTACCTACCTATTAGGCCGCCATAATAACTTTGTTGTAATATTTTATTGGTGGCTCGGGCTCAACAAATTGAGAAGTGCATAGTGTAACGATCGCTTTAGCCTTTACTATAAAATGTTCTGAGCACACGAGCATAATATTGCAATAAATATTTTCTTTTATTTTCTTTCACACTATAGCACAATGTGCCAATTAAGCTAGTCTTCTGAATTGTATGAGCGCCCATATCTATCATAATTTTCGTCAACTGTATATATGTATGGGGACGCCCATCACTTTTTAACTTTTGTAATTTTTTGGAATTTTTCCTTTATTTGTGCTGCCTTTGTTTGTTGCTGTTTTTGCCCAATTTCATGATTCTAGGTCAACGGGAACTACCATATTGGTTTTCGACCCAAAATCTATAAGGTACATTTGATTGACCTAGAATTGTCCATTTTGGTTAAAAGCAAGGTCTTACAGCACAAGTAAATGGAAAATTCCGAAAATGAAAAAGTTGAAAATTAAGGAAAAATTTGGTGCTTCTAAAATTCTAAAACTAAATTTGCCCATATCTTTTTGTCGTGTTGACTTACGACCTTGATTTTTTTTTAGACCTCAGAATTTGGTATAAATTTCAACTTGCTAAGTCCACCCATTCCTGAGAAAATCGGTGGTGGCACTCGGACAGATAGACAGACGGACAAGAGAGTGATCTAATGAAGATTCATTTTTTACCTTTTGAGGAACGGAACCCTAAAATCCAATTCATCTCCCAGACTATGATCTGTGTGTGAACTCACTATGATGTATCTTTATACATACATATGTATATATGACCATATCAGATGTGTAGCACGGGACTTAATCGCGATAATATATTTTGAAAGGCACAATACCTTACCCGACGTTTCGATACAGGATAGTGCATAAAATCTAGTCATCAACAAATGCTATAGTTACACACTACTCGAAAGCAACTACCGGACAACGTAACTGTAGTAATGACAGCATCAATAAAAATTAACAATATGAAACGCGAGTAGTTTCCAATACTCTCACTATACGGAGCCTCAGCCTTATCCAGTCATGATTTATTTTTTCACGAGATTTATAAAGTTATTAAGATCATATTTTAAACTTACTTTTTTGCTGCAAATTAAATATAACCCATTCTTCTCCTGCATCTTTTTTAAGTGTCGCAGTCTTTGTAGTCATCACTTCAGAAGCTTGCAAATTGTCCCAATCACGGGAATTAGCTGTTGTATATGTGAGAGGTAAATGCCATATTTGATTTGTTGAGCTTGCTGACGCGCTGATGAAAAATCGTTCCTGATGGGAAAATATAACTATTGTAGTAAATCTAAGACTGAAATTTCCCTATCTATAAGTATAATTAACTTTAATTATAGGAAATAGGTTAACAGACGAGTGAGTTTTTTAAATGGTGTTGGATATTTTAGGGAAGAGATCCACGCTTCGGCACAGGCGGCTAACAGGCGGACAGCACTCTTTGACTCTTGAGTTGCAAGTGTTCGTTTGTCCCCCTATACTATAAAAAATACGGATAAGGTGCATTAATTTTTACCAAAATTACATACATACATACATACATAATATCACGCCTCTTTCCCATAGGGGTAGGGAGAGACCACTTCCTTCCATGTGCTACGATTCTGACATACCTTTCTTGCTTCTTCAACTTTCATTCCGTTCCGCATACAGGCTCGTCGGTTAAAGGTACTTTTGACCTGGCCTTTGCTTAGATTTTCTTGGTAATAACAGGTTTGATGTTTTGAGTAAGTGAATTAAGGAAAAAACAAATCAAGTCAATCTTGAACGTATACGTTTCGACGAGAAATTTATTATAATCTGTTCGAAAGTTTTAACGATTTATTGTTGAATTGTTAAAAAAAATGTTTATCTGTCCTTACACACGCTTAGTCTTTTATTTATTTTTATTTTAAGAAAGAAAGAAAGAAACAAAGAAATGCCACATCGCATTATCTACAACTCATTCTTTGGGTGGTTCAGGGAGGAACAAGGTAGGTGTATATTTTTAACAGTGGTAGAGCCATGCTTAGGCATGAATAGGCCGGCTCGACCGGTGTGATACCACGGCCTTACAGAAAACCGGTTGTGAAGTACCGATAACGTTGCAGTTCCCCGAAATGAGTGAGTTTTCCGGAGGCTCAACTGCCCCCTCCCCTCTTTACCCTCCCCTCATCCCCCTCCCATCATTCCCCGTCTCCTCTTTCCCAGCTCCTCATCCACCTCTCTTCTTTCCCATACCCGCAACCCCTATCCCTCATCACCCTCGAAGGCGGACAGCGCACTTACGTCTCTTGAGTTGCAAGTGTCCATGTACGGCGCTTGTCCTTTACCATCAGGGGACCTATCTGTTCGTCTGTCCCCTATAGTATAAAAAAAAATACACAAATTCTTAAATACTTACAAATAATTATATTTATATTCTTTTTTTATTTTACCTGAGTCAAGTTCATGTTACCGGTTGCCATGTCAATATTTACATTCAGCACCGGGTATCCGACCTCATCAACCCAAATTTGCATAAACTTTTCGATATCATAACTGCGTAAGCCCTCTTCTGTTACTGCTTTTTTAAAGGCGGTGTAAAGGTCTACTGGAAACGCATGTTCGTAAGACCTAAAAAAATACTTTCGACTTTACTTTGACTGTACTTTAATTACGAGAAAAAAAAATCTGTTAGATACAAAGAAAAATTGTGATGAGTACTTTGGGTTTTAATCACCGCAATTTTAAGTGAAAAACAAATTTACTTTATATATCTTTTTGCACATAAATCAAAAGATAAAATCGAAGCTTCGCTCGTTGAAAATTCAATAAATACATAAAAATCATTTAGTAGTGAGGTTTCTATGGAGTATAATAGATAACTGCATTTCTTCCCGAAGGTGTTGTTAAAAACGACTTATGTATTGAACTATTGTCTATCAGATGTTATGTATAGACTTTGTGCCCGGCCCAGGCGGCAATAGGATTGCCCTTATTACGTGGTAAAAGTGAGCGTTTAATACGCCTCTACCGAACCCCACGGGGCTATAGGCAGTGGGTGTATGTATATGTATAATAACATTAAGAAAATAGATACATTTAATTACATTTTAGTTCAGTATATTTAATTGTATGACTGTACGTATTGAATTTTGTAAGTCAAATTCAGAAGCCTATAAACATCGTATTATGTTCATAAATCGAAACCACTTACCGGTCAACTAAGAAGTAGTTCAAAGCCCGTTTAAAGGTATCATGATTAACCAGATGCTTCAACATGAGAAGCAAGGAAGCTCCCTTAGAGTAACTGATACCTGAGAAATGGCCGGTGACTTGAGTAGGGCTATTGACTGTATGCTGCAAAGCTCTGGTTGAAGCTGTTTGATCAGATGATAGAGCGCTTTGCACATACATTATATTAAATTGATCTTCGAGCTCCATACTTTCATCGACCTGAAAATTATAATAATTACAATTAAATATGTATATGTATTTATTGTAACAAAAATGTATCAGGCATAGTATTCGACCATTTCATCCGAATCACAGAATTTTTTAATCTCTGCATAAAAAAAAACCATTATATTACTAAACTTGATATTATTTGTACTCATATATATATATAATAAAATACACATCTTTTTAAAAGATAAAATTTAGAGAAGGACATTTGGACTTACGCCATCCATAGCAAAGTATTCAAAGTAGCTGGCAAAGCCTTCGTTAATCCATACATTGTCCCACCATCTGCAGGTGATGAGATTACCGAACCATTTGTGAGCTAATTCGTGAGCAGTGATAGTAGCAACGGCCATTTTATCCACGACATTTGTTTCACCTTCTTCGTACAGAAGACGCATCTCCCTTAAATTGAAGATATTACATTAAAACGTACTATCATTAACGGTTTGAGGAAATGATTACGATTACCAGTAGGTGTTTGAACCTTTGTAGTGTGAGGACTAGTCAGCCAAGATACTGTGTTAAGATGTCTAGCTGGTTTCAGTTTTAATAGTGGTAGACTTATGCTTAGGCACGAATGAGTCTGCTCTACCGGTGCGATACTACGGCCTCATAAGAAAACGCTTGTGAAGTAACGCTTGCATTGTATTTTCCCTAAGTAAGTGAAGTTACCGGAGGCCCAACTCCTCTTGTCCGCTTTCCTCTCCCCTCATAGAGGGATTTCCTTTATCCTTAATCCCCCCTCCTCTTTTCCATCTCCTTAGCCACTCTCTCTTCCTCAGTTTGCAGGTGTCAGGTTGTCACTTCCCATCAGATGAACCGTCTGTTCGTCTGTCCTTCTAATTATATAAGAAAAAAGTACGCCACGGGGCAAAAAGTAGGCTCCTTCTTGCACCATAACGAAATGATAATTACTAATATGCATCGCGGTTCAGATTTTACAACAACGGCATCCGTCAGTTGTTGATCGTTATTCTTTGGGTCACAGGATAATTTTCTAACTATTATTATAGCACAATACGGAAAGAAGCCTTTACCTGTAAGTAACAAAACCCCAATTTTCAGTGGCGCCAGATGCCCAATAAGGTGAGGCAATCTGGTCGTTTTTCATATTTGGTTCCACACTGTAGTAGTCAATATTGAAATATTTGCTAAGCCAGTCAGTAAGAGGAGGGCCAACTTCTAAAGCATAAGCGCCTTGTCCTTTAGCGTTTGGCCTGCCGAGTATCCTGTAGGGCCTCACCATATCATTGTTGTCAGCGATGACAGTAAAGTCTTCACTGATGTGGAAACTTACTAGATAAGCAGACATACGAGGTGTTCTTTGAAAGACTTCTCTTACGCGTGTGCCATTTCTGAAATATGTAAAATTATTACATTAATCCAGCTTTTGCCTGTGGCTATAGATTTTGACAATCAATTTTGGTGTCCTAGGAACGCAGTCCTAGGAAACAGTACTACGAGTACTACTGTAGGGATAAAAAAATACCCTACGTCAGTTTTCCTTACAAGACAGACTATTAGTAGGATCAACTTGTTAATAGGCGAAAAGAATTCTTTGTACTTATTACTAACATATCAACAGGAGAACTTAAAACTTGGTGCACCTATGGTTTAACTATTGAGATATATTTTAAATATATGTGAAAAGGCTAGGTTAAATCTACACGCGTTCAGTATTTACGTCATAACTATCATGGAACAGAAATTCACACCGACGATTCTAGTATTACTCGGTAATTCAGTATTAACACTATGATTTGTAGTCATAATTCAACCACCAGGTAGATAGCCTTTTTTTTTTTTTTTTTTTTTTCTCCGTGCGGAAATCCCCTCGGATACCACCTTCTGGTGGCATGTCGGACTCGAACCGACTAAAACCGCACGCCATCTTGGGTACTAGATGCCGGGGAACCAGGTACACCCTAGAAAGGAAAACCCTGGAACCCCGACGTACCTCGGGCCACCTACGGTTTGTAGACGGCCCCCTCCAGTGTGGGAACCCCAATGTTCCCGTAACTTCCCCCAAGGGCGCGCACGCTCCGCAGCGTCCGCGCCGCCACCCAAGCCTGCTTCTGCTAGGGTGACAGATGGGCCAGGTAGATAGCCTGGCGTTTTTTTTTTATTAATTATCTATTTCATCTATGTTTTTTAGTAGATGAAATCAGAGAGTTTTGATGAGTGGTTTTAATTTAATTTATTTATCTGTAATTTATTTAATCTGTTATTAGTTTTAAATGATTAATGTACTCGTATGTACAAAGTTTTTTATGAATTTGTGTTCTATATCGAGGGGCCTGATTTTGAATTATCGAGACTAAGATACATTTTTTTATCGTACGTTGACGATAGATAATTAAAGTTAGTTAGGTAGATAGTCTAGCGTTTAAAATAAATTAATTTAAACGTAAATTCTAAATTAGATTGATCTCAACGAGACAACTTAAGTGAGATAATTTTATAATGAGAGCACCTATTCAGGACAAATATTTGAGGAAAACACAATTTTATGTCACAGACAAAAAAAAATGTTCTGGGAATCGAACCCACGACCTCTGGCTCTGGATAAGGATCACTCACAACTGAAGCGGTCAGTTTCAATTCTGTCCTAATATTTACATCTGTGGTTCCCAGTTCCCTGTAAGTGTCCACTATTTTGTATTTTTAGTGTCACAAATTAGGGTTATGATTGTTTATTACAATACCTACTCTTTTAGGGAAATACACATTAGTGTGTACATATGCATGTAAAATAAACTTACGGTGTGCTTGATATAAGGTTCATGTTCGCGTAGCTCTCGCCGTAATTGGCTGGCCTGTTAATGATAATGTCGAAAGTAGACTTAAACCCAGGCTCGTCAAAGCTCGGGAAAGCCTGTCTAGAGTTGGTTGGCTGTAAATGAGTAGCGGCATACCAGCTGTAAAAAGGAGGAAATTGAGTTTGAATTAAATATATTGGATACTTCAATACCATCGGTTTAGTCGATAGATAAAAATGCTCAGTTTTTATTGTGATTATGATAATTAATTCATTAATCAACAAATCATATCGGTATAATTACGATTAATTGATAATTTACGAAATTTAATTATCAATTAAGATTTATCTTTTGTTTGTATCTAATTAGTTTAATCCAAAAAAACCGCTTATTATTTTTTTACACATTTGCTTAAATGCTCTATTTATGTTTATTTATTTTCTAGTTCTATTTAAGCAGTTTTTTGAGCCAGTATGTTTTGATAAACATAACTTACTTAATATTTAGTAACGGTTTCATATTTTATTTATCAAATCGTTACTTTTAAAACCGGTAATAATCTTTGTAAGTTTAGTAAATAAATGAATAAATAAATAAAATTTTGTTCATTACACTTTTTAACATACAAACGTTAGTAGTAAATCATGATATCAACTTCCCAACTTACTTATAACAATGAAATGTATGAAACTAACATTGATAAAGATTTTTGTCTAGAATTTTCGTACTCTATTTTACGTATTACGAGTATAAATAAATCTTAAATCTATAAATTATTATTAAGTCTCGTCATCCTTTTCAATTACGTTCAACTCTCATACACAAAACGTCTCCTCTATATACTCTCAAAAGTAAACTTACCGTATTCTCCCATCATCTCCGACGTAGTTTCCTCTAAAGACACCTCTAGACAGAGGAGTTTCATTAATATTGCCCACGTACTCCACATTCAGTATGTACGAATTCCCATTGACTAGAGTAGTTCCTGTGACCAAGTTCACTCTCAGGAAATGATACTCCCTCACACGTTCAACTGAACTGACACTAATAGGCACACCGCTTGCAGAGGTCAGCGTCACAGAGCCTATCTCCCTGACATTCTCTTGAATGACAAATGAGTTTAAGTTGTCTTTAAGAGCCTGCAACGATACGAATTAATGGGTCTGATTGTTTTTGGAATGGTCAATAAGTAAATCGTTAAAGTGGACTTAGACGCAGCACATTGCGAGAATGGGGGAATGTCGTTGGAGAAAACGAGTCCTAGAATGGAAAGCCAGAGCGGATACTAGAGGCCACTGCAGCGCTGGATGGGCGACGTCTGACTACACGTAGGCCAGGACTGGATAAATCGGGCAGAAGACGGAAAATTGGTAGGAGGCTAAGAGGTAGGAGGCCTATTTCCAAAATAGGTTTACCAAAAGGGGGCCGTGACGTTAATGATCATGAATTTGCTATTTACTCAAGTGGAGTAACGATTGTTACGTCTCTCCAATAGAAAGAGATTATCCGATCAGATGAGATGATCATGAAATGAAGACCGCTACCATACTATTGGTGCTTTGAAGTTGTATGTATGTATACAGCTCGGTGCGAGAATTTTTATATCGTGATGCACGATCTTATTACGCATTTACGAAGTATTTACGAAGTAGTTTTGCGTGTCTGGATGATATTGAGGGATTTTTCTGTTGTATGTGGAAGTCGCCACAGATAATATTTAGATACTTATTTTTTTAAATACATTATGTTATACAAACCATCGCGCCCCAATGGATGACATAAATGACAAGAATGAATATATACATAAATAAATAGAAATTAAGAATTCAGTCTCAGTTCACGTACCTTAAAAGTTATAGCGACTTTACCATCAAAGGTAAAAGCTTCCTTGTTACCCTCAGCTTCGAAGTAAGGAGTGATTTCTATTACGTAATGAATAGGGTCTAAGTCCTCAGGTAAACGGTAGGCTGTGAGGTCATCAGAGCGGCTGGTGGGTATTTCGACGTCCACGGGAAAGTCGTCAAGAGGAAAGTTAGCTCTTGCAAAAGCGAAGAACGCTAAGAGAGTGACGCTGATGAGATGCATGGCGCTATAACTGTAATAATACATACAATCCATCATAATAAAATTATTGAGTATAAAGCACTAGTTTTCGCTTGTGGGCTGTTCATAAAAGTAACCTATGTTAACTAGCGTCAGGGTTCGGAGTGTCACCATCTAAATTTTTATCAAAATGCTTTTCAGCCGTTTCTACAAGAAATTATGAACAGACGAACAGAATTACTTTTAAGACTGAAAGTGAAGACTCCAAAAGACTAGCAGCCTTTGAGGAGATATGTATGGTAATGTGTAGTTTCTCATAATTAGCAGTTTCTCATAATTAGTATCTGTTCGTAATACCAAAATAACAACTAGTTACTAAATCCATATGACTGTTTACAAGGTTGTGCCGTTTGTTTTGTTTCTGCCTGTCTTATCTAAGGAACGGGTAAACTGATGTTCATGATGCTTTCAATGACAGATAGATAATGTTACAAGGAGTAACCAAGATGCGATACAAATCAGAAAAAAATAATTTGGGATGAATAAGGATAAGAAGATTATGAAATAGGGTTCCACATAAAAAATGTAAATATGTACACGAAAAAAAGCCGTACCGGGCTCAGATATTTATTTGTAAAATAGCTAATATTTAATACCCATATAAATATGTCATATTATATTTTGTTATCATTAAAAACCTTTACTCTTAATGAACATGTATCATAGGTCAAACATACACTATAAAGCTATTTATGTTTTTTCTTACAGTATTGATTACGTTATCATTTTTCAAATGAAATGGAATTATACATATAATTTAATTAATATTTTACATCAATATTTTACAAATTATTAATATGTTATTTGCAAAAAGAGGGCATAAAGCAATAAGCTTATGTCATATGTAATATATGTAAGCTAAGAATACCAGCATTTATTGATCATGTAACGCCATCTATCGAGATCTAGCTGATATATTATGGTATAATAATGTAACAATAGATGGTGTGGTCAAATATAGCTTATTAGTGGAACTCGATGTTAAGATTTTCATAGTAGTAAGAGTTCCTCCAGGAAGGATGGCCGTTTACTTTAATTTATTATTTGCCGCTAGTTTTTCGAAGGTACATTAATTAATATAAAATGTTAGTTACTGACTGTGTAATCATATCGAGTGATAAAGTAAATATTTGTGATTAGACATGACTAATACGATTCCGCATAATACCGATTTCAGAATGTAAGTCACTGGACCTTCTACAGCAATTGCCACCCACCTTGCAATGTGCTCAAAGAACATGTCACTCATTTGATATACACTATAAGGAAGTGTTTCAGAAGTTTAATTTTCATTTCATAAATAGTTAAATGTCAGGAAATCGTAAGATTAATAATTGATGCATTTTCTCGTCTGCATTTAATTCGTTCCTGAAGACATATATATACACTAGCTAAGTGCAACTAAACATTAAGTAGAAAGAAATTAAGAAAATGTGGCTATTGAAATATAATATTGTCTGCCGTATTTCCGAACCGATACGACCTTCAAACCTTCAAGAAAAGAGCGTACTCCTACCTAAAAGGCCGGCAACGCACTTGTGACTCTTGAGTTGCGGGTGTCCATGGGCGGTGTTGTCACTTACCATCAGGTGACCCGTGTGCTCGTTTGCCCATTATCGCATAAAAAAAAAATGGGAGCACATTGGGAGCGGCCATTTTCAGCAGTGGACTGCAATAGTCTAATGATATGAATAATTAGAATTCTGTAACATTTTACCTAATATTATAAGTACAAAAGTGAGATCGTTATTTTATTTGTTACGATTTCATAGTGGATTTCTCAATCCATTATGAAGACATTTTGCAAACTTTATTAAGCCCAAACGCTTGCAAAATAAGATTTTGTAAGGACATTCAGTGTGTTATACATAGAAAAACCAAGACAATAAAAAAACATATTTATGAATACAAATTATTCCAAATCGAAGCTGACGTGCAGTGTACACCGAGCCTTATTTATTTTTCATTATAAAAAAAAACTATGGTGTCCCGGGCTTTAAGAAACGTTAGTCCAGACTTGACACAACTTGAATATTAATGGTAGTACTTATTTTATCTAATGGGAATCAAATCCTTTACCTCTAGCTATCCTATACATTATTGTATTCTTTGCATCTGACTCAGCGTCAGTACCCAGGAAGTCAACAGACCAGTCAGTCCTTTTGTGTACACCATGTCTTAAATAGGTAATTTAATTAATTTAATAAAAAACGATTGAAGTCGCCACGAAGTGTTAGTTTTTAATGGTCTCTCATATACAAATGTAATAATGATGAAACTTTCTTTGTATTGTTTCATGATCCAAAAAAATATACATAGTATTAAGATTATTAAATATATATAAACAAAAATGCGTACCTGTTCTCCGATTGCGCCATGCAAAATGAGCGATATCACGATTAACGGTATTGATAGTTTTGATTAGATAGTAGATAATATCCTTGTGATATTACTGTAATATAAAATAAAACGATTAAAATAATCACATAAAAGATTAAACGTAAGTTATCTACATATTTTGTTTTATCTATAACAATAAATAACAAAACGAAATAGAAGGTTTTTTGGTTGAAGGCAGTGATCAATTGAATTACCAATCACTTTTAATGAAACGGAAAAATTGCGGCACACAGTGAGCCTCTAATATTATAATCAATGTAGGTTTAATAACATACCTTTTTTATTTTGTGTGGAAACCCCCACGGGTCATCACCTTACCGGGGCTAATGGGTAAGGTACCACACAGTATTCTGTCAACGGGTCTTATGATAACATACCTACATTCCCATCTATACGTTGGTACAGGCTTCTCAAATGTCCACTTTTGCCAATAATGCCGCGCCGAGGGGCCGTGGAGAGCCGGGTTCGATATCCTCACGGAACAACACTTTGTATATTGCTCAAGTTGTTGTTCTTTGAGTCTGAGTATTCTTTGTGTCCGTTGTTTGAATGTTTGAAGAGTCCCCCGCAATACAGGAATCAATCCTAGTGCGGAAGTTGTCTTCTAAAACAACAAATTAATAAACAAAACAAATATGACTGTATATATACTGCAGACAGTATATATACAGTCATATTTTTTTTTGTTGGCAGATGGCGATGCAGTCGGTGTCTAGGTTATTTATCTATTACAGATAATAGATAAATAACCTAGACACCGACTGCATCGCCATCTGCCGGGCTGATTTGTGAATCTAAACCATCCAGGGTACCACCCAAACGCATACAAAATATTCATTCAAACCGGTCCAGCCGTTTAGGAGGAGTTCAGTGACATACACACCTACAGCAGAATTATATATATAAAGATTATGAAAAAAACATACTTTGTCCGGTTGCAACATTTAAAAATGTTCATGTTAGTTTTATCTGTTCGGTATCACAGGTAGCGGTGGGTTTTTCTATGAATTCTGAGGAATAAATAAAAAAAATATATATTATTTTATAAATAATTGGGCGTAATTGGGGAAATGTTAAATTTTAATCATTAAATGTATGTGTATACAAATATGTTAATCATTGTAATCCTAATTCTAGATAACTCGACTAATATTATAAAAGCGAAAGTCTGTAATGTCTATGAATTTAATACATTTTGATCTAAAATAAGCTTTATAAACAAACCACCGAAACATACAGCTAAATATGTTTAGACAACTTTGCACATAAGTTTAAAGCAATTGTAAAACTAAAGTTAGTACATTTTCCCCGATGTTCAGATTCCTCTGTCCAGATATTGATTTGCTATAGAAATGTATAAAACAATTTAAATTTACTGACGTATATAAAGCAATTGAACCAAACGAAGCATACGATACTTTTCTTGCACATTTAAAGTTTTGCACGATCTTTGTTACAATCTGAAATTTAGAACCATAAATTAAAAATAAGAAACGAAATGGCTTTCAAAAGGAATTAAATTATGTAGCAAGAAAAAACTTCAGTAGCTGTGGTACTATAGAATAGAACCAAATACCAGTAATAAAAATAATTCTAAACATAATCCAAAAAAATAAAAGAAATTGGAAAATTAACTAAACGGGCACAAAATAATTTTTCCATCAAAACCTCTACCAACACTTCCAAAGCAACCTGGAATATAATCAATTCAACCGAATGTCCGAAAACAATAAGGGATCCTTGAGATATAACCAATACAGATAACAACTATTTTATAGATAAAATATAACCTTTTAAGAATTCGGGTAATAACTGTATATATACATACTACACATCGTTAAAATTCAAACTTTGTTGCCCCCGTAACAAATGATCTAAAAATGATAAAATCCTTAAGGACATCACGTAGTACTGGTTATGCGCGATATTTTCTAACGTATATTAGCGCATTTAAAGTTAAAAAAAATCTTTCACTGTATTAATTTAGTCGGAATGTATGTACCTAATCTTGCCATAAACATGCATAATGCAATGAAAAGTCCTTTTTTTGCAAAAAAAAATTATTACTGTAATGTGTGTTAGTTTATACATTAACATAATAGCATAACAAATATATCAGCTCATTCAAAATGTTATCCAAATTACAGTCTATAAACGTTAAGTCCTTAACGTAACCGTAACGTTTTAAATAGAAACACGCACTCTCTAAATCGAAAAATTCTTCACTGTCAATCTTATGGATTGTTGTAAAAACTCCAAATTATATATATAATATAATTATATAATTTGGAGTTTTTTTATATATACATATATGTATATATATAATTTGGAGTTTATATATATAATATAATTATATATATAATTTAGAGCATGTCAAACTCTTTAAAACTGACGATATATCGTAATCCAGTGGATTAGGATCGGGAGTAGATCACGGGCCAGTCTCCAGCTATAAAGAAGTCAGAAACGTTCGTTTCCAACCACCCTTTGGTGGATCGATGGAGCTTTATAGTCCGTTGTATAATCCGTCAATTTTGGTAATAGAATATGGTTTTATTAAGAGGCTTCACCACCTTCTCATGATACTTGTGCCTACGTTGTACTCTGCTGAGTTTTGAAGATTCTGTAGAGCTTTCATTATAAACTTGATCATTTTGCTTGTTAAAATATTAGTCAATAGTAAAAAACTCGTCACCAATTTTTTTTTTCTGTTACCTAACGTTGCGTACCGCTTCAGAAGTATGTTTTTTTTATTTTACCACCCTAATTGTTTTCAAATTATCAGTTAAATAATGACGAGTGCATCATTAATAGGCTTCAAGTCTTAAGTCATCTTCTAAAATACTCGATAAGGTTCTATATGCTATATTCATTTCCCTAGATAAAATCTTTTGATTTCGGAGAGGATTTCTTTGAATAATACTACATGGACAAATTTTTTTCTGTCACAAATAGATAAAGTTTCATTGTATCTATCATCATCAGTAGACTAATATGAAACGAATGGAGGGTTTCAAAAGTTGTATTTTGCTTCATGGTTCTATTCCTACTTTGTGTAATGCTATCACAGCAATTCAGTTCACTTAATCACTATACTCCATTTTAATATTACAAAAATAAATAAATTTGGCACAAAAATGAGAAAACACAATTAATATTTTTTTGATAAATTGAAACAGTATTTATAGTCAGGATAATTATATAACCGGCTGTAGAGCCTTAGATGATGACGATAAAAGGAAATGGAAACAAATAAAAGAATAGGTAATATAAACTTTATTTCCAAAAATAAATATTTGTTAATATTACCTAGCCTAATGAATACATTACTAGTTACAGTGGTCTCCTAATTCAACTATTTTTTGTTAGAAATGTGATCGTGGTGCACCTTCATGAACTCAAACTCATTAACTCCCTTTGTACCTACACACATTTGAGAATATATTAACTAAGTTCCCTTTAAATAAATATGCTGTTTTAATTACCTAGCCTAATGAATACATTACTAGTTACAGTGGTCTCCTAATTCAACTATTTTTTGTTAGAAATGTGATCGTGGTGCACCTTCATGAACTCAAACTCATTAACTCCCTTTGTACCTACACACATTTGAGAATATATTAACTAAGTTCCCTTTAAATAAATATGCATAGTAGGCCCGTAGTGATGAACACAAAGACGGATGCGGCCATAGACGCAGCGCTAGATTTAGTGGCAGCTAAAATTATATCAGCGTTCTCCGTACCCCATTGCATATTGTTGCGTGCAGAGTTAATGGCGTACAGCGCTGTCGAGAATTGAGGAATATTGGTCTGTGTCGAGCGAAGCCAGTCCTCGTACTATGAAACAAACAAACGATACATATTGAAAAACTTATACATATCTCTTCTGTCAGTAGGATTAATCTTTGGACGCGATTTTATTTTTAGGTCCTTGGAAAATTTACCTGCAAATTCAAGATCGCACACCCCCGAGAGGAGGTAGGTCTGGGACCTCCGGTAATCTCACGCGCTTATTATAAAAATTATTAAAATTACTTCACAGGTGTTTTTTTTTTCTGTAAGACCTTAGTATAACTCCAGTTAAAGACAGCCTACACGTCCCTAAGCATGGCTTCACATGAAAATTTCTCAAACATTCAAGTAACGGACACAAAAAACGCCAAGACTCAAAATGCTTATAAATCATACAAATGTTCATCTCATTTGAATACTTTGCACTTGGCCTTTCGTGATATTTTATTTATGGAAGGTGGTGGTTAATTAATTCCCATCAGCCTATCAGCAAACAGTACAGTAAATGTATAATTCTATCAAATTACCTACAATTTTGTATCTACTCCATAGTTTGATATTTATAATAATGTGTGTCATTGTTGAGATACTTACTTCAACTAGTTCCGGTTCATCCAGGTAAGACGCCAGATTTGAAAGAGCACTGTGCACTGGTGAAGCCGGAGAGTCCTCGACGTAGCTGATCACAGATAAATAGACTATACAATAAATAGCTAAATGCAAAGCTATAATCATTTTTTTGAAAACTAAATAACGTTATTTTTAAAACTGCAGCTATTTCCAGAGACGTGGAATGTTAAATTACAATTTTGAGGATTAACGATGTGACTTATATAAACGACACTTATAACTCCTGCATCACTGTATTCAAAAGCGATCGATGAGCTGGGCAGAAAATTTTAAATGGATCCTAAGAGATTGATGATAATAATTAGGGTTAAAGGATGGCATTTAAGCAACGGTAATAATGAATATAAATTGGTTACCGTATTGAACACTTACGCGGCTCTTATCTGATTGATATTATTCTTAACAAATTGCAGCACGGTTACAGCATTACCTCGGTTACCAAGAAGAGCAAAATTAAACGAGTTCAGCTTATCATGAGATCTCACATTCTTCGTTAATGTCAGAGACAAGTATCTAAAACAAAAAAAAAAACATTCAAAAATTGCGATACATAGTTCGCGAGATTCAGCATGCTAACAGAGTTAACATGAGCAATCATTTATAGAGCTGGTTTGAATGAAAGCTAAATGTGTAAGACGAGTATGTACATGCAGGACTAACCTAGCACAACTCTACAAGAAATAACATTACATAAATTTCTTTGCTTTAATTTGTGAGACAGAAATAGATTTTTTTAAGACGAAAAATTATTGATATAATATATTCTAAAAAATATAAAAATATTGAAAATGAAAAACACTTACTGATTTAGCAAATCAGGCTTTTTGATTGCAGCCAATCCCCTCAAGAGTTCTAGATATTCGTTAGCAAAATTTGTCTCCTGTAAGGCATTCAGTAGAAACTTGAAATCTTTCTCATCACCTTCTCTCATAGCAGTTGTATAAACGTTGCGGCGAACGCGAGAATTGACACTGAAAGAAGAATAAAGCACATACGAAATGAATAACTAAAAAAATAAACTTATTTTGCTTGGTCGTAAGTATCGATAGACGCTGGGGAAGAATGATTCTTGAGCGATAATAATAATTAAACTTATAAAACGCTTATTAAACAATCCTGTATATGTACATTTGTACATCAGAAATGACTTCAATCGCCTTTTGAAAAAGACAAAATTTATGTCATACTACATTATCTGTCGCTACTAGCATTTAAAACATTTCAGATAATATCGATATCTCATTTCTATATAGACGTCGCAGAATATTAGACATGAATTTGAGACTACCAGAGGAAGTGACATTAAAAAGAGAAAGATATATTTTTTATAATTCTGTCTTATGAATAATGCTATATTTAATAAAGGCTGTATTAATAATTAAACTAATAAAAAAACTTTAAAACGGTATTATTTTTAAAGGGGGCCAGACGAACAGACGGATCACCTGATGGTAGGTGACAATCGCCGTCCACGGACACCTGCAACTCGAATGTCGTAAGTGCGCTGCTCGCCTTTGAGAATGATGAGGGATGCGAAAAGGAGAGGGGGGACAAGGGTGAGGAAAAAGGAGAGGAGGAGTTGGGCCTCTGGAAACCTCACTCATTTCTAGAAAATGTAACGCAAGCGTTGCTTGACAACCGGTTTTCTACGAGGCCGTGGAATCACAGCGATTGAGCCGCCCCATTCGTGCGTAAGTATGTCTCTACCAGAATTATTTACGTTATAAATATTAGCCATAATAGTAGATTTAATCATTATAACTATTTTTTGATACAAAAAAAATTGTTCAGTTTATTTACAGATTACATTTGTGCTGATATTATTATAGGAAGTGTCGATAACACGTTTCAAATATGTATATCGATAAAAAATCCGACTTGACTGCACCAAAGAGTACTCCTGCCTAAAAGGTCGGCAACGGCAACGAAGAGTATTAGTAGAGTGCTAGGAAAAAATGTTCTTACGCCGTGTTGTTATCCCTCCAATTGACGAATCTGCTCCAAGACTCTTGAACACATTGTTTGTGTCCTATTGTGCAAGCGAAATGCAGAATACTTTGTCTGGCCATAGTTGTAGTAGAAGTTTCACCGGTAACAGGTTCAAAGCCCAACGTAGTAATAGCATGTTCCATTTGACTTAAAAGATATGCCTGAGAATACAATCTAGGTTTATAAAAAGTTGCGTAATATATCGTGAAAAGTACCCTCACGACTCTGAAGGTTTGTGAAAAATATTGTGGTCAGATAGTTATACAAGGTGTCCTGAAACAGATTTTCAACACTTTCAAAAATATTCCTATTAACCATTAACAAGGAAGTTTTGTTATTTTTGTCTAAACTGTTATTACCTAGCCTATCGCCCCGTACAAGTTTGACGTTTAGTTTTGTGCCAACCTGTGTGCATTCTGCGTGCGGTCGTGTATAAGACGACATTTATACAAAAATATCTGTCTATATTTGGCACGTATACAAAGAGCAAATTATTAAATGAAATTAAAAGAAAGAATCACACACAAACCCTTATTTTACATACTGGCAGAAGATATATGGCTTTAAGCTATGGGTTATGTTACAACAGAATCAATAAAAACTAAATTGCTAATGACTATGATACGAAATTTTAAGTCAAATCTAATTTAGTAAATTACAATGTTATATGGAAGACTTAAGTTTAAAATTACATATAAAATTACAAAATACATTACTGAAATACTTACATCAAATTCAGCCTGTTTGTCTGGGATGTGCCTGAGCCTATTCCTTAACCAAGTATAGCCACTTATAGCAGGATCCCAAACGTGGAAGTTAATTTCATAAGCCAGGAATCTCAAAATATTGAATCCGAAATTATAAGTCATTCTATTAGACCTCATCAATGCGAAGACATCGTCAACGATCTAAAAGATATATTTTTTTTTAATTATAAATATTGGCATATTAAAATGCCGAACTAAACTATTAAAAACGACTGTCTTAAAAGTCAATATATAAAATTTAACCGACTTGGAAAATAAAATCATTTAAAATGGGCCTTTAATTCTGCAAACTGTACCTTGGTATGCTAAGTTTATTCTGTGCTGAGTTGTACTTGTTAGGTAGAAGTGAATTTGATTAGATACAGATGTGGACAGTGGAACATTGATGCTTTCAAGAAAAATATACATTTTTGCCCTTAAGTAACGTGTTACTTACCTGAGCTCTGTTCAAGTAATGGATATCTTCCGGAGTGTTAAGCAGCGCTTCAGTAATTAAAGCCCATGTTTTTTCATCATAGTTTACCCTGTAGTGACCTAGTAATTAAAATATTAAAACAACAATAAGAAATGATTTTAATAACTTAAATGAAATTACTTTTGTATGGGTTATTGTTTCAGTGAGGTTTACGAGACTTTGGAGCACTTACCTTGTTGCAAATTATTGAAAATTACCCACTCTTCGCCTTCGTCTTTGGGTAGAGTGTCATTCGCTGCGGTCATAATATAAATAGGTTTCAAACTGCTAAAATTAGGATTCCTCTTTGTTGAAAAGGTTATCGGAATAGGATAGATATGCCCCGTCGCTGCAGCTGACGCACTTAAAAAGAAACGCTCCTAAAACACAACAAGCTTAATAAATAATGGTCACAATACATAAGGTTATTGTATATAATAAAAAATACCTGCGTTAATGCGATTTCTCCTGTAGAATGATTGATTTCGACATTCAAAATTGGAAATCCAGGCTCATTCACCCAAATTCTGTAATATTCGTCAAAATTGAAATCGGGATATGCAGATAAGCTATTGTCTTCCTGAATAGCTTCAGTGAATGCTTTTAGCAAATCGTATTGATCAGTGGCACCGAGCGCGCTAAAAATAAGATTTGGCTTTAAAAAATAAGTAATGTGATAAATACTTTTATACATCACTGTTAGTGTTTTACTTACTTGTTCAACAAAAAGTATCTGCAGGATTTTCTAAATGTTTCTGGTGAAATAATGTTTACAGTCATCCTAAGAAAGGCGGCTGCCTTAGAATAACTGATAGTGCCGAAGTGACCGGTGACCTGCGCTGGTGTATTCACGTCGTGATTAAGAGGAACTGTACCGGTACCAGAATCATAGGCCAGTGAAGCTTGAAGGTATCGTGAATTAAAGTGATCATCCAATTCGTATTCAGGGAACATCTGGTAAAAAGTTAGATGAGTAAATTAACATCCGATGGGCAGGTGTAATATTAAAAAATGTTGATTTTCTTACCTCATGAGTGGCGATGTAACCGAAATAACTAGCATAACCTTCGTTAATCCATGTGTTACTCCACCAGAAGCAAGTGATGTAATTTCCAAACCACTTATGCGCAAGCTCGTGAGAAACCAAAGTTGCCGAATAATGTTCTACAGACATAAGCGCTACGTTTGGATCAACAATTAGATGCAATTCTCTAAAAAAATGTATAATCAACATGAATAAAAAATAAATACTGAAGCTAAGGATAATAACAATATTTTTTTTTACCTATAGCTGACCATTCCCCAGTTTTCAGTACCAGCTGATGCCCAATCAGGTGAGGAAACGTGATCATTAAGCAAATTAGGATGCAAAGTTGAATAGGGTATTCCAAAATATTCATTAAAGTAGTTAGTCATTTTGACTGCTAAGTTCAAGGCGTGACCTCCAAGTCCAACAGTGTTTGATCTACCAATAATCCTTATGGGAGGGTTATGCGTCAGATTTTGAGCGATTGGTTGGAAGGTTTCACTAACAAGGAAAGTCACGAGGTAGGATGACATCTTAGGAGTCTCGAGGTAATCATTCCTAACTCTGTTGCCTGATAACCTATAAACAAAATCAATCATTAACAGATTAAGCAATTTTCAGTACAATTAGTCTGAATTTGTTTAAATTTGTATACATACGTGACAGTTTTTTCAAGTTTTGTGTTAGTAAAAGTGCCAGAGTATGATGTAGGTTTTGATATGTGGAGCTTAAAGACAGCTTTGAAAAGAGGCTCGTCCCAGCAAGGAAAGGCCTGTCTTGCATTATAAGGCTGAAAGTGCGTAGCAGCATAAACTCTAAAAAACCAATATTATTTAAATGATCTTAAACCAAACGAAGTAAATTTGTAACACAATATATTAACATTTTATACGAGTATGTAACACCTTAATAAAAACTGTTTTATGCTCGTTGTTTGATAAAGTTGATAGGTAGGATGCAGATAACCTTATTTTTCACTTTTGAAACCAAGTAATAATCGTGTCTAACCATCAAGATTTATTTTTAATGATAATATTATTATATCATTATGTAACAATAAAAAAACAACTTTTTTTTACTTTTTTTATTTAATTTAATGTTGCGATTAGCCACATGCATGATTGTATAGGTTTATTAATGATTTGAAACATTTGCAACTACCTAGCCAACCATAAATAAATCAATTTAAATATTTTACGTTACCTTTCAATTCCATCATTGTCTGTATACCATCCTCTCCAAATGCCTCTTTTCATTGGACCTTCGTTCATAGTGCTGGTGTAACCAATGTACAAAGTATAATTCATCCCTGTGTTTAATGTTTCTGCTAGGTTAATCTTTAGGAAGTGGTACAACGAATCTATTTCAAATGGATTAAGCGGATTCAAACCAACTGGAGACCCATCGTCATTGAACAATGTTATTTCATTTATGGTGTCTACGTTTGCGTGTAAGACAATTTGTTTAACATTATTTTCAACGGCCTAAAAAGTATATTGTTGAGATGAATTAAGCTCTTCACTGATAAAAAAATCTTCTTACATTTTGTAACATAATTAAGTGTGAATCTGCTTGTGATCAGTTTTGTGGTGTAAAAAATACCAGAGTTGCTGCACAGTAATCACTGCCACTGTTAGTTTATAAAGCAAGCTCAAACAATTTGATGTTCATAAAAAAATGTGATGCTGATTCTTAAATTGATATATTTATAAAATATAAAAGCGAGTTCAATTATTACAATTTAATAGTTAGGGGGCTCAGACTTTCAGCGCCAGTTCAAGTTATAGATATACAACCCTTTTGAGTCTAAACGCGGAAACAGAGCCCTTAACCATTACCATTACCATTACCATTTACAACCCTGACTTGCTTGAGCTATTGTGCATACTCCCCAATCCATCTGTATATTATAAGCAATATCGTTTTTCTTCCCTTTTTATCCTCACTCTCCTGTCAATATACTCCGAATTTTCACATCTAAATCCCTAAAGAGGAGGAGGAGAAGGGAATGGGGTTTAATTATAATCAGCAACACATCTCTACATCTCTACCTAACCCTAAGGAATAGAGCTTATTTATATACATGTTTTTATATAAAAAATACTAGTATTCGTGTTATCCCCTGGTCTGATAGATAGCAATCTTTAGCGCCTTTTACAAAAACACCGGGAAGGGATGAGGTAGCTCTATTCTACTTCACCGTTATTTTATTATACACTTTTAACCTACAACAAGAACAAGAAAATTTGATAGTGTCCTTGGAGTTTTTCGCTGTTCTTCTACTCAGGTTATTATTAGCTTCACGACTGACTTAGTTTGACCGACTTCTTCTCTTGATAATTCAAAAATACGTATGATTGCTTTAATTGAAATAAACGGTTTTGATTTCGATTTTGATTTCGATTACACGGTTCTAAATATATAATGCTTTTTATATATTTCAGCACAAACCTGTATAACTATATTCTCCTTGCCATCATAACTAAAAGGCTTATCGGTCCTCTCGTTAAAGTAGAGATCGATAGAGATATCGTATTCCAAAGGAATCACATTTTCTGGTAATCTATATTCCTTGTTATTATTTCTTGTATCAGGGTCATTGATTATGTGTATATCCTCTATTTCTTCATACCGAGACAAGGGTTGATCACCTTTACATAAAGCCAAAAGCGTGAAACTCAAGGCAGCAATGAGTATTTTGGACATGTCTGTAAATTCATAAACAACCGGTCACATATAAACATACAACACATATAGAATAGTGGTAGTTGAAAGTAGGATAATTAAAATAGGATATTAAATGGCTTCTTGTCTTTGTAAATATTATAAATCGCGTATACAAAGGTAAAAAGAATATAATTGCACTATTTTACTCAAAACCTTTAATTGACTTGAAATGATTTTAGTTAAGAAATACGACAGACAAAGACTAATTTTAATCAACCAAAATGCGCATTATCAAACACCTTATAATGAATATCATAACAAATTAACTGAGACTGATTAAGAATCGACAGTTCACGGTGGCCCTTTTTTTAATCAATAAAATTATTGTTACAATAATGCTATCAGAATTTTAGCCAACAGTACAGTTACAGCTTGTATATAAGTGATTTTTTTTGAGATCTTGAAATACCTTTTGGAAGATCCAAAATATACCCATAAAATGTATACTTAAAGATGGACCACAACGGCGTCATCGGTGCATTACCATATTTTATATTAACACTTTTTTTTGTTTAAACTTACCTAAATAGATGAAAAATTGGTATCTTATGTAACAAGGCCTAAAATGGCCTAATTAAAAAACTTAACCACAGTTAAGAACAATTAACATATAGACTATGTCAAGTCTTGACTTCATTTAACGAAAATGTCCCTTACACAATGCCGATCAGTATGAATTCTCTATCAGACAGCTTCGATATTAATCTACGGATTTAAGCAATTGATATTTTATCATATCCTATCGCATGCTATAATATCATATACAATACCAAAGATAAGAAAATATTTATATTTATTACTGTCATTATAATTATAATAAAATACTAACTGATTAAATGCAAAAATACATGTGTTAACATGCAATTATCTAGCCAAACACATTTTAGGTAAAACCTAAGGGGTAAAACCAAGCACAATAAAAGGCCTACATCGCATTTGCTAAACTAGGTATGTCTGACCTCTATACCATATGTTATGGGTTACGCATGCGACCACAGGTACATATATCTTATCACGCATAACTTTTATATTCATGAATTTTTGTATACACAGAAACTGCGGGCACATGGGCAGTCCCTAAATTTATTAAGAGTGAACCAATAATATCAGAACTATACCACCTATTCCCACTGTTTGCCGACTAGGTCGATGTTCCGGTGGGTTAAGGCGTAATTACTACCGGGGCCTTGGGAGGGTTTCCAATTTCTGTTCTAATCAACTTGATTCAATTTGACTGCGAAAAAGTGAATCACAAATAAATGAAAAACAAAACTTGTCACAAAACATTTGAAATATTTTATTAAACTTAATTTATAAAGGCGCTCTGAGAAACCAAGCTTAGATTTTTTAAATTCATGTTTATTGTACTTATAAACTGTCTTTGTTGCAAATTAAAATAGCTTTTTAGGTTTAGCACCCTTTCAACTTTTAAACAATTAGGTAAGAGAGTTTGAGTTTTTTACTGTACTGGCATACTTTCCTTTAAATTCAGAATAAATATACTCGTGACTACTCGTTATAAATTAGCAATTGTCTTTTTAAATATAAATTTTAAACACTAATGAAATATTTGAATGAACATTGCTGCCAATACTAAAATGGAAGAAGAGACTAAGGTTGCAGATGAACTTCTGGCAAGAAGATAACTGTATGTTTCGACGACATTTTCATTGCCCCAATGTAGGTTACTGATAGCAGAATTAACAACAGCGACAGCGGTATTGAATGATTCTCCTAAACCAACTTGATTGGCGTATACCCATGTTTGGAACTGAAAACCAAAAATATATCAAAATTAATTAACACGTTTACCATATACGGTAGAGACCAAGACGAGGCTTTAGGTCTTTAGACTTTCAGGCCAGAAATAGGATCGTAGTACGATAAATTCTACTAGAGCGATGTAATAACTATTCATATGACCTCCATGGGGATACTCATGGATCCCAACGTATTTCACAGCTTATATACATCCAGGGTTGAAGAGAGTTAATCCCTTCCCATTCTGTATTAGTCTAATAAGCCAGAAACCAAAAAAAAATGTTGAAAGGCATTACACATTTTTTTTTTGTTCCTTAAGGGGCAAGTAGATATGAGATACTGAAATGTGGAATATGCTCCTACAAGTCTCCATAATCTTCTCCTATTTCATAGCAAGTACTCGTAAGAGCATAATTTATTAACCGGTCGGTAAGTCAAATGACACTGAGCATACGTCAAGAAACAGCTATCATTAAGAATAAGAAAATTGACAAACCTGCTGAATCAGGCTAAAGTCTGTCAAGAAACCAGAGACGCTGCTTATTACAGCGCTTAACCTGGCAGGTCCACCGTATCTGTAAAATACAAGAACACGTATAATTTACGGATATTAAAACAATAACTTTTAGATTCGTATAATATTAATGGTATTTTTTTCCAATTATCTAGACCCAACTAAGCATAGCTTAGCTTGTAATATGTATTCCATAGAAACATGAAAGCAAATAATAGTTACAAATTGGTATTGAACCGACAACCTCTGACGTCATATTCAACTGCTACCACCAGACTAATATCGCTGTATTAATATATAAATAAAAAATGTGTTAAAGACTTAGAGTATATACATACGCAGTTCTAATTTGAGTGTAGTTCTGGTACAGAAAATTGAGTACAAGCTGTAGATTTTCTTTATTTCCTTGCAATGCAAAGGTAACAGCGCTTGCTCGATCGTGGATCCGGATTTTGCGATTCTCGATAGACTGACGCAAGTAACTGAAAATCAGACGAATATTTAATGAAGCAAGTGAAAGATTAAATAGGTCCATTAAAAGGTAATAATGCATTTTACTCTTTATTAGACTCAGCGGTAATTCAAAATTACAAAGACTTTTTTATAGGAAACCAATAAAATATTTTTAAAGTTGTATAAAGTGATAAGTAAAATATAGCATATAAACGGTAAGCTGCAGTTAGGTTTAATAAAAGCTACAAAGTTCCAGGGAAAACCCCCTTTAAGGTTGTATACACAGTGATGCAAAGAGATGAAGAAAATGTAAATATATCTATATAGGAGTATAGGAGGACAAGAGTAGAGTCCGACCAAAGGAAAGATCGGACGAAGAAAATTTGTTGCAAAAATCAAAAGAATGATATAAAGTTAATAGTAAAATAGTGTTTACAATATTACTATAAAGCATATTTTTGTAAATACACATACTGATTAAACGACTCTTCGTCCTTAGTACAGCCTAGAGCCCGTAGTATAACAACCATGTCTGCTGCGTTTTCAGAAGTTTGGAATTTTTCAAAGAGATAGTCATAATCTGAGGCATCGCCTTCTCTAAGGCCAACGCAGTAGACGTAACGGCGGTAGTTCACTGGTACCCTGAAATAATAAATTAATGAACTAAATCTATGTATTATTAATATATTACGTGAACACGAATGTGAACGTTTTAGTAATATAGAGTATCCTAAAACTTTATCATCTGACGGGCCTGTTAGTGTACTAGTGGTTAGTGACACTGACTGCTGAACCGGAGGTTGTTGGTTCGATTCCCACGCAGGACAAACATTTTGTGATTCACAAATAGCTATTCCGAGTCTGGGTGTGCTTTGAGTCCGTTGATTAAATGTTTGTAAAACTTTCCGGGACAAAGGAATTATTCCGAATGCGGGAGTAGTACTTTTTTAAAGAAGAAAAAGAAAAAAATAATGAGTATGAGATGCATACTCATTATTTTTTTCTTTTTACATAGAAGGAAGGTAGCTGGGATAGACTGGATGCAAAAGGCGATGGACCGGGCGCTATGGCGCACGTTGGGAGAAGCCTATCTCCAGCAGTGGACTGCTAGAGGCTAAATGATGGTGATGATAGTGATGTTGAATGTACAAATATTTAGAACAATCACCGAGTCAGTCTAGCATAAATAATAATAATACTAAATACTCCACACATCACACACGGCCGTCTGATCCCAAACTAAGCAGAGCTTGTACTATGGTAACCAAACTGCTGATAAAGATACCTTTATATTACTACATAGAAACAGAAACAGAACAAATGATCGTACTCATCAAACAAATATTTGTCCTGGATGGGAATTTAACCCACGACCTCGGCTTAGCAGTAGGGATCTCTAACCGCTATACCAACCAGCCAGTCAATCAAACTCAATCTAGCGTAAAATTATATAACAGTAATTCGGTTAAATGACGCTTTGTTGCATTAAGAAAACTAATGTTGTATAATACAAGAAATGTTACAAACAAGGTAGAAAAAGTGTTAGAACATTTTAATTTATTAATTAAATTACAAAAAAAAAACAACTATTAAAGTTTTCAGTAAACATGCTCGTTTCGCTTCGTTCAGAACACAAGTTTTACTACAAGCCTGACCAAAAAGGAGTAATATTTTTAGGGTTCATGTGTGAACATTATGTGAATTTTATTTATTACACCATAACTTCTAAATGTCTATCATTCTTACGTGGCACTATGATTCATTTATTTTTCAGTTAGTCTTTGGAGGGCAGAGGTAGGGAGCACCGTGTATGTGTATCAGAAAGTGTCCGTCCAAAGCGAACAAATAGGAGACGCTCCTGTGAGAGTGTAAATTTTACTTTTCATTTAACATCCTAAAAATATATATATTAATAATTAAAAGATTAAAAATTGTATTCTTATTCGAAAAAATCTTTAATATTTCACCGAGTTTACTTTACTACTCAATTTGATACTAGCGCCATATTGGTTAATTTTTTAACTATAATTTGTTGAAATTATAGTTAAAAAATTAACCAAATACGAGATTGTTCTCTTTTCCCTGTATCCTTCACACTTTAGTCCTAAACAATAAACAAAAAAAATGTTGGACTTACGAATCATTTGTATTAGCTCTGTGGGCTCTCCATTTGTTCAGAGAATTTGTAACGCAGCCAGTGTGTCCGAGATTGCAGGCGAAGTTTAGGATCTGCATCCTGTTAAGGATGTCAGAGGTTGAATCGGTACTTCGCTCTTCATAACCAACATGCTGGATTACCTTCTCTAGCAGATCTAGAAGATAGGCCTGCAATGGCAATACAAGATGAATTAACGTTGAGTTAGTTTTAAAGTGGGAGAGCCATGCTTCACCCAACTCCCTTTCACTTTTTACTACCCCTTTTTCCTCTCCCTATTTGCTCATCTTCTCCTTTCCCACGTCCCTTTCGCGTTTGTCCCCCATACCATAAAAAAAAGTTATAAGAATTGTAAGACTATATCATACTAGGCAAAATGTGGTCATTTGAGACGAATTCGGGGATACAGGATGAACGTACCTACATATGTGATATGAAAATTGAAAATAAAGCCTGGACCTCAGACTGAAAAGTATTTACTACGGGACTCAAATAAGCAGGTAACTTTCCAACCATCAAATTCATTCAATCATTTAAAAACATACGTTACACAGAGTATTTTTTTTTATACTGATACCCAAAATAAAATAGTATTATTAATTTTAAATATTAAACAAAACAGATTTTCAATAAGTACTTTTTTGACAAATCTAAAATGAATTTGTCGATTGTCTCTCATTTAAAACGCATTGCAACTATTTAATCAACAAACTGCTATTATCACATAACAATATCTTCACAATTATGTGATAATAACGTATAGTAAATTAATATCAAAATATATATTTATAAAAATTCTCTCCAAACTTCCTGCATTTGGTCTGCCATCTAAGCTATGCAACTGGGTTGCTGCCTTCCTCCACAAGCGCCGCATTAGGGTTCTATGTGACGGCGCGACTTCTGACTTCCAGGAGGTTAGCGCTGGTGTACATCAGGGCTCCGTCCTATCGCCCACGCTGTTCCTTCTGCATATCAATGATATGTTGGCTCTTGGCAACATACATTGTTATGCAGACGACAGCACAGTACACGGGCGATATTTTGGACATCCTGCTGCCAAGCTAGCAGACGTTGAGGAAAAACGACAGGAGCTTGTTGCTGAGCTCGACCGGGTCCTGAGCCGCATCTCTCAATGGGGTTGTGAGAATCTGGTCGAGTTCAGCGCCAAGAAAACACAGGCGTGCGCGTTTTCAAACAAAAAGTCTCCATTCCTTCCCCTTCCTACTCTTCAGAACACGCAACTGCCACTACAGGATAGGCTTAGTATACTGGGTATGGACATCTGTCGGGATCTCAATCCGCGTGATTACATCGAGAGCGTCACTAAGGCGGCCTCGCGGAAGCTCGGTGTATTGAACAAGGTGAGACGGTTCTTCTCGCCCGAGCATCTGTGTCTTTTATACAAGACCCAGGTTCGCTCCTGCGTGGAGTACTGCTCTCATCTTTGGGATGGCTATGCACAGTATCTGCTTGACGCTCTCGATCGGTTGCAGCGGCGCGCAGTCCGCATTATCGACTGTCCTGAGATCACCCAGTCTCTTGAGCCCCTGCAGTTGCGAAGAGATGTCGCCTCTATGGCAGTTCTCTATAGCCTACATCACGGGGAGTGTTCTGACGAGCTCTTCCAATTGGTCCCACCTTCTCCCTTCCTCTAGAGGACTACACGTGCTGGCCTGAGGAGTCACCGTTTGCGAGTCGAAGGTATGCGATCCCGAAGGAAAAGGTTTGGCTCTTCTTTCCTGTGCCGATCTCTGAAAGACTGGAATTCACTACCAGCGCACGTGTTTCCTTCCCACTTTAAATAACAATAACTTGGGGAAGACGTAAGCACTACTTTCAAGAGCGTAGTCCTATTTGAAAACTTTTTACTCTCCTGCGATTTCCATAAAACTTTAGAAATCACTACTGGGTAATATCTAATTATAACAAATAATTAAGAAGTTACTTACTGAGAAAGCGCTGTAAGCCTGAGGTATGTGTTCGAAGCGCCTATGGATGAATTCCAGTTGACTGATAGCTGCCCTCCACACATAATAGTCAGTTTCATATCTCAGGGAATCCAACACGTCCAGGGCTACGGTTTTGTTTACGTCTCCAGAGCGGATAAAGTACAAAAGATCGTTGACAATCTGAAAGTCATATTTATGGTACAGAACAGTTAAAATACTCACATCACATTATAGGTAAATTAGAATCAGAATCTTTATTTGCAGGAAACATAACATAGAAAAAATACAAGTGACTTAAAGTTTAACTGTGTTTGATCACTAAATAAAGGCGAATTCAATTTATATAACAAGAATTAAAATATCTTTAATAATGTGAAAATAAATAGGATGTATAATTGTTTTTTAAAATAAATTGGCAACAAAAATATGGAAATCTTTTAGTTTTTACCTGAGCCCTGTTTAACTTGTGAATGTTTTGTCGGAAGGATGTCTTTAGGTAATTCCCAATTCTTTTCCAGTTCTCTTCATCATAATTTACTCGGTAAAGACCTAGAATTATAATCGCAGCGCGGTATATTAGAGAGTAATGAAATTATAAATAAATAAAATCAAAATATATTTCTGTAATATTAAAGAAATATTTGAAATTCAAAAAATGTTTGTCTGTACAACCAAAGTATAATTAGTAGTAAGTACTTAACCGATTATCTCGAAATTTTGCAGATCTACACGATGTCAAAGGTACGATAAAAGATATAGGACTTTCATCCAGAAAAGAGAGGAGGAGAAAGGTCGAAAAAACTGAATTCAATCCATAAGTAAGCATATGAAAAATTTCTAATATATTATCAACAACTGACGCACCAGACTGAGCTATGTTGAAGATAACCCAATAGTTTCCTGGAGTATTCTCGATCGTAGTAGATGTGTTAGAAAGAATGTTCTTGGGTCTCGTGTCTTTGAAGTTGATAGCACCTTCGTGAGTCCAAGTTAACGGTATGTGCCAAGTGTGGTTTGGCCTGGTACCGGAGATCACAAAACGTTGCTGTTGATAAATGTTTAGTTGTCTATTATAGTTTAAGTTTTAGGACACTCTGCTCTATCTTTATTGATTTGAAGTTTACTGTATGTTATGACGGACTATTTATTATATTATCATGTTGTCAATTAATCCTAACTTCTGGACAGTGTAGTGAAAATGAGATTGTAACGCTTTGATATACTAGTTATAAATGGTACAGAAAACAACACACCTTCATTCTTAAAAATGTATTATCCCAAGAGAATAAAAAGTAAAAATATTATGCGAGCGATGCATTATATTTTCATAAAAAAACAAGTTTTAAAATAAAGTTACTTAAAGGTATTGATGAGTAATAGAATTCGAATATATTTATTCCCAAAAAAAGAATATAAGGCAATGTGTAATCTATAACTGATAATATACTTAACATTAAGAGATTACATTTTGTGTACGCGATAAATCGTGATCATGATTCATTAACATCGTTTTGATATCTTTATAAATAAAGGTAAAATAAATTAAAGGGGTTGAGAATCACCAAACAATTTAACTTTATGCTTTATGTGCATTAATGTCTGAATAATTAGTCAAACAGACTCATAATTCTTTAAAAAAAAGTAATAGTAAATAGTTCCTTAAGTTTTAGTAGACCGGATAGCAGACCCGGTTCTCCTCTAGTAGACTGGGGACGCCGCTGCTTCTCCTATCGGGGATAAAGCCAAATGTATATTGGAAAAAGCAAAAGTCATAGTTTATAGGCAAGGCGAAGTAAAATGCTATTTAAGTCGAACAGTGCACTCGATCACAAGTCATCATTGGACCACCGCTTACCGTTTAATATTCGTTTATAATCTTAAATAATAACTTAAAAACCTTGAAATAATGATGTTTATGGATATGTAGTTAGACTTAACAAACCTGAGAAACAGTGATATCACCGGTCTCTGTATTAACTTCAACATTAACGAACGGAGAGCCAGGATTCTGCACCCAACTATCAAATATAGCGCTGACATCAACATCGGGATATTCTCGAAGGAAAACAACATCTTCAGAAGTAGCACGCGTAAAGGCAGCGTACACGGCAGTGGGGGTGCCAATGCCGTACGCACTAGAAAATAAAATAATAATATTTTCTTGTAAAATATACTAGTAATAAGTCTTATTGTTCACCGGTTAAGTAAACGATACTTACAAAAATAACCTTTGGAACGACTTAAGCGACAGTAAATATGAATAAATGCGCATTTTTTTATAAACCTGGTCGAGTATCAATATTCATAAGTGTAATCATAATTGAACTTTGATCCAAAAAAAATTAATAGAAAGTACTTAAATAAAAAAAATAACATACATATTAGCAATTACGGTAAACAATATAAATTGTTTTACTTCAAACTAATAATTAATTTAAAAAAAAAACAATTAAAAGCAACTAACTTCTCTCTGAGATAGTACCGAAGAGCAAGTCTAAAGTTTCTAAAACCGACCAAGTGTTCCATCATTCTAAGAACTGAAGCACCCTTTGCGTAGCTTGTAGTGGAAAAGTGTGCCATTATTGTTGGGGTGCTGGCTACATCTGTCCAGTTCATAGGGTTGGCCCCTAAGGATGCATCATTAGCAAGAGCGCTATGTACATAATCAACAACAAACTGATCGTCTAATTCAAACTCAGGAATCGCCTAAAATTATATTTTTATTTTATATATATTTAACAATAAAATAATTTCAAGAAAAATCCAAAAAAAAACATACCCAGTGAGTGGCAAAATATTCAAAATAGCTAGCAAAAGATTCATTGATCCAAACATTGCTCCACCAGAAAGTGGTGACGAGGTTACCAAACCACTTATGAGCCATTTCGTGAGCCATGATAGTAGCAATGGAGATTTTATTTATGAGGTTAGTATTGTATTGGTCGTATAGAAGCAGTGTTTCCCTGGAATCATAATACATTTACTTTAACAGAACATTGTCTTACTGTTGTGAAGTACTTTAAGCACAATAACAAATAAACAACAGAAACGTGAAAAAAAGTTTACCGATTATTTTAAGTTCTACACATAATAAATGAAAGTGCTAATATCTACTACTTGAAATACTGAGGTTGAATGTTAATTTTTTTTTGTTAGATTTTCAGTCTTCTTAGTAAATTAATTTGCACTTCAAACGTTTTAACATACCTGTAGTTAACCATTCCCCAATTTTCCATAGCACCAAATGTTAAATCGGGGACAGCAATGTGATCATTTTTCATCAAGATGCCCTGTCCCATCTCGTGATACAGTATAGCAAAATAATCATCGAGTTCATTGGTGACTCGAACACCTATTTCAGCAGCCCACTTGTGTTGGTCAAGGACACCACGACGGGAGATAATTTTGAACTCTCTAGCATCGGTACTTGACAACTCACTTTCTTCAAAATCGCTTACATGGAAGGCGATCAGGTAGGCAGATATTAGGGGCGTTGTGTGAAAAACTTCACGAGTACGATTTTGACCAAGTCTGTAACCGACAAATGGATAGTGACAATTTAATTAAATTAGTAACACTTATGAAACCAACAGATAATATTAGCAAAATACCAAGTCTTAATACTTATATACTTCAATAATACTCATTTAGATAAAAGTGGTAGAGCTATGCTTAGGCACTAATGGGCCGGCCTAACAACCTAATCTACTGCCTACTAAATTCCTAACTAATCGTCAGGTGCAATACCATAGGGGGACAGACGAACAGACGGGTCACCTGATGGTAAGTGACAACCGCCGTCCATAGATACCTACAACTGGAGAGTCATAAGTGCGCTGCCCGTCTTTGAGGGTTAAGAGGAATGAGGGTATGCAGGGAGGGGAAAGAGACGGGGATGAGGAAATGGGAAAAGGGGTGGGAGGTCAGGGGAGAGGAATAAGGAGAGAGGATTTGGGCCTCCGGAAACCTCACTAATTTATGTGAGGCCGTGGTATCGCACCGATCGAGAAAACCGGTTGTGAAGCAACACTTGCGTTGCATTTGCCTAAAATTAGTGGAATTTCCAGTACCAACTCCCTTTTTCCTCTCCCCTGTCCCCCCCCCTCCTGTTTCTATTTCCTCATCTTCCTCTCTTCTTTCCACTCCCCGCATCCAATCAGCCCTCATCACCCTCAAAGGCTCTCGACTTCCAGGTGGCCATGGACGGCGGTCGTCATTTAACATTAGGTGAACCGTCTATTCGTCTGTCTAGATAAACAAAAAGGATTATGAAAGTGGGACACGATTTCATTAATTTATAGGATTTAAAATGCCTAGCAAATGTTAAACAGAACAGGTTGTTCTTACTAAACCGTTATACAACGATACTTACAGTATAGTCTGAGCGATGGGCATATTTGAATACGATTTGCTGAGATTACTGTCACGGGTGATACTAAGCACAAACCGGGATTTAAACTTTGGTTCATCAAAACAGGGGAAGACCTGTCTCGCAGAGTAA
Organism: Tyria jacobaeae; assembly: GCA_947561695.1. NCBI lineage: Eukaryota > Metazoa > Arthropoda > Insecta > Lepidoptera > Erebidae > Tyria > Tyria jacobaeae. The sequence continues at coordinate 18,879,105 of OX387211.1, read as the reverse complement.
GGTGCCAACTGCGTCGTAGCGTAAGCTCTGGAAATAAACAAAAATAATGAAAAATACATTAAACACTTCCTTTTTTAATTTGGTTTAGGTAGAGATAACAGCAAGCTTGCCCTGGTCTTTTTGCAGAACATCATCTGATAGTTTTACGACATATAGCGTGTTATATATATATATTTTTTTTTTATTAAACCATAATTAACTTACATCTCTTCATTTTCGTAGAAGTAGTAGCCTTTGTAGAGACCTCCATCATAAGGGTTTTCGTTAATAATTCCAGTGTAATTCAGGGTGATAGTATAGTTACCAGTCGGGATAGGCCCTGCTAGGTTAAGTTTTACAATCTCGTAGTATTCATCGGTGCTAAACGGATTAGGGAATTGAAGGTTTACAATACTATTGTTAGCACCGACTATATCCAATGCAGAAATAGATTGAACTTTTTGATGAAAAACAATTTGTTGCAGATTCGCTTCTCTCACCTGTAAATAGAATAGCAAAATGAGGGAATTAGTTCTCTCTCAATAAACTTCACATTTTAATGTAAGCTTCAAGATATCATCTGTGTTAGATTAAGTATAAGGTATGCAATTAGCAATTACACTTTAACCGATGTTACCTATGGAAGTCATTCCACATAATATTTTGAAATATTAGCTACACTTACTAATATAATAAATGCGGAGGTGACGCCATCTATATATTTGTCTCTTACCTGTTCACTGTGTTTCTTAAAATTTTATACATATATATTTCGAACCCTGGGGAAGACCTTTTTACCAACAGATTATGCTACTCATGCCCTCTGCCTGTTTCCTGCGTTCAACGCGCCGAGAACAATAAATCACCTAAATGCCATTTTGTACGACTATTATATGTATTTATTTAATAGTTTACATCACAAGCTATTAAATACAACTAACGTACTGTTTATTGTTAAAATTCAAACACGAATCTAAAAATTATTGTTATAAATATAAAAAAATGTAAGTTTCGATAAGCAAAGTCGATAGAATAAAAACACTAAATGAATAATTATTATTCTATTTAGTAAAACAACTATATGCAACCCATGTATGACATGACCATCGGTGTTATAAGGCAATCTAAGTTTTGGTACATATTTTTTGTTTGTAAACGTCGTCGTTCTGCTTGTCGAAATTAGACGAAGCAGAAATAGCTATCGTTTTGTCTTGTGGCATTTGACATGGGCGATATTTAAAGTGAGCACGATCCCAAAGTAATTAAAAACATTTTTATATAATTTTAATATATATTATTCTAAATAGGTACCTAATTAAACACATATAATACACGACTGCATAATGTACTTCTACTTTTTGCAGACTTTATCTGGGAAACTTTAATCTTACGTCATCATTGAAAAACTGGAAGAGATATGGTGGCCCCACACATTCTCCTCCACCGAGAGCCACACTGCACCGACAAGACAATATCGTTACACATAATCTGTGCTATGCATTCGAGATAAACTATGCAACTAATATAATTTCACAGTACCCACAACGTATTATTAATTTGTGTAATATACTTCATGTTTTTTATTGATTTCTGCATTTATAGTGTTATTTTTTAGTTTTAGTTTTTAGTTTTGAGTGAAAAGTTGGATTCTTAAAAGGAAAAAAGTTGTCTCAAATCATCATTGACATCGACATCTATTAGTTCCCATATTATAATAACAAATCTTAGTTTTGAAGTAAAATTAGCTATTGAACAACACATTCCAAATGTTTTGCATAAAAAGTTTTAACGTTTAATTTGGACAGTGTAAGCGATGCTCGTACAATATAAACGGCTTTTCAGATTTATTATATCAGATTTTTGTGGTACTGAGTTAGGTCATTTAGGCTCATTGAAGTCGATTGACACTTTTTAATAAGTAAAAAGTTAAAAAAAAATAGTTTACTTTTAAGTAATTTTATCTATAGATATGTATAAACTGATATTATTAATCTAATTTATAGATACATAATGAATATGATATAGTAATTAAATTATTGTTATTACAAGTAGTTTGTCACAAACTATGATTTAAAAAAAAATATAAATAAGAATTCTTCGCTATCAATTAACAAATCAATATTTACATATGTAGTAATCGAGAGTTAAAAACAGAAACAGGAGTATAAACCTACTACAGTCAAAATGTTAAAGAAATAATAAAAAAATGTGCCAATTATAAGATGAACACATATTTGTCACAACTATGGAGTTAGATATAATCACTATGAAAAAACATTAGATGTTTTATATGTGAGCAATCGGGTCATCTGATGGTAAGTGACTACTGTCGTCCATGGGGGTGTCCATGGGCGGTCCAGATCAAGTATTACAAGTGCGTCGCCGGCCTTTTATGGCTGTATGTATGCTATTTTCTTTTTATTTATTGGATTTCCTGAACGTTGTGTGTATCGAAAGTCCATGTGGTTAATCCGGTACGACATAGAAGATCGAGTTAACAGAGTCTATTTTTCTAAACAATGATCTGGATAGAACCAGGTGATCTATCGAAATCTTTATTGAAGCCAATGCTTTTGATTCTTATTCTTATTGTTCCTTGCTACACGAGTTTCAGATACTTGTAATAAGGAAAACGCAGTTATTATTCAGTTTTCGTTTTGTTTGCCGATAATATTCTAAATCGTGGAGACTGCAAGTTCTGTATTTTAATAAATCGCCTCGCATACGGATGTCAGAAGGTTTTAGGTACTACCTTGTTTTTTGTAAACATAATGTGTATATAATGTTTCAATGTAATGTGTGAATATAGCTTAACTATTCATTCCCTTTATTATATCATATTATTTTATTTACATCTAACGTCATAGGGCTTCATACTAAGTTTGAATTAGTAACACATCATAATTAATAATAAATACATCATAAATAAATATGTGTATCTATAAAATAGTAATATGTATTGTAGAAACTTTTGTTAAAGTTTATGAGTAATACGATATTGGCCACCATTTTATTATTTTATCATCGTTTATAAATTGTTATTATTATCTACTCCTTAAAATAATGTAGATGATTTTATTTAGATTTCAAGATTTGTCCGTCGATTTGTCCGTATTTATGTAAAGATAAAAATATCATAATCAACTGAAACAATCACTTCCTGGACGTGGACCCCATGACCCTAACGTCTCCACCCCAAATGATTGTAGATTCACTTCAATCATTTATCAATTCTACAAATTACTTTGTTGTTTTAATACAGTAAGCCTTTGTTTCGTGTTTAAACCCCCACAGGCCATCACCTTACCAGAGCTGACGGTGAGGTGGTATGTCGGACTCGAACCGACTAAAACCACACGGTGTTCCATCATGAGAGCGTCTATTGCCGGGACCCGGGATACCCTCAGAAGGAAACATCCGAGAACCCCAGCAGACTAATACAGTAAGCCCTTAGCAAAGTAAAAAAAAAATGCCTTATGCCTTATGCCTAAGTATTGCAAAACATCTAAAAAAAATAAAAAAATAAAAAAGAACTTACTTCAATTTCCATAGAAAGAAATCCATCAAAGCGACTTTCATTTAAGTAGACATCAAGGTCTACATTCATGGAGAAAGGGTACACCGAGTCATCAAGACGGTATTTTGTGTCACCAAAATTTGAGTCAAAGCCTACAAATTCAAAATGAGATCTGAACTCTTCTGGAGGTATGGCCACGAGGGACCCAAGGAGCATGTAGAAAATACTCGGTAACAGCATGTTGGTACCTATTGAATAATATTACAAATGAAAATTAGTTTCTTAAAAGTATTTATCCCCTTAGTTATATAAATATGTTTATATAAATATATTTATATGATTATATTTATATTAATAAACTTATTAATATATAATAATAACTTTATTTTTAACGCATTCTTTAAATGAATGAACGCAATTAGTATCACAAGTAAATTGACGAAGCGGTTTCATACAAACAAAAATTCAAATTAATATGATTGCATTTTTTTTTTACCACATTGATGGCGTAACTAGTTTTGTAACTGAACGTTCGTCTTATCAACTTTTGCTTAAGTACCAAAATTCTTTTATATACGAAAAACATTTATTTTCTTAATAGTATTTATAAGAATAAAACAAATGTTTTCATAATATTTTATTTATAACAGGTTATATTTGCATGGTTTTCTCATACTGGTACTAATTTAATACAAAATAATATCAAACACTACTCTACTCACCCTACTGCGATGGTACCAAAACCACAACTAAAACTCATTCAATCCTCGTTTTATCTTTACTTATCATTTATTAATTTAGTGCTAAGTTAATATTGATGACGAACTTTATCGAAAGCATTTTTTTAGATATCAGTGCAATCAGTTATTATTTATATGTGTCAATCTCTTATAATTGCAATATTTTAAAAAAACGTCCGGGAATGCTAATAAAAGTATAAACCTAACTTAAGAAAACTCCTGACTCGAAAGACATCCTGAATAACTGGTCCTAAATAATTTACCACTTGTAGTTACTCTTATATTCTTATAGTTACTAAGGATTTCTTTATTAGTTTACTATATGCGCCCTGCGGTTTCACCCACATACGTCTCAATAGCTATCCCGATATAAGTAGCCTATGTGTGAATCCAGGTCTCCAGCTATCTACATACAAAGTTTACAACCGAATAACAAACACACAAAACATCGCCTTTGTAATATTAATGTGATAGGAAAGATGTCCAGTAGCAAATCTCACATTAAACCCTTGAAAAGATACTTAAAAAAAAAACTCTGATATGAATCTACTACTAACAAAAGCTTTTAGCCTAGCTGCAGTTGCAAGCTAGACGCATGCCGAGTGATTTTGCTAAATAAAAATGAGTGAGTTTCTTTGAAGAATACGAAAAGAAAACTTTACGCATTTTTTACTGCATAGTCCTGAAGTGCTACTGTTTCTATCGACAACTACGTCATTTGTCGATCACACAAAAATACGGAGGCAATAGACCCTAACTTTTACTAATTAAATAATTTTTGAGAGGGGTTTTTTTTCTTTTCTTGCATTTATGTGAAACCTAAATAGTAATTTCAGTGATCTAGCAAAAAGTTAATACAACAAATTACAACTGTAAGTTTATTCTGTCGACCACGTGATGAATATAATAAGGTGGTGATGGTGATAGGTTTGTCCATGAAAGTAAAACCTAGACAAACATCTTCACTAATGCTTTCAAATTGTATTGCATACAATTCTGCCTTCAATGTATTCATAATTAAAAGGAATTTACTTATAACATACGTTATTACATTTGACAGGTCTGTTCGTCAGTGGTTAGTGACCCTGACTGCTGAACCGGAGGTAGTGGATTCGAATCCCATACGGGACGAAAATTTGTGTGATAAACAAATAGTTGTCTTGAGTCTGGGCGTTCTTTGTGTCAGTTGATTGAATGTTTGTAAATCACACACACACACAGGAACTATTCCCAATGCGCGAGGTGTCTTAAAAAAAATATATATATATATAGGTATATATTGAACAGACAAGACATATCATGGATTTTGTTAAAATCACTGAACGGGTTTTGATTATAATTGATTTGGCAAAATGTAGAGTTGAATTTATTCAGTATTTTTTAGTATAAAAATAATAATTAGTCAACAAATGGATAAGCGCACTCTTGTTGCACTTGAAACAGTCACGAAACGGCAAATAAGTAATAACTATTGAAATTAATTGAAATAAAAGTCGTATGTAATGATAAATGATAAATGATAAATGATCTTTATTTTGTAAATAGGTTAGAACAACACTTTTACACGTCAATATATTATTTTTTTCTGTTAGTTTATGCTAGATGAGGCCGGTGTTTCCTAGCTGACTACCCTGAGAAGAAACACCGAAACAAACTCAGAGGTCAAAGTCTGTTTTAAAGTCCATACAGATGTACTGGTCAAAAACATATGAGAACCATGCACGCTAACGTCTGAGATGAGCTTTTGAAGAAAGCACCACGCTCATTTGAGTGGACCCGTCCAAATTAAATAAATATAAGCAGAAGGTAAATACCTTTTTATATAAATACAAAAAGGTATTTACCTTCTGCTTTTATTTCATTTATGTACGTTTGCAGTTTAACAAAAAATATCATCAGTATTAACAAAATCTTCAAATATCATTGTAATTAGTAGATAAATAATTTAATCTAGAAAGAAATTATTGCATTAGTTAATTATTGCTTTCTTTATCTCTCTTTAATTCATGAGGTATAAGGATTTAAAACACATTTTATAAAGGAAGGTAAATTCTAAACTCTTGCTACTGTAATAGCTGTTTAATAAATAAAACAATTTACTTACAAAAATAGTCTATTAAATTCAACAATTACAATTTAAATCATATTCACAAAGTTTTGATTTGTACCTATATAAAAATATAAATAAATTAGTAAATTTATTTTTGCTTACAATTAAACAGGTTAACGGAACAACTGAATAAATAGAACTGCCAACACTAAAACTGTAGAAGCTACAAGGGTTGTGGATGAACTCTTGCTAAGAAGGAATGAATATATTTCAGGAGCGTTTCGGTTACCCCACTCTAGATTAGTGAGGGCTGAGTTTACCCCCGCTGCTCCCACAGAGAAAGAACTGGCCAAGCCCACTTGATTTGCATACACCCAATTTTGGAACTAGAAAGAATAAAAAGTTAAATATTTACACAACGACTTTGTTTTATAATTCCAAAAGTGGACCTTGTAAATAATTAACAAAGATCACAAATAGTAAATTTGATGGCTTTGTGTCATGAACATTATTTTTAACCATTCTGGATATACTGTAAAATATTGCCATGCAATTGAATCATATCATATCATCAAGTTCAGTTATATAACTGAACTTGATGATACTTAATGTTATGGATCTCAGAGAAATTCCCTCAAAGTCAGCAGAAGTTGAAGATCATTTGCATACATACATAAGCTGACCCCTTTCCACCATCATTCCACCACTTGTTCTTATCCTTCATATACCTCACGAACCTCTTCTACTGTCATCTAATCTTTCATACAATATCAAGGGTTAAGGGTACTTTCGACGTGCCCTTCGTTCAGAACATCGACAATTTAGTTACCGTATGTTCTGCGTGGTCGATTGTGATCCAGTTCGCCTAGTATATTTGATTTGTCATTTGCTCGGCACTCATTCTTACTAGAGAATTTGCATCCATGTAAATTATATACAAAAAATGTGTGTACCTGTTGAATCATAGCGAAGTCTGTAAGATATCCGGGGATGGCGTTGATAGCAGTGTTCAGGCGAGCTGCACCCCCGTACCTGCATAAGATGATATTCACAATCAATAAAATTACTTAATTGTCATTTTGGGAACTTTGCCTATTAAAAGATATCGACAATGGCTAGAAATAGTATAGTATAGAATGGATTACGGGAAGAATGCTTTTCACGTGTAGAAATATTCACGTGACTGATATTCAAGTGATTAAATCCAGCTTAATTGCAGATCAGTGGTAGAAGTGTACTAGTTCTAGGTGCGTTTCAAACTCTCTTGTTCTCAATTCTTATATCTCAGACTAAATCTTTTACTTAAAACTAAGAAATAAAAATAATACATACGAAATTCTTATTTGATTGTAATTCTGGTAAATGAAATTGAGGACGAGCTGTAGATTTTCCCTGTTACCCTGGACGGCAAAACTGACAAGATTCGTGCGGTCGTGAATTCGAATTTTGCGGTTTATGATTGACTGTTGCAGATAGCTGAAACACAGTATTATTAATTTTATTTAAATATAAGAAAAGTATACAAAACAATTTTTGTATGAAATAAATTTCAGTGGTAGAGCCATGCTTAGGCACGAATGGGCCGGCTCGACCGGTGCGATACCACGGCCTCACAGAAAACCGGTTGTGAAGTAACACTTGCGTTGCATTTCCCCGAATTGAGTGAGGTTTCCGGAGGCCCACTTCCCCCTCCCCCCTTTTCTCTCCCTTCATCTCCTTTTTCCTCTTTCCCATCTCCTCATCCCTCCCCTCTTCTTTCCGCTCCCTGCATCCCCCATCCCTCATCACCCTCAAAGGCGGGCAGCGCACTTGCGACTCTTGAGTTGCAAGTGTCCATGGACGGCGGTGTCACTTACCATCAGGTGACCCGTCTGTTCGTCTGTCCCCCTATAATATAAAAAAAAAATAAAAAAATAAAAAAAATTATGTTAAAGTGCTCGGCATTTGCCATATCTTACACTCCCGTTCATCCGTATAAGCACATATAACTTTTCTTCTATTGCTATTCTTCCTTTTCTCTTCAATATACTCCCAATTTTCCTTTTTCATCCCCAAAGTAGGAACGTCGGCAATAGATTTGATGCCTATTTCGTAAGTAGTTTACACACCTACTTATGCAATGCAAGCATATGTGTATATAAATATTCTTATATGTATATCTGAATTAACTAATACTTTTAATAGTATCTTATATCGACAATAGATCGATTGAATCTGGCATTGACAATAGAACAAATTGACAAAAATTAAAATACATATTTCAGTGACGCTGTTGATAGATTAAAAACTGCAAATTTAAATATAATAAAAAAAAATACACAATTTTCCTTTTACATCACAAAATCCAGTAAACAACTTACTGATTGAAGGAAGTCTCATCCCTGGTACATCCGAGAGCACGGAGCATAACGACCATATCAGCAGTACTTTCAGAGGTTTCGTACTTGTTGAACAAGAAGTTATAATCTGAGGCATTACCTTCACGAAGACCAACGCAGTAGACATAGCGACGGGAATTGACCGGAACCCTGAAATATCAAGAATTTCTATTTAATATTTTCTGAAATATTTCTTAAGCATAACGTTTTTCTGAACAACTAGCCTTTCCGTATTCCTTAAGGTCGTGGAAGGCCTGATGCAATATAGCTCATATTTTTGCTCAATAAATACTTTGTCTAATACAACAAAAATCATTGAAATCGGACTAATAGTTCTAGAGATAAGCTTATTTAAATGACAAAGAAAAGCGCTGCAGTTATATGTGTAAGTTTATATATACATATATTATAGTCATCAAATTACCTACAAATATAGGAAACAGAAACTAAAATTAATAAACAGATTGACATTGACTTTCAAACTGGTAAATTTATATTATAAATGGTCATTTTGGACATGATAGAAGACGAGGCTTTTTTTCGTTCGACACTGATCCGGAAAAAATTACAAACACTGCTCAACGTAACTAATATCATAACACACCATATCACATTTACACTTAAATAAGTTATTCCTCGGCCAGGATCCACTGACACAATCCAAGTGTGTAAAATACTTGTGTTTCCACTTGGACCAGCGCATGACATGGAAAGACCTTATAAAGAACGTGACGATGTTTGTTTATTCAACCGAGGTCTAGAGCCAGTAAAACATAAATTCCATGTCTTCTAAGAACGAAAAACAACAGAATAAGGACCATAATTGGCTTACTTGATAACCTGGCTTACTTGTAACTTCCAGATACATGAGTACCTTTAAATTAAACTTGGAAGCTTTTTAAAAAAAAACTGTAATATTCAGATTGCCTGATGAATTACCCTAACCCAATAATGCGTTTGTGCAAAGGAACGTGATAAACCATTTGATATAGCGATATATCATATAGAGCGAATGTGCCTATTGATTGAAGAGAGTTGAGGCAGAGCTCTAAGACCCATTTTAATATAACTCACCTGATTATATTTGCACGACTGATTGCATGTTGACGAAAATAATATACATATGAAACAACAAGCACTTACAATTGACTGTCATTATTCCTGAATGCTCTCCATTTGTTCAAGGCATCAGTAACGCAACCAACATGTCCGAGGTTGCAAGCCGCATTCATGATTTGCATCCTGTTTAGGGTAACAGAGGTAGGTTCGTTAGCAGCCTGTTCGTATCCAAGGTCCTGGATTACATTTTCCATGAGTTCTAGAAGGAAATTCTGTTGCAAAGTGGAAATTAATTATAAATTAGTAATGGTAATTTAGGCTTAAGACATTATTTTAATGGTAAAAATACAATGATATAAAATTGTTTATATATAACGGTCTAGCAGAAGCAAACCCAAGACCGTGGCGCCATGTTCCACTCGCGCCTCTGAATAGTGAAGCTTTGAGGCTCCACCACAGTGGGGGGTTGTTCAATAGGCGGCCAAGTCTACCGGGGTGCACAGGGATATCCTTTCAAGGGCAATAAGACTATGTGACGAAACACATTTTCACACGTTAAAAAAAAACAATTGTTTTGCTTATCGTAAATAATCTCAGAAGAATCAAATAATCAAAGAAGAGAACTAAATCTGAACTAATTATCCCAGGTGGATATGAATGGATGGGGTATTTTCATAGATTAGGTGACAGTGTTTTGACGTCGGCATGCACATGGTCTCCAGTAACCTCACTCACTCCGTCACACAATGCAAGTATTCCATCGAGCCAGCCCATACGTACTCTCATGGCTCTCCCACTTTAAAGAATATGAAATTATAATCTTTACATTAACACAAAGTGAGAAAAACTTGCTAACGTCCTTATAATTTTATAAATATCAATTTATTTTTTAATTTACTTTAGAGCTCTTAATGACTGATATAAATACAAAATTGAAAGATAGTTCCTAATATAGATAACTAAATACAAGTAAGTATGCAAGTCTTCAAAAGGGCAAAGCTGCTAAAATAAAAATACTAAATGTGATAATAATATAAAATGAATAAAACACTCACTGAGAAGGCTTCATGGGCAGCAGGTAGGTGTTCAAAGCGCCTGAGGATATATTGGAGTTGTGTGATGGCACCGTTCCATACATAATAGTCGGTCTCATTTCTCAGGAACTCCAATACATTAAAAGCTACGGTACTATTTACATCTCCGGAACGAACAAAGAACAAAAGGTCGTTCACAATCTAAAAAAAAGTGATTAAGTGGTTACTTAAGAAAACCTTATTAATTTTGTCATTTACTCTCACTGTTATTTCTCATTTTGAGAAATAACAACTTTCATTTCTCTGTTACGTTAATATGACAAAATACTATAAGTATTAAAAGTAAATGTAATGGTTGTTTTACCTGAGCCCTGTTCATCTTATTAATTCTAACCCGATTTGCAGACTTCAAATAATTTCCAATTCTAGCCCAGTTTTCCTCATCATAGTTTACTCTGTACAAACCTGAAACGATAAAAATATGTGTGCAAGATCTACAAATATTTGCTACTGCTTTCGTCCTAGGATATTTATTAATACGCATTAAATTATTGCCATGCAGCAAAAGCTATGTTGGAAGCAGAACACTTATCATCAGAAAATTTAATTATACGTTAGAAGTTAGTATTAAGCTATAGAAATATTGAGGAAATGGTTTGAGTTGTGAAAAAGTGATATAAATACCTGATTGACCAATGTTAAAGATGACCCAGTTGTTACCAGGAGGAATTGTGATTTCTGCTCTTTCGGTGGAGAGAACCATTTTGGGCTTAACGTCTTCGAAGTTTAAAACATTTTGAGAAGTCCATGTCAAAGGTATATGCCAAAGGTAATTTGGTCTTGGACCGGAGAGAGTATAACGTTGCTGTTGAAAAAAAAAAACATACAACGAATAACGAAGAAGACGAAACGAGTATCGATTCAATATCGATTTTCAAATAAGTTAAAAGTTAAGGAATTTGTGCTGTTGCTATTATACATACATATAAGTGAGGCCCACCAATACCATATATTTAAAAAATATCATACACAAATTTATATTTTTTTATAGTTAGGTATTTATGAATAAAGGCAAAGATATTACTAAAGACGACTTACCTGACTGACTTGAACATTACCGGTCTCAGTATTGACAGTAACATGCACTACAGGCGCTCCTGGGTTCTGTACCCAGCTTTCAAATACAGTGCCAACGTCGACCCCAGGGTAGTCGCGAAGGAATTCGAAGTCTTCAGAAATAATCTGCCTAAAGGCATTGTACATGTCACTGTTTCTACCAACTCCATAAGCACTAGAAACAAGAAAAATAAACATAACTTACATTATCTCTTTTTTGGTATGAAAAATAGATGTTTGCTGATTCTCAGACTTACTTGATATACACACAAAGTTTCATAAAAATTGGTGAAGCCGTTTCGGAGGAGTTTGGTAACAAACACCGCGACACGAGAATTTCATATACTAGATTATCAATGTAGGTTTAAATAAGCAGGTACAAAGTACAAAATTTTATGAAGTTAGTAATTACATTTACAATAGATACAAGGATATAACCAATTTTTTGTAGAAAAAAGAAGTAGGCGGTTTTCCGTGAAATAGAATAGAGCCACCCAATCTTTCTCCACGGGTGGCATAAAAAGCAACCAAGAAATTGGACTGTTAGCTATCCGATATTATATTTACAGTTTATGCGGTGTCTGGTGGACGGCAGTAAGCTTGCCCCATATAAGAACGTGTGTATGTGAGTGTACGTAAAAATAGGAGTTTGTTAGCTTGATGTGAGCTGGAAGCGGACTAGCTTTAAGCGGCTGAGGCGTCGGACTTGCGATCAAGTGGTTTCGAGTTTAAACCCCGCCCAGTACACTACCGTCGTATACCCACCCCTAACATAAGCATTTAGCTTAGCTTGTTGGGAGTTTAACAAAAGAATACTAGTAATGTGGGACCCACGTTGCCAGTATTATTTTAATAATAAGAAAAAAAATGTAAATAAACATAATTTACGAATCCGTGAATCCGAAAAACAAAACCGTTTTATAACAAAAACTTAATTTATGCGTGCTTAGAAAATGTTAAAGTGTATGCATTCGAGATCCAAACCCCAACGTTATAGTGCTAATTACCTGGTTTCTTCTGTTAGATGAATGTATTAAATTAGATGAACGTCTTAAATTATGTTTTCAATTATGCACAAAATTTACAGTTTAGTATATATTTGTACACAGTAACTTATCAATATATAAGTTAATGTAAAAATAAACTAACTTATCTCTGAGGTAGTATCGGAGAGCTTGTCTAAAGTTCCTAGGTCCTACGAAGTGTTCCATCATTCTAAGAACTGAAGCACCCTTTGCATAGCTACTGGTAGAGAAGTGGGCAGAAATTGAAGGAAGATCGGCTACGTCTGTCCAGTTCATAGGAGTTACAGTAGGAGAGGCATCAGCTTGGAGAGCACTATGCACATAGTCCACAATAAACTGATTATCCAATTCAAAAGCGGGATGAGCCTAAAATATAATAAGACACATTATAGATTTTTCAAAAATTAAAAAGGCAATTCTAGAAAATATAATAAAATACAATAATCATACCCCGTGAGCAGCAAAATACTCGAAGAAACTGGCAAAGGACTCGTTCAACCAAAGATTACTCCACCAGAACGTAGTGACAAGATTTCCAAACCACTTATGGGCTAATTCGTGAGCCATGATGGTAGCAATAGTAATTTTGTTTGGGAGGTTCATGTGTTGTGGGTCATATAAAAGATAAACTTCTCTGAAACAAGAAGTGATCGAATATTAGCTTTATAATCTTTCGAATATTATCTCGGCTTAAAAGTAACGAAAAAAATAAAAAAGATTGATATCTAGACTAAAAATATTTATTGATTAGCTACAAAAGAAAAAAATGTTTAAGTATTTTTAATTCTTAACCTGATTGTAGTCCATTTTAATATTTTTTTTTCAACTTAATATGACAGAAAGTCAGTTCATAAACATTACCTAACACAAAAAAGCGAACAGCTAAGATATTTTTTTTAAAGTCAACTGTCGCACTATTATGTATCATCCGAAATACCTATTTGTTGATCACACAAATTTTTGTAGCTTGTGGGAATTTAAACCACGACCTCAAGCTCAGCAGTCAGGGTCACTTACCGCTAAACCAGCAGTCATCATAGATATGTAAACTGCATGCGTATTATAGTATTATAACCTTTCTTTTTTATTAACAACTGAATATTTCCTTGAATTTAACTAACCAGATTTTATGAGTTTTTATTTAAACGTGTAAGTTGCTGAAGTATAATACGTAGTGCGTATTATGTTTCTCATAACTTAATACATACCTGTAGTTCACCATTCCCCAGTTTTCCATAGCACCAGACGGGAAATCAGGTAAAGCGATGTGATCATTCTTCATTAAAACTCCTTGTCCCATTTCATGGTAAAGGATAGCGAAGTAGTCGTCCATTACATTTGTAATTTTTACACCAATTTCAGCAGCGAATTCATGCTGATCGATAACCCCAGGGCGAGAGATAATTTTAAAAGGTCTTGCAGGGGTACTAGTCACCTCAGTTTCAACAAAATCGCTTACATGGAAGGCTACTAAGTAGGCAGATATTATGGGCGTAGGGTGGAAAACTTCGCGAATACGGGTGCCACCCACTCTGTCAAAAAACAACAAAAATTACTAATACAAACCGTAAACAAACCAAATATAACTAAGAACTGCAAAGCAAAACTTATTATAATCATTTATTTTGCACAGTTTCACGGCATACAAAGTGTAAAATAATAACAAATCTTAGGAATTATTATATATAAGGTAGGCATATGCTGTCACTATTATAGCTGAATGTCTAAAAGCAAATTCTTTCTTTCTACTCAGATTTTTGTTGATAAATGTTTATTTGATGATAAAAAATAACGTACGTCTCCCTGTAGGCAATGTCCATGTTGGAGTACGACGGGCTTAAATTAGAGTTACGCGTTATAGAAAGCCTGTAAATGGACTTGAAGGTAGGTTCGTCGAAGCAAGGGAAAGCTTTCCTGGCGTTACCGGGCTGGAACTGTGTCGTAGCGTAAGCTCTGAAAGAAGTTTAACAAATGATTATGAAGGATAAAAATATCAAATGTTTTGTAGAACAATACATTAGAAATACAACTCGTTCTTAAAAACATTCAAGGGTATGGTAAATCCATTACTTTACCATTTATCGATCACAGAAACTTATATCAGTTAGAAATTAGACGACTCGCGACTCACGCTATATTTAATGCATATGCAAGCATGCATGTACAATGTATTTAGTAAAAAATAAAGTGATAAAACCAATGTTTTGTTCCTAGTAATTGCATATTATAAACGTAGAACTCGTGAGCTGTAGACGAGAATAATAGTTTATTGCCTCGTCTCGGATTTTGCAAATCCAATGTGCGTAAAGTCAGTTAAGCCTTTGACATTTCTTGTAAAACACCGGAGCAACTTTCAGTTCAACCATTACGCTATACTTTCAGGTGTGGTCAATTTGACATATTATGTATACATTTTCCCAAGTAAGTTTCACAAAACTATTGTAATCAATTATTTAACTTACACCTCTTGATTGTCCTTGAAGTAGTAGCCCTTATAGAATCCTCGGTCTAAGGGATTCTCATTGATAACTCCCCTGTAACTAATTTTGATGGTGTAGTTACCAACGGGGATAGCTCCAGCGAGATTTAGTTTTAAGAGTTCATAGTAGTCGTCGGTAGAGAAAGGATTTGGGAATTGTAGGTTGATGATGCTGTTGTCGGAACTGACAATATCTACAGCCGTGATTGAAGCTACTTTTTGATGGAAAACAATTTGCCTCAAATTTGGCTGTCGCACCTGAAATCATCATTGAAAATAATGTTTTGATAAAACTTTATATTATAGATGTCACTTAATTATATTAAACACACAGTAAGATTTGGCGATTTACTCTCAACTGAATTTTCAGTGTCTTAATTCAGGATAAGAAACTTATATTATTATATTATTCTTATTGCGCTTGTTATATTTGTAGTTGCCGTTCAAAGTCCTAAGTCTACTGTACTTCGCATTTTGCTTGGTCCTTAATCAATCAATAAGCCTACTGCAGTGCACTGACACCGGCACTGTAAAGGGCCCCCAGCCAGATGAATCAACCACCTTAAGAAACTAGCTGCGATAGACTGGAGGACTGTATTAAAAGAGAGCTACAGCGTCGTTACGAAAAAGTTTAATGCTAAAGTGGAAATACAAGAAGGTGGCGAAACGAGCATTGAACCCTACTGTGTGGGACACAGAAATTAAAGGGGCAAATGGTAGTTAGCTTTCTTGAACCACAGGGGCTCTTCTTAATGAGCTATTTCTTTACGAAGAAGCACTACAGGAAGTGGACTTGGCGAAGCCCCGATAACGTGACCAGAAACAAAATAGACTTCATCATTAGGGACAGTAAGCACATATTTGGAGATGTCTTCGTGATCAACAGATTTAATATAGGAAATGATCACAGACCTGTACGAGGCAATCTGAATATCAACCTAAATGTTGAATGACTCCGTATGGCGCGGTCCACTTTCCAACCTACGCTGCTCCAAGCAAGTCTAAAAAGGGTCTGTAAAGTTCCAATTGGAACTTCAATATCGTTTTGCTTTGCTGAAAACCACTTTCAATATTGTGGCAATAGTACAAAAGACTCAAGAGTATAATTAGCCGCTGTATATGGGTTTTGTGGACTACGAGAAATATTTGGGCAATTCTGAATACTTGCAAAGATGTCGTGTCGATTTGCGATATATCGAGGTGCTGAGATGCTCATATAATACCGCAACGATGACCTTCCAGCATGGTCATACATAAAAAAAATATACGGGATGAATTGAGAACTTCCTTTTCTTTAATGATAACAATAAACTTCGTCATTTATTTACGGTGGGTTTTCTCTATTGTATAAACTTGGTGACCTCTGATATACATTATGTTACTAATTTTTTATAATAAGCTCTATCTACTATTTATCTACTATTAAGAACACGATTTTAATTTTTCAAGATAACGATCACTATCTTCAGATTAAAAAAACTTTGGCACACGAACATTGATAAACAAGTCTCGTAAAGATGGTTTTGTCGATTAACTGTACTGATATGATAATATTTGATATCTAATACAATGCGCTAAACTGTAAATAAAACTAAAGCATTAAGATTATAAAAAATATGTAAAGGCTCTAGGTATTACCCTAGAGTTTTATATAAATTTAATGTTATTCAGTGTAGTTACTAAATTTTTATTATTAAGTTATCGTAACTGAAGTATGCAATAGTATCTGGAATAAACTGGCTACGAAAAGCGGTGGATTGGGTGCTACTACGCATTTCGGGGGTGGCCTATGTCCAGCAGTGGACTGCGATAGCTTAAATGATGAACAGTGCAATTTAATAAAAAGCTCTTTATTAGCACTTGTAGTTCTAGTAGGTTCAACTAACACAAAGCTTGCTTAGGGTACGTGACCAATGAGAAATTTCAACAAAATAAAATGTTTCTAATCTAGCATAGTTTAAATGTATGTTTACAGCTTATGTAGTTATATTTTACCGCTGTTTAACAGACACGTTAAATTAATGAAACTTTTTTATGACTATCTTGACAATAATAATTTTAATTCATATTGTTGATGATTAACCAAAGAAGCTACTTTATTGTATTAATAATCTACATATTAATAAACAAAAGTTGGTATGTGTGCACAATACACACTAGTAACGTAAAGCCACATTTTGTTTTAGAACAATCATATTTGTAAGACTCATGTATTTACTTTCCCTTGGCTATTTTAAAAAAAACAAGCTTCATACACACATACATAAAGTAGTTGCCAGCTTGGTGGAGCAGGATTCAGCAGCATTCACCCGAAATAAGTGAGGTTTCCGGAGGCCCAATTCCCCTCTTCTTTTTCCTCTCCCCTGACCCCCACCCCTTTTCCAATCCCGGATACCCTCATATATCTCATCACACTCAAAGCCGAACAGCGCACTTTCGACTTTCGAGTTGCAGGTGTCCGTGGACCGCAGGTTTCGCTTACCATTAGGTGACCCGTCTGTTCGTCTGTCCCCCGATACTAAAAAATTAAAATATTAAATAATCTGAATACTCACTTCTACTAACATGGTAACCTCTCCATTGAAATAACTTTCATCCAAGTATACGTCAAGGTCAACGTCCATAGTGAGAGGGTACACCGACTCATCTAATCGGTAACCTACATCAGCCACATTGCTGCTGTACCCGAGGAACTCCAAATTAGACCTGTAGTCTTCATCAGGGAAGGCCGCGAAGGACCCGACGATGAAGCAGAATATGATTGGTAGAATCATGGTGTTGGTACCTTGAGAAAATTATTTTGAGATATAATTAAAGTATTACAGAAAGGTGTGGTCCTTTAAATTAAGTGTAATATGACAATGACTAAAAAGTAATGATTCTTATTTTTAAACTTACAAAAATGTTATTTTAAAACTTACAATTTCGAACTTGAAAACGTATTTGTGAAGCGAATACAGATAATTAATAGAAGGTATATTATTAAAATTTTTATTGTTTGTTCATCAATCTGTTTTAAAAAAAGCATTAAGAGCCAAAAAGAATGGAAACATGAAGTGTGATAACTTGTTCTTGAGAGGTGGGTACATACGCACTGAAAAGCCTACACTTATTACACTTCCAATTATTTACTGTACTACTTTTCCACAATGCATAATGTTTCAATAATATGACCACATCTTTATGTAAGTGCCACGTTGTATATTATACTAATGATAAGTAGAAATCGATTATCTATTTACTAGACATTCCATTAACTAGAACAATCGAAGATAAACACAATTACCTATTTAGTAAAAACTTAACGTTGTACTCACCTGTATAATTCCAACGGTACCAAACCAACAAATGGCCTCGTCTTGGATATTTTTCATATTTATGGTCAATTATTACTTATCTTTATGTACCTAATAGTTATGAAGTTTCGTTGGTTGTTATCATAAGCAAGGCTGAAATCAATAGATTACGTCTTAATCAACACATTTATTTTTTCTATTTATCATAATTCACAAATAATAATAATTACAATGTGTAGGAAACCGCAATGCAATGGTTGGCTATCCCAACCTGTCTAAATTTAATATGTAAGATGTTTGTAAGTCGGCCATGTACTGTTTAAGTAAGTTAGCGTCTAGAATTAGTGTAAACGTCATCTCCTACATAGATAATATGATCGGTATTGTAAAGTGTCTGATTACTATAAAACTTTTACACAAGCGGTGGCTACCCAAGATTATAGTTCGTGAAGACGCCAACCCTGCCGTCGTAAGGAAGAAGAGGTCGCCCAGTGCGTGGAAACTCCTGCGCCCCTCCCTCCAACACCACCCGGCACTCTGAGGTGATTTTCACTCAGGAAAGAGTGGATCGCTTCACTATAGCGAACTCATACAGACACTTTATAAGAACTGAAACTTTAAATAACTACAGTCGCATGATGACGTCCACGCCGTCTACAGAAATAAAGCTTCTCTAAATGTAAGCTAATATACAGTGGCAACCCACAGGAATCCGTCGAGGTTTTATTGACGGCATCATCACATATAAAGAGTGTATGTCACTGCACATCAGTGATGCGAATGCCGTTCATGGGATGTGTATGCTGCTAACACATGACCCCGCAGCCTGGTGGCAAGGCATCAAACAGAAGTTACAACAGGTCATTAAAACACAAAATTATTACTATGTCATTTGTATATTGACGGAGTCAATTTGAAAAAGATAAATATAAAACAGCTTTTACTTGTCCGCTTGGTACTGACCATTTTAGAAGGATGCGTTCGGTGATGGTTATCATTTCAGAAGGGTTCGAAAAACGTCTTCAAAAATTAGACATAGTGTTTAAACGCCTGAAAGAAAATTAACTTTATATTAACAGTGAAAAAATTAAGTTTGCTCGGCAGCAAGATAAATTGTTAAGACACGTCGACGTTTTTACTCAGGACGGTGTAGTTATTGACAAAGATACAATAGCCGCACTTCCTGAGATGAAAGGGCCTAAGAATCTCAAACTCTAAGGAACATTTTTGCAAACTTGTTCTTGGATTCGCAAATTTATTCCATTTTTTATTTAAAGTTGCAGAGCCCCTGATTTAATTGAAAGGAAAAAGCTAAGATGTGTATGGAGATCTAAACAAACTAGAACTAGAACTCTGATAATGAGGGTGCCTCACACAATAAGCAGTGTACGATGCACCAACAGCTGTTCCCTCTGGATTCCATAAACATATCACAAAATGAAACCTATAATGTCAGACTAGGTATAAGCATGTATACAAGGCCAACAGTGAGAAGCCTCTTGGACTTCTACAAACAGCTATACTAAATCAAATAAGTGGGGAGGAGGACAATAGACCTCGTAGGACGGTTACCAGAAGCAAGTGAAGGCTATCGTAAGAAATTTTTTGTAGAAAATAAGTCCAGATGTGTAGAACTGTATGCTCTCAAAGAAGGTACTGCTGAGGATTATGCAAACATTTTGATAGAATATTTCTTCCTGAGATTTTGAGGCGGAGAAATATTTTAGAGAACGGTGTACCTGTCGTGTCTGCAATGTTGAAGACCTGCACACCTGTTTCACCTGTTAGGAAACGTGATAGATTTAAGAAGGATCCGAGTGTGAAATCCTGGAACGAGGGTGTTATTTCAGAATAAAATTTCGATCATTGCAGTTACTTAGTGCTTATTGTATGCACTGTATATAAAAGATTCGAAAGTTGATTTTATGTTAATCTATTCTTAGGCTTTTGTGATTTTGTTTTATATGTATCCGTGAATGGAAAGATATAAGATATTCACAGCAACTGGCAACCTTCATTAATTGAAGAGGTACCAATAAAATGGATAATAATAGCACAGTCATTTTTGTGAGGAATTTTGCTAAGGGACTTACTAGAGAGAAAAGTAAAAGAATCCTAGGATTCTTTTCAATTCATTCATTTCAAAATAAAATGTATGTTAAATAGAAAAAAACATCAGTCATTAATGTTATACCGTCTTATGGGTGTGTATTACTACTATTTTTAGCACTTGTCTTTTTCTTTTTATAAATGTACTCTAAGGAAACGAAAAGGAAAACTACACTCATATAACTTTCATATTCGATTAATTACAGTACCTTTTCTTACATTTAAAATCAAAAGCTCTCAATCTTTTAAGCTTTAGAGTATACGTAAAGGTTTTCGCTCTTCGCCTAAAGAATGAAGTTAATATGGTATCAAAGGCTCTTGCTAGGTCTAAAAAAATACAATATTTTTTTATAAATTGAGCATATGATTCAAAATTATTTAGATTAGTAAGTTATTTGTCTAAATATTCCCTCCCCTTGATAAAGTTATACTACTAGTACTGAACTGAAAAATAACTTTATCGACAAAACCGCTTCAAGCACTATTTTTCAAAGGAGTTCAAGCTTATAGTAGTTTAAAAAAATCATTATTAATTTATGTTTATGGTGGTATATCAGCCGTTGCTATCGTCCGTCGAAATCAATTACAAACGTATATCACACTGAAAGTTTTCAGAATAAGGCAGTAAGAATTTATTATATGTATATGTATATATATATACATATATAAATGTATATAATTTTCATGTGTCATTTGTTTTTACAAATTGCCGGCAATTTAAAAGTGTCTGTGTGTGAATAGAAATGGATTTGACTAGCAGAGTTAACAAGCAGGATCCTTCTCCACCACGACAACGTTCCAGCTCAGTCCATCAGACGGACTATCGACTATTGGTATATCGAAGATGTGGAGTTAGTGAGTCATGCTATTTATAGCCTCCGACTTGGCACCTTGTGACTTTAATTTATTTCCAAAAATAAAAGATAAACTTAGAGGAATTCGTTTTATGAACCCTGAAGATGACTTACCTGCGGTTGAAAAGGGCGTGGAAGAGATCCCTTAGAAAAGAAAGCTTACGGCCAATGTTTTATTGATGCTCAGAAAGGAACGGAGACTACTTCGAATATCAATAAAAATATTAACAGGCTTGTATATCATTCTATTTTTTTTAATATACATATATGATATACAAATCACTAGGTTTTTTATTTCCTAAAAACTTTCAGTGTGTGTATAGCTTTAAGAAACTGTGACAGGTTTTCATAATTTTCTCAAAAAACTGGTAAGTCCATACCTACAAACATAGAATAAATTTTATACCGTGTAGTGTAACTATTGCCTAAAAAATTAAAACTCGAAATTATTAACAGCGTTTACATCGACTGGCCTGTCGGTCTCGTGGTTACCAATTCTGACTGGTAAGCCAGAGGTGTGTGTGGTGGCCAGTGGGTTTGATTCCCATACGGAACAAATATTTGTGTAATCGAGATATCCCAAGTTTTGGGGTCTGTTTTTTATATGTTTGACTACCCCTTGCGATACTGTTTGTGTATATTGGCTGAACGAAAATCTTCACAATGTTTCTAATTAACTAGATGATGTCAAATGACGAAAAGTTTTACACAAAAAAAAATGTTTTGATACTCCTTTACTTCCAATAACTAGAAAACAACTAATAGACTTTTCTTGAAATGCTTTCAAGTGGCTAAATTTCGTATTTTTCTTGATATACGGTTTCCTTATAGACTTCTAAGAACACCGGTTCTACAAAGCCGTCTATCCCTCTTATTAGTGGACGTACTACGGCGTGATTTCTAGTCAGTTACACGATAATTATAATGAAATGTAACCTAAATATTAATAAAGATAATATTGATCAAATTCGGGTTTGTTTTAGAAAAATGAAGAACATCCTTCTAGAATTTTCTAAACAAAACCCGTATGATTGTAAAATATTTATTTTCAAAATATTTCATGACTAAACTAAAATACCACTTTAACACTACACTACAAATATTTTCTTTAGTTACTTAGTCTTGTATCTATGACAATGAATGTATGTGGTTATAATTTAATTGTAATCTTAATTGGATTAATTTTACATTTGTAGTAAGCATGTTATGTACATATGTTCAAAAATGAAAATTATTTCGATTGTTACAAAAAAATGTAATGTAATTTTATACACTTACTTTACAAAAATATACAAATAGAAATAGTTGATCATTTTATTGACAATTTGTTTATTATAAAAATATTTGGCGTTTATGACATGATATATCTACACAAATAACGTAACGGAACTAAAAGTAGCAATATTGGTTGAATCCGGGTTGCTCCGTTATTGTCATCAGTCGTAGGAGCTTCTGTGGTCGTGGGGGCTTGTGTAGTCGTAGGTGCTGCTGTTGTGCCATCTTCTAATGTCTCTTCCTCATATCCAGTTTCGAAATAGCTCTCGTATTCAGACACTCTTCGGTTATACCAATCGATATTGCTTCTAGCCGTATTAATGCCATTCATACCAGTGTTGTAAGCTGATTGCCCAATCAACGCTTGGTTTGCTTGAAGCCAATTTGACACCTGAAGACAGATGCATTTAAGTTGGATAAACATTAAAATTGTCACATGTATGTGATATGATTAGAAATGTAGATAATTATACCTCAGATATTAGTTGTTCATTGAGTAAGCGTGATGTAATTGTAGACAGCGGTGAATTTATGCTACCAAGTCTGGAATACATTGAAATTTTGAAATCAGACAAACAAATCTTATAGCAATACTGTACATATATACAATTTTCAACAAATCATGAAGAAGAAAGTGGACTGGGGAAGAAGAAAACTCCTTAGTGCTTAAAACTTATGCTGTTTTTTGCGGATGAGTAAAATGGTGATAGCTCTATTAAAAGAAGGAAGGGTATAACTCACGCTACACTACTGTTGTGAGTGTTTGATGAAACAAGCATCCAACTTATTTGGGGCCAAGGTACGCGTCTTGTGTATGTGAAATTACATACATTGGACATAAGTGGATTGTTTGTTAATAATAAAGGGCTTTAGGTTTAAAACTTGTGCAATGTTATAGCACAAAACTCGATACTTATACTTTAAAAGGCAAGTTGTAAAGACTGTTACAATATACTTATATTTAGATGTTTTACAAATCTTTACGATCAGACAACTCAGAAGTGTCTGTAGATTTCGAACAAATAAAATTGGAATCGAACTCAAGAGATTCACATTAGCAGTTCATAACTTTACAATCAAATTTTTTTTTTCCCTTTGAATAATTGTATTTCTAAATATTCTTATACCTTGGATTGATTGACAATAGTAATTTTAATATGCTTACGCTGCGACAGTCCTTGGAATATTGGCTTTTAGCCATTCAAACGCCAACATTGTGTTTTCCTCGTTGCTGGTAATGGCTGAGTTAAGTGCCGTAGTATAATCCTGATCTCTTATAGTAAAGTCTTCGGGGCCTGCTGTGATGGCGTTTAAGATTCTTTCCAAACTGTTCTTATCCCTAGTGCAACCGGCCGCAGTAAGCATTACTACTTGCTGGCTGGCCGTGTCTTCGTTCAGATATTGACTCCAAAAGAAATTGAAGTCTTCAGCAGTTCCATAGCGGAGACCCGTGCAGTATACCCAAGGACGCATATTGGGTGGAATACTAATAAAAAAGCAGAAGTACATGTAAATTTGATTTGCAGATAGGATTTTGAATAAATAAGATTAGAGACCTTAGAGAAAATAGTTCAGAAGCAATACATTACCTAATTTGATAGAGATAGGTAAATAAATGTATTCATTATATAAAAGTGGTAAGGATATCTGATAAGAAGGGATCTATAAATGCGGTGAAGAAATTTTTATGTATGGAAGTGGACGGACACAGGGGTAGTGATTGACCAAAGAAAATATCGATAGACGACTTAAACGAGGAGATGGTTAGCAAACGTTATAAATACAAGTTAGCAGTAAAGTGACAAATAATTCAATGAAATATATTTACCAAACAAAACAAAGAAGAAAATAAATAGAAAACAAGAACACGACCTATCCGAACAGAAATTAAATATGGACAAGAATGACAAGATGACGATGATATTTTTTTTGCTTTCGATAAAGCAACCTATGGTTGTAATGACAATGTGCTGATCTATTAGGTATTCGATATCAAGCAACTTCTAAGAAACCAAAAAAATAATTAAATACAATTATAAATAAAATAATTCAGAGGACTAACTATGTATTATAAAGCCTCCAATTCTCGAAGTTGTTTCTGCCGGCTGCGATGCATTGTGCGTGACCAACATTGCAAAGGAAGGTGTTGACATACATACGTAAGAGTCCATCCATGTAAGACTCGTTTGGTATCTCAGCAAAACCAAGACGTCTGTTTATCGCACTACTCAATGTGTGGATGTTTGACTAGAACACATTGTGAGAAAAATTATTTGACAAATAAATTATATATTTCAGATAAAGAAACCTGCCTGGCTGGGTTATACAAGCTTCAATCCTCAGTGTGGATAAATAATACTGGAAATTTCTGACTATAAATGACATTCGGGTCGACATCCTACACAATATCTGTGTACGATAAAAACATAGCATAACCTAAAAGGCCGGCAACGCACTTGTGACTCTTGAGTTGCGGGTGTCCATGGGCGGCGGTAGTCATTTACCATCAGGTGACCCGTCTGCTCATTTGCCCCCTATCGCATAAAAAAAAAATAAGTTGTAAAATAAAGGTTTAACCCATAGACAAAGTATCTTCCGAATTCAATTATGAAGAAAATACGAGTATATGTACATATATGTACATACATTTCATTAACTAATGTCAATGGCAGTAATGCCAAAAGTCGCTAATTAATATCATGTTAATATCATGCATTTGGAATTAATTATGTTCACCAAAACTTTTTTGCACGTTGTTACCTCTAATTCAGCCAAGACATTGACATTGTGTGCCAAACGCCTTCTAGAGTAATTGAATCCGGCAATAGCGGCAATCCAAGGAGCATACTGATCTTCGAACTCGAGGAACGAGAGGATATTGAACGCCCTTGTATATGTCAAAATACCAGCTCTGGCCATGATGAACACATCATCGACGATCTAAATATGAAAAATATAATAAGGATATGTTGACGTTGCAATAAAAATAAATATAAACTAAAATGTGAGCAACCTTAGAAGGAATTTACAAAAAAAATATTGTATATTAAACACAAACATTTGTTAACTATGTTCCCTACCAAAAGATAGGTATTATTTTTTTATTTACCTGGGCACGGTTAAATTCGTGAATCCTGTTTCTACTCGAAGTGACCCTAAGCGCCTGAGTGATAAGGGACCAGGTAACTGGATCATAATTTACTCTGTAGTAACCTAAAATCATAAAATTGATAATAATAAACTTACTGCATGCCCTGCACTGTACGAGGGCTAACGAGACAACAAACTATCACTAAGCAGTACATTCGACTTTCAACATTTAAACATAATGCAAGCATTGTATACCGGTTTTCTGTGAGACCGTGGTGGTACACGGGTCAAGGCCCATTCGTGCCTAAGCATGGCTCTCCCTAACTCCCTAACTTTCATGATATTATGTTCATGTTACAATGCTTGCACTATATCTGAATGTTGAAAAGAAAATACAATATCTCACCTGATTGTTGTTTGTTAAAAATAACCCATTCTCTACCCGTGGTACCTCTGTTAATATTTACTGCATAACTCGACATAACTTGTGACGGTTTGAGATCATCGAAATCGATTGCTCCAGCCCTGGTCCACGTGATAGGTATGTGCCATAAACTGGAAATGCCAGACACGCCGGTATTAACGTTGAAACGTTGCTGTAATTATGAAACACTTTAGAAATTAATGTTTATTTTTTGGAGAAACCATTAATATTAAGACTTTTATTTCTCAAGGAGGATTTCAGTGACATACATAAGTACCACAAGAATTATAATTCACTTAATCTCTTTTACTTTCACTGCAAGTCAAAAGAGAATATACAAATGCACTTTAATACTACTTGTAGCTTTTTTGTTTTAACTGTTGATTATGTGTATCACAATAAAAATCTTTCTCCGAGGGTTCGTTCAGGTTTACTTCGTCAATAGCTTTTTTCCACACGAATGGCTCGTTACTCATTAGGCTATGATCGGCTGTTAGAGTTTCGCTATTTTTTTTATACTAGGGATAGGGGATAGGGACTAGGGGGACAGACAAACAGACGGGTCACCTGATGGTAAGTGACACCGCCGTCCATGGACACTTGCAACTCAAGAGTTGCAAGTGCGCTTTTGAGAGTGATGAGGGATGGGGGATGCAGGGAGCGGAAGAAGAGAGGAGGGATGAGGAGATGGAAAAAAGGATAAAGGAGATGAGGGGAGAGAAAAGGGGGGAGGGCGAATTGGGCCTCCGGAAACCTCACTCAATTCGGGGAAATGCAACGCAAGCGTTACTTCACAACCGGTTTTCTGTGAGGCCGTGGTATCGCACCGGTCGAGCCGGCCCATTCGTGCCTAAGCATGGCTCTACCACTAAAAAACTATTAGCATTCTTCCATTCGCATTTATAAAATAATTTAGGATTTTTGATTCTTACCTGTGTCACAGTTATGCGTCCAGTAGTGTGATCGACAACCACAGTCAATAAAGGATGTCCACCCTGTTCACTCCAGGTTTTCATGTATTCGGTGACGGTGATAGCACCATAAGCAGCTAGAGCGTTATCTACAACAGCAGCACCATCCAAAGCCGTGAACAAGTCATTAGGTTCAGCGACACTGAAGGCACTAAAAATCGCAATAAACTATTTAAGTATGTTCATAAGATAAAGGCACTAATTAATTGACTCGAAATAATAAAAATACTCACTTAGCTTTAATGTAGTTCTGTAATCCTTTTTCATATGTGTTTTGACCGAGGAAGTATTGCGTCATTCTTAGTACTGAAGCACCCTTGCCGTAAGTTATTTGGGAAAAGTGAGCAGAAACCGTACTGGGGTCAATAACTGCTGGATTTGTGAGCGCATGAGCACTGTCCACTGAGTCGGAAAGCAACGTTACATGTAATTGTTCGACAATGAATCGAGTGTCGTATCCCAAATCCGGTGCAACCTGATTGAGAAGTAATTATAAAATTCAAACTGTATTTTATCATGTGTCATCTCATGGATTGTAACATTAACCCTAATATAAAAACAGGAGAGTCACGGTCTTTTTGGCCCATTGTGTACAAGTCAACACATTTTCTTTGATTATTGATGGAATACGATACCTAGATGGACGGACGAAAAGAAGTCTTTTAGGTCGTCCGTCCATCTAGGTATTGTATTCCAGTTGAGATAGACTTGATACAGAAGGCGGAGGACCGGGTGTTAAAAGCTATTTTGCAAAATTTTATACATTTAATGCAAATAATATATCTTTTACAGTTTGTATTCACATTACAACAAATATATGTGTTATTTATAACTACCATAAATTATTGTAAAACTTAAAGTAACTGTAAATAATAACTAGTAGCGGAGGTTTTACTCTCTTCATATTTTATTACGGCTCTGCTCCTTTTTTGGCTTGTAATTGCACAGACTCAACTCAGTATTGAGTCATATCAATCAAATGAAATCAAAATCTTTTATTTCAACTGAATCAGTCCTAGGTATTTTTAAATTATCAAGAGAGGAAGTCGGTCAGACTAAGTCAGTTATAAAGCTAGTTGCCTCCTCCAATACGTAGAGAAGATGGAGAAGAACAAGCAAGAAACTCCGAAGACACTCTTCTTCAAATATTTTACACAATTTTCTTGTTACAATATGTCCACTTAAAATAAAATAAGATGTGAGGACATTGCAATATATCATTATGAAGTAATTTTTATGGTTATTACTACTTTATGTTAAGCAAACGTAACGGAATAACGGCATTCGTTTACGAGCATGAGACACGCGCCAGCTATCATCCATCTTAACCAAATCAAAGGGAGGTAGGTAGGTTGAACTAATTTATTTCATTCTCTCATATAAAACATGTTTACTGTTTTCTCACAAATTCCTTGGCTGCGTCCTTGTCACAGCTTACGAGTATAGTATCATCGTGAAGTCTCTGATACATAAGTTTGTTTCTATCATTTTCATGATTAATTACTTTCCAGGTAGTTTTATCTTAACTTTATATTTTATTTCATTTTTATTCTATTAATAATAAAAATTGATTTCAGACTTTTCTAATGCTAGCAGTATTTCGTTCTAAGTACCAAGAAAACAAGTTTAAAATCGGCTAACCGCCTATTTCTAATGAGTAGACATTTAAAACTGCCTTCACTATTCACTAGAAACCCACAATGCAGTGTCTAGTGATCCATTCCTACCCAAAACATATCATGTGTGAAGTTCATGATGATTTGTTCAGCATATGGATGTAATTTATATATATATAGGTATGTATTTAGAAATAAACAAGTATCTTTATCAGCAGTCTGATTACCATAATACAAGCATCAGCATGCTACTTAATATAAGATCAGACGGCCGTTTAAAAGACGTTTGAAGTTATTATTATTATTACTTACCCTTGCTGTCAAATAATACTGATAAAATCTAGCGAAGCCCTCGTTAAGCCAGAGATTATCCCACCAGGCGCAGGTTACAAGATTACCAAACCACATATGAGCAATTTCATGTGCCACTATGTTGGCAACACGTTGCTTGTAGAAGTGATTCGATGTCATAGGGTCATACAAGATTAGAGCTTCCCTGCATTAAAAAAAATCAAAAATATATTTCTTGTAATTGTTCTTATAGTTTTTAAAATTTGTTTTAAATATGAACATACTGTATAAGGCAAATAATAAGGTTTTCGTTGTGAGTACCATGTGTCGTATGTCAATATGGTTCTTCATATTAAAAATAAATCATATTAATAAAATGAACTAGGTAAACTTATTATTAAATTAATTAAATCAATCAAATAATAAAGTCAAATTTACCTATAAGTCAAAAGACCCCAATTCTCCATAGCTCCAGCAGAGAAGTCAGGAATAGCAGCTTGTTGCATGGTCATGTTACCAGCCATTGTGTAATATTTATAGTCTGTGTATTCTTCCATAGCAGTCAGTAGTTTTTCACCAATCTCCAAAGACCAATCGCCCTCTTTCTCAATGTTATCTCTAGCATAGATGTGGAAGGGCCGTTCAGAATTCGTACTGCTAGATACGGCCTTGTAGTGTGAAACAATGAAGGCCAGCAAGTAAGTGGAAGTCAAGGGGGTGGTGTAAAAGGTTTCAGAAACTTTTCCATTCTCAAGACTGCAAAAAAAATATATTTTACACGCACTTATTACATAAATGTAGTTCTCGCTCTCTCTCTGAAATGAGTTTGTCAACTAATTCAAGCATCCTTCGAGAACAGTCCTTCTTTTATAGATGAAAGGTACCCTACGCGGACTAAGAAGACAAGGGTGGAATTCTGTCAGCCTGACAACGTGTAGTATAGAAAACTCGATGACGGGCGGTAGAATAATTAAGTAAACACACAAATTAATTAATAAATCATCTGTCTTGACAAATATTTGTATAGATATTTATCATAAATATTTTTCAAAACATTATATATAGGTTATATCATCAATGATTCTAGAATAACATATAATGATTTAAAGATGCTAACGATACGGCCTATATTCAATACGTACATTTATATGTCAAACTTGCAAACATTGAACTTATTCTGTTCAGTTGTGTAATAAAGAATTCCATGTGTTGAGTTTATCGGTAATGTGATCATTATGCACTTAGTCGTAGGTACAGAGAAGCCTATCGAGTACCTTTCATCCAGAAAAAAAGCAAAATTTCCGATGGGAAAGTAGAGGCGAACGAGGCCGCGTACAACAACTAGTTTATAATATTAGTGACTTAGTTATAATTAAATCTTACTCCAAAACTAAACTAGTTTGTCTAAAACTTACGTTTCTTTAGTTTTTATGGGCATATTTCCTAGCGTTGGGCTGAAGTCGGGATCTCTAATAATGGTAATGTCAAAATAAGCTTTAAATCCAGGCTCATCGTAGCATGGGAATGCTTGACGTGCATGTCCAGGCTGAAATTGGGTAGTGGCCATCCATCTACATTATATGAAAAATATACATCGTTATTAAGAAATAAACATTTAATATTTCACAGCAATATTGCTTTTGAAATATGCGTTTTATTATTTATTGGTTAACGTAGTTCCCAGATCTGCTACTAGTTATTGATGTTAAATAGAAAGTTTTAAACATACGACAAGCAATTAAATAATTTTGCTAATGTGGTTAAAGATAACGAAAAACAAGAGAAGATAAGAATATCAGAACGAAGCTAAAATTGTGATGTGTCTCACTCTGTAGTATTGCAAAAAGACGCAATGTTAGTAATATAAAAAATAAAAAATAAATATTTATACCTCCTTTGACCACTCGAGTCAATATACCAGCTCCTGTAGAATCCTCTCATATTAGATTGCAGGTTACCTTTGAATGTGCTCTTAATAAAATAGGGCTGGTTTACTTCTAGGTTCGTACGTAATGGAATTCTCAAGAAACTCCAAGGCATTTGACATTCATATTGCTGATTCACGGCTATATTTGAATTCGAATCATAAGCAGGGGTTACTGTTAGTACCGAAATTGTCAAATCGTTACAGTGGAGAACAATTTCATTCACATTTGGCTCTGTAGCAGTGATAGTAATCACTACACTACCATCAAACGTAAATGGTTCTATATCTTCGGGATTAGCTGTAACATTATCTAAATAAGGAATCAGAGTGACCTCATAGTGACTGGGAATGGTAGTGGTAGGGAGACGGTAGTTGGGATCTGACAGTAGCTGCACGAATTCTGTCCATTCATTGTCCCAATTTTCTTCCGGAATAGGGCTGAAGGCAAAGTAGCCTTGAACGGCTACTAGCCCCAAAAGGAGGTTAAACCAGCGAAGAACCTAAAATATGAAAAATGTTATGTAATATAGTATATAATACTTACTTATATACTCTTTGTCCTTGATATTTTGCTCTATAATTAGCGGTTCTAAAGATATTTACTATTTACAGATACGATTAATCAAGGTAAGGATTATTTCATTTAATTGTCGTTGTATGTTATGAAATATTTGAAACAAATAAAACTTCCAGTTTTTATTGCGTGTAAATAATATGCTGCCACCCTTAAAAATGGATAATTCACCCTGAAACTCTTATTTTTTTATTAATACTCTTATTGATCAAGAAAAAAAGAGAATCGGTATCTTTACCAGGACAAGGCTAGTTAATAGAACTTTATTATTTTTCTAAAAAATGACATGTAAATTTACATTTTATAACTAAGTTAATATTTATATAGAAAAAAAAATAATTCTTCAGTTTTAATATATTGTATATTTTACAATGTACTTACCATTTCCTGGCTGGTCTATAATACAATAAAAAGACTAACCGCTTATTTGGGTATTAAACAATACCTATCAAAATGTCACTTTTGTATCTTATCTAAATTAAAATATTGAGGATAAAGTTGATGTGTGATAAAGGGACTTTATTTTTCGTAAGTGCTATTAAATACCGATTTAATCATTTGAGATATAAAGTGAACCAATTACTGTTATTCAGTTTTACATTGAGGCAACATATGTATGAATATATAAATCCCTTATATACTATTATGACTTAACAAATAATAACGACCTTATCAATATAAATGTTCAACAAAAATATAAATTTACTTCTAAAAGTAGAGCAATGATTTCTTAAAGGTGGGCGACAAATTCCGCTCGCTTCGCTGACTAGAGCAACATTTAGGGTCCTCCTAATCTAGGGATGGCTGGCCTTCAGAATGTCTCAGAGGTATCTTTCTAAATCACCAAGTTCTTTGCTATACTCATCAGTATTGCTCACTTGACAGATAACTTTTATTTTTCATTCTATTTCAACATACCACCTCACCGTGGGCTCTGTTGAAGTGTCTGTGTAGAGTGATGTTTATACGATATTGTATAATAAGAATTATTTAAATATACTAAAGTTCGAGAAGTAGAATACAACTTTAAATACCAAAAAATCGCAGCAGTGCTTAGACACGAATGGGCCGGCTCACGAGGCAATAAAATGGCCTCTCAGAAAACCGGTTTTGAAGTAACGCTTGCGTTGCATTTTCATACAGGATAACAGATTTATCAAATTTCAGCTTTTATCTAACGGCATTTGCAAGTAATTATATAATGACTACTCTTGCAAATTGAATCCACTCAATCACACTCAGTCAATCTTATTTTATCATATCTTTTTATACGATTACCATATGTAATTAATTTTATTTAATATCATTGTAGTTCATATGTACTTAGTTTTACTGTAGTATATGAAAAGCAATAAGCTTAAAAAATATATCCCAAAAATATACGTCATATAATCCAGTAAGCCTATTCAATAGAGCTGTTCGTCTCTTTTAAATGTATGTTGTATAATATTTTCCTATAAATACTATTTATAACGATCTCGAGAAATTTGGAAGGAAAACAGCACGCGACTAGACATTAATCGAAATAATCGGATTATTTCGATTAATGTTTTTTAAGAATGCCTGTTAATTATCAAGCGATAGCAAATCCATCACATAATGGACACAATCCTCTTTATATCCTTGGAAGGTTCGGGAAAAAATTCAAAGGATATTGAGACTAGTCTGATCGTCCAGAAACCAATTTACTGTTGATTCTCAGGACTGTATTGTTTTGCCAATGCCTAGTGTATATAAAAATTTCCAAATACCAAATTGGATCTTCATAAGCTCAATTAAATAATGTATTTGTTCACTATGGTAGTATATTAGATAGGGTTTGTACCCTCAACCACTTGGTCACTAGACGATTAATTCTCTGAGTCTCTGATTACCAGCGTTAAGTGTACGCGATCCTTAAAAAAAGGTGACTGTTTGGATCACCAAAACACAAACCAATCCAAAATGAATAGACCCATAGCGATGACTTCCTTGTTCTGCAAGATAACTCATTAATCAAATATCCACTGCCAGAGATGATACTTAGAATTTAACCAACTACAATACGGCTTCCGTCGGGGTCGTTCAGCTGGTGAACTTTTTGTATATCTGATTCTCTGGTGGGTACTGGCGATCGTGCGTATTTTTTTGTTACAATTGCATGAATAATGGTTTCATAAATTATCATGAAAGTTCTACCTCCTTCAACAGGTGAAATAGCATATAAAGATTTTATAAGTTTGCTAGATTTAGTTGAATTCAGGTCCGTAGTACATTTAATATTATATAATAGGGTGTGATGTTTAAAATGACAGCTTAAATTTAAAATTAAATTACAAAAATGCGTCCCCCCGACCAAACGTACCCATGAGGCTGGCGGAAATTCCCCGTTGTAAGCGAATTTCCCCGTTGTATGCACATAGCGATGTTCTGGGTCAGATTTGAACAGAACGTGGGTCAAAATCCACAGTTTTTTAGATTTGCTAACGAGTTGCTAGATGAAATAAAAGTTAGTTTTAAAGAAACTCCTATTTTGTTGTGCAATACTAAATTTCCAAGAAATCGTGATAATGATTGTATTGAATGTTTTGTAAAGTGACCATGTTGTCAACTAATAATTTTAGTTATCACAATAAATTTCAATTATTGCTTGAATAAAATCATAACACAGCCACATCAAGGACGTCTTGGGTAGAATGGCTTATGCTTGATAGATACAGGTAGATAAATATACGCTTAATTGTAAACAAACCATCGGAATACAATATTTAAAAATTCCTGGCAACATTATTGAGATTGATACATAGGTGAAAAGAGAGATGTATGTAAAAATCTTGAGATAAAGACAAAATCAGTTTCTATTATGTCTGAGTGAGTCTTCCAACTAAGGGTCAGATGCCCTGTGCAAGTTTAACTAAATGTGGGCTATTAGAAATGAGCCAGGTTTTACACCGCGATGCATCGTCCGGTGCCGTCGCGGCTGGACGACTTACTCCTTGAAAGAGGCCTCCTGTCGAGACCGAAACTAGTCGGGCATCTCCGAAATACACACGTGAGTAAAACCGTATATTTAAATAAATATGAATCTAATTCACGAAAGTTTTTATTCTAATATTATCATCTTGCTGCGTTTATTTTTGCCAGTCTAGTTGTATAGCATACAAAGCTACCCTAGCAGAACCTCATAATCAAGTTCTATTACCTTACACGTAAGTCACAGTATTTATAGGAAGATGCGTATTTGTTCGTAAGATTATATGAATTTACTAACTTTTATATCTTTAGCTGTCATTTAGTTAGAGGGCTTTGACGAATATGTGACTTGCGTGACTTGCTTGACCTATTGCTTATACTCCCCAATCCATTAGTATAAGCAATTTTCGTCTTTTTCCCTTTTTTACTACCTTTTTCATCTAACTCCCAAATTTTCATAGGACTGGGACTACCAAAAATTTGTGAGTTAAAAGTTAGTACTTATTGGCATTGGCAAAATATTGGCGTTTTTTAAAACCTGCCTAACCCATCTTGGATACGAATGCGTTTGTATGCATGTATGTATTATTTCAAGGTCGTCAACGTGGTTTTTCATGCTTAGCTGGGTATACAAGTACGTTTAAAAATATTATAATTATTTGATAAATTTAATACCTAATCTCATTTATCAAAAATTAACAACCTCGCCTAATCTTAATAGGATGTCTGATAACAATATTGCTTCTCTATTGAGTCACTGCCTTTTTTTTATTGGTTTCTGATTTTATGATATCAGTCCCATAATTATCGTTGGTTGTTGGTTTCTTCCTTACAGCTGCCAGTAGTAATTTACCTCTGTGATACCAAGGCAAATCAAACTATCAGACAGTGTTAAGCTGATTCACAAGTAACAGATTCTAATAATACAATGAAAGAGCAGGAAAATTATCATAGGATGTATTTTTTAGTTATTTGAGGAGGGTCATCAAACCAACAGAGTGATTCTACGCCTCCCATCCTCTATCAGTTAAATGACTTGCTAACCATTGTAGACCTAGGATTATTATATTATATATCTTCGTAGCCATAACACACGTTGACACACTATAGAAACAATGAACGGTATTAAAATGACATAAACTTGAAGATATATCGTGTCTACTGAGAAGAAAAGAAGGAAAACACTTGTATAACAATATTTACAGACAGCTTGGTAGAGCCATGCTCATCGTCAAAGCAAACCGGTTGTAAAGCAACGCCTGCGTTGCAATTACCCCATAAAAGTGAGGTTTTCGGAGACCCAACTCCACCTCTCCTCTTTCCTCTCCCTCATCCCCTTCTTTTCTTTCCAGTCCCAGCATACCCCCATCCCTCTACACCCTCAGAGGCAGCGCACTTCAGACTCTGTCATTTCTACGTCTCTTCTATACGTTCTCATTAGGTTTATTACTAAAGTCTATTTGTCCATACATCTATCGTCCATTTCTGAATACTTGACAATAATAGTGAGAATTTTTTTTTTTTAGAAGGGACAGTTACATACGTTTTTGTCACGTTGGAGAAAGTCATCTTTAACTTCAATCTTTCTTTTCATTTGCAAGCATAATATTCCCTGAATAAGCCCTAATTAAAAGAAAAAGGTATTGTGCTTTCTTTACTTGTAGATTGTTTTACAGTATCAATTATGGTTTAACAGAAGAACGCTTGTTTGCCTACATGAATTTATTCATTCGTAAATTCTTGCCAACTCTATTTTTTTTTTTATCCTTTTATAATCAAATTTCGGGCAATGGAATTTCCGTGCTGATGCAGGTAATCAAATGAGTAAAATACATAGTATAAAAATATTTTTAATAAATTAAGAAAGTTCACTTATAAATAACAAGATATTGATAGAAATTTTTGAAATTTAAATTAACATCAATCATGTTGAAGGTAGTAAAATTTTATATTGCTATATAAGTACAGTGCCGTTTAATTCATTTAAAAATATCTTACAATAAACAGCTAGATATGTACTATCAATGTGATATGTATTATTATATGAAAATAATCATCTATTATACTTTCAACATGTTTATACTACTTTCAGTGGGGATTATAAGATAATATTAGCTAACATAACCATTAATATCGTTGCGGCAGTTACAAAACTGGTGGTGGCAGACGAAG
Organism: Tyria jacobaeae; assembly: GCA_947561695.1. Lineage (NCBI taxonomy): Eukaryota > Metazoa > Arthropoda > Insecta > Lepidoptera > Erebidae > Tyria > Tyria jacobaeae. Next base: position 18,842,177 of record OX387211.1, on the reverse strand, counting down.
GAGTAGTTGGCAAGATAGGTGTAACAGGCATCGTTATAGGTGGCTGTTCAGTGGTTGTGACATTAGCAAGTGTTGCTGGCTCAGCCGTGGATGAAGTCGGGGGAGCAGCTCCTTCAGTCAAGTATGTACCGATGTCTTCTTGAATGGATACCGCCCAAGCAATACTTTCCCGAGCGGCATTAATATTATTAATAACACTTTGGTATGCACTACCTAGACTTTGCTGGTTAGTAAAGGCCCACGTAAATACCTGTAATTTCAAAATACGGTATTATAACAATATTCTATATAATATCTAATAATAAGCTATTATAATAGTATTCTGAGATATTAAAACACAGCTCTATATTGACTTAAATAAAGTACAGTTTGTGCTGTAGGTTGTAAAATGCGGACACGCTTATTATTATTAGAATAAAACCTTTCGTGGATACTAAATTCATATTTATTTAAATATATGGTTTAACTCACGTGTGTATTTCGGGGATGCCCGACTAGTTTAAACATATTACTGTTATATACAAACTACAGCGGTACACGCAGTTCGAATTGAATGGACATGCTTTACTATAGCCCTATTTGCAGAAGACATACTTATCGTCAAAGCAAACCGACTGTGAAGCAACGCCTATGTTGCAGTTACCCCAAAAAATGAATGTTTATGGAGGCCTAATTTCTCCTCTCTTTTTCCCGTCCCAGCATCCCCAAATACCTCAACTTCATACCCTCAAAGGCGGGCAACGAACTTATGACTCTTGAGCTGCTGGTGCGCTTGGACGGCAACTGTCAGTCACTATCAGGTGACCCGTCTGTTTGTCTGTTCCTGGTATTATTAAAAAAAAAAACAGCGAGCGCCGATCCACCATCCCTTGATATCTATCACACCGTATTACGTGCCAAATTAATTATATGTCAAAACCCTCCTTTTGTCATCATCAATAATATCAATATCAATAATATCAATACGATATATGTATATCAGTCCTTAATACTATATATATATATTCAAAGGGAAAATTACTTCGTTGGTGCTCTGCTGTGTTCTCAGTCTGGCCAGGACGTAAGACATGGGTGTCGCGACAGAACCACTGAAACTGAAAAAGAAACACCATCGTGATCATATATATATGTCTATATATGTATATATATATATATATGTATATATTGTAGCGACACACTTTTACAGATTCTGCATCCACGCTGGAGTAACGCGTTACTATTACGTCGTCCATATATATTTATAAATTGGAGAAAGTGAAATTAAACTTTTAAACTCGTTCATTCGCAACTTAAAGTTTTTAGCGAAAGCATTGATACATTTGCGAATATAAGTTAGAGTTACTTTAACGTATTAAATATTAACGAAAGGAAAAATAATAATAATGACCTCACAAAGATATATGTATTTGTGTATATAATATATTTTTGTTTCGAATTTCGAATAGACTATTTATTCATAAAACATATTTATCGACGACAACGACGATTCGATATATATGTATATGTATATATATATATTCTTCTGTCTTTGATTCTTGCACAAATAAAGTTAGTAAGTTTAATCTTCCTGCCTCCTTTCTATCTAAAGGCCCCTGAAGACATAAAAACACACACACGTATAAAAAAACAGCACAAATAAACTTACGCGGCAGCAACGGCGGCAAGGTTCTGCTGAATGAACTGAAGAGCGACCTGGGTGTTTTCTTCATTGCCATTAACAGCTGAGCTGAAGGCGGTCGTATAATCCTGAGGTCGGATAATGTAGTTATCTTCAATGATATTGGTCATAAACCTAAAACAAACACATACCTGTATAAGTACTCTTTGTTCTACTCCTGAGGCAGAAAATGGAAATGGAGGTTGAATGTAATGGAGCATTGAAGTCGGTAATCTTTTTTTTTTAATTGGGAGAAAGATGACGGGTCACCTGATGGTAAGTGACAACTGCCATCCATGGACACCTGCAACTCAAGATTCGTAAGTGCGCTGCCCGCGTTTGAGGTGTTGCGGGGGATAAGGAGAATGGAAGTTGGTGTGAGAGGAGAGAAAAGAAAAGAGGGGGAAGGAAAACCTCACTAATTTCGGGGAAATGTACACTCACGACTGTATCCCTGAACGACATTTTTTCGGTTATAATTTATATATAATTATATATAGAATGTAGGTTAAATACACTTATGCGTGTTTTCCCGATTTCTATATTTTGATGATAATAATTTAGACCAATTTACGTAATATTGAGCCTAGGATGGTAAAATTTGAGGTTTACTGACAGGAAAGGTAGGTTAGAAAGAGAAGGAAATTGATATTCCTTATACAGATGTATCGGGGAATCATTGAAAGAGATCATTACTGTAACTCAAACTGGCTTGTGCCGGGAACTTCGAGATCTCTAACTAAATCAATCTACTTCTTTAAAGTCAATTATTATTACGTCACAGAATCTTGTAACAGTAACCTCTGAAGTGACTTGCTTGCTTTTTTCTATGTATATTTAAAATACAGAAAAAAAAGCCATTGCAGTAAGATATTAACTGTAATAATACACTATGGTATTTAAATCATAATGACAATGATAGCTAGTCCATCATATATCATAGATGATTTATATGTTATGGTTACAAATATAATAGGTACTTATATTTAATACTTACACTCGTAGAGAAGCAGGATCTCTTGTACATCCTATATTTTGTAGGATCAGAATCTTTTCAGTATACACATTGTGATTTAGGAACCTATTCCACAAGAAATTAAAGTCCGCAGCAGTTCCATGGCGAAGAGCGTTACAGTACACCCAGTTGCGGTTATCAACTGGTACTCTGTAAAACAAAATATAGGATAACGAATAGTTCATCACTTATTAATCCCATAGATTATAACATAACAGATACTGCTCATTAGACTAGGCGTAATCAATTACAATCATTAGGGTGGGTCGTTCGTGTTTTAGGCATGGTAAGGTAATGGTCCGCGGGCCAAACGACCCAATAATACAAAAAAAATGTATAAAACCGCTTTCTGGACCCCAACTAAGTCGAGCTATTACTGTGGGTTCTAAGAACACGGATAAACACACTATAGATACAATTATATTTTTTTGTATCTAATCACTTACAGGTGTGGTATACACCTAGAAACGAAACGAAAAATGAACATTTAACAGCGTTTAATCCGAATCACAAAAAGATATTCAAACTCGTTCCAATCATACTCTGTGGGTCCAGAATGGTGGTCCGGGCCGCATTTCATGCATATATGTATATTACCCAAATTGGTCATAAATGGACCAACATATTAGTTTGTTTCTTTCACGTATATTTTGCTAAGTAAAGAGGCACCAGTAAGAATATTTAATTGTCTATAAAACGCTTTTTTTTTTCATATTTTAGCATTGTTCAGGTAGACTTATGTGAACCGGATTCATTGTTCTCGATTGTATTTATTCTAAGCGGGGTCTGAAGTCGTATTAGGTCTTGAAACATTTAAATAAAATCTACTTACGGGGTGTTAGCGGTACGTAGCGCTGCAAACTGATTTCTTGCTTCATTAATGCACTGCTCCACTCCCAAATTACACATCAGAGGAGCAAGTTGGAGACGCAAATAAGACCGTAAGAATGGTTCATTAGCAATGGGTCTGTAAGTTAGTGATGTCATCAGGGGTGATGCCCATCGAATAATAAGCGCCTGTTAAACAAATTTAAAATGAGTTATGAACATACATAATTTAAAATGAGTTATGAACATACTCACGCTTGTATCCCTTAAGAGGTAAACAGATGTGATTTAAACACCTACATTTTGCCAATTACAATTTGGCAACCGTACTGTCGTCAACAGGGCACTGTAAGACTGCATATACATTGTCTGATAAAAAATAGTATGAACTCTTAGGGTGTCCCTATTCTACTAAGATATGACTATAGACTATCTACTATAGAATACACTACTAGATATGAACAAACTACTATTAATCGACGAGTAAAGTAGTATTTACGTCACTTTTGTCTAAAATTATCACCTTTTTGACACATTACTCAAATATGAATCGAACATTCAACTAAACATACTTTTTATAATTCTATTCTGGTACTAGAACCTTTTTAAGATTACACTTTTCGGAGCGAAATACAATGTAACACAAACGTTTCAATATTACAACATTAGATTACTTTTACATACGAGTACAAAAGTGAAATATACATTAGTGTATAGTATAAGTGAAATATATATTGGTTTGTTTTTGCCATGAAGTGTAGAAATTCAAGAGCGAGATAGCAAGAGTCTTAGTTGTTCTTGTATTTAAAATTTTAATACAAATGAATAAGGTCTGTATTTACTTCGTGGTCGCTTGTGCTTCGCTTTTCAAGTTATAAAGGTTGTAGACCTGTCCATACCCCAGATTTTATTTATTTAACATTTACTTACATTAAGTTGGTTAAGTTCAGCAACAGTTGGACTGCTGAGAAGACGATTTCTGAGCCAATTAAAGCCAGTTATAGCAGCGACCCAAGGTGCGTAGTCTGTCTCGTATTCCAGGAAAGCGAGAATATTCAAAGCACGAGTGTAACTCATAGTACCGGCACGTGCAAAAGAGAACACGTCATTAACAATCTAAAATGAAAGACAACAACTTAAATCTTAGTTCTATATCAAACTAATAAATTAGTTGAAATTAAACAGGAATAGTAATTACTTACTCTTAAAACAACATTATACTTTTATACAGCAATTAGGATAAATTTCATACATGCATCATACATTCACGCCGATTCGATTCGATCGAAGGGACAAATAGAAATATAATTATTCATACCTGAGCTTTGTTGTATTCATGAATTATTCTTCTGTCATCGCCCCTAAGAGCAATGGCAATAAGGTCCCAAGTATAGTCGTCGTAGTTTACTCTGTAATAACCTAGGAAATCATAAATTAACAAACTGTAAGTATTAAAACAATAAAATCGGCCAACTGAGAGACGGACTCGCTCACGAAGGGTTCCGTACCATTATCATTAAAAAAATCATGTCTGTTGTATGGGAGCCGCCTTAAATATATGTTTTATTTTAATCTTATTATTTATTTTTAAAGTGAATATATAACTAAAAATTGTTGCCTTTATTAATATCGAGCAAAAACCAGCAAAAAAATCACGTTTGTTGTGTCAGAGCCCCCTTAAATATTTATTTTACTCTGTTTTTTTAGTATTTTTTGTCAAAGCGGCAACAGAAATACATCATCTATGAAAATTTCAACTGTCTTACTATCAAGGGTCATGAGATACAGACTGGTGACAATCGGACAGACAGACAGACAGTTTTACTCTTAGGGTACGGAACCCTAAAAAAATGGATTCAAAGTTCTATAAACATATAGATAGCAACATAGTAAAGATGGAATTTTCTTGCTCACCAGTTTGCTGGATATTGAAAATGACCCATTCATCACCAACAGATCCACGGTTGATGGTACTAATAGCCTGAGAGATGATGTGTGTAGGTTTCGTATTACTGAAATTCGGGTTGCTGGCTGAGGCGAAAGTAACAGGAACAATGTAGTTGTTACCAATTAAGGAGTAACCAGTGTTGATATTGAAACGACGCTGAAAACATTAAGCAATTATGTATTCTGCATACTAATGATAAATTTGACGAATTTTTAGCTTATCTAGTAATGGTATGATACCTGGTAAATAGTCATATCCCCAGTTTTGTGGTTAACATCGACGTTTAGGACGGGATGTCCGGGTTGCTCTGTGAAGCTTTTGTAGTAATCAATGAAGGAGAATTCAGGCCCATAATTTAGAGTTCCGGCTGCAATTCCGGCTCGCTCTAAATGCTCAAATAGTTGAATGGGGATAGCAGTTTTGAATTCCCTGAAAAATGTAATTTTACATGTATTCCTCGAGTACAAACTGAAAGTAATATCCCCGAAAAGTTATTAATAAATATCTTTATCTGCTATCTGTATCAGCTAATTTATTAGTTCGACGTCATAAAAATGTGCCTTCCTTGTGTTGTAATCATTTACAATCACTGTAAATCACATTTCCATCAATTTTGGTAATTTTTTGGTGTCTTGTAATTAATGGATACCGCACTCCCAATAATTAACAAAGCAAAACTCTATCGTCTTCTGGGATGTTTTCCGTGATGAAAATATCATCACAACATAATAGAGTATGGAACCCAAAATTGCATACTTCCATCTAAGGAAGGAGGTCCTTGACCTAGTTTATGATATAATACCCTTAAGTCTCATTTCTAAAAGTACCTTTCTTGAAGATAGTTTCTTAAACCTTGTCGGTGCACTTCAAAGCCAAGGAGATGTTCAGTCATTCTAATTACAGAGGCACCTTTGTTGTAACTGATAGTAGAGAACATAGCGCTCACGGCATTATTGCTATTGAGACCTGGATTGGTCAAAGGTTGAGGATTGTTTGATGAGTCACTTAAGAGGGCAGTGTGAACCTGCTCGATTATGAAACGAGTACCAAAGCCCATGTCTTCAACCTGCGAATACATATTAATTTAAATTGTTAATAAAAAAATCAAAATTGGTAAATAGTGTTAACGGTTTAGATTTAATTCTGTATCATAATTTATTAAAATGTGTCAAAGTATAAAAGGAATTCCAAATATATTCCCCAAATCCTGGAAACTAGATTGATTGCAAATAAGTATTACTAATTGCATAAGTGTGGCTGTGCATCGAAATAATATCGACTAAAAACAAGTGGAGTATTGTAAATGCTCTCTCTAATTTGTAGGTGGTTAAATTAGTAGAACATTTGATTGTTGTGACGATAAATCATATTTAGATTTTATGTGATAGTCCATAATATTCATAGGTAATATATATATGATAAGAAACTTTTTTTACATTTTTTTACTCTAATCAACTAACTTGTAGGTTTAATTTTAATTCAATTCTAAAATTTCATTAAATACAAGACAAGTCAATTGTACAAGGAATAGTATGTAAACTGATGCGTACCCAGTAAGTAAGGAAGTATTGGTAGTATCTAGCAAAACCTTCGTTGAGCCAAAGGCTATCCCACCAGTCGCAGGTGACGAGGTTGCCAAACCACATGTGAGCAATTTCATGAGACAGAATATAAGCAATGATTTGCTTGAAACTGCTGCTAGTTTCCTCGGGGTCGTACATCAAATAGGCTTCCCTAAAAAAAATATTTAAATGAAATTGTACAAATATTCATTAAACCTTAAAGCTACAATATTGTGGCCTTGCTTCCAAAACGGTGTAGCTTAAATACCATACGGCTACGAAATATCGGGTTTTTATGGTAGATTTTCGTTATTTACTTTATAAATCTAAACTTAGAACCCACTATACTTTCATTCACTTGTTTTATACTCTACATCATAAAGAGTATCATTGTTAATATCAAAATGTTTGTAAGAGAGTATATTTAAAACAAAGCTGGTAATGTTGAGTTCAGTTATTTAATTGTACACATTGATTATGTAAACGTTAAGTGGAAATACAATTGCGAAGCGCTTAAATTTATTTGTAAATGACTGTAAATGAATGAAGCAATTGTAATTTAATTGATGATTCTAAGTATATGACCACAGTAAATCCATAAGCTTGGTGTAAATTACTTACCCACGCGTTGTTCTTCGTATTTAAATAGTAACAAATAGTTAAATAAAATGTAATACATACCTATAAGTAAGTAGTCCCCAATTTTCCATAGCGCCTGCACTAAAATCAGGGATTGCAGCTTGCGTCATTTTTAAATTTTCGTTTTGCGAGAAAAAGTCGTATGCTGTATGGTCGCTCATTTCATTTAAAAGCCTTTGTCCTACATCAAACGCATATTCTCCTTGACCTGTATTTATGGCACCTGGGCGGGCAATAACTTCGTATTGCAGAAGCCCTTGTGCATTGTTAACTCTAAGACTTTCATATTCAGCGACGATTAGCGCCAGGAGGTATGTAGACATTACTGGAGTCGTCTGGTACACATCATCTACAAAACTGTGTTATAAAGAAAGTATTAGCAGACCTCGCTAACTATACACATATATATGAACGTTATATATCTACCATGATTGGGTTACCAACAAATGCACAACGCGCTAAAACTTATAATTTTAGAGTACAAAATACGTAATTAAAGTGTTTTTTTAGCTGTATTAATTTTTGTTTTTCTTTTAATAATTTATTATTCACAGGTAAAATTGACATTGATTATTTTAATATAAGTATGTGTCGTATGTAATGCCCATCCAGTGATAGGAAAAACATATTGAATATTATGCTCTTAGTTCAATTTCCTATTAGGATTGATGATATTTAAAACATTGATAATTTATAATGGTAAATAGATGTAATGTTTTATTAAAAAACTTAAAAAAAGGTATTAATGAATGTTCGTAAACACGATTTATAAACGAGTTACTTAACATATTTACGTATATTTTTTTTTCATTCATGAAAGTTGTTGTAAGTAATTTGTGATATATGGCTCATTAAATAAGTACTACAGTAACAAATACAGATAAGTATACATAATTAAAGATTACCCAGTGACACCTGTAGATGTTATTGTTTCTTTGAGCCTGGTGCAGAACCAACTCTCGTAAGTAGTCTGACGTCTGATGGTGACATCAAAAGTAGCCTTAAAACTGGGTTCGTCGTAGCAAGGGAATGCCCAACGTCCGGCAGTAGCCTGGAACTGGGTTGAAGCCATGTAACTAAATAAACAGAGAAATCATTTTTAATTGCTAGACATTACTTTTCTATGCTTTTTAGGGATAAATTTTCATACGGAAAAGTAAATGAGTTTTAGGAAATTAATTGAATGTATAAATTGAATAAAAAAACATTCTTTACTTAGGTACTTCGAAATTCATAGCTTCAAATCACAGGCTTCAAATCAAATTCTAATTATTTTTAACGATAACATGTAAGCTAATCAAATAATAAAGAGCGCTTTCATATCACAACGCTTTAAAAAAAGATTCAAATCAATTTTAATTACAAACTGTCATGATGGCTCAAAGGGAGAATTGAAAAAACAATGATCTTGTTTTCGTTGGTATCAATCTGAATGTAAAAGCAGAAAAAACATCACCACATGTTTTCCAAAATTATTTCTGTATTCAACAAGCGCTGGAGTAAGAGAATTAACATCAGATTGAAAACCAGAACGTGCGTAATATATTATATTTCAATGATTTTGATATTTTTATGTTTATGTTTTATTAAATTGTAATACGCACCTTACTGCTTCAGTAGCGTTGTTTCTAAACCAATTGTTATAAATTCCATTCATGTCGTTTCTCAAAGGACCATTAAACGCGATTCTCAGATTATAAAGAACAGGGTTTGCTGGATTTGTACCAAAAGCTAGATTGCCGTTTTGAACAGTAACTCTTAACAATTGATATTGAGGTTCAAGTTCATAATTTACTACAATATTAGTTGTTCCTTGTAAAAGTTGTACGCTTTCAATGTTCAACTCATCGCAATGAATTACTATTTGGTTTACATTTGTCTGCGTGGCGTGAAGCTGAATATCAACTGTTCCACTAATTGTGGGTGTCGTTGGCTGCACAAAACTAATGGCCCAGAGTACTTTATAGTGTACTGGTCTAGTAGTGGTCGGTAGTCTGTAACCTGAGCTGTCCCTAGAAGTCAATTGTTGATTACTGAAGATATCAACATTCTCGAAGACTTCTCCTTGCAATTTTTCGTCACCAAAAATTGTATTTCTGTTAATTGGTATGTCGGTTTGAAAAAAGTCTGTATCAGTGGGCAACCCGTTGACACACAGGCACACCAGGGATAGAACTAATAGGCTTCTTGGCTCCATCTAAGCAGAAAATAAATTAGTGTGATTTAAAAAATATTTAATGTTTATAAAGTTTTGTTGTCCACAACACAATGCAAATTACTGTATAGTAATACATATTGTAAATGTATTGAAATTAAATATGTTGAATCATGATGAAGTCTACAAAATAAAACACGGAAAACAAAGCTGTTACTCAAATACATAAGTAGGTTATGTTTCGCCTTTGTGGTTACATGTAAATTTGAGATACAATAAGCGTGCCTTGTGCATCTTCTGCGGGACGGAAGAGTATTAACTCTCTCCCGTTCCCTTTCCGCAACATCACTGCCTCACAGTACGAAGCAGCGGAATCCAATGCTCTTTCGCTCTGAACCATAGCAATAACCATGGTTTCCAGCAAGAGGCTACCCACGCCAATAGCACTCCACTAACGTGTGGAATGCGATATCCTTGCGACAGCTGCTGCAGTGATGGCACACAGGCGTTGGCTAGCCAGTAGGAGAGAGCACCATGTCGCCTCTCCAGCCAATCCTCCATGATGGGTTTCACTGCCACAATTGTGGCGTGCCCCTGTAGTACTCACATACATACATATGTACATTTAAGCTTGTTTCCCCCAAGGGGCAGACATAAACGTAACTAACACCTAAATTTTGACGATAATAATTTTCCGACAGTAATTTACGTAATAGGGACCAAAGGAATTGAGAAAATAGGAAATTAAGGGATATATTAACAGAAAAGTGAGGATAGAAAGGCAAGGAAAGGGATATTGTTTGTACAGGTGGATTGGAGACAGTTGCAGTTGCAGCATAAGTAGGTATGCGACCCTGACTCGAAGTGGCTGGTGCCGGGAAGACCGAGTCTTCTAACTAACCAATTGCGCTTCAGAACTTATTAAATACGAGCTTCTTATCTCTTAGGGTTTGCATAGGATTTGTTTTTTTTTTTGTATAATGGCTAATAGTGGATAGAGGTTCTGCGCTACAAAAAGCCCTCACGCATTTGTTTTTAAAATTGTTATTTTATTTTGAGTTACGTGTTGGGTCTTTTGAGTTATACCAAAATAGTATATCCTATCTAAGCACGAAACTTTCTAAGTTCAAATCTAGTAATAATAGTACAAAGAGCCTAAATGTTTGTTTTGTTTTTTTGGCTTTAATTGGGTAGTCTGCAAAGAATATACATTGGTTTTGCATTACAATTGAGAAATCATTGATATAAAGTGAGAATAGTAACGACCCCAAAACACTGCCCTGCGGGATATCTGTTTGCTCTGTTTTGTTTGTTGTGTGATTATTAGTTTGTGTGATTTTGAAACTTTAAATTCTAATCACGCACTATACACCTAAATCACTAGTAAAAAGGCACTACCTAGCACTGTAAGTCCACTGTGACTTATTAGTACCTTGTTATAACTATATTTGTGTGTATGTATATATGTACATGTGTGTATATGAATATATATTTGTATATATTTTGGTGTGTATTTATACATATGCGTATGTTTATGTATGTTATATCCCCATATTTGTTGTATTATCTCTCAATCCCTTAACATCTATAGTACGCCACCATCTGCCGCTTTTTTCTTTCGGTTGTTTCGTTAAGTTAGCGATAAGACAGCCCATTGTACATATGTATGTCGCCTTATATCAATTGTTTTAAACTTTATATCTGTTCAATTTCGTGGTGTACAATAAAGATTTTTTTTTTCTATACATTTACGTTGACTGCCTTAATGTTATCAAAGAATATTATTGGACTCCGACGATTTTTATCAACAATCCTTGTAATGTTGCGGATTTACGAGAACGCAGCTAGAGTAGTTAGTACCTACTTTTGAAATCCGTTTCGAATTTTTCTAATAGTTTAGGCAACATCAGCAAATCAATTTAATAGTTGTCTACAATTACAGGTACAATCAAATGAGATAGAATAACATTATTTTTTTTGTAATAGGATTGTGTATTAAGTGAAGTTCTTATTTATTTATTTTTTTACATACAACCAAATTTCTACTACTTTACCTTCTCAAATAAATACCAGCAGTAACAATTTAAAAGAACCTATTCCCAATTATTAATCACATGTTATTTGATAAAATATAAAATTTTGATAAGAAAGATAAGCTATCACTAAAGCATTTATCATTAACTAAGTATAATACTTAATGTTATCATCATGGCAAATCAAATTATGTACGATTTACTATGGAAGGCAATGCCAACTATATAACTACTAATAATAATATTGGTGATTTATCAGTTGGTCAAAATAATAATATTTTTCAAAACACTTTCAAAATGGATTTCACAAGGCCTCGTTTTAAACCCTACTATATTTGAAGCAACCAATAAAATTTGTAACTTTTTCAACGCTTTTTATAAAAATGTATCCTTTTAGTTTTAAACTTTTATTTTTATAAGCTTAGGACCATATGTAAAAACATATACCAAATATGAATATTTTTTCTGTTAATGTCGTTCATGATTAATAAGATAGATGATATGATATAATAAGAAAGATAATTAATAAGATTTATAAGATACCACCCGAATCAGCAAGAAGTCAACAATTATTAGTCTATAGCTTTCTGCTTGGCTTTCAGGATAACACCACGAAAATAAGTACACAACGTATAACCTTCAATACAGTTATAACCAGTGAGGTATCCAAAAAATTCACTAAACAAGCTTAATCATATCTCACAATCAAAATTTGCAATCAAGTATGTTTTCTTTTTCGAATACAATTATTTTGTGTTTATAGGAATAATTTACGGTGGGTCCATATTATTGGGTCTTATTGTTTTCATACATTTGTCATTTGGATAGTTGCACCACGATAGAATCATATAAATCTAGCTATATCTATAACTGCACACAATACTACTACGTATGTTTCTCAAGCTAATATTCCGCTTCACGGACGAACGAACGGACGGATTCTGCGAGCTTTACCATTAGTTCGTTAAAATAATTTAATAGCAAACTAAAGACGAGTTAAAGTATTTTTGTTATTATAAATATCTGAAAGGTCACTCATTTAATTAGAATTAGGGCAACTTACCTTAAACTAGTTACGACCACTAAAGCGGGCTGAAACCCCGCAACTGTAAGTAATTATTGAAATACACATTATAGTATGTAAAGATAATCGCTAGTATCTAGAAAATTATCTTATATATCAAAATAAAGTCCTCGAGTTTCCGCACTTATCAGCTTATCGTTTATGTAGAATAATAATATTATTATTATTTATCAAAAAAAAACGGGTGAATAATACTTACCAATAAAGACTGCTAACAGTTATCAATTTTGAATAATAATTGCTTAATTACTTACTCGACGTTACCCATCCATTGCGTCTGTACATTAAGGTTGTCTAGGCGGAATGCCTAGCTTGGGCCAGCCAGCGTCATGATTTTGTCGCTGCAGTCAGTTCTGCGGGTTGTCTCTGGCTTGGGACCTTGGTTTTACCCAAGGTCCGGAGCGAAAGCACATGGAGCGCCGTCGCTTCTTTCTGCGAGGAGCTGATATCCTCAAAGGAAGCGGCGAAAGAACGCTTGGCACGCACAGCTCTCTCTGCCCGCAGAAGCAACGGGCGCCGGAGGGCATTCGTCGATCTCCGGTCTTAGGTTTAAGAGGCAGCGCGCAGTGTTCCGTGCGTGCTTCTTGGAGGACTGCGACCGTATCACGAGACCCGTCTTGGGTGAGACCGGTCAATGCCTGTTGCGGTGGCGGAAAAATACAATTGTGATCCCCCCAATCATTAGCAAGAAAAGGAACACCGGGGTGGATTTTGGTAGGACATCTATTAGGAACCTCCAACCGGTAAACAAAAAAATAAAGAAGGTTGTCTGGAAGAAATCGCAATTAGCGATAAGAGCTCCGCTTGTACCATTTTCTATAAACTTTTCTTTTGTGGTGTAGAATAAAGAATATCGTATTGCACCTGCACCCTTCAGTAATGACCGACAGCATGATTGATTTATAGCACTATCTGGACAACCTGCATAACTTCTGTCTGTGAATATGGCTAAATCAGGATTATTAATAACCAAGTCTAAAATTCTTAAGATTCTTCTGTTTACCTTCAAGTTAAACCACCTTCCAACTACACGTTAAACTATCTTTAACCTTGAAAACCAATTTTGTCCAAAGCCCTGTAAGCGGGAGTTTTGCAAGAAAGCATTTCACTTAACACAAGCTTAATTGTAGCCGTCTACAAATACGTATAGATGACATAATTATCGTTAACATTATTAAAGTCTTTATTGCTGTAACTAAACAAAATACAGAGTATATAACAAAGTTAACCCATAAACTAACGCATCTGGTTTCCCTGTTTAGTAATCAATATCAGAGTAGATAGCTTCCAAAACTGTATGCATGTATATCATCTATCCATCTTATTATTTGTCTGCATCGTTTCCTTCTAGCATCGCGTGGTTGCCATTCTGTAATAAGTCTGGTCAATTTTACTCTAGTATCTCTTGTCATGTGACCTGTCCGCATCTATTTTAACTCTGTCTTACTATATTTATTATATCTGAAATCTTGGTATAGGATCACAAGTCATCTGCTTTTTGAGATCCTTTATTTTTACGCCTTACATGTGTCTTTCCATGCTCCTGCATGTTCTAAATATTTGGAGATGTTTTTGGTTCAACCAATAGACATGGCAAGATACATAATTTGAACACCTTTTTCTTGACTGATATAGGAAAATGGATGCTTTTGAATATTCCCTAGGTGACCTATATAAAACCTTTTTCATGCACAAGCAATTCTGCTCTCGACTTTCAATTCCGTTTGGTCTCTGAATGATATTAGTTGTCCTAGGTATGTACAGGTTCTTAGGTATTTAATATTTTGGTCATCCGTTTTTATGGCTGTTTCTTCCCTATTTGTCATTAGTTTGCAATATGGTTGCTGTATTTCAATATTTTGTGAGGGTAGTTGAGTTATTAACGTGTTTCAATTAGAATCTTAGATAAAAAGCTCTCAGTTCAGTATGTAATAAATGTGAATGAGATGGTATGTCGCTCTGGGATCGCAAAACGCCAAGGTGAATATACTTTTCGTCAATAAATAATCATAGCTATATGATTTAATACTCGTAATAAGTAACCCTTTTCACCACTACGTACGACAGGTTACTCACATTTGTGTAACGATGCATCTGAATAAAATATATGTAAACACAATAATTTCATCAAAACAAAACTCTTCATGAACAATTCTAACAAAGCTTGATATGTCCTTAGGTTTGCGGTTGGTTCACATTGGTACTTTTTTTACAGGGTGGAAAATCCTCACGTCCTGTTGTCGTTGCATTCTTTCGCTGAATCACATTGATAGCAAGAGACTACTAGGTTCTTCAATTCACAACCCAAACAACACAAATTGTGTTTTATTTTCTAGGGGCAAAAAATTAAAGTCGAATAATAAGTTTAAGAAAATATATTTTCATAAAAAAAATATTAAAATAATACTTAATTAAAATAAACTTAAATAGGTTTGTGTTGGGTGTTTATGTACATACACAACAGTAATGAATTGCAATTATTATATAAACTATTTTAAAGTGTTGGGAATTATAACAACACAACTGATAAAACATTAGCTATTATAGATAGGAAAACACTTGTCGCTATGAAGCTAGAAGTAGCAGAGGAAGGTGTAGTGGGTTGTTCAGGTGTGACAGGCTCCGATTCTTCAGTAGTGGATGTCATCGGATCAGTTGTTGTTACTGTTGATTCAGTAGTAATCGATTCTTCAGTAGTGGTTGTCATCGGTTCAGTTGTTGATACTGTTGATTGAGTAGTTATCGATTCTTCAGTGCTTGAAAGAGTCGTAATTGTCACCGGAGCAGATGTAGATGTTGTTGGTGGTTCAGCGCCGTATTCCAAATAGTTGCTGATATCGTCTTTCACTGATTCTGCCCAGTTTATGCTCGCCCGAGCTGAAGAGGCGTAGTTCATGAGTGTGTTAAAATCGCTTCCTAAAATTTGTTCATTTACCGCAGCCCATGCTGTGAACTGTAATTTAATAGAAGATTTTTACATAACATTAATATACAAAAAATCTAAATATGAACAATTATAAATTCATAGTTAAAAAAAGAGTTTTGAATAATAACATATACAATTAAGACAATTACTTCATTAATTCGCTCGTTGGACCGCAGTCTGGCAGTGACGTAAGAGATGGGTGTCGCGATAGAACCACTGAACCTGAAACGTAATATAATCTTTTATTTACGAAATTGGGTTATAACATTTTCTTTTTATATATATATATATAAAAATACTGACAACGTGGGTCACACATTAATAGTGTTCTTGTTAACCCCCCAGCTAAGCTAAATGCTTGTGTTAGGGGTGGGTTTACGATGGTAGTGTACTGGGCGGGGTTTAAATCCGCAACCACTTGATCCCAAGCCATCACGCTACCGCCGCTTTTTTTATAAGTAAGTAAAATTAGGTAAACAAAATCTTATTTAGATAGTATAACAACTTACGCATTAGCAACGAGAGCAAGGTTCTGCTGAATGAATTGAAAAGCGATTTCAGTATTTTCTTCATTACCACTAACAGCTGAATTGAAGGCGGTTGTATAGTCCTGAGGCCGGATTATGAAGTTTTGTGTAACGATGGCATTGATAAATCTAAAACAGAAACCAATAATATTACATACTTTTATAAACGGTTCGTTTTGTTGTTTTACGTGCGTGTTTGTATACTGATAAGAACGATCTTAATAATTGTGTATAATTCAATTCGACTTACGTATTTAAAGAATTAGCGTCTTTTGTGCATCCGAGATTCTCAAGAATAAGAATCTTTTCAGAGTAGACATTATGTGTTTGGAACCTGGTCCACAGAAAGTTAAAATCCGAAGCAGAGCCATGTCGAAGAGCGTTACAGTACACCCAATTGCGGCTATCAACTGGTACTCTGAAACCAATTATATAAAATTGCAATGCAATATTTAGTTTTTAGGATTCCGTTTCTCCAAAGGAATAAAAGGAACCCTTAAAGCAGCACTCGGTTGCAAGTCTGTTTGTCTGTCTGTCTGTACGCCAGGTCCCTTTTCTCCAAAAATAGTAGAGGTAGCAAATTAATAAATTAATATCAAACACGTATGTATGTCTGCTGTCCTTTGAAGCTGTAAAAAAGTCAAGATTGTAAGTTAACGCTACAAATTTTAACTTTTCGCGAGTAAATCAAAAAATATAGGGTACTTCTCTAGAACCATGAAATTTGACAAGAAGTAAGGTCTCATAGGAAAAAATCTGCAAATTGTTAATTTGTTGTCACATCACATATAAAACGATTATTTGTGCTTACTTATATTTGGCGATGTGTGAAAGAAAATGTAAAGTTAAGTTCGTCTTTCAAAAAAAAACGGTTAAAAGTCTTCAAAGATGAATTCTAGAGACGGATGAAATGTTAAGTGACTGCGCAAGCAAAAGAAAGATATTTTTTCGAGACTATATAGGAATATTACTAATATAAAATCCAAAATAAGAGAATATACATAAGAATACGTAAATACAATACATTTATACGAGATCACAAATTATATCCCGTAATTAAGTATCATAGATCAGTTCTCTTTTACTTGTAGTAACAAAAACACAAATAACAAACAAAATCTTACGGGGTGTTGTTATTACGTAGAGCTTGAAACTGGCTCAGAGCAGCATTAATGCAATCCTGTACTCCCAAGCTGCACATCACTGGAGCAAGTTGCAAACGCAAGTAAGACTGCATGAATGATTCATTAGGAATCGGGTAGTATGTTATAGAAGTCATAACCTTCGATGCCCATTTCGCAATAAGCGCCTGTGAAATAAGTTCACACTCTTAGTATAACAACATAATTATAACTCTCAATAATATTTTATTTTACACCAAAATAATTTTCAAGTGATACATGTATTTGTTGTGTTGGTGTCTGTGTTCATTCTTTTGTTTTTATGTTTTCTTTATTGTCACCTTTTAATTAATCATACAATCATTGCGTCTTTCTAACTTTGTGTGCTAAATATTTTTTCTTAAAACAGTATAATCCTATTTACACTAATTACACTAATACTAATTACGAAGGCGCTGAAAGCCGATACAAATTCAAACATAAATGAATTATGTTTTAACAGAACTATAGTGACTATTTCTTATGGGCAACTTGCCCATAAGAAATCGTTTCGAATCGTCGAAATCGTGGATGAGCAAAGATCCGTATCTTTGCTCATCCACGATTAGTATTAAGTAAATGCAATAATAATGATATATATAATTCTATAACAAAGAGTTGAATATAATATAATACTCATATATCAGAAACACATATCAGCGTTCCGAAATAATTATTCTAGGAAGTCGCAATTTGCAGAACATTGATTAGACGCAAAACATAATAATAGTGGAACATTTTTTTTTATACTATAGGGACAGACGAACAGACGGGTCACCTGATGGTAAGTGACACCGTCGTCCATGGACACTTGCAACTCAAGAGTGGCAAGTGCGCTGCCCGCCTTTGAGGGTGATGAGGGATGGGGGATGCAGGGAGCGGAAAGAAGAGAGGAGGGATGAGGAGATGGAAAAAAGGAGAAAGGAGATGAGGGGAGAGAAAAGGGGGAATTGGGCCTCCAGAAACCTCTCTCAATTCGGGGAAATGTAACACAAGTGTATTACTTCACAACCGGTTTTCTGTGGGGCCGTGGTATCGCACCGGTCCAGCCGGCCCATTCGTGCCTAACTGAAAAAAAACACATTAAAAAAATTCGAACCATGTGGGACCAAATTTTAATTGTCAAAATATGGGTGTTCGATACACCTCTACCTACCCATTAGGGGATACAGGCGTGAGCTTATGTATGAATGTAACACAATTTAATTATACCTTGATATTAATGATGATCTACTTACGTCAAGCTGAGTGAGCTGAGTGACAGTGGGAGCACTGGCAAGTCGGTTTCTAAGCCAAGTAAAACCAGTCATTGCAGCAAGCCACGGCGCGTACTCAGTCTCATTCTCGAGAAAGGAAAGAATATTTAATGCACGGGTATACGTCATGATCCCAGAACGAGCAAATTGGAAGACGTCGTCAACAGTCTGAAAGTTGAAAAATAATCTTTATATTTTTTATTTAACAAAACTTTAAATCTTTGAATTTAAAACAAAATTTATTAAGAGCTCCTACCTGAGCTCTGTTATATTCGTGAATTAATGTCCTACTATCGCCCTTAAGTGCTATAGCAATAAGGTCCCAGGTATACTCATCGTAGTTGACTCTGTAGAAACCTGTAAATTTATAAATCAGAATTTATTGTTATCTTTTTAGAGTTATATAAAGTTTTATTATTCTCATCTGCTTTAGGTGCCTTGCTCACCAGTTTGCTGGATATTGAAAATGACCCATTCATCACCAACAGATCCACGGTTGATTGTACTGCTAGACTGAGAGATGATGTGTGTAGGTTTCGTGTTATTAAAATTTGGATTGCTGGCTGAGGCGAAAGTAACAGGCACAATGTAATTGATGTTAACACTAGAGTAACCAGTGTTGATGTTAAAGCGACGCTGAAAAAAAAAACGGTTATCGAAAAATTTTCTCTACACATAACTTCATACAACTTGGTTTATTAGTGAATTCGTATAGCAAATTTAAAAAAAATAATTAATCATTTAATCTCACCTGCTCAATAATCATATCACCAGTTTGATGGTTGATATTAATATGTAGGACGGGATGTCCAGGTTGCTCTGTCCAGCTTTTGTAGTAATCGATTAAGGAGAAATTAGATTCGTAATTTAAAACTCCCGCTTCAATACCAGCTTGCTCTAAATATTCAAATAGGTGAATAGGAAGAGCGGTTTTGAATTCCCTAGAATCAAAATTTAACATGCCAGGCTCATTTTAAACAAGAAAGCATAGTGATTTTAGAACTGTGATTTTTATTATCACATTGGAAAAAACTCTTAAAAGCGTTATACTTAGTATGTACACATACGCACATACATCGCCTATGTAATAATATCTATATTGCAACGAAATGGTTTTTAGTTATCTCAAGTTATTTTCTCAACTATCCGCCTAAATCGAATGTAGTAGAAATATCCGCGGGCATGAAACTGTTTATATTATACAAATGCATATACTATGTATATTATAATTCACCTAAACTGTTCTTTAGAATTTTGAATAAGAATTAAGCGAAAACGAACTAACTCAACTTAAAAATCAGGTTATCACTAAGAAATAGAAATTCAAATCGTGTGCAATGCGTATATCATTTGATATAAAGTAATATTTTGACATTCATTTCGGTGCGCAATTGCCGATTGAGCAGTGATTTTAGTATGTATTGGTAGTTATATTTAATGACTTTAATATTTTTTTAATCATTTATCATTAAAAATGTGTCAGTAAACATTCAAGCAACGAACACAAAGAACACCCACACTCAGAACAGCAATTTGAGGATTTCACCAAGTGTTGTCACGTGCGGGAGTCGAACCCACAACACTCGGCGCGGCAGCGTAGTGGCGAGGTGACCCCTTAAACCGCTACGCCATCCGTGCTGTCATTTATTATACATTTATTACACTAAATACATATTATTTTAAAATACTGTAAAAACTACCTTCCGCGTAAATAGTTTCTCAGGCCCTGTAGGTGCACATTAAAGCCTAAAAGATGTTCAGTCATTCTAATGACAGAAGCACCTTTATTGTAGCTGATGGTAGAAAACATAGTTCTCACGGCAGGATTCGTATTAAGGCCCGGGTTGGTCAATGGGTGTGGATTATTAGCTGCGTCAGCAAGTAAAGAAGTATGAACTTGTTCAACAATGAAACGCGTGTCGAAGCCCATACCTTCCACCTGTGTGGTAAAAATGATAATAAAATATCTAACAGAAGTACAGATTCCTTACACTTATAGTGGGATTCCGGCACGAATGGGCCGGTTCGATCGTTGTGATACCACGGTCTCACAGAAAACCGGTTGTGAAGTAACGCTTGCGTTGCATTTCCCCTGAAATTAGTGAGGTTTCCGGAGGCTCTACTCCACCTCTCCTTTTTGCTCTCCCCTGTCCCCCCTAAACTTTTTCCCTCACTCTTTTTACCAGTTCCCGCATCCCCTCATCCCTCATCACCCTCAAAGGCGGGCAGCGCAATTACGACTTTCGAGTTGCAGGTTTCCATGGACGGCGGTTGTCACTTGCCATCAGGTGACCCGTCTGTCCGGCTGTCCCCCTACAATATAAAAAATAAGATTTGATTCATCAAGAAAAGTTAAAATAAATTCATTCAAGTTACTGACCAGAATTTGCATAATTGTCGGAATGACGGATTGAATTTCGGTTAGGAATGTTATAATAAGAAGTTCTTCTCGACACGACCCGCATTGTCTAGTGATTCATATCTTTGGAGCCCTAACCCCTGCCTTGATCTGTACCCAATGCCGGTGGCACTCAATATTTTATATTCTTAAATATATTTTGTTTATTTTTTATATATTAAACAATGGATTCATATGTGTTTTTAGGGTGAATTATAATAATTGTACATCTGTTATTGAATACAATATAAAACTTTAAACTACATACAAATTGTACAAATGGCGGCCTTATCGCGAGGAGAAAAGAGAAGAGTTGTGAAGCAGTGTCTGATGCATTAAGAGAAAATATGAACAATACATACTACATACAATGTCGAAGATTCCTAAACATTCATAAATATGGTGTATTTATGCATTTTTACTAATCTTGAATTAAATGAATGTAATAAACAAATAATAATTATATAATAAAACAAATATTTAAATCAATCATTGTCACTCCACTACCCAAAAGTCAAAATATACAAATGATCAGCATCCCGAGCATGATAAATAATCTGCTGCTAAGAGACAAGGATTTCGATTAAACATGAGATGACGAGGTATGGTACATAGCTGCACAGTTGACAATTGAGGGTATGACTTACCGAGTTTGTAAGAAAGTACTGGTAGTATCTAGCAAAACCTTCATTAAGCCAAAGGTTGTCCCACCAGTCGCAAGTGACCAAGTTGCCAAACCACATGTGAGCAATTTCGTGAGACAGAATATAGGCAATTCTTTGTTTAAATAGGCTATTAGTTTCATACTCGTCGAACATTAAATAAGCTTCTCTGAAAATTAAAAAGAAAATAAACATGTTTTTTTTTTAGTTTGAGAGTCCTATTATATGGTTATATAAAAAAACAAAGATTTGTAGAAAAAACATTGGTGATAACGAATGCATTGCAACCCTTAAGTTGAATACAACTACGAAGTATTTTATGAACAATAGGTACAATTAAATGTTAAACTCTGAGAGAAAGGAGATCTAAAAGAGAAACTATCTGACATATGATAAGTCATATCACTAAATAAACAAGTTAAAAGTTTTTTAAAGAAAGTCTTATATGGTTGTTTTTGAGATATATTCTTCTGAGAAACCAAAAACATCAGATAAACACACTAAAACGCTGTCCACCTTGTTTTGAATAGAATATTTGTCAGATGCTGTAAAGAGATTTTAAAACAAAACCCCTCGAGTATATGACATCTACACTTGTTTGTACGTAAATATACAAATTATCATTATTGCCTCATTCGCGACTGCAAAGACACATCGATAAAGACTCCTGCAAAGTTGTGGCAAGTAGTAAGCATAGAATTATGTGATTGAAATAATTATAATACGTAAGAAGTGGTTTAAACTGGTTAAAAAGAATCCTGGTTAAAACTGAACTAAATTTAGTGTCAAGAAACTAAATTTAATTAAGTTTATATTTTTCGGTTGCTGAGACCAAGAACTTGTAGCCTATCACTAATATTAGCAATGTTATACCTGTAAGTAAGCAGTCCCCAGTTTTCCATAGCACCGGCATTAAAATCAGGAATTGAAGCTTGAGTCATTTTGAGCTGTGGGTGTTGGGAGTAAAAATCATATGCTGTATGACTGCTCATCTCTTTTAAAAGATTCTGTCCCACTTCTAGTGCATATTTTCCTTGACCATTAATAATTGCACCTGGCCGGGCAATAACCTCGTATGCGAGACTATTGTCTGTATTCATAACTCTAAGACTCTCATATTCAGCTACGACTATTGCCAAGAGATATGTAGACATTACAGGAGTCGTGTGGTACACATCATCTACAAATCTATGTGATAAAGATATTGGGTCAAAATATTTATAGTTATAAATAACGATATTAACAAATACACAAGAACAAAAAATACCCCGGCATATTTGGAGATGGTCTGGTTTCCTTAAGCCTGGTGCAGAACCAACTCTGGTAGGATATTTGTCGTCGAATGGTGATGTCAAAAGTAGCTTTAAAACTCGGTTCATCATAGCAAGGGAAGGCCCAGCGGGCTGCAGTGGCCTGAAAATGAGTTGAAGCCATCCACCTAAAAATAATAAATATTTTATGTTACCTTTACCACCATAATTCGTTCGTGTTCATGTTTTGTAAGGCTATCATATCGCTGGAAAATATTTTAAAACTAGAAATATTATTATTTACCATTTATTATTGTTAATTGATCCCCAAGACGAGATTTGGCACTGATATAGTCTGAAATAGCACATAGGCTACTTTTTGTCCCTAAAAATGTACGATACAATATAAACACAGTCCTGGCACAGGAATAAGTTCTTAAATAAGGTTTGTATCATTTAATAATGAAATAAACCTAATGACTTACCTTATATTTTCAGTAGCGTTGTTTCTATACCAACTTCTATAGAGTCCAACCATGTCATTCCGCAAGGTAGATTCGAAATCGATTGCTAGAGTATAAATAACAGGGTTTGCGGGATTGTTGCTATACTCAAGAAAGCCATTATTAAGACGAAATCTTAAGAGCTGATTTATACTGTCTACTTCATGAGTAATCATAACCGAGTTATTTTCCTGAGTCAACTCCATTCTGGTAAGGTTTAAAGCATCTGAGTGAATAACTATTTCATTGACAAATGCTTGAGTGGCATGAAGTTGAATTTCAACTGTTCCTGACTGTGTCGGTGGGTCTTGTGCTAGGTTGATAGTCCACTGTATATTGTAGTGTATTGGCTTAGTAGTAGTCGGTAACCTGTAGTTTGAGCTATTGCCATTTCTAGAACTTAGTTCTATATTATTAAAAGCATCGACGTCTTCGAAAATTTCTCCAGGCAAGCGCTCATCGCCAAAGATGGTTATTCTTGTAAAAGGGATGTTGTTTTCAGATAAACTTTCTAAGTTTGGTTTCCCATACACAGAAAGGCACACCAATGACAATATAGTCAGGATGCCTGTCTTCATCTAAAAAGGAGAACGAAGGATATCAGGGATTATGAATTTATTTGAAAATATTTCACTAAAAGCTAATGTAAAACAGAAGGAAGCATGCCTAACTTAATAATGAGCTTATAAACGAGGTGCAGTGCCTGACATCAACAAAATTCCTAATTCCTAGCTAATAATGTCCTTAGACCACGCTCTTATGTTCAATACTGTTTTTTTTTTTAAGTTTCTTTCATATAAACTATTATATTTAAGTTTCTTTCATATTTGTTCATTTGATTTATTTGTTTTAGAAATCTATTATTGATATTTTTTTTAGAGAAGGGGTACCCACATTGTTTCAACATTATATTATAATACGTCAGTTCTATAAATCTACTGTATCATTGAAAGGTTGCTGGTACCCATGGCACAGGTTTTATCTATTTTAAGTACCAGCCGCACACAATTTGTATCTAAGATTACCATTTGCTTACATTTAAAATTGTATCTCATGTTTGTTATGATTAGCGAACATAATGAATTCATTCCTTCATTTTTTTTTTTTTTCTCAAACGCAATTAAGGAAACATTAACTTAAGGGATGTCAATTTTTTTAGAAGAAATCGGATGGGTTGGGCAGCATTTGGGTGCCTTAAGACGAAAGTCTTCATTGCGTGTGTCTTACCCGTCATGACATACGGAGCTGAAACATGGACACAAATCGACATAGGCTACCGGATCAGCAGGCTGAAGACGCAATGAGCTGGTCATATTAGCCGCAGAACCGACGACCGTTGGGGAAAACGAATTCTTGAGGGGAGAGCGTGTCTCGGCAAACGTAGTGTAGGTGTAGGACAGGCCAGGTGGA
Organism: Tyria jacobaeae; assembly: GCA_947561695.1. NCBI lineage: Eukaryota > Metazoa > Arthropoda > Insecta > Lepidoptera > Erebidae > Tyria > Tyria jacobaeae. Next base: position 18,817,164 of record OX387211.1, on the reverse strand, counting down.
GTGACGATTTTCGCAAGATGGCTGGCATTAGCTGGGTACGAGAAGCCGAAAATAGATCGAAGTGGCGTGCAATAGGCTCTCCCATTGCAAAAAACATTTTCATCATCATTCACTGCTGGACATAGGCCTCTTGTCCAGCAGTGAATGATGATGAAAATGTTTTTTTATACATATAATATGTAGGTACTTATATAATGGGATATATTAAATAAACTCTTCTAAGAACCTGTAATTAGATCTCTTCGAATTTCATCATCATCGATCGGACTATTTTACCTCACTGCTGTACACAGGGCTCTCAAAACGTCCAACATAGCCACCGATCCCCCGCCCATCTCATCCAGTGTATCGCAGCTACCCATTTTGGGTCGTCACTCCATTTAGCTGGTGACGCGTCCTACCTTCTATTTACCAATTCGAAGTCCCTTTTCTAGAACCTTTTTGCTGAAACGGTCATCGGTCATTCGAGAGCGACTTAAAGTTTTTTTTTTCGTGTGGAAACCCCCTCAGGCCGTCATTCCACCGGGGTTTTTGGAGCCACGTCCATCAAGGATCAGGCCTAAATATTGAATGTGGACCCGAACCGGTACAAGGACCGAGTTGACAGTAACGAAAGGCCTCCGTCTTGTCCAGGGCCACTCGTAAGCCCAACGCCTCGATGCGCCTGACCCCCAGTGAGGCTCCCCGTGCCGTGCTCCTCCGAGCCGTGACCAAAGTGTCATCAGCGTAACAAATTACGCCCAGCCCGCGGGGGAAGTCACCTCACAGGGCCCAGTCATATCCCATGTTCCACAGGAGTGGTCCAAGGACAGACCCCTGTCCCCCTGTCCCCAAATACTAAATAAATTCAATTTCAGAGTACCCCGTAGACCACCTCGCAACCCTATAACACCCCTAGCTCCACCTCTTCGCCATACAGGTTTGGTGTTAATTTGCCTATACCCCGCATGTGCAAACTTATAAACGAATACAGCGACCTCGTTGACTTCCACTCTGATTTATTATCAACGTTAGTCAGACACGTCAAATGTATAAAATGTGATAAAGAGTAATTACCTAGTATTTAATATATTATATAGAACTTAAGTAGATAAAAATAAGTCTTTAAAATTATATAACAGTTGTTTATACAATGAACATCTTGCATGTGGTGTTTGCCTATAATTGGTTGTGCAGTTAGACTTAAGACATAATTACTTGTATGTTCTTATCTGTATTATATCTGTAACAACTGTTGGCGAACCTTAAAAATAAATAAATAAATAAATAAACACCGCATGACATGGGCCGACGTCTCAGATTTCCCTCTAATGGTACGCTCCTCTTAATTGTCTGCCACGAGTCGCGCAAAGTACTGTGGCACCCCGTGATAGCGGAGCGCTTACCTGAATGAATGGCAGGCTATTCAATGCGTTATCAATGTCCAACGACACCGCCAACAGCACCCTGCCACAGCTCACCGCCTCTTAGGTCATGGCCCGCAGACGCAACACGGCTCTGACCGCCGAAGGACCGACAAATCGGGGCCGACCTCGTCCAGGTGCCGGACGATGCGGGCAGAGATTTCCCTCTCAAACAGTTTACCCACTCGTCCACAATGGGTCCCGACTTCCTTAAAAGCACCAGCTTCCCGCATTTCTAGCAATCAGGAAAGGCGGTCTACCATGTGGTCAAGGACGAGGGCCAACACAACATCCCATGAAAGTGTATGGTCAAGCTCAACCGTTAGTGTCCACGTCTGGATACGGTGAGCCATAACAGGTAGGAAGATATGTAATGTAAATCGTAATCATCAGAGTAATTCTTTTCCAGGCTTTTCTTTAAACCTGACAGTCTCAATACTAATAAAAATATATCTCTTTAAGAACATAAAACTATAATATCCTATCACAAAAATTTGTCAATATCTTACACGTATACGAATACCAAACAAATGCTTATGGCTTAATCTATATCTATTAACATTATATTAAACATATCTTTTATCTAAAGTAATTTTCAATGTTCACGGTGTAAAGTTCTTAGACTACGATCATATGCTTTCAAGAAAACGTACGTGAAAGAATTCGACTTTGAAGTTAAAAAACAATAACGTGCACAGTTTTCTTAAGAATTATGTAGCATAATATGCTTGCCATCCCACAAGTAAATATTACTCAAGCTAGCAGTACATATATTGTATATTTGTGACTGTTCACCCGGTATGATAATGGAGGGACGTTGAAGGTTTCTAAAGGCTTTTTATTGTTATAATCTGTCACTGATTACAACAGTAAAAATAAATAAGTGACAGTTCGTTGCCTTAACACGTAATTTGTGAAATATTAACCAATATAAAGTTAAGTCACATTTAATTCAGACAACTTACCTTTAACAGAAAAACAAGATCCGATACGAACTAAAGACCCCAACTGAACATTTTTAAATATTTTTTAAATATACACAGACGTGCGTTGTGATAACCAAGTACAACATTTTATCTTATAGATACCAGCTATATTTTTAAATACTCTAATAAAGGTGAATAATCATAATCTTTATTAACCTACGTCGATAAAAGTTACAGGGGATTCCAACGAAAGGCCGTAAAAAAGAAGACGCAGAACCCTTATTTATTTCCAATGCATAAAATGTACTTTAAAAAAACACTACACCAGCCAAGCGCCAACCATCCTGGTCTTGGGCAGTACATCTGCTGCCAGAAAACTTCGTTAAGTCGTCGGTCCATAGTGCTGCACATCCACTACGCACACTAAGTTTGACTAATTGCGGTTTCTACTCGACATATAAGCGGCCCACTTTTCATCCAGCACACACATTACAGGCGTAGAGTAGACACTATGCGCCTGTGAGTTAGGTTAAAATTTATTCACTTTAAATAAAATATTGCCGTCAACAAAGTGGTTCGGTAATTCTATGGGGAAATTGAGTGCATACCTTCAAAACGGAAAGATAGAAGGTAAGAAAGTAGATACTGCTTTCACGAATTGCTACTTGTGTGAAAGAAATAGCACAAGCAGATCAGTCCGCGACCCTGATCTGTTTGTGCTCTATCTTCTAAGAATCTCAAATGAACTTAAATGAGGCTTATCTGTTAAGTGTAAGTTTTTCCAACGTGGGAGAGCCATGCTTCGGGCACGTATGGGCCCGGCTCAAACGGAGTATTACCACGGCTTCACAGAAAACCGGCTATTAAACAATGCTTGCATTATATGACCGAATATGTGAGGGTACCGGAGACCCAACCCCTTTCCCCTCCCCTCATTAACTTTCCCGTCTCCTCCCCTATTTCCCCTCCTCCCTTTCCCTTAATCTAAAAGGTGGACAGACCTCTTGTGACTCTTGAGTCCTTCCTTACCATCAGGTAACCCGATCGTTCGTTTGATCCCCTATCTTATAAAAATAAAAAAAGTTTATTTTAGATACCAAATTAATGGATCAAGTCTAAGGCATTTCGGTTTACTCGACTGCGCAAGAAGTAAATTTATATTTTTGCTATGTAGAGCCTAGACGGTTTGATTGTCTCGACAAGTGAGTGTTGCAATTGTATAAAAATGTTTGGAGAGTTGTATTGAACCTGCCTTTTGAATCACACTTATTTTAATGTTATGAAATCAACACTTTCTTGATTTAAATTAAACCAATTATACTTATTTTTTAACAAATTTATTTCGAAACGATTTATACATTCGTGAAGCTGGTTACTCTTCGCAATAGGTAAATTCTGGCGAAAATAAACACAAAAAATTCCAAAAACACTGTTCCTAATTCGCTTTCTAGAACGGTCTCTACATCTCGTCCACGAGTTGTTATCGAGGTACCAAACGTTGAGTTTTGAATTTATCTGCAGAAGAATGTGGCATATTGCCAAACTGAAGGTGAGTATTGCCGTAAGGTCACTGTGCTAACATTCAAGTGCCAACTTAAAAAAAATGTCTGTATATACCAATTTTGTAAGATATTTATAAAATTGCCTATTGATTTTTAGGTGTATCCAATTTCTTGGGTCAGCAAAGTATCTCTGTTTACAGAATTTTCAGATCAACCTTCAAGATAAACTTCCTTTCTTTAGTGCTCAGGAACGCGGAGAGGCCGTGCATTCCAACCTCGCATCCGTCTTTTGAGCTAATCCCAGTTGCAAATCCAGTAATTTCGATGCAAGGTCGGTGTTGTAATAATTGCAGAAAATTTTGACTAATGACGAACGGACGAACGCTAATAAAATATAAATAAATAACCAATGCATTAATTTTATTCAACATACTACTATATCCGGTGCTTCAGGGGATGGAACTTTTTATTACAACCTCCTTGATTCCTATCGGTAGCAAATGTAAGTCCTCGTTCGGCCGAGCTTGGGTACCTAAATGCAGCGACGTTACAAGATGTAAAGACCAGCCAGCCAGCATCGGCTTTTCGTCTATATATTGTGCGTAGTAGTCCAGTGTCGAGGTTATTTAGAGGTGTGCTAAACATATTGAGACAGTATTTCACTCCAGGCCTCAGCCTACAACTTTATAAGGCGCAGGTTCGGCCGCATATGGAATATTTTTCTTATCTCTATGGACACCCCAGGAGCAGCTTCTCCCTCTAGACCGCATTCAACGGAGAGACAAATATTCGACTGCTAGGATATTTCTGGGTAGAGGGTGGGTGGTGGGTAGAGGTAGACTCCAACGTAAAAGGACGGCAACGAAAGTTATGATCGATATTACTATTTCCCAATAAAATGAATTTGAACTGCCTGTTTGTCTAGTAGTTCGTGAGTGAAAATTTGTGTGAACACATAGTTGTGTTCTTTGTGTTGGTTAATGTTTGTAACACTCAACCCCGCCAAACAGGGTTATTCCTAATGCGATAGTTCTTTTTTAAAACAAAAACAAAAAATAAAACAGGTTGCAATATGCAAATAAAACACATATTTTATAAACCACATATTTTTATAAACTTTAATTTATGACATTACTATAAGAATTAATTATAAATAGTACAAAGTTCTGTTATGTTTATTTACATCGATTTAATTATGTAAGATTAAGATACTTTTTTCCCTTGCAATGTATTTATCTATAAAGTGCACTAAGCATACAAAAAGTGCAACTAAAAATATACGTCACTGACAAAGAGGTCAATGACACGGGCTTACTATTGCAACCGTATCGTCCGACTAACTTCATTTTACTTGACTACGAGATGGTTCCTGTGTCGTTTTAAGTTTAAAAGAGCTATATCTGCTAGAGCCTGTGATAATACTGCGGCCACACATTCGACGAGTAGCGAGGGATGGAGCAAGGACAATGTGCTTGACGTAGTGGGATTAAGTAATGTGTGATAGGGTTCATTGGTGCCAACCTACCGCTTTATGCACCATAGTTCGCACAATTTTTGTGCGTTTCACTAACTTCTTACTCATTTAAACTAAATACGACATCGAACACAAAGTCTCAAAGACTTGGTGTTCACTGTCGTATTTTGTTCAACTGATTAAGTAGTTATGGAAGCGCACAACAATAGAGCGAGTTATGGTGTATAAGGCGGTAGGTCGGTAATGTCTTATATACTTTCTATGATATGTACACATGTACTTAATGTTTACGAAAACACATGATGTTGAAGATTACGAAAACAAAAATGGTAACCATAAGAAACCACTCCATTCTGCGGTTGGCACTGTAACTACGACAATATTTAAACTACTTCTTGTAAGGAAGCATAAATATAGCATATAGCTGATTGAGTAGAAGACTCATCTCTATGACCGGTGTGACCGAAGGCGCATCTGTTGGGGTTTCAGGCGTAGCCAAGCTCTTATTTGTATGCTCTTGGGTGGTGTTATATGGCGTGGTATAAAGTGAGAGGTCCCATTAGAGTATTAAGTCCTCAGCGACTGAGGAGCTTCAGTGTGCTACATTTTGCTAAATGTTTGAATGTCTCTTATCATCTAGCGAGAATTCTGATGAACACCTGTTGTAACTCTTTTTCTGTTGGCTCGGTTTAGGTTAAATTTTTCGAGATTATGATGTAGACAATTGATTTACCTATTCAACAACCAGTTGTACTAATATCAACTTAGAATTATTTAGTTGTTAACGAGCACGTTATGTCATCATAGACAGCATCCGTTTGATATCTTTGTCTTATCGCAGCTTTTGTTTTTGGTCTCACAATCGCCGGACTTTCAAACAGCGTCCCCTACTCAAGACCATTGGGCTGTATCGGTTCTTTATCTTTTCTTTCGAGAACGATGGTTTGCGTATGGGAATGTGAGCCTTTGCTGAAAATAGAACTATCTAAATAGCTAACAGTAACACAAGCATTATCAGTCAACTGATATGCTTGTGGTACTTTTGGGTAGTAGTATATATCGGTATTTAACTCAACTTGAAAGCAGATTATATAAATCAAACCTGTGGCTGAGATGTTAGTGTGAAATAGTTTGATTTCTTAGCTGGTCGCCGGAGTTCCTCGCCGCTCGCTCTGATTTGGACGCATTATTGATGGGCCTATTATTCATTTAAAATTGAAATTATTTTATTACCATATTCTTAGGTCGAGCAGAAGGATGACCGCTCAGAGCAAGTTCGCACAGGTCAGTTTCTATTCAACTACTCATCGCTGTGGCTAAGCCCAGCAATAATGCGTCCACATCAGAGAGGCAAGGAACAAGCATATCACTTGACTGATAATGCTTGTGCTACTTTTAGCTTTATTGACAGTTTTATTACACATATGCAGCCCAACATCCTCGTAAAGAGACTACGAGGCAGACATTTAACAAGAGATAAAGTTAGGAGACAGCCCAAAAGTCGAAATAAGGAACGTGATTAGAAAGTCACAGCGATTGTGAAACCAAAACCAAGAGCTGCGAAAAGTCCCAAAGTTGTCAAACCGATGCTGCATATGATGACATTACGTTCGCAAACAAAGAAGCAATCCTAAGTTTATATCTTGTACATCTGATTGTGGAAAAGAAAAATAAATTGTCTACTCCACTATCTCGAAAAATTCAAGCCCCTCAACCGAGCCAACAGAAAAAGAGTAATAGTAAGAACAGGTGTTCATCAGAATTCTCGCTAGATGATAACAGGAGATTCACACATTTAGCAAAATGTAGCACACTGAAACTCCTCCAGCACCGAGGACTAATACTCCAATGGGACCTCCCATTTTATACCACGCCATATGACACCACCTAGTAGTATAGAAATAATGAGCTTAGCTACGACCGAAACCCCAACAATTACGCCTTCGGGTGTGACTTACAGAGATAGAATCTTCTAATCAATCAGGTATATTCTATGTTGATGTTTCACTACTAAAATTATTCAAGTATTGACGTAGTTTTAGTGCCATCCGCACAAAAGGGTAGTTTCTTATGGTTCCCATTTTTGTTTTCGTAATCTTCAATATCATATGTTTAAGCAAACATTAAGTACATATGTACGTGTCATATAAACTACATAAGACATTACAGACAAACTGTAGCGACGGATATTTAAACCAAAAAAATACAAGTTAAACTACGACTAATATTACAAGATGAATGAAAGAAGATTGACAAAAGGTATTTATATGGCAGATGTAAATGGAGTTGTCGGAAGAGGAAGACCTAGGCGAATGTTCTTGGACCAAGTTCAAGACAATCTAGGCAAAGGCCAGGTCAAAAGTACCTTTAATCGACGAGTCTGTATGCGGAACGAAATGTAAGTTGAAGAAGCGAGAAAGGTATGCCCGACTCATAGCAAATGGAAGGAAGTGATCTCTGCCTACTCCTATAGGAAAGAGACGTGATATTATGTATGTATCTATGTATGAAGCTTGTGTTACTCAGTGTGGAAATCAAACGAAATCATGATCTAATGTCTAAGTATGAAGCGGCTACACTAAATCTCTTCATACTTCCCTCGCCACTATTTAAGTGTGTCGCCGAGGTATATAATAATAGATAATTTGGTAAGATATTAAATAAAATATTTGACACATTATAAACCATAGAGAAAGAGATAAAAGGGTAAAATAAGTATGCACTATTATAAGAGGTTTTAATGACAAATGTCAAAAAATATACCGACGTTTAATATGCTTCAGTAACTTACGATTAGAGTTTTAGGTTGTTTTTTTTTTTTTCACGACCAACATGGCGATTATATTTTTATAATTGTTTCTTTCCTCTCGAAATACTTGACATAGCGGAATCTCTGCGTTGAATTTATACGCGAGAGTCCATATACATACAATTTATAGTAATAATAGTTTTAATTTTTACAAATTCGACTTTGGCGAAGTTGTGGCTACTCCACAAAGGCGATAATGAAAGAATTGAATAGAATTGAACTTAGTACATTGCACTTCTATGAAAGAAATTAAGAAAAAAATCCCTACAAATATAATAATGGGAAAACTTGAAAACGTTAAAGACTTGCAAAAAAAACTTCAGAATCTGCAGATTATAATATTGTAAGTAGCTAAATAAATTGACTGTTATAAAAGTTTTAATACATAATTTTTGTATATATTGAAAGTAGTCGTGGATCTCTTACATTAAATTTAATCAAAATGTATTTACTACAACACAAGTTATGCTATATTAATTCTTAGTACAACATAAAAAATTCTAAAAATTAAATTTAATAAATACATTTATTTGAACACAATACTGATAACTATGACTGTCACGTTTAACACAATGCAAAAAGGTCCAGATCTGTAACGGGTCATATATAACACACAACTTGTTTTTTAAAAATAGCTTTTTTATACAACTGTGATACACCAATACTTATTATTATGCTTTGAATAGGCAAATAAGATGAGTTGAAATTAAAACTCATGATGACCACATGTACATAAGACCTTTTTACATAAACATGGAGTTACTGTCCTAAATTGACTACGAAACTAGAAAGCCTTGAACTTTCTAGAATTCCAGTTAACTTTTTAGCTAATCTTGTCTGCTGTAAGGAGCCAGTCAACAATCGTTTGGTAATTTCGTTCTCTCCATTGAACATTAGATGATATCGTTTCTAGGACTTGCTGAACTGGCCGCCCCAGGTCGCTGCAGGATTCTGTTACGAACCTTTGTAACTGTAAGAAAAAAAAAACAATCGGCACTTTAGTACCTCATACATTTAACATTGACATTATTAGGAAGGTTGACCAACATGGCGATATTGTTTTTTTTTAATAGACTGTTGTTTCTCTCGAAATACTTGACTTTGGTGGAATTTCTGCGAATACACGCGAGAGAGAGTCCATAAACAACAAATAATAATAACATTTATCATTAAAAGTGACAATCAACGTCATTGTCATTTTTTGTTCAGACCTACTTCTCTACTTAAACATATTTTTTTTATAAAATTAATTATAAGAACTAGAGTTTGAATAGAAGGCTCGAACTTCCTGGTTGGAGCTTGTTTTAATTAGAGAATAACATTTTCGTTCAAGTCGCAGGCGAGTTGCTGCTTGTGGCGTGGTAGGGGACGACGAGGGGTGAGTCAAATCAGAAAAAAATGGAGTAAATCAAATGCGAATTTACTGTCCAACTTGACAGTAACTTGACTAGGCCAGTGCTGGCACACACTATGTAGCCAAGCCTACAGGCTAGCACGCATATACTCGTTATACTCGCTGTCGTTAAGGTATATACGCACAAGGTACGTAACCCATACATTTTTTAGAGTTTATTTACAACACTTAGTGATTTAGTTTATAATAATATAATAAATAATCACATACATAATCGAACTATAAATAAATAAAACTAAAAACGAACAATTTAAGATAACACACGTATAAAGGTGGCATAAGGCCGTGAATAACTTTGTTTTTTATCAATTTTTATCTTGATTACTTTCAAAGTCACGTCTACACTGCCCTTGACATTGTTTGCTTTTCGTATAAGAGTAATTGGTACTTAATGAATATATTAATTAAATTATATAATATTGGATGAGATTGGGAGCACAAGCCATAGCTCAAGCAATTCAGAGTCGCAACTCTGAACTGGCTGGTTTACGGTACTCCGAGTCCTCTTACTACAGTCAACTATATATAGCCCTCTGAATAAGCAATAAGCAATATCCCTGTTCTTACCATTCTATGCGTCGAGTAATTCTAAACCTTTGGGGATACAGTAGTTAGTGTATGTATGTATGTATGTGATTTAGATTTTGTTTATCACAAACAACACAACACAAGCTTTCGTATGTGTGTAATCCATAATGTACAAGTTAGTGAATAATACCTCAAGCAGTTTAGAGCCCCACATATCATGTTCCTCGCATGGACTGATACCGAAAAGTTCGTAGTTTGTAGAGCCATGTTTAGGTACGCATAGGCCAGCTGGAAAGGTGTAATACCACGGTCTCACAGAAAACTGGTGTTCCCTCCACTCCTTCCCATCTCCTCACCCCAACTCTCCTCTTTCCTCTCCCCGCGACCCCCACCATTCATCACGTCATTCGTCTGTCCCCTATATTATATAAAATAATAATAATAATAGCAATACCTCTTCATATTCGTGTGCTTGATTCAACCTTCTAGTCACCACTTTCAGTATCAGGTTTAAAGTTGACAAAGATCCCACACTGAAACAAATATTACTATTATATGATTTAAGCACAAAGATTCTTTATACATCTTTATATTTTTAAAAGACAACTCCTTCATTCAAAATGATTCCTGTGTAACAAGGGACTTGACAATAATATAAACAACAGACACAAAGCACACCCAGAGTCGGGACAGCTATTTATGGTTCACACATTTTGTTCGTGAGGGACTCGAAACTACGACCTCTTGATGGTCAACAAACTGTGTTACTTGTTCTACATTTGCAATCATAACATTACATTGTCTTAATTCTTCTCAAAACTGTCACCATAACTTTCGTTTTAATGGCATTTACCTTCATATATTTATATTTAAAAGCCTCATGCTTTCTACTACTACTATATTATCTGAAAGTGCGCTCATGAGCGAGTACAATTGGATCATTAATATATAGGACGCACTTTACACGTAACCCTTCCATGTCCAATCCATATTCAGTTTCTTTTATTACACTCATGCAGCTATCCATGATCAGGTTGTGCAGTCAAGGGCCAGCTACACATCCTTGTGTTACTCCTCCTGAGATATCGAACTAGTCTGTGTACGCACCATTCATTCTAACACAGGCTCTGGAGTCCTTATATAAAGACTTCAGAGCACATATTAGGTAACTGTCCACCCCATACATGGATAGTACCTTCCACAACTCATTCCTGTTCACCTTATCATAAGCCTTTTCCAGATCTATCTAGCTTTGGTATAGGCATAGGGCTCCGATCGGTCCGGTCCTCCTTCTACTGGTTCTTTTACTGACAAAGGCAATTCTCTTATTGTTCTATTCTGGTACTCAAATAATTTTTGTATATCTTTTTGGTCCAGTTCCTATACTACTGGTCCTATACTAAGCCCACGGTAAGCTCTAGTATCTATCACTGTAGTCTTTATCCTTTCGTCAATAATTAGAAAATCAATTATGCTCTTTCTTATTTCATTTCCAATCTTTCTCTGCCATAATATATATATATAGGCAGGCAGGCACGCACACACGTACATTCATGCTAGCACACTTTTCTGCTGTAACAGGATCTTGACTTTCTTATAATAATATAAAAATTGTATTTATGTGGTTTACATTTAATTTGTGATATTAATACTTAAGGACTGTTGTTAACCCTAATATATAAAAATAAAAAAAAACAAGTGTACCATTCTCATTCACTCCCTCATCTCCAAATGCCCCGAGAACGCTCTCATACCCATCTCTTTTCTCTCAAACCCTCGCATTGAAATAGCCTAGCACGACTATTCGTTCAATCTTCGTATGCATAAAAAAAAAACTCGCAGTTGCTCTCCGAATTATTTTCCGTAGCATACACATCTAAGAAATATAGGTGTCATTCTAACATTAAGGCGGACCCATAAAAGACGAGCTAACACACTCATTCTCTCAACTCCAACATTCGCTGGGAAAGGATGATACCTACAGCGTGTTCATAGTCGGAAACACCCAACCTGATATCCGTGAACGGGCAGTGTGTCTCTTTCCTTTTGCGCTTCGTCTCATTTACACATAAAATATCTATTTTTATCTCATTCATCAAGTCGAAAACAAACAAACTGACAAGTTTGTTGTCCTCTTTTCGCCTCCCGAGAACGTTAGACGTGACGCCTCTCGACACAAACTTGCTCCCCCCAGATACTCATGCAGATGATAGAGGGGATTCTCAGGATCTTCAGGTACATCCCTGGGGTAGGTACTTGTGCATTTGAATTTGTGTCCATTTATCCTGTTGCATTTTATTTATTGCACTTATTGCATGCCGGCATGGACTGTGTATAATATGTCCGATATAAAACAGTCCGAATCCCGCAGTCGCCTTTTACGACATCCACTGGAAGATATGATGGCTTATTTTTACTCCGCCAAGAACCACAAGGCAACGAAAATTTTTAAATATTATATTTGTCATTTGCATGGCATACTATTGCGGCCTTGAGTTGGCGGTGAAACCGCTCGACGAGACCGTTGCAAGCCGGGTGGTAGGCTGTAGTTCGTTTATGTTCGAACCCGGCCAATTTTGATAGGCTTTGGAATAACGCCGACTCGAATTGTCGTCCACGGTCAGTTATGATATCCGTTGGACAACCGAATCGACATATCCATGTGGACAATAAGGCGTTTGCCACGGTTTCAGCCAAGATGTTCTGTATTGGAACACATTCTACCCATCGGCTAAAACGGTCTACAGCTGTCAAGCAATACCGAAATCCGTCCGACATAGGCAGTGGTCCTACCAGATCGATATGGACTTGTTTAAAACGCGCTTTTGGTATATTAAATGTGCCATGGGGTGCGCTCACGTGGCGATGAATTTTTGACCTTTGGCACTGTATACAAGTGCGCGCCCAGTACCTACAATCCTTCCTCACACCCGGCCAGACAAAACGCTCGGCTACAATTTTCGCCGATACGTTAGCACCAGGGTGACTAAGAGAATGCAGGCTGTCAAACACCTGTTTCCGGAAGGGTAGTGGGACGTAAGGCCTGGAAGATGAGTTACTGACGTCGCAGTATAACGGAACAGAACTTCCAGGGACTTGGAACTTCTCCAAACGCAATGAGGACCCTTCTGATAACAGAGTCTGCAGTTCGGAGTCAGATTCTTGGCCTCGAGCTAAAGTCTCGAGGTTTACGGGTGCTTCTAGTGACTCTATTCGCGACAGACTGTCGGCAACAACGTTGGACTTTCCAGAAATATGCCGAATGTCCGTCGTAAACTGAGAGATAAAATCTAAATGTCTATACTGACGTGGCGAACAGTTAGTTTTCCGTTCATGAAAAGCAAAACTTATCGGCTTGTGGTCAGTATAGACTGTAAAGTGTCTTGCTTCAAGCATGTGCCTAAAGTATTTTATGGCCTCGTAAATGGCAAGAAGCTCCCTATCGTACGGTGAATATTTAGTTTGCGACGGACTAAGCTTCCTGGAGAAGAAGGCCAACGGTTGCCAGGCGCTGTTCTTGAATTGCTGCAGGACAGCCCCGAGCGCCTTATCGGAAGCGTCGGTAACCACGGCAAGTTTAGTATCGCAGTCTGGATGTGCTAACAAGGCTGCCTTGGAGAGACTGGACTTGCAGGCTTCGAACGCGGCCAAAGTTTCACCGGTGAGGCTTATTGGCTGCGATCCTTTCGCCGAACCCGTCAATAAAGCGTGCAATGGAGCTTGAATCTCGGCTGCACAAGGGAGAAATCTCCTGTAAAAATTTATCATGCCTAAGAAGGCCCTGAGCTGCCGCATATTCTTTGGGGGTGGGAAATCCTTTACTGCCTGCACCTTTGACTCTAGAGGCCTACAGCCATCCTTGGAAATGTGGTAACCTAAAAAGTCGACCTCACTGACGCCGAAAACGCACTTCGAAGTGTTCACCAGCATGCCGTACTGCTTCAGCCTGTTAAATACATCGCGCAAGTGCTGCTCATGATCTACGGGGCTTCGCGAAAATACCAAAAAATCGTCAAGGAAACAGTAGACGTTATCTAGTGTCCTGGTCATTTCATCCACAAAACGTTGAAAAGTTTGGCCCGCATTCCTAAGACCGAAAGTCATGAAAGGGAATTCATATAACCCGAATGGCGTCGTGATGGCTGTCTTCGGAATATCCGCGGGACTGACAGGTATTTGATTGTAAGCCTTTTCGAGGTCTAATTTCGAAAAGATAGTACATCCAGACAAACTGTGGGTAAAATCATGGATGTGCTTAATTGGATACCTGTCAGGTACGGTACGGGCGTTCAATTTGCGGTAATCGCCGCAGGGACGCCAACCATTGTCCTTCTTCGGGGCCAAATGCAACGGAGATGACCATGGGCTCTGAGAAGGCCTAGCCGTTCCACAAGATAGCATAGCCTGAAACTCCTGCCTCGCGACCCTGAGCTTGTCCGGAGCCAGACGACGTGGAGGCGAAGCAACTGGAGGTCCTGGAGTAGTAATAATATGGTGTACAGTGTTGTGTGGTGGTGGTATAGTATGATGTGTACCAGCTGGTCGAGTAATATCGGGGAACTCGTTGAGAATTTTGTGGTACTGAGTCTCGCCAGTTATCACTTTGATCGAGGATACATTAGATCGTGCTACTGTAGCAACAGCTGTAACAGAAGTTAAATTATCTATTAAACGCTTAGTGCGTACGTCAACAGCTAAATTATAATAATTTAAAAAATCTACGCCTATAATAGGTTTCATTACATCCGCGACAACAAAACGCCATACGAAACTTCTACGTAAGCCAAAATCTAAATCTAAATTTACATAACCATATGTAGAAATATTAGATCCGTTCGCAGCACACAAAGTATAGTCCGTACGGGAACGACGTTCACGCAGCGCAGATTTCGGGAAGACACACAGATCGCTTCCAGTGTCGATCAGGAATTGCGTCTTCGAAGAACGGTCCGTGACAAAAAGGCGACCAGCGGCGTATGAAGGGCAATCGTCAGTCGCCATTACCGACCGCCCTTGGAGTTTCCCGCCTTGTAGTCGCAAGGCCGGATGCACTTAGCTGCTTTTTCGCCGAAGTTGCTGTGGTACCAACACAGCGGAAACTTTTGGTAGTTAGATTGTGACCGCTGCCTAGACCTGCCACGAGTGTCGCATGAAGTACGCGTTCGGGATCTGCTCCTATTCTTACTTCCATCCATCTTCAATTTCTGCAGCTCCTTCCGCAGTTCAGCTACTTCCTTAACCAGGTCATTCACTACGGACCCTGGGACATTCTCCATGGCCGCAACTTTGGGCGTTGAAGAGGCGAGGTCATTTACACGGTCAGCTAAGTCTGCTAAGTCTTCTAGCGAAGCGGTAGTTGGCTGTCCCGCGAGCACGGTCTGTACGCCGTGTGGAAGTCGACTGATCCACATCGTCCTCAGGAAGTCGTCCGGAACGTTAGCTCCTGCTAAGCTACGCAGGTGGCGGAGAAACTGGGAGGGCTTACGATCACCGAGTTCCTCATGCATCAATAGCTGCTTGAGTTTGTTCTCCTTGGAAGCACTCAGGCGCTTAATAAGTTCGGACTTAAGCTTTTCATATTTATTCGTCGCAGGGGGGTTGACTATAATGTCCTTCACCTCCCTGGAGTGTTGGTTGTCGAGGTGCCCGATGACATAATTGAATTTGGTGATGTCGCTTGTGATGCCAGATATCATAAATTGGCCCTCAACTTGCGCGAACCAAATGTCCGGTTCTTCAGGCCAAAATGGTGGTACTCTGACACCGACTCTAAAAACATCGACATTTTCCCTCGACACGTTCACATCACTAGTAGCAGGGCGTGGCACAGTACCTTGTGCGTCTTCAAAATCCTTATCAATGTTCGGCATAGCGGGGTCACCAGTGTAAGCGTGGTAGGTACAGGTAAGAGTAAATAAAAGATAGACCACTCACTTGATACGTTATAATCCCAAAGCTTATTAGCGAAGCGGGTATAATCCGTACGCAGCGGATATAAGGTACAGCACAAGATATAGTAACGAGAGTTTATAGTAAAAGTACAGAATAGAAAGTTCACAGCGTAGAATAGGAAACACAGCACAGAAGTAAAAGTCTATAGAAGGAGTTATAAGCACAGAAACTAATGATTACTAGTGAGAGTACAGCGAGAACGGTAAATAAGAAGCAAAAGCAAGCATACGTCACGCGCGTCGCGAGGACTAACATTGACTGTTTTGACCTCTGCGCCGGAGTTCGGCCGATGCATCGCCCGGTGTACATAACGGGTTACGTGCTGCGTTCGGACTAGGGTAGGTATGCAGTCGATATCGAGTGATCGATATTTAACTGACATTCCGGTACGCATCAATGTACATGTGATTACTATACGTGATATAAGTGATATAGGATATAGGATAATTAATGTAAATATTATAGTTATAGAAATGTATAAGCAATATATAAATATAGTCGTGTAGTAACAATAGAGAAGTGTAAATATTGTATAATAAGTAAAGTATTATGAAGAACTATTAAGATGTGGGGGAGACCCCTACATAGTAAATATTGAAGAAAAATGAAATTTGTAAAATGACAGATAGAGTACCCGCATGGCCTGTAATTCCTTTTACTAGAAAGGGCCAGAAATAATTGCTAGCTAATTATATCCTCACTTTTAAACACACGATCAATACTTACAAAGATCTCAGCCTCTGCCAGTTAGCCCTTATGAAGTTGAAAGCTATGGGTTGCCCTATAGCAGTGTTTGCCACAGCAGAAAACACTCGCACTATATCCTGCTTACGAATACCACTGTCGTTGCGAAGTGACATCTCGAGATACCTGCGAAAAAAACATACCTACATCAATCTGCAAGGTAAAGACACTTGTTTTCTCTTTTTTTATTAATTATTTAACGAATTAAGGTCGAATTTCGAACTAGTCTTGTAAAACATTAATATATTATACTTCATATGACCATCCAGAGTCACAATTCTTCTCAACGGAGAGCGACTCGCATCATCGACTGCCAAGATATTTCTGATCGACTTGACACCTTGGCGTTGCGTAGAGATGTAGCTTCACTCTGCATCCTCTATCGCTTGTATCATGGGGAGTGTTCAGAGGAATTGTTCGGACTTATACCGGCTGCTGGTTTCCGCCATCGTCCTACGCGACAAAATATCCATCCCCATCACCTGGACGATTGGCACTCCACCACTGTGCGCTTCTCCAGAAGCTTTTTGCCTCGCACAACCAGCTTATGGAACAAATTGTCGCCTGCCGTATTTCCGAACCGATACGACCTTCAAACCTTCAAGAAGAGAGCGTACCTCTACCTAAAAGGCCGGCAACGCACTTGTGACTCTTGTGTTGCGGGTGTCCATGGGCGGCGGTAGTCACTTACCATCAGGTGACCCGTCTGCTCGTTTGCCCCCTATCGCATAAAAAAAAAAAAAAACAATTTAAAGGGTCTTCATTCTAACTATAACGATACTGAATATCTGTCGAAGTTATAATTATAATGGATTGTGGAATTTTAGATTGACGAATGTCAACGAGTGTGTGAATGTTGAACTGTCCCATATAATATGTCAATTATTGTAAAATGTTGAATCTGGAATGTGTAATACACATATTATTACCTATGCAGCAATGACGGGGATCGCGTGCATCCCAGTACAGAGAGGAGCCTATGACGTTCAGAAGGTGCAGTAGCGACTCGGAAACGGTCCCACGCAAAGGCCCATTCACGTGCACCGCCCGCTCGGACACCTACGCAGTAGACTATACCACGCAGATCTACATCGATCCTGCAACAAAATAAAGTTGTAGGTAAACGAGTTATACAGTAATAAAATATCACAACTCACAAGCAGAAAAAAATCTAAATACGCGTCATACCGCCACCATAATAATAAAAAAAAAGCATTAACCCGTGTCATTCTAACGACACACCATTTATCCGAATATGTTCGTGCATTAAAAAAGGCCTCACTAAGAAAGTAACTTAAAATACATGTAGTTACCTTATTTTATTATGATTTATGATGTTGAGTGAGTGATAACTATAATTTAGGATGGGAAATTAGCTAAGTATGGTGACATGCAATACTACACACTCAAGTTCAGTTTTTTAAATCCGTTTGTACTTACATACATACATAGTCTTAAACTGTCATGAAAACAATTAATTTAATTAAATTCAACTTAAATAACCTAAATCTTCATTGGTTATCATCAATAACTTGGTTCTATAACTGAACGACGACTTTTTAGTGGAATAGCGTTATGATAATAAGAAGTTGTTCCTATAATTATTAATGAATCCGTACGCAGCTAGCATATGCATGAAAATTGTGCCTACAAAAGCTATTACCTTTACAATATAAAAACTTTCAATGTCTTTCTTTCAATCTATATGAGTAATTTTTGCTTTTTAAATATTGACGGCATTTGAGTTACTAAACGTTTTAAAAATATAAATTGCTGTGGTTTCAAAACAATAAATATATATTAAATTTTCAATATTCATACAAAAACGATTTAGCTTCTGATGTTTTGAGAAATAGATTGACCCTAAAAAAAAAAATTACCATTAGCGGTTGCTTGTCAAAGATCGAGCTCAGCCGTCAAAGCCACGGGGCAGACGTTAAGTAGAGGGCAAATGGGTGGGCAACAAGTGAATATCATTGCTCATGGACACCTGGAACTCAAGAGTCGCAAGAAGGTAAAAGAGGAATGGGGCAAGGGGGAGGGGACAGAGGACAGGGGTTGGGCCCCTGATAACCTCACACTGACACACTGAAATAATTAAAACCTACAACGATTCCACTTACTCATTAAAGGCATCCGGGTTAGGAGCCAACATCCAATTAGTAAACATTCGTACGGCGTTCTCCAAACAGTCGGGGTGCTCGAAGTGGCAGGCTGACGCCAAGAGATCCACTCTATATTGTGACGTGATTACGCTTTCATTTGGATTAACTTTCCAACCAACTTCTTTCACTGCTTCGCTCAGAAGCCGAAGGACATAATGCTGAAACAATTAATGAAATATAAATAGGAGATCAAGTGACCTGAAAACGCTTACTACTGAGTTTGGAAACTCAGTTAATGACAAAGATGATGAAGATGACAAATTACGAAGTCACAAAATTTTATATTTTGGTTTGTTTTTGTGATCAGGGGTTGGCTATAATTTTCAGTTTTTCCTAGTTATAAACGGGATCGTGAAACCAACAAATAAAACTAAAAGCTCGATTATTCAAAGTCGCTGCAGATAAGACATGAATAGTAATTTTCAGAACAAGGAGTGACAAAATAAAAAAAAATCTCAAGTTAAAGTAATTTATAAACCTTAAATACACTTTCTGGAGAAATAATACATGTATCTTCAACAACAGTCAAGTCGAGAAGAGTTAGTACAAAATAGTTCTAGTATAGATTATTTCTTGAACAACTTCTTAGATTTGAGGGTTTTAGTCTTTACTTTAAAGATTCGTTTTTTATGTGTCGAAATTTGACATCTGAAGGTCATTGATTAGAGTTAATATTATATTAATCAATCTCTGTAGTATTTGCACGTGTATGATGTCGTACTTTCTAAATTATTAATTTTCACTTACAAGTGTAATACATTTTTTGGTATATCATAGACAATACCTTAATTGTACACCACTTTACAGTATCATATACAGGTACATGTATCAGAAAGTATGTAAATAAATAAATGTAAGGGCGGCCTTATTATTATAAGCTATTTCTACTAGGCAACCTTAACCGTGTGAACCAAATGATCCGGGTTATCATTATTATGAGGAAAATTATGTTTTGAATGATAACTCATACATGTATTTACCTACGAGAATGTTCACTTAGGGGTTTGCTAAGAGACTGTATATTTAGTTATTATTATAGTCATAGTATTAGTGCTATATATGTGCTATATTATTACTGCTATAATTATTTCCTTTTTAATCATTATCAGTAGTACCATAAACCTCGTTTGTACGGAATCAAAACCCCAAAAAAGAAAAAACGTTTTAGCCGTCGATGCTTTGTCGATTTCGATTTTCAAATTTTAATATCAGTTAAGAAAACTTTTCCTTACTAAATTAACCTCCCTCTTATTCACCGCGGTTATTTATATTTTAGTCATCACCTACTAGTCTATTGGTGTATGAAATGAAAATAGTAGTAACGTAAACATTTAAAATAATTAATGACTTGCAATTACCTACTTTCAATTTATTATGATACGACTAGCTCCATCTATCGGTGGAACCTAAACAATTAAACTTTTAATGATATTAATAATTGTAATATGATGTTATTAGTGTCTCTGTAGGGTTTCATTATTGGTATTTTAACAGGGTCAATGATCTGGGACACTATTAATTTAAGAATATTATTGCGGACGCCAACGTGACATACGCCAACTGTATATTTTATATTATATAACATTTATTATTATTTTTATTCCATTTCATGTAATGATAAGAAAAAAATGTATGAACTGAAACTAAAAGGGACAGTTTTAAATATGTAGAATTCATTTACAAAAATCAGTATCGCACTTTATACCAGCAAGTGAGTTGAAGTAATATACTTTTTTTTACATAAGAAAGCTCACTTGAGGCTTATTATAATGAACTAAGCCAATATACCTATGTTTTATTTGCACTTTATATACATATGATATTTGCTGTATTAGACGACTGCACAATAAGACTGTAGCTGCTTGCTCCTATACTTCAATATTGTATAGGTACTTCTGGATCATTGTCCTCCCCGACCATTGTGATCATCTCTTAGACATAAAAAAAAAGCTTATACGTGTGCAAATATTTTGTATTTATCGTTTTGTAATTATAATTAATCACATAAATAGTGTCGTTTTCATTTCGTTATCGTAGATTATAATCTAGTAAGTTTGCACACGATAATTCAAATATCTTTATGAATCTAATACCATAGCAACTATGATATATTTTTTATACTATAGGGGGACAGACGTACAGACGGGTCACCTGATGGTAAGTGACAACCGCCATCCATGGACACCTGCAACTCAAGAGTCGTAAGTGCGCTGCCCGCCTTTGAGGGTGATGAGGGATGTGGTGATGCCTTGAGGGGAAAGAAAAGAGGGAGGATGAGGAGACGCGAAAGAAGATAGTGGGGATGAGGAGAGGAAAGGGGATAGGGGAGTTGGGCCTCCGGAAACCTCACTCATTTCGGGGAAATGTAACGCAAGAGTTACTTCACAACCGGTTTTCTGTAAGGCCGTGGTATCGCATTGGTCGAGCCAGCCCATTAAATAAATCTACCTATCAAAAGACTAGGCATATATTAAATATTTGTCGTTTTCGCCGATCTCCGATGTTTACATACCTACACTCAAGATTCTTTACAGGGTAGGTAAGTATGTACGTTATGTTTATGTATGTGCTATTATACGTATGTATAGGTATAGGTTTGTATCGGAACTTCGCCTCTGCCTCTGTACAACTTTTGCGGAGGTTTATTTACGAATCATAGAACAATAACACGCGTGCAGCCACGACGACTCAGCTGTCCGGGCCCCCTCGGGCCCTCATTTCACCCGGTTTTTATATGGATGGAGGGGAAAACCCGTCCCGACCACCCGCAGCCACACTCAGGGCGGCATGAGGCCCTGGTAAGCGCGTCTCCGCCGCCCGGTTCGCCGGGCCCACTCCACCGCCTCCTTCTGTGAGATGACCTCCTCACAGAAGGCTGCGACCGCGGTAAAATTCCTACTACTGCCGACCATGGAGCGTATGATGGCCGGCAGTGATAGAGCCTCTCCAATGACTGCAGTGAGGGCCCGACGCTGCGCCGCCCAAGCGGGGCAATCCGCGAGCGTATGCTGGGCTGAGTCCTCACTACAGTCGCAGTGGTGACAGACGGGACTCAATTCTCTCCTAGCGACCGACTGCAGGTACCTTCCGAAGCAACCGTGTCCAGAAAGAACCTGCGTTAGTCGGAAAGAAAGGGTCCCGTGCTGCCGCCCTGCCCACTCGACTATGACCGGCTGGAGCGCCTCCACGGTGGCTAAGCCAGCACGTGGAGCCTCCCGCCGGGACGACCAAAGAGCCAGTGGCTCGGCGTGCGAACTCACACCACTCGCGTACCTCTTCGGACTTTAACCTCCGCCTCCGTTAACCTAAGTAAAACTTCGCCTCCGCATCCGCCTCCGCCTCTGATAAGAAGGCCTGAGTTTGTACTTATTTGGTATTGTATTGTATAGGTATATTCAGTTTGTTGTACAGAGTAAGTATATATTTATTTATGTTCATTAGGAATAGTTTTCAAATAAAAATGCACCTTTGACTACCACAATCTCTCCGCACCATTTTTGTCGGCCGCCATTTGTACTTTATCTTCTGACACATTTACCTATGTATATAGATCGAGCTTCTGCATCGAGTGTCTTTCCTATGCAAGTGACTCAAACTGATTGTTGCTGAGAAGTCCGATCCCCAACATAATTAGTTTACACTATAGTATTAGCATTATATACATTGGACCTACCTAGAGCTGCTTTCATTTAAATATTATACAAAAAATACGGGGACCTACAAACTACTTTCCCTTAATAATTGAAACAAAAATTATGTCGAATTTAAATCTAATCTGAAGCATTTATCGAACAAGAGATAATACCAGCCGTCATTCAACCGGTTTAACATTATATTTTAATAATTGCTATAACAATTACTCATAATTGGAATTGTAGTACCAAAATAAGACTTAAGTACTTACTCTGTGATTTTCTTTTCACAAAATATGTAGGGTAGGCGTTATTAAAGCCTAGATTTTGCCGATTAAAGTTTAGTCATATTAACGTACTAGGAGCAAGCCTAATGCCATCATCCGGAAGGGGCGGGAGGAATCGAGGATATGAAAGGAAGGAAATGAATATTGTTTGTACAGATGAATTGAGGAGTATAAGCAATAGGTCAAGGAAGTCAGGGTCGCATACCTACAACTCGAACTAGATGGTTCCGGGAACTCCGAGCCCTCCAAGTGTCTAGTCGATCGCTCTTTTAAATGTACTGAGTCAACTAACAAATTTCGTTTAACGCACTTTTTAGTATACTAACAACAATTACATCAGTTCCTCTCTACCTGTGTAAAAAAAATATGATATTCCTCACATAAAGAACTGAAATAAACGGCGAATAATGGATCAATTATATGATTAATTAATTTAGCATATTAAAACAACTTAAAAAAAAGGCCGAATACTGGATCAAATTAAAACACTGAGTCAAATTTACTTAGTATACGCGGGACACGAATGTGGCGATTTTAGTACAAGTTGATAGTTGTAGAATTGTGGTACTGACAGTCTCTTTATCTAAACGGATAAATATTGTTAATAAATATAACTCTAATCTGGGTCAGGAAATTTTTTAATGGCCCTTATCACGAGAAAGTAACACATCACAACTAGCTTCATATAACTATTACATGTTCGAAATATCAAGAACATCACTTGACGTTAGGGAGCTACTCCAGCATAAGCTTATGCTGTATAAACTTTTAACGTGTAACAGGACTACACGTGCTGGCCTGAGGAGTCACCATTTGCGAGTCGAAGATATGCGATCCCGAACGAAACGGTTTGGCTCTTCTTTCCTGTGCCGATCAGTGAAAGCCTGCAATTCCCTACCAGCGCACGTGTTTCCTTCCCAATTTGATCCCGGGTCTTTTAAGCGGGGCGTGAAAAAGCATCTCACCAGGCCGCCATAGTGAGGGTCACCATGCTGCATTGACTAGACATGCAATGAGGATGGTGACCACCACTCTTGGACTCCATTTATTGCTTACCATCAGGCAAAGTGGAGTCATTATGGTAGGCTTACAAAAAAAAAAAAAAAAACATTCTTACAAAGCTTATTTTTTTAACACAGATTTAACCTTTATAGTATAGGTCCTTTAGAGGACCCTTTTATGTATCTAATTCCGGAGTCTACCTCCGGGATTGGAACATTAAAAATATGCTTGAAATTTGAATGTGTTAGGAGGTAGACAGAGTTGTATAAAACAATAAGAATTTGGTCTAATCCCTCGCAAGCCTATTGCCGTCAACCGTGCAACTTACTGTCTGATGGATATTAGACAGTATTCAGACGACACCCACGGGAAGAGATGGAGTAACTCTATTCTACTCCACTGAGAACCACACAGCATTTTCTAAATTAATGGTAATGTAATAATTACTATATTTAAATGTCGCTCTCTCATCATTTCATGCAATTATTGATATATACCTAGCTAGCACTAGCAGTAGTTTAGGATAGGTACTATTTTTAACCAGTTTTGTATAATACTTTGTAGAGTAGTGGCATCTAGTGACGGGGTATTGGAAACCACTTTTATTTTCTAATGTTCTGTATAAATTTAAATGCTGTAGCGCCATCTAGTAAAGTAATAATGAAATTAACAGAGAAACTTACCCCATACTCCAAATAATGTGCTCCTTTTGAAAGCATTGTATCGATGTATCCTAAAGCTGACAATCCTGCCTTCCAAGGCACGTAACTCCTCTCATGAGCAAGGTAACTGGTGACATCTAATGCAGTACCATAGTCCAATCTGCCAGTGAGGGCCAGATTCATAGCATCGTCGACCATTTGAGCTCGGTTAATGATATGAATATCTTGGAAATGGCTGGGATCTTTCAGAATCTTAATAAGATATTCCCAGTTTTTCTTGTCATAGTTAACACGATAGAAACCTGTAAATTGTATAGTTTTTATATCATGAAGATGTAAAATGAATTGAAATATTTATAAATCAATCTAAAACCTTTTCGCTATGAAGGCACTAACTTCCTAGAGTAATGACTTTAATCTTTATTTATCTCTTTAATCTTTAGCGAATGGAACAACTAAAAAAGTATGGAATATCGTAAATTCTTGCCCAGTTAATAATTTCATTTCTACTACTAGAAAAAGGACATCGATTACATTAGAAATATATATTGTTATAAGTCTATATCAATAGAACATATATCTATATTAACAATTTACACAAAATTCAGATACCAATGTGGACGAAGATGATGTTCACAACTCTATATACATATCGGAATATTAGCTTTAGCGAAACTTTTAATCAATCAAGAAGTAACGTTGTCAC
Organism: Tyria jacobaeae; assembly: GCA_947561695.1. Taxonomy (NCBI): domain Eukaryota; kingdom Metazoa; phylum Arthropoda; class Insecta; order Lepidoptera; family Erebidae; genus Tyria; species Tyria jacobaeae. The sequence continues at coordinate 18,791,958 of OX387211.1, read as the reverse complement.
TAACAATAAAAATATAAGCACAATTCTAATTTACTTACCTGTTTGCTGAACATTAGTGATAAACCAATCATCTTTCTTCATGGCGATGTTGTTGACCTTCAATGTTTTTTCTCCTTTTAACCAAAGTTTTGGGCTGGTGGATATAAAGTCCTTCTCTGACGCGGTCGTATATGAAACTGGGATCCACCATAATGGAGATTTTTGACTTACAAAAGTATCGTTGATCAAGACAAACCGTTCCTATAAACATAAAAATGAATTGTAGTTAGTATATAACATAACTACTGCTAGAGGGACCAAAGTGTGACTGGCAGAATGTGAGTGCTTAATACAAATCTGCCTACCCCTCCCTTCATACATACGCTTACGATACCATCGTAAGCGTATGTATGAAGGGAGGGAATGCTTACACGGATGGATTGGGAAGTGTAAGCAATAGGTCAATGACGTTGGAGTCGCATACCCATCCGAACGCCCTACCCAAATTACTTCAGAACCCACAATTAACTAGTTATATTAGCCATAGCCATGCTTAGGCCCGAATCATATAATCACATGGAATCACAGAAAACCGGTTGTGAAGTAACGCTTGCGTTACATTTCCCCGAAATGAGTGAGGTTTCTGGAGGCCCATCTCCCCCACTCCTCTCCCCTAATTCCTCCTCATCCCCCCTCTCTTATTTCCACTCTCTGCATCCCTCTATCCTTCATCACCCTCAAAGACAGGCAGCGCACTTACGACTCTCGAGTTGCAGGTATTCATGGACGCCGGTTATCGTTCACCATCAGGTGACCTGTCTGTTTGTCTGTCCCCCTACAAATTCCTTCCTTCATCTCAAAAGTTGTTATACATAGTATATTAAGTGCATTGATGGAGCAGCGGTTTAAGTGGTTACCTCGCCACCACGCTGAAGCCCAGTGTTGTTTGATTCGATCCCCGCAGGGACTACACTTTGTGTAATCCTCAAATTATTTTTCCGAGTGTAAGTGTTCTTTGTGTCCGTTGTTTGAATGTTTGTAAACCCTTGCGACACAGGAATAAGTCCTAGTGTGGGAGTTGTTTTCTTTTTAAATCATCTCGCTTAGCTAAAATCTAACATAATCAATTCACAATTATCAGATATTTAAAATATATTTGTTCTATTTGTAATCATTTCTTAAAATCTTAAAACATTGTCAATTGTAATTAGATACTTCATTATCATTGCACAATTAACCTATTTAATGTACCTACATGTATAGACGTAGTTATCTATACAATAATAATATATCACTATTAACAGTATCAGGTAATGACGCAAAGAGAATAGAAGGATTTGTAGGTACTAATAACAGTAATCTTTATAGTCGTATAAATACCTACTTGTATCAAATTATCTGGATGTAGAATACTGGCACGTGTCTTGCGGTTAAACGGTGTGTAAATAAATTGCACCCGTTTAGTATAAAATTGACACGTTTCGTCTTCATTTTATGATATACGTACATACTCGTACATGCGCTCATGCGTAAAGAGGAGAGGAGCAATAAACACTCACGTTAGGGCAATTAGAATTTGGTCCCACTAACGGAACAGGGGGGCAAGCATATGCCGTTAACCAGACCCTGTATGGCTATAAACATACTGTGTGATAGATAACAACACAGGGAACAGATGGGGTGCCCTATTCACTCCACCGTGATGTTCAAAGTCCCGTTGAGGTCATAAGGGAAGTCCTCTGATATAACAATATCTATATGAATAGTTTATACTTCTATAGGTGAGTTCTTGTCCTTAAAATATATTGCATCATTCTATGAAATAGTTCTACTCAGCGGCTAAATGTTTGCAGGTACTTGTATAATAATAAAATTATAAAATTTATTATCATCATTGCAATCGGGACACTTCATAAAATATTACTATAATATAGAATATCTTTATAATGACAAAAGATGCCGAGTGCACATGAACTTAAAGAAAATAAGTCTTCTAAAAAGTTTAGTAACGCCATCTAGTGGCCACTATAGGACAAGATGCGGTTCAAGGTTTCTAGAACACCGCTAGTTGTTTAAGTACGATTGATGAGATAGTACGAAATGTATTATAATAAAATCATTATTTGTAAAATCTTATCTTTATCCTTTTATTCGGTAAAATCTTTATACTCAAAAACAAAAGGCGCTTTATGTATAGAAAGGCTTATCGAACACATAACATGCCTAATTAAAAAATAAATATAATTTATATAATATATTTGCCGTGTGGTTTTAGGCATGCATTTCCCCGAAATTAGTGAGGTTTCCGGAGACCCAATTCCATCTCTCCTTTCTCCCCACCCTTGTCCCCTCTTCCATTTTCCCATATCCTTATCCCCTTCACTTCTTTCCCCTCCCCTCATTCCCCATCACCCTCAAAGGCGGGCAGCGCACTTACGACTCTCGAGTTGCAGGTGTCTATGGACGGCGGTTGTCACTTACCATCAGATGACCCGTCTGTTGCCTGTCCCCCAATAATATAAAAAAAAACGAAAAAAAAAAAAAGGGTATTGGACTGTTATCTATCCGATAGTATGTATTGTATGCTCCAAATTACTGAAGTAGAACTATAGTTAGAAGTTGCATAACGTGGGCGTTGCGCTTCTGCTTACCCTTTTGAGAATATGTTCGTGTGTACATGTTTACTATAATTTAAAGACAATCTCTTCATGTTGAAATGAGCTTAAAAACAATCATTCTTTATACACTTAAATAACTACTTTTAGGAAGGACTTTGAAGATCTTGTATGATCTTGTTTTGATCAATAATAATAACTTAAAAAATTATCAAAATGCGATAACGAACACAACAGATGATTACTTGTGTAAACAGCACGCTCCCATTTTCATAATTTCGTGTAACAGTAAGCACTGGGAAGCCAGTCTGCAGGGTCCAAGAGTCCATGACCACAGCCACATCAGCGTCAAAATCTCCCGACTTCCTCGCTGCGGTAGTTAAAGCGCTCCACAAATCACGCTGTTCTGCGTTCCCATACATTTTGGAGTTCAGGTAGTTCGTCACCCCGGCATTGAATACGTCGGAGGTCAGTATGTGATTTAACATACGGAGAAGGGCTGAACCTGTCAATAAAATAAAACAAGTTAGACAAGTTTAGTTATATAGAGATACTAGATGTTTCCCTCAGTTACATCTGCGTTAATCCTCACTGCTCCACTCCACTCTTAAGGTTTGCAATGTGATGACTTATAGGTTTCCTCAATATAACGGGCTATCTAATTCTAAAAGAAAATTTTCGAATCGGCTCAGAAGTTATGATATTAGTGCGTTTAAACCAACAAATAAACTCTAAAAGGGGGAGGTCCTCAATTCGACTGTTTTTTTTTTAAGTTTGAGAGTTTTCGACTGCGTGAACCGATTTCGACAATTTATTTTTTATTTGAAAGCTGGTGCTGGTGGCTTTCCGTGTGGTCCCATTTTAATTTGGCCCAGTTCTGACAATGGCATCCATGAGAAAGCCATATTAGTCTTAAATTTTATGATAGACGCATTGAAGTCTGTTGTTTACTTTTTTAAAGTCCGATTACATTACTACATTAAAAAATATTTTGTAAAGTCATAAATATTTACATAAGCTTTAAGTTTAGATAGCTTATGTAGCCGTTCTAGTTGGAGCTATTGGGACTACGAGGATCATGGTATGAGACCCTGACCTATACATTCATATAAACAACATTACTTCCTTTCTTCTTCCCTTTTCCCTTTAATAGACTCCCAATTTTAACTATTAATCCTTAGACCGGTTAAAGGTTATTACGCTTGCTCCTATTACGGAAGTGAGATTATATTATGTGTACTGTTTGTAAACTACGATAAAATGTGAGCGTTGAATATGCTTTTGCCTCTTTGGCCAAACAAGGTTAAGTGTATGCATGTTTGTATGTATGTCTTCATTTCAGGCGGCTAATAATCTTTAGTTCCTTTGTTCCGTTTGGCGTTATTATAGTGTCGGAGTCCGCATCTTTACCTAACGAACTGCAACTAAATAGTAATATCTTAATGGGGTCAAAAGAATAATAGAATATTATTATCATTAAACGTAACAAGACTAACTACATACCGAAGCTAACAATTTTTATATCTCTTTTTATTCCTTGTCGTCCACAAAGGTTTATACATTCTAAGCTACCGTCTAGGGACTACTAATACATACATATATATTACACTCACGCGTATCCCCGGGATAGGCAGAGGCGTAACGCCAAAATCCGGTGACTTTTGGGAATTAGACGAAAATTTTCGAATATTTTGACAGGAAAGGAAGGTTGGAAACAGATATTGCTAATACAGATGGATTGGGGAGTGTAAACAATAGCTCGAGCAAGTTACGATCGCATGCATACCTATAACTCGAACTGGCTGGTGCAAGCAAACTAACAATTATGTAACATCTAATAATAATATTTGTTTAAATCCTTTAAAAGCTCTTGAAACTTAATTGACGAAATAATCATTTAGTTCTTACCTTTTCCATACGAGATCTTATCAAATATAGCATCAGTTTCCTCCGAGGCGCTAACATCTACTGACAGTTGGTGTGAAGAATTTAAAGCGTCGAGCTGGAAGACGTTATGTACTTGGTCCAAGATGCAGATCTCCGTAATGTTCCAGGACTTTTCCACCTTTAAATAAAATGTTGATATATCTTATTACTAGTATAAATGCGAATAGAAGATGGACATTTGTTACTCAATCACACCAGAATTGCTCAACGAATCGTGATGAAACTTTTTCATGGGGATAGATTATCTCACATATTTGTATATATGTACATACATATATGTGTATATGTCTTTGTGTATTTATATGTATAAACATGTTTATAACTATGTTGGATAAAATGAGGTTTTTAAAGTTTTACATTTGAATTTCGCTCAAAATAAATGCTATTAATATTTCTTTATTGCTTTTAATATTAGTATTGTTATTTTATTTTGACAACAGTGGTAGAGCCATGCTTAGGCACAAACGGGCCGGTTCGACCGGTGCGAAACCACGGCCTCGCAAAAAACCGGTTGTGAAGCAACGAGGTTTCCGGAGGCCCAACTCCCCCTCCTTTTTCCTCTACCCTCATCCCTCCTTTCCTTCCTCTTTCCCATCCCCCCTCGCTTCTATCTCCTCCCCGCATCCCCCTTCCAACATCGCCTTTAAAAGCGAGCAGCACACTTACGACTCTTGAGCTGCAGGTGTCCTTGAACTACTTATTGCGTGTTATGCTATTTAGTGATAAGGTGTATAGTAATACACATAAACGATAGGTACAAATGTCGTTTGTAGCTTTCATTAGTGTGTATTACAATAAAGTTTATTCTATTCTAGATTATAGTCAGGAATAGGAGATAGGATACTAATTTGTTTTTTTTTTATAGCCCCATGGGACGGCGCTTTCCTGGAGCCAACGATAAAGTGATATATCGGACTCCGGACCAAAAGAATAAAACCACACAATGTTACGTCACCGGATCTTCTTGCCCTTTGGTGTACCATAGACAAGAAATCGCTGTGAACCCCGGGAGAGTTAGCCGTCTGTTGTATAAACTCCCCACTATGGTGTGCAGAGGGTCCTATCTCAAAATTTAGATACGCGCGCACTACTTTGACATGTATTGGTAGACGTGACCCATAAATTAATTTTATGTATGAAAAAAAAGTATATGCGTTTTCTCTCGCATGTCCGATGACATGCACATTTGCACGATATCTCACGATAATTAGGAAGAAACAGAATAAACACCATTATATCAGAGCAAATATCTAAACTTTTCTAGAACTGTTATAAATACTTAAGTTTGAAGGTGTGTCTGTTACTCAATAACGCCAGAACAACCGAACAGATTTCAATGAAATTTGACAATAAGATATAGTGTATTATTGAAAAGCACATAGACTATTTCTTATCCAGGAAAGGTGTACCTACGATTTCTACGCGAATTTCTACGCGAACCAAGTCGCAGACAAAAGATATTAGGAAAACACCTTCTTTATAGTTACTGTGTAGTTACATGCACAGTTTAATATGCATTTTTTACATCAGTACTTACAGCATCAACAGCTACATACTCGACATACGTAGCAAAACCTTCGTTCAGCCACAGGTCCCTCCACCAGGATGGTGTGACAAGATTTCCAAACCATTGGTGAGCAATCTCGTGAGCAACAACAGTAGCCACGTGGACCTTGTCTGTACTTGCTGATACACCTTCTTCATAGAGCATGGCTATCTCTCTGAAAAATAAATAAAAAACACGCATTTATTTTACTTTCAAAGCGCTTTACTTTTAACTTAAAAGTTTCTTGCAAAAGCCAATCTCGGATTGTTGTGTTTTATGCGCATTTTAAAAACTTTTTTTTTGTAAGCCATGTTGAAATACTGATTGGTTTACAGTGGGACCACCGCAAGAGCATATGCTCTCGAATAAAAAAAAATATTTGAGAATTGGTCGATAATTGACGGCGAAATCGCTTGACATACGTATTTACATTAAAAAGAAAATAATGATAGTCTTTATAGGACAGCAGTTATTAAAAACCACTCTTATACCACTCTTATCTCTGCAACACCTCAAGGTTGACTGGCAGAGAATGCCTTAGGCATTAAGTCGGCCTGTGTATGATATGTGCATAAAGATTTAAATAAATAAATTAAAACAATAAAATAAACTTAAAACTACAGATTAATGGTGCAATTGCCTTATCGCACAAGGCAATCTCTTACAGTAATCAAACAGTTGAACATTGAACCTACTCCTTTTTTTTTAAGTAGATTAAAAACAATATTGCATGTTCATTAATCTCACTTCACTGTACAAATTTTTTTTTCTTAGTGAGTGAATATAATGTTATAATATATTCATATATGTAGTCATAATAAATTATAAAATTATTTATTCAATTGTTTCAATTCAATTTATTTTATTCAATTGTTGGTTCACCAATTAATTTATATATTGCAATAAGGTTAATTCTTGATTATTCATTATTCCCTTTTTCGTTAGTTTTCTTCTAATATCTTGAAAACCACCAACAGTATTACAAACAGAATTTTATCTCGGTAAAGAAATGATATAATGAATACTAGTATTTAATTGCAAAACCCTTAGTAGGGTTCATGTAGTTTCACGGTAACAATACCATAAAATCGTTTTCATCTCGACCACTATTCGCCCCGCTCGAGTTAACACAGTATTTAGGGTGAGGGTCGTGAACACACCCTCACCCTAAATAAAAGGATAGATAGTACGTCCACGAATAATAAACTATGCGATTCAACGATCCATCAACAGATTTAGTTCTCGAGGAAAGATTTATTGGAAGCTTATAATTTGAACAATACAGTTAAACTAAATGTTAATGTTTCTGCAGACAATATAAGTATTAAGCATCTATTTTATCTATTTAAATGATTCCTGTTTCGCGGGGGGCTTGACAAAGAACACGGGACCACACAAATTGTTCTCTTGTGGGAATCGAACCCACGACCTTTAGCTCAATTGTCACATCACTAACCACCGACAAGCCCGTCCTGTATACAACAAATATGTTAATATGTTAAAATACTTGATATAACCCATTTTTTGGTAATTAATAATACGGTGGACCATGAAAGTATTATAACGTTAAAATTATATTGCATTGTTTTTTCAAAAATCATATAAAATACAGTTACGCTTCAGATTACAGCATACAAATAGAAGTTATAAATTTTAAATTTGAATTCATATTTTTTTTTGCTTTGGGAGTAGGTCTCAGACCTCCCTCAGCCAGTTCGAGTAACAGGTCTGCAACTCCGCATCCGTTGCATTTACCCGAAATTAGTGAAGTTTCCGGAGGCCCAACTCCCCCTCTCCTTTTTGCTCTCCCCTGACCCGCCCATGACTTTTCCCATCTCCTCATCCCCTTTCTCTACCCTCCACGTATACCATGAACCCTCATCAGCCTCAAAGGCGGGCAGCGCACTTACGACTCTCGAATTGCACCCGTCTATAGTATAAAAAAAAACAAAACTCCCAATGAGAACTCCCGAGAAAATGTTTCCGTCGTTAATTCCTGAAGCAATAACTTGACCCTATTACGTTAGTGCAAACAAATTGTACATGTCTATCTACCACCTACCCCTTCAGCAATACAGGCGTGAGTGTATGTATGTATGGTATGCCTGTAAGATACATATATTTTTTTAATACCTAAATATAATAACAAAAATAATGAGAATGTCTGATGCAATATATAAATGTATAAAGATATACATACATATAAATTACTTCTTCATGATTTTACAAAGTTTTTCTCAAATATAGGGCGTGTGGAAAACAAAAACTAGTTAATGTCAAATTCACTGAGCACTTGCAGCTGTTCTTTTAAACACAAACTGCCGTTACATAAACCTTACATTGGACCAAAAATACATGTAGAAAAAATAAACAGCTGTTAATCTACATCACTGAAAGAACAGTTTCAAGTGCCCCTCGAAAATATTATCACATCATTCAAGTATTTGCTTTTTTAGCTGATATAAACATAGGATCTTGCGTAAGGCAAGTAAAGAACTGGAATACTCGCTGGAGACCATGGTTCTGTCCGTGGTCCGAAGCAAGAGCACTTGGGATTCCACCGTCCCATTTAGCGAGATCATGTTGGCTGTCTGTCTGTCTGGAGAGTACAAAACGATCCCCGGCCCCCATGAGCGCTAGCCTGGGGTTAGGGCTGCCCGTACCCTAGAAAAAGAAGCTTGAGACGGTGGCGCGACGTATTCCACGCACTACTCTCAAACTGCCATGGTGTGGTCGCCTTGCAAGAGGCTTCCTTGAAGCATCCCTTCTAAGGAATACCCAGGTCCCTTTGAATAGACTCACTTGAGAAAAAACACTGTGTGATTTTACTCAGTTAGAGTCCGACATAACACTTTACGAGATGGAGGTTAACGATTACTTTTTGAGATGGAGGTTTCCAGAGGAAAGAAAGCAAACAAAACAAAGCGGGGCTGTTATCGATATGAAGACAGTAAGTTATTGTCCAACTAAAACACACAGTCATGTTGTATTCGGTTGACGGTAATAAGCTTGCCCCTGTTGCGTTCGTGGGACTTAAATACAGTTGAAAAAATCTGGGACACTGACGTGAGCGTATTTATACGTATATATATATATTTCGACATACATGTGTACGCATATTTACCTAAAGGTAAGCAGCCCCCAATTTTCCATAGCGCCGTTTTTGAAGTCCGGTAAAGCAATCATATCAATCTTGGGTAGCGGAAACTTGATCTTGTAGTATTCTTCTAAGAATTTGAGAATCTTTGGCCCTATCTCTAAGGCGAAGGCTGCAGATGGTATAGCTTCTGTCCTTGCCCATACTGAGAAATTGTCATTAGACATGTTCTTGAAGTCCGTCACAGTAAATGCTACTAGGTACGTTGACATCGGTAGGGATTCTGCGTAGTGATCCCATGTGTAGTTGGTCAGGATAGCGCTGTAAATTAAAGCGTTTGTATTTACTAGTGTTACACAATGCCTTCTAATAATTGAGCTTTATTTTTTCATTTTACTAATGATGACAGTAATTGGAGCGAGATTTGTGGTCATCGTGAAGATGATACCAGGAATTTACGTTAGTCACTTCATCAAAAATAATTCACAGTCTCTCGTTAAATTACAGTGTTTTACTTCGTAAATTACTTTCATTTCCTTTTAACTACAATAAAAATGTAACATGCCGAGTGGCGAACAGAACTAGTATTCTTAGTAACAAATCAGCTTCTAAGGATATTCAAAAGTTCGTCATAATATTCGAAGGGCTACCTACAGACTTTCAATAACATAAAAAGATACTCAACCACTCTTCCGAGCTTCGAAGAACGACGAATAAATCTAATAATCTAAGGCGTACTTACTGTGGTTCGCTCTTTACGTTGTTCATATTAGATAAAGACGTCATATTGTTAGGTCTTGCAATACTAATTGTGAAGCGTGCTTTAAGGGCTGGTTCATCCCAGCATGGGAACGCGCGGCGGGCGTCCATTGCTTGGAACTGGGTAACAGCTATCCATCTGGAAATGCAATAAGTTATCATAATGGTTTTTATTTTAAAAATACATAGTTCATGACAGGTGCTTTGTAATTTATGTTAATATATATATACATTTTTATATGAAGTATACTACAAATTATATATTTAAAAATAAACTTTAAATAGTTGTTGTGTAGTGAATGAGTTTAATTTACACTACTAAGATAAGCGTGGCGGACGCCTGACGCACTTTTGGTCAATTTTGGTCTCCAGTAGGTACATGGATGGACTTCCATGGACTATTTGCTAATTTATTATTTGGCATAAAAACTAGCTACACTCAACTGATTAGAAAAACAAATCTGCACGCTTAACGTATCGAGCGCCCTTAGTGTTCTCAAAATTGTGAAACCTTTTCACTAACCTATTCAATATCTGACTCTAGTAATACCTAGTAAATAGAGTATACAAAATGATCAGCACACTTAGAAAACTATTTTTTTTTTTTTTACAATATGCACTGCTATAAGGAGACCCACTAATAGGCGTTGAATACATTATCTGCAACTATTAGAATATATGCTGGGTACCAATTTCTACATTTCACGGTCCCTTAATTAAGGTGAATTGCGTTAATCAACGTTATTAAAACCACTCTTAAATGTCGAAGACAGACAATAGAGTTAAAACACTGTAAATATTTACTAACAAAGATTCCAGTGTACTTAACACACACTAATAAACAGTGGTAGAGCCATGCTTAGGCACGAATGGGTCGACTCGATTAGTGCGATACCACGTCCTCACAGAAAGCCGGTTGTGAAGCAACGCTTTTGTTGCATTTCCCCGAAATTAGTGAGGTTTCCGCAGGCCCAACTACTCCTCTCCTCTTTGCCATATTCTCATCCCCATCACCTCTTTCAAAAATTGCTTAAAATTTTATTCTTTAAATATCAGGAAAAAGCTATATATATGTAAAAATCGTATCGGACCAGGCTACCGGGGATTAGGGCTCAAGAGACAGAAACCTCCTCACAATACTCACCACCCTTAAAGGCGGGCAGCGCACTTACGACTCATGAGTTGCACGTATCCATGGGTGGCGGTTGTCACTTACCATCAGATGTCTGTTCGTCTGTCCTGTTTTATAAAGTATTCCAAGTAATTTATATTATTCGGAGTAGTTTTAAAATGTCGAATAAGATCAGAGATATTGCAAAAATATTTATTGATAACCAATCGTAACATTACTATATTCATGGCCTTTAAATATTAAAACTTACGATATCCTTAACCATGGCCTTTAGAAGTATCAAAATTAGTGAATGGTTTTCCTATAAGAGCTACAATCTATAGACTAACGGCTAGCAGAGCTATTAAATACTCCATTATAAATGGGACAATCTCAATGCATATTTTTAATGGCGCTAATCTAACATTCGTATTCTGGGCGGCGTGTGAACGCTTCAAATCAAGACATCGTTCTACACGTGACTTTTGTGTACAATTTAATAGTCAAGATCTAATGTTGATATCGTTTGAGATCACTATTTATGTTTCCTTTAAAAATATTGCTTAGATTATCAAAACGTGGTACCCCCTTATTATTAACGTAATGGTCACTTGCTTGGAGAGACTGGGGTGCAGGTTCCAACCGAATACGTATGTTGTTTGTATAATGTGATGTTTATATTATTATATAAACAACAAATGAGATCAATTACTAGGTAAAATAATGAACATCGTAGAACAAGTCTCATATACACAAGACTGTGGTTTCGTCTATATGAGTATATAGACGAAACCAGTCGTTTATATGTATGTAGGTATATATGTATATGTGTAAATACATACATATACCTAAAACTTTTTCTTATACAGTGTAAAAGATAAAAAAATCTTGCTTGTTTTAATTTATATTTGTCTGAGCTAAGAGTATGTATAAATTAAAATTTGTACCAAAAGGGTAAAACGGGACCCTATTACTCAGAATCCGCTGTCTATCCGTCTGTCACCAGGCTGTGACTCATGAATCGTAATAGTAAGACACTTGATGATTGATTATTTACAGGTGATGTATTTCTGATGCTGCTATAGCAACAAATACTAAAAAACAGAATAAAATAAATACTTAGGGGGGCTCCCATACAACAAACGTGATTTCTTTGCTTGTTTTTGCTCAATATTGATAACGGCAACAGGTAGACGCTTGAAATATTTACAGAATATTTAGTTATATATTCGCTTTAAAAATAAATAATTAAATGAAACTAAAACCAAATATAAATATTTAAATCTCATATAACAAACGTGTTTCCGTTTTTATACGTAATGGTACGGAGCCCTTCTATCTATACTATCTTCAAAGACTTCAAAAAAAGAATATACATACTTATACAATACACAGCAAACAAAATTAGTACACATGAAAAGTACTTACTTCGTTATTCCTTTATCCTCATATGAACTTCTATAGAATCCATTGAGGTTATCATTCAATATTCCAGTGTAAGAAATATTTAAGATGTACTCTTTCCCAACCTCTAAAGCACTTCCTAAACTCAAAATTTGGAAGTGGCGAGGTGCATCTTCAATTCGTTTGACCACTTCTATTAATTGTCCGTCTTCCTTTTCGTATATTTTAGTATCGTGTATTGTTAATTCTACACCGTGGAAGGTGACTTCTTTCGTCTCATTTACTGCTAGTATAACAACACTGACTTCTCCATCAAAAGTGAAGTTACCTTCATATATGTATGGTGTTATTTTTAAATAATATTTTTCCGGCCTTACGTTTGTGGGTAACCTCAGATCTAAAACGTTGGAAACTGGAGTCACTGTTGTTGTTTCAAGAGGGATAACATTTCGACTGCTTTCTGTAGTTAGAGGTAGAACGGAAAGTTTTGTTTGGTCACAGTGACATAGTTCGTATTTTGTGACATTCACCAACTGGTCTTGTCTTGGACACACTGCGTAGTTATAAACAAGAAGTGATGCTGTGACCAAAGCTAACGCGAAGATGACCAGGATAATTATGGCAAGGTACTTGGAGAGGTAGATACCTCGCTTGGTCTTTGTTGAGTAGTTTGCTGGTGTGTTATCCATTATGTTTAGTGGTTCGTGGGCTTGGGTCATTACGTCACCGTTTACGCGACCTGCAAATAAATTAAAACAATCTTAATTACGGGATCGTAAGAGCTGTATTATATTTGATATCAGTTATACAATATACGTATGTTTCATGTTGTTATTGAAAAAATCGTGGTTTAAACTGGTGTCTTTTGACGTAACGTCTTAAGAGTATACGACACTAAACCAAACATTTCTTCCTTCAACACGGTCATCACGTCTACTAGGACCAAAAGAAAAGCAATTTAGATAGTTCTGCAAACGTTAGCCCGTTCATTTGGAACTTAACCTGAATCTTTTTATATTTATTTTTGACCCAACTGCCGAATGAAATATTTTCATCTGCATAGATATATAGATATTTTATAGCTCAAATTATGCCTCTGCAAATCGACTATCCAATACCAATATATTTTAAATAAATATATTTTTTAACTAGAATGGTAGTGCCGGATATGAGCATGTTTGAACAAACAAAAACCTTCATTATATTTGGTTATGTATGCCCTTTGAGTTAAATGGAATCTCTGGACTCTTTGCTCAGCAAGACTTTTCATATTTTTTATCATAATTAGAGGAATTTTAAATTGCAAGTAACACCAATTCATAGTTATCTCAATATCGATAGGGTTTATGCAACACAAAAATACAAAACGTTAATCAACACGCGACAGTACTCGCTCGGTCAATGTAATAAAGAGCAAAATCACAAAGGATCATCCATTGTTGAGCATCGTGTTTGTACTAACTGCAGTAGGTAGCTAGGTAGTAGTGTTGACATTGAGACTCACGACAAAATCACGTGCTTCTAAGGATACAGAAGTGCATATACACGTGCACATTCATGCCTGTATCCACGAAGAGGTAAGCAGAGATGAACTAAACACAGACATTTTGTCAATTAAAATTTAGTCATACTCATTCATTCATTCATTCATTGAACGCTTTGGGATTAAGAGAGGAAAATTTTAGTTAACCTAACAGTGTACAGCCATGCTTAGGCACGAATAGGCCGGCTCGACCGGTGCGATACCAGACATTATATATATATACATATATATATATATATATATATATATATATATATATATATATACTATAGGGGGACAGATGAACAACGGGTCACGGGTGATGAGGGATAAGGGGAGGGGAAAAAAGATTACCCTCCCCTCATCCCACATCACCCTCAAAGGCGGGCAGCGCACTTACGACTCTCGAGCTGCAGGTGTCACTCACCATCAGGGGACCCGTCTGTTCGTCTGTCCCCCAATAACATAATAAAAGTATATTTAAGGAAAAGGATAAGAATAATACGAAAATTGACTGAAGGATTGTTATGGATGACTGAGTGTAGATAGATTGATAGACAGCTTGTGTATTGGGAGACATGGGTTTGTTCATAATCTATAAAGTCTGAAACTACTGAACTGATTTTAAATACTATTGAATTATAAAAGATAGGTAGATGTCGTATTCGATTCCTGCTCTGTGCCAATATTTTAAGATATAAATATGTATATTTGCAAAGGTCTTTATGTATTTTTGATTGTTAAAAAAATATGTAGTACAAGCTTTACTTAGCTTTGCCTAGATGGCGCTGTTAAACAATATATATTTATTTATGTAAGCTTTATGAACTTAATATACAGAGGCGGACTTAATCCACAAGGCATTCTCGGCCAATCAACCTTTGGTTAGTTCAGAGAAAGAAGGAAGTAGGTGCATTCAAAACATTAAAAGATAAAACTAAGATTATGAACTAAGCAATAAGTACATACACTTCATATATATATATACATATATATATGTATAAACATTAATTTTAATGACATATCCCATGTCCCATGATCAAATTCTGATTTAGATTTAATGGAACAGTGCAGGTATAAATTTTATTACGCATATTCGTCCATTAGACACAAACTGAAACAAATTGAAATGAGACCACACGGGAAGCAAAAGCTCTTTTAAATAAAAAATCATCAAAATAGGTTCACCCAGTTAAAAGTTCGGAGGTCCTCCTCCTTCCTCCTTTTTTGAAGCCATTTAAAAATAAAATTGGTTTTAAAGTTGTAAAGTTCTTGATCACTCACACTATTCATCTCACCCCTCAATTATATGCAAGCAATCCGGTAATACTTGTTTCTTAACGTCGGTCTATGTATGTATATGAATAACATCATCATGGTCCGAACCTTTTCACAATTAAGTTGGGGTCGGCTTTCAGTCGAACTACGAAACAGACGAACTTCGATATTTTACTCTAAGCGACTGCGATCAGACCACAACCCCAATTACTCCTCGATACCTAAGTTCTGTAGTTAGACCTGTTGCATAAAGCAATTTGATAGTTTGCAATTACCCCTTGATGGCTAGAAGAGGTACAATCCAATAAACTTAATACAGCAAAATCATTTGTGTTTTGTTCGCTACATCTGAAAAAGATCCTAATTTTATAAATGTAAAAGTATGTTTTTTTTATAGTATAGTATGGTAGACAGAGAAAGAGACGTGTGGCCCCTGATTAAAAGTGACCACCGCTATTCATGGACACCTGAAATGAAGAGTCGTAAATGCGCTGCCCGCTTTTGAGGGTGGGTGATAATGTTGTGGGGATGCGTTAAGGGAAAACGCGGAGAGATTATGAAGAGATGGGAAAGAGAATAGGGGGGACGAGGGGAGGGAAAAGAGGAGAAGGGAGTTGAGCTTCCAGAAACCTCACGAATTTCGGCGAAAAGCAGCTAAGGGTTGTGTTTGAATCGATCATCACGAAATGTTCTTGTACATTGTCAGGCGTCAGGGATATTTTAAAGAAAAGGATTTTTTATCGGTACCTTTCACATAGAAAAAGAAAACCTATGAGGCTGACTCGTACTGACTCGACTGAATTTCATATCTAATATTAAAACAGACAACAGATTTCTATAGGATTCTTATGGATGACTGATAGATTGCTTTTGTAAATAGGTGACATGGGTTTGTTCATAATCTATAAACTCTAAAACTACTGAACCGATTTTAATTTCTATAAGAAAGGAGAGGCGTAGATAGCATATTTATTGGATTCGTGCCCTGTGCCACTACTTATAATGATAAATATTCTGTATATAATTACTAGATGGCGCTGTCCTAAATATTTTTATTACTACTATTTTACAACTTTTCCCTAATGTCCTTTAACCACACCTAAAATATTTTACTAAGCCACTCCTGTGAACCTTCATAGTAATGACAGAAACGCGGTAATAATTACAACTTATAAGCAGATGACACGAATATGAACAATAAAACTTGAACCATAACGTAATAATTATAAATTAATTTTGCTAATTGGCCTGTACAAATGCTGTTATTTTAAATGTAGATAGTAAAGAAAAATAGTAATTATAAAATATGCTTTATTATACACCTTCACACACTTAAAAAAATGTGGTAAGTCTTATCATAACTGATAAGTCAGGATTCTTAACCTCATACATCCAAATCTGTTTCAGCATTTACAAGTTGTAATAGGATAAAGATCACACACATTCATTGTCCCTTAGAACATATCTACCGTTCTTGTTAATAGATATAAGCCTGCATCTCTAGAGACAGACAAGGGTGTTTGAAACGCGCTCATTTTGTCATCATAATATAATCAACTTAGTAATGATGGTCAAGCCTATTGAAGACGACTGGACACTGCATGGACAACAATTTTACCAATTACTTTTCGACTATTGAGTCTACATAAAATAATTAAAAAAATATCTCGACCTTGTTGCAATAATGTTTCGATCTTGGTCCTTAACAACATTTTTATATGAAATATTTAAAAGTGTTGAAAAGATTCGTTAAAATTTTTTAAAGTCCTTATCATTCATATTATTCACCCAGCACATCAACAAGCGCATTGATTCTATAGAAGGTTACCGGTATAACTTGTTTTTCTAACGTCTAATAATTCATGAATACGTAAGACCTGTCGCATAATACAACAAGGTCTGGTTTAAAACTACCCCTACCCCCAGTTGACCAACAGAGACAATTCTATAAATCTAATACAACTTTTTTTTATTTAGATCTCTCAAGGTCTATAATATATATAGATATATTAAAGTTAAAGTCTCACACAGAAGATTAATATAGCGATATCCTGTGATGCTCTCTTTTGTAACCCATGTTTTTCATATAAAAAAGCGATCTAGTGAGATCGCTTTTTTTTACCAAAACACCTTTTTAGGGTTCCGTACCCAAAGGGTAAAGGTACGGGTAGTCAGTTGAAATTTTCACAGATGATGTATTTTTGTTGCCGCTATAACAACAAATATTGAACACAGAATAAAATAAATATGTAATTGGGCTCACATACAACAAACGTGATCTTTTTACTCGGTTTCGATCAATATTGATAACTGCAACAGGTAGACGCTTGAAATATTCACAGAATATTTAATTATATATTCACTCTAAATATAAATAAAAATAAAAGTAATATTAAACAAATGTATTTATTTGCCGTTTGAATAGATAATGGCATACAGATCCCTTCGTGCGCGAGTCCGACTCGCACTTGGCCGGTTTTTTTTTATGGTTATTTGAGATAACACACTTTGCTTTTACTGTTGTGAAACGCAAACCAACATCAAAGAGACAACAATAAAGGGCGTTAATATACTAAACGAGTCATAAAATAAAGAAACGGTTGTACCTAATGCCCCCATTCGCACCCCTTCGTCCCGTATGTCCCATTTCGAATGACGACAACGCACAATCAACATTGTTCGGGCTCTGATTGAAATCTGTACAAATAATGAGTTTAAACTTGGACTGTGATACAAGTTAAAACGTTAAGCGATTTTTAAGATCAGTAGGACCTGATTACTGTTTAGAGTGTACCTCCATTACAGAATCCTCCTCTAAGTTGGTAAATACTCTAATACTGTCTAGTTCTCGGTATTAGTTAATTGGGGCACACTAAAAAAGTTATTACGCCGATATTGAACACATCCTAAAGTTCTTAGTCCAAGGGCTATCCAGGCATGACTGATGGTCTACTTAGAGGATTCTACCTGTTTTGAGTTCGATCTTGATCTTGAATTTGATATCGATAACGAGGATATTTAAATATATATGTCATTATATATGTTATTAAAATATATATGCCCAATTAGTTTCGGTCCGAGACTGAAACTAGTCGGGCATTTCCGAAATACACACGTGAGTAAAATCCGTATATTTAAATAAATATGAATCTAATTCACGAAGTCTTTCGTAGTTAAAGATAAATAAATACGTACATGATTCAGTAATTATATTTATAAACGGCGTACGATGGCAATGTATGTCGGAGAAGTCAAATTAGATTTTTATCAGGCGGTGAACTAGCGGCCCGTTATAGCTTCGACACATAATGGTTGCATTTTCAGAGTACACATATTTACATACATACTATCACGTCTGCATTCCCTAAGGGGTAGACAGAGGTGTTTAAAAAACACACAATTTGCCAATAAGAAGTTTTTCCCACTAACGTAATAGTGGGCAAGCCAATTGCCGTTAATCGGGCACTTTATGCCTTACACGTATCGTATATAAATACTATTCAAAGTAGTTGTTATATTATTGTTTTAATATTTAATTGTAAAGTTCTTAAAATCGCTGACAGCTTATGCTTATACCACTTTTAAACTATAATGCATAGATGCAACTTAATACCACCGTGATGAAGCTAACAGATCAGCCACCAGTGTTGTACGAGTCGCGCCAGGTCAGGATTTTATACGAACTAATAACCCTCGCTTGATCAAGAGATTTAAGATACTACAGAATATTTGTACCAATTTAACGTACTTTAGTGTATTGAGTGGGTAATATTAATAATGGCTGTTGACTTCAAAGGTTAAATAGATTTATAGACGTTTAAATATTTAATTAAGCCTTCAATGTACAGAGTTATTAAAAGGCATCGAACCTTCAACCTTTTTTTTCTTTATATTTTTTTTAATAAAATAGTATTTTCAAAGATTTACACCCATAGTCGATAGAAAAAAAACCCTGAATTCGTTTAGAGAATGACACACATAATCAATACATATATTATATAAAGAAAACTATTAAGAATAATAGTTTTTTTTTATTATTACATACATATGTATGTATTTATTATGCAAGTCGTTTTCTAAATCAAACCCAAGAGTATTTCAATTTTATTTCAATTAAAATAACATAAATTATTATTAGTTTCAATTATATTTTTGTATTTTTTTATTTAAAAAAAGGAAATTACTCTTCTATTATTTCCCTCGCCTTATTAAAGACTATAATCAGATTAACACTTCATTACTAGAATGATCCCTGTTATGTTAAATTAGCTGTAAGTTTTCCATGAATAAAATAAATGAAAATAAAAAATAGTTTTCACGATAATAATAATTTGATTGTGTGAAATATAAGTTTCGCTGTATACTATGCTATAACTTAAAATACACAACTTGATTTCACAGCTACTCAAATGGATAGATCAAAGATGTATGTATGTAAATAAGCCGTGAGGTTTAAAATGTGGTATAATAGGGCCACCCCATATCTTCCAGACCAAGAGATCGGACTGTTATCTGTCAGACAGTATGTATACAGTCACATAGTGCCCGGTTGACGGCAATAGACTTGCGCTCTGTTACGTTAGTGGGACCAAATTCTAATTGGTAAAATGTGAGTGTTTACACCTCTACCTTAAAAGATAGAGATGTGAGCGTAGCGTATGTATGTATCTAAAGTTTAGTCAGTCTAGCATACGTTATGAGACGTTTTGAGTCTAGCTTACATACGCCTCGGTTCTTTGTGTAAAAGCTGAAAAGCATCTCATGATGCTTTGAAAGAGCCTGTTTATTTCAAAGGATTGGACTGCTATGTGTGCCACATAGTGGTCTGTGCATAGAATTTAAAAGCTCTTATATACTTATGTACTCATGTACTAATATGTAAAAAAAAGTATATAAATGACGAAAATGCTTGGGATTGACCTGCTCTAACTTTTAGCGGTTAAGTTTGTTAGTACTTTACTGATAGAGGTTGCATCCATCCTAATGAGTATATGAAGATATAATCCATAATTTTAGTAATTGTAATAATTATAGTAGCCCTTCATTAGTGTTGTAGCTGGACCTATGTGAATAAACTTATTTGAATTAAATGAAATGAGCATACATTAAAAATAAATATAGTAAAAAAACACGTTGTTATCATGTGTAGGTACGAGTAGTGTAGTGAAGTCGTTCAATCAAATCGAATAAGCAGAACTTCTATATATACTCGTATCATACTAATCATATACAGTTCCACTATCCACCTCAAGGTTTCATCATCCGACCAATGTTATCAAATAAAATATATTGAACTCGTAAAAAGAATCGGATGAGTCCAAACCCGGGGGATTTACTGGTAAACTCTTAAGAGCTCCACGATGCCCCGTCTGAATCATTATCAGATCGGTTTACAGAGTAAGACATAGTAATGTAGTGGTTCCAAGAAGTCACTATAAAAATTTTGATGTGCAATTTTTTCAATATGCCTTTAAGATCATTTTTTGTTATTGTTTTTCCAGTGTATATACATATACATTTATGTATGACGTTTCTATTTCACACCCTAGAGCTTAAACAGCTTCATCGATTTCGACATGTGAGGTGCATTTAGATCGTCTTAGTAGTGGGGTGACAAGGTTTTATTATTGAATAATTTTGCTTGTTTATTAACATTTTAAATATTTTAGTTTAAATAGAATCATAAAAACAAAACCACTTTTAGGTTCAGATTTTGAAGTTTTAATTGAAACTGTTTTATTAACATACGTTTTTTTGCTACTCTGTAACATACATACTAATATAACTGGGGCAGTTAAGGATTCAAATCAATATTTAACGTAATGGTATAATTCTAAGAAATCGCTGCTTTAACATCTCTGCCTACCCCTTAAATTATAAAAGCGTATGATGTATCTAAAATTTGGTCATTAAGCTATCTGCAGTCATCACGTCCACATCGTTAACTCGTTTGCATAATTTTTCGTATGCGTAAATATGTACGCTATTAGCATTCTAGTTCGAAGTTTTAAAGCAATGCGTGTTAGTTGATGTTACTTCTATGATCATCATTGACGAGGTAATATCTACTAGCATTATATCTGTGACAATTAACTACATTCATACATACGTACAGCCTTTACTTAGTACATATTCATTAAACCCTGCTCTCCTTCACCGAGAAACAACAGCTCAAAGTCCGTTCTACTTTTCTTGACGCTTTTTATGTCGTTTTTGTCACCTACTACTAATTTGTTATGTAGCCAGCTGCTAGCTATAACGTGCTAGCCTTTCTATCCTCAAGCAATAAAATCAAGTTATGAAGTTTTAGATGGCCTATAGAATGTAAATAAAAGGGTTTGGACTTCCCGGCAACAGATAGTTCCAGTTAAAATAATAATAATTTATTGACATTTAATGTATTAGGTAAAACTATGTTTCATAAGACAGTGTACTCCTCTCATAATATAAAGTCCCAATGTATATATTCAGGGGTATAGAAATGTATAAATAATTAATAAAAATAAAAATGATATTAATTTTTAAGTATACATCTCTGAAGGGGGGCAACGCACTTGTGACTCTTGAGTTGCGGGTGTCCATGGGCGGCGGTAGTCACTTACCATCAGGTGACCCGTCTGCTCGTTTGCCCCCTATCGCGTAAAAAAAAAAAAAAAAAAAATAGACCTAGAGGGACAAACGAGCAGACGGGTCACTTGATTCTAAGGGAATTTCGCCGCCCATGAACACTTGCAACTTAAGAGTCAAGACAAAGGGAGGAAGGGATAGAGGTGTAGGGAAAGGTAGAATGAGAAAGAAGGGAAGATAAAGAAAGGAGGAAAGTGGGTTGTATCTACGGTAACCTTGGTTGTTTAACAGTGAGGCCTGTGTTTTATGAGGTTTTCTGTGAGCCAATTGTACCTAATACTCCGGTCGAGCCGGCCCATACGTGCTAAAGCATGGCTCTCCCACATTTAAATCAGTTTCCCAAATTCATTCATATTAGCAATATCCCCTTTCCCCTCTCTTCTTCCACCTCCCCTCTTCCTCTGACTCTTAAGTTGCAAATGTTCATGAGCGGCGGAAGTCATGAACAGTTACCAACAGTAACAGTTACCATAAGGTGACCCGTCTGCTCCTTTGACCCCTATACTATAAAAAAAACCTTTTCCTCTCATTGTCTTTTTCCTATATACTCCCGATAGTTCTATCTTTAGTTGCTATAGTGTCAGATGGACAACATCGGGCTTAACTCTATTACGATAGTGAACCCAAAGACTAATTGGCAAAACGTAGGTGTTTCATACAACTCTACCTACTCTGCAGGAATGCAAGCACGATCGTATGTATGTACATTAATGTAAGTACTCATTGCCTTGTAATTTTATGCAACTTTAGCAACCAAGAACAACCGCACCTAATCTACACAGCAACAGGTGGAGATCGATTTGGTATTAGTAACTGGCAACCAAAATTTACAAACATTAAAATACAAAGAAGTTGGTTACCTGAACTTAAAGCACCGATTAGGTACATAAATTTAAAATATAAAGACAACGAAAATAATTCTGCCATTTTAATTTATTAATGCGAATAGTATTTTTTTAAGTGAGTTTAACACCAGTAAGTGATTACAATTTGCACTTTATTCACATACTTTTAAGTAATCTATCACAGGTTTTCTTACGAAGCCCGATGACCTTGTAAAGGTCATTCTACAGGTTGGAAGTATATTACAATTGGCTGCGAATAGCTGTTAAGCACATTTGCGATTCAATGAGTGTCTGGCCATGACGGTGGTGGCAATTGACGATATTGCTATTTTACATAAATAATATAAACGACGCGACGTCCGTTTCCGAAGCAAAATTAGATCGCCGAGATGGAAGTTTTACATAATACATAATGGATTGTGAGTGTTTTTTAAAGTTTATAACAGATTTTCCATTAGTACAAAAATATAAGGTTTCCGAAAGCAGAAGATATCGTGGCATAGCGTGAAATGGGTAGTTATGAGTTGAAATTTCAGGCGGAGAAATTACCATACAATATTAAACATCAACAACAACAGCAACATTTTTTATAGCAAAGGGGTCGAAAGAGCAGAACGTTGACCTGATGGTAAAAGACCGCCGCCGCCCATGGACACCTGCAACTCAACAGTCGCAAGTGCAGTGCCTTTAAGAGAAATATGGGAGAGAAAAGAGAAGTGCAGACGAGGGTTACAACTCCAGTAACCTCACCTACTCGGTGAAAGGAAACGTAAACACAACGTGTTAACCTGTTCTTAATCGTAATACTCCTATCCTGTCGAGCCGTACGTGTCTAAACATGTTTCTTACTCATTTAAATATTTTTTACCAGCGATAATTTTAATCGATCAAATAGTTATTGCAAGCACCCCCGAGGTGGTGGGAGAGGGCTCGCATTCCAGTGCACAGTTAAGTCGCACGGGTTGTAATTTATGAAATATAGTGTAAACTACATATTTCGTGTATATAGAAACTGATATGATAATAAATATGCCAATAAGTTGACTTTGGGCTGACTTTTCCAAAAGTCTTCGCAAAAGCTTCGAACACATTATATGACGAATCTGTGTATACATTCTCATTCCGAAAAAAATTAAGTCGCAATATTCATAAATTGCCTCTTGGCGCTTCATTGCCTAAACTTATTAAAAAGTTTGCAACTTTGTTGAAGTTAACGGGTGCTATTCTCAGTATATTTAGCAATTTATCTTGCATAATTTTAGAGTTAGAGTATTAGGAGAAATAAGTATAAAACTCATTTGTCCTAATTAGGGCTGCCAGCCCACCAGGGAATTGCGAGATAGCAACACGGTAAACAAGGTCAGGACTATGAACAAATGAGACAGCGAAGCTATGGGTTTACTTAATTAAAGCTTGCTAACAAGGCCAAAATATAATTAATTACGTGTTCACAATATATATACACACAATAGTAGGGTAGTGTATAATCAGCCAGTGATAAAGAGTCAGTTCCGGTTCCTATTGGTATGTCGTTTGGATTATATCAGAACATGTTGCGTGTGAATAGATATTATCATTATTCTTTGATTATCTATTGTTTACCTAATCACAAAAAGTAATTTCTTCATTTGTATAATATATATACATATTTCGCTCCTTAAGAAATCAACTAACAGAATTCTTATACCTAATACCAAAATCTTGAAACCAAGTTATCTATCAGACAGTTATATAGTCCTTCAGTGACCGGATGACTGATACAGGCTTGCCCACTGTTTTGCCCGTGTACGTATATGACTAAATTATTATTGGCAAAAAGTAGGCGTGCGTACGTAGGCGACGTCGGGGATACAGGCGTGAGTATATGTGCCTATGTATTATACGATATTAGATATTGACTATATGATTGATGGATAAAATTAAATGCACAGATGGCGTAGCGGTTTAAGTTGTCAACTCGCCACGACGCTACCGCGCCGAGTGTTATGGGGTCGAGCCCCGCATGGGACAACACTGTAGTCCTCAAATTGTTGTTCTGAGTCTGGGTGTTTTTTGTGTCCGTTGTTTGAATCTTTGTAAAATCCCCCGCGACACAGGCAATAATCCTAATGCGGGGGTTGTTTTAAAAAAAAATAGATAGAGAGATAGTTAGATATTGACTCTCAACCTTCAGCTCGCAAATAGGGATTCATTCATTCTTATTAGCTCACGAACAAATAAAATAAATTACGAAAACATCCCATACATATTAAAAATCGTAATGAACCGATTGATTTATAACTACAGAGCTGTTCTGGTTTCCTGTTCGACCTACATACACACACATTTATATTAAAACGCCGAATGTAATTTTTCCAACCTTACATTTACTTAATTTCAGGGCAGCTATGTATTTCTTTTTTTTATTACAGTTATAGTACAAAAAAAAACCTAAGCCATTGTTTAAAAGAACAAAACTACTTGTTGGCTTAGTTGGCCAAAAAGGCGAAACTGGTACGAGAGAGGGCGAGTACTCCTCCGTCCCGCAGAAGACCCAGCAGGCTATGTTATGCTACTCAAAAAACGAATGTCCGACATTCATGAATAATGGCCTGGGGGTAACAAAGGAGCTATCCGTCACTCTAGCAAACGGGCCTGAGAAGGTGGCATGACAAGTTCCCACCGCACCTCTCTAAGTTGAAGGGTTGACCGTGGACGCCTGTTATCTATGAAAGAGGCGTCCACGGTCTGCGATTCCCGGGTATACGATCCACTTGTAATAGACCACACAAAAGTATCAGTCATGTTAACGTCCTCTTTCCTTCAATAATAGATCATTTCAACGGTCTGGGGGGAGGGGTGTCTAAAGAATAAATGATAATCGATCACTGGCTGAAAAGTATTTACTCCGAATTAAACGACACCATTAAAGCTACTAACTAATTAATTACTGTAATGGTTCAAAGGGGACAAATACAGGATACAAAGGTATGCAACGCAATTTTATTTCTAACCACAATTCAAATAAAAAATCTACTTAAGGTTATATACTGTACTACTCTTTGTCTATCATAATTTAGTCCATTTAGGTAATAGACAGGAAAATTTTGACTGCCCTTCCACGCTCGCCTCTCAAACTGGAGGGCTAGGCCCCTCGTATTCAATGGTGGTGGTGCCTCTTGCAAAAGAGGTGGCCAAGGTCTGCAGGGTTCCTGGAAGCATCCCTCCTAGGGTATACCCTTGCAATAGACACTCCCACTTCCGGTCAGCTCCGGTGAGATGATGACCCGTGAGGGTTTCCACACGAAAAAAAAAGGAAAATTTTGACAGGGAAAGACAGGATAGAATAGATAGGAAATGAATACTTCTTATACAACAGTAATAGTAAATTACTATATTAATGACTTTCATATTTAGTATTAGACCCTTATTAGTACTCGTCAAAGAAAATAAACCGCTTTCATCCGTGAACCATAAAGGTCTGGTTGAAAACCAGCGCTGGACAGCTGTCTAGCAAATGCTGAACTAGGTCCTATCAGCTACCGTGTGAGGTACATAAAAGGAAATAAATATATTGTTACTTAGCACTTATTTACTGTGTATTTAAACGTGTATCTCAAACGTCAATGAATAAATTATTTTTCTTTCTTTCTATACAGATAGATTGAAGAGTATAAGCAATATATATATTAATTTAAAACTCTTGAAAATAGTATATCAATTACTGACACTTTATTCAACAGTTATAACAACCTAACTAGAAACGACAGATATTCGAATAGTCGACCTTATTCACATATAGAACTCGAGAGAAGTTTGACAAAGAACAGTATAATGTTTCACCCCGAGGCATGGGCACGAGGCCCAAGGGCATGTCCGGGATAAAACCCAATAATATCTCTTGTTCAATACAAAAATAGTTTCATATAAGAATATGTGCGTACGTATGTGTATTTGTACAGATGTGTTGACATCCATAAATAGATAGGAAAATGATAAATAATATTAACATAAATAATATTATAATAAAAAGACTGAAGAAGACAGGAACTGAGCTAGGATTAATAAAACGTAAACTTGCAAGCAGACCTACAATGTGTTATGAGTTAGGTAACTCATAGTATAGGTAAGTATATGGACAATTTTAAGTTGGCGCTAGACAAACGAAGAAATTAATTATAACTTAAAATAATTACGAAATTACGTAAAATTATTAAAAGAGCAGCTCCTCAGTCTTTAGTTAGTTACAACGGTGGCACGACAAACCTCTTAGTATATTGGTTTTAAAGCAAATAAACATCTCATTATCACATATTAAAGGTATTTTTCTCATCTCATAGTAGCGACTAGTAAATAGTTAAAAACGCGATAACAGTTGTTATGACGAGATAAAAAAAATGGCTAAATACGTTTTCTAAGCAGCTGTCATATCATTAAGTGACTATAAAACGCGTCACACCAATGATCTACTAACTCTAATAAAAACATCTGAGAGCGGAGCACTAGCCACGTATGTGGAATCGATAAGAATACCCAATCTAATACATATTTTACAAGGGTGCAACCCCCAGCTGCCAAGTACAATAAGGGCTATTGTTGCCCTACGTGATTTTGACAAAGGGTTTTGCAGAATAGTTTTGTGAGTAGGACGATGGGGTAGATTGAAATGTACCTTTTTGTGACAGAAAGGAGGATAATACGAATCATATACGAACTACGAACATATTGGACATGTTGCAATAAACAGTTCGTTATATATTTTTAGTTTGATTTTTATTTAGTAAGTTTTTTAATGTTTATTGTTGTTGGTTACCGAACATTTTATTCAATATTTATATTTTTTTTTTCTTTTTAATAGATTGTAATTATAGTTTTCAATAGATGATTGAACGTTTTATTATTATTGAAGCGTCTGCGTGACACGAACAACAGCAATCTGAAAAATAATTACTGACAGATTTAGCTGTCCCATTCAATAAGGTTTGGGAATATTAAAGGGTGCATATAGTTGTATAGGTAACCATGCTTGTTGCTTACGTAAATGTAAGTAAATGATTACTAATGCACTAAAACTAAACGTTATTATGAATCTTTGTGTTTTGGAAAATTAATTATAAATTAATATACGATTCTTAACTTAGTCTTATATGATAAATATTATTTACAGTGTGGTTCATCTAAAGAGGATTAAAAAAATAGATGAGAAATACTATTTGTAAATGTGAATTTAAATAAAAGTTCTCTAACAGAGAGACATTCAACCCAAATACCTCAGTAACAGAAATAATTGTTCTATGTGTAGGCTTCTGAAGGAGTCTTCTTCCTAAACTTATGTATGTTGTGACATGTAGCTTAATTCGATAAAGTAAAATAATAAAAACAAAGAAAGTCAGATATGTGATACGATGCTTTGATGTGTCAGTTAGGCCAATGATATACGTTTTGTAAGTGTTGTTTTGTTAAATTTTTAAGTAATGTTTGTGTATGCTCTAGTAAATATTTTTTTTATTAATATTCAAGTAAAATGTAAAGACAACTTTACTTTTTACTCATATAAATGAACTCAAAGTTTGCTTACGCACGAATAGGCCGTCTCGAACGGAAAAATACGACGGCCCGCACAGAAAACCCGTCGTCATATAATACTTGTGTTGTACTTAACGAGTGAGTGAGATTCTCGGAGCCCAAATCCCCCTCTTATCACGTATAACTAACTATCTGGTGACCCGCCTGTTCGTTTGTCTCCTTATGCCATCAAAACTAATTCACTTTAAAAAAGTAGACAATCGACTTCACAAAATGTAAAACCTATATGGTTTTCTCATGGATGCCATTGTCAGAACTGGACCAAATGTAAATGGGACCACACGGGAAGCACCAACTTAAAACCAAAAAAATACACCAAAATCGTATCACCCAGTCGAAAGTTCTGAGATAACAAAAATAAAAAAAACAGTCAAAAAAAAAGCAATAGAGAACCTCCTCCTTTTTTGAAGTCGGTTAAAAAATATAACTCGTAAAACAGTTTTATTTAAGTGACATCAAATAATATCTATAATTGACTTCCATACATACGCCGATAATGATAAATTGTAATAACCTGTATTCTTGAGTGAAATATTTCTATCAAAGCTTAATTGGCCCGTGAGTACAACCAATTCAATTAAAATAACGAATAATTGAAGTTGGATCACAAATGGCGAAAATATTGCGTAATATTTATAGTACCAAATTTTCCCCTCTGATTCCCAAAAGGGCGGTGATGCTTGTCCCCTATTACGTGGGAAGATACGATGTTGCCCTTTATTTACACCTCTGCCTACGCTTCGGGGATACCGGCGTCATTATACGCATTAATGTACATACAGACGTAAACATAAAGTAACAAGTCCTACACCAATAAGTACGCAACAGTTTGTAAATAATAATGTTTTACGGGTACCAAGTTAATAGTATCATTAAGGTCCTTAGAATAATCGACAGTTGTTAGGATACGTTTGTCGTGAACAATTTTGAATTCCAATAATCTAACTCATGCATTTTTTTATATCGTGGTCTATTATTTTATTTTAAAATGACATGCCAAGCCAGGCTCAAATACGGCTATGACAGCTTTCGCATACCTACTCTGTCATCTGATCTGACGTGGCCTTAACATCTAGTTTTGTAGATAACATAACTATTCTCTTATGGATTTTGAAAAAATAAATTGATATAATGCTTATTACGGGATGTGAAATTCCATCAAGAAATTCCAATTCCATTCATCTCGAACTTTATTCACAGGGCCTGTTGGTCGTGGTTAATGACTCTGACTGTTAAGCCGGAGGTCCTAGATTCGATTCCCATACGAGACAAAAATTTGTGTGGGTGTTCTTTGTGTATATTTTTAGGAATACTTCCGTGACACAGGAATTAAAAATAAAATTAAGAAAAAATACTATCGCAACATGTACGACAAAGTATTATTGATAATCGCAACGCATTGTATACTTAATCTAATTTTATTGTCGAAGTTTCTTGATAGTTTGTATACGACCCTTTTTCTGGCCACCATTTATATTCCATAAAGACATAGAATGCCGTTTTATAATCTTGATGTAGATATTGTTATGGGTAGGGGTGACTAGATTATCCCAATGGGCAAACATCCAACGGCCACTGTAATGTACATATTTTTTTTCCAATATTATCGGGTTGTTGGGAACTGTTCCTAGTCCAGTTCAGTAACTTTCATTAAAGCATTAAAATCCAGCATTGGCTCTGCCTCGTTCCTAGAAGCATCCCTCCTAGGGTATACCCTGGTCCCTTGCAATAGACCCAGTTGTGTATGGTTTTAGTCGTTTCGTGTCTGACAGCTCCGGTTCATCAACCCGCCGTCAGCTCCGATGGGGTGATGACCAGAGGGGGTTTCCACACGAAAAAAAGCATTGGATCTGCCTCACCCTAAGAATGACTAACAAAAAATATCTTTAAAAAGTATAATATAGAGTTGTTTTTACCGCGTGGTTCTCGGTGGAGTGTAATATGGGCCCCCTCACTGCCCTGAGTGTGAATGGCGACTAAAGCATTAGACTGTTATCTATCCGATAGTATGTATACAGATTTAACATTATCCTGATAACGGCGAGAGGCTTACCCCCTATTAAGTAAGTGGTACTAAATTACATAATGGCTGACAAAACGTAGACATTTAATTAGTCTATGTAGTAGGCCTTTCGGGGATATCGGCGTGAGTATATACATACACACATAGTATATACATACATATATGTATATATATAGGTTCGCTTTTGAACAAAACTTTAAATTCAATGTTAAATACAAATAACAGATCTACAAATAGCAGACTAATACTCCTATCTTTCCCTACTAATATTTAGTAATGAAATTAAAATAAATATTTAAGGGTGGCTCGCATACAACAAACATGATTTTTTTTGCCGTTTTTATAGATAATGGTACGGAACCCTTCGTGCGCGAGTCCGACTCGCACTTAGCCGGTTTTTATTTTGTTACCAATCACCAATTGAACCCATTAAACCAATACAATCAAGACACAGTAACAGGACTACTGGTTTCCTTCTTTATTGTAAAAGACAAAGCTTTAGGAATTATGGCAGTGTCGCAGCGGACTTGTGAACATATCACAGGACACAAAGAACACTCAGAAAGTATAGACCGATTAGAGCGCCGAGCAATTATTTTTGATATTACCATTCCCCATGAGAACAATCTCATAGAGGTTGAAAAGATAAATAACTAAAATATTTGATTTTGGCCTATGAGGTTCACGATATATGGAATGTGGATTCAGCAATCATTATGCAAATAGCCATAACAGCCCATCGGCTAATTGCTAAGAGCCTGGACCAACACCTCTAGAGGCTCGAGTTAGGTAGCTGGATTAAGAGCTTGATGCAGAAGGCAGTCTTTTTTGATACGACACGTTTTTTTAATACTATATGGACAGACAAACAGACGGGTCACCTGGTTGTAAGTGACAACCGCCGTCCATTGACACCTGCAACTGAAGAGTCGTAAGTGCGCTACCCGACTTTGAGGGTGATGAATATTGTGAGGTTCCTGTCTCTATAGCCCTAACCACCGGTAGCTTGGTCCCTGTACCCGATGCGATTTTTAAATATATTCAGGTTTCTTCCTGATATTTAAAATAATAATTTCTGATTGTAATAATAATAAGTTTTATTTTTTAAAAATTATTAAATCAAACTTTTATTCAAAGATACTACACAGTGGAAAAATAATACTTTTAATATAGAGACCAGTATTACGTTCATCTTTCAACACAATGGGTAATAAAAATATATCTTCCAGTACTAACTAAATCATAAATTGTAATTATCTTTGAATATCGACCGCCGAAAGGTATACTTAGTATTATTATTCGCGAATCGACATGAAAAGTCGTATTTATTTGAATTTAAATTATGTGGTACTTACAATTTGTCAAAACCAAATCCAAAACAACATAAATCCTTCAAAAAATGTTCATAACTTTCACAAGAAAAGAAAACTAGCTACCTATATTTTTCCTAGAATGCCTAATCCGAAGAATAACGCTTTTTAAAATAACCTTCTTTAGGTCATTAATTAATTGGGCCCTAACAAATTATACATGTCTTCAAAATATTAATACTTATTAACTATTCTTATAAAAAGTATGGTATGGTATATGGTAGGAATGTAACTTCATTGGCTAATACTAGCTTTGAAAGTTTTAACAGTTTTTTCGATAAAGTAAAACAACTCATTCAAAAAACTATTAATCGACATAACAAATCAGTATTCATAACCAAAATTGATTAATATTAAATGAAACCAAATACCTACAGACGAACTTTGAAAAAATATAAAAAATATGTATTAAATTCCTAAAATTAAATCATTTGAAACTTTTGCACATTATTTGAATTGAAAATTCAACGGTTGTTGTGTAAAATTTGAATTGAAATAGGATTAACGAAACGCTTAAGCGTTTACTAGAAAGTACACATTGCAAAATAAACAGCATTGTAATATCTATACAGCTATAAAATAAATTCATAAAAACGATACAGGTAATATTAAAAGTATGATGAGATGAATAAACACACCTTTAACACACAAACCTTCCTTCTTACACAATTTTCTCGTCAACATCAAACGGCTGTACCTAAGAAGCGACTCACCGTAACCTTCGCCGGAACATTTTTGTTTACGCCGCACAAGTACACGAGCACTATCAACTAACAAACAATTGTTAATAAATAAAAAAAAAATCTTTACCTATTTGTGACGTATACTCCATTGTGTCGATTTAATTGCTTGAAGTGTGTCGTTCCATGGCGACGATTCAACGTTTCGTATGGCGGGAAGATGATTGTTAGTATACACACACGTGATTACTCTTCGGTTGTAGGAGCCAGACTGCGGCGTCCCGCCCAGCGCGCGGGATGGGGCTTGGGGCAGATATTTGCCTTTATACGGAGGGTGACTACATGAATAATAACTGAGGACAGTCTTCTTTTAAGCTCAACAATTGTCTATTACTTCATATACTTATTTTTTTTATAATCAAGGTGACTGGGTTTCGTAATATCTTTTTTGAAATTGTAATTCTCTTTTTATATTTAGATATCAGTATTACATTAGAAAAACAAGAGGTGTTTTTAGAACATTGTCAACATCAGTCATGGCTGTTATTACAAGTAAAATGACGTACGTGTGTTATACATTATATGAATGCTTGTTTCTTGTCGTATAATAGTAATTAAATTGATTAAATTCATTTGGGGTTAGATTGATCGGACTTCCCCGCATCAGGAAGTTTAAGTTATAGGTGAACCGACCCTGAACTGCTTGAGTGACTGCTTACATTTCTCATGCCATATGTATAAACCATATCCTTTTCCTTTCATTCTGTTCTTCGTTTTTCTTTGGAAATACTCTAAATATTCCATTTTATTTCCAAAGTTTCAGCTTAGCAGCAATAGGCTTGCCTTCTATTATGTCAGTGGGACTATATTATAACCGATAAAATTAAGCCTATAGGTACCTCATTGGAGGAGACAGTCGTGAGTGTATTTATGTATGAATCTGTCTCTGTTGCAGATTCATTTACTGCTTTTGCTTACACTTCCTTGAAAGAGTAGCTATGAACTTAAATAAAACCCTTTTTTTAATGAACTGACAAAAGCCGTGTGTTCGATAAACCAACGAATTCCGATAGTTAGCAATTAATTTCCACTTAGACAAGATGCCTTTAATACATGTTTAATAATTATACACAACAATTTCATAGTTACTGATGACATGTACGGGGTTGTGCTATAGTTATGTTGTGTTATATGTATATGTGTGTTATTAAATAAAAAACGGAATAATGTATAAGCCTGTTATTATTTTTCGAAGTAGTCTACTTTCATTTTTAATAACCGTCGCATGCGATGAACCATTGAGTGAAACAGTAAGCCTACTCTTTTGTTGGAATTTCTTTTACCCTTTTTTTAAATGCAGATACGGCGTCTTCAGGGTTTATCAAACGAATTCCCCTAACTTTATATTTTATTTTTGAAAAAAAAAAAAGTCACAAGGTGGCAAGTCGGGGCTGTAAATAGGATAACTCACTAAATCTACACATTGCTGTAACATTTCTTTCATTTCCTGGAATTATTGTTGCGAAATGACCCGTCCGTCCCAAGAATGAGGCAAACATCTTTGTCCTTTGACTTCTTCTGCCCTTCTTTACCTTTGTCATCAAATCTTCGTCATGATCAAATCATGTATCCATTAAACATCCATTGCGCAGATTGTGTCTTGGTTTCGTGTACGTAACAGTACATCTAGTAGAAAGCTTTCTGTCACTAAATGTTCATATGAGACTTTTTGTACCTCACTCATACCATTTTTAAAAAGATGCCCGAAGATGTTGATATGTTTCTCTTCGATCATTTTCTATTATTTTCAGTAGTCGCCGTGAAAGGACGTTCTTCTATAGAATCAGCAGTGAGTTTCCTTGAACCGTTTTTAAACTCATTAAACCAGTTGTAAACAGTGGCACAAGACGGAGCTTGTCTGCTGGGGAACTGAAATGCTAATCGAAGTCTATCGTAACATTGTTATTGAGTAACGCAACGAAAATCGTAATAAATCTTTGAGTGAGGTTTCTTTCTTGCCAAGTCCATTTCGTTGCACTTATTAGCCTTCACTAAAATCAATAAAATAGTTTGTCTTTAGGAGGATCTTAAAATATTAATTTTCTCCTAATATGATTATTTGGGGCCCTGGCAATAGACTCGCAACTCCTGCAATTGGAATCTCTTCTGTGTCACTCTTCTTCTTCGCATCTTAACACTCATATGATGGACAAAAAGAACATCCAGACTCGGGACAATTATTTGGTGATCACACAAATTTTTGAATGGTGTGGTAATCGAACCTACGAAACCCTCTTAGCAGTCAGGATTCCACCAGGCCAATCGAAGAATCTTTTGTAGCAAAACACATCTGACACTTAATTTCCCTTTATTGGGCTGACTTCACTGTTAACAAGCCTTAAGTACCATAAGTCTAATCATCATGCACTAAAAAAAAATGAATATCATAAAGAGGATGTCTGATCAACCAAAACAAATGGTCATCCTACATAAAATTAAATAAACCGTCAGTTTCGTATCCTTACAAATTGAGTATCTTTCGAATTTTAAGAAGTCCTTGAGATTCCTTACATACATACATATAACACATACACTTACGCTTATATCCACGAAGGGGTACGCAGAGGCGTATTTAACGTCCACAGTTTGCCGATTCGATTTAGTCGAAAAAATTGAGTATATTGCTTGCCCATTCCTGGAATGGGAGGAAAGAAAAGGAAGGAAACGATATTGCTTAAATCGATGGATTGGGGAGTATAAGCAAGTTGGGCCTCCGAAAACCGTTTCGGAGAAATGCAACGTAAGCGTTGCTTAACAACCGGTTTTCTGTGAGGCCGTGGTATCACGTGTGCGGCACCGGTTGAGCCGGCCCATTCGTGCCTATGCGTGCCTATGCGTGCGTATTTTTATGCGATTTAAAAGATAAGACTATTAGACTAAATTATAGTTACGCCTATCGAAACAGTATGTCAAAAAAATACCAATAAAAGTTATGAGTACTACGTTATGCCAAAGGAAAATAGGAATTAGAAAAATATGCATGTCCCATGGTAGTACACACACAGTACACACAATTTTTTTGAATTTTTTGTTAACACTTCAAAAAAAATCAAAATGCAATCAAAAGTCGGAAGTAATTTATTTTCTTTGTCACCTCCGTATTTGTGAATTACAACTTGTACGGTGGTAACATTTTTGTAATTGTCTTTTGACAAGTTTAGAGTTATTAACTTATTAATGTTATTATCGAAAATTATGTAAACTTACCACAGGTAACTTACACACATCAAATTGTCTAGGGAAGTACTTACGTTTAGAGTCTCGCGGCAATAAAAGATTATTAACTTTTATGCATCGTTATTGATTCTTTTTAGTGAATTTCCATTACTTTAATAAATAATTTTCTTAAAATTTTTATTAAAATAATCGGACATTAAAAAAGTAGAGTACCGACTTCAATGCGTTCTATCATAAAGTTTAAGACTATGTGCGCGTGATATTGAGTTATTCGTCCATTTGCCGCGCACATCCATAAAACAAATTCAAGACTTATATGGTTTTCTCATGGATGCCATTGTCAGAACTGGATCAAATTAAAATGGGAAAGCAGCTTTCAAATAAAAAAAAATCCTCGAAATTGGTTCCCGCAGTCGAAAGTTCTGAGTAACAAACATAAAAAAAAATACAGTCGAATTGAGATACTCCTCCTTTTTTTAAGTCGGTTAAATAGAAAATTAACTGTTAATCAGGATTCCTATAACAGTGTGTAATAACGTTTTTACAAAACCATTGTTGAATAGTGTTTCAAGACTTGCAAGGTAGTTCCAGGCAACGTACTGTGGCTGTCGCGCTGGCACTACACAGAGCGTCATAAGCCGCCTCTGGCCGCCGCTATCGTATCACGGGCAGCTTGGCCAAACCGAGAGACACGGAGGACGATCTCGCACCACCACTCGCAGACAGGACCTTCCATCCAAAGTACTGCTCGACGGAATCGTACCATGACCGCCATGGTGTTGGCTACGAGGCTGGTTGGCCGAAAGCGTTTTCGTGAAAGT
The DNA here is from genome assembly GCA_947561695.1 of Tyria jacobaeae. Taxonomy (NCBI): domain Eukaryota; kingdom Metazoa; phylum Arthropoda; class Insecta; order Lepidoptera; family Erebidae; genus Tyria; species Tyria jacobaeae. The sequence continues at coordinate 18,755,532 of OX387211.1, read as the reverse complement.
TACTAAGAGCTCCACCTATGCTCAATTAGTGATAGAAACACAGATTAATATTCTTTACATATTAACAATAAAATTTTATAAAATCCTCATTTTTGCCATTGAATTAACGATATTACGTAAGATAATTTCCAACTTATTAACTTAAATATAGGAATTTAAGTATAAAGTCAGTCTGGAATTCTATATTTCAAATTGTATCATGTTAAATTAGTGGTATTAATATTTCTAAAGAATATTGTAATATTTTACAAAATCATACCTACATACTAAACACGAAGACAAGCCTTTTCTTAGTACGTATCTACCTACAATAATAAATTCAATATGCTAGGTATCGTATTGTTTTTATACTACATAGTGGCACTATGCCCGAACGCAAGAAAAGTACGTACGTTAAGCGCGATACGATGCGATGTTCCTTCCTTCGAGAACGCGGATGAAACCGCGCGGAGAAAAGCTAGTGTTTCTTAAATCGAATTGTTGATTTGTAATTGTACACATATTTCATTTAAAACGATCTTTACAATAGAATAATATTAATATAGTAAATAGTAGTAGTTTCGTAAATGGAATTATTGATTTGTAATCATATACATGTTTCACCTAAAACGATCATTAAAATAGAATGATAATAAGAAATAGGTACTATTTTTCGATATAGCGCGTGGAAAAGCTATAGTGTTTCATAAATCGAATTGTTAATTTGTAATTGCACACATATTTCATTTAAAACGACCGTTAAAATAGAATTATAATAGGAATAGGTACCATTTTTTGATATGCGTTAGGTTTTAATTTTGTGTGTAATGTTAAATTTTATTCCATTTTTGATTTTTGTAATATTCAAACACAAAACGGGGCGATTAAAAATGTAACTACCTATAACTACTATAAAAACCGAATCATACCTCTCCTTAAAAAGAAATTTAAAAAAAATCATAATAGTGATTAATAATATTATTATAGGAGTTAGACATGTCATTGCGGACTTTTTTGTAGATCTTATTAAGATATATACAGTTCCGTAGTACATAATTTTTATCTATCTAAGATTTAGCCAGTAGCACAACATTGCAAACATGTAAGCGCACAAGAATATGATTTTACGACATCACATAACAAATATTTGAAATACTCGGCTATGCGCTACTAAAATATGCATGTATTATGCAGCATCTATCCAAGTAACGTACAGTCAAAAAATATGATTTCACCCCACAGTCTGATTAATAAACACGATCTTCCATACCCCCAAGGGCAACTAAATAAATATTTAACAAAATTAGAGCAAACAGTAATTAATGACCGTGAAACCAATATGTTCACAAACAACTATGGAATGAGCAATTACATTGTCACTATATACGCCCAACACCATCTACCGTTGATTGGCTGAACTAGTAAGAATTAATTAATAAAAATTTGATCGCGTACAGTTCATGCAATACTCTTTTTAATATTCTTTAAATATCAAACGTGTTTTTGTACTTAGTGTCAAGCAGATGTTATATTTTCTTCATTACTTTATAACATTTGGATTTTGAAGTCTTCTTTCTGCTAGCGAGTGGGGTCGCCGAGTTTGAATGATATAGTTGATAAACAGCGAAATGAATTACGGGTTTCGTAGAAATACCCTTTAAAGTCACAAATTTGTACTAAAACAATAGATTTAAGTGCAAGAATATAAAATAACGACATATAATTATGTAGCTAGCTGTCTGAAGATATTAAAATTTATGAATGGCCTGATGGTTTAGTGGGTAGCGATACAGACTACTGAGAGGGTTCGAGTTCGGTGAAAAATTTTGTGATCTACTTTGTTGCAATGCATTATGTACCTATGTTAGCTTGTCCCGCGCATACATAAAAACACAATGTTTGTCAAGTACATAGCGACACAGCAACCTTTCCCAATGCACGAGTTGTCTTTCAAATATCTTTGTCTAATTAGCGCACTCAAGGAATATTAGACTTGGTAGTCTTATTCCAATCGCTTTGAATTTAATGTGTTTGTTTTAGTGACCAGTATTACAGTATTTTTAATATGGGAGAGCCATACTTAGGCACGATTGGGCCCGGTTTAACTGGACTAATACCACGGCGTCAAAGAAACTGGTACACAAACAATGCTTGGAGCGCATTGCCGTGTTAGTGAGGGTACTGGAGACCCAGCTTACCCTCTCCTCTTTCCCCTCCCATTAAACCCTCACTCACCACCCGCACAGCGCACTTACGACTCTTGACTTGCAGGTGTCCTTGAGGGGTGGTTTTCACCATAAAACAAAAACTTTTTTGTTTGATAAGAAACGCTTGGAAACAATACTGGAATTTAAAAGAGGTCATGAGAAACCAACAAATAAACGTGGCTATTAAATGCAACCTTTTCGGCTATTGTATATTGCCTGTCCTTACATATGGCTGTCAAACCTGGGCACCTAATAAATGTCATGTTAAGAAACTTGAATCTTGTCAAAACGCTATGGAAAGGAGCATGTTGGGAAAAAGACAATCGGATAGATTAAGAACTAACACTATAAAGAAATGTACTAGAACAAAGGATGTCACAGTAACTATCAGAAAGCTCAAATGGAAATGGAAAGGATATGTAATGAACTGGATAACAATTCATAAGAAACGGAAACGAGGTAGGCCACCAAGAAGATGGGTGGACGAAATAAAAGTTGTGGCGGGAGGTGAATGGACAACAGTAGCTGCTGATAGAGAAAAATGGAGACAGTTGGGGGAGGCCTTTGCCAGCAAAAGGCACACAGACGTAAGTCAATAGAATAGTAATTTAATTCTTGATAAAATATTATAATATGTAAATAAATAATGTATTATTATTAATAACAAAAGTTAAGATGTGATGATGATTGAATTTATTGAAATAAATTAGATTATTATTTAAATTTGAGAAATTGAACATAATTATATACATAGTTTGTTGATGTATATGATGTCTGAATAAAGGGTACTATCATAATTATTATTATATACTAGACCTAGTAAAAATTTATAAAATGTAATTTTAAGTAAAATTTGTGATATCATATATAAATCATCATTCTCTATTACAGGTACGGGTGTTTCGATAAAATAATAATCAATCGATACTGAACTGTGTATATCTATGTAAACATCACGTTGTTTTATCCAAAACTTACATATATAAACAGTATCACTTTATTTGTTTCAGGTATGACCTTCAGTTAGGTTAAATAGAATTATCGAAGAATAATATATAACAAGCTTAGTATGACGTCAAAACCTTGGAAAGCTTTGTCTATGGAAAATTTCCGTTCCGTTCCGATAGTAACAGGAAAAATAATTTGGTGTCTATGGTGATGCTCCAAGCTCCTTTAAACCACTAAAACATGCTTTAGATGTACATTTTTACAAGAAAAGTTATATTTTTATTATTTTTAATTATTTGGTCTAGTTTTTCTTAAATTTTTTTTGTTCGGTAAAAAACAATTGACGTCTTATCACTTTATCACTAAATCATCCTGTAGATTTCAAAATAAGATAAGGTAGCAGTTATTTCTATAAACATGGAGTACACACATTGCATGCAAGATATGAATAAGTTAAAAAAAAGCTTCAGTTATGTTCAGTCGCATTTAGTGGCATACGAATTGGTTTATAGGAATACAGCCTTACAAAATATATTTATTAAAAATATATAATTTCGTATAAAATCAGTCTTATTAACAATAGCAGTTTAATTCGTTAATTGTAATTAGATGTCAAAGTAGAAACGATTCAATTTCAATAATTTTATTTATAAAGTGTCTTCAAGCTCCCTCCTCAATAGTTAATTTTTTTTATTTTGAAAAAGAATCTGTTACTTGTAAACCTTATCAATAAAGAATCAAGTTCATGCCACTAGTTACAAAGTAATCTATACAAATAACAATTATTCCTAATCTTTAAAATTTTTAGTACCTTCGTTATTTTCAATGTTTCCTTTAAACATGACATTAACAGTGGTATAGCCATGCTTAGGCACGAATGGGTCGGCTCGACTGGTGCGATACCACGGCCTCACAGAAAACCGGTTGTAAAGTAATGCGTACATTGCATTTCCCCGAAACGAGGGAGGTTTCCGGAGGCCCAACTCCCCCTCTCCTCTTTCCCCTTCCCGCATCCCCTACCCCTCATCACCCTTAAAGGCGGGCAGCGCACTTACGACAAGAGTTGCATGTGTCCATGGACGGTGGTTGTCACTTACCATCAGATGACCCGTCTGTTCGTCTGTCCCCCTATAGTGAAATAAAAAAATTAAAAAATGACTACACATTTATATAACAACTTTATAATTCGATAGTTATAAAGTTGTTATATAAATGAAATAAACATACCTTAATCTAATTTCCTTAAAAAATATATCTAAAAGTGTTTTTCCATTTAAACTTACCCCTGTATCGAAACCAGCATTTTTCCATGACCAATAAAAAAAAAACTGATGATACTTGAACGTAGAAACGAATGTTTTAAGTACAAAATTATGTATTTATTGATATAAAAACAATAGAAAAATACTTTATATCCACTAACGGTGCTAGCTTTCAAAGCACCTATTCATCGATCAATGCCGTTCAGTATAACATTTGAGCAAACAAAACTATAAAAAAAAATATCGCGTTTGTTCAACGATTTCGTCAACTGTATGCTATGTTTAAGTTTTAAACGAATTATTTTATTGGCTTAGTCAATATTAGGACAATTATTCCATAGTTTTGAAATAGTCTACAATCAATATTTAAGTGCAAACAATCCGTTAAATAATATTCGTATCTCAACAAGCAGTATTATGCATATTCTGTTACATAATACATAATGAAGATACGTGTGACAGTCATACTCAGGCACGAAGGGATCGACTCGACTAGAGTAACACCACGGCTTCACATAAAACCGGTAGGCAAACAATGCTCTCATTGTATTGTCGAATGAGTGAGTAAGAGCGCTGGGGGCCAAACTTTCCCTTTACCCTTGCCCGCTCAACCCTTCCTTCACCACTCTTGAGTTATTGGTGTCCATTGGCGGTTGATGTCACTTTCCGTCAAGTGAATTTTCTGTCCGTATATCCCCTAATATCCTAAAAACACATGCATATGTACGACCATGTAAATACATACCTAAAAAAAAACTCTTACTTGTCGAAACTAATAACTGTTGTAAAATAAGTTCCGACGTGTGAGAGTAATACTTAGGTGTAATACGACGGCCTCATATAAAAAAACTGTGAAGCAATCCTTACGTTGCGTTTCGCTGAGTGAGTGAAATTGCCGTTGCTCTTAGGTTGCATGTGTCCATGCGTGATTTTCTTCTCCTGATCTCAACTATATTACCTACTGCTCTTTTGATGACATACATGGCTCACGCCTTTCTCCCATCGGGGTAGGCAGAGACAATAGACCGCCACTTGCTTCTATCCTTACATGATGTACAGCCTCTACTCTCATTAAACATTTCATACAAGCCAGTCGGTTTCGGGTACTTCTTACCTGTCCTTTCTTCAGAACATCAGCAATTATACCATCGACGCGGAACATAAAAAAAGTTTTTTTGTATGAGAGACTGGCCAGTTATAAACTATTATAAAAATAATGATTATTTATAACTAAAAATAGGTACGTTCCAATTTCAAAACTTCCCTCCACTTTTCTTGCGAGCTAATATATTATTGAAAAATTGATTTGCGCCGGGAACATTTTCGCGCTTTAATTTTATACGATTTCAAGTGTCGCCTGAAACCGGACGAATCATACGATAGACTTCAAATTGCATACATGGATGAACTCCCTTCACAGCCAATTGTGTATCATTGGTATAACGAATTCAAACGTGATCTAACTTTGGGGGATAAATAAAGAAGGCGTCGCCCTTTGACGGCTGTTACGGAGGAAAATGTGTTAGCAGTAAAAATTGAATCCAAGACAATAGGCGTATTACGTATCAGGAGATTCAACACATACCGCAGATTAGATAGGGAAGCCTTCACAAGATTCTACACGTGCATCTTCACGTGAGAATACATTCACAAAGTGCATCTTCGTTAGTTTCACTCTGGGTGCCGCACAGCCGATTAAAGATGCTCAGCAGCAGGCTTGGGTGGAAAGGTGCCGTGATATGATAAACAAATTCGAAGCAGGCTCGTCTCGGCAAGTCACGACATCATTACAGGTTATGAGTCCTGGATTTATCAATATGATCCAGAAAAGCGCCAATCGACGGTTTGGGTGTTTCAAAATGAATCAGCGCCTACCAAAGTGAAGCGATCTAGTGGGTTGAAGATTTTGATCGCGAGCTTTTTCAATTTGACTGGTGTCAATCCCTTTACGGGACCAAAGAAGCATCAACGCCGAATGGTATACTACCAAATGCTTGGCAGAAGTTTTCTCTGTTGTGAGCATCAAGCGACCAAACACAGGACTCCGCGGGCTACTGCTCCACTACGACAAGGCGCCCGAGCACACCGCGCTCAAAACGAGCTTCTTGCACAGCACGCCGGTCAAACTTCTGGGTCACCCTCCTTACAGCCATGACCTAGCACCGTGTGACTTCTTTTTATTCCTGAAAATTAAAAATCAGCACAAAGGGATACAATTTTCTTCGCCGGAAGATGCGCTGTCAGCGTTCGAGCAGGCTGTAAACGAGGTTTCTGCGGCGGACTGGAAAAAGTGTTTCCAAAACTGGTTCAGTCGCATGAAACTTGGTATAGAGGCTAGTGGAGAGTATTTTGAAAAGATTTAATAATGAAATATTTACCTTTCTGCAAAACTTTCTGAGTATCGTGTTCGTGGTAGACCAATGGATGCCCACTCGAGTTTGCCTTCTATAGATATTATTCTTATTTATATGTATTCACATGGTAAATACTCGTCAAAGCCTGTATCGTGGCGGCCGTGGCCCCTGGATCCTTTTGCACACGATATAGGTCAAATTATTTGACAATAATGTGGTATGTTCACCTTCGGTGTCATGCAACGTTGTAACTCGAGAATGCGAAACTACATAATTCAAAGTTATTTACTAATGCATTAAAAACAAATATTATAGATAGTATAAATATTGTATATTATTTCACTACTAATTATTACTATACCAGCTATATTAAGCTTTCTCTTTGAAACCCAATTGATTCATTTCTTTGAAACTCAATTACTAGTTTAGAAAATGAAGACCGGTATTACAAAGTTTCTGATTTAAACCTTTTAATCAAAAAACTAAAAGACCTAATGCTTAATCAAAACTCTTAATACTTAACAACAACTGATTAAACTAGTATAAACTTACTTACTGGCTACGATGCCGATTCTGATGTTCTAATAGTCTCTAAAATACATATTTTTAAAATCGTTCAAGTTTAGTTCGATTTAGAAACTTTTCGTATTCTGAAAACTTAATAAATAAACACCCACTTTGTGAGAAAAAATAATTATTAGTCCCACAAGCCTAATGACGTCATTCGGGCGCAGAAGGACTGTATATATGTATGTACTGTATAAATATTCTGATAGATAACATGTTTTAGATGCCTTTGCACACCCCTTCAAGACGTGGGCATGAGTCTATTTTGTACATACGTTAGGATTAAACCTGTTTTAATTACGTAAAACTTTTATTATTATATATTCATAAAATTACGTAAAAAACGTAGCTAGAATTCGTTTATTAACTCAACTTAAACACATGGCAAACAGATGATAGATAGCTCGATTATACTTTATTTGTACACCATTGCATGTTAATAGATGTTATGTCAGAGTCAGACAGATTATTAACAAAAAGCCGCGTTGAAATGCCGGTAATGTGGAAGTATCATGCGTGGATTCGTGTTAGGTTCTATTAACGCATCTCGATAAAAAGATAAAAAAACGACATATTTAGTAATAACAATTATAAATATAGCATACACTCGAGACTGTATCCCTTAAGCTGCAAGTAGAGGCATAATTGTCGCCCACATTTTGCCCATTATAATTTAGTCCAATTTAGATAATGAGGGAAAGCCTATTGCCGTCATTGGGGCATTTTTGGGGATAAGATGGGAAAATTTGAAAGGGAGAATAGAAAGGTAAGGAAACGGATACTGCCTATACAGATGGGTTTTGGATGGAGTATAAGCAGTAGCTCTAAGAAGTCAGGGTCACATACCTTTAACTGTCCATCCCCATCACCTGGACGATTGGCACTCCACCACTGTGCGCTTCTCCAGAAGCTTTTTGCCTCGCACAACCAGCTTATGGAACAAATTGTCGCCTGCCGTATTTCCGAACCGATACGACCTTCAAACCTTCAAGAAGAGAGCGTACCTCTACCTAAAAGGCCGGCAACGCACTTGTGACTCTTGAGTTGCGGGTGTCCATGGGCGGCGGTAGTCACTTACCATCAGGTGACCCGTCTGCTCGTTTGCCCCCTATCGCATAAAAAAAAAAAAAAAAAACTGGAAGTGCATGGTGCCGTGGAGTCCGAGCCTTCTAACTTGTAAACTTATTAATATAAATACATACTAAATACCGAACCTGCTTAACCCATGGTTTGCCTAGAGAAGACTGAGGGAGAGATTGAGTGCCCTGCATCGGCGACCTTTGTATCTTAGATCTAAACAAAAACTTTATATTTATAAATTTGGTACTTAAATAACTCTATAGTGCCGCTACAAGTCACAGTACAGTAGAGTACAGTACATCTAGCTAGTGGTCAACCCTGCTCTTCAAAAAGTAAATTGCAAATCTAAAAATACAGGTGAGTCATAGTTCATTTAATAGATTTAGTCATTCTAATTCATATCCATTATTCATCTCATACTAAATAGTTCAAACAGTCCATAGTTATACTGCGTTTGCGTAACAGTCGCAATGTCATACTGCAAATGTTGCGAGACTGGACTTGGCCCTAGGCATTGTAAAATATATAGTTTTATAATTCACGTAACTAACGATTCTAACATATACCTAATATTAGAACAAATTCTTATTAACATAATACTAACACTTTAAGGATTATAAAAAAAACAAAAATCTATTTAAACACTTGAAATCGTTCCGTTAAAGTCCTTGCTAAACATTATATATATTATTACACATTTAAGCTCTTAAGAATCACTCACAAAGTGGTGTGGGATCTTGTCATTAGGCTCCCATAACTCATTTATATGTTTGTAGTTAACACGACTTGTAGTTAATTAATGTGCTTCTTGTAAATCATCACAACAACATGAACTTTCACGCACTTCAACAAATCATATTCGACTTTTTAATCGTTCAAATTCAACACTATGTATCTTTCTTATGTATAAAAACATTTCTCTCCACATTGTCTAGGTTTTCAAAATTTGCGGTGTTTACACTGTAACCAAGTCAGGATTGGATGATGGAATTAAAAAGAAATCGATGGAAATCCATTTGAAAATGTTATAAGTTGTTAAAATGTTTATAACATATAAACATATGCGTCCTAATCGGTTAGGAGATGGCGGAAACATACATACATACATAATATCACGCATCCTTCCCAAAGGGGTAGGCAGAGACCACTTCCTTCCATTTGCTACGATTCTGACATACCTTTCTCACTTCTTCAACTTTCATTCCGTTCCGCATACAGGCTCGTCGGTTAAAGGTACTTTTGACCTGGCCTTTGTTTAGATTTTCTTGAACTTGGTTCAAGAACATTCGCCTAGGTCTTCCTTTTCCGACAACTCCATTTACATCTGCCATATAAATACCTTTTGTCAACCTTCTTTCATTCATCCGTTCGATATGCCCGAACCAGTACAGCATACTTTTTTCTATTTAGTCACTACATCCTCTTTCACACCACACTGATTCCTTATCACACTATTCCTCACTCTGTCACTCAATTTCTCATCAGCTATACTCCGCAATGCTCTCATTTCTACCGCATTAATTCTACTTTCGTGCTTCTTCTGCCATACTCAACTTTCGCTGCCATACCTAAGTGTTGGCACCAAAACACCTCTATGCACAGCCACGCGAGTCTTCATTGAGACTCTGTGGCTGGTCATAAAAGTATGCAATGCGCCATTGATAGCATTACCCGCACTCACTCCTCGTTCTATATCACCATCACACTTTCCGTCCCTAGTAAAATTATAAGTACGAAGTTAAGTTACGAATTAGTCCTAAATATTACTGTTTAAGATTTATCTTTATATTGAAAGCGGTTATCTAACTTTTAAAAGTCAGTATAAATACATCTTTTTATTTTTCATTTATAAGAAATGTACTCAGATGATCTGGTATACAAAAAAGTAGTTTTCTGAAGTGTTTGTAACAGTTCTAAAAAAAGTCTATAATTTTAACAGCAGTTTCACAGCATAATTGAGCAACATGGACTTTTCTGCTGATACAATTGTATCAAACTTTCGAACTTATATACAAATTAACAGGTAATTTTTTTTTATTTAATTGGTCTACGAATAAAACACATTTTATTATAGTACGAAAATTATGCTAGCAACGCCATCTAGTAACAAACTCTAAGATTAATATAAAACGATACGTTTCTAAAGGTTGTTCTCCATTTCACCAACATTTAAAGTAGATCAGCAATATTTCTGGAGATGGCGTTAACGAGCAATTCTGTCTTCGAATTGCACAGAGTAATTTCAAAATAAAAACCTTAGGGTGCTGAATATTTCTTTATAGAGCTAAACTGATTAGATATTCATCAAGTACTAGATATTTAAGCAGTGTTTTACAAGTTTTATTAAGACATATTACTAGTACCAGTTAATGTCACTTTAGTTTAAACAATTTCAACTCTATAGTATACTTCTAATGGTACTTGGTATACCTTTTTAGTATTAAATTTCTAACTGCGGATTAAGATATCTGACAAGAGATGAGTTGGTAGGCCACGACGGCCTAAGCATCGAGCACCTGAAATATGCGGGGTCATGTCTGTATTGGGTTCTTGTTTTGTTTTTAATTTATGTTTCAGTCACCGTTATCTGTCGAAGGACCTCATTTGTACTCTGACGTGTTCAATTTCAAGCCTATTTTGTTGGCTACGATAGTCACCAAGGTCTTGGACAGTTTGTTTGATCAACAGTTGGTTAAACATCTTGAATTCCATGACGCGCAGTTTATCTTCAAACCTACTATGTCTAAAGGTCTACCAACTGAGAGTGCCATTCTGTGCCTCAAGATGATTGTTCAATATTGTTGGGCCCGTCAAAGGCAGTCGACCTGGTGTCCTATTGAACTGACTGAAGTGAATTACATCTTTTGTTATTTTTTTTTTCTTTTCTTTCAAAAGTCAACCCACGACCTCCGATTTAGCAGTCAGGGTCACTAACCAGTAGACCGACAGGCATGACAAACTCCTTGTGTCGTTACTGGTAATGAAACCAGAAAAATTGTGTCAGGTTGTCGGAGGCTCAATCGGATGTGTGAGTTGGAATGCGGGTGAGATTCATCAACTTATACATAAAACGGCTCATTGGTGTCCTTAGCAGTTCCAACGTATGGTGCTATATTAACGGCGTATGTACCTATATATATACATATACAGTCGTGGTCAACTAATTAAGGACATTCAAGATAGTGGACAGCAATAACCGGCTATGTACATATAAATATAAAACCCTGTTGATTTCTCAGTAACTATTATTTGCATAATTTGATCCGATTATTATACTATAAATGGCTGTAAATAAAAGATTAAATAAATATAAAAAAGTGTTTAATATCAAAGGTTAACCATGTATTCAATTTAAGGTACAATTCTGTAGCTGGACATTTAATTAAGAACAGTAAAGTAAAATGAAAAATAGAGTTAAACAGAACTAATAATCTGCAGTATTTTAATTTCTTTAACAACTTCATTTTATTACGGGTAAAATCAGTACCCAGTAGCAAAACCTTTGTTAGTAATTACCGCTTGACACCGATGTGGCATAGACATTATCAGTTTCTGACATATTTCAACAGGAATGTTTGCCCATGCCTCACAAAAAGCTTCATTAAGTTCATCTAAAGTTGTGGTACGATAAATGGCAACTTTTTTCTTAATTTCGTGCCAAAGGTGCTCGATTGGGTTGAGGTCGGGGCTATTTGCTGGCCAATCTAGCACTGATACCGACTGTCTGTTAAGAAACGACTTGACTGAACGGGCTGTATGTTTTGGGTCGTTATCATGCTGAAAAGTCCATATAATAGGAAGATGTTCCTCAGCATAGGGAAGCATAGTTTCTTCTAATATTGCCTTGTATTGATGTTGGTCTAAGTTACCCTGAACTTTCCTCACAGGTCCCACTCCACGTCCAGAAAATGATCCCCACATTTTAATGTTTCCTCCGCCATGTTTCACCTGCTTTTTTGTGAATCTTGGATTCATTTCCGCTTTTACAGGACGCCGTACGTATTGCCTTCCATCTGAAGAAATCAAATTAACCTTGGTCTCGTCAGAGAATAATACATGTTGCCATTGGTCGTAGGTCCAATGTCCATATTTACGTGCAAACGCCAAACGTGCATTTCTATGCTCTTTCTTTAACAACGGTACTTTGCGAGCCACTCTTCCGAACAACCCTGCTTCTACCAGACGTCGTCGAACTGTCCTCGCTGATACACTGACTCTTTCGTCTGCCCCAAACACTTCATGTTTAATTAAAATAGAGCCTAGAAACGGATCTTTCTTAGCTAACCTGGTTATCATTCTATCTTCTTGCGGAGTTGTTTTTCTCGATCTTTTTTTTCTGGGCACATTTAAAGTTGTGTTATTGCGCCTGAAATGTTGCACTGCATTGCATACCATAGTTTTTGAACAATTTAAATATCCCGCTATCCTTCGGTATGACCAACCACGCTCGACAAACTTCATGATAATTTTTCGTAGTGTTGCATCGCAACTTTTATTTTTGCCCATTGTTCTTCAAAATAACTCTCAAAACTTGAAATTACAAATCTAGATTGCCGCCAAAACTACCACAAAGAATAGGAGAAGAAAGAAAATAATAATTGAGATTCAGATTTTGAAACTAGAACGCAATATCTCAGTGTCCCTAATTAAATGGCCAGCCAGCATTCTTTGAACAAATAGCACTGTGATCATCTATCAGCTATACTGTAAAGAGGTTTAATGTTTAAGAAGTTGTTATTGTTTGTATAATTAGGCACATAAATGACTAATTATACTTACATGTAAAAGATGTGGAATATTGTTTAGACTCGTTGGAAAATAAAAAATAAATTCACAATTTGGATTAACTAGAGAGTGTCCCTAATTAGTTGACCACGACTGTATAACATTAGCTATGCTGATGCCGAAACTTGTATTGATCTGTGAGTCCTATGCAGTGACCAATGGGCTCAAGGACAATGTCAAGAAGTGCTAACTATTATATGTTTAATGCGAGGGTCATAAACTATTCGCATATCCCCGCTGTTAAGCTCTTTGGCACCGTTTTTACATGAGTAAGTTCAAGTACTTGGGTCATTGGGTCTGATGATCTTAGGGATAATATGGAAATACGGAGGGAGCGCGGTGGCTTTTCGATGTAACCTGCTGATTCGAAGATATGCACGCTGTACAAACCAAAGAAAGGTTACGCTTTTTAAAGCTTTCTGCCAGTTTTTTAATAGGTGCAGTCTTTGGACAGGTTTTTCCCAGAGGACACAGATCACGATTACACAGTTCACATATAGCTCAAATGAAGCGTGTAGTAACGATGACGCGAGTTTCACGCTTTTTGTTCACCGAGCTCTCTCACAAAACCACACACCAAATAGGAGGATTCCGGGAACACTTATGCAAACCACCAATGGTGCTGGTATGCGTTGTCAACCAAATCTAAACTGGAATAACTAATGAACAAACATGAATACTTTGGCCTTATGGCGTCTGTATGTATTTTCTTGACAGATTACAACAAGTATCTGAGTGTGGCGGGGTGGCCGGGACAGGGTGTCCCCTCCACCCACTATTGTCATGTCTGGGGCTCCGTATGGCTCCGTATCCGTATGTCTTTAAAAAAGCTGTTTGATTTTTGGTTACCTTTTCACGGCTAAAGGGATGAAACGATTTTAATCAAATAATTTAGTATGGGGATAGTGGCTATTTTTTTATATACATACTATGCGGGCAAAGCTGCGAACGGCAGCTTATATATCATATCACAAAGTTTTGCGGTGGACTCAATAATAATAATTAATACTCCACACATCTCATACACGGCAGCTTTGCTTAGTTTGGGATCAGACGATGCTAACTAAGCAAAGCTTGAACTATGGTAACCAGCTGATAAACATACTTATATATTTCTAAATACATACATATTATAGATAAATTACACCCAGGCACAGAACAAATGATCGTGCTCATCACACTAATATTTGCCCTGGGTGGGAATCGAACCTAAGACCTCGGCTTAGCAGCCAGGATCGCCAACTTCTAGAACAACAGGCCAGTCAAACAAGGTTATGTGATCAGAGTTAAATCGATGGATATCCATATTCAAATGTAATAAGCACTAACAATTTTTTTAACAATGACGTATTTATTTTTTTAAATATCGTAAGAATTCAAACATGTTCAACAATGATAGGTATCAAGTAGAGCATGACTTTCATCAGTAATAAAAAACAACAAAAAAGTCCAGTAGCTGATAGATAACCACATCTTTTATTTACAGTCGGCTAAAACTGTCGCAGTAAAGCACTTAAACTACCTAATTATACACAACATCCAGTCGCTGGCATGACTGACCCGACCTAGATTCTATATGACACACAAATTTAGCTAGGCCTTCCCTTCCCCTCTCATTTATAACTTTAAAGAAATAAAGTGAGGTGTGTAGTTTGAGTAAAAGGGTCATGTTATAATGGAGAATGTGCGTGACGTTTGTTCTCGTTGGTTTATTCCTGACATAACCGTTGGATTCGATTCGTTTTGTTTTTGTTTTATTCTGTAATTATAGTAATTTATTGTTTTGTGACTCGAAAGTTGTATCTAATTTATTTACCTTTCGCCGCGATCATCTTTCATTATATTCTATGATGCCAACATGCGGAAGATTAATTTCTACCTGACTACGCAAAAAGGAAAGTTATGAATGTATGGTTATTTATTTTTACTACCTAGAGACTTGGCTTGAAGGATTTCGACCATTAAGGTGTTATATGAATTATATGAATAGTGAGAGCGGCATAGGGTAGATAATATTTCCATATAATTATCATTATCACAGCCATAGAACATCTACTGCGGGACATAAGACTCCTCAATGAGTTCTGAGAAGGCCAGGAGACATTTCTATATAACAGAAACAAAGACGGATGGAGAGTTACGAATGTAGTCGGGTTATATACATTTTTTTAAATATATCTTTTATGTAAATTGAACTATAGGAAGAAATTAAGCAAAAAACAGCCTAACGGTTTACAAGTACTGAAAAATATTCACAGTTAGCTTCTCACTTCCGCATTCAAACTACCATATGATTTTTAGGGAAATTAAAACCGAAATGTGTTTAGCCCATCAACTAGCACAAGTTTAGTATTAAGAATTATAGTATTAAGAATCGATCGAAGAACGGATCTACACGAACGGTTATAAGATGGGGTCGGGGGCTCGAGCTGGAATTTTCTTACTAGACCTCAACATAAAAATATCCTTTATTTTGGTGTGGAATCCCCCATGGGTCATCACCTCACCGGAGCTGACGGTAAAGTGGTATGTCGGACTCGAACCTCGAACTACAAACATTCATAGAACGGACACAAATAAAACCGAGATTCGGGACTACTAATCTAACTTATAACCGTATTTCGGAACTGATACGACCTTCAAACCTTCAAGAAAAGTGCGTACTCCTACCTAAAAGGCCGGCAACGCACTCGTGACTCTTGAGTTGCAAGTGTAAATGGACGGCGGTGTCACTTTCCATCAGGTGACCCGTCTGTTCGTCTGTCCCCCTATAGTATAAAATAAAAAGAAAAAAATAACTAATCGAATCCCCGACCTCCGGCTCAGCACTCTGGGTCACTAACACCATCCCCAGAAGGCCAGTCAAACTTATAAAGAGAGATTTATAACCTTTTTATAGCCTTTAGGTACTGTAGGTTTTTAATATTTTGTCTACTCATTTACCCCAATGAGAAGATTAAGACCGAAGGTTAACAATTTCTCATGCATTCTGTCTGTAGTATATAAGAAAGCTACAGTATTCAGTTCAGTAACTTTCTGGCAAATAGCTTACAAGATTAGCTTAAAGAGATCGGATTTCCGGGCAATAACCAATCTGAGTTTTAGGTATGCGATAGCGATGCGCATTACAGCACCCCCAAAAGCCATGTATGTGGAACCGAGTAATAAGCCTTCTTAAGCAATCTATACAACATGCCGCCAGATTCTGGCGGTTACGACGCACTTGTTGGCTAATGCCGATATCTATGATAAGGAACTCCTTAGTGCCATGAGTCCGATCATCGAGATCATCGATCACCAATCACAAAATGATCGATTTTTTATTTAAATGAGTTGTAATTTTTACTCTCAGAATAGACGTAAGAACCTTATAGATAGTTGATAAGCATTTTATGGGTCTATAATTCTTGAGATCAGTGGTGGGACAAGTGGGTTACATCAGTATCATTAAACTTGTGTAATGAACCTACATATGTATGTATATCTAGAGCTGCTTGGAACTGAGATGCGGAACAAGCATTTGAGCGACGGAATCACTTAAGCCATTATTATTATTCCTAGCTAAGAGCCTCGACCAATACCTTAAGAGGCTCTCGTTAGATGGTTGGATCAAGGGCCTGATGCAGAAGGCAGTTCTCCTTGACACGGCCCGCATTGTCAGGAGGTTCCTATCTTTGGAGCCCTAACCACCGGTGTCTTGGTCCCTGTACCCGATGTCGGTGGTCTACTATTTTTATATTTTTAAATGTATTTTTTTATTTATATGGTATATTTAAAAATGTAATTTATATTATTATTATTATATATATCTAAAAACTTGCAGTGTGACCCCCGTATATGTATGTATATACATATATGTTTGTGATTGCCGTGTGGTTCACGGTAAAGTAAAAAATATATACTTTCTGACAGATAACAGTCCAATCCCTTACTCGCCTTTTACGACGAAAACGAAACAAAACTGGAAGAAAGGGTTGTCTCTATTCTACTAGACCGAGACGCACACGGCAAAAACTTCATCTTCGTATACTTAAATTAGTAGAATGATTAGTTCTCGGCACTGCCCTGTTCGCATACCTATAGTATGCGACGCAGACTTTCTAGAGCTATTGCTTACACTCCCTGTAAACGCCGTTTAATCCATAATTAAATCGATTTCTTAACTCACGTATTTTTATTGTAATATTTGGGTTTATATGTAATCAACAATAAAAAATCATTACACATTCAAGAAAAGAGCGTACTCCTAAAAGGTCTACCTAAAAGGCCGGCATCGCACTTGTGACCCTTGAGTTGCGGGTGTCCATGGGCGGCGGTAGTCACTTACCATCAGGCAAACGAGCAGACGGGTCTGCTCGTTTGCCCCCTATAGCATAAAAGAAAACACATTTCCGAAAGCATAAAATAGTCCCTTGTCTATCTTACATCCCCGCTTCCGCATCCCTTGATCCGAAACCGCGAAACATACAATAACGAGTGTCTTCTATATTCCTCATCCTATCAAAAAACGTCTTGTTGGTGATATGAGTGAACCGGCGACAAAAAAGGTGGTTTGAAGCCACGTGTGCCCAGCCGACATCGCTGCTGCGAGGACCTTCCTGCCCCTTTGAACAGTCAAATAAGTCACCTTCACTCCCCAATGACCTAGTCATTCCAATTTCTAAAAGTGCTCGGTGCAATAGGCTTGTCCCGTATTGAGTTTATTATGTTGTGGTATCACACATTTTTTTTTAATCAGTTCTCAACATCTATCACTTGTTGACCTTCTTTTTCATGATAAACGCTAATACATAAACCAAAAAAAACTATACGTTGTAATATCCATCTTCAGATTATATTGGAATTGTTATAAAGAGAAGAAATGTGAAAGTCATGTGTAATTATTCTTTCTAATTTACGAGTGTATATAAAGATTCTGCTATGTTTTATGAAATTTATCATGGATAAGTTACGCATGTGATTGTTAAACATGCTAATTCACATTTTTGCCATATGATCTTTGTCAATGTAAATATATATATATGTATGTTTAGTTCACTTGTCTTTGCAGGCCCTTTGGAATTATATATCATTGACAGCTGATTAAAATGGATTGTTTTACTTTAAAAATCACCAAATAAAATCGGAAATGAATATGGGACTATGTCCGTATGTATAATTGTTAGAAATGTTATACCTGATTGCGACTAGGAAACACTGTCCTGTAGACATGACAGATGGCGGTAAATGGGTGTATTGGCCTTATGAAGTGTCGGCATATTATAATTGATATCATGCTTATTACACGATAGTACATTCATATAGACACCGACTCTTATGTAAAACGCTGGATTATCGATTACACAAATGCATCGATAAGAGCTTGCCCTCTCATTGTGTTATCGGTCGTAAGCTCATAAACTACTGATAAAACTTATTCATAGTGTTTTATAAACATCTCATTATTAAACAATCAGAGGATTCGTAACAGACACATTTGATTTTGAATTGAGTGACATTTTGAACTTTCCCCTTTTTCTTTTTTTTTCTCGTATACATAATATCTATTATAAAATTTAGCGTAAAACCTCCATTGAATATATCGAAAATCGATTTAACTTATTTTGTTTAATTGATGCTTACCTTCTTGGTCCCTCTTTTTTTCTTAAAGCCAGTAACTTTATTGAGTCGCCTTCCATTAAGGGCTGGCTCGACCGGTGTATTTATTTATTAATAAACTTTTGCACATTTACGTTATATGCGGAATAATACTCAAATCAATACTTGCGTTGTTTTTACGCAGATCGAGAAAGGTTGCCAGAGGCCTATTCTCCTGTTCTTTTTTATGAGAGAGTGGTGCAGGTGCCGGCAACGCACTTGCGTATCACAAGTTGCATATGTCAATGGGTGGCGGTATTCACTTACCATCGGGTGATCCGTCTGCTAGTTTACCCCTTATATAATAAATAATCGGACTTTAAAACAATAGACAACCGACTTCAATGCGTCTGTCATAAAATTTGAGACTAATATGGTTTTTTCATGGATGCCAATGTCACAACTGGACCAAACTGTCATCTTCCTACCCTTGAAGTATATCCTTTCCAATAAAAAAAGAATCATCAAAATCGGTTGGCGTCATATTGAGTTATTCGTCTATTTTTCGCGCACATGCTTAATGCAAATTTAAGACTTAGATGGTTTTCTCATGGATGCCATTGTCAGAACTCGACCAAATTAAAATGGAACCACACAGGAAGCACCAGCTTTCAAATAAAAATCGTTGAAATCGGTTCACGCACTCGAAAGTTCTGAGGTAACAAACATAAAAAAAAAAACAGTTTAATTGAGAACCTCCTACTTCTTGAAGTCGATTGCAAAAAAAAATTGGCCTAACTGATACAAGGTTACTAGGTCTATCTATAAGCTTTATTGGCAAAGGTTAAAGAACAGAAGTCCTTCAAGAAGAAGCAAGCACTCCTTTTCACATTTCTGTTTGTGGCCAGTCAGAAGGATTGAGGTTTAAACGTGTGTTCGATAAAAATGTTTTTAGCGTGTGTTTTTTTTATACCTATATGTAGAAACGTTGGCATTTTATTCCATTGTTATCAACTATAATCGTGCCCAAATCTATCATGGCTTACAATAAAATTTATGTTCCGTTGACTAACAAATATACATAGGTGATAAGGAAAGCAAACAATAGCCCGCGTTTACGACATGCCTAGAGATAGCATACACAAATATTACTAATTGTTCTCTTTATAGTATTTACAGCGACTTCGATGTCCACGCGCGGGGTATCCAGCCGCCGAGGCGACGGGGCGGAGGGTGCAGGGGGGGGCGACGATTATGGGGCTTGAAGGAGTTAGGAGTGGAGCCACTTTATGGCCTAGTGGCGTAAAGTGGCTCCACCTATTTAATTTTTACCGATAATCTAATACCTTTAAAGGAGCAATTCTTGTATATACATACATATGTATATTTACTT
This sequence comes from Tyria jacobaeae, assembly GCA_947561695.1. Classification (NCBI taxonomy): domain Eukaryota; kingdom Metazoa; phylum Arthropoda; class Insecta; order Lepidoptera; family Erebidae; genus Tyria; species Tyria jacobaeae. The sequence continues at coordinate 18,735,380 of OX387211.1, read as the reverse complement.
TTAAGAGACTTATATACTTTTAACTTTATGGCCTAGTGGCGTAAAGTGGCTCTACCAATTTATTTTTTACCGATAATCTAATACCTTTAAAGAAGCAATTCTTGTATATATGTATATATCCTTTTAAGAGACTTATATACTTTTAACTTTATGGCCTAGTGGCGTAAAGTGGCTCTACCAATTTATTTTTTACCGATAATCTAATACCTTTAAAGAAGCAATTCTTGTATATATGTATATATATACTTTTAAGAGGAGGGTACGTGACCACCTCTATAATGAGGTGACAGACTTTATAGTGTTTATTATATGTGTTGTATGTAGATGAATATATGTCTGTGTTTTTGTACATAGGTATGTAATAGTACATGATGTATAAAAGTAATATATGTATATAATTAGGTCATATTTCTTACCTATTTGCACCTACTACCATTTATTTTTGCCCCACCCAAAGGTTGACTGGGACAGAGTGCATGAAGCATTAAGTCCGCCTTTGTAAAATATGTGCAATAAGTAAAAAAATAAAAACCTTAATAAATAATCTAAATCTCGGAAAATAATAATAATCTAAAATTTTGTATGGGTTTCGGGGCTAATCGATCTAGCTAGGTTTCATTTTTAGAAGACGTCGTTTTATCCGTGTGGTCAGGCAATGAAAAACTGCTACAATATCATTAGAATACGAACGTAAATTTCGCCACTATGTGCATGGTTATAAAAGCTCATTAGGGAAATAGGACTCCCCCAATCAGACCTTAGTTCGAGTCAGAATAATAACTTTTTTCACAATTTTTTCAAGTTACTGCTTTAAAACGATTTACCAAAAAAAAACAACGGAGCAAAGCTCGGTCATCCATGTACTAAACTCATTAAATATAGTCCACTCTCACTTTCAACTCTACTGCAAGACCCGAAGCTCAGTAAATGTGGTCCTTCGAGCCGCATCTTTTTTTTATAGCCTCATATAGATTATACCGGGTCAAGTTCTATTGCGATAGGAAATTTATTATTAATTTATTTAAATTGTAATATATTAGTGTTTAGGTACTCTAAAATTCAAACTGTCATTTTATAATAGGAAAGACTTTGTTTTATAGCCCTCAGTTCGCATTATACGTTGCCTACCTACTACCTACTACCTACCTACTCATCCTCATACTCATCCTAATTACTTTCAAGAGATGTACAATTATAAATTATTATTTTTTATTAAATTAAGTACATAAATCAATTTGTAATCATTATCACTTTGTATTTTTTTCGATCTTTACTCTCTACATGAACTTAAATGTTTTTTTAATTAGATACACATATTTTATATATAGCCTTCAAAAATAAAAAAAAATATTTTTTTAATAACTGTATTTTTTTTATTGTTTCACAGACATATTATGCCTGCTACTAAAAACTTAAAATAACCAAAAAACTTAATTATTTAATACTATATATTTTATGTGCCAGAAACTATCAAAGAAATAAAACGCCGTCAGTAAATGGTGCAGTACAGAACACAACAGTACGAGTGCGGCTTGAAAGGTCGCGACCGATGACCGATTTATTTAAAGTACCTGGTTCAAAGAAAGGATTGTATCAGTCTCAGAGTGCTCTAATAGAGAGCATTCTGAGGCTGCATCGTTCCATTTTTGAACGGGTAATATAATTATTTTAAATAGTTTATACTATACTTATTGTAGAGGAGGGGAACGAACAAATAAATGGAGCAAAAGAAGTGAGTTAAGGCACAACAGAAAACAAAAATTAGCGACGCCCAAAATCAAGAACGAAGATGATATCCACATAACCTTGGGACCTTATTGGACTAGAGTTGCGGAAGCCAGAGCACTATGGAGAGAGTTGAAGGAGGCCTATGCCAAAAAGCAAGCTATCTCTAATATCTTATAGTTGTTTACTTCCCTAAACAATTCTAATTATCAAATATTATACATATATGTTATCGTAGTAACGGACCGATACGACCTTCAAATCTTCACAAAAAAAAGCTTACTAATACCTAAAAGGCCGGCAGCGCACTTGTGACTCTTCAGTTGCGGGTGTCCATTGGCGGCGGTAGTCACTAACCATCAGGAGACCCGTCTGCTTGTTTGCCCCCTATACTATAAAAAAAAAAAGATATTGTACCAAACCTTCGAAAACAAAAGGCTATATTTTTATTTATTTTTATTACTATACGTGTGAACTATACCTGTGTTACAGAGGTCAGAAATGATAATTATATTCAGAGTTGCCCTTTGGGATTACACACGAAGTAAACAAATCACTACAACATGCATATACGCAAGAAGAACAAAGAATAACAAGTCATACACAGAAAGGAAATAGTTACTAGTTTAGTCCAGCTTTGTATATAGTAAGTAAGTAAATGCTATTTATTGTACACCAAATGTACATATAAAATACATCTGATATTTTCACATAAATTGTACAATGGGCGGCCTTATCACAATAAGCAATATCTTACAGGCAACCTTTGGATGGACAGGATTTTAATGATCTCGTATGGGTGGCTGTGGTGTACTGTCATGTATTGTGTGCTAGTTTAAACGCAAAATATATATAAATACCTAATATAAGTACATAGAAATAAACAAATATATATAAAAACATACATACATATACCTACACATACAAGTAAATATATACCTATACTTATCTTAGACATTACTATATTGTTTATTATTTTTTTGAAGGAACGTAATGATTGAGCTCTGTCTGTCTGATAGATAAAGGTAGGGCATTCCAGAGCCGAGCTGCTTCAACTGTGTATGATTTGTCACCAAACTTTGTCGAATGCACTGGTATTTGCAGTTTTAAGTTTTCCGATGATCGCAACAACCTCAAATGTGTGTCATATAGGAAATTAAACGTTGCTTGAGATAAGATGGAGTAAGGGATTGAACAATATGTTATACAGTAGAGAAAGAATATGAGTATTCCGACGAAGTCGAATCGGGAGCCACTTGAGCAAATTGCGGTATTCGGATACGTGGTCATATTTGCGTAGGCCAAATATAAACCTTATAAAAAAAATTTGAAAGCCCTCAAGCTTATCGAGTTGCTCCTCTGTGAGATCAAGATAGCTGGCACCGGCGTGGTCCAGTATTGGGAGCAGGAGCGTCTGTGCAAGCGAAATCTTTGTAGCAGTCGGAAGAAAGATACGCAATCTTCGTAAGGAGCCCGCAGATGCAAACAATTTGCGACTTACCTCTTTGAGTTGTGGGCCCCATGACAAAGTTTTATCTATTAATATCACCATATTTTTAACGCTATCGCTGATCGGTACCGGCATGCCATTAAAATAAATTTGAGGCAGTTGTATCAGTTTAATACGGGACATCATCCCAGGACTTCCCACCATAATAACTTGAGTTTTTGAGGGGTTCACCTGAAGACCATAGTTGGTACTCCACTTACAGATACGTTCCAAAGCCCCATTGATAACTAGAAAAGCTTCATGAATTGTATTTAATGGAGCTTGTGTGTAGATTTGGAGATCGTCTGCATAAAGGTGGTAGGATTAAACTAATTCTTTGGAAATGGTATTAATAAATATTGCGAAAAGTAAAGGGGATAAAACGCCACCCTGCGGTACACCGAATGAGATATCACACTAAGAGGAAAACGAATCCTCAAAGCGGATACTTTGGCGGCGACCAGACAGGTAATTATAAAACCAAACAATCACTATTGGAGACATATTAATTGAGCGTAGTATACCAAGCAGGATGCCAAAATCTACACTATTGAAGGCGTTACTAAAGTCAAGAAGTGCAAGTAGTGTAATATTTCCATTCTCCATGGCCATCCTTATATCGTCGGTAATATTAATAAGAGCTGTAACCGTGCTGTGCCCAGGACGGAAACCAGATTGATAGGAGTTCAAAAGGTTGTACTTTGATAGAAAGGAGTTTATTTGGGAGTACACGAGGCGTTCCAAGACATTAGATGGAAACGGTAATATAGATATGGGGCGATATACAAAGCTGGGCTAAACTAGTAACTAAAGATATGTAAAATTAGCGGTTCTATCGCAATTAGCGACCTCTTCTACGCAGCCATTGAATGGAGAGAGAGATATGATTAAAAAAAGGGTCTGCAAAGTACAACATAAGAGTCTCCTGTCCAAATTTATATTTACATTTAAACATAATAGGCATACTTATGTATACAAGAAGAACAAATGCATACTACATACATATATATACATAAGTAACACATAGTAAAGTAAAAGCAATATTACCATATTTTACATGTTGCTAAGAGAATAAAATAATTTATACTTTCTTACAGTTTTCCCCTCTCCTTGTAATTGAGACGATTGTCACACTCTTTCAACTTTTTAAATTTTAATAATATTAATAGAATTGATAAATAGTGTGCAATTTTACAGTGTTATTAACTTTTTTGTTAGTATACTTATAACATTACATTTGTTGTAGGTATTATACTTGACTAAAAGTGGTTCCACCGTCTAATAAGACACCCTTGGGAAATCATCGGTGCTTGCATAATCAGCAATGATGTCCTGTCATTCGCTTTTACTATCGTACAAATACATACATATAACCGTATATAATGCCGTAAAATTAATCACAGTGCGGTACCATACGCACATGAAACACAGTGGAGTCCAGATATTTCTATGGACTTGGCATTATGGAATCCTTTTTATTAGATGTTAGGAGATGAAGAACGGTCATATTTTAAATTGTATGTTTGTATGTATAAATGTATGTATGTCCTTCCTGAGTATAGATCATTTATGGATTTCGACACGTGAGCTGTCATTTGAACCGTTTTAGAAGTGAGAGTGACATAGGCACTATAAACATTGAAATACATTTTAGACATAGAAAATAAAATATAATTTTGAGATAACCTAAAGTAAAAAAAGAAACAGATAAGTTAATTTTGCGGTTGGATTTTATATATTGATCAATAATTGTTCTTGACGGTAAAACGGTTTTTACTGATTTTACTTTTTAAGTTACCGTTGGTCTTGTGGTCAGTGGCCCTGATTGCTTTACCCGAGGTTGTGGGTTCCATTCCCACCCAGGACATATATTTGTGTGATGAGCATGAGTGTTCGTTCTATGTTTGGGTGTATAGTATTTAGGAATACATAAGTATGTCTATCAGCAGTCTAGTTATCATAGAACAAGCTCTGCTTAGTTTGGGATCAGACGGCCTTGTGTGAAGTGTCTGAAGTTATTATTCTCTTTATTAATATTAAATAACATACAAACAACATTTTTAAATATATCTATAGAAAAAAACAATAAATTTTTAAATATAGAAAGATGCACGTATTTCTCTCCCACTTTGATCCCGGGTCTTCGGAGCGGGGCGTGATAAAGCATCTCACCAGGCTGCCATAGTGTGGGTCACCATAGTGCATTGACTACACTTGTAATGAGGATGGTGACCACCACTCTTAGACTCCAGTGCGTTGCTTTCTATCAGGCAGAGTGGAGTCATTATGGTAGGCTTATATAAAAAAAAAAGTCTTAGTGGAACACCGACAACGAACCACGATACCGGTGGTTTGGCCTCTAAAGACAGGAACCTCCTCACAATGTGGGCCGTATCGCGGAGAACTGCCTTCTGCATCAGTCTCTTGCTCCAGCTATGTAACGAGAGTATCTTATGGTGTAAGGGGTGTAAGGTGAGGCTCTTGGCTATCAATCCATGAGCGGATGTGATTATTGGGACAATTATAGTCGAGTCTACATTCCACATGTCGGTGCTCTCGTGAGACAAATCCAAATATTTTATTTCTTTATCATTTTCAACTTTAAAAGCAATGTCGACGATCATTGCGCGGTGTTCTAATCCCTCTATTACCGATATAACGATGCCCTGCCACATCGGTGTGAAGAAAATATTCTCTAAGGCACATCGCACATTGATTTGGTTTTTCCCAATTTCGATAAACCCAGATTTCGTCTTTGTATTCGATCAATTTCTTTTCACCCATGCACAAATTTTCTGCTTTGATGACATGACATGTATTTGTTGAGGACTAGTATCAGTTCTTAAGTTGAGTGGTCCTCGTGGTCCTAAACTCGACGGTCTTATTATTTATTATAATCTGAATTCAATTGAACAAAAATATAAATTAAAGAAAAAACAAAATATATTTAAAAATATAAACAATAATGTCCCACCGGTTGAGGTTTTTAGCAATCAACACATGGGTTGATATGACTATCGACAACCTCATGGGTAAGATCCAAATATTTTATTTGTTTTTCTGTTTCACCTTTTATGAGATTGCACACTCATATTATTGTTGTATTCATGTAATCTTCCTGCTTTTAGAAGAAAAATGGGTAAGGACAGGAACCAGGGTTAGGAGATTTCGCTTGTCTCTAATCAGAAAACAGGACTAAGACTGCGTTAGCTTATAATATAAGAAAGCAGGCAAGAAGGAATGGTAGTAGAAGGTATTGAATATTACTTATACAGATAGATTCGAGAGGATAAACTTCAGATTGAGCAGGTCCGGATCACAAGCCTTTAACTGGCACTGGCGCATACTATGAAGTCTCAACGTTCTTATCATATGTAGAGACGATGCGACTGCAAAAAAAGGTTATTCACATTACTTATCAGTTATGATACCTCAAAAATCACGAAATAAAAATTAGAGAAAAGCGATCCCCGTCCTGTAACATCAAGAAGACAACATCATCAAGATTCAACTATTGGCAAGAAATACCTTCAATATATATGTTTTAAGAACAATATCAAATATATAAATAAAGTGTTTTGATATTGGTAAATGTCGTTACAGCGACGATAACATTTGTTGATGACAGGGTTCAAGGATGTTGATATTCTGTAATCATTCCCTATGGACTGTGTCTTAAAGTGATTCTTCATACTATTGTGGGCTACTCGAAGCTTTGATTTTTTTATATATCATACGGGGACAAACGAACAGACGGGTTACCTGATGGTAAGTTACAGCCGCCGTCCGTGGACAACTGCAACTCGAAAGTCGTTAGTGCGTTTACTGCCTTAAGTGTGATCCTCATCCCTCATCAGGAGATGCGGGAAGCGGAAAGAAGAGAGGAGGATGAGGAGATGGAAAAATGAGAGGGGACAGGGGAGAGGAAAAACGTGAGGGGGAGTTAGGCCTCCGAAAACCTCTCATTTCGGGAAAGTAACAACCGATTTTCTGTGAGTCCGTGGTATTGCCGTCCCACTCGTGTCTAAGCTTGGCCCTAGCACTGGTAAAACTTATCACTTACTGCAATGTTATCTTGCTTTCTTATTATACTGTACCCTCTATCTTCATCTTTAATAAAAGCATTGAAATATTTACATAAAAATCAAACTGCATCTACACAATCATATAAACATACAAACCTTAACATTATAGTTTTTTATAAATCTTAAAAACAATGAAAGCTTATTGACACACAGGCAGACCACACATGCAAATGAGTTTGTCTGCCTGTGTGTCAGTGACTGTCCCGTTTGTATCTGTATTTTTTTTAAGTAATGCTAAAATAGCCTGGCAATTGTTTTGTGAAGTCGGCCCCTATTAATCATGTCGTTTTGAACTTGACCGATTTTACTTTTTTACTACGCCTAACAAACGTACAAAATTTATTATTCACAGCTGTACCGTACATTAATGAGTGTACTTTTCCAGGCATTTAATTGAAAAAATAGTTAGTTCTGCTGACGAATAAACTACTCGAAATAGGTCATCAACAGATAATAATGTGTTCATGAGATCACCGGACACACATTCTCCTATTTTATATTAGTTAAATTGGCAGCACGCTGGCCTGACTGCTTCGAAGTTACGTTTAGTTTAGTATAGTGATGAAAACTGTCACTATTTAAGAATAGTGACTAAAAGAACCGCAAGGCGGATATTTATGACCGCATTCCGGCTTAGTCAGCAACGTTATTCTATTTAAAATTTTGATTGAATTAAAATTTATTTTACCTTAACTTTACAAATATACAGTTATTAAAGGACACAATGTATGTATATCTATGTAGATACTTAGAACAATTATTCATTAATCATACATACAATTGCTACACGTGGAGAGCGATTCCACAATGCTATACGCAGTTGAAATTACAGAGCCATAATAAGCGTTAATCACCATCATATTGACAGCAAAAATAAGAAGCAGATATCCGAAAGAAAATGAATATCGATAAACCGCCCGCACTAAAAAGGTACGTAAACCGCTGCAGTAGTCGCTATACGACCGAGCCGGACGCTCGTTCGCGTACCGAACCATTGAGTGATGATACGAACTATATGCGATAACTGACAACTCAATTATCGGTCAAAGTGAACGAAATAGTGATTTTTTAAAAGGTCAGTGATAAGCCAACTACGGTAAGTGTTTAAATTTTAAATGCTTTTCATGTTAATCATTTTATTTACATTACCAAACGAAATTCTGTAATGCTGTTATTTTATCAATAACACTAAACAGACACTATGACCTTTCGACGAAAACTTAAGTGCTGATATATTTAATAGATTAATAACAATCAAAGTTGGAGTCAAACAACAAAAATAACACTTTAAAAATAAAACAACCATATTAGTTTTGACAGTATGCGCCTGTATCAATGGGAACTTGAATTTTTGATAACTCGGGAGTACTATTTGGATGAAGTCCAAATGTAAAAATACAATGCCTAACGTCTCGTTGCAAGTCTGCCTGGGAACTGGGCCTGGGCTAGTTTGTCCATCGCATTGCGTTCGTATATGACAACTGTTTCAACTTCCATATCCAGAAAAATTAACAAAATATGTTGAAGATGACACATTATATGAATACTCATTGCTCTAGAATGCGTTCATGATAAGTTTCTGATTCAACTAAAAATGAAGTATATTTTTGTACTACCAGCAGCAGGCAAAAACTAAAAACAAATATAAGAACAGTATTTTGGATTCTGGAATGTGAATTTGAATAATGTTTCCGAGGAAGATTAAGGTGTTGGAATTTTTTCCCGCGAATCAGTGAAAATGTGTGGTTTATATATAAACTGTTTCATAAATGTACACATATATTTCGAAGTCTATCTAGCATGATAGAATTACATTAAATAAATAAATGTTGAGAACTTATGATATAATAATCATGTTAAAATAACGATTGGAAACGTTCAACTTGTTACCACTACGTGTTAAACTCTAATTTCAAGGTTAATCTTACACGTAATCAAACTCCTTAATAAAACATCGTATCAACATTCAGCTTATCGCAGTCCACTGTTGGACATAGACCTCTTCAAAATTACCTAACATAAGTATATTACTACTTTTGACTGTGAATCGGCAAAAGTAAAAGAAGGTAGGAGGACTCCCAGGCAGCTTAACTATGAACCTGAGAAAGGTAGCTGGGATAGGCTGCATGTAAAACAAAACAGTCATATTTGATTGTGGTACTTACAATAAAAAAAAATCTATGAAATTCTTGCGGACTACAGTCCCCCTGATCGCATCAAAATCTGAGTGATTTTTATCTTGATATATATATATTTTACTGAACGCTGCCAAATGTTTAGTTATTAACTTTTTCATTTTAGTAACATCTATACTTATGCAATTCAATTTGGCACGCAGCTCTGTCAATTAGAGTTATACTCGTATGTACGAAAATGTAAGTGCTGGTCATGAACTAGTGCAATTTGTGTCTTATAATAACTAGTTTTCCCGCGGTTTAATATGCGTTATATTTTTCTTTTGTAACTTTCGTTAATAGTATTATTTGTTTTGATGAGAGGTATATTTTCTTTTTTATTACCCATGGTGAAGTATGTATTCCAAAAATCATATTCATCATTCCTATGCCAAAACTCCTATAATTACTTCTTCTCAGTCGTGCTCTTCTGTCAGAGTGGTCTTAGTTTCTAGATGTATAGTTATGGGAGGGAAGTTAGTTCTAATTCTAAAAGGCCGGCAACGCACTTGTGACTCTTGAGTTGCGGGTGTCCATGGGCGGCGGTAGTCATTTACCATCAGGTGACCCGTCTGCTCGTTTGCCCCCTATCGCATAAAAAAAAAAAAAATTGATTCTCTTGCTGTATTTCTCCACTTGTTACGACACACGGTGTTGCGAGAGCATGTCACCGGAGATTATTTGGTCACTGTGTTTTGGTTTTAAGTACTACACTGGTCTTGATTTGATTTTTTTTGCGTTTCTGTAAAATTAATCATTGATTAATTGGATTACAAAACAACACCTTATTCTTCAATCTTTCCGATCGTATGATGTCTAGTTAGACCTAATGTACTCTAAAACAGTAATGAAGTTTAGGATAGTTTCATCGGTAGGTAATTAAATTTATCTGTCGTTAATAAATTGAAATTAAGTTTAGTGACTAAAAAGGTAACAAAATATATATCTAACGTGACTGCTGATTAGTGAAACACTGAGAATAATGTAATAAAAGTATAAGCACCTCTAAGTGTGGAAATTCAAGAACGATTCCAAATAATTGTTGAACAACTTTACAAAATAAAGATATCGAATTTGAATGGAACTTTATTACAAAAGAATTGGTTAAAACTAAGTAGATAACTTGTACAGATATGAAAATTAATCTAATTCAATTCTAAAGACCGCGGACGGATATGGATAAATATTAAAAAAAAAAATACACTTAACAAACTTTATACCAAGATCTTCTGCCAGTCATCGTTTTGTTGTGAAAATGTGTATTATTATAACACCAGAATTACATAGCGAATCTTATTATATCTTACACATGTTGTATTACATGTTGTGTAAAAAATTACATACATACATACATACACTACCTTTTGGGGCGGGAAGTGTCCAAATTTTTTTTTACATAGAATTAGATCCGACTATCATAATAGGGACAAGCCCATTGCCGCAACCAGACATTTACAGAACTAAATATAGCAAAATCGGGAGTTTCGCGAAACAAGATAGGCCCGTGGAAGGTTTGTCAGCAGTAGTTCGAGCAGGTCAGGGGTTCATACCTATAACTCGTAATTACTGCTGCCTGGAGATCCGAGTGGAGATATTACTACTTTTCATTTGTATGTTGTCTCCCTTTAAAGCTAAACTTTAACATCATGACTTAATTCGGATGCCTCCCATTAAGATCCATAAGAGTATCAGTATTTTAAGGCATGGAGTATGACCCGAAACCGTTTTATAACAAGTCCGATGCTTTAGTCTACACGCTACAGCTTCTTCTGATCTCGGTGCCTCTCCAATTCATATTTATCAGTTAGTTCTGCATGTTTGGCCTTCTCTTTATCAAAATGAAAAAGTTCGGCCGCATTCTTTTCGCATGACTTTTTTTACGACCAGAGAGAGAGACCAGGTCTCATCTTACTTGTAATTTGACGCTATCGCTACTGACTTTCATTATCGTTTCATCGTTTAAGTAGATAATTTTTATACTACAGTATCTAAAACCTCTTTAAACATACACTTGTCTACATTTCTTATTTTTTGTTGTACTATAGGGGGACAGACGAACAGACGGGTCACCTGATGGTAAGTAACAACCGCCGTCCATGAACACCTGCAACTCAAGAGTCGCAAGTACGCTGCCCGCCTTTGAAGGTACTGAGAGTAAGGGGTTGCGGGGTAGGGAAAACAGAGGAGGGATGAGGAGATGGGAAAGAGGAGAGAGGGATGAGGGAAGAGGAGGAAACTTAAAAATTTTATCAATGATCAAACTAAAATATGAATAATGAACGAGTAAATGTCATTCATTTGTTATAAGCTTTGAAATATAAATTCGAATTATTATCACCGAACGAAAAACTGGTTACAACTGTTGATTGGTTGAGATTTTGTTCGTATCTTGATCCGCACTCAAGAGAACGTAATCCCACTTACAATGTATGTAAATCATTATTATCGCCCCACCATTTCCCACTATTTAAATAATGCCTGGAGTCAGTTTATTAAATAACGTTCTATCGTTTATTTTAGTTAAATACTATTTTAATAGAATAAATACGTGTCTTTGATGTGGATAATTCAATGTACATATATCTGTAGGTAATATTTTTTTATCTGTGATAAGACAAATCAAGTTTGAGTTAGTAGTACAAAGGACGATCCAATACAGAAAGTATCAAACATTCAAGAAGTTGACGCACACCTTTCAACATAACAATGTCCTACACATAGTAAATATTATACAATCGCTACAATGGAAGTATTAAATATTAATGACAAAATAATTGAACCTGTTACTCACCGGGTCATAACCTATTGCAGGACATAAATTCTGTACAAAATGGTCCACAGCGCTTGGGAATAACTCAAAGACGAGCCCATTACCCAAACATCAATAAGAAGAACACGATAAGATGTATGTTGAACGGTACCCATAACCAGAACTATCCTGCAGCTTTTTTTCGAGCGAATGTGGATTTTGTCCATCAATGCACGAATCCCACTTTACTAGTACTTTATTCTGTATGAAAGACGGAACAAATGTACTTCTCCACACCAAATTGACGATGACGTGTGTATGTGTATTTATTACGCTCCTGCTCACCCTTACAAGTGTATGTAATATAACTTGTATGGTGTATGGTTCTCAGTTAAAAGGCTTCAATTCCAGCAAGGTCTTGCGTGTCCTCCCTCCTTTAAATTTGTTAGAATTTTTAGTAGATATGTTAGTTAGATTTCATTTACTGTGGATACAATTAAGTGTCTCAAGGTGAACAGTTCAGATATAATATTCAGTATCTTCACCACTGATTCATAATAGTAAGTCAAGGTGAGAACATGTTAGGTTTGCGGGTAAGTAACTTCAATTATCAAAGTATTCTAGCAAAATAGTATATATTCAAAGTACCCTAGTCTATTATTTTAAAAGCTAAAGCGCGAACTCAATGAGTAAATTACTTCGCATATTTCACAAATCTATTTTTATCTAGTGGGTATCAGATACAAGCAAAGGTACTTGTAGATGTAGATACATGTAGGTAGTCAAGAATAACTGATTGATATTTTTATTAGATACAATAATAGATCGACACGATGCGATCAAACGTAACATGCTTGTAATGATTCTAAAGTCCCGCAACGTATAATTCCATTAGATTGAATAAGATCAACTATTCGTGGAGTAACATTTGCCAACGAATACGTGGGTACTGGAATTCCTTTATGAGAGTGCGGCATTCAAAGCTGAGACTGTAATGAAGATTTCGAGAATCCTGTAAAGTAATATGGAAAACATGATATAATATACGTAATGTGGTCAAAACACTAAGCTCCTGTCGCAAACTTTAACTGTTAATATTCGAATTATAAATTAGCTAGCTTTTACCAATTATTACTTTGCATATTTTAGATTATATGAAAATTTGTATAATACTTACTTATCTTCTCTGGTACAATCTATGTTTAATATCTTTGTAAGTGAGATTGTTTTCACACACACGCACACGTACACGTTACTATAAAATCAAGCTAAAATGCTTGTATTAGTGGTGGGTTCACGATGGTAGTGCACTGGGCGGGGTTTGAACCCAACCACTTGATTGCAAATCCGATGATGTACATAAAACATATAAGTGGATAATATGAGATTGATATATCACATAGTATTAAAGATAGGTAACACTGTACTGTCAAATGTACCTTCGGTAAGCGTGGAGGGTTAGGCAGAGGTGTTTTAAACAACAACATTTTGCCAATTAGAATTTGGTCCCACTAACATAATACGAGCAAGCTTTATCTTCAACACGACCCTTTCGGTATTTAATATCTCGTTTTTTTCTTTTAAAAACACAACCCCCGCACTAGGATTAATCCGTGTGTCGCGGGGGCTTTATAAACATTCAAACAACGGACCCAATGAACACTCAGACTCAGAACAACAATTTGAGGATTACACAAAGTGTTGTTCCGTGCGGGGATCGAACCCACAACACTCGGTGCGGTAGCGTATTGGCGAGGTGAACATTTACACCACTACGCCGTCTGTGCAGTCAATATCGAAAAAAATATAGTATACAAAAAGAGAATTTGGATATGGCTTATACTCGTATCGAACGATTGTAAAGGTAATCGGATTAAAAAGGATAGTCTGAACACGTCAGGATCACTTACTGTGACTCGAACTGCCTTTTGCCGAGTGAATAGAAATATTCCTTAGCTCTTCTGGTTTTTAATATCATTCAACGAGGACATCTCATTTATAAAAATGTAATATTCTAATATTCTAAAACTATTATTTGTAAACGTGTTTTGCAAAGTTCACCTTGCTGTGTGAGATGTCGCTATGAGATAAGGAAGACTATTGTATGAAAACACTCAAAATAATTACACTATATGTTCACTCTTCACGAAAAAACCAACAGAATGGAAAACTATCTTTATACACTATGCTATTAATTTGTAATTAGTTAGAGAGCCACTGAACGGCAGATATTATATGTTGCTACAAATTTCTAGTTAGGCCCTTTAATTTCATAACTAATGGAGCACAACTAAGCCCAATCATGTTAACTCAAGAGTCACAAGTATGTTGCCGGCCTTTTAGGTAGGAGTACGCTCTTTTCTTGAAGGTTTGAAGGTCGTATCGGTCTGGGAATACGGCAGGCGACAATTTGTTCCACAGGCTGGTTGTGTAAGACAAAAAGTTTCTGGAGAAGTGGTGGAGTGCCAATCATCCCGGTGATTGCGATAGAAAATATGTCACGTAGTACGATGTCGGAAACCTACAGCCTACGTGAACAAAAATTTGTTGTTTCTTTGTACTTGTTAGGAGTCTGTATGTAGAAATACTTTGGAAAAAAATCATCTAATATTTATACCTGTCATACTTTAATAACGCTTTACCTACCGCGACCAGGTAATTTACTCCCCGTCTAGTGTACAGTAGAAAGTAGGTGTAAGAGAGTCACTGTCCAAAATAAGAAATTTGTTAAATTTATCTATATATCTACCATGTACATCGTCCTACGTGATAAAGTATTCATCCACATCACCTGGATGATTGGAACTCCACCCCTATGCTCTTCTCCAGAAGCTTTTTGAAAAGAGCGTACTCCTACCTAAAAGGCCGGCAACGCACTTCTGACTTCTTTTTATACTATAGGGGGACAAAGGAACAGACGGGTCACCTAATGGTAAGTGACAACCGCCGTCCATGGACACCTGGAACTCAAGAGTCGTTAGTGCGCTGCCCGCATTTGACGATCAGGAAGGATGGTGGGATGCGAGGAGGGGAAGAAAGAGAGGGGGGATGAGGTGATAGGAAAAAGGAGGGCGGAGTTGGGCTACCGGAAACCTCTCTAATTTCAGGGAAATGAGATGCGGGTGTCCCTGGGCGGCGGTAGTCACTAACCAACAGGTGACCCGTCTGCTCGTTTGACCCCTATCGCATAAAAAACAAATGAAAAGGAAATTAACAACAAAAAAAAACTATAAAATTTAACAACGGATTTCCTCCACGTCTCGCCTAATTCAGTTAATTAAACATGTACCATTAGCATTTCACTTTTTTTTTTTTTTTTTATGCGATAGGGGGCAAACGAGCAGACGGGTCACCTGATGGTAAGTGACTACCGCCGCCCATGGACACCCGCAACTCAAGAGTCACAAGTGCGTTGCCGGCCTTTTAGGTTCTGTGTGTAAACCGGACTTCCGGCATGCGGCTCTTGCACTGCGGTATGGTCGGCGGTGCGTTTCCCCCGTCGTCCAGGGTCGAGTTGGACGCAAAGAGTTTGCCCAGAAGATCGGCTTTTTCTTTAGCGTCGTGGGCCAACGAATAATCTCCTATGCGCAGAGGTAGAAGGGATGGCTTACAAAAGTTCCCCTGGACAGCTTTGGCAAGAGACCAGAATGCACGAGTTCCGGAGGGGAGACTCACTAGTCTCTCGCCAATTCTGCAGATGTGAGCCAACTTCGCCTCAGCAATTACTCTTTTGAGGGACCTGGAGGCAAACACTGGCTCTGTAGTCAAGCGGGATCACCCACTTATGAGTATTTTGTGTATGTTTGTATTGTATACTTGTTTTATCGAATATGGTGACTACTTACCCTTACACATAATATAATATTAAATCAAAATCGTTTATTTCAACTGAACCAATCATAGGTATTTTTGAATTGTCAATCGAAGAAGTTAGTCAGATGAAGTCAGTCATGAAGCTAGTTGCTTGTTCCAATACGTAGATCCTATGGAGAAGAACAAGCAAGACACTCTAAGAACACTCTTTTTTCAAATATTTTACATAAGTTTTTTGTAACAGTTCGTAAGTACACATGAAGTAAAGTATGTGGGGACAACCCAATATATGGAAGACCAATTGAAACGACCGAGGTCTAAGAAGTCACTAGAACTAACACCCGTTCATGGGCATGACGTGTGGACGACTTTTAATATTTGTAATTATCGGATACATTTGTGGGTAGAAGATTTGGACCTTCAAGCTTCACCTTCAAGACCGGCCAGTTCGAATTACAGGTATAATTCGCAAAATATGAGTGTGATTACACTTCTGTCAACCTCTATGGGACTTAATCGTGAGCATATGTATGTTTAGATGTTTTGGGTATATATATATATGGACATCAGGAGTAAGTTTATATTATTATAGTTCTTGTTAAAAAAGAATATATATAGACAAATAATAATAATTATTGTTTATTTATCGGCAATAATTATTGTTCCTAATAGTTGAACACTCTAATACACTTGACCTGAATGTTTCATATAATTTGTTTGAGGTCTGGTCTCTAAACGCCAAATCTCAGTACCTTAACTATTATTTGATTGCATACATGAGTGTTTAATTAGAAACAAATTGTATAAAACCCATCAATGCAAATATTACTTGACAGATATTTTAACAGGAGTTGCATTGCTAGTTAGGGGTCTCTCTTCGATGTTTTGTGTGCACAACTTCAAAGAGTTTACTTGACTGATTCGCTTAAGAGTGGTTTTCACGCTATTATTTACTATTAGAGCGAGAAAGAGGGTAGGGGCTTTCTTTAAATATTTATACCTCTCGTAGTCGTCCATAACAAGATATAGCGTATATAAGTTATAAAAAAAATACGTCAGCACCCCATAGATGGCGTTGTCCTTGCTGGAGATGTTGGTCGGCGACTGGAAGGGTATATAAAGGAATGTAATAGTTTAAATAATAATCTTTATTTCCAAGAACACGGTCAAAATACATAAGTAGATGTTTTTATAAATAGGCTGGCACAGCATGTTCTGCCACTTGTGGCGCGCAAATATATTACGTTATACAATACTACTACATATTACCAAAAATAAGCTACAGACAGCTCAGCAGGCGCTAGCAGTACCAAATAACATATAAAACATTCACTGCTGAAAATAAAATAAACGATACAATATGTATTATTATATTCAAATCTTTGTGTCAATATTTAGGGATATATTATTAAATTATTTGCTTAATTTGTCTTCCAAGTATTCATTAATTTTATAATATTTTTTTTTTTGAAGTTCTTTATATAAATTTTACGTATGTGTTGTGTTATTATTACTCAAAATCCTTTTTACTAATTAGTTACAAGAGATCACCAGACAATAACATCAACTATTAAGAGGAATCATTGCTTTATTTTTCAAGTTGAGATGAGAATATTGCGTTGACAAAATATTACTCATTAAACTGTTCCCTTTAGATCAAACCTTAAGCCGTGTGGTTCTCGATGGAGTAGAATAGAGTCACGCCATCTCTTCCCAGAGGTGTCATAAAAGGTGACTAAGAGATCGGACTGTTATGTATCAGACAGTATGTATACAGTACCCAGTTGACAATAGGGTATTGCTGTCAATTGGGTACCCTCCTCCCTCCTATTACGTAAGTGGGATTCAATTATGGTTGCCAAAAAGTGGGCAGTAGAGACACCTCTGCTACCCCTTCAGGGATACAGGCGTGAGTGTGTGCATGTATTTTACCTAAAAAGTAACCCTGATTCTAAAAACGTAGTGACTGTGTCAATGTTGATGTTGTTACTCTTTAAAAATGTAATAAACACTAGATTTTGTAATCAAAAAATGTTGCATGCAGAGAATCTGCGAAATATGTTGAACATTATTTTATGTCATTAACATCTTTGTAAAAACCGTGTTTCAGGCAATAAATGGTTTATTATTATTTTCATGTTTTTACTTTTTTTTCTCAGCTCTCTTACCGGTTCTAACCACATTTACGGGTGGGAACCAAGTGAATGTGGAGTGTAGTGTTATATTTTTATGCTGTGTTGTGAGGAGAGCCTGTTTCATCATCGTCAATTTGCACGAATTTTCGAAGTAATCTACCTGTGTTTAAGATTGTAGCTTTTTGTAGGGTTGTGTAAATATTTTCTTTAAGGTCTAAGAATTTTAAACTATGGAGGAGATCGTTTGGAATAACACCAGTTGTTGAGATGACTATAGGCACTACATATACTTTTTGTTGTTTCCAGATTCTAGTGACTTCGTCATGAAGTTCTGCGTATTTGATTATTTTTCATTGATTGTCTTCTGTAAGTTGTGTGTGTTGGGTACTGCAATATCTATCAAGCATATTATTTTCTTTATTCTATCTTGTAGCGTTTTATTGGGTCTTATTATTATTATTATTATTCAATAATGAATGATCTATTACCAGTTAAAGATAAAGACACTGAGAACTTAACCGATATATGCTCTCAACACTTAGCTTACAAAGTCCACCAACCCGACAGATATCAATTAGAATAAACGATCAAAGTATTTTATTGTCAGATCTCAAAAACTAAACGAATTCTTTACCACTTAATCCCACACGTGGCAACTGCATCATTTGGACTGTTGCCACCAATATACAAAATACTCTCAATTTTTCTTTACAGTACGATGGTCTTTGTAATAATAAATGTGTCGTAAGCATCTTGCATTGTGTCTGTACAGTCGTGATCGTTTCGATGGCATTTACGTGTGGGCGGCCGTCTGCCTCGACTATCCCGATCTAGAAAATTTTACTTTTTTTCTACCGTTGTAATACAAAATCGAAATTATCTTGATTAATAGGCAACCAAGTATGTTAATACAATATTTAGATCAAGACCTATATGGAAAAGAATGTTTGGAGGGCAAAGAACACTCTATACTCCAATAGTCTAGTCATGGAGTTTATTTCTTATTAGTTGATATTTTTTCTGGACAGTATCCAGTGTTATTCTTTATTCAAAACCCAATTGAACGCTCGAGATGGGACTGTTTAGTCGATTTCTTATAATGAAATCGTCAGGAATAGTCAGGGTTCTGCTTAAATATTACTTAGATAATTTATTAGGTCTAGTAGTTAGAGACCCTGATTACTGAACTGTAGGTCGTAGGTTCGACCCCACGCCTGACAACTATTTGTGTGATCCACAAATAGTCGCAAGTGGGTGTTTTTTATGTCCGTTGATTTAATGTTTCTAAAGCCCCCCTTGTCACAAGATTTCTTCCTAATGCGGGAGTTGTTATTTTAATAATAAAAAGGTATAAACTAGTCCCTGTAATCAGGTTGTCTTGAATTGCATTTCTTGAAATATCTATTACTTGGTAGTATAAGCTGTAAACTAGTGAAATGACGGCTTCTTTCAAAGATAAGGCTCGTATTTCGTTAGAGGGCTCAGACTGTCCCCCATCAGTCAGTTCGAGTTATAGGTATGCGACCCTGGCTTGCTTGTGCTATAGCTTATGCTCCTCAATCCACCTTTATAAGCGTTATCCCTATCCATAACTTTCTATCCTTCATTTCCTGACAATATACTTAAATTTTTCATTATATTTATTAAGCTTTACGCACCTAGTACAGATGCGTACTTCATGCCTTAGGTATTCTCTGATAGTCAACCTTCGGGTGATACAGAGAAAACAGGAAGTTGGTTTATTGAAACCATTACAATTTTCGAATCTAATTCCCAGATGCTGGCAATAGACTTGCTATTACGCAAATGAGACTAAATTATAACCGGCAAAATATGGGCATTAATCGTAATAACCTCTGCCTACCCCTCTATAGAAAACAGGCGTGAGTGTGTGTACATATTTTTTTAATGCTATAGGGGGACAGACGAACAGTATTAAATGATGGTAACTGACAACCGCCGTCCATGGACACCTACAACCCAAGAGCCACAAGTGCTCTGCCCGCCTTTGAAGATGATGAGGAATGGGGGATGCTGGGAGTGGAAAGAAGAGAGGCGCGGGGAGGAGATGAGATTTAAGAGAGGGGGATGACGGGAGAGATAAGGGGATGGGGGAGTTGGGCCTCTGGAAACCTCACTAATTTTGGGGAAATGCAACACAAGCGTTACACATATAATGTATGGATGTATGAGGCTCGTACAAAAAAAATACTGCATTATAGTCTATTTATTCTTTTATTTTTCTCACCAAACCAGTCATGTTTTAAGCTAATATTAGACAGTACAAAAACAATTATTCAAATTCAAAATAATTTATTTCAATTAAGCCAATTACAGGAATAATTTAATTATCCTAACTATCGGTTTTGAGGGAACACCTAAACAACTAACATAAATAACTCACGAAGGTAAGGTTTATGTCAATTTTGCAAACGCTAAATAAGCAACCAGTAGCATTTAGAGCAAATTCAAGCCATCTCCGTACGAACTTGTTTTGCACTGGTTTTATCCGCTTCACGGGATCTGAGACTATGCCACGTAAGCTCCTTGCTCGTATGGCTATAGCCTCGGACGATATATCCTGTTGACAACCGTTTAAATTTATCTTCTATTGAATGTTACATGTCCACGACAAGGAACGATGCATTATTATTAAGATACGAGTGCAACAAATACTTTGGTTTAGTATAAGGCATATTACTAATTGATAGTTATGTTTTGACATTTACAGTATCATTCTTATCTCTTGAAATATTAGACGGATTTAAAAAAATACAGACAAAGGTCATATAGGTCGTTCCATCTTTTTGGTCTACGCAATAAATAAAAAATAATATATGTATCAAAATATCATATAATGTAAGAAATTAATCAATTTATATAATATATATAATATGTGATAAAAAATTAATGAAATTTTAATACGGATTTTATTAATTTATATATTAATTTATATTAAGAATATTAAAAAATAAACGTCAAAGGTTTAAATTTATATTTCTACAAATTGCTGTAATATTTAAATCAAAAACTTTTATGCTATTCTATTTGCGTTACTATACTATATTTCAAGTTCATATAAAGCTATGATTGGGCAGTTTTCACCGAAGCCATTAGGGCCCAATGATTAATGATAGTTCAATGATAGGTTGCTATTATAGTTAGTGTAACCTTGAGAACGAAGACTTGGTCTAGCATGGCACCTGCTGAATACCTTGAAAGTGGTCGTTGTTATTAGGGCTTTCATTACATGTAGGTAAAACTATTAAAAAATTGTAACTGAAATTATGTTCCGTATCTAATATCCTTCCCTATATCCTTTTTTGTAACTTTGACTATGTGTATGCAAAATTTCATGATCATCGGTTCAGTAGATAATGCGTCAAAGTGAAACAATAAACAAACTTCCTTTAGAAAATCTAAGAATTGTATAGTTTGTCTAAAAATTAACCATCTCTTTTCAGATTCATAACCAGGCACCATGGGTTCCATGTTCAGGAGCGAGGAGATGGTACTATGCCAACTGTTTGTGCAACCTGAAGCAGCTTATGTGTCCATGTACGAGCTGGGAGAAGCTGGAATTGCGCAGTTCAGAGATGTGAGTACAATCTGAACTATAATTACTGCGTTAGTTTGAAAGGTTATCACGGTTAGTTATGTTCGGAAATCTCAGTTAAGGATTTTTGTTTTTTTAGCAACATTTTCTCTTTTATTATTTGATTATATTTATATAAATTGACTGAATTTTAATATTGAACTCTAAAATAGATTTGAAATAATAGGCAATTAGTATTAGCATCTTTCACTTCTATTTCGTTAATTTAAATAACTTGTACTTTGATTTGAGGTGGGGATTTCAGATTGTTCCATTTCCATTGCTAGCTTGTTTATTTTATTTGCTGCTTCATTATCTATAGATCTGTAACCACAAATATCTAATGCATCACGGTTAATAAACAGACTCTTATAACCTGCCAAAGTGCTACTTGGCACCGTTTCAGCACATTATGACATACTGTATTATGAAGTGACAAATGCCAGAACACTCTTAAATATTGATACCGTAGTAACTTCGAAACTTGTTTGAGCATTGTTTTATGGAGTGCATAAAGCGTATTAGGGGGCATCCATTAATTACGTGAGATATTATTCGATCAGGTTAGACTCCCCCCTCCCCTTGGGTGAGTGTGTTTTACTTGACCTCCTACGTGAGATTGACATTAAAATTATTATATATAATAGGTAGTAATATATATATATATATAATATATTTCTGAAAAAGGGCAGGTCAGAATTATCCGACACCGGCAGGCTTGTATGCGTTGAAATGTATTAAGTGGCAAGTGGCACGCATGTCTTTGCCTACTCTGAAGGGAAATAGGCGTGAGTTTATGTATGTATGTATTAAAACCACCGCTTACAATCGGGGACAATCAAACAAAGAAGAAGAAAGACATTTTCTACCAGTCAGCCTTTGGGTTTTTGCAGAGTCAAAAGAGTGGTATATGCAAAGACCATTTTACTTTATTTTATTTACAACTACCTTTAAAATCTATACGACTAGTGTTCTTCGTTCTTCACTAATAATCTGTTCTAAAGCTACCTATGGCAAATTTATCCGCAACCAAGCAACCTTGTGTCGTAAAAATACATAATTTGTCAAATTTATCGAAGTACCCACTCTAATTGTGAAGGCATAGTAATCTCAAGAGAATAGTTTCAAAGTAAAGGATTGCTAACTATGGAGTCCTAGAGATTTAGAGGAGGAAAAGTACAATAAAAACAATGTAATAAATAAGTTCCTAAAAACATTGATTCTGTTTTGTTTTGAAAATATATTTTAAAATATTCCATTAATCAGCTGATCACTCTCACAATTCTCTGAAGACGAGCCTAGAATCAACTTGATTCTTACGAAGTATGTACATATATGTATCCACTTTCGGATTCAAAGTATTTTATCTTCTCCATTACTGTTATTATTTATTTATTTATTTTGAACCATTGGAACATTTAGTGACATTAAGAAATGTTGTCTTATTTATCAAACAAATTACGCTTATCAAAACAAATATCAATACATTT
Organism: Tyria jacobaeae; assembly: GCA_947561695.1. Taxonomy (NCBI): domain Eukaryota; kingdom Metazoa; phylum Arthropoda; class Insecta; order Lepidoptera; family Erebidae; genus Tyria; species Tyria jacobaeae. The sequence continues at coordinate 18,712,125 of OX387211.1, read as the reverse complement.
CATATGATAAGTATCTAGCTTGTAACTAAAAAGAAGCATAGCTCATAGATGAGCTAAGCTTTTTGCCTCGCACAACCAGCTTATGGAACAAATTGTCGCCTGCCGTATTTCCGAACCGATACGTCCTGCAAACCTTCAAGAAAAGAGCGTACTCCTACCTAAAAGGCCGGCAATGCACTTGTGACCCTTGAGTTGCGGGTGTCCATGGGTGGCGATAGTCACTTACCATCAGGTGACCCGTCTGGACGTTTCACCCTATCACATAAAAAAAAATCCAAAATATCCAAAAATATTTGCTTCTCCAATTAAAATAGTATTATTAGTATTTTTTATTACATATAAAAATCAATTTATGTTCTTATACAGATTGATCGTTTAACAAAAAAGGTGGCTTTTGAAACTAAAATACCCTTAGATTTAGAAATAGCTCGTGTTCTTTTTTTAATTACTGTTTACAGGACTTAAGAAACGTTCAGAAAGTGTTAGATTAAAATCAATTTGAGTAGTATGTTAATATTTTCATCCAGCACAATAACCTCATTTGTTTAAAAATGTTTTAAGTAGTCTATGCATACAGTCACTGCCTGATGCACTGGCTACAACAGATTGTAAAGAGTATAAGTACATATAAAACATGACTACATGTAACCTTTCGTTTCGTGACAAACTTACAAAATTAATTCACATTTCAGGTCAGCGTAATCAAATGACAAGGACAAAAGATACTTCCGCCTATGTTTAATATTTAGGCCGACCTAACTCCCCTTGATTTCGCGTGTCACAAATACGAAGACAGGGAGTGTTCATGTTGTTCGTGACCAGAGCTTACTATTGATTGCACCCAGCGTCGCTCGTGTTTAATTCAGTCGTCTACTAACTTATAAATGAAGTCTACGTGAAGGTTACCCTGGCATATTACGGTTGATCTTTTTAGAACAAAGTGGGCGTAACTGGGACTAATTTATTGCTTATTACATTATGATAGCAATTTTTTAGATATAAGATCAATTGTCATTCGCTATCTATATTTTGAAATACAACCTAATTTTTCTTTTTGCTAGTGTTGACAGTGTAAACCAATTTTTTTTAAAGATTAATTAGTAGCTAGGCTAATGAGTCTCTCCGTTAACCCTGATAATTAATAAGTTATAATTTTCATTGGTTGACACACTACCTTTCTATGAAGTCGAAGGTTAAGTTCACTTTAGATAATATACTGCACTGTCTTGACACGCTTCTTTATCTTTAACGGTAATGCGAAGCAAACATTTTCTCTGTTTTCTGTTTAAAAAGTACAGACAATAGAATGACTGTTGCTATACTTGGCCGAATACTGGAGTTGCACCATTCGAATCTCTTTCAGACTGTTATCAGAATGCAATAGAACAGAATTTATTTTACACCATATTACATCATTTTACATCTACGTATTGTACAATGGGCCATTTATCGCTAAATTGAACTGAACTAGACATCGTTTCGAATGATTTAGTGCCAGCCAGTTAACTGTGTATACATATAATAATTATAAGGAACTAAACATAGACACCTACGACATACACATATATACTTAATATATATAATAATGCCTACTTATATACATAAATAATATAAAATAAATCTAATGTTAGCAGTGCGGTTCTTAGTGGAGTAGAATGGGGCCATCCCATCTCTTTATTAGTCGACTAAGTTATCGGACTGTCTTATCATTGAGTATGTATACAGTTTTTACATCGTGCAATAGTGTTGCCTCGTATTGCCTAAGTGGGTCTAAATTATATATATATATTGGGGGACAACCGAACAGACGGGTAACCTGATGGTAAGTGACAACATCCGTCTACCTGCAACTCAAGTGTTGCACTGCCCGTCTTTGAACGTAATGAGGGAATGCGTGGAGGGGAAAGAAGCCTTCGGAAAAATGCCTCATTTCGGGGAAATTCACCGTAAGCGTTACTTCACGCCATGGTATCGCACCGGTCGAGCCGGCCCATTCGTGCCTAGGCGTGGCTCTAACACTATATTATGATTGTGAAAATGTGGGCGTCTGATGCGCCTCTGCCTCCTCTAACAGGGATATAGTCATGAATATAGGTATGTAAATTTATCTGATGTTATTTATATAAAACGAAGATGCAACTCTTTCTAAATGACATGCGCTTTCTTGTTCAAAAACGTACATAAGTGCTTAATTTTTTAGGTTAAGTGTGTTGACGTGGGGTAATTCCATGTTGACACCCACCCATCAGCTAACAGAAACCTACGTATAATACGCGAACCTTTTTATCGATGAATAACAATGATATTATAATGGCTAAACAAATTTGATATTGAACTACTGAATTTCATACAAATCGGTTTTAGATGATAAATTGTATGTAGTGTATGTAATAAACAGACAAGCGAGTGAAGCGTTTTTCGAAAAAGGCTTAAATAAAAGATTTTTTTTTGCCTTTTGATTATATATAAGTTATAATAAATTTAACAAACATACTGAAATACCTCTATTAGAGGAGAATTGTACACTTTTTACTATAGATGGATATATTTCACATTTATTTCATTTTATACTATGCATAAACTTAGCACCACAAATAAATAAATTAATACTTTAATATCCAACTAGCTCTTCAACTAAGTCTGCAGTATGTCCGTAACAACAGCAAAAAGATCTTTGGCGCCCGTATTGGTCCACATACTTGAAGCTTGCTTTTAAAAATAAATATTTAAATAAAAAAATTAAAAAGTAACGTTTTAAACGAAAAATTAGTACAGACCTGTTATATTTAATCGTGATAAAATGAACAGTTATTGCATGAACAATCATATTAATATACAAGCAATACAATACGTGCATAATACAATAGAAGTTTCCTATAGATTTAATAACTAAACTTGAAAACAATGTTTTATATATAGTCGTTGAGTTTGTAATTGCTGTTATAAAACTTGAATGCATAATATTAACTAACATCTACATTTTATAATACTAATTAGCCGTCATTGAAACAAGGAGTCGACTGTTCAGCTCATAGTAAATTAGGTCGCTAGACTATCACTACATAAAAGTATTTTAAGGGTTTTAAACTTTGCATGTTAACTGGCCAGTAAGATAAGCAGTCTATGAAAAGTTTATTTAAATTTCTAATTAGGAACTCTTTGGAAATCTGTAGATGTGTATTCTGTCAATTCATATGTCATTTGTTTTTTGCAAATTGGCGGCAACTTAAAAGTGTCTGTCATGCATCGAAATGGATTTGACTAGGGAAGATTTTTGCTCAATGATCAATGAACAATGTTACGATAGGCTGGACACCTGCAACTCAAGATTCGTAAGTGCCTTGCCACCCTTTGAAGGTTGTGAGGGAAGGGGAAAAAAGAAAGGTGGAGTTAAGCCTCCGGTACCACTCACTCACTGAGTGAAGTGCAACGTAAGTATTGCTTAAAAACCGGTTTTCTGTGACTCCAGTCGAGTCGATCCACTCGTGCCTAAGCATGACTCTCTCACTATTGATGTAAGAATGGTAACAATACCCCATACATCCAGATCCGAGCAGTCATACATAATATTACCCTTCCTCAATATTCACTGTTTGGTAGTATTGTAAAAAGGCTGAAGCGACAAGATACACTATGAATATTCAGTCACACAGTCCTTCATAACGCTTGTAAAGATGAACCGTCTAGACACAATGTTGCGTCCGCCGTCAAAGCTATTATACCATCATCATAGATCATTGTCGTATCAAGCGTAATCGGCCACTAGCGAAAATAGGTCGCGCACAGACCCTCGCAATTAATGTTTCCAGTGTTAGAAATATATGCGTTTGTAACTAACCGTTCCTGGCAGATTCACTGACGTTTATGGTTAAAGTTAAACGAAAGTGAATCTGCCGGTCTATCTATAAACGTCCTCTAGAATTGACGTGGCTGTACGGATGGTCACCTCGCCACTACGCTGCCATGTACCATCCCCACACGGGACGATACTTTGTGTAATTCTAAAATTGTTGTTCTGTGAATTGATCCTAGGGCGGGAGACGTCTTCTAAAAAGCATTTTTACTAATCCAGCTTGTAGTGCCAGTTATTACTGAGTTAAACTAAAAACAAAAACCACTCTTCATTGTACCATTCGCCCATTGGTGTGGAAATTACCGTTATCAGATAGCTGTTCTAGATCATAACATACTTTGTGCAGCCATCCTTTTCTTTTTTTGTGTGTGGAAAGCCCTACTGGTCATCAAATCACCTTACCGACAAAACCCACACAGAGTTGCGTCACCGGGTCCCAGGTGGGTGTGATTGAGTAAAAAAATCCATACAGACTGTCGCATTTATAAATAACTAGCTGACCCGGCGAACTTTGTTCCCCCTTAGAGGCAATAAATGAGCAGATTTTGGATTTAATTAAGGTATTTTTTTTATCATTATAATAAATATAAATAAAAAAGAAAGTATTTAAATGATTCTTTATTGGCCATGTATTTTGGTGCATAGGTTGCACTCTTCAGTGAAGCACCTTGTGATAGACGGCATTTTTGTTTTATTATTAGGCGCAAGAACATATGACGCAGATGGTCCTCTGACCCGTGAACATGCCACATATAATTGACCATGGGAAAAACATGGATTTTCTAGATTTAGATAAAAACCTTCAAGGATTGGCCTTGTGATTTGTTAATGGTCATGGCGAATGCAAGATGGATCGGAAATTGAAGTCGTTTAAACTCAAACGGAATAGTAAGCTAGTCATACTCTCTTTTTGGCAAAGTCTGCTTGATTTTGAGCTTTGCACTTGCTCCTGTCAACTCTGGTAACACCAATAATGACTTCCGTCCCTTTTGTTCTTAACTGTTGTTTTATTTAGAAAGACAACTCCCGCATAGTTCCTGTGTCGTAGAGACGGATACAAAGAACACCCAGACTCGGGACAATTATTTGTGGATCATGCAAAATTTTGTCCCGTGTGGGAATTGAACCGAACCCCGACTGCTGTCAGGTTCGGTTTGATCAGTCAAGGCCACCAAACAGACCAACAGGCCCGTCCAAACTGTCACTTGGCAGATCGAAATTGGATATATTTGAATGTTTTGGCGGAAAAGAAAAAGTTCAGAATTTAAGGCATTAGAAGAAAACAGATATTGTTTAGTTGGATAGATTGCGGAGTGTCAGCATTACCTCAAGCAGGTTTGGGTCGCATAGCTGTCAATAGAACCTAATGTTGTCGGGAAAAACAACCCTTCCTTGATATCGTTACAATTAATTAAATAAAATAAAATCAAATAATCAATCGATCGATCTATATTTTGTGCTAGACAGCATAGTACAAGAAACTTTAGTCACAACTGGTTTGATGTGCAAATAAAAACAATGTTTTTATTTCTCGAGTACACAAGCGTTTGTGTATGTAAATATGAGAAGTGTCTTATTACGTAAATGAGACTAATAATAGTCAACAAAATGTAGGTGTTTGTGCGTTTGTGTGTGTGCTTACCTCTTCGGAAAGACAGGTGTGTGTGTTTATATGTATGTACGTATAAAAATAATAATTATGTACAAATACATCAACAGAGCAAAATAAAACATTCAACGTTTAATGAATAACCGTCAAACTCCAGTCATGAGGCGATCTTTAGTTAATCACTATTATATTTACTCTACGCTCCTTATCATCCGTTTGTTATTATTTGAACCCGATACTTAGTGATAGATGACCCCGCTTAATATATTGTTATGCAGTATCTGTATTTTTTTTTTATATAGAACATGAATGTCTTGTGTGTACACGATGGAGTCTACGAGTAGAATATGTCGATTACGACATTTTAGCTTTATTAGCCTATGTTACGTATAGGTCAACCGGAGTAATACCACAAGTTTGCTTTGTATTGCCGAGCGAGTGAGGGTACCGGAAGCATAATATATATGTATAGTCAGGAGAGTTCACTGTAACAGGTACTCCTGTTGAATAGGATTACAAAATCCCAAGCGCTTCTATATACTAAATTTATTTGTGACTTAAAATTAGACAAGACTTTCAAGAAATTATAAGTTCATTGCCTGAATAGGGATATTGCAAGGTGACTGATAGTTCTGATACTGTATTACCGTGACACTGGCACTTTCCTAGCACAAAGAACAAGTCATTTTCATAATCTGGTAACGCTACAACATCATGACTGCGGTGCAAAGGAATTCCGTGACGCCTATTTAGTTTCATTTTTAGTTTGTTGTGTTACTGTGATATTCTACTTTGTTGATTAGTTACCTGACTATCTACCTATACTGTCATTAGTTTATCTTCTATTCTATTTGGAAACTGTATCAATATAAAATAAGAACCAATAGAAATACCAAGCATATTTTATAAGTTATAATCTGATACGTTTCATACTTACATACTAATTACCTTTATTTTTTATGTGCGGCCAGTGTTGTCTATCTGTCTCTTTCACATTTTCCTGTCGTGTGTTACTTCGGACCAGTCTTTTCGGAAGCCGTCCCAGTCGTCCCGCCATCGTCGCCTTAAGCCACCACCACGTTTAGCACCTTGATGAACACAATTTGTGCCAATTTTTGCCCAAAGTAATTAAATTAATGACTTAAGCATGGCATATATTGTTAAAGTATCAAATATTTAGGTCTTTGCAGTTATCTTGTCCGACTTTGTACTTAATTAATATTGTTAAGTATTTCTTTGTATTTTATTTTATCGATGCCAGCGTAGATGCAGACTGACATAAATAGGCATCACGTATTGTTAGCTCTAATTAAAAATATTATTATGAAAAGCATTTTAAACATAAATATAAATTTATTATTAATTCAAACTTATCGAGGGAGTGCCACGTATGGGCCCACTCGCTCGGACTATTACCAAGACGGTTTAACAATGCTTGCAATGTGTGACCGAGTGAGTGAGGTCACCGGAGACAAAACCCCCTTCCCATTTTCCCTTCCCTTCTTTCGACTCCCCATTTACAGATTCCCACTTCCCCTTATCCCTTTCGCATACCCGAAAAGGAAGACAGCGCTCTTGTGACTCGTGAGTTGCAAGTGTTCATAGTTGGCAGAAGTCATTTACCATCGGGTGATCAGTTTGCTCGTTTGTCCCCCTTTACTATAAAATATATAATTATATATCTTTAATGTTTTTGAATCTACTTTTTTTTTCTACATTATTAGGCTATGAATGCGAAGAAAACCAATTACATGCTTGTTATACGCTGCCGCGCCGAGTATTGTGTGTTCAGTCCTCGCACGGGACAACACTTTCTTTAATCCTCAAAATTGTTGTTCTGAGTCAGGGTGTTCTTTTTATCCGTTGTTTCAATGTTTGTCAAGTCCCCCGCTACACAGGATAGATCTATAGATACACGTAAAGCGGGAGTTGTCTTAAAAAAAAAGACACAAATAGAATCATATCTCAAATGCGAAAACAAGCGACGACTTATAAATTAATCTAGTAGACGATTAGCAACGCAGACACGATCACTTGACTCGGCGACCTATGATATGTTGTGTTAATCTGATACTTGTCCCTTCAGTACTACACACGTACGTACGTACGTATATGGAACAATGCGAAGCCATTACACATCCATTTTTGTCATCTTTTACCACCAAGTGACACATGCAGTAATTTATTCAATTCATATGACAACAATTACTATTTCAGTAACTAAAACTGGCCGGCGTCCCATCAATGATGGCAAACTGGCATCACTGATGGTACATCTGATGGCCTATAAGCCAAGACGTTGTGCTGCCGAGAGGACACATTCCTTCAATCAAACTGCTCCGATCTGATAATGATCTGTTGGTCTAATGTTAGTGTTGTAAGACATCCTAGCTGCTAAGTCAGTGGTCGTGGGTTTGATTCAAACACTTGACAAAAAAATTTGTCATCCTCAAATTGTTGTTCTCAGTCTGGATGTTCCTTGTGTCCGTTGTTGTCAACTCCTATATTAGGTATACATCCTCTCAGAAAATCGAGTCTACAGAAAATCATACTCTGTAACACTTTCGAAGGTTTTTAACATGAAATAATTATAACAAAGTTCCTTTAATGTACACCAGGTATTAAATACAATGAAAGAAGCTTAAACATATACATATTATTACGAAAAGCAATATCTTACGGGCAAACATAAGAATTGGTTTTATTAAAATAAAAATTTAAAATAGCTACGTACTACGTATTATAAACAAAGTGACTCATGAAAATACAACCAACGAGAGTGAGAAGAAAGAGAATCAAGGTTATCCTTCAAGTAACCGGAATATGACAAACATCCTTCCTAAAACTACATGCATTTGTGTGTTTGTTTGTTTAACTATCATGAAAGTTTGCTTACTCGTTGTCAGGGGTAAAGAAAAAAATTTAAAGTGCCTTTCGGAGTTTGTACATATAATGCTTCCTATGTCCTTCTACCGCCAATCAGAAAACATTAAAAATCTACTTTCGTACGAGTGAAGTATTGCGTCTCGTTCACATACCCAACCTGTGGAACGAATTGTCGCAGTATTTCGCACCGATACGACCTTCAAACCTTAGCGTACTCACCTAAAAGGCCCGCAACACACTTGCGACTCTTATTGTCCGTATTTTTTTTACAACTCTCGCACTAGGATTCATCCCTGTATCGCTATTACTATTGAATTGCAGATGTAAATATACGACGGTAGTTTCTAACCATCAGTCGTCTGCTAGTTTGTCCTTTATTTTATAAAAAAAAAACCTTAACTCAAGCCATCTATACTCCGGTGTGTGGAACATGCACATTTGAGCGTAAAAATTTATCACACATGCAAACTTTATGATCGTCCGTATACACATAGAATTATTGTTTTTAATTAAAACGGCAATGAGCATGTCCTGCGAGCACGCCTCTCGGCTGTGGGTAATAAAACACTAGATTATAATGAAATGACTTATAATCGTTAGATTATGATATAGCTGTTGGCAGTAGACATGATGTCAGTATCTATTGTGGGGATAAATTCAATTCGAGCGTGTGAACATTTTTGGAACTAAATAACCTGATATATTACCGCCTCTTAGCCGGTAGCCTAATGGCTAAGGCGTCGGATTAACTCGATCCTAACACGAGCATTTAGTTTAGTAGGAGAGGTTAACAATAACACTAATGACCCACGTTGCTAGTATCCTTTTGAAAAAAAAAATGTTATTTCATCATTCCTGATATAAAAACTTATTACTTTTTGTGTTTACTTTTACAAATTTACAATAAAAATAAAAGGTTTGTCGCTAGCACCGCCATTATCATAGTGTCCTTATGAAATATTATAAAATAATAAAAAAAATAGAGTTTTAATTTTACCATACATACATACATACTCTCACGCCGTTATCCCCGAAGGGGTGGGCGACTTACAATAATTGTCACCCATAATTTGGTTGCACTAAAGTAATATGGGACGAGCATAATTGTATAATATAAATCTAAGTGCGGGAGTTGTCTTTTATATATAACTAGCACACCTGTTGACACCCCCTTGTGGGTTGAATTTCGTAAAATCCGTTCTTAGCTGACCTCTACTCGGCAAAAGGAATATTCCTACCAAATTTCAAGTCTTTACGCCTTATGCTTCTAGAGATATCGTGATGAGTCAATATATCGGTGGAAATCTCTAATATATATATGTATAGATAAAAAAATATATAAGGAAATGTTTCATTACTATCGTCATATTCATCACCGTAAAATCCGCTAATCAACACAGGCCTTAGATGGCTTAGATTATCATAATTTTTTGTAACAAAAGTTAATTTGTGTTAATAAATATATAATTTGTTTGTGTGAAAGGCTCCGTTCGTACGAACGACAACTTTCAGACTCGGGTTCGGTCCTCGAGTTCGAGTTATAGGTCTCAACAAGTCTCACAATAGCTCAAGCAAGTCAAGGTCGCATGCATGCGACTTGCCTTGACATGCCTTGACTTGCTTGAGCTATTGCTTATATTCCCCAAACCATCTGTATAAGCAAAATCCCTTTCCTTCCTTTACTATCGTCCCATTTCTTTTCAATATTTTATTATACTTGAGAAGCTTAAAGCTTAAACAGTATTGTACTGTAATACGTAGTAGCAGATGCCAATTACAAGCTTCCACATTTGAAGCCAAAATGCTTAAACTACTCGTTTTAACGTATACACAATATAAATAGATATGTCCAGTTTAAAAAGTTCAACTGTTCATGAAAAACTATAGTGAGTGCACTCTTAGTAGTTTTAATACTACCTACGAATAAATTAAAGCGGTTGTCTAAATTAGCATTATTAAAAACGGATATGAATTTATAAATTTATCGGATATGAAGATGTGAATATTCACAATTTTCCCATAGTATTCCCAAAGTGCCCGAAGGACGGTAATAGGCTTCGCCCATATTACGCCAATGGTTGTGCTATTAGCTTGGCCCCTATTAATTTCATTGATTGAATAACAATCAGAGATCCAACAAAACTTTTGCTTTTATTAGTAATAAGATGAGCGTGAAGCTAGAACTGATCACAAACAGTATTTAAATTGCCCTCAACTACACAATTAATCGTAGCCAAACAAAATACCGATGTTTCAAAGCTATAAACAGTGTATCAGTCACACACGATTTAGCAAAGCCAAATGTAACTAATTGGTTTACAGATTAATAGTGCTTCTACAATCTATAACTAATAGAACTTTTGACATTTATTTTTTGGTGGCCTACTGGTACAGAATGTTAATTAACCATCAGGTCATCTTTTTAACCGGCTTCAAAAAGGAGCAGATTCTCATTCGGTAGTGTTTTCTTAACGACTGCTCTAAAAAGAAATATTAAAAGAATCATGTATGTATGTGAGTTTTTTTTATTCGACCATAGTATCTAAACGGTTGAACAATTTGAATGTAATGGGCTATATTAAAAAAAAATGCAGCCTCTCTTTGTGGGTTTTTAATTGCGTTACTATAGTTCAGCCAGGAAACAATTCATAGTAAACATTGACCCGTAACTCGGTCGAAACGTCGCGTCGGTTAGCCAGAAAAGGTATCATATTGTCTCGATCCTACTGTCTCATACGGAAATTTTCCTATTGCCTTTAACAGTGGTAGAGCTATGCTTAGGCACGAATGGGCCGGCTCGACCGGTGCGATACCACGGCCTCACAGAAAACCGGTTGTGAAGTAACGCTTGCGTTGCATTTCCCCGAATTGAGTGAGGTTTCCGGAGGCCCAATTCCCCCTCCCCCCTTTTCTCTCCCCTCTTTTCCTTTCTCCTTTTTACCATCTCCTCATCCCTCCTCTCTTCTTTCCACTCCCTGCATTCCCCATCCCTCATCACCCTCAAAGGCGGGCAGCGCACTTGAGTTGCAAGTGTCCATGGACGGCGGTGTCACTTACCATCAGGTGACCCGTCTGTTCGTCTGTCCCCCTATAGTATAAAAAAAAAAAAAAAAAAAAAAACATCCTACATCGATGTGTTTTAAATGTCAAACAATGATCTTCTCCGCATGACCTTTAAACGAATGTTATAAATAATGTCGAAATATTCCAATGCCATATATAATAGCATCTTGGGGTTAAGTCTCCATGTAGGCATGTTGTTGTTCTCCTGAAGGTCAATGCGAAGTATGGTAGATTTAAATCTCATAAGAGGTTATAAAATAAAGAAAACAGTCTGTGGGATTGCTGCTGCTACTGCTGCAGTTGACGCACTTAGTGATCATCTTTAAGGTTCATGCTCACGATTTTATTGGATTAGTAAGTCAAAAGCGGACAAGTCGTAAACTAACCTTTTTTATTAAAAAAAAACGGTTCCTTTAATCCTTGGAGTCGTTAATGGAATCGTTACTATTCGACCGAAAAGCGAATTTTATTAAATTGAACACTACATAATATACCGAATGAAAACTAATTTCGCTTATTTTAGAGAATACTCTAGATGTAGCCCTTATAAATACAACTATTTGTTGATCACACAGATTTTTGTCATGTATGGGAATCGAACCAACGGCTTCTGGCTCAATAGTCACAGTCAATATCAATATACATATAGTAGTAGCAAAATCATCAAAGCTATTGCCTCTTTATTATCAAATATTCTCCAAAACATATATCTAAGGTAGTAAAACAGGAGGAGCACAGACGTCATATGTGTTTATCGTAAAAACACATCTCATTGAGGCGCGGCTTCAATAAAATACAGATAAATTGTAATTGCTGTCGAAATAACGGAAATATTTAATACTGATGTGTCATCTCACCTTCAATGATTTGACCTGAAAACCAAATACAGTTTTACATCAAAACATACAACTTCCTTAATATTAATGCAAAAAGAACAAACACAGGCATCCATGCCTTGAAGCTTATGGCCCCTCTGCATGGTAGATCATTCCAGTCGATCCGTTACTTTGTCTGACACTGTCATGCCTCCGAACAATAGTTGTTCACAGATTTGATACACATGCAATACAAGAGGGTCAGGGGGATGACTGAACTTGAGATGGGGAATCTGAAATAAATTTGTTGTATAATAAGCTATAGTTTTTTTTTAGTTGATTATAAATAATTTCTCGTAAATATATAATAATAGTATAGTAATTTTGAAGCATTCGAAAAGAGAGATCATTATAAAAATATATATGATATAAATTAAACATAAAAACTTAAATTTAATATTAAATTATAATAATGCGTCTCCTCGACCAAACGTACCCATGAGGCTGGCGGCGTTTCCCCGTTGTACGCTTTTTAGTTAGTTTATTTATAGGACATAATCACGAGGTAAATAGATATTGGCTTTGCGCACATGCTCAAGCTTTAACTTGTAAAAGTATTAAAATAATAATAATAAAATCACATTTAGAATCACATATGATATCAAAAAATCACCGGCTTCGTCGAAGAGTTAAACAAAAATACTAATAGTGTCTACGTAATTTTACATATGTTACTACTTGTATGAAGTAAACTTTTTTAGAGAGTGTTCAGAATTTATTGCAGTGATGTTGAAAGCAGTATTTAGTGGTTACAAATTAAGATATTTTGTCACCGAACAAAGATCGAACGAACTCTCTTACTATAAACTAATACACTCTGTAATCGTTCAAAGATGTTTATAAGCTTTCAAATTATTTAACAATTATATTAATCAAGTTAACTGCGATGTAACTTGGCCTAATCCTGACTGCTGAGACAGAGGTTATGGGTTGGATTCCCATTCCCACGGATATAAATTTGTGTAATCTACAAATATAATTTGTCCACAGTCCCGGTGTTATTTCTGTGTCCATATTTTGTATTGCCCACCATTGCGAGTCCCCGCTACAAAATAAATTAGTTCCAATTGCGGTAGTATTTTTTTATCATTTTATAACAGTCTTTAAGGTATGTATGTAATAAATATTTATCATATCATATACATATACTTACATTTTTTTTATATTTGCAGCTCAACCCTCATGTGAACGACTTCCAACGTCGCTACGTAAGCGAAGTGAGAAGATGCAGTGAAATGGAGCGAAAACTGCGATGGGTTGCCGGCGAACTGCCAGAACCGCCTCCTCCTCCCAAACCTTCGAGAGGAAGTCTTAGTCCCCGAGAGATCAACATACTTGAAGTACGTATAGCAGTATTTCAATATAATATTATATTATACATATGTTTCTGTTATTGGAACGAAGTTCCTTGTTGCGTTGCGTTGCGGAGGGGTACCCTAGACGGCAAAAAAAGTCCGTAACGTTAAACAAAAGAACGTAAGATTTTTTTATTTATTGATAATACTGCCATCTAGTGTTTCTATTATGAACTGCAAAGAAGTTTAGGCATTTTTTATTGATAATACTGCTATCCTGTGTTTCCTTTATGAACTGCGAAGAAATTTAGAGATTTTTGTTTTAAAACAAAATATGGTGTAACACTGCCACATAGTAAAAGTTTTACAAACAACGGTAACTTGAACCTTACCTTATAATAACGAACTACGTTCCTATCTGGTGTCCCACGACACCAACCGGTTTTTTTTTGTCGTAAAAGGCGACTGAGGGTCGGACTGATATCTATAGACGTTATATAATTGGACGGCAATACCCTTGTCCCCTATTATGTTAGTGGGACCAAAGTCTAATTGGCCAAATTTGAGTGTTTAATACACCTCTGTCTACCCCTGAGGATACAGGCGTGAGCGTATGTATGTATTTTATTACATTTATTGCTTACTTCCAATTCTACTAAATAATTCTACTATTTGTAACATGTTTTCTGTATGTATATACACTGCAAGCCAAAATTTTAAGACCACCTTAATTAAAGTAGAAAAATAAAATAAAACTTCAAAAAATATTGAATGTTTAATTTATCGGTTCAATTATCTAATAAAACACTCATTGACAAAGAATATACTTTGAAAACGTAAAGAAATATAAACAGTCCATGCAAAAAAGGCTATAGTTAGCTAAACTGATTTTTCATCAAAAAATCCTTCATTACATTCTATGACTTTTTTCACAAGCCTCGGCATACCGGCAATCGATTTGTTGATGGTGTCTTGTAATACGAGTATATTACTAGAAACTTTCCCAAAAAGCATTCCACATTTTTTCTTGTTGGATGGCATGGGCTACGAATACGGATGTTCCTATCAAGCTCTTCATACAAAAGTTCAATGGGATTGAGATCCGGGCTCTGAGGACTCCAAACTATATTTTTAACACCCCTTGCACGTCTTCCTCTTCTAAATATCCTCTGCATAATTTTGATCTATGCTTTGAATCATTATCTTGTTGGAAAATGAATCTATCTCTAGCTAATCGCAACCCGGAGGGTTCCTTTTTGCATTTTGGCATTTTGTTTTAAAATTGTTTGGTGCTGTTTCTTATTCAAAATGCCTTCAATTTTGATTATATCACCAGTTCGTTGGCTAGAGAAGCAACCCCAGACCATAATTGAGCCACCACCATGCTTGATTTTTGGGACTACACGGTCTGGCATCATCTATTCTTGGGCACTGCATCGAACGTAAATTCTTCGTTTTGAACCGAATAGTTCAAACTTGGATTCATCGGTGCAAAGAACTTTTTTAAGTCGTTTTCAATCCAATCTCGATGGGCAATTGCATCCGTTTTTTCTTGATTTGTGGCCTTAGAAGAGGTATTCGAACGGCAACGCGATCATATAACTTCGCATCTCTCAGTCGCCGTTTTACTGTAGTCAATGATAAAGTTTGACTCGGGTTTGTTTACTTCGTCGCGGATGTCTGCTGCTGTTAAGCATCTATGTCGCTTGCTGGTAACAACAATGAAATTATCTTCACTAGACGTGGTAGCTCTGGGCCTTCCCGAGCGTGGACGATCTCGAAAACTGCCTGTCTTCCTGTATAGAGTTTTTGTGCCATGAACACAAGCCTTCGACAACTTCAGTTGTGAAGCAATCTCACGTTTGAATTTGCTTTCATTATGTAAAACAACGATGGCAAAGCACAGTTTATTGCTAACTTCGCGTGCTTTTCCCATTTTAAGACGTCCACACTGTAGAAAGCACAAGTTTGGGCTAATTGAGACTGTTCGTGAACAAGTAAAATCAGGTTTAATAAGTCGGAAACACGTGTTTCCAGAAGCTAAATAATCCTAATTATTGACCAATGCTAAACAAAAGCAAAGTAATTAAGTAATTAGAAATGAGCACATCATAAAAATATTATTACGACTCTACCAGCTCCTGCTCCTGCCTCTAGCGCAGCGTTTGTCGGTGTTTGAAAACAATAGATGTTTATTGTCCAATAACTTAAAAGTAAACAAAAGAATGACTTCTTTAAATATTCGATATTAGCAATAGAATATGCAGATGTGCATTTCTCTTAATTATCTAATGGGACTTTATTACAATTGATAGATAATTATGTTGTTTAAGTGCGGTCTTAGACTTTTGGTTGGCAGTGTATATGTTATATATATAATCAACGTTGCATGATTTTAAGTCCTGTTGTACTGATAAGAGAATTAATTTACTTGTAGTGCGCACTAGCATTCATGTGACTCATGACCTAACAATGCCTAATTGACATCTTACACATCTTGAACTCATGATGTTCCGGGCAGTTTGATAAAAGACCTCTTGTTTCATTTCGTCCCAGTCATCCTAGATAGAATTCATTACAAGATATAATTATTAAGTCATAATGTTCTCCATAGTAAGACAACGTTCCTTCTTATATTCTAATAAAGTAAATAAATAGATAACACTTTTATAACCCAGTGGATAGCGTCTGTACGCAGACGAAGAAATATTCTAGAATATAGTATACCACTGCTGGGCAGTTAATTTATTTTTTTAACGTATGGTCACCCCTCGGACAGTCATCTCACAGGGGTTTTCGACGGAACAGTGTGTCGGAATCGAACCGACTAAAATTAAACTACTACTGCGCCACAAATAGAAGGAATACGAGAACAGCTCCAGTAAAACGACCGGACAGCTATTAGCACTTACCCGCAAAAGCGGAAACACCTTCAGGTGACTATAAATTATCGATGCCTGTGTGTGTCTGCTAGCCGCCTCTTCGCGGCTTGGATTGGATGGATAATTAGGGACTGAAGCTAGCTATGCCAGCTAACCTTCGTTCACTTTGTGTTTGGACGAAAAAGGGTGCCTTCTGTAAATAATTAACTCCTAGCATTTTTCATATGAACCAAGTATTTATTACCCATAAAAATGGGGTGCTGGGTAAGGCAAAGGACTCGAGAAGCACACAATAGCAGATGGATTAACACACCTGGCTGCAGGCAATCCAAACTGGTATTAACTGAATTATCACCACGTTTATCGCGTAGACTCATCAGTCTTCACAGAACGGACATCCGAATAGTGGTCGGTAGCATTACAGGTCATTTGGCTCTGAACCGACACCTATTCGTCATTAACGCGACCGATAGCCCCCTATGCAGGGGTTGTCTAAGCGCGGAGGAAACGGCCACCCACGTCATCCTGGAATGCGAGGGCGTGGCTGCACAACGGGCAGAAATCCTCGCAGGCGCGAGGACGCTCCTAGAAGCCTGTGAACGCCCCAGGAGGCTTCTGCGCTTCTGGAAGGAGCTAGGCTGGCTCAACTAGTCAGCCTCCTGAACGCATAATGGACCGATCATGAGTCTAAATGCGGAAACTGAGCCCTTGACCATTACCATTACCATTACCCATAAAAATCCCCATCCCTTTGGAAGTTGCTGTCATAAAATTCAACATTAACACCGGGTGTGAAATTCTACCCAGACCCGAAGAAGGCTGAACCCACGAGGGGACTAACAGATCGTTCATGAAATGTAAGCATAATATAGCTGGATAGCTTTAAAATATATTTTCGCTATATAGATGTCCTTTGAAACCAGGGATTTCCAATTCTTACTATTGTCAACATCTTCGTTCTTACGTTATCGTGTGTTTATCGTAAGTCCACGTGTAACAAATACGCTTGAAGCATTAATCATTCCCACGTGCGGTATTTGATTAATAGTCTAGGTTAATTAACTGAAAATATTCAGAGTGGATTACGTTACACAAGGTTTTTAAATGTTTTACATATGCTGAAAGGGCGGCGATGTAGTAAACACCCACATGTTGCTAATTATATTTTCGTACTCTAATGTAGTACAAGCCTATTACCGTCAAGCAGGAATTAGGGAGGGGGATAAAAGTTGGTAAAATTTTTAGTTTAATGAAAGGCGAAGGTAATTTTTTTAATTAAAAAGAAATAAAATTTACAAAGAAGAAACAGAAGAAACGCGAGATTGAGCGTTTCTTTTCGGTCAGTATCGACTCAAACGTGCAAAATCTACTAGGGACACTAAGGGGATATTGCTAATAAAGATGGGAATTGGAAGCAGATCAAGTAGCTCCTAGTCTCATACCTGTAGCTCATGCTCTATGTTGTGGTTATAAACTCAGCTGATGATACTGTATTAAAAAAATCCGAGAAGTTGTTTAATTTTCTTTTTACTAGCAATACAATGCATATTCGCTACATGTAACTTTCAAGGTTTCGTAAGTTTAGAGGCTAAAAATTGAACCTAACCATCCACACCTTAGCAGTCAAGGTCTAAAAATTTTACTCCTTCAAACGATGTGGTTGCTTTATCCAAATATATACAGGTGTGATACAATCTAAAACGCTTTATCTATCTAACTGAACACATTTCAGATCTTCCTTACAACTGCTAGTTAATAAGTATTTGTATTGTGGTGCAACGGGTATGGGTACGGGTAATATGTCCCTCAACCACAAAGGGCGTCCTCCAACCAGGCGAGGTGATCATACCAGGTGGAACACTCAACGGTTGCAGTTTGGAAGTTGTATATATACTAATCAGCGCGACACCGTTTTCACCGCGATTCAGGATCGACTACGGCATTAGAGCAGTTGCTACGTAGTTCAGCTTATCTTCACTAGATGGTGTTGATATATTTTTGCTATATATGAAGGTCGCCACAACATTTCAGTTGCGTATTAGTCTCCGCCATGATATATAGGACTCGGTTCGAAGTTCGATTGGCAAATTGCACATAATATAAAAATATTGTATGATTACATTTATACAATCATAAGCCATGTGTTTTTCGCTGGTAACCCCATCTCTTTCCGTGGGTAAAAGTCGACTAAGGCGTTGGATTGGACGGCAATAGTCTGCCCAGTGTGTCGCTAGTGGCAACATATTCTAATGGCAAGGCAAGGTAAAATGTGACTGTTTAATACACATCTGCCTACCCTTTAGAGGGTACAGGCGTGAGCGTATGGTATGTATTTATGTATGCGTATGATCTAAAACTATCCTACTCCGAGTAGTTCAATTGCTGAGGCCTCCATGTACTTCAAGGTTGTTTGAATTAGATCTCCCTCGGCACTGAGTGCATTTAGTGTGGGGATCGCAGCATATCGTTATTGAAATTGATATTGCTACTACCCAACTTCCACTGTATCCTTTTGAAGGAAGTTACCGAATAGAAGCGATCTTACTTCTGGCTGAATGGTATCTCTGCTGACAAATGCCGGCATGTACAGCTGGATTTAGATCTGTCCTGTAATGGTGCGATACGGTCTGTTCGATCCTGTAGTTTTATATGAATTATTATTATTTATTTTCTATTAAATTTTGTTAAAAACGGTCATAAATGAACTTGTAAATAATTATGATTCAGTGCTTAGATTTTTACTTAATTAATTTGAAATATTCATAAAAGTCCATTAGTTGGTGGGTTTCTAATATTGTTATTTAACTTTACAATTAAATGACTACAAATAACTGTTGTTATTGTCAAGTGGAGAAAGAAAAGCTATAAAATATATTCACCTGTAAAAATTTTTTTTTTTTTTTTTTTTATTTAAAAAAAGACAACTCCCGCACTAGGATTAATTCCTGTGTCGCGGGGGACTTTACAAACATTTAAACAACGGACACAGGGAACACCCAGACTCAGAACAACAATTTGAGGATTACACAAACTGTTGTCCCGTGCGGGGATCGAACCCACAACACTCGGCGCGGCAGTATAGTGGCGAGGTGACCACTTAAACCGCAACGCCATCCGTGCAGTCATTATTGGTATGAACCTTAAAAATGAGTTTATGGTACTAATACTTCGCTCCTAAGATTTGCACCATGAAGTTTTACACCCTATATTATTGTTCGTTAAATACATTATTCGTTCGTTCGTTAAATATATTACATACTATTGAATAGAAATATAATCATTCAAATGTGATTGATAGTTCCACAGATTCTCGCCTTTAAACAAAAACCCTTTAGCTTTATAATTTTATCAGATATCTCTAAACCTTACCTTACTTTAAAGTCAACCGTTTCTGAGCCATGGTGGCTGATTGTGTTAAACCGTAATAAAGCCAAAATCTGTCTATTTGCGGAGCACCTAACCTATCAGGATTACTCTAATGGGATGATTTCATGCCATATACACACTATGATTACTTCAGTTGTAGGTTTTGATGTACTTCAACCGAACTTGACGTCATCACCTGAGGGCTCTGTAGTATTGGTCAATATTTTTATAAATATTCATGGTTTTCCTTCATTCATATTTCATTAACACTATCGTAGATATCGTAGATAACATAACATATAATAATAACTTATCCTGGTAATATTTATATAATATACCACCGATGGCAGACAAACAGACGGGTCAGCTGATGGTAAGTGACATCCGCCGTCCATGGACACCTGCAACTCAAGAGACGTAAGTGCGCTGCTCGCCTTGAGGGTGATGAGGGGTGGAGGGATGGAGAGAGGTGAAAGATGAGAGAGGCTATTAAAGGACGGGAAAGAGGCGAGCTCACAAATGTTTGGGAAATGCAACGGAACCGTTGCTTAACAACTGGTTTTCTGTGAGCCCGTGGTATCGCACCGGTCGAGCCCGCCCATTCGTGTCTAAGCATGGATCTACCACGGGCTATACGATATATGACAGGCAAAATTGTAAAAATAACAAAACACGACTGCTTTGTAGCAAAGCTTTCTTTTTTACAATTAAGACAATCCAAATCATACGTCACATGTTGTAATCCATCAAACTCTAGGCTCTAAGACGTGACAAAGAAGCATCATACATACACTGGAAAAACACTCCTTCTTGTACAGTCTGGTAAAAAGTACCATTAAACATACTATTGCATTCAACATAGGATATGTCAGTCCAATGTTATCTAAATCAAAATCATTTATTTCAACTGAACCAATCACAGGTATTTTTGAATTATCAAGAGGAGGAGGTCGGTTAGAGTAAGTCAGTCGTAAGCTAGTTGTCGGTAATTAGTTCATATGGAGAAGAACAAGCAAGAAACTCGAAGGACTCTCTTTTTCTAGTGTTTGTCTATTTGCGTAGCACCTTATTTATATATTTTTGTAAATCGGTGTGTATTGTCATCCTATAGATTAGTTTTCATTTGTAAAAATCCACTTGAGGATCATTTAATGTTATTACATTTCGTTACGTCACTTTGTTCAGCTCCAGGAGACCTAACCTTGACTGTTTTTTTTTTTTTTCAGGAAAGAATCGACTACATCGAATCCGAAATCCAAGAAATCACTCGCAACGCCCGCAATTTAAGAAGCGATTACTTATCTTTAATAGAATTCAAAACGCTTATCGAGAAGACACAGACCTTCTTCCAGGACCACAGCGCCGCAAGAAAAATTTCAGCTTCAGTACAAATATACAACAACGACGCGGTTTTAGGGCATCTTGGGTTCATTGCTGGAGTGGTTGCTACACATAGGGTTCCATCTTTCGAGAAAATGCTCTGGAGAATATCACACGGAAATATATTCTTCAAGCAAGCACAGATTGAGGAACCCCTAACAGATCCTGTAACGGTAAGATTTACTCTTAATATCAACGTTTAAAACAGTAATGACGACTCATCAACTACTACTGAGTCCAGTATTGTCCAATCGATCTCTTCTAACTAGTCTCATATTTACGGAGTGGCTTTTCTGTAATAATCATAATTGTCAATACTCAACCAATGATCAGTTTAACTATTCACTAAACTCTGAAACAATTGTTGTCTCAAAGTCAATTCAACTACGGCTATTCTAAATACTTTTAAGAAATAATGACATTAACTAAATGAATTCTGTTAAAGCAGAAATATTGTATTATTTATATTAGACTAAAGTAGTAGTATTTCTATAAAAGTAGATATTAGTAACATCTTTGTTAGGATTCGGTGGGAAACTTATCTAAAAGAGACTTATTAGATAGATGACAAGACAAGATGACAAGACATTCTAAATTTAATAATTCACTTCCCCGCATCATCATCAGAACATCGTATTAGAGCTGTGCTTCGCAAGGTATTGGCCGGCTCGACCGGTGCGATACCACGACCTCACAGAAAACCAGTAGTGAGGCCTGCGGAACGTTTGCGTTACATTTCCCCGAAATGAGGTATCCGGAGGCCCAACTCCCCTGCTCTTTTTTGGCCCTACCCTCACCCCTCTCCCTTTTTACCTCTCCACGCATCCTCCATCTCTCATCACCCTCAAAGTCGGTCAGCGCACTGACATCTGTCCCACTATACTTTATAAAAAAAGAATATCGTTAATACGCTCAACCTGTTGGAATCTTTTGAAAGTCGGTTTCCATTTATCAAACCTATTTCATCTTCAAGTCTCATAATTTGCCTACATTAGTTCGTCGTTAGTAAAACATTTCTGTTGCCAATACATCAACGTAAAATCGCAAATTATCTATTTCTGCACCATCTTGTAACCACCACGAGAATAGTTATAGTCCACAAATGTCAAGTAAAGTTTTATCTTTTGTTGTAGTGTTAGCAAAATAATTTATTGTTCTATTTTATACTTCTGAAATAAATTATGCTTCATGAATTATAGAGCTATTTGTATATACATACATATATGTAAATTGTGTGCTATTATAGGCTTTTGTTTTTACTTCTCAGCTGATATTTATTCGATTGGACTTAACTTACATTGTGTACTTTACTACTTGCTCCTGTCCGCTTAGATTCTGCTAAAATCATTTTACTTTAAGAGTAAAATGACTTTAGCAGAATCAGCAGAATATATATATTAATAATAAATCGCTATTAGTAGCGCAATTAATAAGTCTTCGAATCTTATGTGATGTAAACCCACACCTGATACGACCTTCTAATTTAATATGAGACATTTAAATACATCGAGATCAAGAAGACCGATCTTAAATTTAAGTAAATTAAACTACTAAAAACTACGTTTATATTTATTGTTGATCTTCTTGTTCTATGTATTTACTATGTATAGATACATACTAACATATACTCACGCTTATATCCCTCAAGAGGTAGGTAGAAAAATCTCAAAATCCCACATTTGCCAAACATAATTTAATCCAATTTACGAGATTGCGGGTCAACCTAGAACCACACGGCTACAACGCCAGAACGAAAATAGTAAAAAAATATATAATAAATGGTTACCTTGTAGAGTTACAGATATAATATACATTTAAATTCAATTGTATTGTAAATTATTATTCAAAATCTAAATTAATTTTCATATACTTTTAACATACAATCTAAAAGAAACCATTGAGTCCTAATTAATTTGCTGTACGTGGACATATTAGCGATTTAAATCAAAATAATACACTTGAATTATGGTAACACACACAAAGCAACACATAGCAGGGAAATGCTTCTAAGCACACCTACCTAACCACAGGACCGACACCTTTAATTTGTGTAAATAACTGTATTTAAAAACACATCAGTAACTTATCAGATTGTCAACGTGTACACAATTCAAGTATCGGGTAGAAAATATATGAATTATATAATAATGATTGCGCGTGATCATAAATGAAATCATAAATATAATAAAATATTTATTTTGAGTTTAATTTCATTCAAATTAGATGTCAGATCAACACATACATACATATAATACACTCACCTCTATTTCCCTGAAGAGGTAAGCAATTATAACATAGTCCAGCTTACGTATACTGAGAGACTGTATGTATTACACATATTATTTCATAGATAACATTTATGTCGTAAAAGGTGACTTGCCCTTAGTCACCTCTTACGACATCCACGGGAATAGACGGATTGGCCCTGTTTTACTTTAAAAAAAAACAGTCAATAAAAAAACAGATGAGAAAGCAGGTTTATTGTTGTCATTATCTAATATTATTTGTTTTTTAAGTGGTGGAGTCATGCTTAGGCACGAATGGGCCGGCTCGACCGGTGCAATACCAGGGCCTCACAGAAAACCGGTTGAGAAGCAATGCTTACGTTGTATGTCCCCCAAATTAGTGAGGTTTCCGGAGGCCCAACTCCCTCTCTAGGTTCGTTTGTCGCCCTATAATATTAAAAAAACAGCAAAAGGCATACGCTAGTGTTGCATATTGTAAAGAAAATATAATACAATTCTTTGATGCAATTAATTAACAGTTACCTAAATATTAACAGACTCCAGTATGAACTCGCTCTCTGCTTTTTATTTAAATGACTTTACCTCAAAATATATATATAATACCCTATGTCAGTCCTATTAGTAAGACCTTCAGGCAGTAGGGCGTAAAACATTATACCGTTACACATACAAAAACTCGAACAACACAACCATACTTCTTGCACAGTCTGTTTTTTTTAATGCGATAGGGGGCAAACGAGCAGACGGGTCACCTGATGGTAAGTGACTACCGCCCCCCATGAACACTCACACTCAAAAGTCACAAGTGCGTTGGGGGCCTTTTAAGCAGGAGTACGCTCTTTTCTTGAAGGTTTGAAATAGGGTCATTTGGCATAAAATGGCTGACAACTATCCAATAATTAAATATCGGTTTAATATCTATCCGAAGGTTTTATTAACATCCGAGTACTGTTATACGATGTACATTATTAAAGATGTCAAATTAGGTATTTCTTAATTTAATAAGATTGGTCATTACAAAATAATTAATAGTCGCATAAAACCTTAAAACCAATTATATTAACTAGCATAGAGTACAGAGTTACAATAAAATTAATTTCAATAACATTTATAACTATGACTATTAAAAAACTTATGAGGTACAGTGGATGCTCTCACGTACATTCTCTAACAAAATATTATACATTGTCTTACAATTTCACTCCATCTGTCTCTAAAATACATCACATTAAGGGTTGTTGATTAGGAGGGTATTGAGCGCTTGTAGCACAGTTGAGACCGCTCTTGCGATTGTGTAAGATTAGCAACTTAATAGTAGAACTATTGTTGAAGTATTTGAGTTTAAAACTTGCTTTGAAGTCGTGCTTTTATACAAAGCTATATTCCAAATCTAACATCACTTAGCTTTAGCGAGGGCATCGGCGCGGTAGAACGATTCTTCATACAAGCGAACGCCATTTTTATGAGCTGTCGCCACCTATGGACTACCGCTTCAAATGCAATCTAAGGTGTTATTTATATTTCATCACAACACTACTTACTAACTCTACAACATGCTTGTCGCTAACAAACTCCACAGCAATGACTTCACTGATTTTGGTACTAAAGTAGGCGGTAGCTAGACTGGAAACAACTAAAACAAAGTAGTATTATTATTTAACAGGATCCGTTTTTTTTTTTTTTTTTTTTTTTTATATTAGCCTACCATAGTGACTCCACTTTGCCTGATGGAAAGCAATAGGTGGAGTCAAAGAGTGGTGGTCACCATCCTCATTGCATGTGTAGTCAATGCAGCATGGTGACCCACACTATGGCGGCCTGGTGAGATGCTTTTTCACGCCCCGCTTAAAAGACCCGGGATCATAGTGGGAAGGAAACACGTGCGCTGGTAGAGAATTCCAGGCTTTTACCGATCGGCACAAGAAAGAAGAGCCAAACCGTTTAGTTCGGGTACGTATATTTTCGACGCACAAACGGTGACTCCTCAGGCCAGCACGTGTAGTCCTGTAGAGGAAGGGAGAAGGTGGGACCAATTGGAAGAGCTCATCAGAACACTCCCCGTGATGTAGGCGATAGAGGACTGCCATAGAGGCGACATCTCTTCGCAACTGCAGAGGCTCAAGAGACTGGGTGATCTCAGGACAGTCGATAATGCGGACTGCGCGCCGCTGCAACCGATCGAGAGCGTCAAGCAAATACTGCGCATAGCCGTCCCAGAGATGAGAGCAGTACTCCACGCAGGAGCGAACCTGGGTCTTGTACAAAAGACACAGTTGCTCGGGCGAGAAGAACCGTCTCACCTTGTTCAAAACGCCGAGCTTACGCGAGGCCGCCTTAGTGACACTCTCGATGTAATCGCGCGGATTGAGATCCCGGCAAATATCCATACCCAGAATACTAAGCCTATCCTGCAGTGGCAGTTGAGTGCTCTGAAGAGTAGGAAGGGGAAGGAATGGAGACTTTTTGTTAGAGAACACACACGCTTGTGTTTTCTTGGCGCCGAACTCGACCAGATTCTCACAGCCCCATTGGGAAATGCGGCTCAAGACCCGGTCGAGCTCAGCGACAAGCTCCTGTCGTTTTTCCTCAACGTCTGCCAGCTTGGCAGTAGGATGCCCAAAATATCGCCCGTGCACTGTACTGTCGTCTGCATAACAATGTATATTGCCAAGGGCCAACATGTCATTGATATGCAGAAGAAACAGCGTAGGCGATAGGACGGAGCTCTGAGGTACACCAGCGCTTACCTCGTGGAAGTCTGAGGCCGCACCGTCGCAGAGAACCCTAATGCGGCGCTTTTCGAGGAAGGCAGCAACCCAGTTGCAGAGTTTAGGTGGCAGACCAAATGCAGGAAGTTTGGAGAGAAGCGAGCGGTGCCACACCCTATCGAAGGCCTTGGCAATGTCGAGGCTGATGGCCAAGGACTCCCCATGCCTATCCATAGCCTCACCCCAAAGGTGTGTGACGTACGCTAGAAGATCACCCGTGGATCGGTTCGGCCGAAAACCATATTGCCGATCATTTAACAAGGAGTGATCCTCTAGGTGGCGGATTAGTTGGGTGTTGATGATCCGCTCGAACACCTTACAGAGTATGGAAGTGACGGCTATAGGTCGGTAATTGGCTGGATCGGAGCGGTCGCCTTTTTTGGGAATGGGTTGAACATTCGCTTCTCTCCAGGCCTCCGGAACAATTCCTGAGGAATAGGACAGGCGATACAAGCGCGTTAGTACGGGAGACAACTCAGGTGCACAGTTCTTAAGAACCACCGCCGGAATACCATCGGGTCCACTGGCTTTCCGGACATCGAGTGACCGAAGCTCCGCACGGACATCCCTCTGCCGGATGCGAATATCCCGCATTGCGGAGTCGCAGGACGCAATGGTGGGCGTGTGCGCGCAACGGTCATCGATTCGGGAGTTAGCCGCAAAGAGGTCAGCTAGTAGATTCGCTTTCTCTTGCGGCTCGTGGGCCAGTGATCCGTCAGGGTAGTTCAACGGCGGCAGCGAAGGTTGGCAATAGTTTGACTGCACGGCTTTGGCCAATCGCCAAAACTTACGGCTACCCGTAGGGTACGCGACGAGTTCTTGACCAAACCGTGCAATGCGCTGGGCATCTGCTCTGATGTAAGCCCTCTTGCATTCCCTAGTGGCTCTGTTTAGTGCTGCTTTTAGGCGATCAATGTCTGGGTCACAATGTGCGCGGGCCCTAATCCATGCGCGGTAGGCCGACTGCTTTTGAGCAACGGCCCGGATGCACTCGCGATTGAACCAGGGACGGGTCTTCGTGCTGGCGACTTCTCTGTAGGGGATATAATACTCCAGTATTCCGTTTTCGAATCCCGGGGTATGATCTAGGGAGAATATATTTTACACTTATTTATGATTTACGTAAATAATTGCTAATGTATTCAATGGTATTGTGATGATACAGCGTGCCCCAAAAAATGGAACATTAAAACCACCCGTGTAAAGTTATGACCATTTTAATTTCAAGGTATTATCACCTCCTAGAGGTAGATGATATAGATAGAGATTTATATCTTCAGTGGTTAAAAAAAGAATTCAGTTTTCTGAGACACGTTATATAGGTGATATCAGTCAAGTTGCTAGAACAATCTGCTGCCTGCGGCTTAACGTCGGGAATATTTAGAATTTTATTTATGTTTGTCATTTTTTCTCAAAATGGTATCGTCTACTTTTAGAATAAATAAAAATTACTTCAGACAATATAAACGTGTAGTTACCTAAAATTGCACGATCGGTAATTGACCTCGCACCATTAATAATAACGCGTGATTGTGTTATTTATACTATATGTCATTCCCGATTCAATTATTGAAACTTGACACTATAAACAATAGGGTACAGCAGGGGTGCTCAAACGGTCGATCGCGATCGACCAGTCGATCGCGAGTGCTTTTTGAGTAGATCTTGAGAAGAATTTTTTTTTAATAAGTAGGTAACTAAACTACAAAAAATTATTACGTAATAACACTGCTTGCGGCAAAAGGCGGCTTTATCAAAGGAACGCGCGGTACTTGTCAAAGAAAAGCCGCGTTGTTTCTAGACTAGACTGTACTAGACCATTTCGGGCGGCGCGTTTGACGGGAACATTCGAGACTTTCGTTCACGCCGATATAAATGTTGCGCCTGCAGGAATTGGAGTCATTCTGAATTGTAACTTGAAGGCGATACTACGTCGATACAAAGTTTATTATTAAATAGTGCGAAATGAGTGCAGTGAAGAAATCTAAAACGTATTATTTTAATAACGATTGGGAGGAAGAATTTTTCTTTTGTATGGTGAAGGATAAGTGCATTTGTGTTATTTGTCGTGCGTCAGTTGCAATACCTAAGCGTGGTAACTTAGAGAGGCATCATAAAACGGTTCATAAAAACTATGAAAAGGATTTTCCGCCGCAGAGTGAATTAAGAAAACGAAAAGTAAGTAATTTGATATCTTGTTTGAAAAAAGAACAAACCATGTTCACAAGACCAGCCAAACAATCAAAAGCTGCTACGATCGCGTCATTTAAAATATCTCATATATTGGCGAAACACAAGAAACCATTCGAAGATGGATCGGTTGTGAAGGAAGCATTTATTGAAGCGGGTGAGACTTTATTTGGAGATTTTAAAAATAAAACAGAAATCATGTCTGCTATTAGAGAACTTCAGTTATCTCGTCCGACTGTCACAAGGCGTATTGAAGTCATGAATCAGGACATCGCAGATAAACTAAAACATGATATCATGGAATGTACATACTTTTCTTTACAGTTCGACGAATCCACCGATATGACAGACACTGCCCAGCTGTGTATTTTTATTCGGATGGTATTCAATGACATGTTGGCTACGGAAGAATTTTTGACAATCATTCCTCTGAAGGGGAAGACCCGTGGCGAAGATATATATGACGTTTTCATCAATTTGTAAAAAACTACAAGCTACCAATATATAAATTAGTGTGCATTACAACCGATGGAGCACTAGCAATGACTGGAAACAAGAACGGTTTTGTGGCATTGTGTCGAGCTAATGAAGAATTCCCTTCATTTTTTTCATTCCATTGCATTATACATCAACAAGTTTTGTGTTCAAAAGTTTCAAACACGGAGGAAATTATGGGCATTGCAACAAAAATTGTGAATTCCATCCGTGCACGTAGCTTGCAACGGCGGCTCTTTAAGTTGCAGTTGGAAGATAGGGAGTCAGCTGAACACACTGATTTAGTTCTTCACACGGACGTCAGGTGGTTGAGTCGCGGAAAATTCCTAGAAAGGTTTCAAGAATTATTGCCCGAAATAACAGCTTTTCTAGACGAAAGAGGTGATGACACTGAGATGTTGAAAAACGAAAAATGGCTGACTGATTTGGCATTTTTGACTGACATCACAATGCACTTAAACACCATTAACTTGGAGCTTCAAGGTAAAGGAAAAACTATTATTGAGATGATTAGCGCAGTAAACGCATTCAAAAGTAAATTGCAACTTATGATAGATCAACTGAAAAGAAAGGATCTGAAACATTTTCCGTCTTTGAAAGCAAGGATTCCTCAGTTGAATTATGATACGTATGAGGCTGAATTATCAAATATTTTGGGACAATTCGAAATGCGTTTTTATGATTGCAGTAAATTGGCAAATATAGCATCATTTATGAGTTATCCTTTTTCATGTAAAAACATTGAGGAATTAACCACTGAAGTAGCAAGTCAGTTTAATATGAACTCATGTTCTGTTGAAAATGAGTTGGTGCAGATTATATCAGATATACATCTCAAAGCTACAGCATCTGATACAAATTTCTGGTGTTTTATATCTGAAGATAAATATCCGAATCTAAGGCAAATCGCCCTTCAACTGACGGCAATGTTTGGGTCAACTTACTTGTGCGAGTCTGCATTTTCTGAAATGAAGATAATTAAGTCAAAATATCGCAATCGACTAACTGACGATCATATGTCATCATGCTTGCGATTGGCACTCAGTGGTTACGCACCATCTTATGAAAAGTATGCTGAGGACATGCAGTGCCACGCTTCAAGATCCAAAGTCACTCCTTAGTTGAGTTTAACACCATATGTAACTCTTTTGTTTTGTAACAACGAATAAACTCGCAATTTTGAATAACTAGGAGTTTTTTCATTGATATTGTAGAGAAGAACTTAAGTAAACCTAACCCAAACCTTGACTAAGATAATGTAAATTGTGCGGAAAGCTAATATCTATATATGCTACGGTACACCCTACCTAGGTAGGTACCTGGGTGTATCGTGTATGTACGAAAACCTGCATCACACATACTTGCAGCCTCTCAAGTCGATCGTAAGTAGTCTAAAAATATTGAGGTAGATCGCCAGCAGTTCAAGTTTGAGCACCCCTGGGGTACAGCATAAACCTGCGAGTCACCTTAATATAAATGGGAAACTACAAGTGGTCAGCGGTCACTGACCCCTGTCTTCATATTGATTTTTCTAAACGACACCCACTGCTTTGTTTTTTATAAGTCCTTGGTTATAAACATACATGAAACGGTATAAAACATTAGTGAATAAATCACGCTACGAAAATTTCGGGTAGGTGACCCCGTTTGTTGTGTCCGCAGCGATTACGCGAGCTTTCGATCAATATAATTGATGGTTACCTTGCTTTCATTCCATTTATTTCTGCGCTATTAATATATTAATTTAAACTATGTTTCTTTCTAAATAATCGGTAATCTAAAGCTCTAACGGGCAATCATTTGCGTAGCATAGAAGAACCTCAGTTTGATTTTATACCAAATGAATTCTAAATAAGCTCTATATTCTCAAAAACCTTTATGCTGAAACGTCAACATCGCCTCGAAGTCAATTCTTCTTCACATATTCTAAATACTTATAGGTTTTGGTTTTCGACCAACATGGCGATCATATTTTTATAGACTGTTTTTTTTCTCTAGAAATACTTGACATTGGCAGAATCTCTGCGTTGAATATTCACGCGAGAAAGAGTCCATAAATAAATAATAATAATAAAAACTTGACATTGGCAAAATTGTGGTGACATCTCCACAAAGGCCAAAAAATAAGAAGAAGAAGAAGTAAATACTTATAAGAAATACTGAAACTACCTTTTATTAGATTATTAACCAAAAGTTAATCATTTAAATTCTCGTTGTAGTTTCTATTACTACAAAATCTTATACAATTGTTTATTTCAAACTTTCTCCATTTAAGTACCTACTTTATTAAAAAAATTGAAATATCACAAAGTTATTTTTTTCCAGAGTCATGAGCTACTGAAGACTGTGTTTGTGGTATTCTTCCACGGCGAGCAAATTAAGCTTCGCGTCAAGAAAGTCTGCCACGGTTTCAAAGCCATCTTATATCCATGTCCCGCCACATATAAAGACCAGCAAGACATGCTAGCAGGCGTTAGCGCCAGAATTAAGGATTTGGAAATAGTAAGTATAGTCTTATTTTAAACAAGCCCTTCCTTGTAGAGTAGCGTAATGTTGAATAGCTAATAAAATTTCTTAAAAAATAAGCCCTCAAAAATAATCTATTCAATCAGACTGAATAGTTAAATTCTTTGGCTTTATTAGTTTAAGCTATAGAGACATTTTATGTCTGTATATGGTTTAAAATATATATACATATGTATATATATATAACTTCTATATAGGACTGTGTTTTTAGGTCAAAAAACTTGAAATTTCCGCATCCATAAACTAATAATAATAATATATGTATATATATGTCTATATAGAGATAGCTGTCCAATCCACGTACAGGTCTACCACTTTTATGGGTTACGCCGATGTACCTGCGCAAAACTTATAATCTTTACTGGCAGGAATCGTGTCCGAGTCAACATAAAAAAGCGAGATAATGAGTGTCAGTTGTTCTTGTAATTAAAATTTTAATACAAAGCAATAAGGTCTGTATTTACTTTCTGTTTACATTCGGTTTTAGTTGGCGGTTGGTAGCGCTTTCATGTGCAAACGAATATAGCCAATGTTATTTATAAAAGTGGTAGACCTTAATTGAAAAAAAGGCTCTGGATAAGGCAGAAAATTGTCTTCCTCATGGTATTACCATAAGACAAAAACAAATAAATTCATTTTAAAAGTGCAAGGTTTGACTGGAATAGTTGAAATATCTTTCGAGCCTTTAAAGTAAGAAACTCCTGATGATGAGTATTTATGCATTGTAACTACTAGATTAATTATTATTTAAAAGAATACAATTTTATGTTAATAGTAATTAAAAAGTAATTTTATTTTTTTAGGTCCTGGAACAAACAGATCAGCACAGACATTTAGTACTTGCGAACATTGCGAGAGATCTCAGTACGTGGATGGTGGCCGTTCGCAAGGAGAAAGCTATTTACCATACGTTGAACATGTTCAGTATGGATATAGTGAAGAAGTGCCTAATAGCCGAGTGCTGGGTGCCGAAGAAAGACGTACACCTTGTACATAGAGCGCTGGACGAGGGTGTGGTATGTTACACAGATATTATTGTGTCCCAGTGCTACCGTCCGCTACCGTCAGCTATCGTCAAACGTACACAATTCATGTAGATTTACTGTTTTTATAGCAAAGAAGTTTTTGTATTTAATAGTAGATAAGACATTAACAAATTTCGAGTATTTTGGTCACCCCTTAAATCTTTTCTAAATTGAGAGGTCCTTATATGGGGTTTGATACTAGCATTTTCTGGATGATAATAGATAAGCACTGATTCAGTTTTTGCATAAATCGGAGACTCTACCTGGGTAAAAATGGCAGTAAAACTAAAATTGAAACAGCTGGCGGTCCAACGCCAGGTGTTACTTTTAGTATCGATATTAAATTTAACCATTGACGTACATTCTGGGTCTACCTCATTTTTATGTTCCATAAAACTATCGACGAGTATCCTTCTATTGTTGTTATAAATATAGAAATATATAGTTTTCCTAAAAAAAGACCATGCAGACTCACTGTGTAACATAAAATGTCATAATATATTTTCACAGAAAGCGACTGGTAGTCCCATCCCATCGATTCTACATTACGTCCCCACTCGAGAAATACCACCGACGTTTAATAGAACCAACAAATTTACCAAAGGTTTCCAGAATCTCATTGATTCTTATGGAATCGCCAGTTACAGAGAAGTTAATCCAGGTATATCAAAACGCTTTTTAACTCTTACGAAATTAAATAAAAGCATTGTATAAATTTAAAGTACAGTTTCTAACTTCGATTGCAAGAACACTATGATATACTATAGATATTCTGAGTTACATATGTTATAGCAATGACCAAGATTAGAGGGTTAGGCTAAATGTATTCCAGTTATATGAGCGTAATCACTTTCTAAAGCAGCCCAGAAAACACTTTAGTCAGTGGGAATAACGACTCTTTTCTTCTGCCCAGACTTCTTCTTGGGCTGCTGGAGCTGGAACTTTTCAGCCTAGACGACCGCATGTTTAGCTAACAACTCAATATTTTTTTAATTTCGAACCAAGGAAGGAACTTGAGGAGTTCTTCCATAGCTATTAGAGAGGATAAAATTACACTAGACAACTTCCCTTAATACTGTTGTTTGCTTTGTTTGTTCTAGCTCTGTACACCATCATTACATTCCCGTTCTTATTTGCTGTCATGTTCGGTGATGTGGGCCACGGTATCCTAATGACGGCATTCGCTGCAATATTAGTCATATTTGAAAAGAAATTCTTACAATTCAAGACAGACAACGAAATATGGAACATTTTCTTTGGGGGAAGATACATTATATTGCTAATGGGTATTTTCTCCATATATACTGGCTTGATATACAATGATATGTTTTCAAAGTCAATAAATTTATTTGGGAGTAGCTGGCGGAATGTTTATAGTGAAAGCATGTTACCTAACCATACGATGTTGGAGTTGGATCCTAAAACAGCTTATCTAAATACACCTTATCCATTTGGTATGGACCCTATTTGGCAGGTAAGAAGAATAGGATTATTTTACACTGCTCGTTTAAATATCATGTAGATCATAAATGCAGTTATAAAGAGCTTTAACACTTGATAATGTTGTGTTTGCAATAATTTCAAATAGCATTTCAGTACCTAAATAATTATGTAAATGTATGTATCCTGATTTCATAATATTGTTCATTAAAAGAAGTTAGTAGTAAACACGTTATTTTAAAAGTTAAAATTTGTGCTTCTTCAAACTCTACTACTATATAAGATCTTACGTACTATATAAGATCTTACTTACTATATAAGATCTTACTAACTATATAAGATCTTACGTATTATATAAGATCTTACATACTATATAAGATCTTACTTACTATATAAGATCTTACGTACTATATAAGATCTTACTTACTATATAAGATCTTACATACTATATAAGATCTTACATACTATATAAGATCTTACATACTATATAAGATCTTACTTACTATATACGATAACCAAAGTATACTTGACTTAAATAAATCTCTTGTCCGGGATCAAAGGACATGAATATTATTTTTATTTTAATAGGAATAGTAGTTTAATACATAATAAAAGAAAAAAAAAATCTAAATTTGTTTACCAGAATGCTGTTTACCCCTTGGCTGACTTCGGTCGCTGTCTTTTACATCTCAAAGGAAATTACTTATAGGTACTGAAGTCTTTAAAACATTTATATCTTTTGCAGTTTGCTTCAAACAACATAATATTCCTAAACTCATTCAAAATGAAACTGTCAATAATATTCGGAGTGATACATATGGCGTTTGGTGTAACAATGAGTGTGGTAAACTTCAAGTAATTACTATATTCATAGAAATTAGATCTTGTAGTATTTGCCGATGTTGCTGATGACATAATGTTTAATAGTATTACTTTTCTACAGCTTTTTCAGGAAACCAGAGTTGATATTGCTGCAGTATATCCCCCAAATACTGTTTCTATTGCTGCTGTTTTGGTATCTTTGTATTCTTATGTTCATGAAGTGGACCATGTACTCGGCTTTTGCAGAAGGTAAATAAATAACAGAATTTGATGTCTTGCTTCACTTGAGATAGCTACATAAGTGATAGTTTAAGGCATTAATTTTTAAATAGTAAATTAATTTTATTAGCAGGAAATATTTATGAAACTTTTTTCAAAACAAAACAAACATGCATAAGTCAGTTGGTGCATGTAAAATTTAGTGTTACCTGTAATAATTATTTTTAAATTCTGACATCCTTGTGATAGACGTTTAAAGAAAAAAATATATTATATTGCTTTTATCTCTGAAATCTTACTTACAAGATACTAGTTAAAGATACTTTTTTTTAATATTTATTCTTATAAATAAATATAATTGAAATGTTTTTCAGATCCCGCATATGGTACGTCTTGCGCACCATCAGTACTCATCATCTTCATCAATATGATGCTCTTTAAGTCATCTGTAGATAACCCGCCATGTCGTGCTTTTATGTACGACGGACAAAATGAGCTTCAAAGGACATTTTTGGCTTTGGCATTCTTATGCATACCAGTTATGTTGTTTGGCAAGCCTGTGTATAAAATCATGGTGGCAAGGAAACGAAAGGTAGGAGGTTGTGTATATTATCGTGAACATTTATCTATTTATGTAATTCTTTCTCCATTTCATCTTCACTTCAGTTCTACTCATATATAAATTGATATTCCAACAGCAGCAGTACCAGGAGACTGTTGAAGATGGAGGTGAACCCGAGAACAATACTCATGGGAAGGATAATATGGGCGAGGTTATAATCACACAAGCCATACATACTATAGAATATGTGTTAGGAGCTGTGTCCCACACGGCTTCGTACCTGCGGCTTTGGGCGTTATCCCTTGCTCATGCACGTAAGTTTAGTAATATAACAAAAAAATACTTAAGTCAGCATAAGGTCTACAAGATATATGAATAATACTCCACTACATTCTGATAAGTCGGACATTATTCAAAGTCAAATCATATCAGACTGTTTAACTAAATATCAAGTCAATCAGACCCTGAAAACGGCTTTACTAGACTTCGTCCTCTGAAAATGAATTCGATCTAAAGAACCTTAAAAACTGCACCAATAGGCAGTCATCGACCTAAACAGAAATTTAGTAATTAATAATTAATCTACCTTACTTCTTTTCCTCTATTTGTTAATCGTTTTTTATTTAAAGCAAGCTTTGAATACGTATGTATGTACGTATAACATTTTGAGATAACGCCAACAAAATTGGTCTTTTACAGAATTGTCAGCTGTACTCTGGCAACGCGTCCTTCGTATGGGCATGGGTACCTCATTGTTTGCCTCAATCAAGTTATACTTCGTGTTCGCAGTATGGGCGTTCTTTACGCTGGCAATACTCGTGCTCATGGAAGGTTTGTCAGCCTTCCTACACACATTGCGATTGCATTGGTAAGAGACATTTGCTTTTTTATGTTGTTGTTGTATTATGAAAAAAAAGTTCGTTACGTTGTTGCTTTAGGCAAAGGCTATATGCGATTATTTTTAAGTTAAACACTCATGTTGATTGATTTTTGTTCTAGTTCTTAGGGCTAATGGTTGATCGACTCCGCTATAAGTAGTGTAGTGTAGTATAGTTCGTTTTAAGTGCCTGAATGAGACCGATGAATATAGGGAAACAATTAAGTTCATAACCAATTTTCTTATTAAATTATATTCTTATAGGGTCGAGTTCATGAGCAAGTTTTATGAGGGACAAGGCTATGCCTTTACACCATTCTGTTTCTCCGACATTCTGGAAAACGATGACGAAGAACCCAAAACCGTGGAAAGCAACGGTACACCACACGAGTGACAAAAACAAATTAACCAGTAAATAATAGAGCATGTCAAGGAAATTGAGATGGAGATATAAATATGATATGATGACAGCCACATAATAATACTATAAAGGAGTTAACAAAGACATGGTATGTCAGAAATATAAGAAAACCAACGTATACTCAGCTATGATGGTCCCGCAACCGTGCCTTGAAGAACCCCTCTATATAAATATGTATATACTTAAAAGCAACTGTCATCAAAAAGAAGGTCCAGCTTCAACTAAAGTTTTAGAGATTTACGTACAAACCAAACTTTTAGATACCTAGACATAACTTTTTTTAGTTTGATTTCGTTGCTAGATTTTTTGAATCGTAAATAGATAACATAAATATACTAACCGATGATATTAGAGAAAATAGTTGATGATAGCGGTGATTATTCTTGGGACTATAATATCAAAAATGTGTTCAGTAAAAGACAGAGTTACATAACGTCCAATATCGTCTTCTAGCACGCTGTTTTTATTGTTACATAATTATATTGGCTTAAATTTACAGCTGATGATTGACAATTGACATTAATATTATTATGTCGGAGTCTTTTAGTACAAAACTAAAACAAAAGACAACAATAATTAATGTTTATATAACTTATATTTTGTGTAGCAAACGATGTGATAGTATTCACGTATGACTCACGCAATATATTTTATTTTTGAATATTTAGCTTAGAATAAGTAAATGTGTATATTTTTGTTTGTGTTATGATGACTATTTAAAAATACTCACATCGATTAAAAATAAAAGTAACTCAATCGAACGCTTTACGAGGATTTGTGACTTTTCAAATAAATGGAAAAATAAAAACAAAAGTAATTCTAATTGATCATTCATTTGACGTTACATTTAGTTACCATTATAAAAAATAAATCAACGATCATCTCAATGCGTTTTAAGTAATGGTAACTGTGGTGATTAAAATAGTTTACTAATCAAATAATTGCGGGAACCACAGGAGTTGAAATAGTGACGATTGATTCCTTACTTCAGGACAGTAACGCATTTAATCCGTACGCATATCGCCCTATAATGAGGTATCTTCTACTATTATTTTCTTTTGCAATGGTATGTAACAATTATTTACACACTTA
This sequence comes from Tyria jacobaeae, assembly GCA_947561695.1. Taxonomy (NCBI): domain Eukaryota; kingdom Metazoa; phylum Arthropoda; class Insecta; order Lepidoptera; family Erebidae; genus Tyria; species Tyria jacobaeae. The sequence continues at coordinate 18,674,233 of OX387211.1, read as the reverse complement.
TTAATTTTGATTCTTACTATCCAATACCATATACCTGTATAACGGATAATTCATCCAGCAAAAAGTTAACAAACCGTGTTATACGCAACGTATGTGGCGAACTTGCCATTAATAGTTGAGTAAATGTGTCTGTGACGAAATGCGTAAGTGATAAAATGCGTGGTGGCCAAAGAAGTGTAAGGCGTCGATAACAGCCCGCTATTAAGCAGTTTACAATTATATTTATGGCCAAAACAATTTTTTTATTTTAATGCATGTCTGATGAGCAATCGTTTCTCGTGTAAATATTATAATAGTGCCTTCATAGCTACCTAATTACAAAGTATTCACTTTTAAATATACATAATAAGGAATGTTCCAACTTGTATTTTTGATGTCATAATATCATGGAAGGGATGAATAAAAATACATTTCATTTAAATTTCGTTTACAGAAAGTCAAGATAAATATTTACTTTAACTACACAGGCTGTTATAAACCCTGTCAGATTGTTATGGGCATTTAAAACTACTGATTTACAGGGAATAAATTTCCCTCTCGAATCATTTTTTTTTTCAAACTGGTTTATTGAAAGTTTTACTTGGTTAAAAACGTAATAGGCTTAAAAATCTGACAGCACAGTTCGCTTTCCTTGTCCAGTAGAACGAGTGATTCAAAAACAGGCCTTTTATTCTAGACTAGACACTGTAGAAGAATATATTTTCTCCTAGGGTTTATATTTACATCACCGCCAATTTCATAAACAACTACTGCAGCCTCTTCAGATCATTTTTTATCCTCATAAGTGAAAAAGAATTATACATAAGCTACCATGAGTTATTTACCTAAAGCTTAGTGTTACAATTTAGTGATACCACTACAAAATAAAATGATTGGGTGATAGTTATTACTGGTCTAACTAAATAAGGAAAATTATATTTTAAATGAAAAATGCACATACTCTAGACCTATATTTTTATTACCTTGATATTATACCAAAAAAAAATAGATTGTTAAATGTAATATTAACATATTTATTTTAATAATTATTTTATTTTTATGTTAGTTTTATTATATTTGTTACTAACTTTAACGGACCAAATCGTGGCCTTTACGTATTTAGAGACATATCAATGTGAGTGAAATTAAACACTACTGTAAAAAACTTTGTAAAAGAGCTTTATTAAAATCTTTATCTACATATGAGTCCAACGGCACAGTACAGCTACATATTACACAGAAATATTACGCGATACAGGACAGTCAACATACTTATTATAAACAACACAATTTTACGCCATTCCTCAATAAATAAATTTTGACCATTATTGTTATTTTATTAAAAGTTCCCAAATCCATTTCTGAATGAAACTTTCATATCAAATCATAGCTCATGAAAAGTTAAAAAATGAGTCAAATAACAATAAAACTAAATTAGTTAATAAGGTATATTTGTTACTTTCAAAACTTTAATACAATTTTAAATAATAAACTAAAACTAAAATGACTTAGTATCTATTAGTAATACGGGAATATCATGTTTTATAAATAAAATGTACGTTATATGCAGATTTATTTTAACAATAATGTTTTCGTAATCATAGTGACAATCTCAACTCATATTATATAGAAATATAAAAGTTAGCCATAAAACCATTGATACAATTTTCATTCAGCATATTCTAAAAGTCATTATGACCATTAAAGGTGCAACTTACACTGAAATAAATCCTTCATATATCATATCAGAACTTAACTAAACCCGCAACTGGGCACTACTTCAGATAACGAACGCTACAATAGTAAAAATGAATCCCTTCAAGTTGATCTAATGATCGACTCGAGAATCATAACACTTTGATTTAAAAAAACGAACCACATGACCTTTCATTCGAATAGGTCATAGTCCATTCTAAAAAAAAAAATATCATTCGTTCGGGTAACATTAGCCATAGGGTGACTTCGACTCGAGCTGTCCGTTGCTTCCATTTCATTTCTCCGACGTATACCAGTACCGGAAAAGTACCTTGGAAAGTGTTACCCTATAAAACTAAGTATATAGCAAACAATAAAGCCATAATAGTGATATTTCTCGCAAAAGGAAACCCACAGCGGTTACTTTTCGCTATTACGAACCAAAGTTATACTCCAGGACTAAGTTACCCAAAAGTTACGATACGAAATAAAGTATAACGTCGACATGAAGTATCTTAAAATAAGTATATATGTTACACTTGTCACAAATACCACAGTTTGTACCAAATCTAAAAAAGTTCAACGCATTCTATTACCACTTTAGAAGTCCGCTCCGTTTTATTCACTCGATGATTTTTAAGTTCACTAGAATAGTCCTTACTCACATAAAATGTGAACAATTTTGATTTAGACTGACATTTTATCGTGCAGTTTGTTATTCTTTACTTTTTCATTTTTAATTTATTGATGATATTAATACAGCCGTTATATAGTGCACCTACTTCACTTTAGACACTTTTCTAGTAAGTTTAGTGTAGGTATTTATTTTAGTAGGCACCTAAAATAAATGCCGTTTAACAGCTAATAAAAGATGTTAAGTAGTATGTTACTACTTCTTGTTTTAAAATCAATTTGTTTGCATCTTGTCAAACTTGTATGTCCTTGTGCTGTACTTTTCGTGCAGTGATCTAAGTTATGTATCTTTAGTGCGTCGTTTTTAATATTTGATCAAGAAAATCATTTTTTTTTATTGACGTTCAAGTCTCGTGGTCGGCTCATTGTGGTTAAACATAAAAATTTCAGGTCCAATAATTCTAATGTTATGGCTAAGAAGGCTAAAATAAAACTGACCAGTTTAAAGGATAAATTGCACTCCGAGACACTAAACGCGACGAATGTTAACAAAATAATAAGAAAATATAAAAGTATCTATTCAAATTGTTCTAGTACCCATCAATTTATTTGTTAGCGTGAAGCATTTTTATTTCAAAATTCAGTATGTGTCTACGTTACATCGACTGGTAAGCACTATATTCCACCATATTTTTAAGCAGTACTGTTACTATCTTAAGTATAAATGTCAGTCCAACTCAACACCATTACAAAAGTTCACCATAAATTTCAATCATGTTTAGCAGTTGCGCAGTCTCTGCAGCAGCGCCCGAAGCGCTCTAGCCCGCCGCTAGGAGCAGCCGTGCTTGTGCATCCAATCCCTGTACCGTTCCACGTCGACCTGCGATACTGTCCGCCTGTATAATATAAAAATATTACTGGATTATATCGCCATAACATATCAAGATTATTTCTCTAGCTTTAGTAGGGATGCTTTGTTAAACAAGGTTTAGAAAATTGCCAGAAGAGAAATAAGTAACCTTAAAACTATAAAACGGGACAACTTTTTTTTTCACTAACGGGCCCCATGTCCACCAAGCCTTTTTCAAGACAATAGGTATTCAAACTCATATTACTACTTAATCCCACTTTTAACTAATGTCCGTGTAAGTAAAGCGAACATACTACAAAATAGATGTTAAACTAAAAGTTTACGAATCCGTGTATAACCTGGTCTTCTCGATAGCAGCACTCAGGTCTTCTACGGAAACAGGTGCATCAAGTTCCGAACGCTTTAACTTTCGTATCTGTTCTGGATTCTTGCCGGCTATTTTCCTACGCATCGTCATCATTGCAGCGTCCCTGGAATAGAGTTTTAATTACTTTATTCAAAACCTTACAAATTAAGGACGAGTTGTAAACCTGAGAGCAAGGTCAATCAAGAATGAATTATACCACCACTACACACACACTACATATAACAAACTATAATATAATCCCACTTATTAGGAATCCAACCCACTGCTGCTAACCGGCACGTTGGGACTTAAATGGAAAATTTGGGAGTATATTGGGAAAGGGAGGATAGAAGTAAAGAAAAGGAATTTTGCTTATATGGATGGTTTTGCAAAAAATAGCTTAAGGTGGCCAAGGACGTATACCATAGAAATCGAACGAATATAAAGAATCCAAAGTACTAAAAGTTTTCAATAAATTAAATGACGTTTTGCTAAAGAAGACATTCTCAAAGACAACTCCGTCACATTTATAAAAGGTGATCTTATCCAAACTTGAAAGTACTCACCTACAAAGATTGGTGATATCAGAACCGCTGTAGCCATCAAGTTTGGCAGCAACATCTGATAAGTCCACATTCTCGGCCATGATCACCTCGCAAAGACACAACTTTAGTAGTTTTACTCTCGTTGCCTCTAAAATATAAATATTTTTTTAAACAAATTTTACCCACCTCTAGAACAGACAGAACAGTCAATAATGGTAATCGTTTGAATTTTTTATATTACATATGACGTCATTAAAGCCAGCTAATAAATTTTTGAAGTGCGCAATCTGTGAAATGTACTTGACCAAGCTTTGCTGGTGCCAAATCTGCTGTGCTTTTTTTCACATTTCCGTTCATTAATCTATTATGAATATTTTCTGAGAGTAAGGTGACCGTGACAATTATAACTATACTGTAAATTCAGACGTTGCTAGGAGGTTAATCAAAATTAAATACCATCAGGTAGACCAATGTAGATCCTCTTCTCGAATCGCCTCCTAAACGCCTCGTCGATGTCCCAAGGATGATTCGTAGCGGCTAGGACCATTATTATTTTGTCACGATGACTGTAAAAACAAACAAACATCAAAAGTAGAATTCACGGTTTGTTATGCTTGATGTCACTTACTGTACTTCATACAGCGACAGAAGAGATTTGATTTTCGGAGGATATGTCAAAACAAAGTACATGTGGTAAGTGGCTAAGGTGCGTCACAGAAGTAGGTATAATCAAGAGCTTTCAGATTTTACAAACACTCAAAATACACATGAACATAAGGTATTCAAGCCTCAACTATCTTAAAAAATAATTGGTTTAAAAGAAAAAGCTTTGCAGAGCTGTAGAGAAGTAATATGTTGGAAATAGAGAACAAATGTGTGTGTGTAAGAGGACTGGAGTATTGAATCATGATATTTTGCTAACTGTTTTACACGTTTAAAATCTCAACTTTATTGCTGCATAATTTTTGAAGTGAAAACTTCTTTTAGAGCGGTACGCATATTTTTAGATGAGATAAAATCTATGGACTCGCGACACCGTTACGAGACGCATATATCCAATCAACGCAATATTAGCACAACGAGATATAAAAGTACAAAAAGTACAAAAGTATATAAGTACAAGTACAAAAGTACAAGTACATGAACCTATTAGTTTCGTTACAGTATTGGTATTCACTTAGCCTAATTTAAATATACATAAACTTACAAAGAGGCACACAGTCCGTCCATCTGTATAAGCAGTTCAGCTTTGAACCGTCTTGAAGCTTCGTGTTCTGAGTCCGCGCCTCTTACCGCACACAGTGAATCTACCTCGTCCAGAAATATCGTGCTGGGCGCATAAAATGCAGCCTGAAAACATAAAATATATATGTACAATGCAAATTGATAACGTGAGGTGAACAAAACGGTTTCGTATTAAGTCGTAATTTAACATCTAAAACGCATAAGAGTCGCAAATGTAAACGTCACATTTATTTTATTTTTTAACTGAATTATATTCATAAAGTAGATAGCTTTGATAGACTGATCGGCGGAGGACTGGGTGCTATGGCGCTCTTTGAGTTTCTTTTTGACCATCAGCGGCCTGCAGTAAGCTAATCAATTCAGACAAATTTACCTAATACAAACAAGGCTTTCAGCTCGGCTCATCTTATATAATATAACTTAACAAAGCAGTATACCGTTTTACAAAAAAAAATTAAGGATAAAAAGAGAGAGAGCCAAAACGATAAAAAAAATATTTTTCAAGATTAGGAATTTGGAGTCACGGCGATCGAAAGCCTTGCAATAAACAGGTTTCTCTAACCGCGATATATAGTTAAATAGATACTTACCATGTCAAATAAAAGTCGCACGAGCTTTTCAGAGTCACCCCGGTACTTAGAAGTGAGGGTTGCAGATGACACATTGAAGAAGGTAGTATGACATTCTGTGGCGACGGCTCTTGCTAATAACGTCTTACCGGTACCCGGAGGTCCTGTGAGTAGAACGCCTTTCCATGGTCGGCGAATACCCTGAAAAAGTGGAGGGAGCAAATACCCTTTTATTTATTATCTTATAGATGGTTTGCGTGAAGGTTTGTTTCAATTCCACGAGCAGTCCTTTTTTTTTTAGAAAAGTGCAAGAAATTAAAGGCTCTGTAATTTTATATACAGCTGACATTGGTCATTTTAAACGTACATTATGCATCACTTTAATTTACTTTATACCTCAGACTGTCGCTAGACACTTAATGTCAAAGTCAAAGCATTTATTTCAAATAGGCCGAAGAGGCACTTTCGAACGTCTACATTTACATTTAAATAGAATTGATTCTAGTCGCCCACTCCAAAATGTAGTTTCGTATGGAGAAGAATGGGCAAGAAACTCCACCGTTACTCTTTTAAAATGTTTTGTTTACATATAATCATTATATATAATTAAAATTATGTGTGAAAACGATGCACCCAGAACATTATCACTATACCGAAATAGGTAAAAAGAATTAAATCGAAGCAACGACAGCTAAAATATTTTATGATAGATACATGGTGCTCACACATTAACAAACACAGTAAAAGTAGTATACGATTTACATAGATATAGAGAATATTAACAAGTCATAAGTCAGTGTGTGGGTTAAACTAATCATTGTCGTTAAATGTTACAAAATATAATTCCAATTAAATATAAAATATAAACGCGGCCTTCCTAAATGTAAAAAAATAACCTGGCTAAATTAATATTCAGGTTTCGAGTCAGATGGATTAGTAAGTGTCAATAGTACAAAGGTTATCTTCATATTAATCACTTACTTATTAATGCCTTTAAAACTGATTATGTACAAGTATACTCCAAAATGTAATGATTCGTTCAGTTGTTAATATGAACGAGTAAAAGGCTTTCTATGTCTATACGCATTCGCATTCGGCTGACTATAGCAACGTATAACAGCACCTGGTGTTCTTTCGTATAAGTTTTAAAAAAACTACCCTTTTTTTATATAAAAAGATCTGATTTAACTTCACACTCGAGTCACACCTAATAAAGCTTTGCCACTAAACGTTGTCGTATTTACGTCGATGACGTTCTTCGTATTACTGTTAATTATAGCTATTAATTTTAGAGATAACCCTTTAAAAAATCTAAATGTATATAAAATTATTAATACAACTAAAATATCTAGGTCATGGAGCAAACATATCTAGAAAGCCATTTTACTGGACGTGGCGTGTGGTTTAAACCTTTACTTATTTCAAGGGCTATATTGTATTTATGTGGTCATATACATTTCTAAGGTGACACAAGTTAAAGTCACGCAATCAAGTACAAGACGCTAATGTTGGTCAATCTAAAAGGATATAGCTTATACCTGATAAGCTTTATCCTTTGCCTTCCCTTTTCTATCCTCCCTTTACCTTTTAATACGCCCCAATTTTTTCCCAACTTGGTTGGGTCCCGGTTGACGGCAACAGGCTTGCCTCCAAAATTTGGGCGTGTAATTCAACTCTGTTGAAGGGAATCGCAAAGACCGAATTAACTTCGGGGATTCAGGTGTTAGTTTATGCATGCCTATTTATTTAGGTATTTAGTTATACACCCGCTTTGTGTGTGACATTATTATGTTGTGTGTGGTTTTCTTTAGTAGGTTGTATGTGGATACTTAATACACCTCTTTCCTAATACCTCTTCGGGGATTCGCGCGTGATCGTATCATAATTTTTCGTGTATATGCATATAATTATTTTATCATGTAGATATGCTCACGGTTGACTCTTCTTGCAAAAGTTATACGGGGATTGTGAACGAAAGGAATCATAAAACACATGGCATCACACATTTATCTATAGTCCTAGGTTTGTATTAAATAATTAATTAAATTCCTTATTAGACAAAACATTCTAAAATTCGTGAAACCACATGATTTAATCTCTGTTAACTCGATTAACACTAAAGTACTAAGTAGCCCAATTTTAAGCCAGCACGCAATTCGACAATTTAAAGCAGTCTTCAAATCCGGCAAGTAATTTAGCACTTAAACAAAAGGTCAATATTCTTTACAATTACTAAATAACGACAAATGTCATTTATAAAATGATTTTACACAATTACTTAATTGCAATGACATTATTATAATGATACTAAATATATATAACAGATTAGGTCACTTGCCTGACAAATAACTTGTATATATATAATAATTGGCTAAGAAAGTAACTTCTTTTATAAATTGTAGCGGCGAGTAATTAATTTTTAAATAAGTAGAAACGTTCCCTATTCAAAATGATGATTTGAGCAATATGACATTTATTCCATTAACAATATTTTGAACATCATTGTATTTGATAAAAATGAAGAAAGGTTCAAGATAATCAGTTTTTATAATCAAGAATTCGTTCTGGACCAACTATTTAAGTAAGACTTGCTGTGGCATAAGTTAGATTTTTTTAAATCATTACTATGGCACAACTAAACAATTTTCAATTAATATTACTTCCAAGACACACCGCTAATAACAATCGGACTCGCTATGGGTAGAATTCGGTTCTGGCGTTGTGGTCACAGTTTTAACCTAATCTAAACCTATTCGCTATTGCTGTGCTGAAAGGAATGGTTATAGTAACTGAGTTGTGATATGTAGCTGTGTCATTAGAATCCCATTATGAGATGGCACAACTAGCTGTGCGTACATGAGGAAAACGCTGTTATATTGACATACTTAAATAATTTTGTTTAGTAATAGAACTTGGACTTCCCGACACTAGTCAGTTACGTGACTTGTTTCAGCTATTGCTTATACTCCCCGATCCATTCGTATAAGTAATATCTTCTCTTTTCTAAAAATTGGAGTATATTGACAGGAAAGAGAGGACTTTCCTGTCAATATACTCCAATTTTTCCCATCGAACTATTTTAATTTAATTAGTTTACAATTTTAATAAAAAAATACCCTATTACGTAAATAGAGCTAAATTATAATGTAGTCCTATTTACGTAATAGGGGACAAGCCATTGCCATCATTCGGGCACTTTTAGAAATTAGAGGGGAAAAAATGTGCTTCTTAATTATGCCTTGTCATTTTTTTTAACGTGTGGAAACCCCCTCGGGCCGTCATCCCACCGGGGTTTTCGGTGGAACGGTGTGTCGCAATCGGACCGACTAAAACCACACGGTGCGCTATACTGCGCCTGTAATAGGAGGAATCCGGGAACAGCTTTGGTAAGACATCCGGACCCCTCCTTGCGCCTGTTGCCCGCAAAAGCACGGGCACCACCCTTGGGTAACTCTCAATTAGGTAACGTCCAGACACACCAGGACGTCGCCTCTTCGCGGCTGGCTATATGGCAGATGGAGGGGAAAACCCGTCCAGACGATCCGCGGCCACACTCATGGCGGCATGAGGCGCTGGCAAGCGCGCCTACGCCGCCCGGTTCGCCGGCAGCGAATTGAGTCCGAGTGGATATCGTCCTCTTGGGCCCACTCCGCCGCCTCCTTCCGACCTTGACACCGCGTTAAAATTCCTGTCGCTACCGGCCATGTAGCGTATGTCGGCCGGTAGCGAGAGATCCTCTCCGATGGCTGCAGTGAGGACCCGATGCCGCGCCACCCAATCGGGGCAGTCTGCGAGCGTATGCTGAGCTGAGTCCTCTCTGCAGTCGCAGTGGTGGCAGGCGAGACTTAATTCCTTCCCAGCGACCGAGTGCAGGTACTTTCCGAAGCAGCCGTGACCGGAAAGAACCTGCGTCAGTCGGAAAGAAAGAGTCCCGTGCTGCCGCTCTGCCCATTCGACGATGACTGGCTGGAGCGCCTCCCCGGCGGCAAAGCCAGCACGTGGAGCCTCCAAACGGGACGACCAACGAGCCATCGTGGCTCGACGTGCTGCCTTACGCCACTCGCGTACCTCTTCGGGCGGGGGCCGTCTGCCGCTACTCACCCGAAACTCAGCCGTCCGCCGATAAACTACGGCGAGCACTTCCGCCTCCAAGTCCCACAGAGGAGGCCAACGCGCAAGTCGCCTCCGTCGACACGGTGCGGTAGCCACGTATGGCTCTAACCACCATAACCCTCTAAGGGCGCCAAAGGTGTTCCCTATTTTGGGCGGTTAGAGCCTCCGCCCACACCGGTGCACCGTATAGTGCCATTGACCGGACAACCCCCATGTACAGCCGTCTTGTAGCAACGCTGGGTCCACCCAAGTTGGGCAAAAGGCGCCCAAGGGCAGACGCAGCGCCGACCAACCTTGGAGCCAGCTGCAGAAAGTGCTCGTCCAAGAGCCACCTTCCGTCGAGGATCAGGCCCAGATATCGTATATGGGCCTGAACCGGTACGAGGATCGAGTTGACCATTATGGAGGCACCAGGGGGTGGACCTCGACGGGGCCCATGGAATAAAAGGGCCTCCGTGTTATCCAAAGCCACTCCCAACCCTAGCGCCTCGATGCGCCCGACCACCAGTGAGGCTCTTCTGGTTGCCAGGCTTGCCACCGAGCTGTGACCAGAGTGTCATCGGCATAACAGATTACGCCCAGCCCAGGGGGGAAGTCAGCTCAAAGTGCCCAGTCGTACCCCATGTTCCACAGGAGTGGTCCAAGGACAGACCCCTGCGGAACACCGCCCGACATGGGCAGACGACTCAAATTTTCCTTTCGATCCTCGTACACGACGGTACGCTCCTCTAAATAGTCTGCCACCAGCCGCCTCAGGTACTGTGACACGCCGTGCTGCTGAATGGCAGACTATTAAAAGCGTTGGCGATGTCCAAAGACACCGCCAACAGCACGCCGCCACAGCTCACTACTTCTTCGTTGTTAATAATGCCTCTGCCAACCCTTTCGGGGATACAGTCTTGAGTATGTATGTATGTATGTATTTGTATAATTATTTACAGCTTTGACTTTTCATTATTTAATTTCCAAGATTTACAAACAATACCTATTTAGGGAGCATTGCAGTATTTTATAGTAACGTGTCTCTAATTCATGTATCGCAAAACACACCGGTGCTGTTGTTTCCGTAGTTTAATTTAATTTTTTTATATGTTTTATCTAATTCTGCACATAACGTTTGCCGGTACCCCAGTTCAATCACAGTTACAAAACTCTAGTTACTACCTACAACTGTAACTCATTATTTCATTCAAACTTTCTCCTTATAACTATAATCACATTGTATAGTGAATCATATATATTCACACCTAATAAGGCGACGGTCTTACCTTAAAATAATCAGGCATCACCAACGGCAAAACCACGGCCTCCTGCAAAACAGATTTTGCATCATCCAATCCCACAACGTCCTTCCAACGAACATCAGGGTTTCTCTGAAGAATATCTCTTTCCAGAGTCTCTACAAGATGATACTCATAACCAGACGCATCAAAGACTTTTTCTTGCTTCTCATCTTTTTCAAACAGTGTAGTTACATCGCCTGCTTCCAAATTTGGATCAGTTTTTCTTACTGTAGGTTTTATAGGAACTAGATTTCGTTTTGATCTCTGCATTCTTTCTACTGATCTTGTCTTTCTCCCACTGTTTATTGCTGATAGTGCGGAAGAATTCTTTCTGGACACTATTGAAGGAAGCGTTGGTTGGATGTTCGGATCTCGCCGTCTCAATGTGCCCATCCATTTCTCTGTAGTAGGATCTGGTTGTTTTTGAGCTGAATCTGAACCCTTATCTTGAAAGTTTACTACTTGTGGTGTTACAACTAAAACAAATGATAGACTTAAATTAAAGCTGTTAATATAAGTTTAAAAAATTGTATTCATTAATGTACCAATGTAATAATATTAAGTGTATCTTTTTACTATTATTTAAGTGTATCTTTAAACATTTACTATTGTCTTAACAGTAATCCCAGTACAGTTGCTAAATGAATCACCCGACTACGAAACTAAAATTCAAAACATTTCTAAGACATATTTTACCCGACTAAAGCGCAAATGAAGAGTAATGTTTTTCAAGTATATGTAGGACGTATGTGCGTTTGTGTATATGTTTGTGGTTTCTTTGTAACTCCCTACAGCCTAAACAGCTTGATTAATTTCATTATGTTAGGTGTCTTTTAAATCGACTCAAAAGTGAGAGTGGCATAGGGTATAAGATTTTACGATATCGTTAGCTAAAAAGTTTATAATGCAGACGGGTTATATATTTTTATAATAATTTTACTTGATAAATTGTTTAAAGACTAACTTTGTCAATTAGATGTAAGTTAGTCCTCACACATTATCTTTTTAAAAATGTTGACATTATTAAAATATAGAAGAGTTAGCAATCTGAAATAAACAACGACTCTTGAACGCATTACGCGTTAACCCTACCTGTATTTTGATGTAGGTAATCTGTCTGTTATTATTATTATGTCGATACGGGGCTTAATCCTTGCACTAGTCATAAATTAAGATAATAATAATAAATACGTTTCTAATAATAATAATTTCAGACATCTCACTGACAGCCAACTGATTCCAAACTAAGCAGGGCTAGTAACGTGGGAGAGCCATGTTTAGGCACGAATGGAACGTACAAAAACCGGTAGACATACAATTCTTGCATAGTATTTGCGTGTAAGTGTTGGCACCGAAGGCCCAACTCCACTATCTTCCTTCCCGTCTCCTCATGACGCCTCCCCTCATGACTCTCAAAGACGTGCAGCGACTCTGCACTTACGACTCTTGAATTTCAGGTGTCCACGGGCAGCGGTTGTCACTTACCATCAGGTGACCCTCGATTCGTCTGTCCCTCTATATCATAATAAGCTTGTACTATGTTAACCAGACTACTCATAAACATACTTTATATAAGTGTTTTTCTAAAAACTACAAATTTGCACGTTGGAGAGCCATTCTTCGGCACGTGTGGGCCGGCTCGACTAGAGTATTACCACTGCCTCACAGAAAACCGGCTGTTAAATAATGCTTGCATTGTGTGACCGAGTGAGTGAGGTTACCCGAGGCCCAATCCCCTCTCCCCTTTTCCTGCCTCTTGTCCATTCCTCCCCTTTCCCTGCCCTCCCCATTTTCCTATCCCCTCTTTACTGTCCTCCCTTTCCTCTACCCGAAAAGGTGGACAGCACTCGTGTGAATCTTGAGCTGCAAGTATTCATGGACAGCCTTCAGCCTTACCATCAGGTGACCCGTTTGCTCCTTTGTCTATCATAAATATATATATATAATATATATATATATAGACACATACGAGTACATTTTATAGATAAATCACATACAGACATAGAAAATATTGTGCTTATCACACAATTATTTGACCTGGGCGGGAATAGAACCCAGAACCTCAGGCTAGTCAGTGAGATGAAGATGAAACAGTTGCAAACATGGCTCCATCTTATTTTTGAATTGCCCAATAATTACAATATTGTCCTAAATGATACTTTTACTGTGTTTTCAACATTATAGTAATATTTATGACTTCGTTGCCGTACAATTATACTATCAACATCGCCATTATCACAAAACAGCTTTGGTTGATCTAAAGTAAATAATGACAGCTTCGTGTGTTGATTTATGATGAACAGAAAAAGTGTAATTTTTCTACCCTAATCATATAAGAAATAAGTATATTGCAGTTCATTATTCTTTTAATACTTTAATATGAAACTACCCGTAATACTACTTGTATCTGCGTTAATTGTCTAAGGGTCGCGACTCCAACCTGCATAAAAATAATCATTCCAATTTGACCGAAAGTTCATACAACCTTTGTACATTTGTACCATTAACAAATTTGAAAAAAGAATAAAGAATATATTTCTGCAGTTTCATCAGTTTTCTTTTTTATTTTAAACTATTTACTTTGGTGCACAGTAAAATTTTTCAAGCTATTTACTATTATTGACATTCTTTAAAACCTAGGGTTTACTGATGTACAGGGCTGTGGTCTGACAGGTCATCGTTACTATACTTAGTAAGTATGCTATAAGTCAACACTAAGCCAATTTCTAGCCTAAAAGTATATTAGTCAGCTGGATATTATAAAATAAATAGCAACATATCACGCTGTCTTTCGTTTAGAACCAGATGGCGCCCATAATGAAAGGCTATAAGTGTTATAAGACGTTTAGTACATATGTATATAAAGAAATTAAGATAATAAGAATTACCTTGCGTGGGCAGGTGTCTTGTCCCGTTAGCTGCATGTGTATTGGGTGGTTGGGTCTTGGCCCTTTCTCTCCTAATCTCACTCCTTTCCGTCCGAAGACCATCTCTGGGAGGGCTGTCTTCTCCTTTCTGGTCACCATTTCGTCGCGCTGTCATTCTTGCGAACCCAAAAGGCTGAAGGCTCTCCAACATCATTCGGTCCATCATTCTGGCCATGTGGTGAAAGCCAGATGATGGGCTGTGAAAGAAAGAAAGACGATTTTGGCATGTAAGTAAGCACAAGTTACAGATATGAAATCATAAAAATCATTCAATTATGACAAACACAACAAAACTAAATTAAATAAACATGCGTTACTATTTACCAATAGTTTAGTCTGACCTCCAAGGTAATTGACAAATAAAAAAGGTAAACTCTACGTTAATATTAAGACAAAAGTACTTATTGATGTTACAGGAGAACTCCATAATTTTACCATCTGCATAAATTTTAATGGTTTCAATAAATACGATGAAGGATAACAATCCATCAAAAATATAAAAAGCTCAAAATAAATAAATTCATTGTGAGCATAAAGATATGAGTGTGACTATAAACATAGTGGAGCAATATTTATGACTTCGATTCAATGAGGTGTTGTTCACATCCCCGCGTGCGCTTGCTCAATTTTAGCCGTCAAAGATAGGGCCGTTCAATGCAAAATATTTCTAGTGTACTAAAAATACTCTTTCCTTTCTCAACGTACACGGCATGTCCAAAAAATAATCACTACTTCATCTTTCCTTGTGAAAGAAATCGATAGGCTATATGACAGGCAAAAGTTAGTAATATCTTAAATTTAAAATGTTGAAATTAGTTGTTTTCTATATCCCGGCTGGCTTTTTGGTTTTGCGAAAATTTTAGCCTTACAGGGGCTGATAAATAAGGTTGTATATCAGACTCGATACTCTAACTCGAAAACCACAGTGTTACTTCATCGGGTCTTATGGCCGGGGCCTCAGGTGTACACTAGAAAGGAAGTCCCTGTGTACGGAGGTCATTTTACACTCCCCGGCGCCTCTTCGTCGGAAGAGTACTAGTGAGTGTATGTATGAACGTATGATTGTATGTATGTAAAATCTGATAATTTATACATACATACCACGCCTCTTTCCTATAGGGGTAGGTAGAGACCAAATCCTTCCATTTGCTACGATTCTGACATACCTTTCTCGCTTCTTCAACTTTCATTCCGTTCCGCATACACCCTCGTCGGTTAAAGGTACTTTTGACCTGGCCTTTGCTTAGATTGTCTTGGTCCAAGAACATTCGCCTAGGTCTTCCTCTTCCGACAACTCCATTTACATCTGCCAAATACCTTTTGTCAATCTTCTTTCATTCATCCTTGCGATATGACTGAACCAGTACAGCATATTTTTTTCTATTTTAGTCACTACATCCTCTTTCACACCATGCTGATCCCTTATCACACTATTCTTCACTCTGTTACTCAATTTCACATCGGCTATACTCCGCAATGCTCTCATTTCGACCGCATTAATTCTACTTTCGTGCTTCTGCCATACCCAACTTTCGCTGCCATAACTAAGTGTTGGCACCAAGACATAATTTATAACTTATAGAAAACTACGTATTTCCGAACCGATACGACCTTCAAACTCTTAAGAAAATAGCGTACTCCTACCTAAAAGGCTGGCAACACACTTGTGATCCTTGAGGTGCGGGTGTCCATAGGCGGCAGTAGTCACTAACCATTATCATTATCGCATAAAAAAACGTATAATGAAGATGGGATATGGATATGGATGAGATATTATTTGCAGGCGTTGGGCAAAAAGAGTCTGGCGTAATCATCTAGCATTTAGTTTTTTTTTCTTTTTTCCAAATTAAGGTCTCTGTCCCCTCAGTCCAATAGATAGAGTAGAATGGTGGCCAGGAGCTACTACATACATTTCGTAGATCTATAATACCTCACTATATTTTAGGAGTTTTTGAGCAGTAAGACACTGAAATAAACGCTTCATGACCGCACAGGCAAGACA
This sequence comes from Tyria jacobaeae, assembly GCA_947561695.1. Lineage (NCBI taxonomy): Eukaryota > Metazoa > Arthropoda > Insecta > Lepidoptera > Erebidae > Tyria > Tyria jacobaeae. The sequence continues at coordinate 18,658,025 of OX387211.1, read as the reverse complement.
AAATGAAACATTTCGAACCAAACATAATTGAATATAATAAGTATACAGCCAGGAGCCCAAGGCGAATAGCTGCTTTCGCTATTTGTGTTAAATATAGATAAAATTTAAGAATAATCCAGGACGCTGGCGGGATTTGGCTACTAAGTTTATAGGATTATATCTGCTACCTCCGAACGAACCTAAACACAGCAGCCTCACTAGCTCTGACAAGATTGTAAAGGGTAATATACTTTGTAATAAACAATATAGTTTGCCCAGCCCGGAGATCGTTTTATATAGAATTAATTATAAAATCTTACAATAATTTACATGAAGTCATTCAGTGTCATTCTTATTTGACGTTTAAACTTTTAGATTTTTCACATATCTGGTATCCGGGACCTAACGTGCAGTTAACTGTATCTACTGTATAACATGTTCACATTGACTGTGGTAGCTATAATACCTAGCCTACAGTTCCTACTATCGAATCTACAATGATTATTACATATTTTTACGTCTACCAATGAATGACAAGTTTACATACCCAAGAAATGGGCCATGTTCGAAAAATTGTCTGATACCCCCAACATTTGGGTATAAAGAGTCTCCGAACCCAAAATCCATTTTTCTCCTCAACACTCGGATGACATTTGCTAAGTACATAGGTCTAGGTGTCCGATATCACATCGAGGTCACTTTGAGGTCACGAAAACATAATTTTTTTAAGTGTATAGTTAAAGAAGTGTGTCATTAGTTTTGTTGAACCGGCTTGTTGGAAAATTGTGTGCCACTTGACAGGTTTGTTACGGGGCCGTTACCATGGGAACTGATTGCGGAAACCAACAACGATGGTAAGATCCGATGCGTAAGCCACAAACAAACCTGACTTTACTTCTAAAGACAACATTTTATAGGAAGTCGGACCTTATGTTGGACGAGTCTAGAATTACTATTGTTTGTAAGCATTATTATTTACGATGTTGAGGTGCTTGACTGGTCTAGTTTTGGTTTTGTTAATATTATTTGTATGTAATATCGAAAATGGACTATAATTACTAACTACAATATAATGGGTGGTGTTTGTTGAACTTCTTAAAATGTGTCAAAGGTTATATGGTATTGGAAAGGAAACGAAATTAATAGTTTTAAAGAAAGGTTTAGGTTAAGTTCGACGAAGGTTACTCTTTCGAAAGTTTATTTTCAATGACCGACCGAACTGACAACAAAAATACAGAAGACAGCTCATTTCAAATTTGTATAAAATATAGCCGATAGATTTCTGTTAGAGAAAGATTATTTATTCATTAACCTGAGTAGAACACAGCCATCCCCTCACTCCTCATGGGTGTTCTAAAAGGCGACTAAGGGATCGGACTGTTTTCTATCAGACAGTATGTGATAAACTTCTCCGGAGACGTTACCATTTAACCAGTCGTATGCACCTATAAGGAAATGAAATGTACACACACTGATGCCTTTATCCCCGAAAGGGTCGGCAGAGGCTAATTCTTGTTACGAGGACTTGGACTAAAAACAACGGCCAGATTGAGTTATAGTTATGAGACCCTGACATGTTTAAGGACCCTCTAAAATCATGTATATGCGCTTACTGTGATACACTCCCCTATTTATCACACATGCATAGATAAGCTCACGCCTGTACTGTGGCTAGGCCAAGGTGTATTAAACACCCACACCTTTGCCAATTAGAATTTGGTCCCTCAACGCAATAGAGGGCAAGTGTATTGCCGTAAATCGCACATTATATGACTTTAAAGTCAAATGTGGGTGTGCAATACACCTCTGCACACCCCTTGCGCACATATACATACATTTAAGATAATTAAAATCTTCGCATATCTGTTCTACGACCAGTTACAACTTTAATTATACAACTATTCTGGCCAACAAGCTTACGCTTAAGTTAGAAGTCACACTTGATCCCACTTGAGAGCTTGGTTTTGTATTATACCTTTTAAGTCAAAGTCAAAGTCAAAGCATTTATTTCAAATATATATATAAAATACTTTTAATATAAAAAGGCACTTTCAAACGAGTTAGAGTAGAGAACTAAAGAAGTTAAGCCAACTACGTAAAAAGTCAATATGAATACTGTATTGGAGAATGGATCCTACATATACATACCAGCCACATATTGATCGAATCGATAATATAACAAAAAAATATTTGTTCGCCATCTAGCTTATAGATTAAGGCATAAATAATAAATAAATGTGTGTGTTTATGCCATCTTATGAGGAAAGAAGAAGCCACTTTCAACTTTTACCTCTGGAGACGCGACGTACGGTATCTGACTTAATATTTCTGTACAAGTTACTCAATAACATAATTGACTGTGCGGATCTACTGAGTAAAACAAATACTAACGTGCCTTCAAGAATATTATTCGCTATTCCCGTCCTTTATTAAAAACACCACGATTTTGAAGAAATTTGGGCATACACTACAATAGCGAGAATGACGTATAAATATAATCCTGTAAGGAGTTCCTTTGTGGACATTTTTTTTAATTTTTAAATATCTCGAACTAAACGCTTCGGCTCTTCCTTTCTGTGCCAATCGGTTAAAGTCTGGAATTCACTACCAGCGCACGTGTTTTCCTCCCACTTTCATACCGGGTCTTTTAAGCGGTGCGTGAAATAGAATCTCACCAGGCCGCCATTGTGTGGGTCACCATGCTGCACATATAAAAAGCAAAAGAAAAGAAAAAAGAACTCCGGGCTTCGGGGTAAAAGACTTTGGGGTTACAGGAACAGGAATATTAGTCCAACTAAACAGTCTAGTGATGAGATGCCACTCTAGATAATTTAGACAATCACTTCTTTTGACAAGGTTTCTTGTCCTTACGCCTTTTTTCAACCGACTTCACTAAGGAGGAGGTTCGACTGTATTTTTTTATGTATTTTTTTTATGTTTGTTACCTCAGAACTATCGACTGCGTTAACCACAGTCGCAATGGCATCAGTGAGAAAACCATATAATTCTTAAATTTTCATTAGGCATGTCCGCGATAAATGGACGAATAACTCAATATCACGCCAATCGATTTCGATGATTCTTTTTTATTGGAAAGGATGTACTTCAAGGGTAGTTAGAAGAGAGTTTGGTCCAGTTGTAACAATGCTATACTTGAGAAAATTTTAAATTGTATGATAGACGCATTGAAGTCGGTTGTCTACTTTTTTAAAATCCGATTATTACTGTCACCTTTTCGACAAATGACGTCTTTTGCGGTGAAAAGACCTAAGTAGTTTAAGCATCAAAACAGGAAAACCACTAAATAAGAAAAAAATCTGGTCTATTTTCTTTAGTGTCTTATTGTAGTAAACACTTGGTTGTATAAAATAAAACCTAAAACAACATAATTTACCTGACCTATAAGCACCTTTAAGCATTGTCGTAAATTCGCAACACCTCCACCACGCCTATTATTGCCCCGTATGCAATGCTGCAAGGTGATTGACCCCGTGTTTACTTTTCGAAGGTAAACTTGACAGCTTCGAACCGAATGTGTGCCAAAGGTCATTGACTAGACACCTGTAAAAGAGGTCAAACACCTCACGCCCATAGGTAATGCAATCGATGCTTTGAAGACATTACTAACAGCTTAAGGATGTTTTAGACTTAAAGGCTTATTTTTTTTTATTGACACGATATAGTAGATAAGTAGCTTTTAGTATTTATATAAGTTTGGCATACATATATGTGAATATACTCATTTCTAAAGCACTACATTGTTTTTTTTTCTTTTATGTGATATGCTCATATGCAAATGAGCGGACGGCTCAACTGATGGTAAGTGACTACCGCCGCCCACGGACACCAGCAACTTAAGTCACAAGTGCGTTCCTGGCCTTTAAGGTTGGAGTACGCTCTTTTCTTGAAGGTTTGAAGGTCGTATCGGTTCGGAAATACGGCAGGCGACAATTTGTTCCATAAGCTGGTTATGCAAGGCAAAAAGCTTCTGGAGGAGCGCACAGTGGTGGAGTGCCAATAATCATTGTCTCCCTATATGATGAGAATCAAAACCTTTATACTATCAGACAGTAAACAGAGTTTTTCAAAGGTTTGGTTATATTTAAGAGCCGTATAGTTGAACCCATTCATCAAGAATAGATACCATGAACAGTGTTAGAGCTATCCTTAGGTACGAATGCCAGCTCGACCGGGGCAATACCACGGCTTAACAGAACCGGTTTTGTAGCAATGCTTGCGTTGCATTTACCCGAAGTAAGTGAGGTTTCTGGAGGCCCAACTCCCCCTCTACTCTTTCTTCTCTCCCCCACCCCCCACCCCAACTCTTCTTCCTGTTTTCCATCCCACCTTTCTTTCTTCAGCTTCCCTCATCACCCTCGAAGGCGGGCAGCGCACTTACGAATCTTGAGCTGCAAGTGTCAATGGACAGCGTTGTCACTTACCATTAGGTGACCCGTGGGTTCGTCTGTCATCCTATATCATAAAAAAAAAAAAAAAAAATAGTGGTAGTCTCCAGCAAAGAATCTTTGTTTATCGCTACTATAGGCACTAAAACCAATACCTCTACAAATATAACTAATCCGATACAAAATCTTTTTACACAAGAGAGAAGAATTTCTCACACGGTTTTGTCTCATTAGTAGTGATTCTATTGAGCTAACAAGCACAAATTGAAAGGAAAATTGGCTCTACACGCCTTCACTAGAGACCGTACTGTCTCAGTATAGAAATAACGAACTGTCTCAGTTTTTTTACAAAAACAACATTTGACTGACTTCTATATTCCTTATTTTATTCAAATATATAAGACCTTATGTCAACTACTACTAATAATAATAATAACAACTCCACACATCTCACGCGCGGTCCTTTGATTCTAAACTAACCAATGCTTGTACTGAGGTAACCAGGATACTGATATACATACTTATGTTTTTCTAAATACATACAATTATAAAAAAACTACCCCCAGACACAGAACAAATCATTGCCTCATCACACAAATATTTATCATTGGTGGCAATCGAACCCATCGACTCAGTTTAGCAAATAATGACTAATAATTAATTAATTAAAAAACTAAAATAAAACAATTAAATAAAAAAAATGGAAATTCAAAGTTGTAAAAACACAGTTCCAATGATTAGAAAAAAATTTTTCTTGAAATATGGCTACGATAACAAAACGTTTCGTTTTCTGTGATGCCATGGTATAACTCCGGTCTATGGTCCTGGTATACCATGACTGGGGCCGTCCCAGCTCTCGGGTATAGTTTGTATGAAACTCATAAACAAAGCTTATCGAAATCGGTTCATCATGCCAGGCAGATACACAGATACAACACACTTCTTTTTCGTCGGGTGTTCTTAACACCACCATCATAAGTAGAACTGACTAGTTACTTGTGAAATCATTTAAAGAAACAAAATAATATAATTAAGTTGTGTAATTATAATGCATATGTAGCTTATTAGTATGTTACGCTTATACTATATATAGGTACACTACAATATTCGTTGCACTTGAGGAGTTTTCATGTGCGACTGTATATTTGATTTTTGATTTAAATTGTTGACCGATTCTCATTTATTTTTTTTTGGAAGAGTATACTGGTCGGGTGATTCCATTGTAACTAAGATAGGATTAAATGATGGGTATATAGTATAAAATATATACTATATACCCTATATTATATATTTATATACCCTATAGTATAAAAAAAAATCCTAGAGACATCGAGGAAAACCTTTAAATTTTCTAAAGATGTCAGGATATTTGGAGCTCAGGGTGGAAGATACAACTCCTTCACAGTGAGAAGTTAGGCTATAACTCTATAAATTACGTTACGTTGCGAATGAGTCTTTAACGTTTTTAAGATTTATTATTATTATTATTTTTTATTTGTTTGTTTTACTTATACATAAATAAAAGAATACATAGTCAGTTTGTTCTCCAGGGATTGTAGACCGGAATTGTTTTTTTATTTATTTACTTTAATACAAATGTTGAGTTCATATGTTTTTTTTTTGGCAAACGAACAGTCGGATCACTTGATGCTAAGTGACTATCGACATCCATAGACATCTGCAACTCAATTACAAGTGCGTTGCACGCCTTTGAGGGTGCCCCCCGGGGGGAGTGGAAAGAAGGAAGGGAAAAAATAAGAGGACGTGTAAGTCCTCCAGTAACCTCACTCATTCGGTTAAACACAACGCAAGAATTGCTTAACAACCGATTTTCTGTGAATCCATGATATAACTCCGGTCGAGCCGGCTCATTCGTGCTATTTATTATGTTATTGTGGCAAATCACTATAGAGATAAATATTTTTGGTACTTATTATTAAAACATTATTATAATTATAGTTAATAATTATTTAAGACTACAAGTAATACATCTCTAAAGATAGATAGATAAAGATCTTCATCAGATCTTCACCAAATTTAATCGGGACCCCCCTGCGATACCCTCTTTCCAACAAAGAATTATCTCAATCGACAAAGCCGTCTTCGACTAATTGGTGAAAAACTATAAAAAAAAGCCACAATCGATTTAAGGAAGTCATTTAAAAAAATATATATTTTTTAAAGTCTATAAAAAGGATTTTAATGTGACATCTCAAACATCCTTTAAATAATATTACATTTATATTTAAGCAGCCATTCCCTGCAGTGTGTTCCCTAACTTGCATTTTTATTTCACTGCTCCGCTCTTAAGAGTCGTAGCATGATGATATATAGCATGGTAATAGCCTTTCTCAATAAACGGGCTATCTTTTTTGTTTTCGTGTGGAAACCCACACGGGGCACACCCCACAAGAGCTGACGTTGGAGTGGTAGGTCGGACTCGAACCGACTAAAACCATACGGTGTTCCATCACAACTGGGTCTATTGCAAGATGGGTATACCCTAGGAGGGATGCTTCCAGGAACCCCTGCAGACTTTGGCCCACCTCTTTTGCAAGAGGCGGCCACACCGTGAAGTGTGGGGGGCCTCACCACCCTTCAATTTCATTTAAGAGGTGCGCGCGGTACAAGTCGCGCCACCGTGTTAGGCCTGCTTCTGCTAGGACAACGGGCAGCCCCACTCGTTGCCCCCAGGCCAGCCCTCATTGAGGTCGGAGATCGTTTCGCACTCTTCGCCGCCTGGTGCGTCAACTGCAGGACGGGAGAGTACTTGTCCTCTCCCATGTCCTCTCCGCCGCCTCTTTGGGCAGCGTGACCTCCTCGCAAAATCTCACGTACTCCCGCTTTAGACCATGGACAGAACCATGGCCTCCAGCGAGAGACTTCCCGCACCGATACCCGCAGTGTCCTCGCGACAGCCTCCGCAGTGATTGGCTCCCGGCCTATACTGTACAGGTACTTACCGAAGCAGCCGTGTCCGGTAAGTATCTGCGTCAACCGATAGGAGAGGCTGCCATGTCGCCTCTCTAGCCAATCCTCCATGACCTATATAAAAATATTTTCCTAATATAAAAATATTTTTTTAAATCCAATATATGCCAGTTTCTGAGTTCTGCCTCTTTATAATATCAATAAATGAACACAATATAAATTATTTAAACATATTCTTGACAATATTGTTGACGTCAGGAAGGGGTGGGTTCTATGGTATACGTTAGGAAAGGCTTATATCCAGCAGTGGACTGTGATAGGCTGAATGCTGCTGCTGCTGCATTAAATAGATCAAAAGCTAAGACGTAATAGAGTTTATTTGACGACTGTACATTGACACCTAATTCCAAGTACTTCTTAATACCTATGTTAGGCGGTTAGTCTTGTCAAGTCTGATTACGTTACAAACACAGACGTATCATTTAACGGGTGTCAAGAGCAATTGGATAATAAACCCAATAATCGTGAGTACAAAATGACGCCTACGCACCAATTGGAGTTGTTGCAGAATATGAAAGAGACATCATTGTCTAAATTTGCTACACGATTTTGACCTTGAACACACAGAAAATTAAGTTCATATTTCTATAAAAAGATTGTCAATTGAAGGTATTGCAAATTATATAAAGAAATATGCTGTTGGCCAAGCAATTTTAACGTTAAGTAAGCTATACTAAAGATCTAAAGTTCTTTTAACGACATTACAAGATCTTGATGGTTTTCCCAAAGAAGTAATCGTTAAACTTGTATTAATACCTACATGTACGTATCAAGTACGTTTTAATTTGGGTTATGGTCGTCTTCATCGAGAATGTTTATGTGAAGTTATGTATATATCGGTATAGTTTATGGTTGAAATGCCTACTGGCGGTGGGGCATTAAATAAGGGTTTTTTATGATATAGTTGGACAGACAAATAGACGAGTCACCTGATGGTATGTGACAAACCCTGCCCTGCAACTGCAGCTCAACAGTCGTAAGTGCGCTGTCCGACGTTAATGGTGACAATGAGGGGAAGAGGGATGACGGGAGGGTAAAGAGAAGAGTGGAGATGAGGGATACAATGCAAGCATTGTTTGTCTACCGGGTTTCTGTGAGGCCGTGGTATTACTCCGGTCGAGCCGGCCTATTTGTGTCTAAGGATCGCTCTTCGACCGTACTTAGTCACTTGAGAACTTGAGAAATTAAATTTATGTTTCTTTATGCCTACCTTATTATAATTTAAGTAGACGTTACCCGCAGTTTCTTGGTCCGCTCCTAAAAAATATAGCGTGATAATATATAGCTTATACTTTTCCTCAATAAACGGGCTGTGTATTGCAAAAATATTTTTTTAACGTTCAAACAAAATAAGTTTGCCGCTTTATACTATATAGATTATAATATATGTATGTATATGAAGAAAAGTTCATGGTTACCTGATGGTAAACAGTTACCAATGCCTATAAATAGCATTTCGAAAAATATTTTTATGTCAATAATATACTTTTTGTTTATTGTACTCCATATTTATCAAACATTATAAAATTACCTTTATTTACTCTGAATGTTACTAAGTGAACTATTAGCAGACTTTTCATATAAGTCAATTCTTTATTAATTCAACAATGGCATTAATAAAGAATTGTCAATCAAGATTACATTCTAAGCTTCACCATAAAACTCTGTGTTTTGTGGTTTTACTCTGACGTAGTAAATACTTACAAAATAATAATCAAAGAGAATGTCCATAAAGGAAAGGACTTTCTTCTTTAGATCCCAACTATTGACTTATAATTACCATAACTTAGAAAATAGTTTGATTTTTACTTTAATTGTTACGATTTTACCTCTTAACTATTTAACTGGTCGTCATAAATTATGTTGTTCGGGAATAAAAAAATGAAATAATTATTTTTACTGTTTCATTATTTAAATTGATTAAACCCCTCACGGAAGAGTCCATTAAATTAAATAATAACAACAAAAGATAACTTACAACTACATTGCAGTCAATAAACCCAGCACCAATGTATTTAAAACTTGCTGTCATAGTGTTCAAACGAAACTAATTACTTGAAGTACAGTACAATTTATTACTCATGCTAACGGTCTAGACGTTAGATATTCCAGTAGTCTGGATATCTAAAACATGACTATTGGTCATAAATAATAATTGATGGAGTATGCGTTCGATTATTTGAGTAAATAGTTGACTATCAAGTCGATCAGCTACTATTTTTACACGTCAAAATAGTAAGTTCGGTAGAAGATTGTGTAAAAAGAGGTTTGTGTCGTCATACTTCGACTGTTGTGTTTAAATAAAAATTATAAATGCTATTACGTACATACAAATGCGTACACTTACGCTTGCATCCCTTTTTACCAACAATTATTTATTCAGACTTCCGTAACAGTCTTATCGTATTTGATCCCTTATCCACCAATTACGTTGGTGACCAACGTGTGGTCTGCTTAGCATGTGAGGTGCACACCTGGGAGGAGTGCCGAACACCCAGTCATATCCAATATCCCACAGGGGTGGTCCTAGCACCAATCCGTGTGGAACACCGCTCTCTGGGCTGCCCGTGCTGTCCTTACCAGTGTAGGTGTCAACGCCCTAATAAGTAAACCGCGACTATACGGCTGAGGTAAGATAACACCTTATGGTATCTTAGGGTCTCCTAGATACATGAACACGGTAGAGTGTTGTATGCGTTGGAGTTATCCAATGAAACTGTGAGCAACAAACCGCCCCGGGAGACCGCTTCTTCCGCCAGAGTTCTCACGCGATTTTGGTGCGGTAGGCAATGGGCCTACCATCTATTCTTTAGTGGGACCAATTTCTAATTGGCAAAATGTGAGTGTTTTGTACACCACTGCAACCCCTTAGGTGATATAGGGGATGAAAGTATGTTTGTTGAATACAATAACAAGTAAAACTTATGAATTTATATTATTTCCATTCGTAATTGTTACTTAATGATTTGTTTTAATCGATTTACAGCGAGAGTCGATTATTTAGGGTATACGAAGAACTTTGTCTATCTCGATTGTCACTTTGATCTCATGTATCCAGACTTATCTAAACGGATCGGATAATTCTATTATTTTGTGATGACTATAATATTGTTACTATTTTTTTGTTTGCTTTTTTGTGTAATACTTTGGCTTGACCTTAACCCCGAAAATGACTTTAACCTTGTTTAAACATGCGTATTGCTTTATTCTTGGAGCCCTAATTTATCACGCCAATCTTATGTGAATTAATAACAGAATTAAACGTCTACTACGTTCTAACCTTGAGTCGAACATAGCATTTTTTAAAACTCCTAATTACGTTAAAATATATTTAGATCAGAGAAAATAATTGTCAGAAGTAAAATTCTTGATATTTTTTATATCATTATAGAAATGTTGAAAACAACAAAATCGACAGTAGTTTTTGTTTGTCACAGTCATACAACCAAATTTCAGTCGTTTTTAAGTGTTATTGTGAATAAAAAAAAATGAATGAGATTAGATTAGATTAGATTAGTTTGTTCGTCTCTCTGTCTTTCCGACTGTCTGTTTGTCAGCTCAGACCCTTTTTCTCCGGGATGTTAAGCGGTTTCATGTTGAATTTAACATAAATACGTATATCAGCTGTCTCCTGAAAGTTGTGAAAAAGTCAAGCTTCTAAAGTCCAAGTCTAAGCAGAAACTGTCGTTAAAGCCCTACATTTCAATAAATATGAACATTGCGTGAGTAAATTATCATAAGTTCATCAGATAGGATCACAAGTCAGGTCATAAGTACCTTTAGGGTACTTATGACCTGACTCATGACCTATCTGATGAACCTCATCCAGGAGGACCTCTTACAATAGATGTAGATGAGTTAAAAAGACTCATAAAAATGGATCCCAGGTTCACTTCACGTTGTCTGGCAGAGCAGCTTCAGTGTTCTCATACTGCAGTAGAAAAACAACTCCACGCTTTAGAAAAGACCTGGAAATATTCATTTCATCTTCAGAAGAGAGCTAACGTGTGCATGGAACCACTTAGTTATCATCGTACCAATGAGTGGCTAAGGAATGTAATTCCGGGGTATGGAAAGGGGGTTATGTAAATAAATGTTTCGCGTAAGCGCCAGTGGCTTGGACCTGGAGAAGCAGGAGTACCAACGCCAAAATCAGACACGAGTATAAAAGTTTTTTTAAATGTGTGGTGGGGAATAAACGGAATTATATACTGGGAGCTGTTGCCATCTAACACTACAATCACGGCCAATATTTATTGTGACCAACTGTATAAAGTAGCAGTGAGATTACAGAAAAATTAAAAATTAAGTATATTTTTTGCACGATAATGCTCGACCACATGTAGCAAAAGCGACTCGTTCGTTCGTTCGCTTGGCTGGGCTGTCCTTCCTCACCCACCGTACTCTCCAGATTATCATCTATTTCGTTCTCTAGCCTACTACTTAGCAGATTAAAAAATTAAAAATTAAAACCAGCTCAAAAGTGACCTTACCACCTTTTTTGATTAAAAGCACAAACACTTCTACGAGGAAGGCATTGTGTCTCTGCCAGCGCGTTGGCGACAGGTGATAGAAAACGACAGTGCTTATATAGTTGAGAAATAATTTGATTTTGTATACTTAAAAATTAAATAAATTTGTGTACAAAGATGGCGGGTTCATTAGTTGCCAACCTAATACATACAAACTTATATTTTGCGGTCGAAAACAACGTCGATGTATGGAAATGTTAAACTTGTCTGTATAGCTAGGCACACTTGCCTTTCGCGATATTCATATGCAAACAACAAGTAAGGGTTCTGCCATTTTTTTAAGAAACTTGAACATTATATCGATCAACTGTGTTTTTTTATATGGCATCTAAGTTCATAAGTAGTTGTAGCATATTGCTGAGGCCGTAATTGTGGCTTTCTTTATCGCGGACAAAATCTCACGTGAAGTGGGTCACGTTTAGTTATAAGTAATTATTGACTTTATGAAACGTTCATAAGTTCATATGTATTTTGAATAACTGACAAATCTTAATGAGTATGGAGCACAGATGGATACGCTGTTATTTCATTCTACATTTAGCCTTTAATATGTAAAATCGACTTGATGTGCCAAATAAATTAAAATAATGTTTTTTTTTTGCTAATTTCTCCATTTATGGGCTAGGCTTTGTTAAAAATGTAAGTATATAACGTATCCAATAAAAATTAGGATGTTAGGTTATCAGATTTCTGTTTCAATTAGAGGTAGTTGAGTAGAGTCAGCAAAGCTCCGTTGAACTGCGACTGAACTGAACTAATTTGAACTGTTTCGTCCAAGGAGAACGATTTTGCTAAAAAATAAGTCCATTCGAATATGCAGTCCTTGATCACTTACTTTGAAGGACTTAAACACGCAGCCGCTTAAAAAACATTAAAATTTCTGTGAGACACAAAACTTATAATAGTATATTAGGTCTCCATCCAAAACGTAGCGTAAACAAAGCCAGTAAACTTACTTTTGAACTACGTATAAAATCCCGATTTTATATTTATAGAAGATAGATTTAAACATCGTATACTCATGATCACACATAAGATTGACCACCAAATTATCACATCCAAGATTAGCAGAGACAGTAAAACGCTTTCGGATAGGATCGTGATATACAACTCGCTGCTGACGGGTGTTTTGAACGTTGCTTTCCTCAGTATACTGCCGATCTGTTCAGTATACAATGTATACTATACATACGTCTTTCATAACCTACCCACACCGACTCGCCCATTTACAGTAACCTTATAAATTCCTTAACATAATGTCTCTTCCTTCATCGTGAACGTATTTATAGCACCAACTCTGTTTAATAGGGTCATAGTGCCCTGTTTTATGTACTTTTATTGAATTTGTCCCTTTTAAATCTTTTGTAGATTCAATCTTTTTCTTTCAATCTTTTGTAAATTCAAAAAGTATTACACGTGTTCGAGTCCCGCGAAGACATAAACACATAGTTTCGCACATAATACGTAGGAAGCTGACTGAAACATTAGAAAGAAGACTGTAATAACGTATTATTGCATTGAATAACAGAAAGGTGTAATGCAGTAATAAAGCAATGAATTAAAAAGTTAAAAGTTAAAATATAATTCCCCCTATCCCCTCTTTGTTTGTTAACATCGCCTCACATGTAGAAATCCATCAAGCCGTCTAATCTTGAGCACGTGACACAGAAATATCATACATATATACGTTACACAAACTCACGCCCATATCCCCGAAAGAGTAGTTAGAGTCGTCTCAAACGAACACTTTCTGCCAAACATAATTTAGTACTACTTACGTAATAGATGACTAGGCTAGTGCCAATATCCTGGCCTTTGTGACTGTATACATACTGTCTGATAGATAACAGTCCGATCAATTAGCCGCCTTTTACGACACCACCGGCAAGATATGGTGTGGCGCAATTTTACTCTACCGATAAACACACGGCATTACATATATATGTACATAATGCATTAGAAAAATATTTTCTTGCTTCTCTTCTGTAGTCAATACTGTGAAGTCATAATCAACAACTTGTTATATTGCACATCATATTGAGACCATATGCAAACATATGAATACCCTGTCAATTTCATCATCATCATCTATCGTATATAAAGTAATACTTTTTTATTTTTATTCTAACTCGCCTGATGCAAATATAATGACGATAAAGACAAAGATGGTACACTCCTATATAAGACAAACCTATTCACTCTACTCTTAAAAGTTCCAGTATAATAGTTCACTGGAATTATAGACGCAGGCACAAACACATCCAAGTTATTGTATTCCGTAACTTGTGCCTCTAAATTCGTATACTACGTGTAACAATAGATAAATAGTTGCTAACGCGGAATTTAACAGCTGTTTTGATAAAGAAATAGTTTATCTCAACATTCTCAATATTCCTATACAATAGCGTCGATTACAAGTTTCAAGCTTAAATATAGAACAGAATCAACAAGTACTTTCAAAGATATTAATATTGGGTCAGCTAATAATATGTTCTTACTGACATGGAGTTATATTACGTATCATGCTATACATTAGGTACTAATACGAGTACGATATCCGTGTAAAGGTCATTCAGGGCCGTTATTTTTAATATATCAGTGGTTATACCACGAACGAATATCTAAATTACTAGTAATGTGCACTATAGTGCACGTTACTAGTAATTTAGATATTCGTTATGACTAAGGGCTTACTATTCATAAGGTGGTATGGATGGTGTCCACTACAACGTGGTATTTAAAATGCACCCCAAATCGATAGTGACAGTTCATAACATGCCTCGGTGTAGCACATAGTCATGTGACAATCTAAACAATATTTTGCTAAAGATTTTTTAATATAGGCTTTTGTTTCTATACTCCTCCTTATTTTTATCTCTAGTGGCTTAGTTTTTACGGTAACGGTACTTTTTACTCAACTGCGAGAAGTAGGTTTATGTGTTTTAACAATATGTAAAGTAATAAACAAAATGTGGTATGTATGTACAAGGTACAAGATATCTTACATGATAGAGCCATGCTTAGGTACGGATGGGCAGGCTCGACCGGTGCCCACGGCCTAACAGAAAACCGGTAGACAAACAATGCCTGCATTGTATTACCGTGGAAGTGAGGGTACCAGGGGGATAACTCTAACTCCTTTTTTCCCCTCCCCTCATTCCCCTTTTATTAAATAAAAAATGTATACTTTTAGTTTTAAATGCAAAATGTAATGTAATATAATGTATTGTTTTTATGAAATACAGGAATTAATATCTTACATTAAAATAAAAATTAACGACGTCCGGCACCTTCGCGGCTCGACGACTTACTCCTTGAGAACGGTCTCATGTCGAGACCGAAACTAGTCGGGCATCCCCGAAATACACACGTGAGTAAAACCGTATATTTAAATTAATATCCTACATTCATACATAAATTACACAAATGTAAGAGTTGTGATACATTTTTCTTGAAAGTTTATTTTATTTTTTATGGTGATAGAGTGCATTTAGTAGTACATAAAGACTAACTTTATTTTTTTTGTATTTGTTACGTGATGCGCGTACAAGCAATTCAGGTTTACAGATTTATTATATTTGCAGATACAGATAATAATAGATAACAGTCTTCAATGCGCCTTACCAATTAGTTTGCGCAATACTTTCAAACGTACAATTCAAAATGTTATTTGTTATTTCTTTGGTATCCATTATCAAAACTGATTTAGTTGCAATGGCCACCGTGGCATCGCAAGAAAGTATAGTATTAAAAAAACAACCGACCAAGTGCGAGTCGGACTCGTGCACCGAGGGTTCCGTACAAACCTGTAGGTAAGATTCTACGTCAACGGGAAATAGCCTTTAGGTTTTGATTCCCTTGCGAATAGTTGCGAATAATTTTGTTTTTTTTTTATATGATTTGATATGAATTTCAACTTGACACCTCTACGCGTTCATGACGAAAAGGGTAATAAGTTTATAATTATTAAAAAAATATATTATGTGTAAAACTTTAAGGTTGTTCTAGATTTTTCCTTTATGTGTGCTATAAAACGTTGCTTAATGCCAAATTTGAAGATTCTAGGTTGACTGGAAGTATCCTTTAGGTTTTGATTCCCTTGCGAGTAGTTGCAAGTTTTAAATTATGCAGCTTAAATTGCTGTTTCTCTTGATTGCGAAGTTTGATTTTGTTACAGCTTAAAGGTATTATAGTCTTGAGTGTTCGATATGAATTACAATTGCTCTTGTCTCGTGGCAATAAGGGCGGAGAGCCGACGACTGTCACGGCACCTTCCCAGACCTATAGGGCTCTCCGGCTGCGGTAACACAATCTGCCATGTTTGCAGGAAGAGGTCCTGCGGACCGACACAGTGGTTAAGGTTCGTCTGGCTTGAAGCTTGGTCCATTACTGAACCGCCTACAGCCTCTTCCATGGACGACGGCGATGACGCACGGTTGACATCGGAGGCAGCCTGGGCTGATTGGCTAGCCATCGATGTTTTCGGAGAAGTGCAGAATTGTTTGCAGCCCCCCTTCCCCATCCGGTGGTTAGCTGGCAAATTACCTGCCGAACAGGCTGGGCAATAGGGGGCAAACCCACCAACCACCCATGGCCTGGCGAACCATCCTGGTTATGCAGGCCGAAGCAGCGGCCAGCAGCCTCTACACGTTCATGAGGAAAGGGGTAGTAAGTGTAAAATTATTAAAAATATTTATATTATATGATGTAACTAAAAATTTATGCTTTTCACAATTTTTCCTTTATCTGTGCTATAAGACGTTGCTTTGTACCAAATTTCAAGATTCTGAGTTCACGGGAAGTGCCTTGTAGGTTTTGATTCCCTTGCGAGTGTCGAAAATTTGAAGCATAAACGGCTGTATCTTATGATTGCGTTGGCTTAGAAGTTTGACTTTTTCACAGCTCTAAGGGACAGTAGACCTAAGTATTTGATATAAATTTCAGCTTGATACCTTCATGCGTTCCTGAGAAAAAGGGTCTTGACAGACAGACAGACGGACAACAAAGTGATCCTATAAGGTTTCCGTTTTTCCTTTTGAGATAAAGAACTTAAAAAAATAGTATTTGTAATTTTTTATTGTAATAATAAAAATTTACACATCGATTCTTTCGCCGATCACTAAGATATATTTCCTCGTGGCCGCGACTGTAGGTCTCTGTCTGACTGTGTACAGGAGAGTCGATCGTATACCTTACCAAATGGGTACTCTATTGGCAAAGTATACGATCGTATACTAGAGTCGATCGAATACTTTGCCAATAGAGTACCCCATTTGGCAAAGTATACGATCGACTCTCCTCAATATGGAAGGTTGCAACATTTTGCATAAAGCTTTTCGTGTCCTTTTTAGAAGCTTTCTAAACAGTTATTCCTGTTAGTATTGTCATGAACGAAAGAGTTTTTTTTTTAATAAATAATAAAAACACTCACCAACCAATGTCCCAGGAGGAATGAAAAGCAGGGTGAGCCGACATCGCACCCAGCGGTACTCCAAAGCCGAACTCGAACTTGACATCATCTCGACGACCCCACGACGACTTGGCCGCAGAATCACGAGGCTCAGAGCCATTTTTCGAGTCATTAGTCATTTTTGACTTTTCAATATAAAAAAAATAGGAATTGATTTTGTCTTTCGTGTAAAAAATATTTTAAAATCAAAATTGATAGACTTCTCAAGCAATAAAAAAGAAGATTAAAAAAATTGTGACCATAGACTGGTACAAAATTTTTATCGAGGATATTTTCTAAAGTCTAATACAAAAACAGTCTTAACACAGTACCAACAAAGAGAGATGAAGAACAACTAAATTGGCATTTTATATCGCAAAAGCCGCAATAAAAAACATTGTGACAAAATGCTACAATTATCGTAGCCGTGCTACAGCTACGCGGCTACGATGCTACGACCACTCCCTACCGTGACCACGCTGTTACTGCCTGTCGGCCGATGACCGCGGACTTACAACTCGACGCGTCGCCCATTACTTTTTCATTAATGTCCCAAATCCTTTGTTGTGACTCAAAAATACTCTTTCGGACTGTCTATGGAACATTCCTCTGACCTACAGAATTTAATTGATTGTTCTTAATTCTTGGTATCTAGAAATTTGTCGATGGCCCCAATAATACAAGTTAAAGTGTAATATTGTAAGTAATTTTATTATGTATATTTTTTTATTTTAAGCTATCAAAAATTGTTAAGAGTTTTTCAGTAAAATTAGAATATGTGTGAAGCTGCTAATGCTTTGACATGTAAATATAATTATCTGCTGTCACCTACCTACCTCACCTAACGGCACCTTTTCTCATCGTAAAGCTCCTATAATTATATGTATGCTGCCTTTATAACTAAGCCAAGTAGTCTAAATATTCTAATTATTTTATAATTGTCAAACCTTATGTGGAACTGATTTGAGAGAGCCTACAAAACAAGTTCTAAATAATAAAAGCTATTTTTGGATTATTAGTAATAGAAGTCAGTCGGACTAAGTCAGGCATAAATGTGGTCGCCTATTCCAATACTATACCTACATAATATATATACAAAAATACGTAGATTAACAGACAGGTCACCGGATGTTAAGTGACAACCACCGCCCATGGACACCTGCATTCAAGAGTTGTAAGTGCGCTGCCCGTCTTTGCGGGGGAGGGGGGAAAGAGGGGTCTAAAGATTTTGAACAATGGCTCTTCCATATGGAGAAGAATAGGCTAGAAACTCCATAAACATTCATTTTAAAAATATAGTTTTTACAAATTTCTGGTTACATACTGTTTAGATATTTAATATAGAGAAATTGTTATGACTTTCCTCAATTGAGTCAACTAGTATTTAATGAATAAATATAAATAAATAACTTGACACATCTCACACACGGCCCTCTCATCCCAAACTAAGCAGAGCTTGTACTATGGTAACCAGACTGCTGATAAACATACTTATATAGTTCTAAATACATACATATTATAGATAAATTACACCCAGACACAGAACAAATGATCATGCTTATTACACAAATATTTGTCCTGGGTGGGAATCGAATCCACGACCTCTGGTTTAGCAGTCAGGGTCACCAGCCACTAGATAAACAGGCCAGTCAATAGTAAGATAAGATAAAGATTTAAACTATAAAATTCAAATTTTATAACGAATAGAACTTGAATCGATATACTCAGAGATTATTTAATAGAGCCGCCCAAATAAACCACTTTATAAAACTCAAATAATTATTAGATTCTATTATTAATAACAAAATATTATATATGTCTACCTACCGCGATGTGATAAAGACGTGAGCTTAAGTATTGTATGTAGGTATTACTACCTAATTGATAATACTTATAAAGTAAAACTTTCTGTTCACACGACTTATCGATAAAATGGCATACATCGCGGCTTGTATGTACCTATGTATACCTATGTATATTAATGATCTCTTATAGATAAAGCAATAACCGAGTCAAAAAACAATTTTACTAAACATATAATAAGACACCAAAAGTTACAAATACATTTAAAATAAACACACGTAAATCTACAAATACAAACAACACGATAAAACTAAAACAAAAGACGGATAAGAACGACTGGCTCGACCAGCCGCCTTCGACAGCAGCCCGTTCTGATAATCTTTCAAATAAGGCATGTATTGTAACACCATGTTATACATAGAAGCTTTATCGATACCTTTGTTTTCTTTATATTCTTTAGGAATCTTAGCACCTGCTATCAGAGCCCTCTCTCTTTCTTCTTTGAGCTCCCGTCGAACCTGTCAACAATGTCAGTGTCAAAATAATATTTACAACAAAAAGTTTTTATTTTAATATTTCAATTTAATTGCATTTGAGCTTTTTCTTAAAAATTCCTATTTTACAATAAATTTTGCTAACTTCAATTGTCTATCGTAGAATAGTATAATATGCTTAAAACAAAGGTCTATGCCTAAATCAAAGGGTAAAAGTTAGTATTGCCCTTCTCATTACCTTTCCTGGTGAATCCACGGTTCGCTCCGTTGACATGTCGCGCTCCATAACCTCTAAAGCCTCCTGAAGTTCAAGCACAGTTTCCTCTGTGGACAAATTAAATACCTGACGTTAAATCGTGCTTCGATATTTTTAAAGTTCTTTTACAATAAAGTAATCCACTCGTAAAAAACTAAAACTACAAAAATATCTTAGTTACATCCCGTTTTCTTCTCGAACTAAATACTGACACACTTTTATAATATTTTGATTGGCGAGGAACAGAAACGTTTCTCCAAAAGGAACTTCAACATCTGGACTTAATGGTTATTTTATTATACGTTACAAGACCGAGAGAATCCATCACATCTATTTAAACCTAATTTTCACTTCAAATAATTCACTACAAAAAGAATTCACTCTGTGGATATTTTCGCTGTCGATAAGACACGTATGATGTCTCTTATTAAGTATCAATGAACACTGTAACATTATCTGTAAATACATTTCTATAAATTTAATGACCAAATTTTATAAAACCACTTACGATCAGAAAGATAATTTAAAACATTATCTGATCCCAATGATCCGTTTGCCACCAAACCTGCAATTTGTGTTTCATTGACATTGGTCTCCGGTTTATTGTATAAATTCCCATTATCTGTATTTGAACTGATCTGGTTCGTTAAACCTTCATATATAGCACTTGACTCTTCGTGCTCCCGTATAAAACCTTCACTCATAACTTCTGTCATAACCTCCTGACTTGTATAGTTATCTGCAATATTCCCTTGCTGATTAATATCAACCTTTTTCAGAATAAACACTTCAATAACATCATACGCACCATAATAATACTTCTCACTTATACTTTCAGCAGTATTTGCAAAGCTCATATTTTCCTCACTGTTTCTTACTGTCGAATTCTCGTCCGTCGTTTCTACAAACTCATATTCTGCGTAAAAGTCCTTTTCTTTCTTAGTTGTGTCCTCACTGGGTGAATAATCTGCAAATACAGGACGTCATGTAAGTAATTGTCGATTATTTCTATTAGTCTTGTTTAAAATCAACTTACTTTCAGTCATTAAATCCATATCCGTCAACTCTTCCATGTTGTATGACTTTGGTCTTCCAATAAAACTCATTTTTTTCTTTGTGCTTGTAATTGGAATTGGGTCAATTGAAGATGATGCATTCATTTCTAATGGTAGTACTTGTAGTGGTTGTGTTATATTATTGTTGGAGTTCGTTTGTTCTCCTCCATTCGTCTTGTCTACAATATCCCTTTTCTGCACAGAATTGTAATATTCTTCTGTTGTTACAATATTGTCCATTGTTGCTATAGCTAGTCTGGTCAAGTAAAGCTCGTCTAAACTGCCAGGGTACCTCAAGGACTCATTACGTTCTATGTCAAGAACAGTATACAATAGGAAATGTTCTTCTAGAGTCATAGATGCGTCTACTTCGCGTATTTCACTTGAATCTAGTTCTGAAAGTAGTTTACATTGCAATAAACTTTTTTTTATATTATTTTTGTTGTTGCTGCAGTATCCAGTCATAATATCAAGTTTAACAAGTTTATTTCATGAGTGAGATTTATGTGTCCCACCTGTTTTCAGTCATTATTCAGAAGCAAACAGCACATGGGATGCCTGAGAGTAAGCTTTAATAGTACACCTCACTTCGTAACGAAAAAAGAAGTTTGAGTTAATTCTCATGAACACAAATGAACTTAATCCATACAAGGATAGCTACTAACGTATATCACAGAGTCCTTCAAATGTCGCATCTTGTGAGGAGCGCACTGGACAAAGCGTGGCCGGAGCAGAAGGTGACCACAATGGACGACCTGGCGGTGGTCCTCGCGGTGCTATGTTGCACACCAACCGTTCTACACTACGGAGACGCCCTCGCCATTCCGTCTGACAAAAGAATTAATTTATGAAATTACTTTATACTTGTGATTCCTAGTATATGTATATGTATATAAACAACACAATCTTTTAGCAGAATTTCAATAAGATCCTGCTTTAGAATATACTGCATCAATCAATAAGATTTTGTTCCAGTCATAAATAGAATCACACGGAAAAACAAATTTTGAAAGAATCATTCAATTGTTACTTGCCATAAATCGACTTCGACCACAGCCGACCATATAACTCTGAGCCCACATCATTTGAGCAAAATCGCCGTAAAAACTGCTCTCAGAATTTGGGCTGCAATAAAAAATATTGACCGACAAAAAGAATACCTTAATATAGATATTAATACGGTGTGCTACATTTTATAGATTATACACATAAAGTACCACTAGACTACGTTAGGGTTAGACAAATTTAGATTATTCTGTCTCCAAATCCAGATCCCCTTATTCCAAATCCAGATTCCGATCTGGACTATATGCTACATACCGGTCTTAGGACATCTGGTTGTTGGATGTTAGAGGGCCACACATTTAAAGCGGAAAAATGCCAATATCATAGACAAGTAAAAGACAACTGGGCTGGTTTTTACTGGGTAAGAATTCCCTTAGGAATTATAAGATGATTATAAGCTTCAAATAGCAGCAGTGACCATTAATTTAAACTTAGTAAATACTTACGGAATATAGTTAGTTGCATTGCCTTTATATAATATATTCTGCATGTACCAGACGTCGACCATTGACTCCACGCGGAGTCCAGGCGCCTCGCCTATTACTGACGCTACACACTGACCCACCGGCACTGAATCTAAGGGATCAAAATATTTAATCTGATAAGTGCTTTATATTCCTTACATCATCTTAAAAGACAGCAGAAAGCTTTTGAAAAAAAAACAATGTGACGGCTGCATGGCACGTATAAATAATTTTCGTAATGGTAGTTGTATTTTTTTAATTAGTAAAGCATCATACCACACTTTGAGAAAAGAAAAAATCACTACCTTTTTACCCGACTGCGCTAGTAGGAGGGTTAAACTTTTTAAGTTTATTTAGGTATTGATGTGTGTTTATGTAGTTGAAATCGGGTATAACAATTAGAGATAACTTGTACACCAATCGGGTTATATATTTTATTAATATTAATATTTGATGTTAGGAATAAAATAAGAACAGATTCTTTTATAAAACTTACAAAGGTCTCGGCATGAATCACGTTCCTCGGGCACTTCAGGCGGCCGACACTGATCCGCCCAACGCTGGGCTTCACGTGCTAACTCATCAACCCAACGCTTGAAATCACATAATATTATTAAATTGATATCTAGAAGAAAAGGTCTTAATATATGCTAGGTATAAGATGGACAAGGATCACATTCCATAAAATACCAAACGTCGTCAAGAATTACAAAAAAGGGAAAAAATGTGGAGCTCGAATTTGAAGACAAGCTGACATTGCTTTTAAACTAGGTCGATAGGAAAAAGAAAATATTCGCTTTACATAAGAGCAATCTAATATCCTTTATAAAGTAAGATGGCAATTTAATAAAATACGTACATATATTATAAGATCGCCTAACGTAAGATAGAAGAATTGTGTGTGTGAGTTTATTTACTTAACATTAGTTTTCATAGTCGAGTACCAACAAAAGGCTGAAATTTGAACAGACGCGGGTGTCACTAACTTTACTACAAAGTTAGGGGCGATATTTGAGTAACAGAAGAGTTAATAATTCTCTGCCCAGAGCTAGTCAGTCCACCGTAAACCTCGATATCCAATAAATACCAAAAACATAAATTGCGCATTGCAGATGAATGGGTTGTAGATCTTCAGTAAAAATCACAATTCAGTACATCTAACTAAAGGTTCTTACCAACTTCAACATGTTCCCAGCACTAGCTAAGCCTTTCAACCGGCCAGCAGCTGCCTCATTCCGACGTCGATTCAACCGCGAGACAACTCGCTCCTTCTCTTCGTCGTTCAAATTAGCACTTATATAACCAACACAGTGGGGACCTGGTCCTTCCTAGAAAATCATTTAAAAGTTATATCACCATTACAAGTTACTAAAGAGGCTCAAAGATTTTGAGAAGCATACCACGTTTTAATTTAAGGGCTTTCTCTCCTCATCTGAACCGATTAATTAGGTGATCAGCTTTCTAGTTTGAAGAAAATCTCCAAAAATATGTCGGCTTCTGATTGCGGTTCTTTTTCTTTTCTTTTATTCTTATAAGTACCTATACAACACCCGCATTACGATTTTTCTTGTGTCGTGAGAAACTTAACACACAACGGACACAAAGAAAACCCAGATGGAACAACTATTTCTGGATCACACAATTTTTTATCGTCCCGTGTGGGAATTGAATCCATGAGACCCCGGAGGTCATAGTCATCAGTCTAATCAGATTCACAGGTACGTGAAATTCTCCAGACTAAGTATAATATATGGATAATTGCAAGAGTGCAAGTGCAAGTGTTATCTATAGAACCAACTGTAGTCAGTAATAGTCCCTTAAGAGGTACAACGAAGCTTTACTAGGTTCTGGAACTAGAACTAAGCTGAGAGGTAGGAGTGCATAGCTAAACAATATACTAAAGGATAGGTACATTAAAGCTGTCATGTATGTACCAAGGGTTTCATAAACTTCTGTTTGTGTTTAGAAAGCGGTATGTAACACTGTTAATAAGTATTAATATTCTGTGCATCCTTATCACTTTGTAAAAATACTCTAGCTTACTTAATATATCTTCGCGTAAAGCGAGTTAATCAAAGAATCTCCCTCTCAATGTCCCTATATTATAAAATATACGTATTTTTTTTTATATCCTGCTATTTTGCGATCTGTTTCTTTAAAACAATAATCAAATATGTTGTCAGATTTTCATCAGTAAAATTGATTTAGCAAAGTTATGCATCCATTGACGCCGTTCTAATCTTTTGCAAATCTTATTACTAAATCTGGTATGCTATTTCTCTTGAGGCGACAGTATCTTAAGCTGCCCGATCTCTACAGTTCTGCGGCTGACTGGTTAGTATGCTGGTTTAGTCGAGTTTGACAGTTCTTTATGTTTCAACTTCTTCCTTCACAGTTCGCAAGTTCAAGTCCAGATTAACATATCTGTTGCTAATATATGGTGAAATATTGAACAAGGTTCTCATTGCTTTACTTTGAAATCTTTCTAGAATTTTAATGTTACTGTGACTGGCTGTACCCATAGCTATACCATAGCTATATGCTATACCATACCATAGCTATATGCCGTGTACATATACAGGCTTCAGTATACTCGTAGTTTTATAGACTGTCATTTTACTGGTGTTTGACAACTGCAGCTTACGTACAATGAGCCAGTACATGCTTTTGAGTTTGCAATCCTTTTTGTCCAAAAGTGTTTGCGCCACGTTGGTCAAAGTTCAAGGACGATTAGTACTACGGACGGACGGGTATTTCCCATCATCCTCTTGTGGCAACAGAGTTGTGGATGTGGTTGTGGTTACAGAGTTTTACAGAGTGAAGGTTACTTGGACTGACTTATCTCTATTGGCCTTAATACGAAACTGCTCAAGCCAAGTGCAGTTGGAGCCTTTGAGATGCGTAGACGTGGTTTTCGTGTGTTGAAAGTATTGCGGTATCATCTGCTTATGTCGCTGTAGTGGTGGAAGCATGGGTAGGCAGATCCGCTGTGAATGTTAGGTAAAGAACAGGGCCCAGTATGCTACTCTGAGGTACCTGACTTGATTTCGTACATTTCAGATGTGTTGGAATTAGATTTTACATCAAAGCACCTTCTTTCGAGATAAGATTTTAATGGAGGGAAGAAGGAAAGTAGCAGTATTTTTTTTATTTTATAGAACAGCCCAAAATGCCACACTTTGTCAAAGGCCTGGCCTTTACTGGTGTGGCCTGTTGTTTGGGTCGTTTTATATTTTTTGTAGCTTTATACAAAAAATAGTTTGTGTCAGTTGTGTCGACTGTGTTCAGAAAAATCATGAGGTGAGTTTCCTCTGTGATGATATCCTGGTATTCTTCCCAGTTCGTTTTCTTATTGTAAGTTCTGGGTGGTACTTCATTTAATATATTCAATGTTGGTGTTATTGATTGCAATATTTCTTGATACGAAGAAATCCAATAAATCGGGAGTTTTTCGTGGGTCAGTTGGACAATAGATAGGCTCACCGGTAGGTAAGCAGCCAAGATTAAGATCTCCAACAGCTTGGTAGAGTTGTCTGCCTTTAGTTGTTACTACCCTGGAGCCCCAGAACGACTGTTTCACGTTCCAGTCGCCTCCACTTATAAAACGATGTCCGACTGTGATGTCCGAGCATTGACTTTAACTAGCTAACTAAGTAACTGTATTTTTTTTTATGGGAAAGGTTCAAGCGAGTGATGTTTTATATTAGATTTTATAAGTACTGCTGTTCCTTAATGCGCATTTCCCGATAGATGGTTAGTAGTGTAAATAGTAGGTATATCTCTTAATTGAAATAAAACTTCTACTTATAAGCCTATTTTTTGGTGTACAAGTTTTTTTGCATATTCAGGAATAGTTCTAGTTCTTATCTTCTTGCGACTAGTCCATTGTCGTTCCACGTGATTATTTTTAGATTATAATGAAATTTTCTTTTTACTGCTCAATAGCTGGAGAAACCTTACCCAAGATTTCATCAAGTTCTTGCATTTGAAGCGGTTGATTTGGGTTCATTATGCTTTCTATTTTAGTTATTTGTTACTTCAGCCGTAAGTTGCTGTACCTTTGTTAAATTTATTTGGCGGCGGAATATCCCCTAGACCAAAATAGTATAGTTATTATAAAATAATAACTATACTATTTAGGTCGAATACTTTGTGTTTAATATGCACGTATGTACTTATGTATTTACAAATAAACATTATATTATATGATTATTGTATATACGAGTTGTAGAACCCATTGTACATGTACATGCAGCTACTTAGTTTGGTTTGGGCATTGATCCCACTCTCTACAATTCGAAAAATTCCGAGTGGCAGCTTTCCCCCGTAGCTGTTAGATACGTTTCCCTTTTGCCGGGGCTTATTCAATGAGTCTGGCAAAAGAGTCATCGTATTCGTGGGTGTGTGGTTTGTATACTTACAGGAAATTGACAAAATGTATGATCATTGGTATTACCACACATTCTCGACCCGCAATAATTGATCGAGTTTTGGCTAACTGCAATTGTGAACGTAGTAGAAAGACACACCACGGCAAATGCAGTGCTCTGCATTTTACTGTAATTACCGTTGAATTTTATTCATATTTTATTTGGGTAAAGAACAATCATTTTGAGACCGGATAATTTTGATGACACTTGATAGACTGACTTTTGTGATCTATGATATCTTATTAGTAGGTATAGATTTTAGGTAAGAGGTTGATAGTTGTTTCGCATTGACTTTAGTGGCAATACCTACGTAGATAAAAAAACGAAGTGCTGAAGAGATTTTTGTTTGGAAACCATCTACGATTAGGTTAAGTAAGTGATGTATTAATAAAGCTCTTCCCGGATTCCACCTATTTTAAGCGCAGCATGGCACACCGTGTGGATTTAGTCGGTTCAGTTGAGACACACCGTTCCACCTGGTTCTACCAAAAACCCCAGTGGAATGACGGCCTGAGGGGGTTTCTACACGAAAAAAGGTACGTCTGACAGAAAACTAATGAAACAAAAAAGTTTTATTATCGGTACGTAGTGTTTCTTGCGCTCATTCGAATCTACTGTTTCATCTTTGATACTATCAACCACTTCATGACATTCAAAAATACTTTTATAATTCTCATTAATTTAATATAATAATAAAAAAATCTAGAACCTGCATTTCATTCATTCCTCAACGTTGCATATGGAGTCATCGTAATTAGGAGCACACACACACACAGTTCCAATTGTATAATCTCTCAGAAGACCGTCTAAAATAAAAAAAAGGGTTTGTTTACAGTAGTACTGTTATTTTGCTGTTGTCTGACGTAATCGTCAGCACGCGACATACACAAAAAAAAAATGGTTTACTGCAATATACGACATACTTATAAAGCGAACTGGTTTGTTGTTGTTGCTTGGTATCTCCGCATAACTATAACACGAACATACAACGTTAAACGTTTTTCTTGTTCCCAACGTTGGTTTGAAGATTTCCTAAATAAAATTTCAAAGCAAAAGGGAGTTTTTTTCTTTGTTATGTTATCATAGTCAAGTTGTAGGTGTTTTAAACTATAAAGAATTAAAAAAAGCATATAACTGACTTCAATTTTGCACACCATTCATATATCTTCTTTTCTGTAAATATTGTAATAGTGTATTTTGCATCCCTTAACCTTCCACTTAAAAAAAAAAACAAAAAAAAACGAAAAGCTACCAACCACCTTCAAATATACCCTAAGGGCGAATATATCGCATGACATGCAATAAACCACTCTGATATCAGTATATCAGTTAAAAGTAACGCACCTCAATAGTAAGTAGTCCTACAGATTGACTAAATACATTTTGGGCATAAAAATAATTGCATTATTAATCATTTCGCTGAAAAAAACATTAATAAAAAGAAAGAAACTGTAAAATATTCTTTAATCAGGATACCGTTAAACTAATACATAATATACAAATATCTTTATATGAAAAGTTTGTGATCATATTTAGTATCATATAGGAATGAACTTAAAATATTGTGATAACATTAGTAGTTTGTACCTAGATGTATGAACATGTAACTAAATCAATATCAACTATAGAAACCACTCAAATTAAGCTATGATACCTAGAATTTTAATATAATTCAAGTAACAGTAAGAATGTTGAACACAAATATGTGTGTTGCCATATAGCGCCTTTTTGCTACATATACCTAGATTTCTATTGTGGTAACTTTTTTTTGCTATATAGCGAATATCTGCAATTTTATAAAATAAATAAATAGTTGCAAAGACAGTTACAAATCTTCATAAACTTTTTAACATGTTTATAAATATCACACCGTTCATAAGTGTTACCGTTCGTAAGTTAGGTGACTTAATGTTGTTAATAAGTATATTATAAGTCACTTATTTTAATGAAGTTTAAGAGTCAAAATGCGCTGGTGATTTTTTATCGGCCGACAGTTTAAGCGGGCAGCTTTGCCAAAACGCTCAAATTATCTACAATCTACAATATAATACTGTTATATGTATATATAATATTTATTTCTAACAATATTATTAAATATAGAATTTATTAATGATTAAACATGTGCATATAAATGGAATGGAACGACTTTAAATCCGATGAAACTGTCGCCGATTAAATATGACCAGTCCTTGGTAGGTCCAAAAGTTTTGAATCAATTCAGGTAAATAATCCCATTTGGCAAATGACTTTATGTTTTATATACTAACTGTTAACTTAAATTTAAGCGTTATACATAATATAATTTTTAAATTATAAAAAATAATATAAATAAAATTATTTACCTCCATAATGTGATATCATAATTAAGACTACATATTTTTTATTATAATTTACATACACAACAGAATGCGTTTGAAGATGTGTACATTGACAAGGTACTTTCCCTTTTTCTTTACCGAAAGTCTCGATTGTACTGCATCGAATGGATTCATGTATAAAAGTCACAAAAGTTTAAAAAAAAACAAAAGAGAATAAATGTCAAGATCAAAGAATTAGATTTACTTACTTTAGATAATAGATTGCTAGTATCTAAAGTATTAGATAGAATTCGTTGTGGACGATGCATGCTCCGATTCCAAGTCTGTTAGTCTGGTGTCCCACAAGGCTGTGTGCCATCACCCACGCCGTTGCTTCTGCATATCAATGATATGCTGCAGATTAGCTGCAGCTATTGGTATGCGGACGATAGCACGAGTGATGCCCTTTATACCGGCCTAGCTAACATTTCTCGGGTAAACGTCATCGAGAGCCGATCCATCAAGAGAAGGCCAGTTTCGAGGTCATTTCGAGGGTAAGGCCAAATTAGCCTCGAAGAAACTT
This sequence comes from Tyria jacobaeae, assembly GCA_947561695.1. NCBI lineage: Eukaryota > Metazoa > Arthropoda > Insecta > Lepidoptera > Erebidae > Tyria > Tyria jacobaeae. The sequence continues at coordinate 18,628,221 of OX387211.1, read as the reverse complement.
TATGTGCTAAACAGATCGAGACAGTATTTAACTCCAGCCCACCGCCTGCATCTTTATAAGGCGCAGGCTCGGTTGCACATGGAATACTGTTCTCATCTCTATGCAGGTTCACCCCAGTACCAGCTTCTCCCTCTTGACCGCATTCAATGGAGAGCGACTCGCATCACCGATTGCCAAGATATTTCTAATCAGCTTGGCGTTGCGCAGATATGTACCTTTCTTCTGCATTCTCTATCGGTTGTATCATGGGAAGCGTTCAAAGGAATTGTTCGGACTTATACCGGTTGTACGGCTGTACGTGCGTAGTAGTCACTTACCATCAGGTGACCCGTCTGTCCGTTTGACACCTATCCCATAAAAAAATGCAAACTTGAATTTGTAGTAATTTTAACATTATAGAATAAATTACAACGCAATTAAAGAACATAATGAATAGCTTCATTATTTCTAATTCATTTACATACAATTTTACTAAAACTTTATTTCTCACAATTACCTACCCACAAATCCAAATCCACCAACTCCTTGTAATTAAAAAATTAGAAAATAACATGTTCTCATAATTAATTACCATTTACCGTAAATATTTTATAGTTGGCAACATTAAGTTAAAAGGTACGTCAGTACGTATATTGACTAATTTAATGACACTTTGTCGTCTTTTGTCTCTGGCAGATAGTACATCGAGTCTATGAAATACTTCGTGATGTCAGAGACTAAACTCCTGTCGGAAATCTCTTGAGCGACGCCATATATTGCCATCTGTAACGAATGATTCACAATTTAATATTGTTGGGGGTATCAAGTATTTAAATGTACTGTAAGTACATTTAATGATGTTATTATGAAAAACAAATAGTTTATTGCCGAAATAAAATAAAACAATGTTTGTTTTACTGTGGCCCACACGGGGCAAGTCAATAATGTGTGTGAGTGAATTAGTTTTTTTATGAATTTTGAAGGCTGAAATTAACAAAATCATGTGGATGTTACACATACACACCTAACATACTTATACAAAGTATACTGGCTGAGTAGCCAATGTTGCCAAAGCTTGTCCATAGGGATGTTCAAATCAAACACAAAAATAAAATATATACCTAAATAAATAATCCTTTTTTGTAATCAGAATAAAAAATATTTTGTTTGTAAACAGCCGGACAAAAGTAATGATTCTATTAGCAATGCAGGGAACCGAGAATAATGTATGATTCATGCAGGTCTTATATACTTGGTTCACAACATACATATACATTTGTGTACGTATGTTGTGTACTTCTGCTTATACTCACGTGTTTGTAAACTATACTTCTGGATTACATCGCTTTTACCGATCAATTTTATCGAAAAATGTATATATTTCTAAATACATACATATTATAGATAAATTACACCCAGACACAGAACAAATGATCGTGCTCATCACACAAATATTCGTCCTGGGTGGGTCACCATACTACATTGACTAGATATGCAATGAGGATGGTGACCACCACTCTTCTCCATTTATTGCTTACCATCAGGCAAAGTGGAGTCATTAGGTAGGCTTATAAAAAAAAAAACGAACCGACAAGTATAACATAATGGTCCAGTGATATAGAATAAGATAATATACTGTTTACCTTTCCTTGCACGGGTGTGGCATTGTCTTTAAGACAAGTAGCCGCGGCGTCTCTAACATCTGTCACGAACCTCTCTGCCAACCCCGATGCGGTGTGAGCGTGAGTCACGCATATGTGAATACTGGAAAGAGGAAAGGTTTAGCCTACTGCACACCTTATTACATTATTATACATATATATGTAACAATACTAGCTTTTATTTTGTATATAATATAAGGTATCCATGTCTTTTTTGTGACCCCGGCAATGTGTATGCAAAGTTCCATGACGGTCGATTCAGTAGTTAACGGCGGACGTCGGACTTGCGATAAAGTGCAGCGGGTTCGAACCCCACCCAGTGCCACACCGTCATACACCCATCCCTAACAAGCTTAGCTGCGGAGGTTAACAAGAATACTAATAATGTGTGACCCACGTTACTACGAGTAGTACGCTTCAAAAAATAAGAATTAAATTTTAAACCGTTATTGTTTATGACATGGTATAAAATATATTTAAAAATTAACATTCGGGATATCCGAATGGTAATTTATTTAGAAATAAACTCAAAGCATTATTAATTCAGAAGTGTTTTTAATTTTAAGGATAAAAATAATTGGTGAATGATTAAATTTAGAATTTATTGCAATAATTTCGTATATCGATAATAATATTTTGACATGTAATAATTAACAAAATTTGACATGTATGTGTTCTTGTTATTGTATTAATAAATAATTAATATCGACATTTAGGTATCCTTGTTTTTGGTAAAGTGCAATCACAATAGTAATATTATGTTAATGGTGTACCTAATGTTATATTTTGATAGAAATGTATTTTTGTTTATGAAATATATTAAGTAGCGTAAGTGCTATTCCATTAAACATTCTACATACATATGAGCAAGATTTCATTTAGATACGTACAGCAGTTCTGGTTTAATTTTATGGAAACATCAGTTCAAACTCGCATAGATTGGTTAAATTATTAGGATAGCTCCGGTAAGGTGATGACCCGAAGGAGTTTCCACACGAAAAAAAAAGGATGATATAAAAAGCTTTTTGTTTGACACCGTTTCTTTAAAGTGCTGTAAGTATTAGCCTGATTTGAAATGTTGGTTTTGAATAGAGTATTTATTATTTTTAATTATTATTATTTAACGCCGGCCATTTAAGAAAAGACTACACACTTAATATAAAATTTACATTTAAATTTTAAGAAGTGTTAACAATATTTAACAAAAAAAATACAATTTTATATTTTTTTGAGTTAATTTAATTATGATCTGCTATTAGGCCGCCTTAATACGAATTTAGAATTATAAATACTTCTTTTATACCATATATCAAAGTAGTATTAAGTTAAAAATTACCCAGATGGAAACTGCAAAGCGTTCAAAGCCCATCCTTTCTTGTGTAGCAGGTCGGCCATCTTAAATATGTCAAAGACGTTAGATCCCCAAGCTACCACTGACGTCGCTGGCTTGCCGAATACAAACAATCCCTCTATCTTGCGAATTCTGAAATAATATGTATCATAGACAAATGAAATTTATATAGAATACACTATATTTTTCTAAAGCAACAAATTTTACTTTTCGATCTTTTGCAAATAGGTTTCGTAACCAGTTATGAAACAAGATTTAATCTTATTTATGTAGTACGAGGGTTCGACTGCCAGGCACCAGCCAGTTCGAGTTATAGGTATGCGTCCCTGACTTGCTGAGCTGTTGCTTGTACTCCCCAATCCATCTGTTTAAGCAATATCCATTTCATTCCCTTTTTATCCTCCCTTTCCTGTCAATATACCCTTATTTTTCCTATCTAATTCTCAAAAGTGTCCAGATAACGGCAATAGGCCTGCTCTCTGTTGTTGGGACTAACTAAATTATAATCGCCAAAATGTGGGCATTCATTTCGCTTCTGCTAACCCATTCGAGGACACAGGAGTGAGTGTATGTATGTATGTATGTATGTATGTATGTACATATGTATGTATGTATGTATGTATGTATGTATGTACATATATATGTATGTATGTATGTATGTATGTATGTATTTTATCTTATTTCTTAATAATTGGTTGCGACCGAACTTTTATATTTTAATTCTTGGCTGGCAATTGAACCAGAAGCGTGAGAAGGAAAATTAAATATTTCTTGTTCCATCAATCAGTTACTTGCTCAGACAAGTAACTTTATTAAATATGTAAATATATATACATATATATATAAAACCTGACAGCATTATAAACTTCCACTTTTTTTGCTGAACTTATCTCGAAATCTTATACCCTGTCTCAGTCACACTATTGACATCTCTCATCATCATCATGCCGCGGTATCCACGAAGCCGCATTTTTTTTTTTAAATAATAATACGAAATAACGACAGTCATTTAGTATCCAAAGTAAACAATTACACTATGAAATGGTATACTCACTGTTCCTCAATATATCTGGCTGTTCTGATGATCTGTCCGGTCATGTCGACGTAGCGAGCCCTGCCCACGAACATCATGGTCGCCCAACACGCCGCTATCAGACCTCCCGCACGACTACCTACATACGACACATCTTTACTTCTTATTTCTAAATATAAATAAAACTCTCTCGTTTGGAGCTGAACCCTCATAGGTGATTCGATAATCGATAATACACCAAAATTTAGTGAACGTGAGGTGTCCCTTATATTCATATAAGACACCTCACGTTTGAGAGAGACGAAGCATATAATGTAAAGAAAATTAGAAAGGGATAGATACGTTTTAGTCATTACTTATTAATATGGATGTTGCTTAGTTTTTTAGGGTTCCGCACGTAAAGTACCGTGTCCGACTGTCCGTCTGTCACCAGGCTGTATCTTATGAATCGTGATAGTTAAACAGTTTAAATTTTCACAGACTATGTATGTATGTTGCCGCTATAACAACTAATACTAAAAAACAGAATATAATAAATATTGAAGAGGGCTCCCATACAAAAAACATGATTTAGAAGTGAAAACTTCTTTTAGCGCAGTACGCATAGTTTTAGATGAGATAAAATCTATGGACTCGCGACACCGTTACGAGACGCATATGTCCAATCAACGCAATATTAGCACAGCGAGATATAAAAGTACAATTGATGCGGTATTCACGAGATATTTAAATAACTTCGAATCAAAACTGTTTATTTCCTATTTTAGTTACCATGAATCTATAGTTTCTATTTTACAGTGTAATAATTTTAATGATAATGATGATACAAGAGTTGTCGAAATCGTTAACGATGGTTCATAAAAGAATATTAAATGTACGAGTATTTTAAAGTTTCTACTAAATTAATAAAATACAATTTATAAATAAAATGCAATTCATTAGGCAATAACCCAGTGACCCTAGTACCCATCTAAACAATGTCTAACGCGCCAAAATAAGTTTTCACTTCTGTCAGTATTCCCGGAGTGCTTTTTTTTTTCTCGTTTTTATAGATAATCGTATGGCGAACCTTTAGTGGGCGACTCGCACTTGGCCGGAATTTCTTTTTATTTATTTTTTCTGATTATTTTTTCTATTTATTAGGGTGTAAATGACTAGGGGTAAGTGGTACAGACGACACCTATGTAATATACAGCGTGTTACACAAAAGTGCAGTAGTCAGAGTACGCCACATCTTCTGTAACACCTGTATACTCCGATACGTAAGTATATTCATACCGTTGACGGTTGGTGATCCATAAACGCCGCCGGGCCATTCTGTAGTAACAGTGTATTGATGATGTCTGTACTCAGGCTTTCTGTACAGCACTACTGAAGTGCCTTTCGGAGCAAACCCGTACTGAAAAATAATTGATAAAGAAACAATTAAGACGATTTTTATTAGGATTTTTTTAGAGAACCACTTATTATACGACCTCAAAAAAGAGGGATGTTCTATGTTCCCATGTATATTTTTATGCGAGTATAATAAGCGATCTTGCAGCCATTTTTTTATTTACAGACGAACAGACGGATCAATAGGTGGTAAGTGACAACCGCCATGGACACTTGCAACTCGAGAGTCATAAGTGCGCTGCCCGCCTTTGATGAAGAGAAGGGATGACGGGATGCTAGGAGGGGAAAGAAGAGAGGGATATGAGGAGATGGGAAAAGGGAAGGGAAAGGGGAGAGAAAAAGGTGAGGTGGATTTGGGCCTCCGATAACCTCACTAATATCGGGTTAATGCAAAAAAAACGATTTTCTGTGAGGCTGTGCGATCCCCGCACAGGACAAAACTTTGTGTAATCTTCAAATTGTTGTTCTGAGTCTGGGTGTTCTTTGTGTCCGTTGCTTGAATGTTTGTAAAGTCCCCCGCGACACAGGAATTAATCTTAGTGCGGGAGTTGTCTTTTAAAAAAAAAAATTATATATTATGTATATTATAATATATATTATATTATAATATATATATATATACATATATGGATGGACACCACTACGGCAAGTTGTTTTTAAAATTGGCGCAACTAATCAAGATTCTAAAATGGTATAATACTCTAAAATAACTAGCCACAAAAAAAAAAATATGTCTACCATTTGTAAACAAGACCCAAATTTCTTAATTGTTCTTGTTCGTTTGTCGTTGTTTTTTGTGTAAAAACTGCGGGCAATTTGGTGTTTTTAAGAGTTGTGGTGAATAGTAGCACTATTTAGGTACAAGATAAAAAAATCTTAAGCATATTTGAGAAATTGTCATCGTGGTCATTCAAAATATCATGAAAGGTATAAATTTTCAAAGAAATTCAAAATTTTTCTTGTAACTAAAAAAAAACTAGTTATATTTTTTTTATTTTTTTTTCCTTATGTACTCATGAGCAGGTCTACCTTTAGGCGCCCGCTTATCGTTGAATTTTGGGACACCCTGTATATATATTTTTTTTTTTTTTTTTTTTATGCGATAGGGGGCAAACGAGCAGACGGGTCACCTGATGGTAAGTGACTACCGCCGCCCATGGACACCCGCAACTCAAGAGTCACAAGTGCGTTGCCGACCTTTTAGGTAGAGGTACGCTCTCTTCTTGAAGGTTTGAAGGTCGTATCGGTTCGGAAATACGGCAGGCGACAATTTGTTCCATAAGCTGGTTGTGCGAGGCAAAAAGCTTCTGGAGAAGCGCACAGTGGTGGAGTGCCAATCGTCCAGGTGATGGGGATGGATATTTTGTCGCGTATGACGATGGCGGAAACCAGCAGCCGGTATAAGTCCGAACAATTCCTCTGAACACTCCCCATGATACAAGCGATAGAGGATGCAGAGTGAAGCTACATCTCTACGCAACGCCAAGGTGTCAAGTCGATCAGAAATATCTTGGCAGTCGATGATGCGAGTCGCTCTCCGTTGAATGCGGTCAAGAGGCAGAAGTTGGTACTGGGGTGCACCTATATATATATATATAATAATCTTATAGTAGTTTTGAATGTAAGAGTAACCTAAACATCCATCTTTCGAAACATTCACATTTGGAACAGTGTTAAGATGTAACTCACCTTATGCGTATCAGCAGATATGCTGGCAACTCCTGGCAGTCGGAAGTCGAAGACGGGCACGTGATGTCCAGCGTCAGGCATGAAGACGGCCACAAAGCCGCCTAAACATGCGTCGACGTGTAAAGGCACGTCGTACTCCACGGCCACGTCTGACAGCGCTATTATATCGTCCATGGTACCGTACGGGTAGTTAGGGGCTGAGCCTACTATCTGTTGGTACAGCGGTTAAAAGCTTAGTATGATATTTTTCTAATTTAAAAGTATATTGTCCGGAGACAGAAGCATTATGTACATTTTCATTTAAAGATAAGTCCCGCAAGTCTCTCCGTATTATTCATTTGAAAGCACATAAACTCCCAGACTCGTCTGAGCAAGAAATAATAATCTCCAAGTCTGGGCTCTTTCACATTTTAAATAAAAACAAGACAATACATAGAAGTAAATTTAACTTAACCGTCTACCATCTTCTATAGACGACAAAACAAAAAAAACTGACAGTTTTTTTTACTTTCTCTCATTTTTTGCTACCGTTATCTTGAATTGTGTCAGTAAAATTTGTCAGTCAATCAGTCCCTATATCACTCAATCAATTAAGACAATTTAAATGAAATCTCCCATGTCGAAACCCATCAGGCCGTACGGGCTATTGACAGTGACAAAGAAACCACCCACATAACCACATATACACTCGAAAAACATAACCCTCTTTGTACCTTCCAGACGGACACTCCTATAACTTCTACAACTACAGCTACAGAAGAATACTTTCTTAAAAAAACATACCAAGCAAGTCCTCCTGCCAATTGCCTTCCTCACTTTATCCACATCAACAGTCATTGTATCAGGATTGACTGGTATATTTTTGACAGATAACCCCAGGTACTGAGCTGCTTTATCGAACGCCGAGTGTACCGTCGACGGTACGACTATCTGCGGATTGGAGATACCCTTGGAGTAGGCGAGGTCTCTGAAGGCTTTGCACGCCATGATTATTGATTCTGTGCCGCCTGTTGTTACCTGTAACGAATATTATATGTCAAATAATACCAGATTTATCTATTATTTGATTAATAAAATGTCTAACACGTTTAGTAAAAACTGTAGTATGTTTTAAAATTATTGAGCCCACAATGTTAAATGCGGATTTGCTCGATCGCGTTCGATATTGATGATGATATGCTCAAAGTGTCTCTAATAACAGTAGGTATGTGAATCTGCCGGTTTGCATGGTGGAGGTGGCCGTATGGAAGCTCCAGTTCAAAAGACTAACGATACGGACGTGACGCAAGGTCGGCGGTCGCTTAAGCAAAAATATACTTCTGATATAGTCAGTTTTAATATACTAGAGTGCGTAAATAACCATACAGCTTGGTTCAGTTTTAAAACATTGTCTTGACCTGACAATTAAAAAAAACATGGGCTGTCCTTGACGCACGGCCCTACGTAAAAGGCTCATTTATGGTGGAGGAACTCAATATTTATACTATTGAGTATTGTTACACGGATCGTGCAACACTTGCGCTAAGCCCAGTATCCCCTACTGGGGTCCCTACTGTTAGGTATATGTTGCAAGTTTATAATTAAGGGTTTTGATAAGTACACTGACCTTAAGAAGCTGAAAGTGATCAGTAAGAGAGAGCTGGAAGAGTATCATTATGATAACCGCAACAAGAAAATCAAATCACGCGCTAATCTTTGGCCATGATTGGCTTTTATTGCCTGCCATCACGATGAGACCCTTAGGAGAAGATAATAAGGATTCAAAAATATATCTTGACAACCTTTTTCATATGATTCTAAGAGTGTAATTGTGCTGTCATCTGTCTCCTTCGGCGCAATGAAGCCATGATGATAAATTAATTCTATTATTTGCCATTTTATCACGAACTTGTGAGATTGTCTTTTAAAAATCATTTTGCGGCTTTACATTAAATTCCTAACATGAAATGATTACGAGATAATTAAATACAAAATAGGTTTACAATTGTTTAAACCTTCGACATTTTAACGGCATTTGAATGTTACCGGGCTTAAAATTTACCGGGTTTTGAATTTTATCGAGGTGACAAATTTATAATTCCTAATACAAATTAACATAACACAGATAATTGTAAACCCTGATGGGATTGCTTGATAACAAGTTCAGACTAAAATGCGTTAGCGTTACGTACCAACAAATAAACGTGACATAGATAAAGTTACTCAAACGTGTTTTATCTAGATTAGTAAAGTGTATATTTACTTATACGTAGTATGATGATTTGTTTTGCATAACGAAGTAGAACGCGGCTTATTATATTTAAAATGCCGATCGATCATGTAGTACATACATACTGTGTGGGTCTCTGTGAAAAAACATAGGGCCACCCTTTATCTTCTAGTGGCTTTACGACATGCACGGGAAAGCGATTAAGCATGACTGTTATCTATCAGACAGTACCCAAATAAGGGCAATAGGCTTGCTCTATTACGTATGGGGCACTAAATTATGGTTGTTCGAGACGCCTCTGCCTGCCTCTTCGGTGATATATGTAGTATATACGTGACACATTGTATTAAACTGATACAAATAGTAACAGGAGTTATATCAAAAGGTTTTTAGTACAACTAAAGATATGACATGAAGATTAGTTTTTGATTTTTACAGAACTAGCAATATCATGTGTATGCTTATGGTATAGTTCATTACTTGGTTGTGATAATTTAATATAATTTTACAGTGTTAATCACTATTTTTTCTTTTCTTTTTCTTTTTACGCTTATAGTTATATGTACACCTGTCACGCGCTCTCTGTATCACTCAATGGATGACTGGTAGAAAATGTAGACGGCATTAAGCCCGCCTCATGCAATATAGCTGCAGCAAGTGTAAATAAATGAATAAATAAATATCAATAACTGGTTTTGATTCGCTTTTATTTGCTTCACTTGTATCTAATTAGCTATATAATCAAATTATGGAAGTCAATTATAACATACTTTAAATTGTCGTATCGAAATGGCAGTAACATAATTTGATATCTTTAATTAGCCGATGTGAAAATGGAGCCAGGAGGTGGATGACGGGAGTATCCAATGGCGCTCAGGACACGCCTCGATTTTGGGCTCATTTGTATCGGTTTGACGAGTCTAACAGATTGGACTTGGTAAAGATGTTCTGTTTTTTAAATGAGGATGTGGACAGTATAACTCTTCAATGTTACTAGTATAGCCCTTGATACAACCACAAATAATGTCGAGAAGTAGTTGCCTTCCGGCTTCCGTGTATTGACGTATCAGCCTCGCCAGCTCGAGAAGCAAGCTAACACGTGTGTTATTGTTAAGTTTATCAAAGTGAGCACGAAAAAAATGTCGCGGTGTCGACAAATTCTTATTAACTTGTTCTAGTTCAATATCATTTGATTCGTTTTAACAAGTCAAATGAACCATACGAGTCAAAGTATTCAAAGTAGTAAGTATTTCAAAGTATTATACGAGTCAGTATGACGGCTCGAGGATTAATTATTAAGAAATAAGATTATTTAAAGTTGGTTATGCGTTCTGAAATAGTCGTTCAGAATTTAGTGATATCAATATCGATTATAATTGGTAAATAAAATAAGAGCGGGTAAGAAGTGGCGCCAAACGCAGTAACGGTCATTCTTTTAACAACCAGCGAACAAGGTCGACGCGTGCTACCCTATTGGCTCTTAATCCAATGGTGTTTCGCTGTATCTGATTACGATATATGTAAAAGCTAGCTAAAATAAAATAAGATCCAATTCGGCATTGTGAATTGTTTTATTTTGGAGGTCTCGCTGCCATAACAGCTCCGGAAGCCCTTTTTGATGCTTCGACAAGTAATTAAAATAATTTCAAAACTATATGATATGTATAGAGCTACGAAATAGTTTTTGTCTAATAATATAAGTTGATGTAGAAGAGTGAGATGCGAAAATATGGTCACGTGAAGACACGAGCGTCTGACAACATCAGTAACTTGACACTACAGCTTTCCATTCCTGGTCGTAGACAACGAGAAGAACACAAAACCAGATAGAAAGGCGTAGTGTTAGAGAGAGTTGAGAAGTAAGGTGGAGAAAGCTGACCCCACCACCATGTGGGATAACTAGTTTAGAAGACAGACAGAATATATTTTAATTTTAATTAATTTCATTACATAATTTAAGTTAGGTACTCGTAAATTTTGTTATAAATATTATATATTACTGGCAAGAACCTCATTTACAGTTTTGACGTAAGAGTTCGCTCTGTTAGAACATTATCTTTGTAAGCACCGCAGATAGTAATTTTAATTTGTTTTCAAGGTGAACGAGCAATACCTACTCTTGAACATTTAGAAGTAACTAACATATAGTACACATACATTGTGTCTATATACTGAATGGCTTCGAAATACTTGAATTTTTCAAAGTTAGTGCCTTAGAATTACTGACCGATTATTTTCAGATAGATGTTAAATCTACAATTATTTTACAGAATAAGGGATCTACACTAAACTTCACTTTTTTGTACTGACTAATATTAAATACATACATACACAAACTAACGCCTGTATAATAATAAGGCGCAGCGCCATTGACACCTAGAGAGCACTGTATATCTGTACCTAGTCTTGTCATAAATATTACAACAAGGTTTTTTTTCTATTGCATAAAACATTTATTAGTGTAGTGTAGTGTAGTAAAATACATGAAGCACATCCAAATTATCTGTAGTGACTTTAGAAACATGCACTCTCTCCATGCGACTATTCTTTACTGCATATCTTATGGATTATTTTAGGGACTGCAAATTATCATGGCGTTTAAAGTATGCCATACTGCCATATACTGCCATGCCATAGATCATGTACGCTATACATGACCTCGACCATAAATCATAATCCAGTGGATTAAGATTTGGACTAGCCTTCAGCTCTGATGAAGTCAGAAACGTTCATCATTTAAATACCGATTGAGTCTTGCTGAAATGACTATTCTTGGTTATGGAACATAGTGTTGTTAAGAGGCTTAACCACCTTCCCAAGAATCATATCTTGATACATTTGTGCCGTTTTGACACACTTTTCACAGAAATTTGGCTCAGTCACTCCTTGATAGCTAGCACCCAAGAAAAGTATCACTGAAGTCAGATAATGCCCACGTTCTAATTTGCTCACTAAGTTTCTATAGAGCTTTAAGCATGAACTCGGTCACTATGCTTGATAAAATATTGCTCAATAGTAAAAATATTCTAGTCAATAAATAAAATAAAATTGTTTTGAATTTTACCACCCTATTAACTTATAAGTTTACAGTTAAATAATGACCAGTTCGTCTCTTATCGGCTGCAACTCCTAAATCATCTTTTAAACTACGCGACATGGTTCTAGGTGCTATATTCATTTCAGGTTTTTTTTCAGGATTTATTCGAATTCTTTCCTTCACTGCTTTGATCGCCGTTTCGTATGATTACTAAGTGGACGGCCAGATCTTTTCCAGGCACAGATTAGGTTACATTGTACATGTCAATAGCCGTGTACATATTCGACTAATGCCAAGCGTATGAAGTTTTAAAAATTGCATTCAGTCCATTACCTACTTTGAATTACCTACTTTTGAATACAATGTCTTATGAATACACACATATATTATATATTTATATATTATGTATTCATAAATACACATATTTGTAACAAGCTCCAAACGATACCGCGACCTAAATGCTGAATGTAATTAGCACAACGCTTAGGTACCTTCTTATTGATCTACTTATTTATCTACGACAACGATTAGTAATGACACAAGGTAAGTAATCATTTAATGTGATGTTTAAGTAGGTCTTTCAACTTGTGTATAATCTTCTCAACATATATAAACATCTCTTTATATGTATAAGCTAAGTATGCATATAAGTACTGTGCATGAACAAAAGTAATAACCCTACAACACATAGGAAGGATCCTCCGACCACGCGATGTGATCATGCCTGGCGGACCAAGGCCCCACGGTTCATGTTGGAAAGTTGTATAAATACTGGCGCAAGAACTTTTATATTGCGATACAGGAAACTACGTAGTTAGAGTAATTGCTAAGTAGTTTAGCTTGTCTTCACTAGGTGGTGTTGATGTATGTTTCTGCTCTATATGGAGATCATCACATCACTAACATTTTTTATACCTCTTTTAAAATTATGCGGGCCTATACCTATTTTCCTTAATCATAAATCGAGCCAAGGTTGCACGAAAACATACAAACTCAAACCCCGGAACCAACGAAGCAGTACCATGATATATCACATCTATAAAAAGTGTCAAGAGCTCAAACGACTCCATACAAAGTTTTAATTAATGAACAAAATTAAAATACCTCGGGAGTAGCATATTAAGTCGCGGACATAAACTCTACACAGGTTATATCTTACTTAACAATAGCTTTGACAGCGTAACTTATATAGATTGATTCGGTTCTAGTATCCCTCGAAAATCCATCTCTCCCTCTTTTCTTGATAGTGTACTCTATATACTTTTCTGTATCCCTAACAGCGTGCTTAAAAATGCTAATGGGAATCCAGTAACCAGCAACTAACAAAAAAAAAATTACGAATTACCTTGAGGTGCGATTACTTTCAATTAGCATAAATGTGAAATAAATGCACCGATCCGAGGCCACAATGAGAATGTAGTTAATTATAATAATACAGAGTACTGACGCAATTTCTATCCTAAGTACTTAAAAATTGAGGATTTTCCCCACTTAACTGTTCATTTTCAATATATTTGAGATAGAGAGATGAAATGAGTATGACAGAAATATGACGAAAGTAAAATAAATTCTGTTGAGATGAGACCATTGAAAAGGATGTTTAAAATAATAGAGGTTGTCGTATGAATTGAAAGAGACGAAAATTTAAAAGGGTATGCTGAGGTGATTTGGTCACGTGGCAAGAACGAGTGCAGAACGAATGATAAAACAAATATATAAAGCAAAGTTAATGGAAAGCCAGGGTCGACCCGAACAAATTCTGATCAAATCGGTGGTGTATGTGCAAGTGGCTGTTGTCTATGCCTAACCCTAACGGCGCGAGTGTACATATGTGACTATGTATTGAATAGATTTCATTCATTCTTACTTGAAATGGTTATACTGAAGCTTGGTGTGCCATTTAATTTTAAAGAAAATACTTATAAATATAACTTATTTGATAAATCCTAATTCTCTTAGTGGAGTTATCATATACTTCGTAGGTAGAAATGTATTATAGTTAAAGCAAAATCAGTTATTTTTGAAAACATCCCAAAACTTCAAAAAACACAGTATTTAGTAGCTATTATTAAAATATTTTTGCATTACCCTTTTTTTTTCGGACAGTCATCGCATCGGGGGCTTTCAATGGAACGGTGTGTCGGAATCGAATCGATTAAAACCACACGGTGTGCCATACTGCGCGGAGGAGTCCAGGAAAAGCCTTATTAAGACATCCAGTACAATACAGACATCCAATACGGTCATCTACTTCGATTACCTCTCAGAATAGGCAGCAACCTGGCACAAGCGTACATTGCCTCCTCGCGGCTGGCCACGATGGAGCGAAGCGAGCGAGGGGATGGAGCGAAAAACCAGTCCCGACTGGCGGCCACACCCAGGGCGACATGAGGCGCTAGAAAGCGCGCCTCCCTCGACCGGTACACCGGCGGCGAATTGGATTCGAGTGGAGGTCTTCCTCTCGGGCCCGCTCCACCGCCTTCTTCTGTGACATAAAATCCTCACAGAAGAATGCGATCGCGGTAAAACATCTGTCCCCGCCGACCATGGAGCGTATGCTGGTCGGTAGTGAGAGATCTTGTCCAATGACTGCAGTGAGACCCGTCGCCGAGTCACCCAAGATCTACCTACCACCAATCCCCTTAGTAGACTTCGTGTGTTTGTGGGACTAGTTTTATGATCGGCAGCAACCCATTCGAGAATACAAGCGTGTGTATGTATAGACTATACTATATATGCTGCCGATGAACTAGCGAAGAAGGGATCCACATCTCCGGTGGCAGGTCCTACTACACTGCTACCGTTACCCTTTAACCAATTCCACTACTGGGTTAGGCAACGGACTAGAGTAACACACAATAGTCGTTGGACCAATACTCCGGGCTGTAGGGAGTGCGAGGGAGTGGCTACACAACGGGCTAATATCCTCGCATTTGCGAGGACGCTCCTAGAAGCCTGCGAATGCCTAGGAGGCTTCTGAGCATGGCTCAGTTAGTTAGCCGGTCTGTACGCATAATGGACCAATTAGGAGTCTAAATGTCTATTTCATTCTGGTTGATGATATTCTTTGTTTTACAAGATCTCTCCATATTTGGAACTTGAACAACTTTACGTAGTCATCATCAAGGAGTTACGTAAACCTCTGTATACATAGATAATTGTATCATGTTCAATATACGTAAAGTAAGCATATAACTATAATAGTAGCAACAAATAACCTTCGCATTCTTTATTCAAACAATTATTATTTATACTACTACAGCAGACAAAGAGTCAGTGTGCACAATAAGAACAGTCACGCTCTGCTTTAAGAAGATAATCCACAACAAAATTAATGAAAGGAATGAACCAAAACATAACATCTAATTAGCCTACCAAGCATTCATTAATTACGTGAGCTGTGAAATAGGGGACAGGCGCCCTAAAAATCCTCTTTTTAACTGAGGGAAAACCACCTAAAACCTAACGTTAACTTGTAACACTATTATTTCATTTGGTTGTATTAGAGTTGAGCTTAATTAATTTAAATTTCAACCTCTAATAACTATAATGTCATCGAAAGGGACGAGGGATTTGACTCCATCTCAAGATGGTAATCATCATCTGCATTTCAGCCACATGACTAGCCATGGCTGAACACAAGCCAACCCCTATAACATCTAAAAAGACCAGTTTTAAATGGCCTACATCCACGCTCGACCTGCGACCTTTACGAGGTCATATGACCACCTTGTTGATGGACGTGCTACGATATTAAACAGCTCACGTAATTAATGACTGCTCTCTAAGGCAAACTTACCGTTCCACAGCATTCTTCGTCACCATGAAACAGGTTAATCGCCATCCGAACAACTTCAGCTTCCATTTTGTTAATACCAGGAAAAACGTCAGCATGCAGCGGATTGGTATACGCTGTCATTGCATATGCGTCACACGCCACTTTGCTGATCTCCTGACTCACGTGATAAACTGCTCCAGAGACGTTACCATTTTTCCAGTCATATGCACCTATAAGGAAATTAAATGTACACACACTATTAGCTATATCCACAAAAGGGTTGGCAGAGGCTAATTCAACACATGATACGGCCAGATTGAGTTACAGTTATGTGATCCTGACCTACTCAAGGACTCTCAAAAATCATGTATATGCGCTTACTGTGACACTCCCCTATCTATAACACGTACATACATGCGCTCACGCCTGTATCCCCTAAGGGGAAGGCAGAGGTGTATAAAACACCCACACTGCCGATTAGAATTTAGACTAAGTAACATGATAGGTGGCAGGCCTATTGCTATCAATCGGGCATTTTATGACTATATTCATACTGTCTGATAGGTAACAGACCGATCCCTTAGTCGCTTGTTACGACACCCACAGGGGGAGATGGGATGGCTCTATTCTACTCCCACCGAGAACCACAAGGGAACTACACAGTACCGCATCTATCAGTATAAGCAATAATTGTGTTTTATTTTTATTTATTTCTTTTAAGTTAGCCAACAATTGTCTACACAAAAATATGGCTCAGTCACTCCTTGATAGACCTTGACTCTCCACCAAACCATCACTGAAGTCGATTTGAGAAGGTTCTATAGAGCTTCGAGCATAAGCTCGGTGATTCTGCTGCTTAAAATATTGCTCAATAGTAAACATTTTCTCGTCCGTGAATAAAAAAAATCTGTCATCTTCTCGTGTCTGGTACCGCTTAATAAGTTATTTTTACCACCCTATTACCATTTTTAAATTGTGGGTCTCTTATAGGCTGTAAGTCCTACGTCATCTTTTAAAATAATCTTTCAAAATCTTTTGATTTCGGATAGGATTTCTTAGAATTATTTACTTCACTGCTTTGGTAGCCTTTTTCACAAACACTACCTGGACGGCTAGATCTTTTTCTGTCACAAACAGAGAAGGTTTAATTGCGGTACATTTGACTAATACACGAGTTGGAGTTTCAGTTTACTATAACAGGAATTCGGTTTTCTCTATCATGGTGTTTTCTCATTTTCGCGCCAATCGGTGTTATATATTTTTGTGAATATTCGTTAATATTCATATAAAAATGTCGGATTTTAAATTCAAATGTAATATTATGTTTTTTTTTTTATTGTTACAGTATTTATGGCCAGACTAAGTATAATTTTCCGTTCTAGCGTGATTGAGTAACAAACATTTATGCAACGTTCGCATTTATAGTAGTACCTACTTAGTAAGATAAGTAAGTGAGATAGGTTTAGTTTTTTTATGCAAGTGACTGTAATAAAATTGCATAGTGCAATTAATTAATAAAGATATTTTATCTGTGCAATGCAAGTGATGCATGGATGTAAACTAGGTAGAAGTCGGTTAACGTGTCACTGACTCTTGTGCCAGGCAATGAAATTGATCATTATCCGATGTCTAGACAAAACACAAACATTACATAGGTTCATATGACAATGTAATAACTCCACGGTGTAGTATGCAGTTAGTAGCATCGGCAAGAACTCTTACTATAGCAAAATTACACAATGAAGCACATTTTAACTTAGAACATATTAAATGATTCATACATACATACATACGCTCATGGTTGTATCCCTAAAATCGTAATCGGAGGTGTACTAAACAACTACATTTTGAAAATCAAAATTGGGTCCGTAAAATAGTTAGCAACACTGTCACCGTCAACCAGACTTTTTATTAAAGATAGGAAAATTGGGGCATTAATTAAATAATGAAAGGGAAATATGAGAATAATAAGATAGGAAAAGAGAACAATTCATATATGCTCGAGGACGTTGGGATTCGGATATCATTAACTCGAGCAGACTGTAGCCCCAAGCCCTGTTCCCATTTTAATACATGGCAATCAAATACACTTTTAAATGTATACAGCGCAACAAGACAGCGCAAATGTTCTATATTATAACTATGTTCGACACGTACACTCTATGTTCCTGTTTATAAATAATTAAGGCAACAACGTCATTTAGCGAACTCGCTCTCAATCAAAACAATGTGGATTTGTAAATAGAACTGCATCTTACCTAAACTGACATGATCTTTAATTTCTTCCATGATCTGCTCGGAGGTGAGACCGGAATCGGGCAGTTGCCGCCTGACCGTCACACCTGCCAGTCGTTTCTCGACATCCTTCTTAAAATCACTGTTGATTTGTGCCATCTTCTCCTCGATCTTTCGTCTCACGATTGGCACTTGACGTAGCCACCTGAAGAACTCTTTGCGTAACCTTGTTGTGACACCTTTGAGAATAGAGTCAAGAGATTTATGTTTCATATAACATTTTGTCTCTAGTTGAATACAACTTAAACAACATTTTCTATTACAATTATGATAGTAGATGTAGTGCAGTGTGAAGAGGATGGGCAGGTGAAAAATTAGTATATTAGAAAGAGTCTGAAAGTAGCGTAGTGGATGAAAAGTTGAGGAGCTTTAGACTATCGTGGTATAGCCATGTGATGTGAAGGGATGAACAAAATGTCGTGAGAGAAAAGAAAGTTTTATGTATGGAAGTTGACGAATACAGGAGTAGGGGACAATCAAAGAAAAGATGGATGGACTGCGTGAAAGACGTTATAGCTAGAAAGAGAATAAGCAATGAAATTACGAATGATAGGGTGGAATGGAAGAAGAGAAAACATTGCACCGACCCGTAAAAAAAAGATGATAGTAGATTTCCTACGACATTACGGGCAGTTCTATTTCGAAAACTGAAACCATTTAGAGGTTCATTCTATAGAGCAAACAACTCCAATACACCTTTGTATATTAGTTTCGTCACCCTAAAAGATTCTAGAAGGATCGATTTCGATAAGCAGTAGATCCTAGTACAAAAGTTACTTCTCTTCACATTCAAGTGTATAGTTCGGAATGAAATACTACTTACTATATAACTAAAATCGCAAACAGTACCATGCAGTTTTACCACTCCTCTTTTTATGCTCAACTCCGCTCTTAATGCTTACCACTCAGCAATACCTACAAACTTTATGCAATACAAAAGAAACATTCAAATTGAACTGAAAGCTCCATAGATCAGTCCTTTTAATGAAACAAAAAATATGACTAAAAAAAACTATGAAAAATAAAGTATTGTTTTTAATCCTTCATAACAACACAAGGCGGGCACAACAACCCAGTCAAGTGACAAATTAGATGTGTTTTTAAAATGGCTATCAACAAGTCCAACAATGACATACTATGGAAGTGGTATTTAAACATACAGTTAACTTAGAATAGTGAACTATACCAATGTAACAAATTATTGTAAGAAAATAAAAAGTTAATTGAACTGTAGCTAATGTCCACCATCTAAATGATTACAATGCAAATCAACCTGCAGTAAGAAAATAGTTTTAAATGTGTACTAGAATTTAAACAAATTTCTATAAAAGATGATCTTCCAAATTTTGATGTGTATGACAGTCATTCAGGCTCAGACTAGGCCAGACAGACTTTATTTACTGCTTCTTTGACTAACAAAAACTATGTCTAAAATTTCCTTCAACTATACCACAACTGTATCACAGTCCACTGCTGGACAGGGCTCTCCTAACATGTGCCATAGTATTCGGTCCAGCACCTACTGGATTTTTTGTCAATGTACACTAAACGGTATTTTTGTTCAGCAAAATATTAAAGTATTTTATTAAAACAATTACTTACCTTCTTTAGCATTATATAAGCTATGTGCCCATACTATAGCGAGAACAGAAGATGCAGTCATAGTGGCTATCTGCCATGGCTCTCTGCCCTCAAAGAGCCTATTTATAGCCTTTAAAGGCTGTGGTCTCTCACTCATATTTGAAAATTAAAGGGAAATTGAGACTATAAACTTTAATATTTAAGCAACTTTGAGGAGGGAGACATCAAATATCTGCAACAATATCTGAAAATAATTTTAAATAAATTATTTTCTGTATGTAGTCATTCTTGTTTTGAATAGGCTTATTAGAAATGTTACTGAATATGGTAAAACTTAATGTTTGTAGAGTCATTTATTACATTTAATTAGATGGCTCGGGCTTCTTATACTCCCAATAAGCAATATACTATTCCTTCTCTTTCTATCCTTTCTTTACTGTATATACTCAAAATTTTAGCATCTAATTCTGAAAAGTGCCAGATGACGGCAGCCTTGCTATTACGTAAATGGGACTAAATTATAATTGGCAATAGGTGAGCGTAAATTACGCCTCAACCTACTCCTTCGGGGATACAGCAGTGAATATGAATGTTATTAAAAAAATCTCTTTTTTTTCATATACTGGCAGAAATAAGAACAAAGGATGTATTTTATATAAGGATATTGCAAGGCCGATTCTTGTTTTCTACTTGTATCATTGCAAAGTATAAGATAGTAAAGTTAAAAAAATGTTTGATTATAAAATTATGTAAATTAATTTAATTTGCAATCTTTTAACACAATAGGTACTGATTACAGAAACAAGGAATCTTTTTATTCGTAATAAGACAAATAAGTAAACTCATCACTCACCGGTCAACTCAAATGTATTTTATTATTAATTAAATCTATATTCCGTGTCAACAACTGCTGCTTAATCGATTCTTTTGACAAATAATATCATTATCACGATTACACTGATAACGATTATTCAAATACGGATTATGTTCATTAACAAAATACCTAAATGTACCGCATCAATGGTACAACTACAATACAATATTGTGAGTATAATAAATGTGATGAACTTGTAAAGGCCAAAGTCAAAGTTATCACAAAACGAACAAAAGACGAAGTGCGCCCGTACTCACACCTTTTGCAGTTATGTTAAGCACTTCAGCTGTTAACACAGAGTACACAGTATATTTTCTTATAATCATTAAAATACGCTCGACAGGCTCGAGCTGACTCTGACATAACTGTCAAAATCATATTTGTATAGATATCGATAAGTTTTTCATATATAACATTTATGGATTGTTTCTTATATTTTTTTATATTACAGGGGGACAGAAGAACAGAACGCCTATGAGGGTGATGATGAGGTATGAGGGGATGCGGGGAGAGGAAAGAAGAGAGGGTGATGTGAAAAGGAGAGGAAAAAAAAGAGGGGGAATTAGGCCTTCAGAAACCTCACAAATTTCCCGGAAATGCAAAGCAAGTGTTGCTTTACAACCGGTTTTCTGAGAGGCCGTGGTATCGCAAAGGTCTAGCCGAGCTCAATCATGCCTAATCATGCCTCTACCACTAACAAAAGTGTTGACTAACATGGCGATTATATTTTAATAGACTGTCTTTTTCTCTTGGAATACTTGACATTGGTGGAATGGGGGTGGAATTGAGGTATTTTAAACAGCACCATGTTTTTTAATGCCATTATAAGTTTGTAAAAAACAGACCAGGACCTCCCGTCTGACAGACTAACCAGCTGTGAAAGGTACCCAAGATATAAAGTTTTAGATAGACCAATGGACTTCGATAGTTTGAATTATGATAATGATCAAACTAACATCAAAAAACACCGATACATGACGCGTCACTTTTACGTTGTCAACGTAACCTACTTATAAACAAAAGTAGTTGGAGAAAAAAAGGAGTTGAACCTGCAATGTTACAGGATTCAGAGGACTCGTTAACAGAGATTGAAAATGAAAACCACCCCCAGCCAGGCTAAGTTTTTTTCTTTTTATTCTATAAGGGGACAGATGAACAGACGGGTTACCTGATGGTAAGTGATAACCCCCGTCCATGGACACCTTCAACTCAAGAGTCGTTAGTGCGCTGCCCGCCTTTGAGGGTGATGAGGGGAAGGGAAATAGGAGAGGGGGATGAGGGCAGAGGAAAGAGAAGAGGGGAATTAGGCCTCCTGAAACCTAACTCATTTCGGGGAAATGCAACGCAAGCGTTGCTTCACAACCGGTTTTCTGTGTGTGTGTTTGTTTTTACCGATCTGATGAGTTGATGTCATTGATTACCATCAGAAATTTATGCCGTATATTTTTTACAGTTTTGTGTACAGCAGGAGATAAACATATGTAATGCTGGATTATTTTGTATTATTATAAACCCTTTGACTGTATGTATATAAATGTAGGTTGATATTTTTTCTATCCGTCCATACTATAGAGACGCCAAGCACAACATCTGTCTATTACTGTCATGTAACTTTAACATGTCCAGTTTATATAAAAACTATTTCAAAGCATCAGTTTTCTTTTATACGCTTAAAGATATTTTTCATATATAGGTAAAATATATTAAAATCACTTCAAAATATCATAATTTGAAATAGTTATTGATGTTCTTGCGTTTGAAAAGTTACAGCTCTCTTTAGTTAGTCTATGAGGAGTATAAAATTGAGTAAATGCTTATAATGCTGTAGTTTAAAACTGGAACGCAAACCATTTGGCTAGGAGAAACAGCTGTTGTGATTATGAGTCATCAACCTCCAGTTTCCTGTATTCCAAACACAGCCAAAATGTCGAGAGCTAAAAAAGTTATCGAAGAAGCAAAAGAAATCAACAATCCTGAAATAGATTTAGTTGATAAAGGACTATCCAGCCTAGATGAAATACCAGGATTGTGTAAGTTTATCTATAAACCTGTTTATCCTTTAAAGGGCGTAGGGTAACCTGTTCTTGAAACCTGTTTCGCTGTACCTTGCCTACTTTCAGATAGTACCAAAGTATATAAGCCAATTAAGTCTATTATTGAGTATTTAAATAATTAGTCAACTTTTGCATGAAGCCAAAAAGAACTTAAATTCATGATTGTTTATGAACTGACCACAAAAATTAACCTGTCTCATTTTTGATAAAAGAAGTTGTACATGCCCACCACACATTTGCTGTATATATTATAATTCAAATTATTGTTTGTTGTTTAGTTATTTATAAGGTTTATGTGTATTTGAACCTTTTTCAATGACAGTATTATTTTTACTAGTGACATCATTTAGTTTATCATCAACAGTGTTTGGTATGGTTAAGGAAACAAGATAGAAATACCTCTTTCAATAATAAATAAACTCAATATCTGCACTATAAATGATTCATTATTATGTATTTTTCAATTAAAATTCTGTAAAAGGTCCTGTTTTTGAAAAAAATATTAAGAATTATAGATTAACACATATACTGCAACAATTTTGTTTTTGTCAAAAAAGTCAGTAACTGAACTAACTGTGACTGTACAACTAATATGGTGTTAATTTTCATTAAATACTAACTACACTACCAAACAACCAAACAGTGAGATGGTATGTCAGACTTAAACCAAGTAAAACCATACAGTCTTCTCTCTTATGACTGGGGCCTCAGGTGTGCACTCATGAAAGGAAATTCCTGTGAACCCTGGCAGACTGTTGAGCAAAAGATGGTGTGCACAGGGTCCTACCTAAAATGATTTAAAGAGGCACACTCGGAATACGTCACCTTGTCTTCTGGGGAATGCTTCTGCTAAAATCACAGATAGCCCTGTCCATCTGCATGCTCATAGAACATCCAACAATGTAGCAGCCGGAGTGATGACCCTAGCAAATACTAATGAAATAAATTTAGTACTAATTACACATTATTTTTTTTTGATTTACAGATAACCTTTTAAACATTACTCGTCTGTCACTGAGTCACAACAAAATACAAGTGGTGCCAGCAGTTCTTGCTAATCTCATAAACCTGGAGATCCTTAATTTTGCAAACAACCACATTCAGGAGTTGCCTGTTAGCCTGTCCTCACTGCCAAAGCTTCGAATTCTCAATGTCTCACTCAACAGACTCAATTCGCTACCGAGAGGGTTTGGTTCTTTCCCGGTATTGGAAATTTTGGATTTGACATACAATAATTTGAGTGAGAAGAACTTGCCAGGAAATTTCTTCACTATGGGTATGTATTAAAACAAACATTTCAGTTGTCTATGTTCAATAGTAACCATAATACCTTCTTTAAATTATATGTAAAAAGATGGATCATGGCTCTCTATGAATAAGTTTTGAAAGTACTTGAGCCTTTGCCTAAGCAGCCAAGAAGCAGTTTAGAGGAATCTCTTTTGTTTTAACTTAACATAGTCTTAAACATACATGCATACAAGGGAGTCAAGGAATATGAGTTGAGGAAGTATTCTGTACTGCAACATCTTCATAGTCATCTTTTGAGAAGGTTTTAAGGGTTAAAAGTTTTAGTGTAAAATATTTTCAAGTAAATAGTGTTTAATAGGTTTTGTTTTTGATTTCAGATAGCTTACGTGCTCTATACTTAGGGGACAATGATTTTGAATACTTGCCCCCTGAAATAGGCAACCTGAAAAATCTACAAATAGTAAGTGATATTACAAAAAGTTTTGTATTGTAAATGTGAACAAATTTATACATAAAGTTTATGAGGACAATTGTGTTCTTAACATAACACAATTTGTTTCACACTTTAGACTTTAATAATTTTGTACTGTTTTGATTGCTGGCTATATTATCCTGTTAGTTTATTTTACAATTTATATGCCTATTTAAAAACAGGGAAACATTGTTAGATATTTAAAAAACATACATGTAGCCTCACATGTTACTTAAAACTGTTATGTTACATAGAGATGCTAGGTCACGAAAAATATAATTAATTATTCCAACAAGATAGCTGGCTACTTTATAGCCACTGTAGTGGAATAAAATAATAAAATCTTGAGATAAAGATAAGATCTTTCTCAGAAATATATGTATATAAGAAACAATTAGTGTTAGAACATCTGTAACATTTGGAATTTGGATTATTTATTATTTTAGTTCATTTAAGCCATTCAGAATAAATGTTATTACCTTGTTATACATATATATGTAGGTAAATATTTAAATAAAATATGATCCAAAGTAGTATAACATTTGGATAATGTTTAATGAAATATAAATTTAGAAGAATCTAATAAAAGATAAAATTTAAAATTTTATTTATTTTTTATTTTAGTATGGAAGGATGTAATGTTTTAGTGAAATAATTTCACTAGTAGTTACTTATCAATGTTAACCTTTTCCGCAGCTATCAATGCGTGAAAACGATCTGATAGAAGTACCACGTGAGCTCGGGAACTTGACACGTCTAAGGGAGTTACATCTACAGGGAAACAGGCTTGTTGTGTTGCCCCCTGAGATTGGTGAGTTGCGAACCATCCTTCACAGAATCTTAATGTTATAAATGCTGCTTCTTGGCACAGATGAGGACAATAGATTAATCCTAAATAAAGGCATAGTGAATTGAATGACAATCTTGAAGCTGCCAAAGATGGTTAATAACCTTCTTTTTTCGGTAATTATGTTATTTAAAACTAATTAGTTATCCTCCTTCAAGTAATTTAGTAATAATATTAATATTTATCATACACTGAACATTAAAATCAACAACCTTAAAAGTGAACCCTTTGAAGACCCAGAAGCTTGAAGTCACACCTTGAAATTTCATACACAATTAGATGGAGCCTACCATTTTGATTATAAATAAAAAGTTACCAATTGCACTTGTTAGTGATTGACCCAATTAGGTAAAGATATGTGAAGATAAAGTTAAATGTAATTATTATGTCAGTATTATAAGGTTTAATCGTTATCTACAAACTATTTATTTAGACATTGTTTCACAACCAGGTTCATTGGACCTGGCCAGCAACAAGTCAGTGTTGAGGATCGAAGGTAACTTCTGGGTGCCGCCAATCGAGGACCAGCTCAAACTGGGTCCTTCCCATGTGTTAGACTACTTGCGGTCAGAGACTTATAAAGTGTAAGTATCAAAATAAAAAAATATTCTTTTATTATACCGAGACGATTCGATTGACATGTCACATGTTAAAATTCATCAAACCGTCTACGGTCGCAGCTACATATTATGCTTTTCAAATAAGATAGTAATCGCCGACTTCATTTTATAATTGCCAAAAAACTGTCAATTATGAAACCTTGTAAATATTAACAGTGATAGAGCCATGCTTAGGCATGAATGGGCCCAGCTCGACCGGTGCAATACCACGGTCTCACAGAACACCGGTTGTGAAGCAATGCTTGCGTTGCATTTCACCGAAATGAGCAAGGTTTGCGGAGGCCCAACTCCTCTGCTCTTTCCTCTCCCTTCATCCCTCCTCTCTTTTTTCCCCTCCCCGCAACCCCCATCCGTCATCACCTTCAAAAGCGGGCAGCGCACTTGCGACTTGCAGGTGTCCATGGACGGCGTTTGTCATCTACCATCAGGGGACCCGTCTATTCGTCTGTCCCCCTATAGCATAAAAAAATAACAAATTTTATGTTTACCTAAAAAAAAGTAAAAATAAGCAATCTGTGACCGTATGTTTCTAAAGTGAAGTTGGATGCGAAATACGAAGCAATGTGGCGGTTAGACAGTTATCTTCTTTAAAACACTTAGGAGCTACATAGATTAATTGAAGTATGTTGACTTCCAAATATACATATGTCGAAACGTCAAACATACGTATGTATGTTTTATGGCACACATAATATGTTAAATATAATTTATTTGTACAGTCTGTACAGCCGTCACATGTCAGCGAAACCTCCGCCACCGCCACAAACACTCGACAAGAGCAAGAAAGCAAGCCGAGCCGCCTAAGAGTACATCAGTGGATGATATGTGCCATAACTTATTAATAATGCTTTATTTGTTATTAATGTAACACTCGAATTAATATATTATGTAAGTCACGATAGGCTGATCAGTATGATTGTGTATACAATTGGTTAAATTACTTCTGTATATAACAGAATGTGGGAGGACTATGCTTAGGCACGTATGGGCTGGACCGAGAACCGGTTGCGAAGCAATGTGTGCATTGTGTTTCGCCGATGAGTGAGGTTAGCGTAAGCCCAAACCCCTAAATGTCGACAACGCACTGGCGACTCTTAGAGTTGCAGGGTCCCTAGGACCTGTCTGCTCGTTAGCCTCATACAACATAAAATACATATATAGTTGACTGAAGTCATATTTTGTCTCTTTTACTCTGCTATCATGTAAAAATAGTAACTATTTTGAAAATAAAGTTAAATAGGACTAGAAAATTTTAATGTTTTTAAGTCCTATTTAACTTAGATTTTAAATGAAGTATTAACTATAGGAGACATTTGCTGATTGTTGTTACTGTCATCGTAAGTTTTTTTTGTTTTTGTTCAGTGTATGTTTAATAAAGCATTTAAAATCTTCATTAAGTGCATTATGATAATACAACAGAAAACAAAATACAGTTATTTCAAACAATTTTATTTATACAAATCAGTACACATTCAAAGACAATATAATGTTAAATGGATGGAATATTTGTACATGTATTTTTATAATAAACTAAAATAATACACGATATACTTCAAAACGTTTTGTCCGATATTCGGAGATCTACTTTTTTCGAACTTGTCCAGAAATACATTTTTATGTCATGTATAACAAATGTTCAAATGTATCTTAAGAGCCTTTCAAACCACGTTTATTAAAAACCCTCGCTGAACGTAGCCAGGACGCTTAGTAACCCAAAGCCAAGCACGTTATACTTATAACACATTTCGTTTTAGGCTACCTCGTTAAAAAAATACAGCTTATTGAGTACACGTCATCAAACCATAGGTGAAGAATTTGCTAATACTCGCAGATAATCATGGTGTGCAAAGGCCCTTAAACTTTCGTGTTTTCATTGTATTAGAAAAATATTATTTGTAATACTTACTGTCTTATATTATATAAAAAATTACAAAAAAAAAAAAATAATGTAACTATAAATGGAATTTTCTAGAAGTTTTCTTTCCTCTATGACTTATCAATTTTTACAGAGTCTCGTAGCAATAAGTGCACTTATAGAAGCTTCAAAATATATTTTTACAAACATTAAGGTGCTACAAACAAATTTTATGTTGCAATTGTATTAATATATGGATTAATTAATAATAAATTACTACTAACAAATATATTTTTTATTATTTTAAGATCCGTTCTTCAGTTCTTTGTTTGGAAAAAAATATTTATTTTGTTTAGAGCACAATTCGTGAATATAGTTGAATAAAAATACTATAAAAATCTAATCAGATAACAGAAAATTAATGAGACGTGTGGCTTACAATTTCCCCATTTTTTAATAAAACCATAACTTAAAAAAAAACTCAACTTGCCGCCAAGAAATCCGTTTTATTTTTACTATACTTTTATAGATTAAGGTATTAGGATATGTTGTATATAGATATATTGTTGATGAATGTTTTGTAACTTCTAATCTATCAGGATCGGTCCAACTTTTTAGTCGTTGAGATAAACATTTGGCCGCGCATATCATGACAGGTCAAACACAAATCTTTTTTACAACCGTACCTTACCAGCATATATTTTGGTATCAAATACAAAAACACTACGTCTTGCTGTTGTCTGCAATAAATAAGTCAACAGAATACGTCTTCAACTTAAATTAAAAAAAAAACATTACGGACTAGATAGAAATAGCCGAGAAAAGCATCACATTTTATTACATAAAAACTAAAGAAAAACATACAAAACTAAACGTTATTCACACCTATATAATAGAAAGAGATCACTTTTCAAGAACTCATTACTTAGAACTTTCTTGTTTAAAATGTCACAATTTAGACTTTTGTAATTTAGATTAAAGTCATTAATGATATATACATATATATATATTAATTCCATTTATTATTTCAGTATAACATCCCGATTCAAAAGAAATAAAGTATTAAAAAAAATACCTACTAGCTTTTCTCCGTGACTTGTTTACAAATGGTGCAATGTCACATTATAGCTGACAGCGTTTTCAACGTTTCAAGTTAAAAGGAAATAACAGACATTTTAAATTGAATTTGTAAAGAAATCTTGGGCTTTTTTTCAATAACGTCGATATATATCGGTATCCTAGAACGAATAGCGTAGGATTTATTCATGTGTTGCGTATTATTTGATATAAGTCAAGAAGCCTATTTGACAGACTCATTTGTAACTGTTTACTTCGTCGATAAAAAAGTAACATTTTAAAGATATATGTATATGAGGCTTTATATTTGAAGTTCAATAACTCAGCGGTACACTACTATCATAAAAAGTTTATTAAAAATTTCAATCTCAGTTTCGTTTAAGTGTAATTAAAAAAAGACAAATACGAGCACACTAGCCAACTAAAAGTAAATGTTTATAATCATCACCACTTTAATCATCATCATAGTCTGTATCGTCCTCATCATCGTCATCAGATATCTCCATGTTCCTCGTGCTACTGCTGGGATGCTCCGGCTTCCGGCTCCGTTCCATTGAGAAGGCGTACGACTCATAATCTACAACTTCTTCATCGCTCAGATGAGAATTACCTTCCACAAAGCTGGCAAACCTAAAATAAATAAATGATCTTTAATTTATATAGGAGTAGAGTAGGGTGACCCCTCTCTTCCGGTGGGTGTCATAGGGCGACTCAGGGATTGGAATTTTAGATGGATCGAACAGTATATATATGTATATACAGTATACATGACGGCAATAGGCTTGGCCCCTATTACGTTAGTGGGACTTAATTGTTGCTGGCTAAAAATAGGCGTTTGAGACTTCAGATATAGGCGTGAGTGAGTGTAATGCAGTGCATTGAGTGCAAGTTGTATGCAATAATTAATAACTCAAGATATAAGAATTATAGACGAATATAGCTTGCATCAATTATTTGAGCTATAATTATTATTATTCTTTCTTTTTTTTAAAAAAAGAAGAATACTAGCAGTACGGGTCACATATTACTAGTATTTTTGTTAACCCCTCCAAATAAGCTAAATGATTATTAGAAGTAGAGCAGGTGTGGTTCGAACCTTATTTGGAGGGGCCAAATAAGCTAAATGATTATTAGAAGTAGAGCAGGTGTGGTTCGAACCTTATTTGGAGGGGCCAAATAAGCTAAATGATTATTAGAAGTAGAGCAGGTGTGGTCGAACCTGCAAACATTAAGCTACCAACGCTTATTATAATATTAATTATGGAAATAAAACAGAATTAAAACAAACTTAATTGAATAATGACATTGTATGATCCGAAAAGATATCTGACTCAGTATGTTTGTCTGTTATGCTTTAATCACTCCACCAATCACTACTATGAAATTTTGGCTTCGCGTTGTTAGGAGTATAGAAAACGACAAACACTAAGAAGACGTTTAGATACAAGTTCTATCCTCGAAGGATGTAAAAATATCTTTAACCATAGTGAATTTACGAGCTTTAACTAGGCAATTTATAAAAGGGCTATAATGAACTCCTCCTGATCTCCACTGAAGGATATATGGCAAAAGCATCTTCCAATTAGTGGAACGGATAAGGCGGGAAAATTGGCGAACAGATCTATTAAGGATTGCTCAGCAAAAGCAATACCTCACCTCTTGGAATCGTTCAACTTGAGCATAATCTTCCACTGAGCACAGTCGGGGCTCGAGCAATACTTCCGTAGGTTCTCCAGAGCCATCTTGGTCTCCCGGGCTCCTTGCTCGTAGTACTCCTCACTGGTTAGCAAACTGGGTTTTGGAGGGAACTTGCGACACCTGTGACCATGACGATTTAAATAATAATATTTGCCCGTATATGATTAGAGTGGAGATATTTGCGCAAGATGGCTGGCAGGAGCTGGATGCGGGAAGCCGAAAATAGATCGAAGTGGCGTGCAATGGGAGAGGCCTATGTCCAGCAGTTGACTGCGATAGGCTGATGATGATAATGTGTATAATTTGACATTGTCTGAACTTTGAAGAAACATATTATATTGTAACATTTGCTTGATGCTATCTCAGGTGTGTTAACAAAGTAGTATAAAGTAAAATTATACTATTAATTTTAATATGATTCAAATGATACCTGGCACTAGGTTGATCTAGCAGCACTAACTCATACTAACACTTGAATAATATTACCCTCCTTGCGCAGCCGGGTAATACAACGGATTAAGTCATTACAAATAAAAGAGCATTAAAGGCAGTAAACCGCTGGACTAATTAACAAATTAATCCACAGTTAGCCGCTTGGGTCTGGAGTTGAACTAGGGCTACCCCATCTCTTAGTGGTAAAAGACGACTAAGGGATTGGACTGTACACCTAACAGACCCTACAATATACAGTGCCAGGTTGTTGGCAATGGTCTTGCTCCTATTAGATAAGTAGGACTAAATAATTATATAATGGTTAATGGATTTGATGCGCCTCTGCTGCCTGTTCGGGGATATAGACGTCCGTATGATAAAACGTAAATAGTAATGTCACCGTAAATGTCAAGAGTTAGTGTAATCACAACAGCGATAAGGTTGAACCTTCTATCTAACAATGAAAGTGATGTACAATTATGACGTTACCTACTGACATCTGAAGTCGTCACATGTTATTATGAGCTTTGTTATCAGACGTTTTCGGTCATGTGAAAGCTACGATTTTTTTTAATATAAATATATCTCGCGTTTTTATGACAAAATAGTATGAAATTCGTTTATCTTATGGTAAATACACTATAAAAACGCACTCTCATGATTTAATTTTCAATTTTCAAAACGATGGCTTCAATAATAGTGAAATTTCTAGAATGTTAAATGTGTCGCGACATTTTAATTTCGTTCGCCTTTGGATTAAGCGTGAAGCTCATCTCTATGAGGGAAATTTAAATGATCGCCGTCGAGTAGTCTCCGGACTAAACATTTCATTTGTCTACTCAGACAATCAGAAATTACATTATATCACATGGGTTTGCATTATGCAAAGAAAATACATACGACTGATGCTTATAAAACTATACGATGGAATTTTGCAAGACATTACGACACTGTTGTGCGGGAAGACATTGAAATCCAGTTCATATGGACGTTAACATTTATGGCGATACAACGGGACACGTTATACAAAAGACCATGTTATAACACTACCTACTACCTACTAACCTAACATGGAATCTGGTTGAATTTCTGTAAACATGTATAGTTAGATGACTGCTGATGGTGTTAGGGAGCTGTGTAGTTTGCCACCACGCGATTATGTAGATGTCCTTCAAAATGCTATGTTGCGTGTCATCCCTATTTTTACCCAGAAATTGAATTTAATTATTTACAAGACAATTGTCCTTTATACGCAGCAATAGTGACGCGTGCCTGGTTCGGTACACATTCGGAAATATGTTTAATATCTGGGCCTGACCTCAAAGCAATAAAACATCTTTCATTATCATTATTTCATCCTTTTTTTTTTTTTTTATATTAGCCTACCATAGTGACTCCACTTTGCCTGATGGAAAGCAATAGGTGGAGTCAAAGAGTGGTTGTCACCATCCTCATTGCATGTCTAGTCAATGCAGCATGGTGACCCACACTATGGCGGCCTGGTGAGATGCTTTTTCACGCCCCGCTTAAAAGACCCGGGATCAAAGTGGGAAGGAAACACGTGCGCTGGTAGAGAATTCCAGGCTTTTACCTATCGGCACAGGAAAGAAGAGCCAAACCGTTTAGTTCGGGTACGTATATTTTCGACGCACAAACGGTGACTCTTCAGGCCAGCACGTGTAGTCCTGTAGAGGAAGGGAGAAGGTGGGAATTGGACGAGAGCAGTACTCCACGCAGGAGCGAACCTGGGTCTTGCACAAAAGACACAGTTGCTCGGGCGAGAAGAACCGTCTCAACTTGTTCAAAACGCAGAGCTTACGCGAGGCCGCCTTAGTGACACTCTCGATGTAATCGCGCGGATTGAGATCCCGGCAAATATCCATACCCAGAATACTAAGCCTATCCTGCAGTGGCAGTTGAGTGCTCTGAAGAGTAGGAAGGGGAAGGAATGGAGACTTTTTGGTAGAGAACACACACGCTTGTGTTTTCTTGGCGCTGAACTCGACCAGATTCTCACAACCCCATTGGGAAATGCGGCTCAAGACCCGGTCGAGCTCAGCGACAAGCTCCTGTCGTTTTTCCTCAACGTCTGCTAGCTTGGCAGTAGGATGCCCGAAATATCGCCCGTGCAATGTCGTCTGCATAACAATGTATATTGCCAAGGGCCAACATGTCATTGATATGCAGAAGAAACAGCGTAGGCGATAGGACGGAGCCCCGAGGTACACCAGCGCTTACCTCGTGGAAGTCTGAGGCCGCGCCGTCGCAGAGAACCCTAATGCGGCGCTTATGGAGGAAGGCAGCAACCCAGTTGCAGAGTTTAGGTGGCAGACCAAATGCAGGAAGTTTGGAGAGAAGCGAGCGGTGCCAAACCCTATCGAAGGCCTTGGCAATGTCGAGGCTGATGGCCAAGGACTCCCCATGCCTATCCATAGCCTCACCCCAAAGGTGTGTGACGTACGCTAGAAGATCACCCGTGGATCGGTTCGGCCTAAAACCATATTGCCGATCATTTAACAAGGAGTGATCCTCTAGGTGGCGGATTAGTTGGGTGTTGATGATCCGCTCGAACGCCTTACAGAGTATGGAAGTGACGGCTATAGGTTGGTAATTGGCTGGATCGGAGCGGTTGCCTTTTTTGGGAATGGGTTGAACATTCGCTTCTCTCCAGGCCTCCGGAACAATTCCTGAGGAATAGGACAGGCGATACAAGAGCGTTAGTACGGGAGACAACTCAGGTGCACAGTTCTTAAGAACCACCGCCGGAATACCATCGGGTCCACTGGCTTTCCGGACATCGAGTGAACGAAGCTCCGCACGGACATCCCTCTGCCGGATGCGAATATCCCGCATTGCGGAGTCGCAGGACGCAATGGTGGGCGTGTGCGCGCAACGGTCATCGATTCGGGAGTTAGCCGCAAAGAGGTCAGCTAGTAGATTCGCTTTCTCTTGCGGCTCATGGGCCAGTGATCCGTCAGGGTAGTTCAACGGCGGCAGCGAAGGTTGGCAATAGTTGGACTGCACGGCTTTGGCCAATCGCCAAAACTTACGGCTACCCGTAGGGTACGCGACGAGTTCTTGACCAAATCGTGCAATGCGCTGGGCATCTGCTCTGATGTAAGCCCTCTTGCATTCCCTAGTGGCTCTGTTTAGTGCTGCTTTTAGGCGATCAATGTCTGGGTCACAATGTGCGCGGGCCCTGATCCATGCGCGGTAGGCCGACTGCTTTTGAGCAACGGCCCGGATGCACTCGCGATTGAACCAGGGACGGGTCTTCGTGCTGGCGACTTCACTGTAGGGGATATAATACTCCATACCGACAGTGATCTCGTCAGTCACGGCAGACGCACTTTGCGACAGATCCCTGTCTTTAAAGCAGCGTTGAGCCCACGGGATGGATGCAAAATAATCCCGCATTCCATCCCAGTCTGCTGACGAGTAGTGCCATAACCGCCGCCTTGTTACCACAGGTCGTGGAGGCGTAACAAGAGGCACTGAGGTCGACACCAGGCAGTGGTCGGAGGATCCTAGAGGGGCGAGAACCGATACGCTGTACTGCGCTGGGTGATTCGTCAGCAGTAGGTCCAGCAAAGAGGGCGCTTGACCCGTTATGTCTGGTATCCTGGTGGGCTGGAGTACCAGTTGGGTAAGGTCATGCGTGAGAGCAAATGCGTAAGCAGTTCGACCAGCGTGGTCAGTTTTGGAAGATCCCAGCCAGGACTCATGGTGGGCGTTAAAATCTCCCAAAAACACCAGTTCGGCGGTCGGAAACTGCTCCTGCGCTTTATCCGCTGCTTGACTCAGGTGGTCAAAGAGTCGAGTTGTCTCGGAGTCTCCGGAATGGGAGCGATAGAGGCACACGTAAATCCGGCTCGTAGAGCCAAAATCCACGTGGAGCCAAAGGATGGAGAAGGATGTGTCTTCTAGGCAGTGCAGACGGCGACAACAAACATCCGCCCTGATGAAAAGGCACACTCCAGCCCTTGCGAGGAAGCACTCCTCGAGCACGTAGTCGGGATAGTGGAGATATGCCGTGTCGGCAGGGCGGCGTATTTGTGTCTCCGTAAGAAAGAGCATGGCCGGCCGCCTCGAGGTGTTGGTGTACGGCGCTGAGGTTTGCATGGAGTCCACGTATGTTAGTGAACTCCACCTCAAAAAGCGAGTTGGTGGGAGAGGAGGATGCCGCTGTAAGACCACTTTTCTTTTTTTGTGCTGCCATGATAGAAGAGGAAGGGGGCGTAAAAGGCATGACAGTCATCGTGGCAATGTAAACTGAGACTAAAAATGCTGTGTCATCATGTATCGGTGAAGCATGACGGTGACCGAACCGCCGGACGGAAGGGCCCCCGTACCCTCCCGGAAGTGGTCGCCAGGTCCCACCATCCGGTCACCAACCGGCACGACGAGCCACTCCGTAGATTATGCGCGACCTGACGGGGCAGCTTCCCAGGGTGGATAGCCGTGGTTGGGCCCCTCTCTATGCCGCGGGCGGCCAGCGGCACCACCGTTTCTACGGGTCTCCCTGGCCGACGGTTCGATCCACGCCACCCTCACAATGACTCTGCAGCACTCCACTGCTCACACACATACCACGATAACTGTCACATTGGGCCTCCGGTCTCTCACTCACCAGCGAAAGGCGACACCACGAATGTTGTCACTTTAGGCTGGTTTTCTATGAGAGGGTAGTACTGCCCCGGTCGAGCCGGCCCATTTCTGCTGAATAAATCAGCGTGGCTCTACTACCTGTTAAAATAGCTTATAGCTATAAGATGTTCAAATCGCAACGAAAGAACACGGGAAGCCCTGGAACGAGCTCTGTAACGAAATATGGGAGGAAACCCACGGACCTGACATTTGTTCAAGCTTGTAGCTCCAATGAGAGATATAAATGGTGTTTACACAAAATATTAACATGACATTTGTATCGTTACTATTATTATTATGAGAGAAGTGTGTATTCCCTTCTTTTAAATTATAACTATGATTATTTATTTTATAAATGCGAAAGAACTAAACGTAACACTATCTTTTTATTATTTTTAACAAAAAAGCGTTATTTATATAAACATGAAGCTATTTCGATGCTACCTTGTTTCATTAAAAAGTTGTATTTGTATAAGAGCCATATTTCAATCTGCTGCTTCCTCTCCCCTCATCCCTCATCTCCCTCGAGATAAAAAGGCGGGCAGTGCATTTATGACTATTGAGTTGCAGGTGTCAAAGGACGGAGATTGTTACTTACCATCAGGTTACGCGTCTATTCGTCTATCCCCCTTTAAAAAAAAAGGAAGACAAGTTATCAAATATAAATAACTTACCAATAAGTGCGTATACAATTGATGAGTGACTGAGGAAAGTATTTAACTACCAAAGAAGATATGATCACAGCCGCTGAAGCTTCTTGATATTCGCTGCTGAAGAATATCATCAGTAAACCAACAGCCTGCAATGTTGAAATACACATTTGTTTATATTCTACATAAAGGTTCAATTGAAACAATGAAAGAATTACAAAGTGAAATCTTTGATGTAGTGTGAGAGGCATCATGCATTTTTTTTATTTTATATAGGGTAGGGAACTTTGTGCTTCACTCATGCTTGAAGATTTTTTTAAGACACTTCCACACAGGAAAAAAAAAATAGTAATGACTCCTGAGTCGCGGGGGGCTTTTACACGCATTCAATAATAATTAACAGACACAGAGAAAATCTAAGGACTACTTTGGATCACACAATTTTTATCCCTTGTGAGAATGACCCCACAACCATCGGTTCAGCAGTCAAGATAGTGCTCTTCTAGACAAACATAATATATATAATATAATATATACTAGTATAATATAGGTATGTTGCATAAGGATTATAAATTATTATTTTATTGTCAACTACAACTGGTAGGTAAGGGTCTCCCTAAATAGTCACTTTAGTATGAATTTGTTGAAATTGCTATCATAACTGTGTAGCTGGGAACCCCAATTGTGTAACTGAATTGACAATCTTATGATTAATGTGGACACTCACGGTGAAGTTGGCCCACAAGCTCAAAGCCACTCAGCAAGCTATGGAAAGAGCTATGCTTGTTGTGCCATTGCAGGATAAAAATCATAATGAAGTGATCCGATACAGAACAAAGAGTATCCGAGTCTAAAGAATTAGCAAGCTGAAGTAGCAACGGGCTGGTTACATTGCCCGCTAAACGCTAAACCAATAACCGATGGGGTAAGTGAGTTCTGGTGTGGAGACTCGAGAGCTGATGATAAAGCTCAGCTCGTACATTGGGAGAGGCCTATGTTCAGCTGTGGACGCTGAAGGGCTGAGGTTGATTATGATTAATAATATCCATATTAAATCTCACCTGTAAAGTCCACATGACAAGTTTCTTGCTTCTCTGATTCCTTGGAGGTCCTATCCTATAGCACACTAAGAAACTGACGAAGCTGACCACCAAGGTGTACCAGAACATGTAGGTTTGGTACGTAATCATTATGGTGCGGATGTTCTCCCATAGCTGTTGGAACAAGTACACGCCAACCGTCCATCCTCCTACCAAGATTCCGTATGTTAAGGTTTTCTGGAAAATTTTAAATATACTTTATATACAATGTACAAATTAAAATTAGCTTACATTTTTATATATTATAATTGTGAAAAATTGTTTTATTGCATAAGAATGATACTCATCTCTCATTGAATCTTAAGATAGATAAAATAAACAAGATGTTAGGGAATCATTGCCGAAAACGAAGACAGACTATAGTACTAATGATACCTTTAATGATGGGTCAGAAAGAAATCGATTTGTGTGCATCGAATTAGCGATCGCACCAATGCCTATTGTTACAGTTGCACGGCGCTAGGTGTAGAGGAAGCGGCCGCGCGTCGCACAACACGTCCCAGCGTCAACTGATTTAGATTGAACAATGCTAATCATACGTAGTATAAAAATTGGTTTAAGGGTTCCGCAACTCAGGCAGCAAAAACGGAACCGATATCCGTCTGTCCGACTATCAAGACGTTATTCTCAGGAACACGTCGGATGTATCAAGCTGTAATTAATATCAAATACCCTGAGTATATCAGCTACCTATTGGAGCAGTAAAAAAATCAAACTTCTAAGTCAACGCAATCTAATGATAAGGACGTTATATGTTTCGTTACTACATATTTTGAAGCTCGCAAGAGAATCAAAATATCAAGACATTGTACGGGAGCGAAATTCAAAGATAAGTTTGATTTTCGGTCAAAATGGTCAAATATATATTTTTTTTTTTTTTTTGCGATAGGGGCAAACGAGCAGACGGGTCACCTACCCCCTACCGCCGCCCATGGACACCCGCAACTCAAGAGTCTTAAGTGCGTTGCCGGCATTTTAGTAGGAGTACGCTCTTTTCTTGAAGGTTTGAAGGTCGTATCTGTTCAGAAATACGGCAGGCGACAATTTGTTCCATAAGCTGGTTGTGCAAGGCAAAAAGCTTAACATAAACACTTACCCGATTGCGCAGGTGGGTTATGTTTTTTCGGGTGTATATAAGTGTGTGTGTACGAAAATATGAAATTATTTGTATATATATGTGTTACGTATTAATATTATTTTATACTATTTTTTTTTATGAATTGGTTCTACTCAACGTTGGACTTTAAAGATAATATTTAACCTCTAAAACGCTAAGTAGTAAAGTAAGGAATGAACATAACATATTACTCGATGAATCCGACGTTATTGAATCAATATTTCTTTTTATTTAATTAATTGTACTCAAGTATGGTTCATTTTTAAATTTCAAAATTTGAAGATCATAGACCATTAAAGAATAAAAAATACATGTCACAAGACATCTTATTTTGTGAGTCGATTTTTAAATATTTTTTTTAAATTAAATGGGTTTTACTGAAGATTGAAATTAGAAGGAAGTATTCCACCTGTAAAGTTTAAAATTAAGGTGTGAAAAAGTCAGTTAATTACAAATTATCATAAAGAGAACGAACTCAGTTGTATATTATTTAAGTCACATAAACTTATTATTAGATATTTGAAGTTTGCTTGCATACGGAACCCTCGATGCATGAGTCAAACTCGTCCAGTCCGGTTTTTTTTTGTATTGCTTTTTTTTCTGACGCATCATCAAAGGTATCATTAGCAGGTGCTATAGTCTGTCTTCGGTTTCAGGAGCGTTTCCTTAATAATAATATTAAGATAGTAGTTTCTTCTTATTTTGTATATAATACAAGATCAAGAACACATACTACGTCATCATATTTTAGATATAAGTACTATTTCACCTTTGCCACCATACAGAAAACTGATTATTTTAGATACGCTTAGGCTTCTATACAGAAAGGTGTAGACACAGGTGCAACCACAATTTATGGCCACTAACTTAAACAAGACTATTGCCACTAACATGGTACTTTAGCGCAGAAAACTGCTACCAACCGCCGACTAAACTCGAATGGAAACATGTAGTAAATACAGACCTAAGCCATAAGGTCTGTCAACTTACTACGTGCTTCCATTATTAAAATTTTAAATACAAGAACAACTGAGACTCGCTATCTCACTCTTGCACTTCAGACTTGATAGCAAAAAAAAACGGGCCAATGTATATTTGTGATGTGTTTATTTTTTGTAAGCGACAACCAATAGAGAACGAACACATCTCGCACGTATATGTGTTACGCTATGATTGGTTGAAATATTTATGAGGCAATGAAAGTTATGGAGTTTTGCGCGGGTAAGTATTCGGCGTAACTTATAAAAGTGGTAAACCTGTACTGTTTATGTAATAAAATTCTATATAACTTGCAATGATATGCATGAATGAAGCCTAACTAAGTGTGCATAAACTGTATATATTGGAATGTACTCTATGTCTCTTTTATTTAAGATGTTAAAAAAAACAGTTATACTAACCCTTGGCAACAGTTTGCTGACATAGTACACCAAGACCATGAAAGATGCAGACACTCCCACAAATATTCCACACAGGTAGAAGAACAATGGATTTCCACTCAAATTTCTAGATGAGAATATCAGTATGATACCAGATGCCATTAACAGTACTCGCCATATGTCTACTCCTGCAAAAAAAGTTTTTTTTTCTTTATAGCTATCTGAGGCTTTATAAAATGAACAAAATATGTCAAAATGAACAAAATATGTCAAAATGAACAAAATATGTCATATGATTTTTTCACTGTTAGTGTTATTTGTTAACAAATAAACATGAAACTTTTGAATTGTTCCTTTTTTTTTACGTTTTGAAACCCCCACGAGTCTTCACCGGACCGGAGCTAACGGTGAAGTGGTATGTCGGACTCGAACCGACTAAAATCGCACGGTGTTCCGTCATAAATGGGTCTATTGGAACCCCTGTAGACTTTGGCCGCCTCCTTCAATGCAATCCTCTCAAGCTTGAGGGGGCTAGGCCCCACGGCTAGGAACACGTCGCGCCATCGTCTCAGGCCTGCTTCTACTAAGGTACGGGCAGCTCTACCCGTTACCCCCAGGCCAGCGCTCACGGAAGCCGGAGATCGTTGTGTGCTCTCTGGCGCCTGATGCCTCTTCTGAGGGACGTGTGAGTATTTGTCCTCTTCCATATCCTCTCCGCCACCTCATTAGCCAACATGAGCTCGCAGATTGAGGCAGCGGAATCCCACTCGCTCTCGCTACGACTTAGGGCAACTATCTGTGTATACCACAAATTTTTGTCCTGTGAGGGAATTTAATCCACATCCTGGATCACTGACCACTAGACCATCAGGCCAGTCAAAGATTACATTCAAAGTTGATATTGACACAGAATTACAGAAAATACTCTTTAAAAAATTCCTCTTAACATGACATATAAAAAAAGAAATTGGTTGTTGAACAGCTAGTTTATACAAACACTTTCATTGCTACCTCTAGCGAAACACTATCTAGGTCAGTAGTGAAACAGTAAAAAAGAAACACAATTCATATGCTATACTTGTTAATTTTCCAATGCTAACAATTGGCATTACCAGTACCCAGATTTTTTACTGTCAAGATTAATTTTGACACTGACTGTTTGAGTACCACTTAAGAAATATTTACTTACTAAGAACTTGTAAATCAATAGTGTGTCTGTGTTTAGTGTTAACAGCCATGCATGTAGGAGCAAACAGACTGATGGACACAGTTTTCTGAGTCTTCTTTTGAAATGGGTTGACAACAGACCAACCATAACTGTCCTCTGTGTACTCTTTGTACACCTCTTCTGGACTTGGCCCAATATATTGTCGGAAATCATCATTTTTTATTTTTAAGTGGAACTGAAATGCAAACAGACAATCATTAACAATTATTCATAGCAAGCAATATTTTGTTATTAAAAGTTTTTTAATAGAAGTTTTTTTACTTAACAGAATAAACACATTTATACATACACTCACATCTGTATCCCTTAAGGCGTAAGCAGAGGTGTATTAAAAACCCATATTTTGCCAATTAGAATTTGGTCCCACTACAGTAAGGGGCAAGCTCGTGCCAAGAACAAGTAATTTTAGGAATTAAAGATGGTAAATTGGGAGTACATTAAATGTAAAAGACATGAGAAGGCGATATAGGGAATTGGATTCTGCTAATAAGTAGGGACTGGTAGGGACTGGGCAGTGTAAGCAGTAGCTCGAGTAAACATGTTCACGGGATGTTCAAGCCCTCTTTCCACATATATACAATTTCATGTTTATTTTAAAGTAATTTGCAAAATTAGTAATAGGACTGATCACCAATAGACTTTTCACTTTTTTTCAGATTAGTAATATTAAATACTTACTCGAACTGTTTGCCATAAAGCAAACAAGTTTTTAGAAGTTCCAGTGTAACAATAAATATCTACTGCTTGTTTTGAAGAAGGCACATCTCGTTCTATTGTGGTAGGTCCTCCTAACCAATGCACTAAAAAATATAAAAGGTATGTTTTAAGCTGTATATTTTTGTTAGACATCCATCTTCTATCAGCAACTTTTTTATTTGTCTGAATAAAGCTTTATTAGTTATTTTAAAAGACAGGAAATGAATAAACATGTTAAATATTCCTAATCAATTGTGTTAATATTTTTTTCTAATGAAGAACTATAAACTGAAATATTTTGTAATAAGCATAAGATATCATACATGCGTTAATTTATATTTAGAACATAAAAGCAGACAAGTAGCTATGTAATTACTCATAGGTTTTTATAAAGAAACAAATGTTATAGTGTGTTCTAAACACTTGAATCACCTTAAACAGCCTACAGCAATATATAGCACAAAAGCAACAATCAAGAGGTACATTATAGTTATCTAACCGTCGTAAGCCAGCGAATGTGTTTGAGTAAATAACACGGCTAACGATAACAAAAACAGGCCGCGACTATGTTCGCCGTCGCACATGATTTATCAGCCGTATCTTCGAACTTTATATAACAGTCTCATCAAATCACTAATTTTCAATTAACTACAGTTATCTGTGAATAAAACGATCGCATCTTTTTACTTTAAACCGTAAAAGTGAAGCCGAGTATAAAATAATATCAGGGTTTCAAACTATCACATTGGACCGATCGGATTGACGTATATGACTTGGACGTTCTCCAAGTGTTGCCATATTATAAAGGAAATTCGTTACCTTACTCATATTAAGTTCAATTATTTGTTTACTATATTTATAACCATAACTTATTATTATTAATTTAAAACTTCCTGCATTTTATTTTCAAAGTAAATAAATATCCTTTTTTTATTAAAAAAAATACAACTTAGAAAAAATCCACAGACTCGGGATAGCTATTTGTGGATCATTCAAATGTTTTTCCCGTGTCGGAATCGAAAACCACGACCTCCGGTTCTGCATTCAGAGTGCCTAACCCCTAGACCAATAGGCCAGTTTTAATTTACTACGCATTAAAATACGCTTTGGTAGATAACTATATATAAATATATTTTTCTAACGAAAAGTATTTGAATCTAGATTAAATTACAAAGTTCTAAAGAACAAAGTAGCCATTATTGGAACTCCTTATTTAACGAACATCAACTGGTAAAGAATCCATACTTTGATTGATTTGGGCTCTTTGGATTGGTATGAATAACGATCGATGATTTTACGGATACCATAAGCACTATCATGTTTCGCCTTCTTGTCGGTTCCTGATGGGGCTATAGGCACTCTTTTATCTACATCGTTTTTGGTGTTGTCGTTTTGACCTAAATAATCTAAATAGATTTCCAGCCTCTAATGATTATATTAAATGATGCAGAATTAGTAATATAATTAATTAAAAAAAAAGGATTGAATGTGATTAAAAAAAACTATTTTTTTTTTATACTATAGGGGACAGACGAACAGACGGGTCACCTGATGGTAAGTGACATCGCCGTCCATGGACACTTGCAACTCAAAGAGTCGCAAGTGCGCTGCCCGCCTTTGAGGGTGATGAGGGATGGGGGATGCAGGGAGCGGAAAGAGAGGTGGGATGAAAAAAGGGGGGAGGGGGAATTTGGCCTCCGGAAACCTTACTCAATTCGGGGAATGCAACGCAAGCGTTACTTCACAACCGGTTTTCTGTGAGGCCGTGGTATCGCACCGGTCGAGCCGGCCCATTCGTGCCTCAGCATGGCTCTACCACTGAAAACTTTCTTGATTCGATGTCATTTATTGTACCTAACTAATGCTTTGTTGCTTACGTAAATGTTTATAACGTAAGGAGGGACACGGAAAACGTGCGATCGCTATATATTGTACTTAGGCTTTAGCCAAAGTCGCCGCGTAGCGTGCGATATACACCAGTGCACAGCCGTTTGACAAGAATGCGCCAGCCGCCCGCACCTCTCTCGGCCCCGCTCTCATCCAACATACCACAGCTTATATACTATAAGCTGTGGTATACTATATACTAATCCATTTAGGATTAGATTAAGAATTGAATGAGTATTCATCTTGTATTTGTCTTCAATTCTTCTGTTCTCTTGTATTTCTTGACATTTTAAATTCTAGATCTAAAGGTAGACAGAGCATTTTTATAGCTTTTTTTTTTAAATAAAACAAATTATAAACTCACTTCATGTTTTCTTTTTATTTGGTAAAGCATATACAATAATGGAGTGATCAATATAACAAAATAATACAATAAGGCACTTCATCCGTTCCTTACAATCTTGTACTTCCAAACTTATACAAACATATATAAATCACCAGAATAATTACTGTGATACATATTACCGGAATGTTATTACATATACTGTTTAAAATACTTAATATAAATTAATCATACTGCTAATTTCAAATAATACGTAAGCTACCATTCACCAGCCTTAACTCGACAGGAATGTTTAAATAAATACATACATCGTTAATTTCAAAATACTGAGCCAAACATGAAAACGTAGGATAAATCACAGCTTTCTTATATAAATTAATAATTCATATTTAAAATATAAACTGATTTCGATGTAGACTTCATTATTTTAAAGTTTAATAATACATTTTATGTTACAGTACTTTAGAGAAAAAAAAAAAACGTTTTTTGTAACAATTTAAAAATATGTACTGTATGTAAATAGTATTTTGTAATATTTTGTAAATTTTATTTTGTATGTAAATGGTT
This sequence comes from Tyria jacobaeae, assembly GCA_947561695.1. Lineage (NCBI taxonomy): Eukaryota > Metazoa > Arthropoda > Insecta > Lepidoptera > Erebidae > Tyria > Tyria jacobaeae. The sequence goes on along the minus strand of OX387211.1, from coordinate 18,583,422 downwards.
TTTTTTAACAATTTAAAAATAGAAAATATATTAGTTATGTCACTTTTGTATTACCTATACATGTATTATTTTTTATTGTATGTAATTTGGTGCATAAAAACATCTTACTACTTGTTTTGTGTATATTGTGATAACCTGTTGTTGCACATCTTATATTGTTGTTGCACGTCTTATACAGGCGAATAAGGGCAATCCCTATGACTGATATCGTTCAGAGTATATACAAGGCCTGGTAGATGACAGAAGGCCTGCCTCTATTATGTAAGTTGGTCCAAATTGTTGTTGGTAAAATGTGGGCGTTTGATACTCATTTTAAAGGTACATACATATGTATGTGTGTATGTTGTGCACCTGATGAATTTTCAATTTTTTTTTTAAACATTAACCTACTCTTTAAGGAACTTTTGTTTAAAAGGTTGCATAATTATAATGGACTATAAATGTATATATATAACCGACTAACAATACTATGTGAAAGGAATGTAGTTTACTATTAATGATTAAAGTATACAAGCACTATATATAACATTGTTCTATTACTTTTTAAGCAATGTATACAATTGAAAGGTCTACAATATTACAATTTTGGGTAGTTATACTGTAAGGATTTTATTTTATAAAAAGTCGTTTCTTATGAATCCTTATTCAGCTTCATTTATCCATTTGGGATAAATTAGTAGATAAAATATTTTTAGAGTTGTATATGATCTGATTCAACTTAACTTAATCAATCAAAAAAACTCTTTGAAACTCACTACTTTACAAAACTCATATAGATGTCTCTTTGTCTAGGATAAGTCTTGACAATAAATATGTTCATAATAAAATACATCTAATTTATAAATTGCCGTGTAGTTCGTTTCTACTCCAACCTAAAAGATGGTCAACGACCTTTATGCAAGTCCTATTTGTAACCAAACTAAACCCCTTCCAATGTACGTTTGTATATGGGAATGATAGTCTGTAATAGAAACAGATTATAGGTTTAAACAATTATTTCTGTTGATCATAGATCATCTTGCTTAGAGTGGACAACAGTAAAATAACATTTTGTGCCACCTACTCATTTCATTATGATTTTGAGGAGACCAATCCTAGCATCAAATTATCTAAGTAGTATTAAGGAACAAAAAGTAAAATTGCTGCAGATAAGTTGTCAATGAAATTTCTTCCCATGACGTGGAATAAAAATCCTATTTTGTTATGGTCAGTCGAGTCAGTCAGTTTACTAACAAGCCCAAGGCAATGAGAAAAATAATAGTCTATAAAATCACCTGTATTTAATTAATTAATGATTTGTACGTGTATATTTGTCTATACCCTATGATTACAAAAACATGTTTTTGTAGTATCCCATTATTTAAACATATTGCACTGATATATATCTAGAAACCCGTTAAGGCACGCTTACCAAGGCACTTCTATTCAATCGTCTCTACCTTATGTATTTATATCGAAAAATTTTATATCTGTGGAATTATTTGCAAAGCCTACAAATTGTCTAGTTTCTTGGTGGTGTTGATATCTGAAAATAAGATAAAACATCAACGTTAATAATAAACAATTAATAACTTAATGAATAGATGTATGGTGTATTGCTTTTGTTAATTACATTGCATTGAAAATTTTTCAACGATTTTACAATTAATTATAAATTTTTATACAAATCATAAAAAAATAAAAGTTGTTGCTTCTCGATCATGGTGCTATTTAATATTATAAATTATAATACCTATTAATATTTCCTGACTTTACTGTAAGGTAAATCAAAATAATGGTAATTAATAACCCCGACGCGGCTCAAGCGTCGGGGTTATTTTTAGCGAGAGTAGATACTCTTCTAATCCTTAAATCGAGATAATAAGATGAATAAGATCTCGGTTCAGGGTTCCTACTTTTTTTATTACCCAACAATTAAATTGAAAACAAAAAAAATGGATTTGATAATCTAAGAGGATTACTGAATCCAATTGTTATAGTATACAGGAGTAGTGTTTGTAGTGTAGTTACAGCCCACACGGCAGGTTTACTAACAAATCCCGTCAGGACCTCAACATCGGTCCTTTGAGCCAGATCAATGTTTAGGCCCTTAACCTAAACTAGCCAAACGATCTTCATGTCATTTGGCGTACACGATGTTAGGGGAATAGGTTCACATTTATCCATGAATAAATGTTTCCGATATATGTAAATAACAGCATTAACATTAAAATGTAGTGATACATACTTTCTAAATGTTGCGTTTATCGTTGGGCGTGTAAACGGCGCCTCCATGCTTCGTCCACTCACGCTCAAACTCGTGTTCGAGCACCTCGGCGCCCCGCTTGCGCGTGAGGCCGGTCTCATCGAGCGAGAGCTCACACATCTGCATGTCGTCGAGGCCGGCCTGCAGCAGCACGGGCGCCTTGTCGGGGTGCAGTTCCATCTGCCGCGCGACGTACTGCCCGTCGAAGTGCGCGTACCACCAGCCGCGACGGTCCGCGTCCGCTCCCGCGCGAACGAACGGGATTCGGAAGTAGCGGTGTCGCGCGCCAAGCACGTCGCGAGTTACTCCACTGGTCATGCGAGGCGCTTTAGCTTCACATACAAACATTTTATTATCATAATTGGCTTAATTAAATATTTGCATGCTACCTAAATATTACGAAATGTGTCTTGTGCTTTGAATACTGTAAACCACCTAATGTAACTACCACATTTCTGCAAATAAATATAATTATTATTAATAAATTAAAATAAAATGTCCATGGACACCTCCAGAGTTTTAAGAGCACTGTCCGCCTCTAAGCGTGAAAAGGGGGACAGTAACAGCGGGAGGGGCTCCGGTACCCTAACTCACTGGGCGAAATACAACGCAAACATTGTTTACAGCACGGTATTACTACGGTCAAGCCAGCCCATTCGTGTTTAATCATGGCTCTCCCACATTGAATCTGAAATGTATGAGTATGTATTGAAATTCACGTGGTAGAAACGACTTATTGCCAACTTTAGTTTGATTCAATTATACGAATAAAATATACGAATTTTAATGCTTTTTCATAATGAACACATAACATATTTAATACTGTAATATTTTATTTAGGTGTTATTATTTTAGTACTACAATAGTTACCAGCATCCATAATAGACTGTGGCGCCCTCTCCTGGTCGGCCATGGTGGTCTTGCGCGCGTTCTTTGCCTTCCACGCGTGGTACACCTTCAAGCGACGGTGGAACTCATGACGACACGCCTTTAAACATTATTAATAGCCTCATTAATATAAAACTACAGAAAAATAAATATTACTTAAAGATATATTAATGCCTCTATTGGCTGTACACGTCTATATCCATAAACAATCTAGTCTAGGGTGTGTCAAAGAAACATCGCACATACACTCGACAAATGTATCCTCCCTTCCCTTGGGTAAAAAAGTCTAAAATATCAATATATATATAACTTATATATATATTGATATTTTATTATATATATATATATATATATATATATATATATATATATATATATATATATATATATATATATATATATATATATATATATACAGTCGTGGTCAACTAATTAAGGACATTCAAGATAGTGGACAGCAATAACCGGCTATGTACATATAAATATAAAACCCTGTTGATTTCTCAGTAACTATTATTTGCATAATTTGATCCGATTATTATACTATAAATGGCTGTAAATAAAAGATTAAATAAATATAAAAAAGTGTTTAATATCAAAGGTTAACCATGTATTCAATTTAAGGTACAATTCTGTAGCTGGACATTTAATTAAGAACAGTAAAGTAAAATGAAAAATAGAGTTAAACAGAACTAATAATCTGCAGTATTTTAATTTCTTTAACAACTTCATTTTATTACGGGTAAAATCAGTACCCAGTAGCAAAACCTTTGTTAGTAATTACCGCTTGACACCGATGTGGCATAGACATTATCAGTTTCTGACATATTTCAACAGGAATGTTTGCCCATGCCTCACAAAAAGCTTCATTAAGTTCATCTAAAGTTGTGGTACGTTAAATGGCAATTTTTTTCTTAATTTCGTGCCAAAGGTGCTCGATTGGGTTGAGGTCGGGGCTATTTGCTGGCCAATCTAGCACTGATACCGACTGTCTGTTAAGAAACGACTTGACTGAACGGGCTGTATGTTTTGGGTCGTTATCATGCTGAAAAGTCCATATAATAGGAAGATGTTCCTCAGCATAGGGAAGCATAGTTTCTTCTAATATTGCCTTGTATTGATGTTGGTCTAAGTTACCCTGAACTTTCCTCACAGGTCCCACTCCACGTCCAGAAAATGATCCCCACATTTTAATGTTTCCTCCGCCATATTTCACCTGCTTTTCTGTGAATCTTGGGTTCATTTCCGCTTTTACAGGACGCCGTACGTATTGCCTGCCATCTGAAGAAATCAAATTAACCTTGGTCTCGTCAGAGAATAATACATGTTGCCATTGGTCGTAGGTCCAATGTCCATATTTACGTGCAAACGCCAAACGTGCATTTCTATGCTCTTTCTTTAACAACGGTACTTTGCGAGCCACTCTTCCGAACAACCCTGCTTCTACCAGACGTCGTCGAACTGTCCTCGCTGATACACTGACTCTTTCGTCTGCCCCAAACACTTCATGTTTAATTAAAATAGAGCCTAGAAACGGATCTTTCTTAGCTAACCTGGTTATCATTCTATCTTCTTGCGGAGTTGTTTTTCTCGATCTTTTTTTTCTGGGCACATTTAAAGTTGTGTTATTGCGCCTGAAATGTTGCACTGCATTGCATACCATAGTTTTTGAACAATTTAAATATCCTGCTATCCTTCGGTATGACCAATCACGCTCGACAAACTTCATGATAATTTTTCGTAGTGTTGCATCGCAACTTTTATTTTTGCCCATTGTTCTTCAAAATAACTCTCAAAACTTGAAATTACAAATCTAGATTGCCGCCAAAACTACCACAAAGAATAGGAGAAGAAAGAAAATAATAATTGAGATTCAGATTTTGAAACTAGAACGCAATATCTTAGTGTGTTCGCGTGGAAGGCAAAGAACGTGCGCAAGACCACCATGGCCGACCAGGAGAGGGCGCCACAGTCTATATATGTATATATATATGTATATATATATATATATATATATATGTATTATATATGTATTATATAAGTTATATACCCTTCTTTCATATATTATATATCGCTCAGCGATTTTGACGTATTCAATGTTTTGTTGGTTTATATTTAAAAGTAGAGTAGACTATGTAATAATTTCTATAATTGATAATTAATATTACATGTCATGATTATTATACAATGACTACATACATACAAAATATTGAATTTGATTGTACTCAAGTGTGTAATAACCGCTTCGCCACTTTACGCTTTTTCGGGGTCAATATGTCATTTGCCTAAGACTAATCCGACTGGGGTTTAATAATTATGAAAGACTCACCTCCAATAACTCAATATCACAAGAAGTATTAATAGTATCACGCAACTCTGAGTATTTCCATTTAGACAAATCGTACTTTTGCTTGCCTTGTATCGCTTGCTGCATTCGCACGCGTTCAGACCTGTGTAACATGTAGTAAAATCTCAGTGGACGATGAATGATTTGGTTTTACGTCGGTTAATGAATTAACTACATACTATAATACAGTTAGGAGTATCAAAGTACAGTTAGAAACGAAAAACATACATACATAATTGTGTATAAAAAGTTTTCCGAATAAAAGGCTCGGATCAGCTAGTTCGAGTTGCAGGGTTTGCGACATATACCATGTGAAATGAATATGTAAATTGAACGATTTCTATCAAGTTTAAATTTGAGTTTTTTTTCGTTACCAACTGTAGTGTATTTTTAAGTGACACACTGTTAGCGTATTAATTTCTTAAACGAAAATAAATTATTAGGAATACTGACAATGCAAACAATAGCTTTAAGAGCGTTTGTTTCGTACGTCGTATTACGTATACGTACTTATAACGTAAACGTATACGTTTCCAAAACAAATGACAAATCCAAAACAATTATAGCGTGATTTTATTTTACTTGATGTTATTCGGCATGCGAACTATTGCAACGTAAAAGTCTTAAAACTACTTTTTGTGTAAGTTCTAAATCTTTTAAAATCACAAAAATCTGTGTGTATAAAATCTTATTACGCTAAAATACTGAAAAAAAAAAAATCTAAATTGGCACTCAAAGTGAATTAGGGGATTCTGATATTACTGTTCAGGCACTTATAAGTTATAAACGAATAACTCACATATGTACATAGACACATGTACCTTAAAAACATTACACTCACTTTTATGTCGTAGTGAGCTGGTTTATTAGACTTAAAGGATTATCTCATCAATTTTAAAAAAGAAATTCGTACCAAAACTGGTTCTAAACTGTTTATAAATAATATATTATCCAATAAGTTTATACGAGATTGGTTTCTGGAAGCAACATTCAAAGGGAACACCGGGTTGGTTTACTCGGTTCCATCCCGACATACCACTTCCCTTCAGATCCGGTGGGGATTTCCACTAGACTAAAGAAAGTGTATACGAGATGCATTCTTGTGATTCTAAAAGATTAAAAAAATTATAACATTTATATTACGTCCAATTTAACAAATAAAATAAATAAATAAGTCATAAATCTATATTTAATACATACATATATTTAGTACACATTAATAGAACAAACTAATATACACATTTGGGTATCGGTTCTCGTGCAAGAAAGAAGAGATAAGCAGATAGCCTTTATGTTAGCGGTTAGTAAACCAATTTTAGGAACCTCTTTCAATTATCAAGAAAATAAATATCGTTGTTAAAAGCTTAAATAAAGCCGGTACTTTATTAAAACTGTCTTTCATTACATAAGTATGTTATTAACGACGTTATAAAACCAAAAGGTTTGAATACTGTTCTAATTTCATAAAACACACTTTATCATGGCACAAGTATATACCATATTATATAACGTAATCTAAAGAAAATAAGAAACACGGTATAATGCAGACATATCTATGGATTTAAATTTTACTCGTGTTTAAATGACTATCAAGATTTGCATAATATTTCAATTACATTGAAGCACAATAAATTTTTGTTAATATTTTTTGTATGTACTTTTCACAATACACAAATTACTATCTTGACGACCACAGTATTAAAAATAATAATAATAGTAATTGAAAGAGGGTCACTATCGGAGCGTGCAAAAGAGAAAAGGTTAGTCTATCTCACTCAGTACCTGTTCAATTTATTCTCTCCATTGACTGACTCCATTGTAGGGAAACTGTGCGAACATATTACAATATTACTTATACGCTAGTTGTAGTCGAACACTCGTATACGTACCTACACGTTTTATTAATGGCTATGACTGCACTTGCGCTTGCACAACAAAGACAAGGAATCTCAATATACATAATTTTTTGAAATATCATAATTTATGAACATATTATTTTCTCTAAATTATTGGTCAATTAATAATAATTATTATTATTGCCTGCAGACATCTTACGCACGACCGTATGATACTAATCTAAACAGAGCATATAATAGGTAAGATATTAATCATTACTCTTCACACAATTATTTGGCCTGGGTAGGAATAGAACACACAACCTCTTGGCTTAACAGTCAGAATCACTAACCACAAGACCAGCAGGCCAGTCAAAACCAATATTTCTATTCCGTTGTTCGTCGTGCATACAGCTTAAATATAAATTCAAGTCTATAATTAGTATATTTCAAATTCCCGCCACTTTTTAATGTAATGCAGACATTACTGAGTACCTATTAAGTAAATGAGCATTAAAAAAACGTGTAAAGTATGTCGTACGAGTTAAAGCTATATACAGAAGAGCAAAAGTAGCAGGCCAAGTGTGACTGTCGCATATACATAGATATTTTACAGTGAATTCCATCACAATAATAAAATAATGAACTAACCTCTTCTAAAAATAAAAATATATTAGATATTTTGATATGACCATGACAAAAATAAAGTTCCCTAATCAAATTGTTAGGTTACTTCAAATAATTTGACTATATTTTTTTAGAATGAAATCAGTGACTTAATTGCCGTTACTGACGACAAAAAGAAGAATTATCTTTTTACGAGAAAGGCAAACTAGTCATGCTCGTTTTTTTTATTTATTTTACTATTGTTTTATTTTATAAATTAAGAACTTTTAAAGAATACTTTTCCATTTTCATATAAAATTATATTTTTTTAATTTCCATTTTCATATAAAATTATTTTTCATTTCATTAAAATATATATAACATAATTTGAATTTTAAATATTATCTTGAATAATATATTTTTTTTCTTTATTATTTTTTTAAATTTTATATTTTTATTTACTTTGTCATACATTAATATTAAACTGACGAACAAAAACACAAAACATACACAACAGGAAATAAGACGATCAAACAACAAATTACTAAAAACCTAGATTTTCTCAAGAACTTTAAAAAAAAAAACTATGCACTTAAATGTTGATTATCTCTTTAATCATCTTTATCATATGGGCTCTATATTTTCGTTAAACTTCAGAAAAAGGAATTTAAGAAGTACCCACTTCTTAAATTCCTTTAAATCATAAAAAATCGTTTAAACAGAATATGGATATACCTGCGTAGTTGTGGCGGCGAGCCTTCTACATGTCCATTTGTTTCTTTGGCCAGTCTTACAGCCATTTCGTGGTCTCGCCTCTCTTGCTCTAACCTGAAATAGAAGAAAGTATACATACATACATTCGCTCACGCCTGTATCACCTAAAGAGTAGGCAGAGGTGTTTTAAACACCCATAGTTTGACAATTAAAATCTGGTTCCACGAACGTAAGGGGCAAGCCTATTGACGTCAACCGGGCACTGTATGACTGTATACATACTGTCTGGTAGACAACAGTCCAATCTCTAGTTGCCTACTACAATACGACCGGGAAGAAATGGGGTCGCCCTATTCTATTTTTATATTAGATATTTAAATATGACTCCAAAAAAAATAAAGGTACCTAATCAATTAAGGTTGCCTGGCAGAAATTGCATTTAGCGATAAGGCCGCCCATTGTACATTTCTATTTTGCATAAGTACTGTACATTTTTGTTTTAAGGTGTACAATAACGTATATTCTATTCTATTCAAATTGTTAGACTACCTCAAATAACCCATATTTTTTAGGGCGAAATCAGTGACTTTTTGCAGTTACTGACAAAAAGAAAAATTATCTTTTTACGAGAAAGTCATATAAGTCATGCTTATTTTTGTTTATTTATTTTAATATTGTTTAGAATATTTTTTTATACGTTTTTGAATATACTGTCTTCATTAAATACTACTGGACATATCCCTCCCACATCGTGCCATAGCTCCCGGTACTACACCTGCCGCATCCAGTAGCTGTACTACATTTATATATATTTAAACATAATACGTATTAAGTGTAGCAGACATGTTCTCGTACCTCAATGTTAACATATTACATATCCTTGGCGATGTAATTTATTTATTGTCTCTATTGATATGAACTAAGTGAAACTTTTTTGTAAAATTAAAAAAAAAAAGAAGTCAAGGACTCTGAGGATCGCGTTTGTTATTTGTTCAATGGCTCCCTACTTTGTTTGTCTTCTTTTTAAACTGTCAGTTAAATCACAAACAATAAAATAAATACTAATGGCATTTAACTTCTCGGCCTATACTGATAACAGTTAAACATTTTACTTCCTGAAAATACAATAATTAACAATAACAGTAACGGAAAATTACATATACATACTTGAATTAATTAATTAAACAATATATAACTGTTTCTTGCTTTAACAGTGGTAGAGCCATGCTTCGGCACGAATTGGCAGCCTCATACGAGTAGAAAACCGGTTAAGAAGCACCGCTTGCGTAGCATTTACCCGAAATGAGTGAGGTTTCCGGAGACCCAACTCCCCTTCCCCTCTTTCTTCTTCCCTCATCCCCCTTTCCTGTTTCCTATCATCTGATCCCCTATGCCACCTTGAGTTGCAGGTGTCCATATTTGTCACTTAACATCCGGTGACCCGTCTGTTCCTCTGGCCCATTATAGTATAAAAAAAAGTGTCATGTAAAGTATGTATATACCTTTCCCTGTTCTCGTGGTCAAGTTTAGCGGCCTCCTCCATCTGCAGCTGCATCTGGTGAGCGGCGCGGCGGTCGGCCTCCTCCTGCCGCGCGCGCTCCGCCTCCTCCGCCTTGCGCCGAGACTCCATCTCCGCCTTACTGACAACAACGCACAGACAATATATACAGTCGTGGTCAACTAATTAGGGACACTCTCTAGTTAATCCAAATTGTGAATTTATTTTTTATTTTCCAACGAGTCTAAACAATATTCCACATCTTTTACATGTAAGTATAATTAGTCATTTATGTGCCTAATTATACAAACAATAACAACTTCTTAAACATTAAACCTCTTTACAGTATAGCTGATAGATGATCACAGTGCTATTTGTTCAAAGAATGCTGGCTGGCCATTTAATTAGGGACACTGAGATATTGCGTTCTAGTTTCAAAATCTGAATCTCAATTATTGTTTTCTTTCTTCTCCTATTCTTTGTGGTAGTTTTGGCGGCAATCTAGATTTGTAATTTCAAGTTTTGAGAGTTATTTTGAAGAACAATGGGCAAAAATAAAAGTTGCGATGCAACACTACGAAAAATTATCATGAAGTTTGTCGAGCGTGGTTGGTCATACCGAAGGATAGCAGGATATTTAAATTGTTCAAAAACTATGGTATGCAATGCAGTGCAACATTTCAGGCGCAATAACACAACTTTAAATGTGCCCAGAAAAAAAAGATCAAGAAAAACAACTCCGCAAGAAGATAGAATCATAACCAGGTTAGCTAAGAAAGATCCGTTTCTAGGCTCTATTTTAATTAAACATGAAGTGTTTGGGGCAGACGAAAGAGTCAGTGTATCAGCGAGGACAGTTCGACGACGTCTGGTAGAAGCAGGGTTGTTCGGAAGAGTGGCTCGCAAAGTACCGTTGTTAAAGAAAGAGCATAGAAATGCACGTTTGGCGTTTGCACGTAAATATGGACATTGGACCTACGACCAATGGCAACATGTATTATTCTCTGACGAGACCAAGGTTAATTTGATTTCTTCAGATGGAAGGCAATACGTACGGCGTCCTGTAAAAGCGGAAATGAATCCAAGATTCACAAAAAAGCAGGTGAAACATGGCGGAGGAAACATTAAAATGTGGGGATCATTTTCTGGACGTGGAGTGGGACCTGTGAGGAAAGTTCAGGGTAACTTAGACCAACATCAATACAAGGCAATATTAGAAGAAACTATGCTTCCCTATGCTGAGGAACATCTTCCTATTATATGGACTTTTCAGCATGATAACGACCCAAAACATACAGCCCGTTCAGTCAAGTCGTTTCTTAACAGACAGTCGGTATCAGTGCTAGATTGGCCAGCAAATAGCCCCGACCTCAACCTAATCGAGCACCTTTGGCACGAAATTAAGAAAAAAGTTGCCATTTATCGTACCACAACTTTAGATGAACTTAATGAAGCTTTTTGTGAGGCATGGGCAAACATTCCTGTTGAAATATGTCAGAAACTGATAATGTCTATGCCATATCGGTGTCAAGCGGTAATTACTAACAAAGGTTTTGCTACTGGGTACTGATTTTACCCGTAATAAAATGAAGTTGTTAAAGAAATTAAAATACTGCAGATTATTAGTTCTGTTTAACTCTATTTTTCATTTTACTTTACTGTTCTTAATTAAATGTCCAGCTACAGAATTGTACCTTAAATTGAATACATGGTTAACCTTTGATATTAAACACTTTTTTATATTTATTTAATCTTTTATTTACAGCCATTTATAGTATAATAATCGGATCAAATTATGCAAATAATAGTTACTGAGAAATCAACAGGGTTTTATATTTATATGTACATAGCCGGTTATTGCTGTCCACTATCTTGAATGTCCTTAATTAGTTGACCACGACTGTATATACATATATATTTACTTTATGTTCATTTGCTTTTTTTTGTATTTTTTTAATTATTAGGAATAATTCTTGTGAGGGGGAGATGATGATTCTTTTGGGGGGTCTTTACAAACATGCGATCAACGGATACAAAGAATACCCAGACTCGGGAAAACAATTTGTGGATCACACGATTTATTTTAACGCGGAATCGAACCAACGACCTCCGAATCAGCAGTCAAGGTCACTAACCTAAACCAACAGGCCCGTTATCATATAGGCATACAACATATATAATTATATAGCATTATTGCAGCTAGAATAATAATAATAATTTCTCGTATGAATGACCATTAGAGGTATTACACACAACATTAACCTTGAGACAGAACACACGACGAAAAATATAAATGTACACTTAGCATTAGGTAATTTCGATGATATTTTGTCAGTACATATTGTATACATGTGTGAAAAAAGTTTTTCTACATAAACTATATTGTGCATACACAATACATTTTTTATTAAAAAAAAAGCACTGTGTGTGATGGGTATGGTTCTCCACAACTCTTCCCGTAGGAGTCGTAAAAGGTGACTATGGGATCGGACTGATCTCAGACAGTTTAATACAGAAATACAGCACCCCTGCCTACGCCTTAAGAGATCAAGTCGTGAGCGGATGTATATAAAAATTAAAGGCATTCTTCCCGCACGTTCAGCATCCGCTAACTTTTGGCATAAGAAATAATAGCTTTTTTTTCGTGTGAAAACCCCCACGGGTCATGACCTCACCGGAGTTAACGGTGAGGTGGTATGTCAGAATCGAACCGACTAAAACTACACGGTGTTCGGTCACAAATGGGTCTATTGCAAGGGACCCAGGAATACCCTAAGAAGGAAGCTCTCAGGAACAAGATATAATAGCTGTGTTTTAATGTAAGCAAGCACACTCGTCACTATTAAATAATTATGTTCGTTCCTTAAAAAGAAAATTCCCGAAGGAACTAGGAACGCAGGAGTGCGTCCAGTAGTAACTAGGCGCACTCCTGTGTTTTAGAGGAGTCGACATACCTTGATACAAAGAACACCTGGACTCGAGACAACCATTCGTGAATCTCACAAATCTCAATTTTGTCTCGTGTGTTCTTGCTCAGTAGTAAGGATCAGTAACCACAAGATCGACATGCCAGTTGATAAGGGTTATACTTACAGCCTGCGATGTTCCTCTTCTTGTTTCTGCCTTTCCAGTTCACGTTTCTTGGCTTCCTCAGCTGCTCGCATCTCGGCCTCGATCTTACGTAGACGCTCCTGTTCATCTCTGCAAACATTTTAAATATTGTACTTAAAAATATGGACTCTGATGAAAAAAAAAAATACGAATCAAATCACATCTAATCGAATTGCATACATGTACATACATACATATCACGCCTTTTTCCCTTCAGGGTAGGCAGAGACAACCCGCCACTTATTTTTATCTTTACATACTCGTACCTCACGGGCTTCCTCTACTGTAATTACACCTATAGTAAAAGCTTTCAGGTTTCGGGTCCTTCTGACTTGCTCTTTGTCAGAGCAACAGCAATTTGATTAGAATATGTCTTAAAAGTCGTAATTAATAAAAATATGTTAATATATAACTAGTTAATTCATATTATACATGCAAATGTCACTTTGTACGTTTGTTACGCTGACAACCGAGAACTATTTCATTTATACGTAAATACGTAATTTTGAGCACATGCCACCAGAATTACAGAAAATATAATTGACTTTTGAAAAAAGTCAATTATATTTTTTTTTACTACTACTACTTTTGAAAAAAGTCAATTATATTTTTTTTTACTACTACTACTTTTGAAAAAAGTCAATTATATTTTTTTTTTGTTAATGTCAAAGTGGTATTTTAAAAACATATTTTTTTAAGTATTGTGTTATGTAGAAATAAAAAATGTTTCTTTCATTTTTCCTTCTAAAAACGTTCAATTTAAGACTATAAAGTAACGGAATTTAAAGAATTCTCCCTGACTCCTAACTAATTCGAGTATATTGCTGTACTTCAAATAAATTATTTCCCTGAGTCGGGAAGTATGATTACTGAAAATAGGGGAAAATTATGGTTCTGATTTACTGTTGAGTTAATTTTATATTCATCATATTACTATTAAAAGTGAAAGATTTAACAATACAGAAGTGTGACGTCACGCTTTCGTATTTCATATAAAATGTAATGCATACTTTCCACCATCAGCTCAGCAATATGAAACGAAAATATATTTTTGCTTTAGACACTATATACAAAAAATGTTAGTACAATCAAGTCCTGACTTAGTCACTATGGAAAAACACAAAGAAAGCTTAGAAAATCGGTCGACAATTGGCGGAGAACTCGTTGAACATACATAAAATATAGAATACAGTACAACACAGAATCTCCTCTTTTTCTAAATAGGTTAAAAATTGCAAAAGCCACGGCTAGCGAAGGCTAGTTGAATGTTTTAGGATACATATTTTGATATAAATGCTAGTTATTGCTTACAATATATAACATACCTGTTCTTTTGCTCAATCATAGCCTTTTGTAGAGCAACCATTTGCAATTCAACATCCTTTGTCAGTTTAGAGAACAGCTGGTCGATTTCACTGCGCGTCATCTTTTCGTTTGCCTATAAAAATAAAACGATTAATATTATAGATCACACAAACCTTTGGAACAATGGTTAAGAGCCACTTTTAATATTTAGAATATTGTAACTAATTAACTAGCTGTCACACTAGTTTCATTTTATTGTATACTTGCTTGCTAAATGTTATATGTATCATATCATGTAATTAATATTAGATTATTTTCTATATATATATATATATATATATGTATTATTGTATATATGACATATGTTCAACAGCACAGCTACCACTCTCTCTTAACACTAAATCCATCCTAAGATTGTCTGGTAGAGATCGCTTTTAGCGATTAGACAGCAAATTGTACAATACGTTAATGTTTAATTAAGATTTATTGTAATTCCTATAGTGTACAATAAAGAATATTGTAATCTAATCCAATCTATAGGGAGAGGGCTCGAAGCTCCCGGCTACAGGCATTTCGAGTTACAGGTATGCGACCCGATGTGCTCGACTGCTAATCACTTTATAAGCAATTTCTCTTTACTTCCGTTGACTTATTTTTTTCATTTTTTTATTTTCTCATATTTTATTTCTTAAGTGCCCGGTTGACGTCAATAGGCTTGTCCACTATGACAAAACGTAGGTGCTTAGTACAACTCTGTCAACACCCTTCAAGGATACCAGGCATGGGCGTATGTATGTAAGTCTGCATAAATATTATAATAAATGAGTGTGAGTCTAAACCTATTCGAATCATACGTCTAGTCGTCGATGTGATTGAGATTTGATTTCAATTAATTTAAGAAGATAACATTGGATTGTTCTCGTTACTGGTCCCTTATATGTCACAATAGATGCTCTACTGTCTCGGCAATGTTTCTAAAAGCAAATTGCACACAGCAATACTTTTAGAACCCAGAAAGTCACTACATTAAGACTCAAATATACTATTAATATAAAATATGACAAATTCAGAGGTACTTAAAAACAATTACTTTACATATTTAATTAAACAATTCAAAATAATGTACCTTTACACTTGAAAATTAAATATCTAATATTACCGCCTTTTACAACATTAAATTTCATAACACATTACGATAGATGCAGTATTGTTTGTCGATGCAGTGAGGTTCTGAATCGCGATATGCAAGTTTTAGTGCCGATAAATATGTCCGAGAACCGTTGCCCCAGTCTAACGCAAATGTGACGTCATTGCGAGTTATATTTGGATGCGGTCTTTGTATCGGGAATTTTGCTATTGAGATTTGCACTGACTGTAATCAGGCTGATAAACGTTCCTACTGATAAATCATTGTTGTTATAATTTCTGGAATCCTCAGTAAGGGTCAAGGGTCACCACTATGTTAACACCTAAAGAAAATAAACGCCCACTTAGTTTAGTAGATCTTAGGTGTAGGCCCTTACATCAACATTTAGAGCGCAGAATACCCTCTCCATGTGTTAGAGAGATATAACAGCAGTTCATCCTGAAAAACCTTTCAAAGGAATGTACAAAATTTATTTTTATGTAGTGTTACATATTTTATTATTATTATTTTTTTATGCGATAGGAGGCAAACGAGCAGGCGGGTCACCTGATAGTAAGTGACTACCGCCGCCCATGGACACTCACAACTTAAAGAGTCACAAGTGCGTTATTAGAAACGTTTGTTACTCTAGCGACACTTACTTTGATGCTGACACAAGCGTTTTTGATAGAACTCCTCAAGTTGTCGATATTCTTCAGAGCGCTGTCCTTCTCCTTGCTGAGTTGTGCGGTGACAGTCTCCATGTCCTTGAGGTTGTGTTGCAGAGCGCTGATCTTGGCGATGCCGCGCAGGCGAGGTCGGTGCTTGCGTCTCACGAGGTACCCGCGGATGTTCTTTTGTAGGAGAATTAGGCATTTGCGACGGTATTCGATTTTGTTCTTTACTGTAAACAATAACAATTATTTACTATTGATACTGGTATCTAGAAAGTAAACGCTATCATGTAGACTTACAATCTAGCGCAACGTAGCCAAGCTTATGTAATGTTAGTCGCCTGAGTACATTATAAGAATTATTAGCATGAAAAAATAACAATAATAAAAATAGAACAATAGAGTTTCTGTGTAGGAATATTGAGATGAAATGTAATTTATATATATCTCAGACTCAGCAAAAAAACATTCTTATACAACTTACATTTGATGATAGACAGTACGGCGAATATCGACTTCCTCCACCTAGATTTGACGAGCCAAGACAGCACGGCGTCCACGATAGCCTTCAGGTTCTCAGGGTCCGACTTCATCATAGTGTCGAACTCGGAGTACTTCCCCGGGCGGAAGAACACGCGCGTCACGCCGAACTTGTAGTCCTTGTCCGATAGACCCAGACTGCAGACCATCGCCTGTTCAAGGTTTGGACATACATAGTTATACAGATGTTTCGTAAGTGTTATTTGTTGAAAGTACGCATGGTGTTATATTAAGGGCCACTGCACACTAGTCATTTTTAAGCATTCGTAATTTAGTAATTGCTGTTGGGTAATCATTCTTGATTGGAGGTAATACTCCCATACAGGTTCATACTGAATGCAAGAACAATCAAATTATATTATAAGCCGATTAATAGTTACCAAAAAAGACCGGTGGTCCTAAATATCCTAAAAGAATCCGCGTTATTTAGGTGATCCTAATATTACGCGGGACAAAAATTTTTGTGATACAAAAATAGTAGACCCACTGTTCAGTGTTCGTTGCATTTGTATTTTTAATATTTGTGAAGTCCTGAAAAGAAAAGGAAATTTTGGAAACAACATAGAGAGACAAAGAATTTGAGAATGATTCCTGCGTCATGGGAGAGTTGACAAACATATGTCAAGTCCCCAAGGGACGCAAAGAAGTTTGTTACCGTGGCGGAATTGAAGTCACGGTCTCCGGCTCAGCGGTCAGGATCCAATAACATACTTTCAGGTTTTATTTTCCTATACTTCTTTAATTAAATGAAGAAAACATTAAATCAACAAATACAATAAATGTTCACATAAAAAAGGGAGGACACTGGCTCCTTCAACACAGTATTTACTAGTGCAGGAGTCAGAGAATTCTGAGAATACTGTAACAAAATTACTGTCAATAAAGAATTATTATTATTATTATAATAAACCACTAGAACCCTAGGTTCAGGCCTGACGTCCTCATGCTTTAATAAAAGTATTCGATATTGCAAGAAGTAATGATAGTTACCTCACAGAAGAGCTTCGGCGTGAGCGCCTGCAGCTTGGCGGGCAGGTACTGCTTGTACATGTGGTGCAGGTCGTGGAAGGGCGCGCGTGAGGGGTAGCCGTGCTCCATGAGCTCCAGCACGGCGGCCGTGCCGCTGCACTGCAGCTGCGTCAGCACCAGTCCCCCCTCCACCTCACGCCCCACCATGCGCGAGTTTGGCTTTATGCAACGCACAAAGTTTGTGCCCTGGAGATGCGTAACAATATATTTATTTTTATATATATAGATTTCTGTGAGGCCGTGGTATCGCACCAGTCGAGCCAGCCCATTCGTGCCTAAGCATGGTTCTGCCACTCTACACTATTATCTGCTATCCACTTTTTCTTATATATGTATATAAGCCTACCATAATGACTCCGCTCTGCCTGATAGAAAGCAACAAGTGCAGTGTTATTTAATCATTTTACCGAAGAGGAATATTAAAAATATACGTTTTCAACTGTTGAGCAATTTTAAAAAAATAGTAGTAATTTTAAAAATAAGAATATTAGTCTTTAACATATTATATACAAAAATATAATTATAAGTAAAATAACTGATTAAAATAATAGAGAAAAACAATAATTTTAAAATTAAAAGAAATGTAACTCGTAAAAGAAACTAATAATTTGTTGTCATTCAAAAAAGACCGTGTGGCCTAATGGATAAGGCGTCGGACTTCGGATCCGAAGATTGCAGGTTCGAGTCCTGTCACGGTCGGAACGTACTTTTTGTTACCAGTTTTAGAAACCATATTAAAATAATAAACTTGCGTCTATAAAATATGTTATTGCACGGACATTTAAGACAAAATAAAATTAAATCACTTATGTTTATTTTCACTTATTCTTATTATCAGCAATTTTAACTACTAAATATTATAAAAAAATATTTATTTATACTGGCTGCAAAACACATTGCTTGAGGCAGACTTAGGCATTTCTTTGAATGATGCAGATACTAAAGGAATAGAAAAAATATGTTACATGAATAGGCCTACATATTACTTTATGTACTAGATATTATTACATGTATAAAAACACTTATTTAGTGGTTGGACAGCTTCTAAACAAAATTGATAAAGAAAAACTTCAATTTATCCTTTAAAGGTTATTATCCTCCGACTACGAAACGGCCGTTATTCAATATTTTGCGGGAAGCGACTGCCATCAGACGTCCACAACCGAAATACTAGACGATATCGAAGTTCTGAAGTAAAACTTCTGAAGGTTGTCGAAATTTTTTAACGGCTCCAAAGGGCATTACGGGTGGATGCCACAATCTTCGTATGACAACCGGGACGCGGCTTAACGTGCTCACCGAGGCACGGAGGGGTCTCAATGTGTTAAGAATGGTCACTAATCCTAAGAGCGTGGCTAGTATTTTTTATATTACATTACCCAGCTAAGTTCTAACCTAATCGTTTAACACGAGCCCTATAAAGGTGATATTACCTGAAAATCAATTCTAAACGATGTTAAATTACTGACATCCTCAAATGAACTTTTTAGCATTTTTGAGTCATAAATGTGCCAAACTCATTATATATAACTGTTTTGGTAATGATAGTCGTTATAAATGCAGTTTACAGAAAATAAACGAAGAAAGGGGGATGAGGAAAGGGTGAATAAGGGGAGAGGGGAGTTGGGCCTCCGGAAACCTCACTAATTTCGGGGAAATGCAACGCGAGCGTTACTTCACAACCGATTTCTTGTGAGGCCGTGGTATCGCACCGGTCGAGCCGGCCCATTCGTGCATAAGCATGGCTCTACCAATTCTACTATTTTTAAGAACGCGCCGCGTTCGAGTACAAAACTCAGCAAAAGATAAAAGATACACGCACTGTTGATGTATGTATGTATGTATACTCATTATAGCTATAGATATCGGACTGTCGTCTGAGATCTGCCTAAGAAAAAAAGCTTCATCTCATTTGTCACCCAACACCACACATCGATGTCTCAGCCAATGTCATAATTAGGTTTTGTAAATGTTGCCCATTTCATTATTTTTAAAGCTTTTAAAATAACTCCCCGTTAAATAAAACATTTTCTTTATTTCTTTCAAAAATCATATGATTTTTATAGAGATATTATAGACAATTATTTTACCTGTAATGTAATGTACCCTTCAAGAAAGTAAGGTAAAAAAATATTCGAGTAAAAAAAAAGATCAAATATTACAATACTCACATTCTCTTTCAGTTTATCCATAAGCTGAGACAATTGACTTTGGAACTTAGCACCGACAGAAATAAAGTTGAGTTTTCCTTTGGCGTTGTTATTGTCAGTTGTTTTGAACAGTTGTTGTACTAACGTGCTACGCGACTCTTGAACTAGGAATTCTAGAGAGGCGTGCAATGCATCGTTGTTCTTTTCTATAAATTGGTTCTGTAAAAGAAACGGACTTGAATCAAAAATGTGTTGCATGTTGGGTAGAGGGATGATTATAGAAACATTGAATGGATTGCGTTCAAGACGATATGGCTCAAAAGGGAATAAGCAATTAAGTGACACTATAATATAGTAACATGGTACAGGACTACCACTTTTGCTCACAACTCGTCATTTACTGGCGCGAAACGTGTCCGTGCACTATTGGTTGTCGCATACATAAGGTCTGTACTCACTTAAGTGTTTATATTCGGTTTTAGTCGGCGGTTGGTGGCGCTTTTTTTGCGCAAACGAATATAGCCGATGCTACTTATAAAAGTGGTGTACCTGTAGTGTAGACTATATTAGTACGGTATAAGTACGGCTGAAAGAATCTAGATAAAATTGCCATTGAGATAAATCATAGTTTGTAGTATTACATCGACTACTGTTTATCCAGGAAAAGTGTAAAATTCAACATTTATAAGCGAACGAATTTGTAAGCGACAGCCAGCAGAAAATATATTAGTCTTTGAATCATTATAAAATTAGGAGAAGGATAGGCAGATTATGATAAGAGATATGTGCAGAAAAGAATATTAAATATCAATTTTTTAATTATTATGGGTAAAATTACCTATAGGTAATTAGAAGTACAGGAGAACTACATGAGAACGGAAAAATAACACACAGACAATATTTTTTAAGACAGAGACCCAGTAGCAGACTTATTGAAACATATACTCGTAAGAACTTTCAGTGGGAATCGAACCCACTACTTAAAAGTAAAGTAATATTAACGACTCCTTTCTCTTCTTTTTATCAGAAACAACTTCTGCATTAAGAATTCTTACTCTGTCGAGGGGCCTTAAAAACATGGAAAAAACGAACACAAAAAACACCAAAACCAGGAACCACCATTAGTGGATTACACAAGTTTTTGTACCGCGCTGGAATCGAACCTCTGGTTCATCAGTCAAGATCATTAACCACTGAACTAAAATCTGTGTGATTGACAAATAATTCCCAGGTTTGGGTGTTTTTTTACGTAAGTCGTTTAAATTTTTGTCAAGTCCTCCCGCGACACAGGGACCGAATGCTGAAGTTGTCTTTTAAAAAATTAATAAATAAAAAATATGTTTGCATTTACCGTGTTATAGCATACAGCTCCAGCGAAATGTCTTAGTAGAAAGCCTTCATCGTCTCGTAGTGTACGGTGGGCTTTTAGGCGAGATGTTCGAGGTACTTGCAATCTGGAAATATATTTCATTAATCTATATATAAATATGCAAAGACAAAACTATATTTATGATAAGCGATTTTTTTTGCTTAAGTGCTTCCGTGCTATCAATGACAAGAAAAAAATATTAAGCAATATATAAAACCCCACCACTGGCATTATTAACTGCCATTTTTTTTTTATTTTGCTGACGTTATCTCGAAATATTATACCTTATACCACTCCTACTATTAAGTAGGACGTGTCTACTCAATACTACGTGTCAAATGATACCTTGCATGTTGAAATGCACATAGCAGTATACGAACATTACAAAGAAACATTAAACATATACTCGAAAAACAAACCATATTTTTTTGCAAAATAATGATCTTTTTTCTATCTAACAAGTAGTGCAGGTACGGCGAACAAAATGCATGCGACAAAATAGTTTAGGCACGCCAGCATTGACGAATTCACTTACAACTTAGACTTGACGAGAAAATTTTACGTAAATTGAAATTTCGTAGAGAACGACATTACGGGACAATTGTATAAATGTATCGGTGTCCGAACGAAAGCGATATAGTTTTATAACACAGAGTCATTTCAATGAATTGAACATAAAACTTCGAAATCTATATAAAACCATTACACGTGAACCTGTAAATGTTTGGCATCCCTGGTGTAGTGTAACTATTATTGTTTATGGCCGAGGTCAAGCTGTAGTGGGCGTATATACTCCTTAATAAAATACCTGATAGGATATACATTTCTAAAATATATTGAATTCGTATCGGTATCCGAATCGAACCAACTTAAATACAAAATTTGACAGAGGTCATTGACCACTTGAGACTCTAACACCGACTTGTAAAATTTCGTACAACGCTATCTAGTGACGCTCCTTACTACTATACCAAAACAATCGATTGACTTAATAGTACATAAACAATTATTAATATTCACGAATTAACGAATTTAGATCTATGCGTTCCTACCACTAGTTTAATTTGTACTTACGTTCTATTTTATTCAGTTTGTAGTTTATTTACCTGTTATTGTTAACAGCAAGTTGTTTGTGAACGGAATGTGTGAAGTGTCCAAACTCCGGTTTAGGCAGTTTTGATTCTTCGTCCAGTAAATGGAATATACCGTGGTTCTTGCTTTCAATTAAATCTGCAAATATAATTAAGGCCATCGATTAACTCCGGGGACCTTACTCACTGGGTGAAATACAACGCAGGCATTGCTTTGACTACTGGTTGTCAGAGAGGCCCTGGTTTTATTTCGGTCGCCCATACGTACCTATATAATTATTATTTATTTCTACGTTAGAAATTTACAATGCACTAACAACCACTATACACACAATATTTCTGGTTCCTATTTATAGGTGCAACCAGCATTATGCTTTTTATTTTTTGTGTGGAAGCCCCCACGGGTCATCACCTTACCGGGGGCTTATGGGTAAGGTGGTATGTGGGACTCGAACCGACTAAAGCCACACAGTGTTCCGTCAACGGGTCTTATGGTCGGGGCCTCAGGTGTACCCTAGAAAGTGTCCCTGTGTACCCCGGCAGACCTGGCCGCCTTTTGAGCAAGGCAACCCCAGTACGGTACGGACCACCCGGTCCCGGGGTGGGGTGAGCACCTGGCGGAACTGGGATCGTTGGCTTCGATGTCACGACGACCAGCTCCTGCAACTCCCGCCACTGGTATAGTGCAGCGAGGGATTTTGCTTCCAGGTCCCATGGCGGAGTTCTGGCTAGGAGACACGCCGCTTCAAAGGAGAAGGACTTCTTATGACCCTGACGGACATATCCCGCTGTGGCCGTCGCAGAATAGCAGCGTTAGTGGTCATCAGGGTCTCCGCCCAAATTTGCTAATGCATTATGCTAAGATTACGCACACATGTACATAATAATATTATTTCATTTTATTATTTTCACTGATATTAGTTATGAATGTGTTCGAGTGATATGTGTATAAACATCGATTATTATCTGCCAGAACACTTCAATCAATGGCCAAAAGCTTACAGCCAAAGAATTATTATCAGACTATACACGACGAAATTATAAGCATGATTCTTTTAATAAGAATTGATAAACTGGGTTTGTGAAGATAAAGAGGGAGAAAGAGAGAGTATGTGTGTGAGAGAAAGAGACAGAGAGAGATAAAATAGTGGCAGCTCTTGACATATGTAAAGATAAAAGCCAGTGGCGAGCTGTTGACTCTGCCTACCCCAAAGGGAGCAAGGCGTGGGCTTAGGTATGTATGTGTGCTAAATGTGTGTATAACCTCCACCGTAGCGGCATACTAACCTATACAATCTTGGTTATCAACGAATCTGATTTCAGGCACATTCAGTCCCTCTCGCTTGTAAAGTTCCTGTTCGTTCTTTAGGATACGCTCGTTGAAGAACTGCTGGAGCTTCTCGTTGCAATAGTTGATGCAGAATTGTTCGAAGCTGTTCATTTGGAAATATTCTGTAAAGGAGATAAAGTTAATAGTAAGCTATATTATTAGAATATTTAAATACTTAGTATACACATACTACATACTACACAAAAACAACAACCACATTGGATAAAAATCCGCAAGTACCATACCAGTGATTAAGATTCTAACTTTATAAAACAGCAAAATAAATGAACACCAGCAGAGCATGTATTGAAATCAAATGTTATAATTTAATCAGTTTAAACTTATAATAAGTTAACGTATATATCTGGACACGCACGTTCAATGTACAGCTTCCAACATAATGCCTAGAAGAAAAAGAGAACTCACCAAAGCCAGCGATATCCAGGACACCGATGTAGTAAGAGGATGCTTGAAATGGGATGCTGCTATTGATGCGATGGACGATGTAGTCAAACAGTCGGCTGTACACAGCTTTAGCCAGCGCGTCTCGGGCGTTGTTGGCTTCGTAGGTTTTTAGTGGGACCCTGAAATATATCATATTTTTCAATTTCACATTTATTCGTTTATTAAAATTACTATTAAATAAGTTTTGTGAAATAGTATGAGGCTGTAAATTCTATCAGCTCGAGCTTCAGCTCGGCTCGGAGCTGGGTTCCTGGTACTTACATGATGGCCGTCCCCTTGGCCCCGCCCCTGGAGCTCTGCATGAGGCGCGACACGAGCGCCATGCGCAGCTCGCCCGGGTCCACCCCCAGCAGACGCGCCGCCATGGCCAGCGCGGGCTCGGAGCTGGGCGTCACGCGGCACCCCCCCCTAGGGCCGGTGTCCTCCTCGAACTCCACGTTTCCGAGGTGCAGGACGGCAGCTACCACAGAGTACACTGACTTCTTCTCCTCCTCGGTTAAACCGACACGAGATAGTGCCTGAAAGGAATTTAAAACTATCAGTACCATTACTTAACATTATTTAGTGTTTATGGCAACGACGACTTCTCCGTGATGACGTTTATTTACATATATGTATATAAACAGTCCCATAGACTAAGTGACGTGTCAAAGTTTATTGAAATATTTTTATTAACATTATAAAATTAAAATCAAATCAGACACATAAAAAAGATTCTTATTGGCATGTAAGTCAGTATCTCTTCATTATTTTCCTAATATGAATTACAAAACTATTGTTCTGAATGAAAGCTGACCTATGTCATTTTCTGTATTCTTGACAGTGTATATGGAAAATTTTATGATAATCTACTGATCATCTGAGTGGTCAAGTCAATATACAGTCTTGAACTAAGCGGTTCGACTCTTCCATTCTGTGCCGATCGGTTAAAGCCTGGAACTCACTACCAGCGCTCGTGTTTCCGTCCCACTTTGAATCCGGGTCTCTTAAGCGGGGAGTAAAAAAGCATCTGACCAGGCCACCATGCTACATTGACCACACTTGCAATGAGAATGGTGACTACCACTCTTAGACTCTACTTGTTGCTTTCCATCTGTCAGAGTGGTGTTTTAATAATATAGTATTTTTATTATATAAGGTTATTACAAACACGATTACACATTCACGATTTTAAATCAGCACATACTCATATATCTATCTACATATATTAATAAAGTGAAGGGTTTATTATTTGTTTGTATAAACGCGCTATTCTCTGGATCTATCAATCAGATTCGAATGTTTTATTTTGTAAGATAGTATTTGTCAATAATAGGAATACTATGGACTACAAACATCACGCTGCGACCACTAGGAACCAAGCGGCGACTGCTCATTATACTAAAATATACACAAAGCTTTGAGAATACCAAGTTTTGTATGTAGGCTTGATGAACTGAGTTGATGCATCAAAAAATCCCGGAATTTAGTATTTGAAATCCTGTGAACGACCTCCACGTACAACAGTCAGGGTTCTAACAACTAGAACAACAGGCCCATCATCATTGGTCATGTGTTTAAGTTAGTAAGTTATAACATTGACTAAGAATAGGTTTTCCTATTATAATAAAACTCACTAAAGTATTTTTTTCATGCGGTAACCCTCATGGGTCCTTACAAGCTATGCTGTAGGTA
This sequence comes from Tyria jacobaeae, assembly GCA_947561695.1. Lineage (NCBI taxonomy): Eukaryota > Metazoa > Arthropoda > Insecta > Lepidoptera > Erebidae > Tyria > Tyria jacobaeae. The sequence goes on along the minus strand of OX387211.1, from coordinate 18,557,425 downwards.
TGAAGAAGTTAAAAGACTAAAACCTCATGGCATGAGATAGTACGCCTGATGAGTGGACCTATAACCTTCTATCTGTCAAGAGTGGCATGAGCTACCTAGTAACGCAGAGAGATGATCTATGAGATATTAGCACTGATCATATATCATAAAATAAATCGTGGATGGTAAGCGGGTTAGTGTAACATATACACGCTTTTCCGAAGGATACGCAAGCGCATTTGCCGACCGTTTTTTTTAACAACCCTTGCTTTAGTTTGTCGGGAGGACCTCTTTATCGGAATCTCCTCTTCAACTGTACCTTGTGGGACACTTTAATTTCCTAGGAATAAGGATAAACGCTCTACAGGTGGCAAGCGATACGGTAGTAGACTGTAAAATATACGAGGGGACCTTTTAAATCAAATCATATCCTCCCTCTCCTCTTTCCCATCCCTCATCAGGATGCAGGTGTCCATGTATGGCGGTTGTTACTTACCATCAGGTGACCCGTCTGTCTGTCCCCCATATAATAAATAAAAATCATGTCTATTCATCTGGTTTTTTTTTTGCTATAGTGGGGCAAACGAACAGACTACCCACCGCCCATGGACACCTCTAACTCAAGAGTTGTAAATGCGGGGAAGGAGGTGGGGTTTGGGCTCCAGTATCCTCACTTCGATTTGACTACCGGTTATTTGTGAGGCCGTGTTGTTAAAAGGGTCGAGCCCCATTCGTGCCTATGTATGACTCCCCATGGTCAAATATACATATATACATATAATACATCTACAAAATACTGACACAAACATACCTGGTTTAATCTTTCAAAGTCCTCGACGTCATCTAGTATCGGATCCCTTAATCCTCCTTTAGCTTTCTGTTGTTGACTCTGGCGGTTGGCACCGACCTTCTTCTCAGACGCTGCCGATGTGAAGTACTGAGTGCAACCGTTCTTCAAATACTGGAAATGTTATTTTTGGTTACAAGTGTTTTTTTTATAACAAAACAACTCATTAGCGTGGGTGTAATTATGTACTTAAGGGTGGCTGCAAATGATTACGAGTCTGTTATGCCTAAGTTATTATAACCTATAATAGCTCTATTTACATGTATCATAATGGCCACGGCGTTGGACTTGCGATCATGTGGTTGAGGGTTCGAACCCCACCCAGTGCACTACCGTCGAAAACCCACCTCTAACACAGCTTGCCCACCAGTAAACAAGAATACTAGTAATGTGTGACCCACGTTGCTGGTATTCTTTTGAAAAAAAAAAAACACTTGTATAATTTTATAATATTAAACATTTTAAAATTAATAAATAAACAAAAGATTCTAGAAGCTAGAAACGTTTGTTATAATTTTATCTTTGCAAGTTATGAAAGCTTATTGTTTAACTAACGAAATAACTTAAAAAATAGGAACTCTGCCTGCCTTCTAAACCTACGACTAAAGTGCAACAGGCGAGCAGTCTTAAAGTCGGGTGGCTTTAATCCGAGCAGAAATATATTATCTAAAGAACAGTTCATTTTGCTTTTTCATACTTTTACACTCATGTCAAAGAATACTCACCAAATAGTCATCAGGTTTCGTAATATCCAAGGCAGTTCTTAACTCTTGAGGCGCACCAGCACAAAGCAAATAAAACACGTGGTAGTTCCTCTCCTCAGCACTCTGCGTGCATATTCTAGACTTTTCTAGAAGGTAATGCGAAATATAGCCGCCGACCACCTGGTACTTGTTGTTGAAGTGTACTTCCATGAACTTGCCGAAACGAGAACTGTTGTTGTTGCGAGTTGTTTTAGCGTTACCAAAAGCTTCAAGGATTGGATTGGCTGTGAAATGGAAAATAAGAGATTCCCTCAGTGCGACAAGGACGGCAATTTTAAATGTTTTGATGTACAATAAATAGGTATACCTATTATAATTAATATTATAAATTAACCAATTGAGTTAAATAAACCTGCATAGTCGTAAGTAAATGGGTAATTTATAAGCCCCTGACTAAATTAAGATCGTGGGAACAGTCACAGTCCATCTGGCGAAATATATAGCAAAACATAGGATAACAAATACTACTAAACCGATATATATTTACGTTTGTATTATTTTTAAAAGCATATGCCGTTTACTGCGATAAGATATAAGAACTATAATGTTTCTTACATGTGGTTGAAGATTTGAACCCCACCCAGTGCACTTCCGCCCTGAAAGTATTCCTAACGCGAGGTTAGCTTAGCTGCAGACGTTAATTAGAATAACTGTAATGTGAGACGCATGTTGCTACTATTTATGAAATAATTGCCTTTATAAAAATATTAACTAAGTATAAGAACGTGCAATTTTAAAAATTAAACTAATTGCTATCACTTGATCAACTCCTAATTTGGTTCAAAATCATTTACATCAGTCATCAATTGGCTGAAAATTACATAAAATAAAAAAAAAGACCACAGGTGCATACAATCGAACCACAGAACCAATTTCTTTTCTGATGTCGGTTAAAAAACTCTTAATTATTAAAATTGAAGTAGTAAAACAAGATCATAAAGCTATTAAACATTTAGAATATATAAGTGATTAGCATAACGATATAATAATACAAAATATGTATGTAGTTATGTTAGCGAGTAGTAAGTTAAATAGTTATTCAAGTGCATGGGCCGAAGTGGAAAATAGACTTTTACGTAACCTGTTTAAATGTTGTTTTGTAACGTGTAATATGTCGAGCCGACCCATACGTGTCTATGCATTAAAATAAAAACAAAAACAATCATCAGATTTACTTTCAATAGGGTTATGACCATCAACTGAGGCTTTACATAACAGAGAGAGATATTGTCTCTTAGACAGGTCTTCTATTACTGACAGCTGACGCACGTTTCCATTACTAGGTATCTCTAGACTATCAACTACATATACTATTTGCGACCAGAATCATAAATGAATATCAGATGTCAACGTTACCTCTCGTACTTACACTATTTATTGAGGAATAATAAGGTTTTTTCATTCTTTTCATAGTGTAGGGGGACAAACGAACAGACGGGTCACCTGATGGTAAGTCACTTCCGCCGCCCATGAACACTTGCAACTCAAGAGTCACAGGAGTGATGTCCACCTTTTAGGGTAGGGGAAAGAGGGGTAGGGAAAGGTAGGAAAGAAAAGAGGGAAAGGTAGGAAAGAAAAGAGGGTAAGTTGGTTTGGCCTCACTCATTCGGTCACACAATGCAAGCATTGTTTAACAGCCGGTTTTCTGTGAGGCCGTCGTAATACTCTGGTCGAGCAAGCCCATACGTACCGAAGCATGGCTCTCCTACGTTAAAAAAAGTCTCTAAAAGATCACGCTTAGCGGCCCTTAGGAGCGAAATAGTGGCTTTAAATACAAATAAAACTGCAAAGTAAACTTACCGTCTAAAATCTTTTGTTCTACTGGCCCGGCACTTTTAGCCCACAGATCACAAAGATACTTAAGGATGTACTTGGTTGACTCAGTCTTGCCCGCACCGGATTCACCAGAAACAATGATCGATTGGGATTGCTTCAGAGATTTCATATCGCGGAAAGCTTTATCGGCTGAAAAGTCATGCACAAATATTTCATGTCAATTGTTTTTGATTCGATTTAAAAGTGAAATTTGTATATTTTTTTCTAGTATAAGGCAACACTGTCGAACGCAACACTGTTTAATGTAACTTCCCCCACGGGTCATGACGGTGAAGTTACCACTGACGGTGAAGTGGTATGTCGTACTCGAAGCTCGAACAAGTGGGTCACACTACAACAAGTAGGAGGGATGCTTGCAGGAACCAAGTTTGTGGGCGTACTATTGCATTCCTTTGCCGTTAGCAGACATTAAAGTATTTTCCGCAACAAAAGAATATTTCCTAATGCGGTACTAATCTTTTTAAAAAGACAAAGAAAGAAAACAAGGTCATATATAAAAGTGAAGACCGACTTAGGACGTAGTCGGCATCTATACATACATATGTATAATAAAGCATAAAAGTTTGTTTTTATTTAAACGTTTAAAGGGAGAGGAACAATAAAGGCAAAAAAAAAACACGCCACGACCGTTAGGAACGGAGCAGTGGCCATAAATGCAGGTTGAAAGTCTTATTTGAACAGTCGCACATAAATTTTATAGTAATGATATGTATTTGATTACAAATTAAATGATTTCTATAGAAAGTTGATCCATTTATTCAGTAACAAGAGAGAGAAACCTGCAACATTTTGAAGTATGTTGTATTTTCAAATTTTCGTCGATTTTGAATAATCGCTTTTTATAGGAACCATTGCATTTCACGTTTTTCTAGAGTCCCTACAAAGGACTTGAATACAGGGATCAATACTGCCAACTTCAGCCATATCGAGTTGCGTGATATGCGACTGACTTGTTTGATTGCTTATTTTCCGCAATACATCCATAATATAATGTGAGATAATACAACTTCTACTCAGCATTATTGCCTTCCTCCTATAAAACTTCGCATATATCGAAGATGAGAAATCGTTATCCAGGAGTCAAGGTTTTATTTTTACGTAGGTTAATATTAGCTTTACGTACTGGTGGGAATAAAGGATATACAAACTTACTGCCTGAAGAATCGTAGTTTTACGTTATAGTATGGCTTTAAAAATGATATAAATATTAACACAAAAATATAACTCCTCAAATTACACAAGCAAGTTGTTTATTACAAAACAAATGTATTTTTTCAGTCATCAAATACCTAGTAGAAAATCCATTCACATACAATAATTCATTAAACAGGAAAATTAAATTATGTTTGTGTTTGCACAGTTTGTGACGTAATGCTTGCGTTGAATAAGCAACAACTATTTTCTTGGGAATGAACATAGATCCTATTGTCTCATTCTTGGTTGTTTTTTAATATTCCTTATTAGAATTACATACTGTTCTATGGCTCTATGAATCTTGATCTGATATCCATTCCCTGACATGCCATACCGCAGCCAGACATTACTTCATCTTCGTCTTTTGAACAATCGAATACTAGTGTTGCTGTATTTATATTATATAATATTTACATACCGAGGGCAAAAACATGCGGTGGTAATTCTCCCAAAGATTTTCCTTGGTACTGCTTGATGGTGTTCGATGAGTACATGTCTTTAATGTCTTCATAAGGGTTCACGGCCAGCAATATATTGGCAACGTATGTCTGTAAACATGCAAATATTTAAAAAAAGACAGGGATATTACTGTCTTTTATGCAGCTCTCGCATAGAAAATATATTCCGCGAAACACTAAATTAGTAATTAGCTTCTCCTAGGACATCTCTTTACCTCTACCATTCTTTCACATTTTGACTGCTTTTTTACTCTGTAAGCGGGTTAGCAAGCCTAACTGTAGCGTATAGCATTAACCAAACATCTGAAGGTAATTTAATAAGAATTAACTAACAGAGAGAAATATGTAGACCAACTTGCAGGGCAATGCACAAAAAACTACAAGTTTGTGAATACCCTATAGCAGGGGTGCTCAAACTTGAACTGCTGGCGATCTACCTCAATATTTTTAGACTACTTACGATCGACTTGAGAGGCTGCAAGTATGTGTGATGCAGGGTTGTCGTACATACACGATACACCCTACCTACCTAGGTAGGGTGTACCGTAGCATATATAGATATTAGCTTTCCGCAAAATTTACATTATCTTAGTCAAGGTTTGGGTTAGGTTTACTTAAGTTCTTCTCTACAATATCAATGAAAAAACTGCTAGTTATTCAAAATTGCGAGTTTATTCGTTGTTACAAAACAAAAGAGTTACATATGGTGTTAAACTCAACTAAGGAGTGACTTTGGATCTTGAAGCGTGGCACTGCATGTCCTCAGCATACTTTTCATAAGATGGTGCGTAACCACTGAGTGCCAATCGCAAGCATGATGACATATGATCGTCAGTTAGTCGATTGCGATATTTTGACTTAATTATCTTCATTTCAGAAAATGCAGACTCGCACAAGTAAGTAGACCCAAACATTGCCGTCAGTTGAAGGGCGATTTGCCTTAGATTCGGATATTTATCTTCAGATATAAAACACCAGAAATTTGTATCAGATGCTGTAGCTTTGAGATGTATATCTGATATAATCTGCACCAACTCATTTTCAACAGAACATGAGTTCATATTAAACTGACTTGCTACTTCAGTGGTTAATTCCTCAATGTTTTTACATGAAAAAGGATAACTCATAAATGATGCTATATTTGCCAATTTACTGCAATCATAAAAACGCATTTCGAATTGTCCCAAAATATTTGATAATTCAGCCTCATACGTATCATAATTCAACTGAGGAATCCTTGCTTTCAAAGACGGAAAATGTTTCAGATCCTTTCTTTTCAGTTGATCTATCATAAGTTGCAATTTACTTTTGAATGCGTTTACTGCGCTAATCATCTCAATAATAGTTTTTCCTTTACCTTGAAGCTCCAAGTTAATGGTGTTTAAGTGCATTGTGATGTCAGTCAAAAATGTCAAATCAGTCAGCCATTTTTCGTTTTTCAACATCTCAGTGTCATCACCTCTTTCGTCTAGAAAAGCTGTTATTTCGGGCAATAATTCTTGAAACCTTTCTAGGAATTTTCCGCGACTCAACCACCTGACGTCCGTGTGAAGAACTAAATCAGTGTGTTCAGCTGACTCCCTATCTTCCAACTGCAACTTAAAGAGCCGCCGTTACAAGCTACGTGCACGGATGGAATTCACAATTTTTTTTGCAATGCCCATAATTTCCTCCGTGTTTAAAACTTTTGAACACAAAACTTGTTGATGTATAATGCAATGGAATGAAAAAAATGAAGGGAATTCTTCATTAGCTCGACACAATGCCACAAAACCGTTCTTGTTTCCAGTCATTGCTAGTGCTCCATCGGTTGTAATGCACACTAATTTATATATTGGTAGCTTGTAGTTTTTTACAAAATTGATGAAAACGTCATATATATCTTCGCCACGGGTCTTCCCCTTCAGAGGAATGATTGTCAAAAATTCTTCCTTAGCCAACATGTCATTGAATACCATCCGAATAAAAATACACAGCTGGGCAGTGTCTGTCATATCGGTGGATTCGTCGAACTGTAAAGAAAAGTATGTACATTCCATGATATTATGTTTTAGTTTATCTGCGATGTCCTGACTCATGACTTCAATACGCCTTGTGACAGTCGGACGAGATAACTGAAGTTCTCTAATAGCAGACATGATTTCTGTTTTATTTTTAAAATCTCCAAATAAAGTCTCACCCGCTTCAATAAATGCTTCCTTCACAACCGATCCATCTTCGAATGGTTTCTTGTGTTTCGCCAATATATGAGATATTTTAAATGACGCGATCGTAGCAGCTTTTGATTGTTTGGCTGGTCTTATGAACATGGTTTGTTCTTTTTTCAAACAAGATATCAAATTACTTACTTTTCGTTTTCTTAATTCACTCTGTGGCGGAAAATCCTTTTCATAGTTTTTATGAACCGTTTTATGATGCCTCTCTAAGTTACCACGCTTAGGTATTGCAACTGACGCACGACAAATAACACAAATGCACTTATCCTTCACCATACAAAAGAAAAATTCTTCCTCCCAATCGTTATTAAAATAATACTTTTAGATTTCTTCACTGCACTCATTTCGCACTATTTAATAATAAACTTTGTATCGACGTAGTATCGCCTTCAAGTTACAATTCAGAATGACTCCAATTCCTGCAGGCGCAACATTTATATCGGCGTGAACGAAAGTCTCGAATGTTCCCGTCAAACGCGCCGCCCGAAATGGTCTAGTACAGTCTAGTCTAGAAACAACGCGGCTTTTCTTTGACAAGTACCGCGCGTTCCTTTGATAAAGCCGCCTTTTGCCGCAAGCAGTGTTATTACGTAATAAATTTTTGTAGTTTAGTTACCTACTTATTAAAAATTTTTTTCTTCTCAAGATCTACTCAAAAAGCACTCGCGATCGACTGGTCGATCGCGATCGACCGTTTGAGCACCCCTGCCCTATAGTAATCCATGTTATACTTAGTAAACCTCAATCTTAGAGTTTGAGCAACACGATGCGGGCGATTAAGACTCGAAGGAAAACCCGTTGCGATCAATAACAAACTATTCAAATTGTTAAGTACAGACTACAGTATAGGTACATACATTATAGAATGATTCTATTCAAGGTGAAAACACTGAAAACAAACATAGACGTGACTCATTTACTTACGTAGATTTTGTTCTTTTTGTATCGCGTGAGAATGTTGTTGAGCAGTGTGGCTTCGTTTAGAAACATCAGTTCACCTGGAAAGATATATATTTGATACAGTTTCAATTTCGGGAACCTGTGGAATTGGCCTATTGATTCATGGGTAAGCGATTAGGAATTTCCAAGCGCCCGTTATGAGAGAAGAATAAAATTTTGTAAAACCCGTTTGATATGTCTAACTGTTATATGTAAAACTCTCTTTGTGTAAGAATGTTGTTTGTTTGCCTCAAAAAAGAGTCAACATGTTTTGTTTAATGGTGACTAGCTGTCATAATTACGGAAAATTGGGCAATATTACTAACGTGATGAAAGTAACATTAACATAACAACGTATTTTCTGAATTAAAAGGTAAGGTCAACAATGATTATAAAACAGCATATGCAAATATGAATCATACGCATTAATTAATACTAATAACAAACTGCTGCGGGAACATTTTGTTGCAACTCTACTTACTGAATCACTATTTAAAAAAACTCTTTAAACTTATTTTAGATCTGTATTAAATTGTATGTCCAGTAAATAGATGTGTACCTAATTGTTATAAAATTCAATTTTAAAATTAGATATTTGAGGAAATCTGTAGATCAACAATAACTTAGCGATGCAAATGCATTAAATTACAATAGGGAGATTGCATAATGGTCAACTAAAGTTCTATTTCTGCTAAGATTTAGAAGTTAATGTTTTAAAGAAAATATTTAGTGAATGTCATATTATATTTGCGGTCACTTACAGTTATCATCTACGGCCTTCGTGGGATCTCCAGCTGGAAATATGTCTTCAAAGCTGCACACTCGTTTGGGGTACCTGTTGTCTACGGGGAACACATCTGCCTCCTCCCCCATGAGCTCGTGGAGGCGGGCCAGTATGAACCCCTCGTTCGGGTCCCGGACCCATATTAGCTGCTTATCCATCGTCATTGTTTACTGGAAAGAAAGATAATTATACGTTAGATATCAGTTAAGAGACTCATAAACTTACCTAAGCCTTAGGCAAGAAGGTGATAGAATATTTATTTGAAGGGTTTGCACAAATAAAAACAACCAAAATAAAAAAAAAACAAAACAAATTGTTAAAACACACACGTCTGTATGCCTAAAGGGGGAAAAAAGCGTATTTATCATCTGTACTTCACAAACTGTCCTGTGCTCTAATTAAGAAGCAGGCTAAGTGCTAAACCAAGAACTCTTGGATTATGGCCGTTTTAGGGCTATTAGGTCTTAAAATCGAAAAGCCGTACAGACCAGACCTAGTTTTGCCGAAAATTTAGGTAAAAGAATCCCTAATCCTTAAATTTTTAAAATAAAACCAGGCCTTTTCATCATTAACTTTAAAATCTTCTAAATTCTAATGAATCAATAATAAAATTTAATGGAGCAGCCTTCTTTATTAATGATAATTCAATCCAATCCTCTACCAATGCGCGTCACAGAACATACATATATTGATAATTCAATATGTCATTACAAGGTTAATTTCAAAAATTGCAATGGTAATCATTATCGTATATATATTTATATGTCTATCGTATATACAGTATCGTAGCTGTTGCAATGGAAAACAAAACGGTTATTTCAAAAAAAATCTTAAATCTTTATGAAATAACGGATTTAAAAACCTAACAAAGGCCAGGACAGGCCGGACACCGTCAAATTTGGCCGCACCCGCAAACAAAAAGTCTGACTGTATCCGACTTTATCTGGACGCCTGGCAACGCTTTGTTACACCACCACAAGTCAAGATGCTCAAGCATGGCCGTTTGTGATTAAGCTAAGGCTAACTATTCAAACATCACACTTGACAATACATCAGATTTAACTCTAGTTACTATTGACAGAACATCTGCAACTCATAACTATTCATAACGCGGCCACGTTCCCATAACACACTTAATTACATAGTTATAATTATATCTCTACGGCAAAGCGAGCATGTAGGAAGTATTTACAAACATAAATTACATAAATACACAAGTTAAACTAATTGTTATAATTCTTTGAACATAACGAGAATACCATTAACTCACTTTCGGGCCTGTACTGTAACACTTTCATATGGTATGACGTAATATAAAAAAATAACAATGGTTATGTGCGTGAGTTGTTGTGGTGCAGTGGTCTGTGCCCGGGAGCAAAAAAAAACTGTCTGTACTGTCTGTCATATTATTTTTATCATGGCCAGTGAATCGACCGAGATTAACTAGGTTCGGCCGTGGTGAAATTTTTCATTAAAATAAGTTTAAAAGCACAGCAACAAGTGTTATGTTGGGTTAAAAGACCGGACGGGTAAAGGCATAGATACAAGAATAGTTTAAAGTACCTTGTACATAAGTCGACAAATACAAAATTTTAAAGTTTTAAAATTACACTGCTATGTGGACTATCAACCTGTATAATGAACAAAATTTACCACATCAGCCACTAGCGAGCACATTTCAAAGCTGGCTAACCTAAGCTTATAGGAGATCTGCGGAGATGACGGCTGTAAGGCATCCTTTACAGTGCACATCTTTGAAATAAGGTATGTCTGTAAAATACCTAAACAATGCAAAGACAGGTCCACTCAAGGTGGTGGTAAATAGAATAGGAATAAATAAAACTAACATAATTGACTGGCCTGTTGGTCTAGTGACTAGTGGTTAGTGACCCTGACTGCTAAGCCAGAGGTCGTGAGTACGATTCCCACTCAGGACAAATATTTTTTTGATGAGCATGATCATTTGTTCTATGTCTGGGTGTAATTGATCTATAATATGTATGTATTTAGAAGTATATAAGTATGTTATCAGCTGTCTGGTTACCATAGTACAAGCTCTGCTTAGATTGGGATCAGACGGCTGTGTGTGAGATGTATCAAAATTATAAAGATTATGATTATAAATTATTAATAAACTTATATAAAATTATACATTACGAAACACCAGTGTGAACAATAAAACATAAACTAAAAATAGTGGAAAAAAGGCTGCGAGTCAATAGACTTTGACTCTGATGTGGCGTAAAATAGGGTTTCCAACGGTGAAAACATTATACGAATCGGTCGAATAATTTTTGTGATTATCTTAACGGAACAAAATTACGCAAGAACATTTTTTATTTATTTTCACACTGATTCAAAAAAAAAATAAACGAATTTCATTTAGATATTGCACACAGTTATTTTTGGTTTTAACTTAACAAATTTTTTTTCGTCTTTTAAAAGTTTACAAATAAAAAAAAATTAGAACAGGAATAAGCAGTAGTAATCCTTAACGATTAAATAAACAGACAGGTCTTTATGCTCAGAGTGGACATGTTCTACGTACCTACTCGTAAAGTCCTGCCTGAGTTGTATGTACGATGGATTGAAATATGCATAGCTTATAGTAACCTTGTAACGCTGCCCCCTAGCAACTACAAGCATTATTGAATGAACAAGCCTTGACATCTGTCATAAGCATAAGACTGACGGCGAACGATGCGTGCATTTTTAACGGAAAAGGGAAGTAATAGAGTGTGGTTAAATTATATACACTTTTTTTAATAATATTAATCTCTATTTATAATACGACTATGTGCAGAATGATCGGCCTAAAGTTTGCATGCAAACATTTCTATTAAGTGACATAAATTTTAGTGCAATTTATAGATATTTCGATGTTAAGTATACTAAAACGGAATAGAAGATTTAAGTGATTATTTAAATTCACAAAGTAAATATTGGGCAAATCCAGTAATACCAACTTCAAAAAAATTAATGCATCTGTTGAAAGGTAATGCACCAGAGATGGAGACTATAATTAAGAACCGAAAGAACCGAAGAATCCATAATATGCATTAAACGCTGTTTTTTTAGTTGTTATTCTTCTTAACTTAATCACGACATAAACAAATCTATTGATTTTGTTACATACGTTTTAACATAAGATTCCAATTAAGGTGTTTGATAAAAATTATAAGTAGAAATTTAGTAAGTTCTAGTTCTTCAATTTCAATCCCTTTATCAACTACTTTTAGATGCGAAAACTGTGAATCTGAAAACTGCAATCAATGCTATGCAGTATTTTATTGTTTTGCGCGTGATGCGTGCGACAAATATACTAACAGACAGTTTTGCTTCTGGTGCTCCAATAAAGACTCCCCGTATTAGTTTTTCTTTAATATCTATAATGTACAGACATCAGCTTGTCACAATTTTATTATATCTGTAGATTTGACGCAATGAGCCATTACTGAGAAATTTTATCTCACACGGAACATGAAGGCTTTTATCGCCTTAATCATTATCATTCCAGTGACCTTTATGACTGATAGAGTGAAGTCTAATATTGTCAAATTGCAATAATTTATGTGGTGTAGAGAAAGTTGATAATGTAAATCCAACTTATCCTTCGCTATTAACAATTATCTGGTAAGTGACGTATTGTGTCATAATAGAGGGGCAATGACCACAGAACCTGTTTCTCGTAAGAGTATAACTCTTTTGTTAGATAATGAAGATTGCGTTGCATTAAATGCCGGTTGGCTAAGACTGTTCAATTGCCTAACATAACATAGTCTAGGTATAACTGTTGCAATTTAAGAATATGCAAATCCCAGAAGGGCTTATAGTTACGTAATCTTACGAATGAAGCCGGACTATATCTACGGTAATACCTGAATTTCCATCATCTTGAATCGCTATTTTAAGATACTCAATATAATGACGTTATTAGCGATTATTATATGAAATTAAGGAACATATTAAACAGCAGCATTTTCTACACGATAGCTTTGAAGGAATAGTGTTATAGAATATAAACAATTAATAGAAGAAAAGATTTTGCACTACTAATTGCAGCAGCAAGCTTTACTAACCTGTACAGTTATGCCACAGACTTTTGTGAGCAGAAACGTATCTTACCATCTAGTTTACTTAAACTGGCAAGTTATGAAGAGACTAATTCATCATCAATTAACCACAGCTTTTAATTAATTACAAGGTTACTCATGCATCTATTAGTATGTAGGTAGTTTTCGGACTGCGTAACTCGATATATCCAGAACTTATACATACAGATATATGCACACAGACACGTACTATGAGAACAATTGTCGTCACGCTTCTTGTTCTTATTTCTAGGATGTTATCATGTATTCAAATGCAAATGTAGATTAATTGATATATATTAAGGAGAAACAAGAAAGAAAATGCATAAACAAGGGGTATAATGAATGTTAGGTTGTGTATCTTGATGAAAATGTTTAAAGCTAAGATAAGCTATAAATGGTTCTCTCGTTATGGTAAAGACTTGTATGTGTCGTGGTTCGATCTTAGAATTGATCACTTTAATATGTGGCCAACCATTTCATGAAATGGTCGTATTTCATGGAATGGTCGATCACATAAGATGGTCAGAAAAGATAATTGAATAATCTTAAAAGCTGAGATATGAACAGCACGACTATTTCATAGTAAAATGGTAAACGTTAGCAATCATATCATGTAATAGTTTATTATTCACTGTTAGAGAGGGCACATATCGTTTTGTTCGTCATTTTGAGATACATCATGGCGGCTTATTATATACCTATTGTGATTTACCTAATATACATGGAGGTATTACAAAGTAATAACATTCCTCTTTTTGCGTCAGGTTAAAACGAAGTGTGGGACCAGTTTAAGATGCATATCGTTCGATTACAATTTAGCACACTACATCTTTCTGCATTATTATCCAGCACACGGCAGCTAAAAATCTGAAACGACATATTGCTGTCTAAAATGTGTACTTATTATATGTAAAACTACAGATGTGTATGTATCCAAGATTGGAATTTTACTTGGACAATTAGAGACCACACGGTGTCTGGCTGTCAGATATTTTCAAGCATTTCTACACACCATTACACCATGAAATAATTGAAATTACTTATCGTTTTAACATTATGACACGCATTCTTGTGTTGAACGACGCGACTGGAGAGTAATAATTTAAATTTGTACATGGTTTGATGTGATCGTGACGGGTTTTAAATATTTAATATTATTCTATTTTAAACTCGTAATAAAATGTTAAACACGTTAGCAAGCACATTAGTAAAGGTGATGCTGATCAAAGAGGCGGCGGAAAGGTAACGGGAAAGGACAGTCTCAGAAAGGAGTATTGAATGACATTGAATATACATACATATATATATATACATATATTTATAAGTAAGGACATTTTATTTCATTTTGTGTGACTCCAAAGTAAAAAAACCTACTATACTTTTTTTAACTATAACTCAATAGATTAACTTATATATTTACTTATCGGTTAACACCGATTACCTACTCTATTAATATTTTGCTAAATTTATTTGACAATTTGTACAAAATTAAATCAAATAATTGACTTTCCGCAATACTTCACCATAATACCTACTACAATCATAAAACCCCATGATCAAATCCTGACTTGGTTATAATGGCACCGCCGCATGAGTATACTCTTTATAATAAAAGAAAATGTGTCGACAGTTGACACGAACATAGCTTAGCAAACAATGAACAAAGATAGATGAGCTCTTCAATGTCCAAATTAAAGAGCATAAAATTGTACTTACATATTCTAAAGAAGTATTGAAATTTTACAATTGGCGCCCTCATCACCTTTTTGCGATCTCTTCCAGGCAACCGTTCGATGGAAAGAGAGTTTTGGCAAGAATTGAGGTTATCGGTTCGACGGGCTGTTGGATTAGTTGTTAGAACCGGAGGTCGTGGGTTTGATTCCCACACTGGCCAAAAAATTGTGTGATTCACAAATAGTTGTTCCGAGTCTGGGTGTTCGTTTTGTTCGTTGGCCTCTAATCTGATATAATTATATCCGTATAAAGGTTGTGTATAAGATATCACGAAATATATGCATCATGTCTGTACGATTATGGTGTACACTAAAGATAAATAAATAAATAAAACACACAGAAATTATTCCATATGCGCGGGCTGCCTATTTAAAAAATAAAAAAAACAATAACCTACTCATGAATATACTTTGCACCCAAACAAAATGCGTGGCATCGAGCAAGCAAGTAATAGTCTTTTATTATTATTTTGTTATTTGTCTGATGGCCAATTCATACAATCGAACATAGAACCTACTCCTCTCTTGAGGTCGGATAAAAAAAGTTAAAGACGGTCAACAGTCACTATTGTTAAAACGTTCACTTCTTTCTAATCGTACGAGTACGAATACGGGACATTTCTTTTTAAGACGATTACGAAAGACGTTACTTTTTTCACAAAACAGAGAATTAATATTTGAGAAGTTCGAAAGTATTTCTACAAAGCATAGATCAATTCTTTTGTATAATGTAAGTACAACAGTATCGATATGCAACATTACTATTCGTTTCAAATCTAAGAACATTGCATGTCAAACATTTTCTAAAATATGCTCAGCTTTTTCAAAGTCTTAGAAGAAAAGCGCAAACCTATGAATAAGCGTATTGTAAAACTAGCGTAAATAAACGCACGCAAATTATGCAGCTCAACGAGAAGAAACATGTAAGAAAAGTATGAAAGCGTGATTTTGACTATACAACGGGGTACATTAAGGCAGAATCGAGGTCGACACACAAATGGCTTATGTATCTACATAGGTTAAATAGATCTATCTTCGTGACAACTATAGCTTTGAGATTTTATTAGATTCAGAGGTTATCATGGGTTAAGATTGTTTGAAAGCCTGAAACAGCATTAACTCACGAAATACCATATACAGGCGCAACTTTAGCAAACATTCTATAAAAGACATACCTCACGAGAACAATTTGTATTCTCAACACAAACGGGTACTCACTATGATAAAGAACAAAGTACTGAAACTCACTATGATAAAAACAACTTTAATATTATTCGATTAATCAACCATTATAACTCAGACAATGATACACGTACTAGTATCGCACGGTAGGCACTTATTTGATTACCGAATACTAAGCGAAAGGTTGTGTCAATCTTATCGAATCAGAATACAATATCAAATTTGATATATTTTTTATAATAATCAATTCAATGATCATTGTATTATTATAATCGCCGGCTAAAAGATACAAGCATAACATTTATAAAACCAACTTAATCTCGACTGGGAAGCCCAACAAGGCAAGCAAAGATCCCTTTTATATTTGTTAGTTCTTCTTGGGATTGCTGACTGTTCAAACAATGTCCATCTCTGTTAAAAATAATTATTATGTGTAAAGAGTTTATAATGCATGCGATTCTTTAGTGAGGCGTACAAGTGTGATTAAAATACATACACTTGTAAATAAACGAGCAGACGTTGGGATTTCGACTAAGTAAAATTAAGATTTGGTTTTTTAATAAGCACCTATTTCACGAGTAAGAGATTCATTTAAATCTCTTCAAGGCCATATCTTAGTTGTTTGGAAAATGTTGGAATGTTGTTTCTACTTGTCAGTAACTGATATTAAAAAAAAATGTTTAAATATTTTGTAATTTTTTGAGTTTTTTGCTTTGCTTGTGTACCTACTGACTTTTTTTTTTATTTAATTCATCATTGAGTAGCCATTGAGTACATTCAGTTCGCACATTTCAATTCCACAATACAGTTATACATTGTGTACGCTATTGTCAGTTGGGCATTGTACAAACAATAATGTCCGAATTCTCCCGTGGTTCTGTAGTACAACACTTAAATTGGTGTGAATTGTGCATTGTTCTTCGAACATGACCCGAATGCATTCTTAACGCAAAGCAATTGCATGTTCGCATGAACCGGTAATTATCGTCTCAGATAACATTTAACCTTGATACTGTAAGCTTAAAGTGAAACCGAAATAACAGTCATAATAGTACATAATGGTTTTTATAAATCATCTAGTAGATTATAAGAGATATTGTGAGGAACAGAGGAAGGTATATTATTGCAGTTTGAGATAAATGTGAAATGATTTTTATATTTTTGTTAGAATGTTATTTCAATTTAAATATCAACTTTTAAAACATAACTCGTTTAACATAAATAGACGGTTCAGGTCTGTCGCTTTAAACTGACCTTTTGTCTTTTAAAGTGCGACTGCTACGGTATGGGGTCCTGTGCTTTCAGTGCGACCACGATAAGGAATGCACCAGTGACACCAATTTTCTTAAAGGTACGGCTAGCTATAATTATCCGGCGTGATGTATTTGACCCAATAGAAGTTTAAACAATTACAAACTCAAAACTGTGGCATATTCACAAAAGCCATTAATCAAAAATTGAAGTAATTGATGTTAAAATATATAAGTAATATCAAAAATATTTAATATATCGAAACAAAAAATATATATTATGTTTTCCTGTTTTACCTTTGTTACCTAATAGTAGTCACTTGTCATACATACATTCTGTACAGCAATTATCAGCAGTGGTCGGCGGGGTTGGCTTTGTTTATCATGTCTGTTAAAGTTTACAAAAATAACAGTAACATAACATGTTCTAAAGTATATGTACGTAAAAAAGACATGATTACATTTACAGAAAATCTTATCTTTATCACATACACAATAAAGCCAGGTCAATATACTTTAATACGGCGAATTGCGATAAATATACAAATATGTACTAACATCAATCAAGCCAATGACCTTTAACATTTTAGACTATTTGCACCGTGTACAACAATAGCCTTCCTGACCAACCTTGGAAGGTCTTCGGACACCCTTTTGCTATGGCATTTACAGTTGTATTGTTGAAGGTAAGGATAGATTTCGCCTTGGCAATGTTATGGATGTAATTTTTTCTCTTTATTGTCGACCTCGCAACCTCTAGTTGTGCTATTTTCCTAAAACTGATCCGCTGGAGCGCACCTTTCTACTTTCTTATGTCAACGGCTTTTAATGATGACCGGCATAGCTATTTTGGGTTAGATTTTGTAGGTGTTCTGTCTTTGTGAGCCATTACAGAGTAACATGAAATACAGCCTTTATTTTTTTGTAGGACGAGTCACGGACGTATGTTAGGAATATTTTTCAATTGTTTTATAAGCCGTGTGGTTCACAGTGAAGTAGAATAGGCCTATCTGAACTCTTCGCGATGGTGTCGTAAAATGTGACCAAGGGATTTTATTGTTATCTATCAGACAGTATGTACAGTCATACAGTGCCTGGTTTTTGTGATTAGATATTCAAAATTATTATATATGTTTATGATAATTTTCCAAAACCAATTTTGTTAAAATAAGCACAGACGATTACACGCCTGACGAACAGAACAAGTAAATACGGTGCTGAAATGATTCAACTAATACGTTTTGTCTGCGAACTGCTTACAAAGATTGACATTCAGAAGGGTCATTCTCAGTTGAGTCGCCGATCATTAAGTACATAATGAAGACGAAAGAGATAAGGATACAGTGAGAACACGATATACTGATACAGAGGTGTCATGACTATCTAATACATGAAATGAATAGAATCAGAATTACTCTATTGTGAAGACAAAAAGCAACAAATTTGAAAAAATAAAAAACCTTACGATCGAATCGACGATGACGTTTATATGTAGATATTCAAAGTATGTTAAAGCGTCTCTTCATTGTATAAAGACAGATGTTTCGATAGTTGGACAAATACGTTGTAATGGGCACTCGTACTATGCGTCAGAATATAATCTTTTAAAACAGTACAATAACTTATTGGTATTGAAGACTGGGAGGATTAGGAGGTGATTTTGAAAAGCCCTTGAAATATACTGTCGATTTAAGTTCAAGTAACGATTGACTTTATAATCACACAATTAATGTGGTAACTGTCACGATCGAGTGCTGCTGTGAGTCAGAGCGGGGCAAAGCTAAATTGCTATTAGCTGACCTCCGGGGTCGGGTTGCGACTTGCGCGCTATTTATATTGACATGAAAACTAATCTGAATTACTTCTACCAAATTACACAAAATTATATTAGAAATCATTTATTTTACGCTTACGCTTACTCACATACCAATGTCACTCACTGACAAAATTTAGACAATATGAACAAGTAAATTAGACCTTCAGGAGATCTAATTACACAAATCAGTATGACTTCATACATAAAATCGTAAAAATAAAATCTAAATTAGACAAGCCCAATCCTTGCGCATATTTAAAAAGCAAATCATGAACTATTAATTGATATTATGAATAATATGTATGTATTAGTAGTATATATTATAAGAACATATATTCATATCATTTAACTTTTTAATATCTCCATAATCCTATAATGGTACACCTTTGACTATTCTTAATCTGATCCAATAATATAAAAATATACGCGTAAAGGTAAATCTCGACTTACAGTTAATCAAAACTATACGCATGAGTGTACAGGATAAGTTAGACAGATTTAGCAGGGCCTGATTGTCCCTAATTCGCGTCGTTATGAAGTTTAAATGGCACCAGTCAATTTCTTGTTTAAGTGAGGCGCAATATTAGTCTGACTCTATTACTATAAAAATATAAAACAGTGACAAAATCAAAAGAACTAAATAAACTAAACAAAAGCTAACAAGACAAACAATTTATTAGCCTTGCATGTTATCTCGGACATGGGCTTGAGAACAATACAATTCAAAGATATAAATTTCGTATATCCATCACTGAACAATAAAAGACTTGAAACATATTATTATTTCATATAGAAAAGACAAGTAGGTATACGAATAAGGAAATGTGAGTAAAGAACATGCCAAGAGAATGACTTAATCCGAGAATTGTAAAAAAGAAAATTGCTATACCCAGCCTTTTGAATGTGTGTTTTAAAGGCGACGAAATGAGTAGCACAACTTGAGCATAGACATTAATAGTAACGAATGTAGGTGGCAGGACACGTGACCGTACACCTTCAGCATGTTCTATGTAATGGAACCGGATTTAATCAAACACCTACAATACATTAATACATCTTGAAGAGGCGCACGAATACGGTACGAGTGTGGCCTTATAACACTAACATCAAACGACCATCAATATACATACATATGTATATGCCAATCATGTGGACGCTACTGTCGCTCCCATATCAGATTATACAGTCATTCTTAAAGACTGTCAAAATTACAGCGTTTAAATCATCTATTTAAGATGCAAAGGCCAATTATTTGACAATACATTAAGTGGATACTAAGTACTTTCATATTAGAACATTTCGCGTAGAAAATAAAGTTAAGCCAAGGCAAAGTTCTATAGTATATTATAGAGATTCGCCTAGACAATTTTACACGTCGACAAATTAATATAATATGTAAGAGCATAAAATACCATAAGTTAAATAGTTCTGACGCATACAAGTATGCGTGACGGCGGCATAAATAAACTCTAGTGTTAGTCATTAAAACTAAACAACTTTTTAAAAGCAGGCTTCTAAACGCAAACGATCCTCATAATAACTGGAATATGACCATACCATGAATACATTACGACATAAAGTTGTCAATTCTGATCACGCAATTTTAAAAGATCACTGGACGTATTAGAAATAAAAAAGACCTACAACATTAGTCATAGAGTTCCCTCAATGCCAAGGTTGGACCAACGGTGCCGGTTTTGGTAACATACAACGAAACTGGTTATAAGTATGTTTGTATATCGGTCACAGTCCGACGTTCGAAGAATGTGATGTGTTTATTGCAATGACCGAGAAGCGGTAACTTAATCTTAAAACCGTTGGGATTAACATTGTCAGTGATCGAAACTGCAGGTTCAACGGTGTCTTCGATCGCAGATGCGATGCCTACGCAGCTGTTGACCGAAACACTATTGAAATGCAAATTGCTTAGAACGTGCGGAGAAATATATTAAATTATAAATAGAAGATAAAATAACAGCTCTGAAAGCGAAAGTTAAGAGACAGCTAAATGAGCAAAATGTAATTTACACAAATGGATAAATTAAAGTAGATTAGTCAATCGTTGAAAGCAAAGCTATAGCATATCGATTATTTTCAGATTATATTATTCCGTCCAAATCACCATTTCATTAAGCAAATAAGGAATTTGAAAAACTTGTCAAGTCATTTTGGTATTTTAATGGTTCTCAAATTCGAAATTTTACTATGGCATGGAAACTTATATTAATTACGCTTTGGTTGAGGTTTGGTTGGACAGATTGCGGATTAAATTTTAATATATATAATAACGACACTGCGGTGCGGATATACATACCAGTTACGCCAATCTGATACACATAAACAAACCAGTCTGGCGGGTACGGAACGGATTTAGTATTTCCGGCCATCATTTCGAACGAGCGAACCAACTCTTACTTTAAAAATCTTTAAAACACGCAAGTGATTCGATAACAAAATTCAATTTTCTAATTTTGCTCATGAATGCATGTTTAATTATGCAGTTTATTTATCATAACTAGATCGCGATTTTGCGAAATTTAATACATGTATTATTCATTAAATAAAGCGGATGTAAAAATTTCAAAACAAGTCTTAAACACTTTCATCGCATCTCATTTTTTTCAGTTCATTATGGACAAAATTTGATATATTTAACTACTGAATCGTGTTTTCTTTTGAACATATAAAAAATAGCAAAACCTAAATAACCAAAATGGTGGAACCTAATGCGAAACTTTTGGATAGCAGTCTGTGAAGTAGAATAGGCCCTCCGCCTCTTCAGTTTGTCCTAAAAGGCGACTAAGACATGGGCCGTTATCCATCAGACGAAATTTGTATACATATATACAGTCAAACAGTAAGACGTGAATTGGACCAAATTATGATTGGTAAAAATTCACTTTAAAATAGGAGACAATCGACTTCAAGTTGTCTATCATACAATTTAAGACATATGGTTTTCTCATGGATGCCATTGTCAGAACCTTACCAATCTCTCATCTTGAACTACCCTTGAAGTACATCCTTTCCAATTAAAAAAAGAATAATCCAAATGGGTTGGCGTAATATTGAGTTATTCATCCATTTGTCGCGCACAAACTTAATGCAAATTTAAGAGTTATATGGTTTTCACATAGATGCCATTGTCAGAACTGGGAAAATTGAAACAGGACCACACGGGAAGCACCAGCTTTCAAATAAAAAATCATCCAAATCGGTTCACCCAGTCGAAATTTCTGACGTAACAAACAAAAGAAACAGTCGAATTGACAACCTCCTCCTTTTTGAAGTCAGTTGAAAAGTGGCCGTTTGAAACGGCTCTGTCTACTGTCACTTATATGTCTTCGGGCACATAAGTGTGAGCATATATATGCATGTATGTATGTATGTGCGAATAACATGCGTATTTAACAATATAGAAAGTGGTACTTGCTATTCCATAACGAAATAATTGTAAATGCAAAACGTGCACCGATTAAAATAATATAAAGTGTAATTAGGTATACTGGTTCCTTTTAACATTAATGATGAAACATCTAGCATTAGATTGCAGAGGAAACAACTCCACTTTTGTTATTTTCAACCGACTTCAAATAGTAGGAGGTTCTCGATTCACCTGTTTTTTATTTATGTTTGTTACCTCAGAACTTTCGATTGGGTAAACCGATTTTGATGTTTTTTTTTTATTTGAAAGCTGGTTTTTTTTAAGTGAATTATTACAGGTAATCCTAGATCGAAACATACAAATGTATCTACAACACAGCTTTAATTCTATGCTACTTCGAAATAATAATCGTAAGTTTAAATATGTATCTAGATTCTTAATGGATCTTTGCACACATATTGCTGAGCACTGTGAAAGCCTTAGTTAGATCCTTTAGCTGGGATAGAATCTTAAATATACCTTTAGCAGTGTAGAATAAGAACTTACTATGCGATCTCTTGGTTTTGTTCTTCAAATCACCTGATGGTGCCGAGACGTTTAGCAAAAAACATAAACATAAAGCAACTTTGTTTTAATTGGTTTACTTTGCGGGGCCCTGCTAATTCTACTTAGGTTTTTGTTTCATTAATTATAATTATAGGAATGTAAAAGTTTTTAGTCACTTAATAGTTTTTCTCACACAGTATTTTTCACGTCAGCTATTTGTATTCCTATTTATGGTTTCCAATTTATTAATGACTTTACAAAATTTGCGTGCGTAGCAAGCATTACTTTTTTTTCTATTGATGACCTTGTTATAAAAAAAAGATTGCGTTTTAGTTTTATTTGTAAAGATTTATAAAGATTGTGAAGATTATTTGAGGTAGAAAACATGTATATGGAGTTACGAATAATACCAAGAATTTTCGGGCATTGACGTCTCACAATTGGTAGAGATCATAACACTAATAAGTTTATTTTGCATGCCTCTCATGTTACGAAGAAGTAAATAATCGATTATGCTGTATGACAGCTGTATACATATCGACTACTATTCTAGTCATAGCGTGCGAACCATGTTGAGGTGGATGGCAGACAGAATCGCCGTCAATAAGGAGAACTATATATGTATGTATGTGTATGCCGTGAAACAAGCCGGTTATCAAATAATCCTTTCCGGGCCTCAATCGTGACGGTGTAGTTTTGGACATAACGGGCTTTTGATTACAGAGTATTGATTTGTAATGTGTTATTGTCGACTGATACAAAAGTTGCTGTGGTGCTTTCTTTTTAATGATCTATAAATACAGTTTTTTTTAACTCTTTAAAGGCTTTTAAATAAAACTTATATAATTTGATTAGATTAGACTTTGTTTTGTACCTTGCGATATTCACATTATATAAAGTTAACATTTGTTTTAAATGATAATGTTTTTTATGTCGTGGACAAAAATCATATAATTGGCCACTTCATGATATGGCCCAACATTTCATGAAAAGATTGTATTACATGAAATGGTCAGATAAAACTGACCGTGGCGTTAAAACATCAACCTTTAATGGTGCTATGTAAAACCACCTTTTGCCATATCATTAACTTCGGATGTCCAACATATTCAACTTTTAATACAAATTCTAAATATCTAAGTTGCCGTAACGATATTTCGCCGCACATTTACTTTGCTATTGGCATATTTTTATTAGATTTAAAAACAAAATAACTATCAGCCGTCCAAATGATTTACAAAAACATAATTCACTTTAAAAAAGTAGACAACCGACTTCAATGCGTCTATCATAAAATTTAAGACTTACATATATGGTTTTCTCATGGATGCCATTGTCAGAACCTAACCAATCTCTCATCACTACTCTTGAAGTACATCCTTTCCAATAAAAAAAAATCATCGAAATCGGTTTGTGATATTGAGTTATTATTATTGTACTTAATGCAAATTTAAGACTTATATGGTTTTCTCATAGATGCCGTTGTCAGAACTGAACCAAATTGAAATGGGACAACACGGGAAGGACCAGCTTTCAAATCATCAAAATCGGTTCATCCAGTCGAAAGTTATGAAACAAAAACCGTGGAATTGAGAACCTCCTCCTTTTGGATGTCGGTTGAAAACAACATCAGCGCCTCTAACAGTGGATAATGCAACTACGAGTATTTCATGATATTATCGCTAACGTTTTGGCTGTATGATGCATGATGACTAATGATCATGAAATGGCCATGCGTTTAGCTGCTTAATGATCTGGTCTGAACATATCATTATGTAATCTTTTCATGAAATGGTTGACCACATCATGGAATTATAATCTCTATGGGACTATTCTCCATCTCAATACTCTATTTAGGGGACCAATACCAATATTCTATTCGAGCAGACGGGTCACTTGACGGTAAGTGATTACCGCCGCCCATGGACACCCGCAACTCAAGAGTCACAAGTGCGTTGACGGCCTTTTAGGTAGGAGTACGCTCTTTTCTTGAAGGCTTGAAGGTCGTATCGGCCCGAAAATAGAGGCTGGTTGTGTGAGGCAAAAAGCTTCCGGATAAGCGCACAATGGTGGAGTGCTAATCATCCAGGTGATGGGGACAGAAATACATTTATACAAAGGGGGTAGCAGGATAACAATGGTCCAGCGCCCCCCACCGGATTTGCTACAACCGACCCGAAAATCTTGAAGAGGGTCGAAAAAAAATTTCGACATTTTTTCAGACCCCATTCTATTGAATATCGATTCGGTCGATTCTAGTGAACGGCACATATTTTTCAAACTTATATTTCACATATTTTAACTCAACTAAAAAGTCTAAATAATTCAGGGAACATACGCATACACATCCGAAACAAAATTTTAGATGCATTGCGACCTTTTAAAAACAATTTGAATGCTTAAAAAAAATTAAAATGTCAAAAAAAACACATTTTTCGCGGTTATGGGGTTTTCATTTGGGTCTATGGGGTCGGAAAAAATCGATCGATTTTGTTTTTTTCGACCCTCTTCAAGATTTTCGGGTCAGTTGTAGCAAAACCGGTGGGGGCCGCTGGACCATTGTTATCCTGCCACCCCCTTTATACCCTTTCATTTCACATTTCGTGGCCTATAATACTATTATCACTTGCTAAATGTCTGATAACGAGAATATTCATTACACTTTTCATTATCTTATCCGTGTTTTGTTGACTGTGAGAAGCCAAGTGTATTTACTAAGAAAATTTATATAAAATGTAAGAAAAGAAATATGTCAAGTTTTACTTACTTTGTAAGAGTTAGCTTTGAGGAGTAATACTGTTGACAACGATTTAATCAATAACAGGTAAGAATTATTTAGTGCAAAACTGAATTTCTGAGTTGGAACTATTCACGGACACATGTCTAAAACTGTTCATGTTCACAAACAACACATTACCTCCAATTAAAACTATCAATCAACATATCAATTGACAATCCCACGATGGGGGTCAAGCCATATCAATACAGGTTAACGAATAAATCAGCCGGGGCGCGTACAGGGCCATATTAATTTATGGCTGACTCCCCTTGGTATAGTTGCGACGGAAAATATGGCAATTGTAGCAGTTGAGTGTCAAATGATGAGGAAGGTTCTGGAAGAGAAAATGTAACGACGTAGTTTACAATTTGTACATGAAATTTATGTTTTATTGAAGAGTATTACTGTTCGAGTTCCTTTGAACATTTCAGAAATTCTCAGTGTAATGTTCAAAGGTGCTTTGAGAAGGATAAATGAAAGATAAAATGAAATACAGACATACTTACATATAAAGATATAACTAACTTCATGTGATTAATTTACTATACGTAATTACCCACGTTACGCAAATTTGTACATACATTTTACTGTTAAACGTGATTCACATAGAGATTTCTTTCTTTTTTAAATATACCTTCATCGCGACGAAATCACTGGTCTAAGAAGTTGTAGGAATGCAGTTTTTTTTTTTTATACGGGACGTAAGGCCCAACTTTTTGGCCATCTATCTACAGGAACGTGTTATAGAATGTCTATTTAAAACTATCATGTCGTGGGTTCGATTACCACCCATGACAAATAATTGTGTGATGAGCACGATCATTCGTTCTGTGTTTGGGTGTAATTTATCTATAATATGAATGTATTTAGAAATATATTAACTATGTTTATCAGCAGTCTGGTTTAAATAGTACAAGCTCTGCTTAGTTTGAGATCAGACGGCCGTGTGTGAGATGTGTGGAGTGTTTATTTATTATTATTACTATTATTTAGTTTTATTTGTAAAAATATATTCTCCAAAAAACAGTCCGTGCATAATTTGCAGCAAGTGTTGTATTTTTTAACAGTCTTGTTATGAATTAAGCATTTGTAGTGTGTCCAAATCCACGACTTCATAAAAAAACTTAAGTAAAAACTAATAATAAAATATTAAAATCGAGTAACCTCAGCACAAAGTTTTAAAAATTTAAAAAGTTCAAAATACGAGCAAACCAACCTCACTCAGTCATAAAATTTGTTTTTGTGATTATTATGTTTGATCACTTAACGTTTCTAACGTCACGGGTAGCCAAAAAACCCCACAAAGGTCCTTCCATGTATAGCGTTACCACAACTCATTATTAAATTGAGCTGGAAAAAACATTAGACGTAAATTTTTCATCATTGCAAAACTGACCTACGAGAGATGCAGAGATCGGTACTATATAGCATATTACTACGCGGAGATATGATATCTTACATTAATATCGTTCTTATTACACATCCATGTGCAGCGATGATACAATCCTGCTCACCTTCACGTAACAGTTCTTTATTGTTACCCAAAACCGCATGGCATATAATGGTGGAAGTAGTACACACTGTAACTAAAGTGACGTAACATAAATTAATTACTCGGATCACGTAAAATCTCAGCTGTTCTTCACGCAACGGCGATTTAAAAAATAGGAAACTGTAACGTTGCTGTACAAGAAATTCTTTGTTGCTAAGATTTACGAAATATCTTCAAGCAAAAAAATATATAGGTAAGAGATAAATTTAATGAATTTCAACGCATAACTTGGTCTGCTTTCAATATATTGAAACAATTTCCTACGACATCAGGTACAGAATAAAGAACGTTCTGGAAAGCGATCTTGATATAATGTTGTACTCAATTAGTTGCAACGGAGGTTGCCAGTGCGATCGTAAAACGGATATCATCCCGTTAGTGCCAGATAATCTGTTCGACCGATACGGTAACGGTAAGTGAGCCTTCGACCAAGTGTCGTTGTAGCGTAACGTTCTGAAGCCTTGCAAGAACGATCGATATTGTATTACTGAGAATAGACACAACGATTCGGAGATGTTGCAATAACCGGACAATTATACAAAATATTAATTCCTATGCTATCTTGAGAAATGTTGACTTTCTAACACCAGATGTCGTAAGGTCATTATAATAGAAGATTCGTTAGGTATTGCTAAATCATTGATTTGAAGTGGCAATAACTGCGTCTGAGATAAGATGTATTATTAAATGGCTTTCACTATCAATCAGTATCGTTATATGCATTGAAGTATGTTTCTTATTGGAAAGCGATGAGTATGCTGTTTTTATATATTTCCTCAACCGTAACGACTTTGCAGTTAGATTTGTTTCCAAAATTAAATAATTTTATTATAATCACTGCTATAATGAGAGAAGAAAAAGAGTAGTTTAAAATTTCTATTAACCATGCAACAATTAATTAACATGACCGTATTTATTTAACCTTAGTAATATTCATTTTAATTTTGTTAAATACAAAAAACAGTTTTTTTACATAGTGTAAACGCATCTTTGCCGAGTGGCCGTGTCACATTTCTGGCGTGACTTTGTCTCACGATCAACGAGGCAGTCGCTTATACATATATTAAAACAACATGAGCTTTCTCTTTCAAAAAAAAATGTTATAACACTATTGTGGGTTCAAAACAATAGCCACGTGCATGTTTTGGCTACTACTAGTTTTCGGATATCCGTATTTCCGGTGAGCAGTAGGCCGTGACGTGCTTTCCGTTGGGGTGCGTTACAACCGTGACGGGCGACCGTCATTGTGCTAATGAGTATGACGTCATGTACCTCATGATGGTAATAATTCCACTAAAAGTTATAAATACATTCGGTCATTTGTAACGAGCATGGGTAACAAGTTTTTGTTAAAATGCACGTCGTTTTCACTGGTCGTTAACTAAGTTGGTGGATTTGGTTATGCACTACTTGTTCATAGGAGTATATTACGCACCAACCACGATTGTAGTAAAAATAAAGCTAATGCCTCGTATGGATATTGTATAAGATGCCGAGCCTCGTACAGTAGACATGTGGGCCGTTGATGTCATATGCCGTCTGTGCATTCGATTCAGACGGGTGCAGATTACTCAGTTCGAATCAAACAAGAATAATTTACGAAAATAAGCAGTGCTGTATTCAGATAACTTACTGTATCGTTTCTTAATATTCAAGCAACAATTGCTTGAATATGAAGTTAATAGCTAATAGTTGTAAATCTATATTTAGATATTAAACGATAAAAAAAAAGTTTACTATCGCAATGCACATTTCTTACAGACATAGCTAAATAGGTAAATCGTGAACATCAAGGTCGTAAAACATTTAATCATTTGATAAATAATGCAGGAGAGATAAGAAATAACAAAACAATTATATTTTGTCGTTCGTTTTCAATAGAATGCGCAGGTACAAAGGAACCGCTTTTTCACTAATACCGAGAAAACGAGCAATATAAAATGATTTATTTGAAAAAATCTATTGCTTGATGGTTAATTTTACATATTTTAATTTAACTCATGATAAAATTTTATAGAACAATAAAGTTTATTGTGTTTATAATCTTACTGATACTTTAAACTTAATTGAGTTTAGTAGTAGTTTCTATTGCAATAAAGACGCAATTGGCGTGCATTATCATTAGCGGCATTAGATACATACAGAGTGCAATATTTGTTCTATGGACTCAAAACAGAATGCCATTTAGTTACGTAAGCCACTCTCAAAAGTGGTTTGGCCTAAATACTGTTATAGTAGAGATAATGGTACCGTTCATCACTAGGTAACAGTAGTTGCAGAGGTTTGATCAATAAATGACGTCATCGGTTACAATAGGGGAGATTTTCCCCTCGACATTTTACTAAAAGGTGAAACTACAGATTTATTTTTATATAGACCTTGAATATATTGAAAGTTGTCATAACTAAGAATCCGTAAAGATAGCTTGTTAGTTTGATAATAACTGTTTAATGAACTGGAAGTTGCGTTATATTATTTATATAATTATGCTATTTGCAAAATGGTTTTTTTCATGTGTAAACACCAGTTTGATTTACTGATATGACGAAAATGAAATGTATTGATATATTTGTTGGTGATAAATACGTATACTCAGAAGTATCGATAACTATATTGAAGCTTAAAAAGAAAATCCTGCAAATCGTGATAAGAGATATCTTATCAATTATATTATCATATAAGAAATTATATACTTGTCTTTAAAAGGTTAATTTTATATTACTTGTAAGATGCATAACATGTTAACAGAATACTGCTTTGGTGACAAAGACTTAAAAACCAAGTTTTGTGGTAGTTACTATCGTACTATACTACTATATACGTTTGTCCCAATAGATCATAAAAAAAAAAACATAGGTACAGTCGAGCGTAGAACCTCCTCCTTTATGAAGTCGGTTTAAAATAGAATAAAATCCATAAAAAAGCAGTTCGGATGTCAGGGACAATACGTGAAACTTTCAGTATATAAGTAGGTAATTGTTATAACATTCAACATACATATGATCCTATTGATTTATGACTTCGTGTGCACGTTTGTAATCGCTCAATTATAATACATATGTCGTGCCCCCTCCGTAAGTAGTTTCTTCCACATGGAAAAAAAACTTGCAACATTAAGTAGACAATATTGATTAACAAAAAGTAGGACAATCTGACAGTACTTGCATAATCGTTAATATTACATAGACAAATGCTATAAACAATAATTAGAACCTACATGATGTTAGAAAACAATATTTCTACATATAATAACTGGTTATGTACATAAAAAAGGAATGGTAGTGTTTTTGTACTATAAAACAATTCAGTTCAGAAATTAAATTACTAAGCTTTAGACGTGATCAAATTTACACATACACACACACACATACACATCGAAACCATCATTCAGGGCAGTCCCTGATTAGTATTTAGTTAGTTATTTAGTAGTTTCAAGGATATAATAATATGTATGTCTGCTGTCGATAATACCTGCGTTCATTGTTTAATTACTCTTTACTTATATATGTAATTATAATTTCACTTAGGGACCGTCACGAGTTGTTTCGGCTCATTCTTTATTACATACATGCTAAATAATTGTATTTGTTATATTAAGTTAAGGATTTCCTACTCCTCGGTAACGTTGTATGATTATTTCATTATCTAATTCTTGATTCATAACAGAAATAATCCTATTTTCCCTGAGATGAGTCACAAATAATGCCGATAATGATAACGAGTAAAAAGTTTCTTTAGCATTCATTTTTTGTAATTTATAATGGACACTTGTAATATGCACATGTTGAATTATGCGAATACTTTTGTAAAGAAACTATGATAGTAGATTACGTCCTTACTAAGGGTTCGAAGTCTCTACATAACAAATTTAATCAAAATTGGTTCAGCCGTTTAGACGTGAAAAACCAATTTTGATTAAATTTGTTAACAGACGGGTAGATATTAGTATAGATATAGCGATAAGAAAAATGAATGAAATGAATTTTTTTTTTTTTAATTTAGTATAATTTAAGCAGTAATTAATATATACATATACCGTTCTTTAAGTAATCATCGTAAATACTGATATCACTGACTTATTTTATCAGTGTCATTCGGCATTGAAATTTTAAATAGGTGTTGCCAAGTAATAACGTGTGCTGTATTTGACGTTTCAATTAGAAAATATTGAACAACATACAAAATGTCATACTGGGTGTTGTGTATACTCGGCATGATTTTAATGTTTATATTTTTGATAGGTATGTATTTTAAATTATTTTTTGAAAGTCTCATTAGTAATAAAAAGTAAGAGAGATGTTGCGATGTGATTGCAGTTTATCTGATAATTTACAACTACTATATTTAATATCAAATCATGAATAAGCACTATAATAAAAAGAGAGAGCAGTGCACTATATTACAATTTCGATCTCTCCAAATTTTAAATTGTCTTGAGTGAATCAATTGTTTTTATTTGATAAGAACAGATTACTGCAAGCAATTTTAATAAAATGTAGTTTTCTCTTATTTCTGGTTTACGTAACTGTCTGACTATACCACACCTTGCACCAAATAAAAAGCTTCAATATTAAAAAATAAAAAATATTTAGTTTAATAACATTAAAATAAGGACCATAAATCAACTTTACATTTTACGAATGTTGCCAAACGAAAGACCAGTCTGCTGTCCCTTATTGGTGCCGTACTGTAAGGAGACAACGTTTTGGCCAGCTTTCAACTGTTCTTCGGTGAATTCACGCACATTTTTATCAGCCTCCTTTGGTCCAATAGATGGTTTACCAAAGTTACCAGCTTTCCGCCCCAAGGACTGCAGGCATACGACTACGGAGTACAAGTTCTGCCTTTCCCAAAGGTCGATTGTTTGGAAAGTTTCCTGAGCCGGAACACCCAGTTTCTTCACAGCTTCGAGGAATGCGTTAATGTTTTCCATACACTTGAACGCCATTGAAGACTGATTTACCTTCTTAACTGAACCTTCTTGGAAGGTATTGACTAGTTTGCAGAGAAGAGTGCCATCCTTCAAGACTTCGTAGAAGTTGTTGGCGTCACCAGCGGTGTTGGCAGGCGAACCGGTAAGTGTCTTTATCCATTCTAGGGTCTCATGAGCAATGTCTTCGTTGTACTTGCTGTGGATCCTGGCCTGAGCCTCAGCGTTGATGCCAGCTTTACCCGCGCGATATTCGCCCATGTTGGATGTTCACGTTTGTACGGACACGTAGCCACTGAACTCCTTATGATAAGCATCCTTACAATATCAGGTTGATATGTTTGATAGCCATTATCGTGTGTTCTACGAATGTACTTTATCATCAGGTTGTATTATCTTGTCCTATAAATATTTTATAATGGTGACGGCATGTAATATAGTATAATTCGTTTAGGTATGTTTATTACATATCCCTAGTGGTATTAAAGGCTTTGATGTTCGGTGTATTAAAGCGAGGACAATATTGTGATTTTCATTCTCGTCGCGAAACAAATTGAATTAGCATAAGTAATATGCTATAGGTACCTATCGATTATATCTATTATTAAGTCGAATATTCTGGAAAATTACGCATAGCTAGCATATGCTTATCACTTAGTTGATAAGTCGAATGTAGGAATGATTGTACATAGAGATATTATATCAAAAAGATAGTCTTGTGATAGTCACAATTTCTAAAATTGTTCAACCTATTAAGTAAATATTTTTAATCATTACGAAAATATTTATCATGTCTACCGTATTAATTCTACTTGTACCCGACTTCAGTTTCTTTGTATTAAATTTTTGTTTTAAAGATTCTCCAGATAGTTTGTTGTGTCAGTTTGTCAGTATTGTAGCCAGGGTATATACAGTAACTAAATAGTAACTATTACCAAAAGTTCTTTCATATTGCAAGCTTTTACCCTTTTCCTCTTTTAGGAACAACGTAAGGTTAATTATTGGCAGAAATCTTCTGTAGGTAGAGTATATAATGGACCTGAGCAGTGGATATTCGCTTAATTCGTAACTACAATTTGTGAGAATATAACCGCTGAAGTCTTAGCTTTCTTTATTTTATTGTTTAATTGTTTGGGCTCGGAGAAAGGACGAGCGCGGAGCGAATGACAAAATAAGTACTAACCTAGGTACAGAAAGCAATGTTAAATCGGAAGGTTGGTCTGGATCCACCGCAGAACACAGCTTATACAACGTCATCAATTTTGTGCTATTTTTAAATTTTTATAAAATTTGTATAAAAAGCCTCTCTTTTTTGCTAACGTTATTTCGAAATATTATACCTGGACATTGGATTTCATGCATTTGCATAATTGTCTATGCAAATCCATATAACTCTCTAATTACGGCGTTAATGCATATTTTAGCCTTTTTGTCAATCGTGCATATTTCGGTTAGTGGCGAAGATGCGTAGACGGAGCTAGGCGATGACGAGATGTAGATAGAATAAAAGATTGGCATGCCAGTGCGAGCGAGAGGGCCATTTGAGGCCATAAGAGAACTACTTATTCAATTTGACAGTTCTGATGCCTGTCTGTTCTGATTCTGATAAATTAAATCAAGCAAGCTGTCATTTAAATACACTTTAAATTCTCAACGCATTTTCGCAAGTTACCAGATGCCGTTGAGAAATTGGACGCCCTTTCTAATTCAATGTATAAAAAAAATCGTAGAAAGTTAGACGCTATTATGCTAAAAAAAAACCCGCGTCTTGAAGACATGAATAACATCAATGTTTACATAAATGGCAGGTCCAGAAATATTAAATTTAATAAATTTTGTCCAGTTAATTTAGTTCACGTAGAGGTCGATTTCGGCTACAAATTTGTACCAGTGACAAACTTCACAAATTTGCTCCAAAACTACTTAATTTTAAATAATTGTATAAAGTCACAAATATATAAAAATTGAATAGATTTTTTTGATTTTTAATTCTGCATATTTTTGGTGTATTTTAGTGTATAGCAGGTTCAAGCGTTTAAACACATGATTACATCCTTTTTTTTTGTAATCCTGTGGAAACCCCCTGGGGCCATCATCCCATCGGGTTTTCGTTATAACGGTGTGTCAGATCGGACCGACTATAACCACACGGTGTGCCATACTGCGCTTCCAACTTAACACACCTGGCTGCAGGCAATCCAAACTGGTATTAACAGAATTATCACCACGTTTATCGCGTAGACTCATCAGTCTTCACAGAACGGACATCCGAATAGTGGTCGGTAGCATTACAGGTCATTTGGCTCTGAACCGACACCTATTCGTCATTAACGCGACAGATAGCCCCCAATGCAGGGGTTGTCTAAGCGCGGAGGAAACGGCCGCCCACGTCATCCTGGAATGCGAGGGCGTGGCTGCACAACGGGCAGAAATCCTTGCAGGCGCGAGGACGCTCCTAGAAGCCTGTGAACGCCCCAGGAGGCTTCTGCGCTTCTGGAAGGAGCTAGGCTGGCTCAACTAGTCAGCCTCCTGAACGCATAATGGACCGATCATGAGTCTAAATGCGGAAACTGAGCCCTTGACCATTACCATTATTACCATTACTGCGCTTCCAAGAGGAACCCAAGAACAGCTTAAGTAAGACATCAAGACCACAAGATTACATCCTGCCTCAAGCCAAGTTTATCCTCTGCTTACTTACTATTACACCCACTGAGATATGTAAACTAAGAGCATAATATTGCTTGAACACATATCCTATTTGATATCCACTAAAAAACGTATTGTTTGTAAACTATCAGAGGAAAGACTTATCCTGCCCATGCTTTTTAAACATAAATTAATACCTACCTCCGTCTAATAACATTTTAGTCTGTGAAATTGAATGGTTCTTGGAAAATCCTTGTTTGCAACACAGATTTACAATTTTTTTTATTGTGTTTTACTGTTGGTCTAAACACAATAGCCATGAGGTTGATTGTTTCAAACAAAGACTTGCTATCACAACTGAAAAATGATAATATCTTTTATGTAACTTTGGAAAACATATTTACAGTGATAAAGATTGCCTGACTACATTAGTGTTAATGATATTTCTCAATAATATTATTCAGAGTGAAATTGTACAGTTTTTTATTTTTAATCTGTCTATTTATATTTTGATAAAGGTCAACAGTTTCAGTCTTCCTGTTTACTTGTATAATAGTTTATCTTTATCATCATCATCAATCGGCATAGGTGTTTGTCCGCCAACTCATATGATGATAACTGGCAATGAAGCCATATACCAATGAGCTTGGTTGTGATTATGTTTTCATTTTAGATTTTATAAATTTAGGTACAAAATTAGTTCATATATAAAATATATGAATAAACATATATATGATTTATCTTTTAGAGATATTTATTTTGTATTTATTTATTTAATGAAACATATATAGCAATACAAAATACCAAAGTATGCCAAGAAAACTACAAAAATGAGAACAGTTATTGTGTTTTAGAAGCCTCATGGACATAATGACAAAGGTTTTTACTTTCTTCCTACTGTGTGTATGTTCTCATATTATTTAATTCTTTATCATAGTCTTTACATACATAAATACATCCCCACGCCTGTATCCTTATATTTTTATGGTGTCTACTAGGATATTAACTTACTTGATGGATATAATACTCATATTTACGAGAGAACCCACCAGACTAAATTAGGTAGAAACCTACTTAGCAATAACATTACTTTTACATACAAACATGAGCACACTCTTTATTAATAAGTAGTTTTTTACTAGTTTTTTTTTAATATTGTGAGTTTTGTAATTTGCAAAATGGGCAATGACATTCAATCATTGTTAACTTTTACACAGAACTTGCATTACTATATAGTTAATTTCATATTAAGGAAATTTTTGCTAGAATCATTATAGGATGCTTTACGGATACAATTCTGGGATTAAAACAAAAGAAAATACATAATTGTGTATTAATAAACACAATTCTAGATGTTCAAGTTCTGCTAAGATTAATTAATAGCTTGTGAGGATAATAGACAACTTGACCTTAAATATGTAGGCAAATAAATGTTATCGACTAATTTATAGTGACATAATAAGTGAAGAATATAAATGTATCTTCTAGTATACCAAAACAATTAACAGGTGCCATTTATTTCAAGGTGTATTGTAAAGTGATGACGCATTGGGTTTTAAATGCTCAACTGCAATAATACAGATTAATCATTTTTAATTCTGTGTTAGGTAGTGCTTTAGCATAATTCGTATACTTATTGTACCTGTATATCTACCCACCCGCATTCCTATGAGATTCTAGTTAGATTCATGACACAAAATTGTAGAAGTAGCTATTAAAAAGCTATAATAGATTGATAAGATTACAGCGAGATCAAACAATACTCCGGTCATATAATTATTTCTCTGAAAAACTGAAAACTACGCAAACTTACCGAAACTTTGAAAAGATGAATTACAACACTTTACACAGTATAATGAAAATTAATAAATAATATCCATTGTATTTTTCACAAGCCACACCACATACACAAGCTAATCTTTTAAGTTTGTTAACAATTGACCGCGTCACGAGAATTTGTTTCAGCGCGAGACTGGAGAACAAAAACTTGTTCGCGCTACCTTTTTCCGTTCGAAAACCTTTCTAATAGTATTCCTTCCCCTCCACGTGATAAGTGACGTTTGTGGTTGATGCTGATTGGCTGACGTATATTAAGTAGTGAGTTACAACAATCAATTCAATATCGATAGTTTTCATACCCAACTCTTAATTTTTTTGGAAAAGGACTACTTTTGAAATTTTATTTAAACGTCATGATGCTACTCATAAATAAATAGTGTAATTAAATTGTGTTATTCCAAAGTGTTATAATGGAATCGAACCCACAACCTACAACTAGACCAATATACAATTAATTTGATAAAAAAATCATTGTAATGACAACATTGAGATTCAAGTGGCAAACTTGAATGTCAATGTTGTCTTAACAATTGCAATTATGGGGGTTGTCATATCGAAATATGTATGTGCAGTTTTGTATATGTATGTATATAATTGAAATTATAGTTTTAAATATTGTTCAAACTTTGAAACCAAAATTTTGAGTTTGTAGATTTTTATCGATTAATTTCGAGAACCGATTATCATGTGTCTAAACGGACTTATTATTTTATGAGACGGACTTATTAAGTACAGTAGTTATGTTTATAGTCCTATCTCATCTAAAAGGTGACCATGTTTTGTCGATATCGATAAAATTGTTATAAGTCACTATCGTCACAATTCAAACTACGTCACAGTGAATGTGACGTAGCATGAATCGTGCGGAAATCGTGTGTTTTATTTGTAGTTTTATTAAGGATTATAGTGCAACAAATATTCATCAATAATAAACGAAAATACTTTTTTACTGCTTAAACCATTTATTATTTGACTAAACTTATTTCACTATTTCTATTTATTATATATATTTTTGCTATTTTTTCGTACAATAACTAACAGCATTTTGGTCAAAGCAAACAACCAATCTGTGCCTCCAACAGCAATATCAGGTGATTGTTTCACTGAAAGAAAATTGATGTGATGTATAACTCCATCATCATTGAAAAGTGGCAGTGTACCCTCAACTCAACGATTAGTGGACAAGTCCTAGCAAGGTCCTGATTATTTCTGACATTTTTCTTGGATATATAAAAGATATTTACCTATATAGAGCGTTTTGAAAGCGAGAGCTAGGACAAATAACAGGACCCTTATGACAGACTACTATTCCTAGGCAGACAGATTGATAATAATCATGACTATTATAAAGTAATGACTTACAATGGAAAGGTCAAATCATACCTACTTTATGATTTGATTTTCCAATAATGTTATCTTATAGGTTTCCTGATGTTTTCCTTTCCTGGGGCGAAGAGTTAAGTTTTCTTCTTATCTTATTTTATTATGGCTTGCCCATTACCTAGGCAAAAATTTGCTATCTTTTAGGTAGGTAATCAATTTTTTTTCCGGTATTAAGATTAATTTCCGTCAAAATTATGTGCATAAACAATATAGATTGTATATAAAATGCAACTCGTAAACGACTCTAAAACTACCCCTTGAAATATTAATCTCATATTTGAATGAATCAGCTTTCTCTACATAGTAGGTAGGTACGTTTGTTAACTTTATGCGACTTGTAGATTAGTAGTCAAATATTAAACTCCCTATATGTGTACCCTTAGATATTTTACTAGTACAATTAATTAAATTACATTTAATTTAAGCATAGTATTATATTTATATTTAAAACAAATGTGACCAACACCTCTTTAATTGCTTACACTCTCAAATCTATCTGTTTATATATATCAAAATACATATACCTTAGAACAAGAGTAGGCATACTCCAATAGGAGTGCTCCAAGTAGTATCAAATTACAGCAGGAACATATGGAAGTTGTCATTGATAAAGGGATAAAGATATTTTTGTTTAAAGTAACATGGAACACAACGAGATGTCACGGATACCATAGTACCCAACAGTTTAATTTATAAGTTGCTTACTGCGAACTTCTATTGAGCACTTTCCAAAACAGACCTGTGTTCTAATGTGAAAGTTCTGAGGTAACAAACATAAAAAAAATACAGTTGAATTGAGAACTTCCTTCTTTTTGTAGTTGGTAGAAAATATAAGGGGACAGAAGTACAGAGTGGTCACCTGATGGCAAATCACAACCGCCGTCCATGGACAAGTGCAACTCAAGAGTCGGAAGTGCGCCTAGTGGATAACGGCGTGAGCGTATTGTATGTACATACATATATACATGTAGTGTCGGACTTACCAGCGATAAAATAACCCCCCCTCCGCCTAGATACAAAGATCTACCATTCCAATTTCAATTTTCGAATATTTAATTCCCATACCGTTCAATTGCACGCATTAGGCTTTGACCTATAACGTGAGTACACACCACTGTTGCCTATACCTTCGGGGGGGATTTAATCGTGAGTATGTACATAAATATAATAAATCATTTTATACAGGTTATATAGGAACACATGGCAGGCTTTTCAACAGCCACGTGAGGATATTTTTGTTTTTTAATAAACATTTTATTCAGTTAACGATTTAATTTACATTTTTGCGTTGAGCACGTATATATCAAGAATGGCCGCAAAGAGCATTTCAACAGATAAGAGAAATGCCCTCTGCATCTGTAGACGTAGAATTAATTCAGAATTCATAGGGTTAATAAGCTTTTGGACATTAAAGAGGATTAGACATCATTACTTGGAAATCTGTAAGTTTCTTGTGCTCTTTCCTTATGGGATAGTAAGTGACTACATGCTCTTGATGTTTTACGGAGATTTGGTTTATCTACGGGGGGTTGATTGTTATGATCGCCTATGAGTTATTGATCTATCTCATAGCGGTTGTTATTTTGTTTCTAAAACAAGGTTATCAATTTTGTTAAGACTTTTCATTAAAAATTGTGGCATGTTTAATATTTGGTACTAAAACGACTAGCAATATTGAAATCTTTCAAAGACTCAATAAAGTTATGCTCGTTTGTATATACATATGTTATGTTCATGCACGAATGCGAATATGCATTTATCATCGGGAAAACGTATCGAATTATATTACGTGGCGAAGTATGCATCAGAGGAAGTGCGTCGCGATGTAAACAAAGCTGAAGCATCGGCATCGGGCGGCGGAGCTCAGGGCTGTGCGCAGGGCGCATGCGCTCGTGGTGGGCGGGGGAGGCGCGGGCGCGGGCGGCGCTTGCGCAGGGCGGGCGGCGCGCCGCCGTCAGTCCGCGCGCGTCCTCGCCATGGCTCGGTGGCTGAAGGCTCTGGCGGCAGTGTTGCTGCTCGCCGCCACCGCGACCGCACGCAAGTCCCCCGCCGTGACCAAACACGAACCCCAGATCGAGGAAGTCACCGCCAAACAGTTGGAGCGAGTGCTGGAAGACAAGGATTTCGTCGCGGTGTACTGGTGTAAGTGCTGCCACTCGTTTGCCGCCCGCCGACCGGCGTGCGTCTCCGTTTAATTTTGCGAGCTTTCGAAAGCTGGCTGGCGGCCAGGGCGGGGGCGGTCGTCGCCGTGTCGAAACGTCTGCGACGGCGCCCGTCCAAATGGGTTATCGTCGAGTTAATGATCTTCGGACGGGCCGAGGGGAAGACCGCCTCGGTGGACCCGCGCCTTCAGCTGTGTGCATGATATTTTCGAAACGAGCGGTTCGGTTGACGATTTGCGAGTTATGCAACCGAGCCGCGGAGACAATAAAACTTGACCCGGCCGCCGACTACTGCGGCCGTCGGCGCGGCCTAAAATGGTACCGAGTCTCGTTTTCCACCGTTCCACCGATGCTGGCTCCGCCAAGGTCGCAAGGCGCCTACGCTCTTAGCTCGGCTAAAACTGTGTGCCGCGGCATATGCCGCTGAAATAGACATCCATTACGTGATATCGGCATTCCGACTATTTTCTATTGTCGCCAACTGCCGATGTGATCTGTTTGTTGCTACGTCACATTTTTAACGATTATTATTTCGTAAAAGTGCAAGCTGCGCGTGTGTGTTTGTGTCTGTGTGCGATAAAAGCGAACACAGCTGTAGACCATAGGCTGATTCGTCTGATATTAATTATCTTCATATATTTTGCCAAGTAGTATGCATCTCTCACTCATCCGAAAGATGCAGTTAGTTTGTATAGTCGCAAAAAGTGTCATTAATCACTGTCGAAGACGGCACCGATGCAAGATAGTCTCTTGGCTGAGATACTGAATTGTTCTGAGCTAGCTTTAGCCGTACTATAAAATTTGTTTATTGGGTATATTTGATAGACGATTTATATGGGAAGTCAGATGGCGTTTGCCACTTGACACATGCAACTGAGGACGTACAAACAAAAACATAAACAAGTTCCACCACCTACCTGAAACCAACTTACCCGACAGACAATAATTTATTGCTTATAATCCCTAATGATTTACTAATAAATAGATGATATTATCGAGGAGATAAATAGTTAGAGATAAATATAGATTTTATAAACTTCAGTAGAAATAAACATTTAAATATTGACTCTGACATATAATGAATTGGGATGCTACAATTTCTACAATGTATTCTAACCTCATTTCAACATTAATTTAACACGTAAGCGGGCCCCTTGATAGCGTGATAGTTGCCATGAAATGTTTTTGTGTTACAAAAATAGGCTCCGGTCGGTTAGTAAGTGATACAGAAAAGACATAATTACGAAAATGTGCTCATACAACTGTTTCAATTGGAATACTTCCAAAATCGAGAATGCTTACATTAATTCCTGGATTAATGATAATTTCTACAATTCTAGCACATGAATACATTAATTTAGACAAATTAACGAAACTGTTAACGATGTCAATTCAAGTGAATGTACTGTCGGATTTTTTAAATGGCTGATTGGTCTAGTGGTTAGTGACCCTGAGTGCTGAGTCAGAGGTTGTGTGTTCGATACCACACCGGACAAGTATTTCTGTGACCCACAAGTACTGTTCCCGAATCTGGGTGTTCCTTGTTTCTTTC
This sequence comes from Tyria jacobaeae, assembly GCA_947561695.1. Lineage (NCBI taxonomy): Eukaryota > Metazoa > Arthropoda > Insecta > Lepidoptera > Erebidae > Tyria > Tyria jacobaeae. The sequence continues at coordinate 18,515,556 of OX387211.1, read as the reverse complement.
ATATGTATGTATGTAAACTCCCCCGCGATAGTGGAGTAATTTCTTGTGTGAAATATTATTACATTATATCAGTAGTTACATGAAAACAAAAAACACATTTGATGTGTTTTTTTTTTATATTATTGTTATTTTTCATATTCTATATTTACTTCACTAAACAGCAGTCCAGGAAGAGTACATATATATTCTTCTCCTTAGTACAATGGTTAAAGGACCTTTTATTTGTAATAAATTACTTTCTTAATACTTAGACACACAGACTCTCTGTCAGATTGTTCCTCATATCCCAACTATTTGCTAACCAGTCAATACACTGAATTGTATTCTTGAAAGCGTGTACAGATACATCCTTCAACATATTAACCACGCGGCAATTGAATCCCAAAATCTCAAGTCTTGCTCTTCTTTTGCTTCTCTTGCTTCTTGTCTTCTTGTCTTCTCTTGCTCTCATTGAATAGATTAACTAAATTTATATTTAGTAATAAATTAAGGTCTTATGATTATTGTATGGCCAAATGGCATTACTTTATTTTTAATAGGGAACCCTGTCGATTGTTCTAGCTCATTGACGTATTTTCTCATATCAAACAACAAAACTATCAAATCTAGTCTTGTTACTGCCAAGTGTCAACCATTAACGTCATGTTGGCATTGGCACTCATAGCCACATCTTAATATACTTTAGTATTCAAGAAAATGTAGTAGAAACATCAATATCTCAATCATCTTTGTTGTTATATGTACATAGATATACCCACGCCTATGTCCCCGCTGGGGTACAGGCTTCCAACACGCCCACTTTTTGCCAAACATGACAGTCCAACTTATATATATAATTGGGGGCAAGCCTAATGCCGTGATTGCGCGTACTGTATGACTGTATATGCTGTCTGATAGATAACAGTCCGATAACAGTCCAGGACGAGAAGAGCCTGAGGATGGGGTGTACCTATCCTACTACACAGAGAACCAGGCAGCTATTCCTTCGTGTACAGTACATACATTAAATCAAAAATACGCAATTGTATTGTAATATGCTTAAAAAAATATGAGCCGAGTGGCATGTTTTCGTAGTTTTTTTTCCACTAGTTTTTGATTTTATTTATTCACATACTCTGTTAACAAATATCTAAATTAAACTATATGGTGGTCTTGAGGAAGGCACTCTTTCTTGACCATAGTTTTTTCTCTTTCCCTAAACTAGTAATTCCTCTTTATGGTTTTCTCCCTCAACCTTAATCTGGACCCGTTAATTTTGCCAATCTCTTAGCTCTAGTCCATACCCCATTAGACAAAATTCTTCTCCCATAGATATTATTTTATTTTTTGTAATAAGATTTTAACCCATACAAACTAACAGCAGTGGTAGAGCCATGCTAAGGCACGAATGGGCCGGCTCGACCGGTGCGATACCACGGCCTCACAGAAAACCGGTTGTGAAGCAACGCGTGGGTTGCATTTCCCCAAAATGAGTGAGGTTTCCTGAGGTCAAACTCCTCCTCTCCTCTTTCCCATCTCATCATCCCTCCTCTTTTTTCCCTCCCCGCAATCTCCATCCCTCATCACCTTTAAAGGTGGGCAGCGCACTTGCGACTCTTGAGTTGCAGGGTTCCATCCACGGCGGTTGTAACTAACCATCGGGTGACCCACCTGTTCATCTATCCCCCTATAGTATAATAATAATAATAATAAATCTATTTTCCACCTTGACGTTGGCAAAATCATCGGCAAACGATGGAGCCACTGTTTAAAAAAAAAAACCATATTGTGGTAGAAAATAAATCAGATTAATTCACGCGAGTTGCCGATGCAATTTATATACCATAGGTAGATACACAATGGTGAATTGACACGTATAGTAGTATGTTTTAGTTCCAATATATTTTAGGCGCAGTATGGCACAACGTGTGGTTTTAGACGTCCGATTCCGACACACCGTCTCACCGATCGCCCCGGTGGGATGACGGCCCGAGGATTTTTATATCCACCTGAAAAAAAAAAGTGTATCCCAAAAAGAAATCAATAAAACTTGATGGAAAGATTTGGAAAACAATAGGACATTTGCCATTCAGACGTCATCGCTACAAATAATTAAAATAAAAAAGTATATAACTGACTTTGATTTCGCTTTTATATTGATAAATTGTGTATTTAAATGTATTCTTCATTCTTTTTTCATTCTTATAGTGATATATTTTCTTTAAATTTAAACAGAAACAACCATTTCATTTATAAATAATAATTGAAAATGCTACTCGATGCTTAGGTATACATGCATATATCGAGGTAAAATCCTCATATTATTAAGATATAACTTATTTTATGAATGTTTAAAATTTAAATAAGAATGATCATTCTGTAAAAGGGAAGAACTTGAAGTTGAGATGACCATTGAATTATTTTAAAATAGACTTACATGTACTCACGCCTGTAGGGGTACTCAGAGGTGTAATTAATTCTAACATTTTGCCGACTTTAATCTAGTCCCATTTACGCAACAAGAGCCAAGTCGCCGTAAATATGACACTGGGAATTAGATAGGAAAATTGGGAGTGTATCGTAAGGATAAGATAGGATTGGGGACTGTTAGGAGTAGCTCGAGCAGGTCAGTGTCGCATGCCTATAACTCCAAAGCCTACATACCTACTTACTTATTTGGACAAAATGAAATAATATCAGTCTAATTGGCAGTTATAAATGCAATAAACCATATATTGTTACAATTTACGTAAGTGACAACCGATGGCCATGGACACCTACAACTCAGGAGTCGTCAGTGCGCCGCCTGCCTTATAGGGTGATGATGGATGGGCGATACGAGGAGGGGAATGAAGAGAGGGGGATGAGATATTGAGATTGAAAAGAGGAGAGGAAGAGATGGGACTCCATAAACTTACAAATTTCGGGGAAATGTAACGCAAGTGTTGCTTCACAACCGGATTTCTGTGAGGCCGTGGTATCGCACCATTCGAGCCGGCCTATTCGTGCCTAAACATGGCTCTACCATAAGAAATGTATCTGGAACTGGCCGAAATTAACAAAATAAGTATTTTATTCAACATCTTTAGATTGTCCCGTTGAATAATAAGTGTACAAATTTGATTTTAATGAAAATAGTAATTGTTATTTTATTCGAAATAGATATTATTTTTATTCAAGTAACAATTATTGATAGAATTTCCAACAGCTTATCCAAAATCTGGAATTATCAATTATTGAATTTCAATTTTAACTTTTTATTGAATCAAAAACCAAAAATTAACTTTTGAACTCGTTATATCATTACCGTTTAGGATTTCTTCCACGTAATGCTAGTTAAAGAGCAATTTTCTATTAGCGCCAACTCTGTGTGAAGCTATGAAGAAAAAGCCCACGCAACTAGAGATCAACCGACATAGGACATTTTTTCTTAGATGCGTGCTTGCTTTAATTTTGCCTCAGATCTCATATACAGTCTTCTTCCATCGCACTTAGAGCATACAGTTTGATTCGTCTGAGAACATATTTTTCATGGCGTGGATTAGCTAACCTTGTGCACTTATTATTATTATTATTGGCTTGATAAGATTATTACCGGCAACATTTTTTTGCGTTTAGAAACAGCTTCGGGCAATCATCCCACCAGGGTTTTCAATTGGACGGTGTTTTAGAATCGAACGGTGTGCTATACTGCGTCTTAAAATTTTAGTGTTTCAAAAAAGAAAGGTACACGTCTGTTGTCTGTGCCTACCCCAAAGGGAAAGAGGAGTGAGCCTTTGTATGTATATATATTTTACAAGGTTAACATTGAAAAATAGGTACTTAACATATTAAGGCAATTTTTTATATATGTATATATTGTTTATATTAGCCTCCCATAGTGACTCCACTTTTGGCTTATGGAAAGCAATAAGTGGAGTCCAAGAGAGGTGGTCACTATCCTCATTGCATGTCTAGTCCATGCAGCATGGTGACCCACACTATGGCGGCCTAGTGAGATGCTTTTTCACGCCCCGCTTAAAAGTCCTATGATCAAAGTGGGAAGGAAACATGTGCGCTGGTAGTGAATTCCAGGCTTTCACCGATCGGCATAGGAAAGAGGAGCCAAACTGTATAAATTTATAATGCAATCTATCTGGGGATGTTCAGCATTAGGTTGGTTTTCTATTGCAAGTTTTGGGCTTGTGCGAGATTGTTCATTAACAATATCGCTTCATCTGCAATCTACAACTTCACAATAATAGCACTTGTGGGTTTTTGCGTTTGAGCCTTCATGGCATTTGCGGTTCGTTCATTAGATACTTTGCAAGTACATTAGGGTGGTGTGTGACTCTTTCTTTGTTTGTATTTAATCATCTTTTCCTTTATTTCTTCCTTAACTTTTAATGTTAAGGTCGTGGTGTAGTCTATCATTTGTTATGTACCAAATTGCGTTTGCTATCATGCGTAGCATATTAGATTGAAATCTTAGCAGGACTTGTATTTCGAGTTTTCGCTGTACCCCATAGTTGCAGACCGTATGGTAATATGGGTTTAATTATGACTATAAATGAGTAACATGTTTGTTATTGACAATTGAGACTTCTCGTGCAACATATCAGTACAGATCAGTAGATAAAAATATTAAGGCACTTGAATAATGAAATTTTTCGTTCAGAAATGTTATCCTGAACGGAACAGACTTGCAAATTAACATAGCCAACGTCATTGGGTGTTTCTTACGTATGTGTGTCAGCTCACCATGTGAATCAGAAAACAACAAAAATAACTAAAGATATATGAACGGGGTCGGTGGTCACGTCATTCTGATAAATGTTCATAAATAAAACTTATAAAAGCGTCGTGAAACTGAATTTTGTTCCTCTAACATTTTGTTGGCAGAAGTATCTTCGTAAGTCGTAAAATATACCTACTCATATCGCGAATAACGGGGATAACTATTTGTAAAGTAGTAATTTTGAAATGCCATTCAAATGTTATGTGGTTTTTTGAGTGTATGTATGTACGATCTTTCTTTGTCCCAGCCCTTATGATCTATATTAAGAAATATAGACATGTGAGGAGTACTTGAATCTTCTTAGAAGTGAGAGGGACAGTTTAATTTTATTTTTAATGAATTATTGACAATTATTTGGGCAAAGAAGCTGACAGATCGGCTTGGACACTCATTATTATTTTATTATTTATTATTTATTAGGTACGTTCGGGAACATAATATTAATATGTAATGGAAAACTTAATTTAAATTTAGAATAAAACACAGACAAAAAAATTTAACTAAATATTTTAGTTATTTTTTTTTTTGCAAAATACATAATAGAAGTTACTTATTTATATCCCCACAACAAATCGCGAATTAACTTCGGATGCGGTATGCGGTTTACTAATACTCTCTGTGAGTGAGTGACTAAAAATATGACGTTTTACCAAACTGAGCAAGAAGGTAGACACATAGCCCTCCTTTCGAGTGTATGTATGTATGTATGTTGTATGATGTTTCTTTGTCATGACTTAGAGCCTAGATGGCTTGATGTATTTTAACATGTGAGGTGTCATTGAACTAGTAGGCATGAAATAGGGTTTATTTTTCTTAGTATAATACATAAATACACTAACATCTCGACATGGGTCAGACAGTCTCTGCACTGCAACATGTCGTTGAAAAAACATTTTGTACAATAATTGTAAAATTCAATATAATTTTACTTCACATTGTTCATATTACCAAAAACTCGTGTTTGGAACATTCTGGTTTCATATTTGTTATTCAAATTTTTGTTGTACAAATAAGTACAAGAAAACACATTTTGCAGATGTATCTTCTTCTTTTCCCTCTCCACATACCCTTGACCCTTATCACCCTCCAAGGCGGGCAGTGCACTAACGACTCTTGAGTTGCAGGTGTCCACAGACGGCGTAAACATAAATATACTTATTACATTACCAATATCAGCTCAAAAGTAACTATAGACAAAAATTAAAAACTAATAATTGTCTATCAATTCAAGACAAAAAGGATTACTTGATGTGTATTAAGAGCGCTCGTCTATGTAATTATAGTATACGATAGTAGAAAGTAGATACAGGAGTAAGAGCATGTCATAACCTTATATTATGGCGATTATATTTTTATAACTGTTTTTTTTTCTCTTGAAATACTTGCTAAATACTGAGCCAGATGTCGTGGGTTCGATTCCAACATGATATTTTTTTTTACAGTCCGTAAATAGTTGCCCCGCGTCTGGTTTTTTTTCGTACGTTGTTTGATATTTGTAAAGGCCCGACGACGCATGGATTATTCCTAATGTCGCTTGTCTTATAATAAAAAAACCCAAATTACTAGTTTTGCTTTAACAGCTTTCCATCATACAAGCCATGTTTTTCCAACTTGTTATTAACTTAAAAAGTTGACTAAGTGATCACACTCTTATCTATCAGACAGTGTATACTCAAAGCCCGGTTGATAGCAAAAGGCTTACCCTGTATTACGTAAGTGGAATTATATTATGGTTTCCTAAACTTTTATACGCATCTGCCTACCTCTACGGGACATAGGCGTGAATGTGTATGTTAAATGACAACAAACTATCATTCGTTATTCTCTTCGAGTTCTAAACGAACAATTTCAATATAGGTTTTTAAGGTTAACTGTGCTTACTTTTTGCTTTTTATTGGTTACTGTGCATAATTCAGTATATGTTTGCCGACATATACTATGTATGTTTGCCGACCTCGTGAATTGGTAGTCGTACCAACGAAACCGTCGTCGTGAATTGGTGGCAGCTATTGGTGTGGGTAGCCTCTCGCTGGAGACCATGGTTATTGCTATGGGCCAAAGCGAGAGTGCATGGGATTCCGTCGCTTCGTACTGCGAGGCAGTGATGCTTGCAAAAGAAGCGGCGGAAAGGGAACGGGAGAGCCTCCATGAGGTTGACGTCAGCATATTCATATGTTTGGATTAAACTCATTGGAGGTCATTGCGAACTTACCGTTAATCGTGCTATTTTATTAAAGAAGAAAAATAAGAACATACAACTACCTTAATGGATGTCTGGATAAAGTAATAAAAAGTGCAAAAATATTAACAAATACTTATTATTCTAGTCTTTCAAGCGTTTGAGTTAAGGCAGTGGTTTCTCTATTAAGTAATCTTCAATGAAGTATGAGAATTTTTCCATTGAACTACACTAATAATGAAACGAGCCCAAAGCACGCTACAGTTAAAGAATATATGTAGGTATCTGTAATTTGTCAATTATTTTTTGGCGGTTCTTAAGGTCTGACTTCTGTCTACGTAAATGTATGATAATGTAATATATGAGTAAATAAGTACTCAAGCGTTCATTATGTTTTTTATCAGTGGAATATAAAATGATTGTTTCCGAGGGAAAGTAAATATATGCCAAAATCTACATTAATACGGACGAAAGCTTAACAAACATGAGTAAAATTCAGGAAAGAGCAGAGAAAGCTTATAACTAATAACGACATCATCATCGCACTCATGTTGCGTCCACTGAACTTGTCCATTGAACTTCTTTCTATCTTTCTCTATTGAGTCTTCTCGTAAAAAGACTTGTTCTATATATTAAAGTAAACCCACAAACGATAGACTTAAGTTTTCTCCATAAGTAATTCATACTATATTTTTAATTGATTATGTTTATATTTGAAGTTTAAAGTATATACATACATAGTATATTGGTACATTTTAGAAATAATTTGTGTATGTACATATATGCACACATACATATGTGTCACAATTTTACAATTACTACGGTTACTTTATCTAAATACTTATAAATATATAGCTTCTCGTATTTGTAATCAGTTAACCAGATTGGTTGATGTTTCTTGTTAGCGCTTAGCAGTAAGTTCTACACCGTAAATATACACATTTTATATAATTCAATAATAAAATTATCTTAGGATAAAATAAACTTCAAATTCGTCTTCTCTTGGTGTTTCTCTAGACAATTATATAAAGTATACAAGATCATTTACTAGAAAGTCTGCGGTGGCAACAGTCTTCGGGTGCTATTTGTCTGGACGGCACCCAAAGATAATATTTTACGCAATAAAAAACTATTCACAAACCGTAAACTTTATTCTGGAAGAAAAAAACAAAAAAATCTGGAGAATGAACTAAATAGTTCGAATCTTAAAATAAAGAGCGTGTTGTTCTATTTATATCTCATTTACATATATTTACTGCGGAACGTTTTAGTATAGATATATAGCACGGTGGTGTTCGAGATGATACATTATATGACGTTGAATCTACTTTCATTTTTGTTGTCTCTTATTTTAGTGTCTTCAATAAATATAGAAATTTTATTTGCATACAGTACAATTTGACTAAATAAAATAAGTTAATAAGTAATTTCATAATTATTATGTGAATTTTCTATATTCCAAATCATTAAGTTGTCCATTTTATTTTTTTCCCTTCAATACATAATTCCAATCTATACTTTGTCATTTTACCTAGATGACTATTAACTATGAGGAAAATTGATCTTAAGAAACAGAAAAACGGTTTAAATGAGTCTTCAGGAAATCAGTCTCTAGTACAGTTTTTCAAACTTCGGCTCTACTTTTACAAACATACAAGCTACTGACACAAAAGGACACCCAGATTCGGGAAAATTATTCGGGGCAATCGTATCTACTTATGACACAAATTCTTGTCCCGTGTGGGAATTGAATCCACAAACCCTGGCTCAGCAGTCATGATCACAAACAACTAGATGAACAGTCATTATTCTTACGTTTTTAGATTAAATTAATGACATATAATCAAAGCATCCTTAACCCATTTGCTCGTTTTCGCACTTGTTAATTTTCACATTACACTATTTAAATATTCATAGTATCAAGATTGAGTCATAGAAACTAACTACAATGTAATATTAGCCAAGCTGATACAAATAACAGTGCGAATATGCAGGACATGCAAAAACAATTACGGCGACGACGCCAGCGCATGCTATTGACACGCTCGGACTAAGAGTACTATATACTAGACTAATAAGTACATATATTTAGATGACAATAAAACTCGAATAAAAATACTAAAGCTTCATCATTTCATCGTTATTTATTAATCCATGAAGCGTCTAAAGACTGTCATCGCAAATATTAATTAAATACGCGAAAGAATGCGTTTAAAGCTTAGGAAATATTTATACATGAATAATTGAAATAAATCAATATTTTTGCAAAGAATGGTAGCTCCGATACATAAAGCAGCTATAGAAGAAGTAATACATACGCGTACCTTTTGTGCTACGACGATTTCATTTTCCATTTGTTTCATAACCAATAATAAAAAAAAAACCTGAAGTTGGAACTTGGAATATAAAATAATGAAACCTAACCGAAATTCTTTTAGCGTATGTAAAGTGCCGTTATGAATCATAATAATTTTTGTTACGCTCAATTGGCTCGAAAAAACATGATAAACAGAAGCAGGAAGGCAAGGAAGTACCATACATCACATGTCTTTTAAGGTCTTAGCATATACATATATATATATATATATATATATTTAATTATTTAATCCCGGCATATTATACTTCTTAAGATTTTTTCGAGATATTTGACATATTGTATATGTCGTAGCTAGTCAGCTAAAACTAACCATTTCTTTACTCGTAAAACCGACATTACCGACGTTTTATGATGTGTCATACCACTTTTTGGCCTCTATTCTTTCGAACACAAGCACATTCTGAAAATCGGTCAACAATCGGAGGAGAAACTAAATAATTATCTTAACAGGGGTGGAGCCATGCTGAGGCACGAACTGGCCAGCTCGACCGGTGCAATACCACGGCCTCACTTCCTTGAAATAAGTGAGGTTTCCGGAGGCCCAACTCCCCCTCTCCTCATCCCTCCTCTCTTCTTCCCCTCCCCGCATCCCCCATCCCTCGTCACCCTCAAAGGCGCACTTACGGCTCTTGAGTTGCAGGTGTCCATAGACGGCGGTTGTTACTAACCATTAGGTGACCCGTCTGTTCGTCTGTCCCCTATAGAATATAAATAAAGGATTAAAAAAATATCTAGTATATTACTTTTATTAAGCCGAAGCTATGTATGATGATGTAAGATGTGCTATTCCAGAATGCATTGCTTCTATCAAGCAATGTAGTCTGGAATAGCACATCTTCATCGTCATTCAGCGTATCGCAGTCTGTCATAACAGCTGGAAACAGGCGTCTCCCAACGTGCGCCATAGCACCTGGTCCACCGTCTTTGGCATTTAAATAGAATATTACAAAAGCTGCTTATATTCATAAAACATTTGCTGCACAAAGTTTCCATGCGAACGCAGTCGAGAGCAAAACGCTACACTTTATATGGGTTTTTGGCATAAAATGGCATTAACATCTTTATTCACCCACCACTTTTCTGATGTACGAATGTATTAATTATACGTGTTGTTAATTAATCTCGTTGATCATCAATATCATCATCATCATCATTTGATAATCTCGTCTAATAGAAACACTAAGAGCACCTACCAGATCATGGTAAATATTTTATTTCTTCCCCTCTATCAACACCTGCTCCGGTCTGGCTATCATATAAATTACAGGGAGTACTTATGCTTGACCTTCAAACCCAGACTATATAGTTTATAAGCTGAGCCGACATGCATCGTAATGTGTTCTCTGGAGCAACGCAACGAGTGATTTCTATAAACAGCCGTCACTCGCTTCGTTGAAGACGTTGACCGCTTTTAGTTTAAAGAGCTTGATTAGACTATTCTGTGTTTGTTTTGCAGATTTCAGACTTTATTTTTAGGTTATATTTATTTATTCACTATTTTAGTTTGCTAAAAAATCCTACAAAATTATTCATAAGTTTCTTTTTATGTTCATTAAGACATTTTTTCACATTACTTTAACAAATAGCAGGACTTCCTCTTCAAAGGTCGGCAACGTACTTTGCGATTCTTGAGTTGCAGGTGTCCCTAGGGGTCGGTAGACGCTTCGTCACTTTATCAGATGAAATCATAAAAAAAGGAGTCGTCACTCACTCAGTCACTTTGTCAGGGATAAAAAAGTTAGTTAAAAATGATATAACATAAGTGTCCATGCTCCGTATTTTGCTGCAATTTTTCTGTAGAAACGTTTTGTTTAAAGAAGTAAATAATATTCTTATTTACAAGATCTATTCTATGACTTATTGCTATGAGGTTCTATGACCTCACGTTCTATCTAAAACAAATCTCGTAAATAGTTATTTTATCTTTTTCAGATGCTAACGATTATTTGAATACGTTCTACTGCAAATGAGATTGAGATAATAAGAATAATCGAATAGTCAGTGTTTTCAGTTTACAGTATATTTCAAGTGGTAAATAATAATAAAACGCTATTTGCCATTTAACAAGAACTGGAACGCATGGACTTTACAACTCCGAAGAACAGTTTAATGTTTAATATTTTAACGCTATGACTTCAGTGGGGCGATAAAACGAAACACAAACATAAGAATATCATTACACCATTAATTTCTGAATAACTGACTGAACAGACGAATCTAGTAGAAGTATCAATGTCAATGTCCTTATGGCCTGGCCATAGTCATGGCCATGAAGGCTATGGGTCTGGACGGGACTTGTACCCAACTAAATTGCTTGACTGCGATTTTATTCCATAATAACCGGGATAGTCTTTAAAGATTACTAACCAGACGGTTAATAATTGAATACACATAAGTATTTCTTATGATATGCAAGATTTAATAAATAGTAAAACATTTTCATGGTCTTGAGGCAACATAAAACTCGTTAAAGCCATTAAATTAAAAGCAACATCGGCCACGAATCTCACCATTATGTGGGCTCACGCGTGTACAACAGTATATCATAAATCTAAACTGGGTGTTACTGCTGCGGCTTCTTCGATCGCAAGCTTATTTACGAGCTTATTTTCTTAAATGAAGGTTAATGATGTTTATGGCCTCACGTGTGCCCAATCAACAATTAATACAGCGATAAAGCCAAACAACAATAGATGCAAATCCCGATGCATGTCTAGCTATAATGTAATATCTTAAAGGTTTTCAAAACTATGGATTTATGCACGAAGAGTGAGAGTCTATCGGATATTATATATGAAGATGTCCAAGCTCTTCTCAAGCATGTTAGATCGGGTTAAGGCCCATACAATTAATGTTCCCCTCTGGACAATCCTACCTGTATGAGGCCGGGCATTGTTATGTGTGGAGACTACATCCTCACCCAAATTGGCCATATTTTATTTGACTAAGCTAGCATTGGGAACTAGCGTTAGAATGTCTAGAAGAGGACTGCGATAAGCTGAATGATGACAATACTAATGAATGTAAATTACTAGTTCCCGAAGATTTACAGATATCTTCATGCGACCCGCATTCATCGCTCTCGAATGTCTTTTAAACATGCACCTACTAAGTGTTGATAGAAAGCCACAAATTTATTACCTGGGAGGAATCTGGGAACACCTTTATTAAGACATCCGGACACATATGACTATCCATGACCTAACTTCAATATTTATGTTTTTAGACGCTTTGCATCAACAATCAATCATTAAACGCCTCTAACAATGTCTATAACTATGTAAAAAAAAGGCTTGAGGCAGCTTGTAAAATCTGATGATAATGTTTATATATGTATCCATCAAAAAAGATCGGGCCATGTTGAAATATAACAAGGACATAACTTACTTTTACATTCATCAACAATATCGATCGTCACCTTAACATTCTTTAGTCTAAAAATAATGATTAATCAGACAGTATTAATATATATGTATATATTTATATGCCTGTATTAAGATGGATTGAATTATGGTGGGCATACTGTAGGCGTTTAATACGCCTGTGACTGCAATAGTATATGTATGTTACGTATTTACATTTTGGTTTTCACATACAGACGTAATGGACAGCCGTTCTTAGTTTTGAAGAATGTAGTGCGAGTTGTACGAAGGTCGTCAGTCGAAGATGAGACTTACTAAATACGTCTACACTACAGTTGATTTTATATACACAGTTCCACTTCAAGCTAGTTAGTAATTGCTACAACAAATGTCGATATTAATATTATGCTGATGTGTTTATGAAATAATAAAACAAACAAAACAAAGTAAAAGTTATTTATCTATTGAAGACAGTACTTATATCAGGTGTAGTGTCAGATATACGAGTATGTAAACATATATGTATATTTTTAAGTCAATTCCTACACTACGTATTATTTTGGTATTACACTTTACAAACATATAAAAAATGAAAACAAAGGACACCAAGACACATTTTTTTGTCTCATGTGAGCATCGAACCCAAGATCTCTCTAGTTCAGCAGTCAGGGTCACTAGCCACTAGGCCAACAGGCCAATCAAACGTTGTTTAATAGATGATTGTTTTATTAGCTTTTTAAAGATTGATATAAAATTAGTGAAAATAGATTTTGAATTCTGAAAAAACAGTCATAGACAAAACAAACATATAATTTTTATAGTTTGGTGTTGTTCATATCGTATTCGGTGCTTTATTCCATAAGTGTTGATGCTTATTGGATCATAGCATAGTACACTAAGAATTTTTTTAAAATTTGAATAACTCACAAATTTTAAAAATATGCACAATGTACTATCCGTTATTTGCACTAATTTTATATATATTTGTAAAAGCTAATAAAGCAATCATATAAGATTTTGGACTCAACGACATAAACATGATATCTGCAAAACAATGGAAAGCTAATGAACGAGGAAGTAATAATAATAAATAACACTTTATTTGGGTCATTTTACATAGTATTAGAAGATATTTTTATTTATTTTGTTGACTGTCTGTTTGTCTTTCGACATATAGCTCTTCGAATTTCTTCCGGTCTATTATGTACTACTCTAGTCAAAAGTTTGCCAGCCAATTTACAAAAGTATCATCCCATCTTTTGTATTGACGACCTCTCTGTCGTTTGCCCTCTCTGGGCTGGGCTACAATTGTGCTCCATTTTGCCTGATCTCTTATCATATATCCATATCTTAAATTTATTTTTTTATTCTATTTGTTAGTTTTTCCAGTTTGGTTCTTTTTTTGTGTATATGGTTATTTTTCTATCTTTTTGCAATGAAGACGGAATTTGCAGAGTAAGAATCACTCAATTCAAGCAGAAGAAGCTGAAAAACTTTAATGACACTCTGAAAATTGTAATAAATTAGTAACAAAAGTAAAATACCGACGTTTATACGGTGGTGTATTTAAGCTGAAATTATAGCTGCCGTCGCTAGTCACTACGAAAAACTTCTATCTTTAAAGCTCTAAACTTGAGACTCATCGATCTGTTTCCTTCCACCAGATGCAAGAAGCTGCGTAACGTGTGACAAAGTATTAGAAGAACTAGAGAAGATCGACGACGACACGGACACTTTCGGGGTAGACTTCGTCAAGATCAACGACAAGCGGCTCGCAAAGCAGTATGGCATCACGAAATTCCCCGCCCTCACGTACTTCCGTGAGAAGGAACCGATCATATACGAAGGTCAGACCATAACTACTACTTAAGTACTATATTCTTTGTTTTGAATCAAATCAGTATATTTAAGAATGTCTATTTCGGAAAATTGAATTACTATCCTAATCGATTCAGATTTAGGGTTATAAAAAGTTTGTACCATTAAACACTTACAAACCAAGTGATGTTGGTATTTTTTTTGGGAAATGATCACTTACGAGAGTGTTTTGTACTATGTATATTTTTTTCACAGTTGCCTTATGAGTTATGATATGCCTGTAAAGTACTCGATATAGAAACTTTACCTTTACAAATTATTTAATGTAAATTTAGTCTAAATTCGTTAACTAACATTTAACTATGCTACGTTTTAATACATGATTTAAAAAAAAAACAGGCAGTAGATCAGATAATAGACATTTAGAATAGAGATGAAGTTTTAGAAGAATTTTATTGCTCTCTCACTAATATATAGACTGTGGTTTAAGAACTTCCCTTGAATGTTAAATTTATAACAGGCCTCTTCTAACCGGATTTCGGCTATTTATAAGATGCTTGATTAAATCTCTCTGAACATTAAAGCGTCTTCTGCACATGGCTTATCTTTAGCGAAGACTTTGTATAACGGTAATAGAGTAACATTAACTAATGTTTAAAGGGAAACACAAAGCAGGTACCTGTATGTAACATAGAGATATAATAGTAGTAACTAAATAATATAAAATCTTAATTATATTGAAATATTTTCAAATTTAGGAGATCTCATGGACGAGGAGAGCGTCCTGGATTTCTTGACGAGTTTAGAAGCAATGGACCTTCCTGACCGGATAGAAGAAGTCAACCAAAAGATCCTATTAAAAATCATCGACGATACAGACTATGTAGCTGTTCTATTTTGTAAGTATTGGAGTGTACTTTTGGGTTTTTTGTACTATACATTAGCAATTGTGGTAAATTCGAGTCATTTTTTCAACTAACCAATGTAATCAAGTGGTTCTATACATTCTTTCAACATAGTCCTGTCCAGTAGAGTATCTTCCTCTCAGTCGTGTACATCGTAATTGTTAGCAAGGTTAGACACTTGTCTGTATATTATGCTGAGTGTTTTGATTGTGTTTTTGACGTAGGTCCTGATCACAAAAGTTGCGGCCCATCAAACAGTAAGTAATATTCATAGCTGACAGCATGCCTTCTTCTCATGTCAGCTTGGCTGTTACTCTTCTCGCTTTTTGAATATCTTCATATTTTAGATGTGCTTTTCGCTTACCTTATAGATAAGTAAAAGGGGAATCTTTAACACCAATAAAATCAAAGTACACATTTATGGCTAGTGCTTAAATCAACTATTGATGCTTAATATGTGTTTGGCTCGGATACAACATATTGTAACGATGTAATTCACAGAGCAAATTGCATTCAATTGTTAAACATTCTAACTTAACTTATAACGATAAATTTACTCAAATGTACACTAATTTACACTAACTTGGGTAATTGTAATTCTACTATTCGCTAAGCGTACATTGTCCGTACATCTATCTTGTCTAAGGAAAAGCTAGAATTAAAAACGTGTTTGTATTATCGGGCTGTGAGGTGAGCTGCTATTTCTGCTGAGTTATTTGCGTCCCGCTAGCAAGCTCGGATTGACGGACCTACATGTCACGACTATTACGTCAGGCTCCCCCCTTAACGACAGTAAAAAAAAACTATTGAAGCTGTGTTCATAAATACTAGTTACTAAATGTTCATGCCGAGTATTACAGAAGCGCGGTCAAAGACTTCCCAAAAACAAAATCATACGATGACCTTGACCTAAATATGTGGTGGAAGATTGCCGTTTTCATGACATGTTTACATGTTTACAATGTATTTTATGAATACTTGTTCATAAAAATTACATTTCAACTTTGTTACACAAAAGTACCATTTTTGTGCAATTACCAGATACAAGTGAATGTTAAGCATAGTTCTTTTAAATCCCTTGCACAAAACATCTGTATATTTGTTTACCATTATAACACAACCTTTTGCTGCACACTTGATATGCTTATTTAAACATCTTTCTCAAAGAATTTTGGATTTCTACCATACACAGCAACAAACATGCCCGTTAGGAAATGCTTGACAGAGACTTTATTCTTGCACACAATATTAACACACAAAGCAAATTCTTTTACGAATTAAGCACTTAACTGCATCGCTTCTCGTCCTACGAGGCATGAATTAGGTGCGCATGCCAGATTTGTCGGGCGACTCATAAAATTAAATCATCGCATCACGTGTTACAGATAAACCGGAATGTAAGAAATGTGCTAAAGCTCTCCAAGAACTAGAAAACATCGACGACGAGGCTGATCAACTCGGGATTGGTTTCGTGAAGATCCACGACGAAGAACTTGCTGAAGAGTACAGTCTTGGAGACTTGCCAAGACTAGTGTACTACAGGCATCAAATACCTATTATCTATGAAGGTGCGTGATTCCTATTAAACAAGTATTGACGTTCGTATGCCAGAATGGGTTGAGTTAATGAAAACAATTCCTGTTTTGCCTCAACTCATTGCATTACTTTCACCTACGCATTAACGAGGTAGGAGGAAGAGAAGTGTTCGTTTAGTGTGAGACAGTAATTTATTTGAAGTACTATTAAAAAACAATATTAAGATTTAAATATGAACAGGTCTGGCCCTGGTTATTTCAGTAACTACAAAGTAGATTTGTGAGGTTAAAACTGCGTCCTATTTATTTATGAAACAAATAAGAATCTGTTCTGTGTATAAAACTTCTAATTAAAGAAGAGGACATTTATACAATCTAATTTACATACATAATTTCAGGTGAACTGAGCAGAGAGGAGGATGTATTGGAATGGCTGATCGCTAACAAATCCACTGGTGATGAGGAAGACATCATTGAAGATGTCACTGCAAAGACCTTAAATACCTTGATAGGGAATGTCGACAACCTTGTCGTACTATTTTGTGAGTACCTTTTTTAACCGTTTTGATGAAAATAGTGATAATTTCAAGTTAATAATGTAATAAAAGCTTAGACTACATTTAAAAACAACTTTCTGTAACGGTAAGCTTACAAAAAATCTTAATGTTTTCAGACGACCATGGCGACGAAGAATCAATGACAGTGTTAGGCGAGTTAGAGAAGATAGACGATGACTGTGACCGGCATGGCATACAGTTCGTTAAGATCGACGATCAAAAGGCAGCTAGAGAATTCGGCATCGACAGTGTACCATCCATCGTTTACTTCGAAAAACAGATCCCTAATGTTTATGACGGTACAAGCACATTCAATTTACATTATTTCATAAATCTGTTTCAAGTGACCTTGTGATTATCGTTGGTACTTTTTTGTTCAAGGTGATCTTGAGAATGAGGAAGAGATTTTAGAATGGCTCGTCGATCAACTGGAGAAGGACGAAATTGAGGATGTCACTGATGAAATGTTGGATCATCTGATAAAGGATGGAAAGACCGTCGCTGTATTATTTTGTAAGTGTGTTTCTTTCTATATATTTAAATTGCATAATTTTCAAAAATAAGTTCCAAAATAAAAAAATAGTTTTACAAAACATCATTTTTCAACAGATGATAATAATGACCGTAAATCTCAGAAGGTATTAAATGAATTGGAAAATATTGATGATGAGTGTGACCAACTCGGCATTGCGTTTGTGAAAATTGATAACGACGATGAGGCGAAAGAATACGGTATTGAGAAAGTGCCTACGCTATTGTATTTTGAAAAGGGTATTCCTACTTACTACGAGGGAAATCTTGAAGAAGAGGAGAAGGTGTTAGCGTGGCTTAAGCATCAAACCGAGAGCGATGAAATTGAGGATATCACTGATGAAATGTTGGATCTGATAATTGATAAAATGCAATACGTTGCAGTCCTCTTCTGTAAGTACCTTTTTAACTTTAGTAGACACGGCCTTAACATTGGCTGTGTCACTTGAAACAATGCCAGCGTGGTCATACCTATCGCGTCTAAAAATAAGAAATTTTATAATTTATTATAGCACGTACTATCAAGAACTGGCATATAAATGAAATACAGTCTTGCAAATTTATTTCAGACGACAAGGACCAGAAGAAAAGTCAGAAGGTCTTAGCTGAATTGGAAAACATCGATGACGAATGTGATCAAAATGACATTGCTTTTGTCAAAATCGATGACGATAAAGAGGCTAAAGAATACGGTATCAATTCAGTACCCACAATGGTGTTTTTCGAGAGGGGTATTCCGCACGTCTATGAAGGTGATTTGATGAAGGAAGATGAGCTACTTGGATGGCTGTTACATCAGAAACGTCACAGCGAGATCCCAGAAGTCACTGATGAAATGATGGACAAACTTATTAGTAGCACCCCCTACTTGGCCGTTATCTTCTGTAAGTTTTATTTAAAGTGTGAATAAATATTTTGTAATTATAATGAAAAAGCACTACTTTGTAGCTTACAACGTAGGCTTTAGCGTTTTTCAATATTTGTTTAAATTACAAAATTATCTTTTATCTCTTTTATCGAAGTGGCTATGTATTAAATAAATTGTAATATGCTAATATTTAGCTAAATTATTACCCATATAGAGAGATGCTAAACTTGAATGCTTCTTTATCTTTTGCAAATTTGTTTTATGATATACTTGTGCTCTCTTTACAATTTTATTGCAATGAAATAAATATTTCTTTAGATGATAAAGAAGACAAACAAGATATCCGAATCCTGAATGAACTAGAAAATATTGACGATGAATTAGAAAAAGAAGGTATTGTTATTGTTCGCATGGACAATGATGAAGAAGCGAAGGAATTTGGTATCGATCATCTACCGACTTTAGTGTACTTTGAAGAAAATATCCCAGCTATATATGAAGGAGACCTCATGAATGAAGACGAAGTGTTAGAATGGCTAATTGAACAGAAAAATAGTGCCACTATTGAAGAAGTCACCGATGAAATTCTCACAGATTTGATAGAGGAACACGAATATGTTGTGGTATACTTCAGTAAGTTATTACCTCTTTTTCAAAAATCGTCTCTTATTAAATGATAAATACAAATAAAATTTACATTTAAAATAATTATTGAATTATTTTTTTTTCTAATATTCCGAAAAAATATATCAAGTATATTTGTCGGCGATAAATTGACCTCCAACCAATATTGTTTAAATTTACATTCATATTCGAAATTTGAAGTAAATCACTTTTATAGAAGACTGTAATTAAATTACTTCTTTAGATACATTAGTAGACTCAACTTCAAAAGGGTAGGTAGAGCCGTATTAAATACGCATATCTAGAAAAAATAAATACTAATTAAATAGTGATAAATAGCCTGTACTTGTTTGCTTTTGTATTTCAAACTCCGTTAATAAGAAATGAGAATGGCAATGCAGTGACGTTATTGATGTTCTCCGTTTACCATTTGATCAACCTTTTCGTTAAAGTTTTCTGGCTCTATAATTATATACACGTCTACTAGTACAAAAAATACTTTCCAGGTGGTAACTGCGAAGAAGGTGACGAATGCGACAACATATTAGATGAGTTGGAGAATATTGACGATGAGTTAGATGAGACTGGCATCATCTTCGTGACCACTGAGGACTTGGTTGTAGCAAAAAAATATGGCGTCAAGACTTTCCCCACTCTTGTGTTCTTCAGAAATAAGGACCCGCTCATTTACAAGGGTAAATACAAATGAAATGAACAAAAAATATGCTATTTTTTTCCTAATTGTTTCTATAGATACATATATACGTATAGAATTTTAATTTCACATTATATATTTTTTTGTAAAGTTTATAGCCAGTGAATCGAAATAACACTGAATATCAATATTTATTGTTAAAGGTGACATTGAAGATGAAGATGAGGTTCTAGCTTGGCTGACAGATGAAGATACCTTGGAGATTCCAGGCAAGATCGAAGAAGTCAACTCTAGAATGTTGGAAAAAATCTTAGAGGAAAACGACCATGTTGTCGTATTCTTCTGTAAGTAATTTCGAAATAAAAAATTAATGACTGTGTTACAAAAACTTTGTCGACCTTAACTATTAAAATTAAGAATGTGACTAAATTTTACGTTTTTGCTAACCGTTTGTTTTGAAATATAAAAATTAATTAGTACGTATATACGGTAAACTTCGTAACCAGATATATTAGCGATTTGCAACAATTTGAAATTTATCCCTTATATTTCAGACAAAGAAGGTGACAAGAAGTCACAGAAAATTTTAAGTGAGTTAGAAAACATCGATGATGAGTGTGAAGAGAAAGACATTGATTTCGTCAAGACATCTGACGACGGTGTTGATAAGGAATACGACCTTTCCGAACTTCCTGCTTTAGCTTTCTACAGGCATAAATTCAGAACAATCTACGATGGAGACCTTATGCATGAAGAAGCTATTCTAAAGTGGGTTCTGGAACTTCACGATTCACAGCCAGATGTCATAGAGAATGTTGATAGGAAGACGTTGAAGGATCTTATCGATGATGTGGAACACTTGGCAGTATTTTTCTGTAAGTATATTCAATTATTTGTCGTTTTGAAGACATTGCGATTCTTCAAATTGAATTTTTAAATATAAATATAACAAAAAATATATATATTTCTAGTTCGACAGCATCCTACCGTACCTTTGTTTGGCTTTAATATGAAGTGAGTACTTGTATTTTCTACGTTGTGCTACTTTTCTTTATTTTTCTGTTCTACAGATAGTGAAGATTGTAACACTTGTGATGATATTCTCGAAGAGTTGGAGACCATAGACGACGATACCGACAAGCATGGCATTCAATTCGTAAAATCTAAGGACTCTAAATTGGCTTCAGATATTGGCATATTTAGTTTCCCAGCACTCGTATATTACGAAACAGGAGTACCTATTATGTATGACGGTAAGCCTTGAATTGTAAATATTTTTCTGTAAATATAATATTTACTTATTCACTATTCTTGTTTATGTAAAAGCAGGTGACATGGTCACAGGTCTTCCTCAATAGCAACATTTATATTCAGCGCCAATTTCAAAACAGAGTTTTATTACATCTTTCATTAGACTTAAACAAATATACTTCATTAATAAAAATATACAGAATGTTGTGATGTAACTTAACATTAGTTGAATAGGTGTATATACATATATTTAAAAATGTTTTTACTATTAATTCTAACAATTTATAATGTTTATAGGTGACTTAAAGAACGAAAATAAGGTTCTGCAGTGGCTTGTAGATCAAAAAAGTAAGAATCCACATCCATATAATATAAACGTTTTTAATGTATCTATTTAAGGTCAACGAATTTATTTATTATTAAATATATTTACTATGAATTAAAAATATACGTGCATGACATCATTCTTGATAAATCTCTGAAACGACTCTTATTTTACGCCTTAAATGCTGGATGTTTGAGCTATGTCATTTTGCATGACAGTTACTAATGCCTGCAGGTGAAGATAACCACCGACATAATAAAGCTAATATTAAATCAAAGGCCAATGCAGATAGTTACAAAAAAACAGCGAGGTCAAGTGACTATGCAGATGTTGAGAAAACTCCAAACAATGCAAAACCTGCACAATGGAAAACTATGGGAGCATTGAAGGTTAGATACCCTGGAAGAATAGATAAAAAAAAGCAAAATACAAAAATGAAATCTAATAAGATGGAAGATAATGATGATAATGATGTTGACAACAACGACGTTGGCAGTGAAGATGAGGATGACGATAATGACGAACTTGACGATAATGACGATGAAAAAGAAGACAATGCAAAACTAACAGCAATAAAAAATATTTTAAGATATAAAAATCCTGAGAAAGACGCTACTTGGAAAAGAGTCGGTCATTTAAATATTCGTTACCCTGGCCAAAAGCCTAGGAGACATTTAGATAAACCCAGCACTGCTGTTGAAGATTTAAAAAATAAAGACAGTGATGATGACGATGATGATAACTATGACAGAGCAGAAGTTGATGATGACGATAGTGATGATGACGAAAACGATGATGACGACGATGATGGCGATGACAATGAAGATGATGACAATGATAGCGACGATAGTTCTGATGACGATGATACTGACGCTGACGATGACTACAACGAAAACGATGACGATGACGTTGATGAAACCGGTAACAAAGACGACTACAAAATAAATAACAAACATAATACCATAGGTAAAATGAAAGCTCGAAGCCAACATGGGGGTGAAGAAGATGATGACGACAGTATACTGGGTAGAATAAAACGAATGTTTACAGGTAAATAAACTGTTGGAGACCCCAATGTCCATGCACGGACCCCGCAACATCTGCATGGTCGAAGAGCCCGCATGGGACCCACTCTAGCTATCGCCTGCAGTCATTCGCGAACGCTTACACAATAAATGTTTTCGAATCTTTTACTAACATAACCATTAGATATAGCGCTTTATTATCAGCGCAGATATTAACGCAGTTAACCTTTTGTTACATTTATACCGGTTATAAACGAGATTTTTACTGACTGCAGGCGATCGCTGTTTCTACATTGGATTGGGGACGACACCGGCTGTCCCAAAAATGACTTATGAACCCTACCAGTGCTGTCCCACTAAAGTTCAAAGTCCAACAAAAGTAGCGAAGGCCACGCCAACCAAGATGCAGTCAAAGAAGCTCGAGAAGGAAAACCCGATGACGAAGCCGCCAACGGCCAAAGGCAAAAACAAAGCCCTCGCCAAACCTGACAAGAAGGGCAAAAAAGGTTTTGACGATTCTGGCAATGTTTGGTGGTGGTAAATTATATAAATGTTAGACCACCACTTGCCTTAATATCTTGGATGTTAATGCAAGTTGTGCACTAGGCATCAAGCGGACACGAATGTTATGTTTCACTATTCCTCCACCCGTATATATAATAGACCTAATGTTGCATCGATTGTCAAGGCGTATTAACATTGCTAGCTTTTTAATAACCTCGTGTCCCTTGATTCCTGCAAGCACTTAACAGGGTTGAATGTTGTAACACGTTGCACATGGACTGTACTCGCACGTTTGGGTGTCGAGATCTATCGCAGCCTGCCGAGCCATCGACGAAACGATGCCAGTACAGCCCAAAACTTCTTTAAAATGTGCTTTACGATATAATTCAAGATCATGACGGACTAAATATTGGGATAGTCTAGTGACATTGTAAGCAGGTGTACAAATCGTTATTTTCATTGTAAATTGTTTCCAATATTTAGAAATTTAATTTAAATCAAGACGCAACAATAACAGCGAGGCATTTCTAATTGTATTTTGCCGTGCCATCTTGAAAGACTTATGTTTGTTGTAAGTATTTCATGTTCATATAGTTTTCTAGTCTTCATGAAATCTCATTATTTTGTAATGCTACATTTGATAAAATTTTACTTTTATTTATAGAAATAAATACTGTAGTTCTTAATATTTTATATCAACATTAAACTAATTACATGATTAATATTTTATATAAGCGCAGTGCCGGCAGCAGTGCAATAAATCTCATCATTATCGTTTAGGTCAGCAACGAGAAGATCGGACCACATTGGACGATCTCTTTCTATAGCTGGGCTACATATTCATTATATAGGTTGTTAGTTATGGCAATTAAATTATTGTTAACTAGTTTTTCTAATGAAGACTAATTTTGTGTTAGAGTCGTCTAAACGTCTTCCGGTCGAACGGTGCGGGCTTTGTGTGACAATTATGTCGATATGTAAGTTGTATTGTTTGGCCGAAAATTCGCATGAATGTTTAATTTATTTACTTGTTACGTTGAATTGTTGAGTCAGGGGTGCAACAACTTTTGTTAAATAAATACATTTTTTCTAATAAAACAAAACTGTCAGTACTCATTTCACACACGAATGATGTCAGCATGGTATTGCCGTAGTTGTATCCGCGCATGCCAATAATTGGATTCATACTGGTGAGTTTCAAAACTGAAATGGATGTGGTTTCTTTCAAATATATTAATTAGTTCTTAGGGTTTTCAGTGCGAAGTAATGAGTAAAACTATTTTAGGGGATCTTTCGGATGAGTCCGAGGTACTGGATTGGATGGTCCAGCAAAAAGAAGATGAAAGTATAGAGGAGATAGACAGAGACAAATTATTTAAATATATTGAGAATAAAGAGTTTTTGGCTGTGGTTTTCTGTAAGTATATTAACAATATATATCGTTTTAATTAAACATCTCCATGTACGCATACATTATTCTATTATGTTATCATTTCAGACAAAGATGACGATCCACAAAGTCCAAAAATACTTAGACATGTTGAGCTGATTGATGATGAAGCCGCAGAGTACGGTATCAAAATAGTCAAATGCAGTGATCGTTTAATGGCAAAAAAATACGGCTTCCGAAATCCACCTGGTATAACATACTTTAGAAAAACCAAATATATAAATTATGATGGAGATATTGATGATGAGGAAGAAATCTTGGACTGGCTAACAAATCCAGAGAACATGGAACTTACAGATCACATTGAAAAAGTCAATAAAAAGATGTTCCAAAAGATTAGACAAACTTCGGACTACGTTGCGGTATTCTTTTGTGAGTTCTCTTTTATATTATTTGATTTAAAGCTGGACTGGTAAGGACTTAGTATATTTTCTACCAATGAAGTTCACTTTAATACACCTACTTAAACTTAAATTACTTAAATTCTGTGCACAATCCATAAATAAAATGAGATTTCCTCTAGTTTTTAAACACACTGACACTTACAAATCCAATTATATTGCACATAATAAATGTTTTAGACAGTAATGACTGCAAACAGTGTCCTAAAGTTCTTGCGGAGATCGAACATATAGATGACGATGCTGATGACTCTGGTATTAACTTTGTGAAGATCGATGACCGACAAATGGCTAAAGAGTTCGGTGTCTTCGCCTTACCTGCTGTTTTATTCTTCAAGATGGGCTCTAAAGACCCTGTTATTTATGCTGGTAATATTTTTGCTCTATAAAGTTACATTATATATAGACGTTCCTAAAATTTCGTATCAAAATTAATGTTATAAGTATGTACGTATTTTTAAAGCAATCTATTTGAACTTACCTAAATATTTAATAAATCCTATTCGAACTTATTCTAACTTTTAAATTCAGTTATATAATTGAAAACGATTCATCATTCCAAATATATTTGTACAATATCACATACCATACTATACCTGATTGAGCACGGGCACGGGTTGATTTGCAAAATTAGTTTTAACCACAGTTTTAACATATTTTAGGAGACTTATATGACGAACATCAACTTCTGAGTTGGTTATTAACTCAAAAGAATCCAGCAGGAGACGTAATAGAAGCCCTTGATGGACAAGACCTTGTTGATCTGATTGAAGAATCAGGTTCTTTGGCAGTCTACTTTTGTAAGTTGCTTTATAGTATTTTATTGAACACTTTTACTCTTCACAACAGTACTCAACTACTAATTTTAAGCGATTGTATTTTTAATATCTAATACACTATTTAATACGTAAGAAAAAACACGTAGTATGGGTCACAGCAAAGTGATCCATACAAGATGTCAATTAAAAAATATTAACATTTTTATCTTTTATTTTAGACAGGAAAGACAAGCTGAAGTTTAAACATGGTGTACTTGTTACAGTCATTGCCGCTAATATAAGTTTAATTTACTAATTATTATTGCTTTTTATTAGGGAACAAAACGTTATGTGAGGTTTGCAATTCGAAACCAATGAAAAAGCCATTGAAAAAGAAAGATCATAGTCAGCACGAAGAAGATGGACAGGATCAAGAGGGTACTCAAATCCCTTAGAGACGTGTCCATTGCCAATTTGTTCCTTACAAATGCAATCTTGTCTTGTTCCTATGTCTGTGCAGTAATTTCTTTTGCATGCAGATTAATGTTATGTTTTATACATATAAGTGCTTATTCAATTCATGCGACATGATGATATTTTACCATCAATAAAGTACTATAAGTATATATATATAATAAAGTACCATGATATCGTACTTTGCAGAGGTGATTAAAAATTAGATTGTTTTTTTTTTGGGAAAGTGTAACTTTACATTTATAAAAGTTGATGTTTATGTTTGATTAAGTCGAGTCCTTAGTTTTGCAGACATGTATCAGTCATGCTATTGCTATTTCTACCCATTTGTACTATAGCGAGAATCAATATACAAGTACTCGTTTTGCTAAGCAATGGCACCAGAAGTAAAACATAAAATTTTATACGCACTCAAACATTATTAAATTCTCTTAAATTCTCTCAACTAGTCTTAAACGCAGACTGCTAGAGTAAGTAGAAAATATAAGGTCTCTGTCATGACGCGATGAATAGAATGATTGAGTAGACTCTTAGTGACCCTCCACATCTGTATGTGTCAAATCTGTGAAGTTTTTGAATTGTGTTACAAGTCCTAGTAAATAACGAATGTTTACTGCATCGTTTCTCAACGTGGATTTTCATTTCTTTTTGAATCTGGACCCTTTTGGTTACCTAAACATCATTCTACTTTTTTCTGTCTGCAAATGAAACGTTCTACGTGAAATGTGGTACGTGATATAGCGAATACGTACACCTAAAGTAGTTCAAAAACAACTCACCTAAATATTTAATAACCAAGAATAACATTTTTTTTACGAATATTTGGTTATAAAAAAATATTGAAAAGGTTGAGAAACAATGTAATTTTGAATGGTTTTGGTTTATATTAGTTAGCAGCACATATATAGTTACACCACGATGCTCGCAATTGCACCAGAACAGTCTGTCTATTCAATGCAGTTTGCCCACAAAATGTCACTACACTTTAACTGGGAATAGATTTGGATGTTGCAGATGGACCAGACTGTGAACAATGTGCGGGAATTCTGGAAGAACTTGAAAATATCGATGATGATTGCGACAGACATGGAATTAAGTTCGTTAAGACCCAAGATTATTCAATCGCAGAAGCTTACGGTGTGACAGATTTTCCAGTACTTGTGTACTTTGAACACAATATACCTAATGTGTACGAGGGGTCTCTAGTTGAAGAGGAAGAAGTACTGCAGTGGTTGATTACACAAAAGACTGAAGACCGTATCGAACTTATTACTAGAGTCATGTTAGAAAAAATGGTAGAAGAAACACAATATTTGGCTGTATATTTCTGTAAGTAGAAAAGTATTAATTGAAATCCAATGAAAATGATAAATTTCAATTAAATTAAAATGAGTATTTTTGAATTATCTTGTAAAATAATTTGTTTCATAAACATGATCGAAGGTATTTTAGACCACAATCTTTTACTTGCATTTTCCGTGTATATTTAACTTTTAGGACACATACAATTTTTGTGTTGATCCTATTTACTATTGCGTACTATCTGTATTTGATAAATAAATTTATAATATTTATACTGTGATAAGAATAACAAATACGTGTACATTTTTAGATAAATTAAACTGCCACATCTGTGATCACATTCTGGAAGGATTGGAAAGCATTGATGATGAATGCGATGTCTACGGTATTCACATGGTCAAAATTCAAGATCCACAGTTAGCTAAAAGATATTCAATTAAGACCTTTCCAGCCATGGTATACTTTAGGTAAACTGTTTTTTAAACATATTTTTATTTTAATTTAACGGTGACATAATGAAAATTACTTTTAGATATATCACAGCTTTTTATATGACATCACGACTTAAATTTTTTTGAGCTCTAAGTTGCGCTGTCCCACATAAGAAATTAATATGTTCATATTTTTTCAAAAAGTGAATTCGTCTTTCGTTGGATTATTATATTATATATATTGCTTTCCATCAGGCATAGTGGAGTCGTTATGGTATATTTTTTTATAGATAGGCCTATCTATAAAAAAAATACGATCTAATAAACGGATTTTGACGCATTAGGACATTAAACTTAGCCAATATATTTATGGTTTGAAATGTTCTTTCCCTAAATATGTAAATAGATGTACTTTCTTTTAAGGAATGGAAACCCACTTTTATTTGAAGGTGACTTACAGAATGAAGATTCTATTCTAGAATGGCTCATTGATGACGACAACAGAGAGTTGGCAGACGAAATAGAGTCAGTTAACGACAGAATGTTGGAGAGGTTACTGTATGAATCACATCTGCTTGTGGTATTTTTCTGTAAGTAACACGACACCTTGCGACGACGATGCTACATTAATATAAACTACAATCAAATAGTTATTTAGGAATAAAGTTTGGAACTTTAGAAAATATAGACTAGGACTCGATTGATAAGTTCAAGAAGTCATCCCTATTTATATTGGTTTTATGGTATTGTACTAACAGAATTTATATTTGTAGATGATGATGAAGACTGCGCTGAATGCACAGAAATTCTGGAATCTTTAGAGCAAATAGATGGAGAAGTTGACCAGTACGGTATAGATTTTGTTAAGATCGCTAGCCCTGAAGCAGCCGCTGCCTACAACGTTGTGAACATACCATCTCTAGTCTACTTCCGTAAACAAATTCCCATGCTGTATGACGGAGATCTCCACCAAGTAGACAAGGTTTTAGCCTGGCTGACTTCTCAGGACGTTTTTGAGATAAAAAATGAAATTGAGGAGGTCAACCGTAAGATGCTTGATAAATTGTTAGAAGAAAACGAATTCTTGGCTGTTTATTTCTGTAAGTAAATTTGTCAAAAGAAAAGTAAGTGAAATTAACAAATTAAAAAAAAAATGTGCAAGTGTTCCATTCATGTTTTTTCTTCATTTCTTCTACTTCTTTCTTTCTTCTTCGACAGAATGGTGACATATTATATTTGAATATTGCAAAGTTCATAATGTAAAAAACAACGTTTGAGAGCCATGCTTTGAAGCGTATGGGCCGTCCCCTTTACCCTTACCCTTCATATTTTTCCCCTCCTCCCTTCCCCAAAGCACTTCAGCAATCAAATCAATCAAAGCAAAAACTCTTGAGTTGCAGATGTCCATAGACAGTTCACACACAGTCACTTAAGATCAGATGACCCATCTTTCTCTTTTTCAAACATCGATTTGGTTTCAGATGAAAAATCAACAGAAAGTCGTGCCGTATTAGATAAATTAGAGAACATCGACAGTGAGACAGATAATTTGGATATAACATTCGTTAAAATGCAAGATCCTCGTTATGCACGTAAATGGGGGGTTACTAAGCTCCCGGCTATCGTTTACTTCCGGAAAAGATTTCCAAGCATATACAGAGGTAGGTTAGATAAAGATTTGTAATCAGTTATTTTGAAATTATTCTTTTCAATATGACGTTAGAATCTTATCAAGAATGCATTAAAATATTTCTTTTTCAGGTGACCTCATGTCCGAAGACGAAGTATTGGAGTGGCTACGAAAAAACAGATTCCGGCAACCTGAGTTAAATATATTTATGTATGCTTTGATAGCGCTTTCAATAGCATTCGTCATGTATACAGCGTTTTTACTACAATGCTTCAAGCCCACTCCTCCAGCGCCAACGACGCATCCGAAACAGGCGTGAGCCTATAGACTTTGTCTTTACCATTGATTGTGACTTATTGGCCCTAAAGGGGCTAGACAAGATGCAAATCCTTAAAAGCGTTTCTTTTTAGAATCGTTATGTGTAATCGTCTGTTGTTTAAAGTATAAGTCATGCAATAATGTAATAAAAACCGTCAGCATAACGTACAATTTAATTTTAAATCTCCCCCAGTTACATTATAACTTTAATTCTATACGTTCCAAGCATGAAAGATATTGTCTACATTTTATGACTTTGTCATTCTCTATATATCATACTGGTCCTGTTTTAGCTATTTCTAATGTGTCTTTGTCTGGCCCCGGGCTCATATAGAACCGACTTTGACATTTGATCAGTTAGTCCTTTGCGATCCACGGATATAAGCTCCCTCTGGACTAAGGATCAGTTTAGACGTAACACGTTCTTGGGATCAAACTTTTAGAGAGATTTTAGAGGATAAACTGGATTGACGTTTAACATTTCGTAAAAATTATCCTCATCTAGGTGTGATGGTAACTTGTAATGACATTCATATCCCTCGTCTCAATGGCATTTTGAAGTACGACCGTTTCGTTAAGACTGTTCTCGGTAGAAATCTGAATGGAGGTTTAGTGTGCGATGTACCGTTTCCATTATCCTGACAGTGTTTAAGATTTACATAATTTGCATCGATTATGTCTTCTTGTTACTTAATATCTATTATAGCCTTTAAGGTTTCATTGAGCCTTTTTTAAGTTTGTGTTTGAGTTTTCTGAGCTCTCGAACAATGTTACTTGAGATTTTTATCATTCATCATCATTACCATATTTTAAATTTTCTCGGCAGTAAATTTGAGCGTCTGTAATTGCTTATCGACAGCCGTCGTTAATCGTCTTTATTGTATGGCATGTTTATGTAATAATGAATTTTATAGTTGTTTAGACAGTAATTTTGTTTTAGAGCTCATTTTTTGAGTAACTGTCCAATGGGCGGGATCTGGACTGACGCCCGCATGATACTACGATACTTTAGTACTACGACAACAAAACAAACATTCTTAAAATAATTTAGCTTGCTTCAATTTAAAATAGTATTTTTGTCGGTGATTGTGCAATATCCTACTCTTAAGGTGAGCTACGAATTTTGCCTCTTATGTGTTTAATATTGTTGCACAAGCGAAATATTATAAGTAGTTATAGGTATCATAGTAACATGCACGTTACACTCTATCATTCCCGCTCGTGTTGTATATTATCATGTATAATTATAATGATACCTTCATTAATGAAGCAGTAAGGGAGGCATGATGACTGTGAACGCACATGGCGACCTCCTTTTTCAACATTGCTTTTTTTTTTCTCTAACTCGTTTTAAAAAAAAAGAAGAAGAAAAATACAAATTCGATTACTTAGGATAATAAATAAATGAATGAACACTTTAATCAATCCCACGATTACGCAATGCAAATGTTTTAAAAACTTATTTGTACATATGTATCATGTAGATTGAAATTAGGAATTACAGCAATACAAAGTAAATCTTGTTATATGTTACGTAATATTAATAATAATTATTTGTTGGTCTGTTAAAAGTTAAAATTTATTTTTGGGTCATGGTGCGTCTGTTGCTCATAAATCTGTCTCGAATATTAGTTTCAGAATTTAGGACAGAAGTGTAACTGCAATCAATGAATTAAGTCAGTAAGTGAAGGTCCTTTTAGTGGTTTTTAAGTTGCTACAGACAAAAAAGATGTTTTGTTTTGTGCGTTCATAGTCAATTAATAAAATATGCTCAAATGAGTCATGCGCTAAGAAGTACGTAATCGTTAATGTTAATATTGTATATAAAATGTAAATATATAAAATAAATAAAAATAGTAAAATTATATTTGTTTTAGTATTGTGTTAATGCTACTAGACAGAGAGTAGTAGACAGAGTCACTGAACGTGACGGACACCTTCTAAACTTCATGCAAATGACTTACAAGTGATTTGGCGGAAATAACACGCTCGCATATACTCGTATAAAGACTCGATTAGTTAGTAGGACTGCCCGGCACCAGCCAGTTCGAGTTATATAAAGTATGCGATTCTGACTTGCTTGAGCTTTTGCTTATACTCCCCAATCCATCTGTATAAGCAGTATCTATTTCTTTCCCCTTTTACCTTACCTTACCTGTCAATATATCCAAAATTATCCCATATTTCTCATTATTGCGAGAATTATTGTAAATTATTGGCGCCTCTTATTACGAGAATGGAACTCGATTATTATCAGCAAAATGTGGTCGTTAACGTGTGTGTATGTGTACATAGACTATAGTCTTAGAGGCCACTGCATCTTAAAATGTGATTGTGGAGCATCCAAACACATTTTAAGATGCAGTGGCCAATATATTTGATGCGACTATGAAATAAAGAAAATTAAGGTGAGGTATCCCAGTCTTGTGATATTGAAAGTGTAGCGAACATAACGTAATGTATTACAGCAACATCCCAACCTTATTATCCTATAACAATAAAATTATGATTCATAATTGTAATTTCCTTCACTCGACAAACTTCTGTAAGTGGGTTGGGAGCGCACTCCCAACCCACTTCAAAAGGCTACGTCAACAATCAAAGGATACTATTTAGGATATTAGTTTACATATATCTACTATGGTTGTAAGTCCCTTACCAACTGATGAACCCTGGGTCACCTGTTGGTAAGGGAGAACAAAAATTAAGTGAACTTTAAACTTTTTTAAACCTAAGAAAACAGTGGGTACTCTGAATACTGTCTATTTTTATCACGTTTATATTATTTTCACTTGTAACTAACTAAAATATAATTAACCGCGTAAACGAGATTTGATCTTATCTTATTGAAATAAACCTTCTCTGTATGTGTAGCTGGGAGGAAAATACTCTAAATTGGCATTTTGGCACTGAGATTATGATGGAGCCAGGATTTGGATAGTGAAATTCTTCAGTTGTCACTATTAAGTCCCTCGAGTTTTGATAAATTAACAAAAGTGACAAATTGTGCCTATTACTTTTTTTTTAAATACTCCACTTACTTGTTACATATGTAACAATTTTACTTGTTTCATATGTATGTTTGTTAGTTCAAATGTTTCACAAAGTTTAAAAAGAAACGAAAAAATTGTAACAAAAAAATTAATTTATTTTCCCGCACAATTTTGAAACGCAACAAACTTACAACTAATTAACTTCATAATATCAGTCTGTGATATGAAGAATAAAAATAAGCATCGTTAAAAATACGAAAAATGTTCAATTATTATTTATATTAATAAATTCATAAATTGTATTGATTAGTGGTGGACACGGTTTCAAACTTTCTAAGTTTAGGAACGTAGAAACTTTGAAAATATATAGAAACGAACATTTGCAATATTATGTAATAACATAAATAAATGCGAAAATATTAGTTCAGGATGTATAAAGTGACAAAAGATACATTACAGTACTAATTTAAATGTGGCGTTGGTAATAATGAGTAATATATTTTGAATTTTGACACATTTGAATGGAGATGTTAGGAAAACCTAGTAACAAAAAAATGTAGAGTAACAAAATCTCTGTCACTCTCCCTATTTCCTACAAATTATTATAAGCGACCTTTCATTTCTCAAGAAACGAAAGGAAAATTTCTAAAAAAACATTCCAGAACAATCATAAAATTGCTTACTTCATGATGTGTACAACCATTTCATGAAATGGTTTTACACATCATGAAGTAAGCATTAAAACGTCAACGTTTAATGATATGTCAATGCACGTTTTGGCCATTTCATTGATTTAGGAATTCCAACATTTAAGTGGTTTAATACAAATTCTAAACTATATTTAATTGTAATTTTTTTTGCAGTTTGTTTATGATTAATATCTTTCAAAACAAAGTAATCAACAGCTTACATGATGCATAACAAAAACAAAATCAATCCATGATCTGGCCACGACATATACATATGTATATGTCATGGCATGATCACATAACTCCCACTTTATGATGTGGCCCACCATTTCATTAAATGTTCGATCACATCATAAGAGATCAGACAAGATAATTTAATAATTAGCGTTTAACGATATGATCAGCTAAACGCGTCCTGCGTTCACTTCATGATATGGTCAAGCCTTAGTGATCATATCATGAAATAGTTACATCATCTACTGTTAGAGGTGCTGATATATTTTTGATTTGTAATGGTGGCTTATAATAATTTTGTTTAAAAACCAACTTAGACAGGCAACTTAGTCACTTTGATTTTGTATGACACTTTTTATATGAGGGAGGTTGTAAATTAATGATATGGTCAAACATGGATTGTCATATTCTCAAACGTTGACGTTTTAATGACATGGTCAGTTTTACATGGCGACTTCATAACTTGGTTCGCCACATCATGAAGTGGCTGATTTAATGACCTGGCCATGACATAATTATGTATTATGTAATTATTACGTGATAGGTACCTAGCTGGCGTTCTAGAAGTGCAATAAAACTTAATAATCATCATAATTTTAAATAAAAGTACAGTAAGTACCAAATTAGCATATGACTGCTTATGTGATGATCAGCTGTGCGTCCTCATGGTATTTCAAGTATTTTTTCTTCTCGCTCTCAAATAGAGCAACCAGCCGTTCAGTGAATTCGGCGTGGACGGCTTCTATCTCTTCAGGTGTCGGTTCTAGATTTTTCTTTACTTCCATTGGTGCTCCAACTGAAATACATTTATGATGCTTACTAACTTAATATTTTGTTTTATTTTACAACCTTACAAAACACAACAAATTTATCATAGTGCTAGAGCCATGCTTAAGCACGAATGGGCCGCCTCGACCGATGCGATATCATGGCCTCACAGAAAACTACTTGTTAAGCAACGTTTGTGTTGCATTTCCCCGAAATAATTGACTTTTCCGTAGGCCCAACTCTCCCTTTCTTCTTTCCCAACTCCACGTCTCGACATTGTGAAGGCTGCCGGCCGCGAGGACACTGCACTCCATATCTTGGTGGAGTGCCCATCGTTTGCTAATCAACGCCGTGACTCTCGCTAGAGGCCATGGTACTGTCCATGGTCCAAAGCGAGAGGGCGTGGAATTCCGCCGTCCCATTCTGCGAGGAGGAGATGGTTGTCAAAGAGGCGGCGGAAATAGAACGGGAGAGAAGGAGCACTCTCCCATCCCGCAGGGGACGCACCAGGCACCGAAGAGCGTTTAACGATCTCCGGCCTCCATGAGCGTTGGCCTACACAAAAGCTGGTGCAGCAGCAAGGGCAGGCCTCAAGCGTAGCCACCTGACGTCCTGCCAGGAGGCAAAGCCTGTCGGGAGTTGAGTGGTAATCCTTCAAGGGCATACAATGACTCAAGACTGTAGGCGTATATTACGTAAGCCGTGTGGTTTTAGTCGGTTCGAGTAAGACATAACCACGACATCGTTAACACGATGAAGTGGTACCCGTAGGGGTTACCCACAAGTTAAAAAAAAACATACAGAAATCAACAGAAAAATGAAAGTACATGTATATTTAACGCTCATACCGTAATTTAAAATGGAAAAGAGGATATATGAAAAAAGTTATAAAAGCATTGAATGATCGACTAAAATTGTTTTATGATTGAGAGTACTAGCAGTTTCTTACCGACTGTGTTAACAGGTGACCGTATAGGCACTACCCCATAAGAGTACTGGAACACGCCCCGTCCCAGCGGGAACATAGGTGAGATACCGGTGATCTTGCGGAACTTCTCCTGGAACCGCCGCAAAAGACTATTCTCCGGGTTGTTAAAGGGACGAAACAGATCGTTCTCGCCAAACGAGAACACTGGAACTATAGGTGATCTGAAATATAAGGTTTTAATTACTTTAAAACCACATTTTGACGAATATTTTTCAAAGTGGAGAGCCATGCTTCGGCACGTACGAGCCGGCTCGAGCGGAGTATTACCACGTCGACACAGAGCAGGCTCCCTAAATTTTAGTTTACATTAATATTCTGCAACAGTCACACATACAATCAAAATGGAACTTTATTATATGATTTATTGGTTCTTTTTCTGTACATTTATAAGATAGTTACGTAATTGTAACATTTTCGCTTGATTTCATTCAATTCATTTTTTATTCCAAAATCATGTTTTTTCTGAAGATTATTCGAATAAAATAAAGATGACTAGGCTTTTTTGTCTAAAATAAGTATTCACAGTAAGAAAATATAGTTTATTATGCAGTCACAAGATATTTTTCTCTAAATCAATTATTACTTTAGTTATAAGCAAAATGTGAGACTTACACCATTTACTTTCTTGATCGAACATGAACAAAGAGTGCACACGACATTCAACTTAATTGCCGAAAATTTAACGTTTATTACAAAACGGCCTGAACGGTTTTTAATCACGCGCTTTGCGCAGATGTAAGAGGGTTTGTTTTGCTCGTACGCACGTTCAATACTTTACTTAGGAGGGTACTTTATTTAGGAGTTATTTTAAATAATTACGTATTTCCATACTATGGAAACAAAGACAACATTTTTTTTTATAAATTACTGTGCGTATCTTTAAGGTCAGCCTTTTACAGTAATTATAAGGAGAACAGAGGATTTTCATTGATTATGTATACTTGTTCTGATATTTTCTTTGTTTTTATTGCGTAATAAAGAGTATTTATTATTATTATTATTTTTCTCTTTTATTTTTTATTATTATTAGTGCAAGATGAGAATTTCTATTTAAGAAATTATCTAGTTTAGATAAAACAAAAACAAAGTTTTATTTGTGTAAACCGTACAGATGTGATACCGATTACATCTGTACGGCTTACATATATAAAAAAAAACAATTTGACATTTCGAGTACACTTCGGTTGATGGCTTCAAATAAAACCTCATAAATTATATTAATAATTCAAAAATTATTAATATTATTTATATTTTTATTAATCATGTTTGGAACATCTTTACCCATCACGTCTGCGAAGTGAAATTTTAAATCTCCGAAAGTTCTTCACTGACGTTCTTCTTCAAAATCGCTTTGATATTTCGACTTTACCCACATACATTTTTATTAATATTTTATGTAATTGATGACGAAGTGATTATTATTTTCAGCACCCAAAAACCGATTGAATGATGAAAAATTATAGACAAATCAAACTCTAGAATACTCTAGAAGATTTTTGAAATTAAATAATTAACTCTTGTTAGGCCAAAGGGTTAACGAAGGTTTAACGAAAAATAGTCATTAAAGTAAACATAATAAGTATAAAAGTGCCGGAAACTACTTAATGTTATTTTTTCTGTCACTAATTGTCATTAGGAGTATAAAAACGGAGTCTCTAAAACCTATTACTTTAACTCTTTTTGTTGATGACCTATTCTACAATTATTTCTTTGTAGTTATAAAGTTAAATACTTACACAACATTTTACGAGCAATCTTTTATTGTTTTGTTGTTCAAGCTGTATGCTTGTGGAATGAGTTGCTAATTATCATTAGAGTTCTCAATAATTAAATATTCTTGAGAAAATGGTTTATAAATATTACTTATCAATTCAAATCATTTCCTTGGTCAGTGGTATATAAGTATATATATAAATGAATTATTTGTTTATATATTTTGTTTACGAATCAGTATGATCCTAAAGTTGCCTGGAAGATAATGCATTTCTCAATAAGGCAGTCTTTTGCAAATTATCTGTCTGACACATGTACAAATATTAACGTGTTACTGTAACAATTGTGTACATACACATAAGTGTTATCTATCTATCTATCAACATACTAATACTAATAAATTTTACCTTCAAACCTTCAAGAAAAGAGCGTACTTCTACCTAAAAGGCCGGCAACGCACTTGTGACTCTTGAGTTGCGGGTGTCCATGGGCGGTGGTAGTCACTTACCATCACTTGACCCGTCTGCTCGTTCGCATAAAAAAAAAAAATAATATTAAAATTCTTACCCAGACTTCATAGCAACGCGAACAAATCCTTTCCTTCTTTTCAATATCACTTTGTACTCCTTGGGATGAGCATCAAGAGCTTCGGCTGCACCACCGACTATCATTGCCACGCAATTTCCTTTGTATTTCTTTTGGTCTAACAAATGGAGCAAGCTCTCTTCCGAAGACGAACATATGCCAAGAGCGAGGCCGAAGTCCCTGAAAAACGGGACTAAGAAATGTCCACCTAATGTTATTAAGTGACTACTCAGGCCCGGGAACAGTTTTTGGAAGCCCGTCGCGTTCGTGCAAAAGGATCCAAAAGCCCCGAAGGAAAGGACCCCATGAGGAAAGATGGCAAACATGTAGTTGCGATCAGGGTCTAAGTCAACTGTCTTCACTAGTTTGATGGGGAAGTAGTCGCAATAATAGCGCCACCATCGCCAACTTCTCACCCATTCTGATCTAGAAGAAAATAAAAAAATGGTTATTACTACTATACGTCGTTAGCACTTACAGTCGTGGTCAACTAATTAGGGACACTCTCTAGTTAATCCAAATTGTGAATTTATTTTTTATTTTCCAACGAGTCTAAACAATATTCCACATCTTTTACATGTAAGTATAATTAGTCATTTATGTGCCTAATTATACAAACAATAACAACTTCTTAAACATTAAACCTCTTTACAGTATAGCTGATAGATGATCACAGTGCTATTTGTTCAAAGAATGCTGGCTGGCCATTTAATTAGGGACACTAAGATATTGCGTTCTAGTTTCAAAATCTGAATCTCAATTATTATTTTCTTTCTTCTCCTATTCTTTGTGGTAGTTTTGGCGGCAATCTAGATTTGTAATTTCAAGTTTTGAGAGTTATTTTGAAGAACAATGGGCAAAAATAAAAGTTGCGATGCAACACTACGAAAAATTATCATGAAGTTTGTCGAGCGTGGTTGGTCATACCGAAGGATAGCAGGATATTTAAATTGTTCAAAAACTATGGTATGCAATGCAGTGCAACATTTCAGGCGCAATAACACAACTTTAAATGTGCCCAGAAAAAAAAGATCGAGAAAACAACTCAAGAAGATAGAATGATAACCAGGTTAGCTTAGAAAGATCCGTTTCTAGGCTCTATTTTAATTAAACATGAAGTGTTTGGGGCAGACGAAAGAGTCAGTGTATCAGCGAGGACAGTTCGACGACGTCTGGTAGAAGCAGGGTTGTTCGGAAGAGTGGCTCGCAAAGTACCGTTGTTAAAGAAAGAGCATAGAAATGCACGTTTGGCGTTTGCACGTAAATATGGACATTGGACCTACGACCAATGGCAACATGTATTATTCTCTGACGAGACCAAGGTTAATTTGATTTCTTCAGATGGAAGGCAATACGTACGGCGTCCTGTAAAAGCGGAAATGAATCCAAGATTCACAAAAAAGCAGGTGAAACATGGCGGAGGAAACATTAAAATGTGGGGATCATTTTCTGGACGTGGAGTGGGACCTGTGAGGAAAGTTCAGGGTAACTTAGACCAACATCAATACAAGGCAATATTAGAAGAAACTATGCTTCCCTATGCTGAGGAACATCTTCCTATTATATGGACTTTTCAGCATGATAACGACCCAAAACATACAGCCCGTTCAGTCAAGTCGTTTCTTAACAGACAGTCGGTATCAGTGCTAGATTGGCCAGCAAATAGCCCCGACCTCAACCCAATCGAGCACCTTTGGCACGAAATTAAGAAAAAAGTTGCCATTTATCGTACCACAACTTTAGATGAACTTAATGAAGCTTTTTGTGAGGCATGGGCAAACATTCCTGTTGAAATATGTCAGAAACTGATAATGTCTATGCCACATCGGTGTCAAGCGGTAATTACTAACAAAGGTTTTGCTACTGGGTACTGATTTTACCCGTAATAAAATGAAGTTGTTAAAGAAATTAAAATACTGCAGATTATTAGTTCTGTTTAACTCTATTTTTCATTTTACTTTACTGTTCTTAATTAAATGTCCAGCTACAGAATTGTACCTTAAATTGAATACATGGTTAACCTTTGATATTAAACACTTTTTTATATTTATTTAATCTTTTATTTACAGCCATTTATAGTATAATAATCGGATCAAATTATGCAAATAATAGTTACTGAGAAATCAACAGGGTTTTATATTTATATGTACATAGCCGGTTATTGCTGTCCACTATCTTGAATGTCCTTAATTAGTTGACCACGACTGTATATTCGTATGTGGTTTTTAATTATTGAATTGACTTCAAGGTGTGCTGCGATATTCTTAGAATGCTTTTTAAAAACAAAAGCTATTCCTCTATAGTTATTAAAGTATTGCAATGCCTCTGATTTGCAGTCTCTATCGGTGCTGCAGAAGAGGACTAACAACTTATAATGTAGATAATCGTTATTTGCTGAAAGAAATAAACGTAATGACGGTGCATGCCAATATATCAATGAAACTGGATATAATTACATAAAAATGAAT
Organism: Tyria jacobaeae; assembly: GCA_947561695.1. NCBI lineage: Eukaryota > Metazoa > Arthropoda > Insecta > Lepidoptera > Erebidae > Tyria > Tyria jacobaeae. Next base: position 18,475,082 of record OX387211.1, on the reverse strand, counting down.
ATTAGTTTATTAAAAATAGTGATAGCACTCTTTGAACACTACCTGCCTCCAAGTTAAAAAAAAAACAACAAAAAACAATAGTGGATAAAAGCGCTTGGGTTTGAGCTGTTAGAGATTCACGGGCTAATTCAAATATTCAATATATTGTAACATGAGGTTATGTGTTTATCATTTTCTACCTTTATTCTTTTTGTAATGGTTCTTTCTTAGTCTTTTAATGGTTAGACCATTAAAAGACTAAGAAAGAACCATTTCTTAATTAAATGTCCAGCTACAGAATTGTACCTTAAATTGAATACATGGTTAACCTTTGATATTAAACACTTTTTTATATTTATTTAATCTTTTATTTACAGCCATTTATAGTATAATAATCGGATCAAATTATGCAAATAATAGTTACTGAGAAATCAACAGGGTTTTATATTTATATGTACATAGCCGGTTATTGCTGTCCACTATCTTGAATGTCCTTAATTAGTTGACCACGACTGTATATTCGTATGTGGTTTTTAATTATTGAATTGACTTCAAGGTGTGCTGCGATATTCTTAGAATGCTTTTTAAAAACAAAAGCTATTCCTCTATAGTTATTAAAGTATTGCAATGCCTCTGATTTGCAGTCTCTATCGGTGCTGCAGAAGAGGACTAACAACTTATAATGTAGATAATCGTTATTTGCTGAAAGAAATAAACGTAATGACGGTGCATGCCAATATATCAATGAAACTGGATATAATTACATAAAAATGAATATTAGTTTATTAAAAATAGTGATAGCACTCTTTGAACACTACCTGCCTCCAAGTTAAAAAAAAAACAACAAAAAACAATAGTGGATAAAAGCGCTTGGGTTTGAGCTGTTAGAGATTCACGGGCTAATTCAAATATTCAATATATTGTAACATGAGGTTATGTGTTTATCATTTTCTACCTTTATTCTTTTTGTAATGGTTCTTTCTTAGTCTTTTAATGGTCTAATTTTAGTTTATTTCCTTCTAGTAACGTAATAGCACACAACAAATGAGTGTTGTATTGTGTACTATATGTTGTACCCTAAATATTGTTATATCTATCTGATGATAGAGTATGAGTTTGTTTGTCCGATTTCTTCTTATAAGGCTCTATCATTTGGAAACGTGCGGTCATAGACATTTTTTATATACATAAATCTATAATATTGTTTATTTTTTTTTTAAACACGAAAAATTAATATAACTAAAATTATTTTTATCAACAATTGTTGAGCAGTCTTATAAAATAAAGAAGTTTCTTTTTCGTTTTCTGTTGAAAAGACAACATCCGCACTATGTATAATTCCTGTATTGCGGGGACTTACAGATACTCAAATAATGGACGCAAAGGAACACCCAGACTTAGAAAAGCAATTTAAGATTTACACCAAGTGTTGTCTCGTGTGGGGGTCGAACCCACAACACTTATGGTGGTGTGGGGACCACTTAAACCACTACGTCATCCGTACAATTCAACAAATAGAATTTTTATGTAATCTATCTTTGGAACGTTCAAGGGAACCTCGTTTCAAGGTACCGCTGAGTGCTGCTGTAATGCAGTAGGTAGTAATCCTCCTTTAATGTCCTCCTTTAAAATAATAATATACATAAAGGAATAGGAACCTATAGATACTATCGGGTAAAATATAAATTAATTTAAGTGTTTGCATGAATTTACTGACATGTATCTGATTATGTATAGGTACATATAGATATCGCCTACCTGATAAAAACAAAATTAAATACCACTCATGTTGTATACCCATGATTCGGCAGGCATTCCGTTCAATTCTTAATCAAACATCTAATATAACATTAGTCACACTATTGGTTTACATTTCTATAGTAAGATATATGACTTTAAAATAGTGAGGTTATGACTCCCGTAAAATTAATATAGTAAAAAAACGCACTCCTAAAGAAATCATCAATACCTACTTACTTTCGTCCCCCACGGCTACATATATCAATATCCCTCAGCATCCAAATCCCATATATGATAGCCAGGTACCAGAAACTTGAGTACAAAAGTGTTAAGAAGAGATATATCGCCACAGCTTCTCCGAACAGCATGAAGTAGATTACTCCCATCGCGCCCATGGTTTGTAGGCGACGGGTCATCGGGGTGTTCATCGGAGCCCATTGTATACCGAGCAGGTCGGATACCTTTCTGAAATTTAGAGATACATCATCTGAGGAAAAATTTACTTGGCATAGAAAGAGTATAGGGTATTGTGACTGTGTAGCTCACGACATTTTCCACGTATTATTTAAATATATGAGGGAATCATAACTAAAACGATTCTTATCTATATCTATGTGCTCAATTTGAAATTAGGAAAATTTTATATTTAAAAAAAATCGTATCTATTATGGCATAAATCATATAGGAACATAGTGTCAAGAAAGTGGAGCCTAAATTGCAAATCTGGCAGTTCAGAGATACTACTGCTGGTTTTGATTGTATTGTTAGAGCAACGATACTGCGTTGCTTTAAAGAATTTACATTGCATCTTCTCTAAATTATCTTTGTATGTTTTTTTGTATTATAGGTGGACAGACGCATAGACGGGTCTGTCCACCTATAATGATGGTAAGTTGTAACTTTTGAGTTGCATGTGTACATGAACAGAGGTTACAACCTCTGTTCATGTACACATGCAAATCGTAAGTGTGCTGCTACCGTTGAGGGTGGTGAGGGATGAGGAGATGCGGGGAGGGGATAAAATAGAGGAGATGAGTAGATGGGAAAAGGGGACAGCAAAAAGGAGAGGAGGGATGACTCGGGACGCTGGAAACCTCGCTAACTACAGGGAAATGCAATGCAAGTTATAGTATACATTACTTCAAACTATTATTTTATTTTATTTATAATAATACACTTGCCTTAAAAAAAGGTAAAACAACGTGATAGAATCAATTTAAGGGGTGTAGGGGCGGAGAATATGTGGAGGAATAACATCAAAGGAAATGTAACTTCATTAAAATAATATAATCCTGACATTTTGACAGTCATCAGCATACATTATCTATAGAACACTTATAAAATGCTTTTTGATAGTTTTGCTTCGTATCAATATAGACAATATATTATATATACGACATAATATGTGTACTTATAGTAGATGGTTACGATATTCTAATCACATGAGTGTTCACTTTTTTTAATCGACTGCACTAGAGGGATGGCTGTTTTTCAAGAGTATAATGTTACTTCGTTACGATCTAGAGTCTAAACGTCTTAATGAAGTTACACCTCACATTTCGGATGTGAGCTGTAAGTTTTATATTGTTTAGTAATTTAAAGAATTATAAGTCAGCACACACAAGGAAGAAGATTATGAATTTAATTCAGGCTGTCGTGTCTATTAGCAACACACATATTATTATAAAGTTTAAGGAGTCAACTCAGTAATATTCTTCGTAAATGGAATGTCCAATGTAGCTAAGTGAAATGCTGCAGTTATTATTATATATCATTATGTTAATCTAATCGATGTATGTAGGTTGAATTTTATCATAACGTGTGAGTATCGATTATCAGCTTATTAAATGTTATACTGCCCCTCAGTCAAATGGACTGACGACCTGAAGAAGGTCGCTGGGATGGGCAGTATGCGAAAGCCGTGGACCGAGTGCTATGGCGCACGTTGGGAGATGCCTGTGTCCAACAGTAGATTCCTTTAATTCATCATATGCATGGATCCCTCTAAGTAACCTAAGCAAGACTGATAAATCTGTTTTGTTGACAGAGCAATCAAGACGTTAACAGTATTAATTATTGTATATATATTAAATAAATTTTAGTTCTTGGTATGAAACAGTGATGACACGTGTATCCTATAAGATCTATGTGTAATGCTCCAACGTCCATTTCCAACAAATGAATACATACATGTATTGATGTTAAAGTCCAAACAATACACAAAGATTTACTGACTTGCAAGATTGTAACAAGTAGTCCTGCGTATCAGAAAAATGTGATTCACGAGATATTTAGTTGGAAGTTTGAAAAACTCTTTATCTCTTGTATCGAGTATTTATTAAGGAACAGTAGATGTGAAATTTAACGGCTATTCAATTCGAATGTGTACGGAAAGTAACAAAGAACGAAATCAATTGTGGACATGGACTCACCGAGGATTCGGTCCGGTGCGGTGGAAGGAAGTCATCGATCTCTTTAGTCATTTCGGTGCGCGCAAATCAAAAAGCTTACTTAAAATTACCACAACTAACTAAACACTACGTTAGACAAACATACAATTGCCAGAGAATCTGCCTTTCAATATCCTCGACTGGGTACACTCATGATTGTGGATAAAATATCCGTTTCGGAGGATTGGCTGGAGAAGGGACTTGTTGAATCGGATGACGCATGCAGACACTCAACACAGACTGAGAGCCAAATTATACTGTAACTGGTTTCGATAATGAGTCTAAGTACCCTATGTCCTAACCAGAGTTCGAAGTATCCACATTCTAAATTTGATCAACATCGGTTCATCCGTTTAGTCATGAAAGAAGTTTATATTAGTGTAGATTACGTACAAAACTAATCAGAGGAGTTTAAAATTCGCATTTTGCCGTTTAAAATTTTGTTCCCTCGGGAAGAAAGGCATGAGTCGTGATCGCGAAGTGTATGTGTACATAATGTAATACGTAAGTTGGGTCAGGGTCTGTTACCAATGTGCCTGTAATGAGATAAACAAATACGATGTTGGTGACATAATTGGTGAATATATGACGACATTGAACTTGTATTTTGTTAGAATGTCAAGTTGTTTATTCATAATGCATTGATTTATTATCACTTGTAGTGAATCATGACTATGATAGCAATGCGTTCTAAATTGTAAACACTTTAACGCGATCTAAAACAAACTGTATGCATTTTCATTTATAGATACAAATACCCGATGGTAGTAACGACATGTACAAAACAAGTAAAATAATAAAAAAATATAAAACCAAATTGCGATATTCATTTAGAATTTTATATCATATGTCACTCCTACAGCGATTCAAATGAACACTCACATAGTTAACAAAAATCTTTATCGTTTAATGTACATGCATACATACGCTATCGTCCGTATCCCCTTTTTTTTAACGAGTTGAATCCCCCACGGGTTATTGACCACTGATAGTTTGTTGAACTCAAACCGACTAAAACCACACGGTGTTCCGTCACATATTCTTATTGCCGGGGTCTCAGGTGTACCTACTCTCGAAAAAAATTCCTGTGCACCCTGACAGACCTGGCTGCCTATTGAACAACAGACGACCCCACTGTGGTGTAACTCCACTATTCAAAAAGGCGCGCACGGAACACGGCGCCGCGGTCTTGGTTCTGCTTCTGCTAGAGGGGCGGATATAACTGTCCGACGCCCTCAGGCCAGCGCTTATGGAGGCTGGACGAAAATTCCTGTACCCCGTAAGGAATTTTGCCACTTGGAAAATGGTCTCACTAACGTAAAAGGGTTAAAGCCTATTGCCGTCAATCACAATCACTGTATGACTGTATCTGACAGATTACGTCTAATCCCTTAGTCGCCTTTTACGACTCCTCCGGTAAGAGAATGGGTGGCCTTATTCTAGTCCACCGATAACCACACGGTGTAATAGAAGAATAATATACCGTGTAGTCATCTAGATATCGCCTGGTTCTACTCATCTCCTCCCGAAGGTGTTGTAAAAGGCGACTGATTGGGATTGGTTATGTATTACTATATACTACGAAGGCTTAGATTTAGTATAGCATATAAACACAACAGATGGTCAACAGTAAATACTAACTAAAACCGGTTTTATAAGGTCTTGCAATGGTAAGATGAAGGTCAACTCTGGAAAAAAAAGCTAATATATCACTAGCTTAATTCAAGGGTGGCACTTTAAATTTAAAAGATGGAATACATCCAATATACAATAATTAGGTATGTGCAGGCTTAGGGCCCTATTATCTATCAGAGAGTTTATATAAAGTCATATATAGTATCATCACATCTGAGTCAGTTCAGAATTTATGGTGGAATTAAGAAACAAACATATAAGCAAAAATACGCTTAAATTCCTTTTTATCTCGGTAGAGCCATGTTTAAGACACGCTTACTTTACATGTTTCCGAAATGAGTCAGGTTTCCTGAATGCCAATTTATCTTCTTTCCTCTCCGAATTCCAAAATTATGCTTCGTGTGGTATATGTATAGATATATAAGGCACTTCAAGCAGTAGAAAGTAGGCATTAAAAACCTACATAAACTCTGTTGTTGTATAAATTGTACTAACAGTAAGTACGAATGCGTTAAAATAGTACTGATAAACTAATAAAAAATAGGTAATTATCTCATCGCCCGATTAAAGGATATATCACTTTACGATATGGCCAACCATATAATGAAATATTCAGCCCATCACGTTATGTCGTACACTGTTACATATATTATTATTTAATTTTACTGTTAGAGGCGCTGGCATCGTTTTCTTTTTGTTATGCAACGCCATCGTCAATATCATCAGCCTATCGCCATCGATTGCTGGAGACAATATAGCGGCTGATAATTATTTTCTTTTGAAAGCGAAATATAATGGACAAATAGATTTTTACAATATTGTTACGAAAGTGGGTACAGGGATTAGAAGGAAACCAATGTCTCTCACGAGAGTAGCATTTATTTGCGTTTCACAGTCTAAACGCGTAACACTGCACCGAACGCGTAGCAGTACACCGAACGCGTAGCACTACACCGAACTCCGAACGCGTAGCACTGCAAGAACCACCTAGCACTGTTCAACAATGTCCCCGCGGACTATCCGTAAGCCAGTCCAACGGGAACACGCACATCTTTTTACTTTTACTGTTCACTTCACTTTACTACTTTTTCACTTCTTCTTGTTCTTCACTTGAGATCACTTACCACTGAAGTGCCCTGTAGGCGCTTCTGGAGCTCCTTATATACCCCTAATTTCGATTGTCATTTGTTGAATTTCGCTTGTCATTTCGTTATTCTTTTCGATAGTCTTCCGAAACCTAATTTATATATAATTTTGTTTGATCTAGTATTTTCCATTGTATTCGAATTTTCTAAAGAAACCACCCCCTTTGCTAGAATTTTCTATAAAACACCGAAATCACAAACAGAAACCCATAGAGACCGCTGGGGTTTGAACTCAGGGCATTCGGCTCGCATCGTAGGCACTACCGAAAAACTTCTATGCATTGTTCGTCTGCGCTGTCACGTCGGTGTGGCGTCACAAATAATATGTAGTTATGACATTTTGTTTGTATAGCTTGTACATAAGAGATAGATAAATCCTAAATGGATATAGCCAAACGTGGATTGACATATCATCAAACGTTAAACGGTATGGTAATTTTTAGCTGAACATTTCATGTAATAGTTGGCCACATCATGAAGTAATAAATTGTAGATCTGGCAAAGCTGTACAAATATACCACAGAACAAATGTCATACTCAGACATACACAATTACAATTTAACCTACGGTGACCGGGCTTAGTCCCCATAATGCACGAATGGCATAGCTTTTAAGTGGTCACCTCGCCACCATGCTGCCGCGCGTGTTGTAGGTTCGATTCGAAAACACATTGTGTAATCCTCTAATTGTTGTTCTGAGTCTGGGTATTCTTTGTATCCGTTGTTTGGATGTTTTTAAAGTCCCCCGCGACACTGGAATTAATAATTTATTAATAATAACGTACGGGGAGTTGTTTAAAAAAAAATGGAGAAAAAAAGAAATGTCGAAGAGAAAATTTACAAAGATTGAGTTTTGTTAAAAAAATCCATTCTGTGTTTAGCCATATGTGTGTAAGAGATTGAATAAAGAACACCAGTGTTATGTATACAAATAATACGGTCTAAAATTGTCTATTGTGTTCTTATCAGTCATATCCCTAAGTATTAATACTTGTAGGTATGCAAGTAACAAGGTATAATGTATATCAGGTACATTATCTAGGTCGAGTTTCGTCGGTAGGTAGCTTTCAAAGAATCATCACTGCTACTATCAGAGCCGTTATCAAAAAATATTAAAGAAGGACATGATTACCTACAGGTAAAATTATTAAGAAATGAAGTGTTATAAAATTTATAATATAAGGTTGGTTATTGTTTAAAATTATGTATGTACTAGGACGACGTCACAAAATTCTTAATTCTTTTAACCTTTAATAAAAAGGTTTTACCTGACTACGCAAGACAAGATTATGTTATTTACAATTTTGTTTGTACTTACGGTGACGTGTGTATGATGTCGTGTTTCTTTGTCATGGACTCATTTTGCCGAATAAAATTAAGTCCCACTTTCGTAATAGGGGGCAGGCCTATTATATCATCCGGACAGTTTTTTAATTAAGAATTAGATATAAAGATTTGGTATATGTTGACAGGAAGAATGGAAAGGAAATATGCTCATATATAATTATTTCACTTGTTTAAATATAGAATGATTGTTAAGTGGGTGACACATTACTGGTAACTGTTTACCAAACCAGTTGACTTCATCAGCTACCATATCATAAAGAGTAAGGACACGCATGATTCATATTTTGTTTTTTTTGCAACAAGATTGTGGCTTTCACTTGTTAGAAAATTAAGTTACGAAAATTATTCGTATAGCTTGTTGAAATACTAAACATACATTGACTATTATTATTGGCATTCAAAAAAGACATGTTTCATAATTTTGATTATTTTATTAAAATTGATTTAAACTATTGTGAGTTAGTTTCAATCGCAATATTTAAAAATGAATGCATTCCCAGCAGCTTCAGCTGCGTTAATGCTCACTGCTCCGCTCTTATGGAATGCAGCGTGATGTTTTGTAGTCTATATTTCTTTTTAATAATTGCTCTACCCAATATTAAAAAAAACATTTAAATTAGACTGACAGTTCTGAAGATTAGCGGTTCCAAAAAAAAATACATCCAAATAAAAAGTTCACTTTGTTTTATATATAGAAGATAGATAGTACTGTCTGTAAGTGTATAATACAATGATGTATACAATGTAATACAGTTAGCACCTCAATGCTATATCTTATAAGTTACATACCTACATTTGTAACTCGTTCACATCTTCTAAATAAGTTATTTTTATCAACAAAACCGTCATCGATTTTTAATAAATACCCACGAAAACGAATACTTCATATAAGTATTTGAGGGTACTATATAAACATGTATCTAAACTCTTAATATCCATAATAGTAGCTAACGTTTTAAATTACTCATTTTGCCCCACTGACTCATTTAATAAAATAATTATTAGATAGAATGTACTGGTTAGATAGCCATCTACCCACTCACGTTTAAGAAGTAATTAAAATTGTAAAACCATTATTTGAAAAGTAGAAAATAAATAGGAAAAAGATTATTTTAATTATAGATATACGGTTTCACTTGTGTGTTTATTTTGGGATTGACAGTCTAGTGTTAGATCCAACTTTCGGTACCATTCTCAAGGAGTGAAACTTCCTTGAGTTCCCTATATCTAGTATAACTTAGTGAATTACCCTGTCAACGGCGAGTATCTACGATATCACACAAATTTCAGCAAATCTGTGGAAAGCCAATATATGGAGGTAATCTAAGTTGTTACCTAAATTGTACACAGACTCAATAATTATATAAATCTCATATCAGAGGATAACAGAAGTCACAAATTCTAATTCTCATCTCATTACGCAAATAAATAAGCAGATACAAAGGGAATTTATCTTTTCAATAAACACAATGTTTACGGTCTCTTTGTTTACATTCTTTTCGTACTTTCAAATTAAATGTGAAGGACATGTAACTCTAAGAATATTATTTCCTGTACATACGTGAATATTTTCGTCGATGTGTCCATTATTACCCTTCACGAACCGTTCACCTTATCACCAAACATTGACACTGGTACACGCGAGTTTACACCACACTGTCCAAGAAACGACTGAATTAAATACACTTGGTTTCTAATCATAGTCAATGTCATTTCAATCGAATTGTGTCAACTACGCTCATTTGTGATTACAGTAATTTTGTTATCTTTGTTATTAGTACCGACGCGGTATACTACTAAGCTAGGACTAAGCTTACTTAGTTCACTGTGATTTTAAACAGTGGCTTCCAACAAAAATGTGGAAGGTGTGAAGAGTCAATTTGGAATTCAACATTCTTACGGATGAGAACGACTCATTTTGGAAAATAGAAAAATATTCAAATGCCGATTTTATTGTTATAAAATTTATTTAGTCGTTAAGTCAATTGGAATGTGATGTTGAGAACTAAAAGGTTTAAGATAAATTTTCTTACCGTGTTAAGTTAGCGTCTCGTATACTTAACGTGTGTTTAACCTAAGACTTTTTTGTCTCGCTTAATCGTCGAAGTTATACAAGTCCCAATTTGGCCTCAAAACGTTGACCATAATAAACAAGGATAATGCACTGCTGCAAGATGTGACTCACAGTTAACAAAACTAAGGACTTATGTAAAAATACTTTGTAAATAATTATCAGAAGTGGTCGGAAGATGATGAGGAGTAGGTACTAAAAACAATTACGAGAATAGTGTAGTAGACATGACCAAGTGGTCTGTTTTAGGTGCTGTTAATTATCGTTTGATCAAGCTATAGCTTTATATTAAAACAATGAATCAATCCTAGTTGCATAAATATGTACATACATATGCTCGCGCCTGTACTCTGAAGGGGTTGGCAGGGGTGTTTTAGACACCCACGTTTTGCCAAATGCAATTTATTCGGACTAACGTGATAGGACAAGGCTTTTGCCGTCAACCACTCCTTTTAGGAACTAAAGATGACAGTATATTGAAAGGCTTAGGTACGAGGGAGGGCTGGGATATTGCTAAGATAGATGGAATTGGGGAGTGTGAGCATTAACTCGACTAGGTCAAGGTCGCATACCTATAATTCAAACTAGCTGTTGACGGGTGATCCGAGCCCTCTAACTGACCTCCCTTGTTTCTTTGTTGAAAAGTAGGATGTTCTTTAAGTTTATTTTTATAAAACACAATACTAATACAATTTACAATTACAACAATAATTAAATTTCTTAATTCTTGTTTGATTACATTTACAATAAGATAGTCATGATGCTTTCGTGTACGAGTTTAGAACACATGCTACTTAATAGAAAAATCTGATGGATCTTGCTTCGATAGGTATTCAATTTTGGAATTATATCTGTAAGTATGTACTTTATTGAACGGATATTAGAACGGACAAGAGACGCCTGCAGTAGTAGCTAATAAAAGGATGTTGAGATGGATGTGCAGTGTGTCTAGGATGGACAAGATAAGGAAGGAATAATTTACTGTAATGTAATACTTACGACTGAGTTATGTCGTTCAGTTTTTTATTTACCCAGATGACCTAGTCTATTTAATTTGACCATAAGCTTAATCATAACTTAGTTAGCTACTGGTGTGTACCTAAATTAAGTATTCAATTTAATAATATTATCCTTACCGTACCGACGAGTGTCGCTTCATGGTGCCTGGTTAAATACTGGATATACGTAATTCAATTACGATATTTTCCTCATGTCCGTATGTTGAAATTTACATTTAAGTTCATACTATACAGGTACATACAGGTTCAGTTCTCCTGAGATTTTTTCTTGGTGCTTGCGGCTAAGAACTAAGAAACTACAATTAGAAATCTACTGCTCTTTATCTTTTGAGCAGTTCTTAACAAGAGCGTTAATTACCGCTATATCGCTATAGATGCGGTAACATGGCTCGAGCTTTCCTGCAAGTTCGAGTTATATGGAATGCGACTCTAACTGAGCTAATTCTTACGCTAACCAATCCATCTATAGAAGCATCATCCCTTTCTCTAACAATATACTCTTAATTTTACACGTTAATTCCCAAAGTGCCGGGATGGTGGTAATAGACTCATCACGGTACCGTTACTCAGAACATTACCGTGGTTGTCTGGTCCTCTATTACGTAATGCAGTGCAAGTATAGTTTGTGTACCAGGTTACTTATTTGTAGTTTTAGAAAATAACGTTTTTTCAACATCTTCCGTTGCACCAACTACTTACGTTAGTATCACTCACATGACCTCATTTTCCGTTGTAATGAATAATTGTAACCCTTTATCTTATAAACCGATTAGTATGTAGGTACTTTTATGTATTGTATTGTATAATGGCTTTATTACTAACGAGTTCATCTTTTTGTCATCATTAATCTGAGAGCGACTTTGAACATAAAAGTTAATTTATGTTCAAAGGCTATCTTGAATGATGCTATAGCAATTTATTAAACAAAAGATGAAAATGTCAAAAGCTAAAAAAAGCCTAAAAAAAAAGCTACATCTTGTTGGTTCTGAATTTCCAGGTATATAATCTGTTGTATATAATCTGATATACATAAACCTGCGCTTTTCTTACATTAAATACCTTTAAAATAAATAAAATAATTTTTTTTTTAAATGAATATAATTTATTATACTTTTAAAGTCTGTATGTTATGTACAAAGTACAAATAAGCTACCTACCCACTAGTAATTGTCGGTCGAACAAACTGATTAAAACAAAAAAAAAAAGATTACCTTAATCTTGTAAACGAGGAATTGAATGCAAAAAGTTAACGTCTGCCACTATTGGGTATAAATCTTTAAAAAACATTTCTTATGAATAAAAATATTGAACTAAGAATTTCTAAGACTTTAAACATGGTCTAAACGAGCTTCATGAACACATATATCGTCCACATCTCCGGTATTATTACTAGTATTGAACATCAGTGAAAAATAACAATAAAATAAAAGTACTTTTTAACAGTGGTAGAGCCATGCTGAGGCACGAATGGGCCGGCTCGACCGGTGCGATACCACGGCCTCACAGAAAACCGGTTGTGAAATAACGCTTGCGTTACATTTTCCCGAAATTAGTGAGGTGTTCGGAGGCAAAACTCAACTCTCCCCAAGCACCCAGGTTGCATGTGTCCGTGGACAGCGATTGTCATTTACCACCACGTGAGCAGTCTCTTAGTCTGTCCCATTATATTAAGCAAAAACAATATAAAAAGTAGATGGCCGTCTCCATTACAACTTTCTTTTCAAATAAGTTTGCGCAATACTTTTAATGGTAAAAACGTGCAATATCCTAATTTCCTCCGCCTACGGGATCACCGCAGGAGTATACATACTCTTACGAGTAAAAATGAAAATCACATACATAAGACCTAAAACCTCCTCCTTTTCTGAAGCCTGTTAAGAACATTACATATACGTCAAGAAGACGTCACATATACTGACATATACTCCACACATTTCACACACGGGCATCTGATCCCAAACTAAGCAGAGCTTGTACTATGGTAACCAGACTGCTGATAAACATACTTAAATATTTGTAAATACACACATATCATAGATAAATGACACATAAAAATAGAACAAACGATCGTGCTCATCACACTACCTCGGCTTAGCAGTCATGATCGCTAGCCGCTAGACCAACAGGCCTATCAAATATGTACATAAACTCAAGCTTTGTTTCCCTTCAGGGTAGGAGGAGACAACAGCCAACAGCCATTTATTAACCAACAAACCTTCTCCATATTTGTTTATTACTATGAGCCTCAACTTGAAACTAAGGGGCAAAATGTGTGAGCACTTTTTAATTGTGACTAAAATGTGAACTTTATTTTCATAAAATATATATATACATAGTATACTTTAAACCAATTATTAAAATTGTAAAAGTGCTCAAGTATTTTGCCTTTAGCCTAGCTAGCTAGCCATTGCCCTAATATTTTGTAGCCTATCTTCTGCAATTTTATGTGGTTGCTATATATCATTATTTATAATATCTCTATAATTTTTGATCCTCTGTTCTGTCTCCTTGATGGAGTCTTTTAGGTCCTTGTGAATCTCACCATAAGCCTGAATGGATTGGTTGGTTTCTGAGAATATGTTCTGTAGGATTTGAAGGTGCAGGATTCTGAAACATTGGAAATTATATTGTTAGTGTTATAATTGCACCCTGTATTCTATAATTTTCAAATCATTTGTTATGTTTATTATGAAACTAACTCTTAAAATTAAAAGAAAAACAATTACTCTGGAAAAGAAACTTGCATACATACAAACAAAGAACCCTAAAAACTATGCCCTCCCTTTAAGGCAGTTGTGTAATATAAAATGAGAATGAGATAAAAAGAAAAACAGATAGGTGGGCATTTGAGTATACTTGCTCATATTGTCTGAAACTATGGGGTTGATTAATATTAAGGTCTTTAATACTCTTCACATAAGCACACTCAAACAGGAGCATGCCATATTTGAATAAATTTTCATATACAAGTGTGTATTTAAAGGAGGTCCATTAATACTTATGTAACTCTACTTGTCAATTAATCTATAAGCCAGTATGTGTTGGGTCATAGATTCATTGACAAGGAAATAACTATAGATATGTGAACAATCACAAAAATAAAAGATTTAAATACATAATAAAAGATGCAAATCAAAGGTAGTGGCTATGAAGCGGTCTTATGTTATGGGAGAAATCTTAAACTATAAGGTACAACACTAATGAGTTAAGCTGGAGACAGTCTGATGAAATCAGCGTGGTCCCCTTTGTTTGAGAAAAGTCAAGGATCAAAATGGAGTGCAGAAGGTTGATGGTATAGTTCAGAGTATCATTATTATTGTAACTATTATTACTAAGCAATAAAGACTTCTTGATCATTATTCTACACTAATACTTACTTAGATTTCAAGTTCAGAATCTTAGTTTTCAAAGTCAAAAATTCACTTGAATTATTTCCAAATTGTGAGACATCATGGAGGCGGTGATTAAGCCACTCCATCATAAGCTCTACCTTCTCACTTTCCTGTTCTTCTAAAGTGTTCATTTTCTGATCCAGACTTTCTTGAAGTTCTTTTATATGGCTTTTGTTGCTTTTTTTACCATTAGCAGCTGATTGTTTTAGTATTTCTAACTCCGATATAAATGTTGGCAGTTTTGTCTGAATCTTCTGTATTACAGCTTTGTTAAACTCTGCTTGCTCATCAAATGTTAGTTCAGATGCTGTTTGGTGCATGAATCCTGAGGAGAAAATTTTATTTCTTATTTAGTAAGCAAATAGTTTGATTTTGATTTGTACTTACTTACACACTTATATTACTATCCATTCAATTTAAAAAAAATAAGTGATAAAAAAAAATATTTACACATCTTAAAACACATTTTTATTTTTCATAATGTGATTTAAAGTTTTCATGAATTTTTCACTATTCTGGACTGGACTGTCAGCATATCTGTAATGCAAAATGGATGAATTCATACATACCCAGTACTGTAGCTGTACTTTCATCACTAGAGCTTAACTTGTGTAAACTAGAGTAATGTTTCAGGTCACAATCAGCCACTATTTTATTTACTTTGCTCTTCAACTTTTGAGATAGTTTATTCTCCCAACAAACTTCCTTGATAATTTCCATTAGAACATTTTCTTGTCTCATATTAATATCTAAATTTACACTATCCGTACTCGTAACTGAATCCATTATAAATAATGATAATTAAACGATCTAATTCTCACTCGATATAGCTAATTCACACATAAACTATAACTGTGCAACCAAGGCAACCGTTCGTACCTTCGTTTGTTTAATTATTTGAATGAAAAAAAAGTTTTGATTTAAAAAAAATTAAGTTTAGTGTTGCCAGTATCTCCTTGAAATTTGAATATAGTTCTTTCTAAATTCAGGAAAGATTCATATTAATCAAATTATTCTCTAAGGTATTTATATACTTAGATCTCATCAAGATCTATACTTTCATTAAATCATGTATAATTGTAATTTTTAAAGTAAAACATTTTGCTCCTAAAATGTAGACCCAGTAAACAAATATAACCTTTTAGAACGATGTTATTCCAATCAAATTGCATGAATGTTAAACCAGTAGTTGTGTTTCTCTTGCGCTCAAGTAAATAAAAAGAGTGAGCACTACATAATCAAGCTAAAGTAGACAAGCCATATGTAACATTACATTTAACTGCATTATTTCGAAATCTACTCTGCTTTTGCACATCCGTATTTTATATCTTTTGGGTGACCAATTGCGTTATATTATGTATTTATTCATGTATGTTCATTGTTAAAACTGTTTATTTATAAAAATGTCATCAGGCGGCATAGATTCATTGAAGAAATCTGCGGAGAGTGATGCTTCGAACAATGGTCAAAACATTTCATCTGAATCTCACAAGCCGGCGGATAATGCTGATAAAATTAAATCGAATAAAACCTCGAATGAATCTCAGGGAACTGTCTGTTACTGGTTTGTTTGTTTTTAATCGTATTGTTTTTTAATCGTATTGTTTTGTAAAAGGTCCTATACCAATATTAACCTGTTTGTTTTTTTAGCGGGAAAGATCGGAATCTGAATATAGCGGAGCTACTGTGTGCATCATGCAATCGGTGGTTTCACGAATCATGTATTGGATATCAATTAGGAAAATTGGTCCCTTTTATGACAAATTATTTGTTTATATGCAAAAACTGCTCTCCAACTGGACTTGAAACTTTCAAGAAGAACCAGGCTCGTAAGTAAACTTTTTTATAAAAAATAGCTAATATATAATATAATAATTTTAGTTATTCTGATCTTACATTGCAATTTATATTACATTATCAAACTATCTAGCAGTTTAACATTACCTATATCTTCGTGTATGTGTTGTATTTCTATTATAAGTTCGTTTTCTTATTTGTTTGCAGCATTTCCTCAAATGTGTCTGACAGCTATTGCAAATCTGAAACAAGAAAGTGTAAAAGAAGGTAGCAACAGACATCTTTTTAGTAAAGACAGAGAGATCATACCTTATATTGATCAATATTGGGAAGCTATGACTACTATGCCCAGAAGGTAACTTTATATTTTTAATTATGAGTTCAATGGTTATATGGTGAGCTGAGGATCCTGAGTAATATGTTCTCAAAAATCATCAAGTTCGTAAACTGTTGGCTATTTGGGCATTTCAAGCAAAGTATACATAATACTGTTTACTATTTACTATTATAGCCTGTTTCTATTGCTTTTAGAAAAACAGACCTTTCTGCAAGTCAGAGGGCTAACCAAACACTTTACAAAGCTTTTTTTCTCTGCATGACACACACACACTCAACTACTAATAAACAGTGCAGAAAATGAACTAATATGGTATAGAGTTGCTGTTATCACCTTAATTCAAAAAGTAATTTTTATACATGAAATAAAACAGTCTGTTCACAATGATAGGTTTTCCTTTTAAATTAAAAAGAAAAACTTAGGTTTGTCATCTGGTCAACAGTCAAGTGTTAGGCACTCTCAATATAAAGAAATTTGTATTTAATTAGATCATTTTTTTTTTTTATATTAGCCTACCATAGTGAGTCATTAAGGATTGAAGCCCTACCAACATGGCAATTATATATTTGTAGACCTGTTTTTTCTCTTAAAATACTTGACTTTGGCATTGCATTGAATCTACACTAGGCAGAATTCATACACAACTAATACTAATTGATTGTTATATATATATACATATATATATATATATATATATATATTAGTCTAATCTAAAAAAAACTAATCATATATTATTAATATACCTTGATAATATGTCTTGAGAGAGCAAATATGATACAAAAATTGTAGACATAGTGTCTACATCAACTACAATTTATGTTGACTACTACTACACACTATACACATTAAAAATTATGTTCATAATCACTGTGTAACTTATATTTACTAATAATACTAACAGAAAATATTACTGAAGGTGCTGCAACAAACTGTTGGTGTCTCAGTACAGAACAAAATGGAGAAACATATGGCAGGCGTTTATCCAAATGGGGTCCATTTCTATAACTTAGTCAAATACACTCTAACTGATTAAGATAACATAATAATGTAACTTGTAAATATCAGATTAAGAGGTATAATGAAAAGCTATATATTTATTACTTTCACTTACATTTGACTGCATTTAAGTGGTCACTCGCCACTTGGCTGCAGAGCCGAGTGTTGTGAGTTCAATCCCCAAATGGAACACACTTTGTGTATTCCTCAAATTGTTGTTCTGAGTCTGGGTGTTCTTTGTGTCCGTCGTTTTAATATTTGTCAAGTCCCCCGCGAAACACGAATTAAATCTAGTGCGGAGTTGTCTTTTATAACTAAAAAATAAAAAGTTATATTTGAATGGTCTAGGCCAGACAATAGTAAAGAAATAAATTGTTTAAATAAAAACATAACCATCATATTACTTATTGCAGTTTGGTATTAATTGGTGGTGTAATAAAAAAAGTTATATTGTAAATTAGTTAAAATATAATATATGATATTGAAGTCCCTGTACAATATAAATATTTTTTTTTATATTTTATAGGGACAGAGGAACAGACGGGTGACCTGATGGTAAGTGACAACTTTCGTCCATGGACACTTGCAGCTCAAAGAGTCGTAAGTGCGCTGCCCGCCTTTGAGGGTAATGAGGGATTGTCGTCGACCAACCTCGCTGATTTCCGGGGAAATCAACGCAAGTGTTGCTTCACAACCGGTTTTCTGTGAGGCCGTGGTATCCCACCGCTCCAGCTGGCCCATTAGCTTAGAAGTGATAATAGATTATATGTTTTTACAGTTTTTATTTCAAAAAGGTTTTTCTTAGGAAGAACACAGGTACTGGTATAACAAGAATAATTTTTACATTCTGAAATGTCAAAAATTAAGAAAAAGTTATGTGATTATCATTAAGAATTTTTTTATTATATATAGCGACAAAGAGCCCATAAACAACTAATAATAATAAATAATTCTATATATGCCAGAGTCTTTTAAGGATTCATTATAATAAGAAGTACAACTTAACTCTTGAGGAAGGAAGGTTGATCAACATGGTGATCACATTTTTATAGACTGTTTTCTTCTCTCGAAATACTTTACATTGGCGGAATCTTTGCGTTGAATATATATGCGAGAGAGAGTCAAACAAACTAATAATAATTATATATGCTATTCATATAGGTAAATATAATAGTTATAATAATACTTTAATTAACAGAAATTTGTCTTTTTACCCCACTTATGTCATTACACCAGATTGTAGACTGTAAATGGATATATCTCTTCCAGTGGGTGTCGGAAAAGATAACCAAGGGATTGGACTGCTATACATGTGTATCTGACAGAATAAATTTATTAGAATAAAAACTGACGTGAATTAGATTCCATATTTATTTAATTATATGGTTTTTCTCACGTGTGTAATTCGTCCAGTACCGTCGCGGCTGGACGACTTACTCCTTGAAAAAGGCTTCCTGTCGAGACTGAAATTAGTCGGGCATCCCCTAAATACACACGTGAGTAAAACCCTATATTTAAATACATTAGAATAAATACAGTTACCGGTTGACAGCAATAGGTCTGTCCTTGTTACATAATTGTGATTACATTGTGGTCAGCAAAATGTTAGCAATTGAGTCGTCAACCTTCCTACCGCTTTAGGGATAGAAATTTAGGTGCGAGTGTATGTATGTATGCACACATTAGTCTTCAATTTGCCATAATACATCTTTTTATTGTTATAGAGTAACACAATCCTGGTATGCCACAGTCCAGCGGGCACTCATAAAGGACATTCAAGTGCTATTCATATATGAGGAGGACGCCAACCAGGGTCCAATGTTTGGGTTGTACAATATGGAGCTCACTGGCATCAAGCCTAACTATGAAGCTATGATCAAGCAAGGCCAATTGAAGGTCACCGACATGGGCATTGCTACTAGTAAGTGACTATTCCGTTTACTTCAATACTTGTAATAGTAATGGGCTCAGTTCCGCATTTACTCATAGTCGGTCCATTATGCGTTCAGAAGGCTGACTAGTTGAGTCAGCCTAGCTCCTTCCAGAAGCGCTTTTCTGTCCGTTGTGCAGCCACTCCCTCGCATTCCAGGATAACGTGGTCGGCCGTTTCCTCCGCGCTCAGACATCCCCTGCACTGGGGTCTATCGGTCGCGTTAATGACGAATAGGTATCGGTTCAGAGCCAGATGTCAGGATGTAATACTTCCTACCACTATTTCGGATGTCCGTTCGGTGAAAATGATGAGTCTACACGATAAGTATGGTGATACTTCTGTTAATACCAGTTTGGATTATTTTAGCCAGGTGTGTTGATCCGATCCAAATACTTGTATACATAACCTATTAATTTACTGAGTGGCTTTTAATGAAAGTAAAATGTGTATTTTATTCATACTGTTAATGCCTTTTTATTTTCGTGTGGAAACCCCCACGGGCCATCACCTCACCAGAACTGACGGTGAGGTGGTATGTGAGACTCGAACCCACTAAAACCACACGGTGTTCCGTTATGAGAGCGTCTATTGCTAGAATAAATATAAATGTTACATTGATCGTACAGTTTCTTTGCTCTTAATAACAATGTAATCAGACATTTGTAAAAAACATGTTCTGCCAGTTTTTGTACATAGGATCTATGTATTAAAACAGGCACTTAGCTTCACGACTGACTAAATCCTACTCCTGACAACTCAAAAAATACCTGTGATTGAGTTAATTAAAATTTATGAATTTATTTATTATTATTTTTTATAATTATTTTTTTTTAATATTTTTTTTTGTCCTGTAAACAACCATCATGTTTTATAAGATGTGGTTAGGAATTGTATGATTTTAAAGAAGCTCTCTGGAAGTGCAATAAAAATCCATATATCGTTTTTGAAAATTGACTGCAGTGTTGGGTGGTCCGTATAGATTCTTTTAGGTTATTTCTGTTTGGATAATGTTCCCCGTGAAATAAATCAATACGTGTATACCTTAATTTAATTTTCCAATAAAAAATAAGTAAATTGAATATTAATCAATTGTGTACACTCAGTTGTCATGTGTGATTACATTGCATGGACTATATATAATTCGATAATCATTATTAGATGTTAACCACCATTGAGCTATGGTACTATACAGCCTCATTTCTTTAGGTTTGGACTGGAATCATCATTTAATATTTTTTCGAGCTTCCTTGCTTTCTTCTCTTCTTTTTTTCATAGTTTTCCAAAGGAAAAATGCTCAGGATCGTCTACGATCGTTACTATTATTTCTTCATAATGATTGTTGTTACATTTACAGTAGCAGTACCAGTTTTTATATAGAGCTTTACACACTTATCTTTATGAACATATTTAGTTACCTTGTGCGTAATATTCAATGTTAAGTTTTTTTTTATAGTATAGGGGTCAAACGAGCAGACGGGTCACCTGATGGTAAGCGACTTCCGCCGCCCATGAACACTTGCAACTCAAGAGTCACAAGAGTGCTGTCCGCCTTTTAGGGTAGAGGAAAAAGAAGACGGGAATGTAAAGGAAAGAGAGGAAGGGAAATGGAGGAGGGGAAAGAGGGGAAGGGAAAGGGGGTTGGGCCTCCAGTAACCCATTTTGCCTTTTGTGACCTAGTGAGTGAACTAGGTCACACAATGTTTAATAGGCGGTTTTTGTGAGGCCGTGGTAGTATTCCGGTCGAGCCGGCCCACACGTGCCGAAGCATGGCTCTCCCACGTTAAAAATTTAAAGCATATGCAATATTCTTGTCACTGTTGAACGCCAGTTCCTTGCCTTGTCAAGAAAGTTAAATTCCTACCTCATTGGGCACGCAGATATTTAGCAAAGCTATCTATCGTCTTTGCATGAAAAGATACTAGGTGCTTGAAATGAATCTATACCGCAAAAAATCATCATTCTCATCATGATTGATACTATTACACAATAAGTATATGAATCAAGGTATTTACATTAGAGAATATAACTCTACACCATATTATTCTTGTTGTAATTAAATTACCTTCTTCTAATTCGCTTAAAAAAGTATTAGGGAAACGCTTCCGAAACCATGGCACACGATAGTACTAATTATACCTTTGATGATGGGTATGAGTCTGAAAGATAGATCCCAACCAAAAAACGGCTTCTTATACCATTTTATTAGCATTATTCAAACTCCAACATGTTAGTACCGCTAAATGAAACGCTAATTTCATAAATAGTCCATCACTTTTCTAACAAGAAAAACCAGTAGTGATACACAAAATCAAAAGCAGCTAAGGTTCGGGTCAAAGGACGCGCGCGCTTAACTCGTGCTCGGCCCTTAATCTCTTCACACAGAACCCGACACCGACCCTTATGTTGTCACAACATAAGGGTCAATGTCCATAGGTTGCATAGTAGAAACCTTGTGACCTTCATGATCAGGCTCCCGCGACAGACCTTCAAAATGACAACTATGTTTAGAGATTTTTCAATGTTATATCTATTTTATCGATCACCTCTTTTCAATCCCTGAAGAGGTTGTTTTTGGCAAAGCTGGAAACACGTGTTTATTTATTAGTTAAATTGAAAAAAAACCCTATATACATATATAATTTTCCACACAAATTTGGAATCTCCATTTTACCCATTTTAGCGTTGAATGTTTAAAAGTCCGCCTGATCTCTACATTATAACTGGCGCATGATCAGCGTTTTAAGTTATGCGTCGACTATATGAGTCAGTCATTTATGGTTTTATTTACTGCTATGTAATTCTTCGACGAGGCCACACGCTATGTTACAATTGCATAGATTTAATTAGATAATGCAGTATCAGTGTCTTCCTCTAGTATCTAATATAATATTGTAACTACTCATGATTAATAAATAAATTTAGCTGGTACACCGTATTAACACAGACGCGCTCATTCACGATCTTTGAAATTAAATACGAAGTGTACTAAATGCGCGGCTATAATCCAACAATCACCAAGCATATAATCATATTTTCAAAGTTTAGTTAAATGACTCGGTCTCTTCCTTAAAGACAGTTTTCGAATCTATCGGCAATCTTCTACATCTGAGAATTCGCTGTAATATCTCTCATATTACCGAGGATGGAAGAATCCTTATCAAGTTTTAACAGTGGTAGAGCCATGCTTAGGCGCAAATGGGATGGCTCGACCGGTGCGATACCACGGCCTCACAGAAAACCAGTTGTGAAGAACAGCTTCCGTTGCATTTCACCGAAATTAGTGAGGTTTCCGGAGACCCACCTTCTCCTCTCCTCTTTCCTCTTCCTTCACCCCCTCCTATGTCCTTATCCACCCTCTTTTCTTTCTCCTCCCCGTATCTCCCCATCCTTTATCACCCTTGAGGGTGCACTCCTTTAAAGGCAGCTCACTTACGACTCTTGAGTTGCAGGTGTCCTTGAACTCCGGTTGTCACTTACCATCAGGTGATCCGTCTGTTCGCTCGATGTGTAGATATTATATGCATTTAGAGTGTATAAATAGCCTCAGGACACACTGTAATTAAATATGCACGATGCATCTCCAGGGTCAATCAATTCGCATCTAGAGAAGCCACGCTATAAATTACAACATGTTATAAAACTTCTTCTTAGCCGTCCTACGACGATAATACACGTGTTTTATACATATTAGGTAGCTACCTACAAACGTACCATTTCAATTTATATACATTTAATGAACCGTGTCTAACGAGTGTCCGGTACAGGACCGAAGATTACGTAAAAACAAGCTAAGGAGTTGACCTAAATAAAGTGAATATAAAACTTAAAACGATCGTATGGTATAACACCATAATTGTTCCTCAGTCGCTTTGGAAACGATCCAAAAACACTGAAAAACGTACTCATGTTATGTTTCGAACCGCGGTGCATACATAGAATTGTAGATCTGTCCACAAAGACATGTTATTGAATAATGACATTGTTCTTTATGCATTAGTGTATGTAAACACTAAGTTCGCGACGCACACTAATGTAATATAAAACACTATATTGTGCGTTAGTGTGTCCGTATATTCGCCGATAACTACACATAGGAGCGTCGCGTAGCCGATTTCTCCTCTATTGATTTTAGATTTAAATAGTTCACTTCATAATCACCTTGAACTTTATGGCTGGTGAGTTACTTTCCTTTACTGTTTCATTTTGTATTAAATTCACAGTTATAATTCGCGAGAACGTAATGTGCATACATAATTAGTTTACACGGCTATCTGTTATCACAATTGTATTTTGCCTTGAACAAATGTTTACTTATAGCGTTGTAGTATGGCGACTCTGTTTTATCTCGTTACAGTGAGTACAGGAAAAAAATATTTATTTTATATGTTGGTTGATTGTTTACGTCGGGACTGAAAGTTACATGTCGTATTGCAGCGTCACCTAAGACAACGATTTAATCACCAAGTATGTTAGTCTCGATACGTACTTTATCTTATCACTACTTGCACTAAATATATGACAAGTTTGTCAGTTCGTTCTGATATCGGTGTTGACGACATGGATAGTGAGTTGAGAGTGTACTTGATTTAACGTTTTTTTAATGATATCATAAACAGTGTTTCTGTCCTTTACTGTAAATAACTATGTCTTGCTGTTGCTTTGTTTAACTTTTTCACTATATGAGTTTAAAATGTATTGATATGCTTAGTTAAAAACTCTACGTATAGTTACGCTCGCCATAATAAATACATGCACATATGTGTTTATTTTTTACCACTACGAACTATTTTATCTCTGCGTGTCCATTTCCAGTATGTCATTAAAAATATTCGGCAATTTAGATGTCATCCACAGAATATTATTAGATATTATTCGTAAATGCTTAAAATATTAAATAAATGTACCTATTAAAGGATTGTCCGTGGTAATTTATCTGTAAACCCAGCTTTACTTCATGTTTGTAACAGTATATAAACTTAATTTGGTAATCAGATAAAAGACTATCTCTCCTTAAAGAGATTCTTCGTCAAAGAACAATTAAGTAAAGCAGCCCCAAGGTACATCATTGGTTTTTGTACTTATTAACAATAAATTACTTGTAAAGTCATACGTCAAAGAGTTGACGCAATCAATTGTTCGTCCCCTTATAGCAATTTGGCGTACCTATACGTAAAAGATTTGTATGTACATGCATTCTTAATAATATTTTTGAAACTGGTAGTTCTAACAGACATATTAGACCTTAATTTGTTATATTAAAATTGATGCCTTACTTATGTATTATGTTATTGTTGCTTTGCGCATTCGGTCTTTGAATATACATATCGAGATACATTTGTTAATAAAACAATTTTACTTCATTCGCATTCATTAATATTTAAAAGACTAGTAGTATTGACCGGTGTTGGTTTCAGAATAAAAACATCAATAACTTGCAATGAAACTTTACCTTAGCTCCTGTGAACACGGTATTCTAATTAACAAAGACGATATTTTTCACATATATTTCATTGCTGTAATGTTAACCATCAATTATATTTACACTCGATAAGAAATATGTTTATTTTTGGAGGAACTCTCTATTCAACATAACTTTTGCTGAAAGCTATTCACTCAATAAGGCAAACCTATACGCACATACATATACCCGAAAGACATAAATCCTGCACTTTTGGGTAAAAAGAAACTTTGTCCTTAGTTTTACGGTTACTTTCCACTCCAGCAAAGGATATCGAATATTGATTTTTTAATCTACAAAATGAGTTCATGTCGTGACCAATGATCGTATTGCCGTAAAAATGAGGCTGAACGTTAATGAAGTATTCGTGTCATGATGCACGCATCGCTGTCTCTAAAATTAGGATTCGCGAAACAGTTTTTACTACCTGATGTTCTGGTAATAAGATTTATTGTTGAAGTCTTGTATACATATGTATACCCTTAGTTTTCTTATGTTCTGATACTTGCAAGCTGCAAACGTCTGGATGGATTCAGGGCTTTGTTTTTAAAAAGGGTTTGTAATATGGACTTATTAAAGTTTGGTACACGTAGAAGTTTCAAGAAATTGTTAAAATTGGCTTACTATAAAACAGTTTTTACAGATGTGTATAAGGGAATTGCGTTGAAAGTAAATCTTCTAAACAATCTGTAGAGCCAAACAGACTACAAGTAAAATTATTAAAAATATAAAATAAATATGTTACGTTACAAGTTTACTAATTTTGCCTGTATATTTTTTTAAAAAATAATCTTAAAATCTTATACCCTATGTCACTTTTCGCCATTAAAGCTATTAAAATGATACTCTGACTTAGAATTCGGCCAGGCCTTCTAGCCTGCAGATTATATATTATCATAATGGAGTTATATCGACATACGTGAATAACCATATGCATACAAAACCACTATATTCCTGATGGGCTAGTCTGGTAAAAACAAGATCATACAATGATCCAAAGAAGCTGATTATACTAAATTTAAATGTATATTTTTGCAGTACCACTAGCAGGCAACGTAAAGGGTAGGCAAGGCAAGCGGCGGCCCGCTGTCGGCGGCGCGGCCGAAGCGGGTGCTCCTGTCGGGAAGAAGGGGCGGACTGCTGACATCGGAGCCTTGAAACTACCCTCACATGGATACCCCACAGAGCACCCTTTTAATAAAGATGGATACAGATACATACTTGCTGAGCCGGATCCCCACGCACCATTTAGACAGGTCTGTATATTTGATATGAAACCTGTGATATGAAACCCTGTAAGTTTATTAGCGTTTTTAACGTCCTGTTAATTTTGGTTAAAGCGATTTTGGACAAATTTTGTGATGCCAAATGACACTAATTTAGATGAATTATAATTACGAATTTCTTCATCAAAAAAGTAATTTTCTATAATAATTATATTTGGAATATGCGAAAAAATATAAAAAAAGAATACGTGTCGATTTCGATCCCCACAGGAATTTGATGAAAGCAACGAGTGGAGTGGCAAGCCGATTCCAGGGTGGTTGTACCGGTCCCTATGTCCTGGCATAGTGTTGCTGGCTTTACACGACAGAGCGCCTCAGCTCAAAATATCTGAAGATAGATTAGCTGTTACCGGCGAGAAGGGATATTGTATGGTGCGGGCTACGCATGGTAAGTTTACAGTGTCGTTACTAAAATAGTAATAACATTAATATAATTCATATACATATATTGTTCGTCAATACAATCATACTTACATAGTAAGATTTTACTTGTTACGATGATTCAGCATATCGTATTATAATTTGGAATATTTTTTTTTACTTACAACCTAATTTTGCTATTTTAAGTAGAATTATTTTTATTTATTTTATTTTATTCTTTATTTAACGTTCATTTGTATGATGCATAATTGTAATTTGTGTACAACAAATTAATTTTTTTAGAGAAGTAAGGAATTGGTACGTATAAAGACGTGGTTAACCCGAAACACCCGAGTTATTATAATTATGAATACTATTATTATTCATGCGATGAAAATGTAACTTCCCAGTGTATGCTTTTGTGTGTTATATGTACAAGTGATGTTGTTACGAAGTGTGTGTGTGTGTGCTCTGGTATTTCGAGGGCGTGCTTAGACGTGATGCCGGAGGGCGCGGACATACGAACAGACGAGTTACCTGATGATAAGCGACAACCGCCGTCCATGTACACCTGCAACTGCCCGCCTTTGAGGGTGATGAGGGATAGAGGGATGCAGGGAGGAGACAGTTGAGCCTCCGGAAACCTCACTCATTTCTGGGCAATGCGACGCAAGCGTTACTTCACAACCGGTTTTCTAATGTATGTCAGGCGTGTCGGTGGGGTGCTGGTACTTTGATGTGCACGTGGAGGACATTCCGGAGGGCGCGGCCACGGGACTCGGCCCGGGCCGGATATAAGTAGTGTTGTTGTACAAAGTGTGTACGTCAGGCGTGTCGGTGGGGTGCTGGTACTTCGAGGTGTGCGTGGAGGAGATGCCAGAGGGCGCGGCCACGCGGCTGGGCTGGGGCCGACGCTACGCCAACCTGCAGGCGCCGCTCGGCTACGACAAGTTCGGGTACTCCTGGCGCAGTCGGAAGGGCACCAGGTACGTACCGACATACACATATAACTAATTATACAGATTGTTCATGTGTAGCCGTCAAATACTCTTAGTGAAATAGTGCATAAAATGGGTTTGTTTTTTTTTTACTTTTATTTGTCAACAGTCAAGTCAACATATACTACAATTGCTGAATAAACATAATATCGAACGAAAGCATACACATCATTAACTATACCAAATGTAAAAGAAGTTCCTTTTTTTTTTTAAATATTATTGTAAGAATAATATTTTAAAAAAACATTCAAAATTCAAATTTCAAAACAACATTCAAAAATAGTTTTTACAAAGCTTAAAAGTCCCGAAAAAAAAAAACTCAGTGTCATTTCATGATTATTGTTGAAGTTTTAAACGATTAAATATGTTGCACAAAGAACAGAAAGGGATAGTATTGATGAGTTACTAAGGGTATTTATTACTATATAAATATTATTATTATATAACTCGTTAGACTTTGCACAAATTTTAATCAGAATAACATTATTTTTATTGATGTAGAGTGACAGACAGGGACACCTGCAACTCAAGAGTCGTAGGTGAGGCCTTTGAGGGTGATTAGGGGAAAGAGGAGGGGGAATTGGGCCTCCGGTACTTGCTTTGCTTTTCTGTGACGTCGTGATATAACTCATATCTCTCCCACTATGAGAATTAAGAGAAAAAAAAAATCTTAATAGAAATGTACACAAATATTAAAATGTTAAGCACTTGAGATTATCCTTGATAGGTTATTCTTATTCCGAATGTCACTATAGCAATCCAGATTGGCAAAAAAAATCCTAGTCGTGACTAACTTTTCAGATCACAAATTATATTATTTAAGTTCTTTATTCAATAAAACCAACCAAGTTTTTTTTCAATAATGCCACCGACACTTCTCATGAGTATCAAAACAAGCAATACATACGCCTTCCCAAGTTGCCATGTTCATACAATTGTTTGTCGATATAATGAATGGTAAACAAATGCGGTATGGTATATTTGATCGACGCATTACATAATAGCTACTGTTGACAATTCAACTTACCATCTTTGTGATTAAACAATTACTTAAATATATATTTTATAAAGAAAACCAGCAACGACACAAGGGTAGTACACTGGGTCAGGTTCGAACCCGCAACCACTTGACTTTGTATTTTTTTTTATTCAAACGAGCAGACGGGTCACCTGATGGTAAGGGACTGCCTCCGCCCATGGACACCCGCAACTCAAGAGTCACAAGTGCGTTGCCGGCCTTTTAGGTAGAAGTACGCTCTTTTCTTGAAGGTTTGAAGGTCGTATCGGTCCGAAAATACGGCAGGCGACAATTTGTTCCATAGGCTGGTTGTGCGAGGCAAAAACCTTCTGGAGAAGCGCACAGTGGTGGAGTACCAAGTAAGTCGTTAACCATAAATGGTCGTGATACAATGTGGTTACTGTGGCAGGTTCCACGAGTCTCGCGGCAAGCACTACAGCGGCGGGTATGGCGAGGGCGACACGCTCGGCTTCCTCGTCATGTTGCCGGAGAGTGCTTCCACCAAGTATACTCCTAATACATATAAAGACAGAGTTAGTATATAAATAAATATGTACACTCTAGCACCGAATGGGTACCTCGAGCAGTTAATAATATAGTGATGTGTGTAAAACAACTAAACAAAAAGACATGTTGCATATCACTGAATTCTTCAAATGTTGAGAAATTGATTCAGTAGCTAAAGTTGGAAGTTTTCATGCACATACACATTTTTAAGAGAGACTATAGCCTTTTTCAATTTTTGATAGATATTCTAAAGCTAGGATTGATTTAGTAAATTTAAAACGGAGCCAGTTAAATATCTCCTCCTAAATTAACATTGATCAACATACAATTGAAAATATAAAGATCTATCAACAACACTATGTCATCAATTTGTACTCCAAAAGTCTATTTTTGTCGTCAAAAATTTTTATATTGCTTATACTAGCAAAAGTAATTGGCAAAACTGAATTGAATGTTGGTTATATTCTTATGTCCCGAAATTATTGATAAAGTTTATAGGATATTTTTGTTAACCGAACGGGCCGAATATGTCTGTGCTCTTAACAGTTTGCGTTTGTTTTTCCAGAACCTCACATAAGTTACCCACCATTAATTCATATATTTTTGTATGTCCGACTATTGATTCCACAGTGTCTTGAAGGTTAAAGATTTGAAAAACTATGTAATCAAAATTTTTGTAACTTCTAGCCTTTAGTAAAATTCAAGAGCCACCTGTACTACGAGGATAAGGATAATATTCAAGAATCTCTAAACAATCTAAAACAGCTGCCGGGCAGTAAGATATATTTCTTTAAGAATGGCGAGTGTCAGGGCGAGGCCTTTAATGACGTATATGAGGGATGTTATTACCCGACTGTATCTCTACATAAGAATGTCACTGTTAGTGTTAATTTTGGACCCAATTTTAAGTACCCGCCGTCAAGCGAGTACAAATACAGACCAGTGAGTATGGTTTATATATTTGTAGGCAACTAATTATACAGTAACCACTTACCATCAGCTAGATATCATACTAGACTGACACTGACATATGAACTGACATTTTTTAGATTTTCCAATTACATCAAATGGTGTCATTCACTTACTTAATTTAAATGTCAGTGAACCATGTCAGTCTTTGATACTTGTACTTAATCTGTTCCTTCATTATTATAGGGTACAAACGAGCAGACGGGTCACCCGTTGGTAAGTGACTTCCCCCGCCCATGAACTCTTGCAACTCAAGAGTGCTTTCCGCCTTTCATTGTAGGGCAAGGGAGGAGGGGAAGAGAAAAGAAGGAGGGGAAATCTGGTTGGGCCTCCAGTAACCTCATTCACTCGGTCACACAATGCAAGCATTGTTTAACAGCCGGTTTTCTGTATGGCCGTGGTAATACTACGGTCGAGCAAGCTCATACGTGCCGAAGCATGGCTCTCCCACGTGCGTAAAAAAATTATAAGAAAGACTTCTCTACACTAAGGATCAACTTTTACTAAAGCATTGTGTACTCATCTGTGGTAAATTATGTAGCCATATACTTATACCTAACCATATGTTTATTTTGTAGATGTCTGAAAAAGCTGAAGAGGCCATCTGTGAGCAAACTATGGCAGACTTACTATACTTGACAGAGAATGAGGGCAAACTAAGATTGGACAACTTTAATCTCTGATACAACTAACACCGTTAAGTCGGTGTAAAAGTATGAATGGACTGAGTGAAGTGTTATATTGTGTATAATGTGATGCATAATCTCACCAAACATTTAAAATCATGATCAACCAGCATGTGGACATGATGACTAACTTAAAACATGCTAGCATTTTATTATTGATTTATAATTATGCACTAGTGCTATCTTAGCTTAAATTTTATATTCAAGCCTTACAAAAAAAAGCTACAATTAGTAAAAAATGTATCAATAAACATGTAATCAGATCCTTAGATTCCTTTGTGAGTGTCAAGATCTATGTGAAACAACCCATTTAATAATTATGGTCATTTTAATTTCTAGATATTATAGCTCTCAGGTGGAATGTGTCAAGTTAAAGATTTAAAATCTAACATATTTTTTTTTGTTTTGCAATTGAATCGGCTATTGAGAAGAAAATCCATAAAAACCTAAATTTGGGGTTGTTTTTTTTTTACCATTTCTTTGCATGCTAGTGATATTATATATGTGGTTAAAACAAGTGTTCCATTTTAAGGTCACACTGTATACATATAAGCTTAAAATATGTAGTCATGTCAATATGTAAAATCAAGCGTAGGAATTATATTAAATTAATGTGTAATACCCGCAAATTTAAATACTTGTAGAAAGTGTTGATGTATTAAAATTTGTAAAATGATATCTTCAAATTATTCAAGCCTTGTAATAGAACAGTACCTAATTACATAATAAGAATAATCTTTTGATATTATTCAGTTAATACAGTAGTGTAAATAAATTAATAATACACATATACTTGAAAGCTTTTAAATAGTATGGTATTGTAAAGCTTATATTACATAAAAAGTAACAATCTTTCTTAAAAGTTATAAAATGTTGTTTAGTTGAAAATTTGTTTACATTAAATGTATTATTTTCTAATCTACTTGCCTATCATATTGACGTTACCGACATGTGTATAATAATACCTATGCAAACAATATGAAATTGTACATACATATACAAGCTGAGTAGTTATTCCCGTCCAGGCTAGGCAGAGACTGTAGAACGCGTGTTAGAAATTATACAGGCCGTTTCTTCTTATCAGAAGGATTTTTCAAAAGCTTCCCAGGACAATGTTGGCAATCATTTCGGCAGTATGTTTGATTTTTAATATAAAGAGAATACTATTTGTATTAATATAAGTATTATGAGATGTAAAATATTGATCTGTATTGTGAAACTAAATCTTCCTACAATAATGAAAGAGTAAGAATTACATTTTATTATCAAAATGTTTTGTTTCATTAGCCATGATCTCAGATTTCACCATGGAATTTAACTCTTCACATTCCCCTGAAATGAATCAAGAAAGCCTCACTCACTTATACAAACCTGATTAATTCACATCAGTTCCAATATAGCAAATAGATATTTGTAGCATAGAATAGAGTAGTTTCCCAAACCCATTAATTGGGAATGTGCCTTTTTACGACTCCTCAAAACCAGCACTCCCACCCTCTCAATAATTGGTCTGTTTCGGAGGAGTTTGGTAACAAACACGGGGACACGAATTATTATTATTATTATTTATAAATATATTAGATTTAGTTCTTTAAGTCCCTACAATATTTCTTCCATATAATGACCCAATTGTTACAGCTAATAAGCATAGGAGTCAGGAATTATTCAATAAAAACTAAAGAATAATAAGTATTACATAATTTAAATATAAACATTCATACAAACTTTACTGCAGCCCTTAATATTCATATGATATCATCAGAGAGGGCTTGTGTTAACTTTAAGTATATGTCATTTATTTATTTAATATATGTTATTTACTAAATAACTAGCTAACATAAAAGTTATACATACTTAGGAACTACAAATAGGCTATAAGTAGTACTATACTGAATTAAATAAATTTATTTCCCAAATCCACCTCTGCAATTTGGACTACTTTCTACAATCTTGTCACTTTCCTCCCATTGCTTAGGAGTTTTAGCCACTATTGATAATGCATGGACTCCAGTTTGTAGCTCTTCCTTGAGAATGTCATTTACTAAACGGTGTCTCTGAAATACATGGCATACCATTTTAAACCACCTTTAAAAATAATTTTTTTCCTGTACCTACTGCATATTGCAGCTATCTTACCTTTTTTGAAATATCAATTTATACATAATATGAACTTTAACTATCTTAATAAAAATTGTTTGTAGTTAAAGTATAAATAAGACAATCTATACAATTTCAAAGCTTTTTCACTTTTAAATTTTTCTAAAATATGTATATTTATAATGCAGTAATCTAAAATGATCAAAATCCATAAGAAAGGAATGGATTATACCCAATTATTATTGAATGATGGTTGTCTTCGGAGCGAGTTACATCAAACAACCACATTTGGCAAATTAGTCAAAACATGGGCCAGGTCAAAAGTAACTTACCAACAAGCCTGTATGCAAAATGGAACGAAAGTTGAAGAAGCTAGAAAGGTATGTCAGAAATAAAATGGAAGGAAGTTGTCTCTGCCTACCCCTATGGGAAAGAGGCGTGATATTATGTATACATATAACAGAGTGGGTAAGCCTATTGCTGTCTGAATAATTATAGACATGAAAATTCGGTGTGTATTAAAAGAGAAAGGTCAGAACAGGGAAAAGCAATTTAGGAATCAAACCTATGAAAATTGGTAGTAAGTATAATGAAAGTGAAAGATGGAGGGAAACTAAAATTGCTAATTGTAACCAATATCTGGGAGCTTCTGTCATGAATATAGTTCATATATTAATTATTGTAAGCATTATAATACAAAATAATTAATTACTCATACCTTGATGAGTGGTAGTCCATCAAATTTATCAGAAACTACTACAACTTTGAAATGTGTTTCTGCACCTTTGGGAACATTATGCATGTAAGATTCGTTGATAACATCTAAATGTTTAGCTTCTAATGTCAAAAGTAATTTGCTTCTTATTGTATTTTCTACAACACCTGCCATGGAAGACATGGTCCTACAGAGGTTTGGGATACCTGAAATAATCATTCATATATTTTCTAAATTTTTGAAAATCAACCAAAATCTACTTCAAAATATACATTTTTTGATTACGTACCTGAACGCAGAATGATACTCATTAGTTTCAGAACATGTAAATTAGGTAATAAAATTTATTTACTTTTTGTTTCTAGTTAATAATGACTGGATCTTACAAAACCAGCTGACAAAACATACGGTTGAAACAAACCAAAACGTCAGGGTGACATTTCATTTCAAAACATTCTATAGGAATGACAGAACTTCAAACGTTCAACATGTTCATCAATATGTCTGCAACTGATCTACTGTACTGAATCAAAGTGTCATTGTAAGTATTTTAAGAATATTCAAATTGTCTAGGTACCTTCAAATAATAGAATCGAGTTGTTATTGATATGAGTTATTTTTTAGTATTTCAAAAACAAAGTGTATTTATATTTAATAGAAAACCTTACCTAATATAATTGACATAAAGGTCCAAGTAACCAGGTCATTAAAAAAAACATACTTTTTCATAGGCAGCACGACACAGTATTGAATGTCTTTATATGTAGGCTCAGCCTTTATCCGCAATGTAAGTATGTGCGAAGATGCTGCAATTTAATTTGGAGTGAGTAATGTTTAATTTAAAAAAAAATATATATATATATATATAAATCTATAAATATTTTCAAATTTTACAAAACTGAATTGGTTTAATTTCTTTATTATTCGCATTTTATATTAATAGTAGATGGCAATACATAAATACTCCCACACTGATATCCCAGTGTATTAAATTATGCTAAAAAACCGATATAAGCATTAATAATTTAACAAATGGTTCATTTCAAACATATTATAGTATAACATGGACATATTAATTTGACGAAATACAGATTTCGCAAATTCTTTCCATTGCAAATATTTTACGCGTTAAAGTATACATTTGACCAAGTACTTTGAAAAACTATTACTTACCTAATAAAATATTACTTCGAATTCTACTGAAGTGTAACAAATCAAATCAAATCATTGATAAATTTAATCGGCGCATTTGATTAATAGATAATCTTCATCTGAACTATCATCTTTGGAATCTGTGACACTAATTACAAAATCTTTTATATTATTTATAATTCGATGCTGCTATCCAGTATTGCTTTTTTTACCTATTTTGTATTTAAAATATTTACAATGTTATGGTTTTCTTTAATTCCCGAGCAGCTCCCTTCGTTCCCCTGTAGTTCCCTTATTTTACTCGTATTAAAGTATATATATTTATGGATTTAGTCATGATTTCTCAAATCTCAATCTCAATTTTGTCTCAAATTGACCATTTCATGAATGCGCCAACGTACTTTTTAGTTGTTATTGTAACTAATTACAAAACAAATTAGTTTAGATGTTCAAACTATCAAAACTGTTTAGTGCAATACAAAAGAAATACGAAGTTGATCAGTTATCATTTGCCACATTTTTGCCTTATTTATTTTATAAAACCAATTTCAGTTCCGTTTTTGACCACGACCGACGGCTTTTAAGCCGATCAGATTTTACATGTAAAAATACTTGTCTTACAAAGACCTACCAACATTTCCTTTTATTCATACCCTAAGTTTACTCTTCATTATTATATCCTGAACAATAAAATCCATTCACACCTGATAAATCCTGAAGTTTTAACAGGGGCGAATGGATTTTATTGTTGTTTGTTCGAGGATAAAAATGTGCAATTCGTAGCTAGTCGAAGCAAAGTAAATGCATAATAATGTGCTTAATTAATTAGGCTCCACTATTTAGTTTAAATCAAATTATAGGTACTGTTATGGTCTGTGTATTATACTGTCGGCTAAAGAGTCCATTCAAGAATGGGAAAGGAGCTGGTGATCTTCGAAAGGCTGAAATTATTTTCTTACATTTTAGCTGAGAACACTCAATGAAGTCATCTTTCAAACAAAAAACCTAAATCTCTGATGCTACAGCCAGAGATACAAACATTAAACTGAGATTATAAAGCTAGATAGATAAACTCCAAAATGTATAGCAAAAAGAAATTAAATACTTACAGTATACCTACATATAGAATTCTACATAGCTAAAGGGTCAATAAAATTTACCATCTAATTGCGGTTAGAGATTTCTTCCAGGCAACTACTATTATGTAACACATACCTTGAAATAATATATTTTTATTTATTATATTATTGTACAGCATGCTATGCACGCACTATATATAATTTAAAGCCCCACCACTTGAGTCCAAACGAAGTTCCAAAACGGTTGAAAGGAGTAGGGTGATTTTCTATTGGCAGCATATTAAATCGTATGGAGTAGTGATTCAGTTGTTGTTGTAGTGACGAAAAAGGCATAAGTATATACTTATGTCCTTTTATTACTACAACACATGAGTATATACTCATTTAAAAGTAAAATTGTTGACAAATACAAAACCTAAATACATTAATGATTGCCTTTTTTTGTCGACATTTCAAGTGATACCTTACATGTTTGAAATCCATCAACCATAACCATAACTCTTGAAAAAATAACCCTAGTTCTTGAGACTCTGAGGGTGCATTTTCAACGGTCCTAGCTAACTTCGTTGTGTAGCGCTTTCTTTGTCGCAAGATATCTAGTGGTGACAACGACTTATCTCATTCTTTACACCAATGTGTTGCTAGAGCGCTATTTGGTTCATCGTGGCACTTTTATGGCCACGGAACAATAAATTATGATCATAATAAATCCTCTTTTTACACGTTTACATGATTTGAATAAGACTCTCGTGAAGTTAATTAAAAACTTAGCTAATGACGAGACCAAGTTTAAAGCACTCAATTTCAACATCAATAAAATGTTATTGTTATTTATTCACCAACGCAATTACGCCTGACAAAGCTAAACACATAAAACCTTATCGCGTTAAAGGGTTATTTCAAATAAAAAAATATGCGTATTGTCAGAGGAACTATCGCAAGCCACAATTCGTCCCCGCCAGCTCTCTATAAGGTTATAATAACTTGCTCAAGTTTTTTATTGGATTTGATGGATTGATTTTTCATTGGATATTGGAACTGAGTTTGTTTTCCACCCCCTCCCCTCCCCTTCCCCCCGGCCCCATTCACGTGATATATCGTACGATCAAATAATATCCGTTCTTTTTTTTCACTTTACACCCCATTTTTGCAGGATCACTGAGTTTTGTTATGGATGTTGTTTTTGTATGAAATGTGTATTATCGATTTTGATATCTAATATTTTTTTGACAATACTGTTCAGTTTAATGCGTTGTCAATTGCTGACATTTAGGATGGTTTATTTACATATATAATTTTTAAATTCGAAAGTAAATACATCATTTGTGCACTTGTGTAGTGAACCTATTAATCAAGTGTTTTATGGATGGTATTGGCTGATACAAATGATGTTGAGAAAAAGTATATAATTAGCTCAATTCTTCACTCTAGATTTTATATAGCGCAACTGTAAGATAAGCACTGATAGGTTATTTAAATAAGATATTCTAGCCCCTTTTGTCTTAGATTAAGTTCATCTAAGACTAAAAGGGACATCTAACACTAAGTAATGCCGTTGGTCATTGACCCCGGTCGCTACTAACTTATTTAAAACAAAAGTAGTTTAAGTTATTTCTAAGGATGCGTTATAACTTATAACCAATAAGTAAGGGGGCAGGACGCGTCTAACCATATAAATTTGTTCTCAATTTTTAGTGGCAACGATCTGCATTGCAGTGATTATTATTTAAACGTGGAAGAGCCATCCTTCGGCACGTATGGGCCCGGCTCGACCGGAGTATTACCACGGCCTCACAGAAAACCGGTTGTTAAACAATGCTTACATTGTGTGACCGAAGTGAGTGAGGTTACCGGAGGCCCCCTTTCCCGTCCTCCATTTCCTCTACCCGAAAAGGTCTTGTGACTAGTGTTATTGTCAGTAGCACAACAATCTTAAAAAATAAATAAATTAGCTATGAGCATATATGTCTTTTTATTTGTATGTGTCTGTATGTATGTGTCTGTATGTCTTATTTATGTAGGTTTATATTTATAAATAAGTATAGTATATAAAAGTTTTCCTTACCTCTGTCTCTCTGAATCTTTATCATCAATTCTAAGGTTGCCTGGAACAAATAGCATTTAGCAATAAGGCCGCCCTTTGTACATCATATGTTTGACACGTGTATGTATTATACTTATACCGTAACAATGGTGTACAAGTAGAGTTATTAGAACATTTGTTGAAGATCTTCTGCTTGCCCCCTGCCCCCCCCCCCCTTAGTATGTTAGGACTAAATTATTGTTGGCAAAAGTGGGCGTGAGCGAGACCTACCCCTTCAGGGGTATGAACGTGAGTATTTATCTTCTATCATTTCATTGCATTTGATATCGAATACAATACTTAATCGAAATCATCGTATATACATATGTAGTTGATAGCCCTACACAGAATAGTAATGCCTAGTTACTTGTTTCCTAAGGAACACATCGGTTAAGCTGTCTGAGGCTGAAACATTAATCTCAGTCGGCTTGCTGTTTTAAGGCAGATAAGAAATCAATATACTGTAGGTACATTTCTGTTCGAGAGTACGACTGCGCTGTTTGTATCCATAAAGTGAGGGTATAATAAATATATGAGTATATGTTTTTGGACTTGTTAGTAGTTAGTAGGCACGGTAACGAAACACTACTTTCACTACTAGTACTATTCACGGTTTCCGAAGGCTTTCTTCTTAGGATATTCCGGGTCTCCTGCTATAGACCCTCTGTGACGGAACACCGAGTGGGTTTAGTCGGTTCAAGTCCGACTTACCACCTCACCCTCGACTCCGGTGAAGTGATGACCCCTAGGGGTTTCCACAGGAAAAAAAGTTGGGTTTCTGGATTAAGACATTAAGTATTTCTTTTCGTCCTGACATCTCAAACTAATTT
Source organism: Tyria jacobaeae (assembly GCA_947561695.1). Taxonomy (NCBI): domain Eukaryota; kingdom Metazoa; phylum Arthropoda; class Insecta; order Lepidoptera; family Erebidae; genus Tyria; species Tyria jacobaeae. The sequence continues at coordinate 18,436,004 of OX387211.1, read as the reverse complement.
ATTTTGACTGTGTTATTAACTACAAGTTATACAAATGAACGTTGCTTTTTCTGAACTTGTAAACTGACTTTAGAAAATGATGAGGTATGTCTGTTACAGCTTAACTCTAATATTTATTAACCGCTTGATCTCATTTATATGTGAAGAGTATATCCTACCTCTAAGGTGGAAAATTAAAGGATGCGATATTTTTATCATTTGTAAACCGATTTCGATCATTCTTTTCTTAATTTAATTTGTCGTTCTTGAGGTTGGACTAGTTTAATGTTGAAGGAAATATTAAATAAAATATGAAAAATAAAATAAAATACAGATGTTTACGTTATATTTTTTATGTTAAGGGCATGGAAGTCCGTTATCTTAATTTTTTTTAAGTCGATTATTTTATATTGAACTGATGGTGATTTAATACACTGTGATACAGGTGCAGCTTTACTCCAGTAAAAATACGTTATACTGTTAAACTTTTTTTAAATAGTGGAGCTGTATGCCTAGCTAATACATATTTTATTCTGTTCAGTAAAAAGTTTAAGCTTTAAACTTCAACCCTATTCTCTCAGGCCTAATTGATGCTGCAATGATTTTGCCACACCCTATTTTTCTACCTAATCAGTAATTATGATAATAATATTTCTCTCTTTTTTAAAAAAGATTGCCCCCGCACTGGGATTATTTTCTGTCGAAGGAGACTTTACGAACATTCAAACAACGGACATAAAGAACACCCAGACTCAAAACAACAATTTGAGGATTACACAAAGTGCTGTCCCGTGCGGGGATCGAACCCACAAAACTCGGCTTGGCAGAGTGGTAGCGAGGTGATCACTTAAACCGCTACGCCATCCGTGCAGTCATATAATATGAGAGTTTTAAAAGATACAATCTCTATTAAGTAATGTATATTGTACATACCTAAAGTGAAGAGATATTGCTCAATAGGTATATTGATAAACGGAAGAAATGGAATAGGTACATCGTGCAATTTATGTATATATTGAGTGGCGTAATTAAAAACAGGTAAGTATAACACAAACTATTTATAAACAAGACTGTTCGGTTTTTAATAATAATTTACCAATATTTAAAAGCATTAATAATATAAAACACCGTTACATTTCGTTCCTTACAACAATTATAATACTAGTTAATATTGCTCACGAAATAGGTAATAGTTCGTGCTATTGTGCTTTTAGCGCTGTGCCTTATCGCTTCGTAATCTTCATGGGGCTTCAATGCAGCAAAAGCAATGTTTATGTACTGGCAACATTGCCTCGAAATGTACTGATGCCAAACGATTATTACCGACTTGCTGTTTTAGGCTCGTAACGGTTATTAGGTTATGTGAAATTGCAAAATTTTGTTACTACTATTTACATTACATTTGCATTTTGCTATTCTTTAGTCTTAATAATTGATTGTTTTGTTTAAATTAAAAAAAACACATATTTTCTAATTGTTCTTTTTTATATATCTATAATATCTTCTCTTGTCAAAATCTTTGTATATCTATAATATAATCTTCTTGTAATCTTTATATATCTATAATATACATATACATATGTATATGTTAGTATACAAGGATATCAAGCATAATAAATAACCTGTTGAAAATGAAACTAAATGCTGTGAAAAACCTTTGACATATAATTTTCTTTTCTTTTATTTTCGAAATCCGCAGGAACACATTTTCCTCCCTCGTTATAATTTAACTTTCTTCAATGATTTGCTTCAGTTTTTGTATCCGTTTACCAAGTAAACACCATCAGGGCTGTTAGCTCTTTTGCAAAAAAGAAAATGACGTGAAAAAGTGTAAAAGTGTTCAATTTGTGAATGGGCTTTCGTCGTTTTGCTAAATATAATTACAAATAAAAGCGTTCAGGCATTTAAAGAGCCTTGTTATAGGCGGCAATGCGAAAGTTTAAGTTATAGTTAGTTATTCTTTTTTGTATCGAATAATATACAATATTACAAATTTTAGATTTTTACTTTAAAGAACACTATTAAAAGCAAAAAAAAAAATTGTGACTAACCAAAAATATTTGTGTGAAAAACCGAAATTTCACCATATTTCTCTTGACTTTTGTAATCGGTCACCTATCTGACAGGCTCTCCTGTGGCAATGTTTTATATGGAATGATTCAATACATGTTTTGCGTGTTTGTCAATTTTTTTTATTTTAAGTGAAAACTTCTTTATAAGCGTTTAGCATTTTTTGGGTGAACAAAAATTAGCTCATGGGAAGCGTTTGGTTACGATGCGCGTCATCGTAAGCGAACGCTTCCCTTTTTTCACTTAAAATGAAAATTGTTTCGCTAAATGTATACTGTGTATAATCTAATAGCTCGACGATACAATTCACAAGTTAGTTAGTTTTCACTTCTATCGGCAGTCCCCAAAGACTTTTTTTGGCTGTGTGTAAGTCTTGTATGATTAAAAAGAGCAGTAGTGTTGAAAAAATGGGACACATTCTAGTCCCATGCTTAATTTACTGTTTTGATTGTAATTGGTTTTAGATGTACAGTGCTATGTCATCATGCAAATCTAATATTGTTTTATCAACATTTCAATAATGATTATCGTGGAATACTGACGCCTAGATAAACACCATTTATTTTATTTGTCATCTACGAGCATGTCATTACTTTAAATTAACATGATAACAGTTTCAGGAATTATATACGGGTGCCATTCAGAATTTTATATTCCCAGTGACTGGGCATCATGTTGCATTCACATCGAATATGAATGCATAAAGCCTACATCTACCGTTATAGCTAACAAGACGATTAATATTAATACGATTGTTCCATATAACCGTTTGTCATAACATGTCTACTTATAGCTCTACATTTTTACCGGGTTTTGTATACTTACTCTTTTTGCGCTATTTGTTTGCACGAATGACCCAAAAAGCAGTTTAATGGTTTTAGGGTTCATGTATATAAATATACTATACATTATATAAATTTCATTGTAATATGACGTAATTTTTTTGCCAGGGTATTTGATATTGTAGCAGTGTGCTTCTCGGTGGCGTAAACGAGTGCTACCCCATCTCTTAGTCGGTGTCGTAAAAGAGAACTAAGGGGTTGGACTGTTATCTATCTGATATTATATATATTTATACAGTTGATACAGTGCATCGTTGACGGCAATAGGCTGGCCCTCTATCACGTTAGTGGGACCATATTCAAATTGGCTAAATGTGGGCGTTTAATACAGTTCTACCCCTTCAAGGCTACAGGCGTGAGTCATTTCATTTTTTATTTTATAGTTTTGCATATTTAAATTATACTTGCCGCTTCAAATTTACTTTTATTTAAAATTTAGCCAAAGCAAAAATATTCATGAAGTTATATAGAGTAAAGTCATAAATCACAAAATTAAAATATAAAAGAAGAACCACGGCCTCACAGAAAAACGGTTGTGAAGCAACACTTGCTTTGCATTTCCCTGAAATTAGTAAGGTTTCCGGAAGCCCAACTCCCCTCTCCTTATTCCTCTCCCCTGACCTCCCACCCCTTATCCCATCTCCTCATCCTCGTCTCTTTCAAAGGCGAGCAGCGCACTTACGACTCTCCAGTAGCAGGTGTCCATGGACGGCGGTTGTCACCTACCATCAGGTGACCCGTCTGTTCGTCCCCCCTATAATATAAAAAAACGAGTATATACTCCTGATGTTACTTTATTTGTAGTAAAATCTCGATTGATTTGTGCATGGTCATGTTAGTAAAAAGGTCAGTTCACCAGGTCGGTCAGGATGGGCCACTTTGATATTCCAAGTAGATTCATGTCAAAGAACGCCATGACGCGCTAACACGGCATCTAGGTGTGTCCGCGCCGTAGTTCCGGCGTGTTCACGAGAACACTAGTTGCTCTGTGTTGCCAGCTCTAAGTTTCGATGTTTTTTTTTATACTTAATATTTATTTGAAAGAAAAGTTATCCAGGCTATTGGAGAAGCAATAATTTGATTTCGAATATCGCAGCGCCAAGCAAACAGTGCGTTGTGGTTCGACAGAAGGCATATATCCCTAACTGTGTTGTTGTCTAAGAGAAAATTTGCTTATTATCCCTAACTGTATGTGCGTTATATAAGAATGCAAAAGAATATGCTATATTGAAACCGGTACAATCAGCAGTCCATATTCTATTAGAGAGCTGAACATCCCCGCAATAGCGTTTTCAAGTTACAAATTACGTGACACTGACCTGAACCGGACCTGATCCTGTTCGACCGAATCTATTCCGGTTGACTGCAATAAATAGGCTTGCCGCCTGTCACATGAGTGGCACTTCTGCCTATTACCTGCCTGCTTACTATACAGGTATGTGTACCGTATTTTCTAAAAATATTCACTGTCGTGTTCTGTTTTTGTGTCTAAAATTTAGAAACACTTAGAAATTAAAAATCAGTAGCATTTCATCATTTTTGTAATGACCGTACTCACTGCTGACTGACGACATGGTATAAGTGGCAAGGAAAATATTTACAGGGAAATATACTCAAAAGGTTTCCTACGTATTTCCATTTCCGATGCTGGCAACACCATTTTATATTCCTAGTATAGCCACATCGCAACCGGATATTGGAAGCACAACACACTCTTTGCCCGACGCTCGCTATGACAACTGTATTCAACATGACGTTTGGCGATAAAATCTGTCATCTTGGTGTTGAGCTGGTTTTAGGTTTCAATATTTCATAAATTATGATGGACAGAAGTAGGCTACAACGTATTAGTATTTAGTTTATTCTTAAATTTATTGCATATTAGCGGTTACAATATATCATATTATTGTATTTTGATTTTGAATAGGAGAATAAATATTCTTTAACTTAAAGGAAATCATTGTTGGAATAAATAAATGATTATGATTTGATTTTTCAACAGCCTAAGCCTAATTCCCAAAAAAATTAGTACCTTCCAATAAATCATATATGACTTGAAAAAAATAATAGTTACTTAGAAAACGACACGAAACGATACCAAAAGACCCATTTTTATTTGGTGTGGAAATCCCTAAATTCATTACCTAACTGTAGCTAACGGTTAGGTGGTATGTCTTAATTGAACTGACTAAAACCTTACGGTGGTCCGTCACAAATGAGTCTATTGCAGGGGACCCGGGAATACCCTTGTTAGGAAGCTTCCGGGAATACGATCACGACCCATGAAATTTGAGTCTTGTACGCTAATAATGTTATGAGAAAATGCAACATCAAATAACGGGGCCCGGCAATGGAGAGTTGTGACACACAAAGGTCCTAACACATCACTCGTAAGTAATACTAACCTTATTGGTATTAATTCATGTAATACTGCTAAACCTGTGTTACCACTGAGAAAAAATGTACTTACAGTAAGCGTTCATTCACCATCATAACTTTGATAAATTAACGTTATATATTCTAGGCAGCGGGCAGCGATGCAGTGAGTGTAAAATTCGCCTAAAGCAAATAGACGAACTGTAAATGCCTTAATGTTGCCACGTAATCTTTAACAATTAAAGCTTAGTGTCTGCTTTCGTTGCTAATTTGAACCACTATCGCATGCGCTTTGATCATTAGTAAGGCTTTTAACGAAAATAATATTACAGTTTTAGAATTTGTATTGACGTAACAGTTACTGACTGGTATTTTTTTGTACGCCCTTATGACTTCAACTTGCCTGATGGTAAGCTACATTGTTATTCAAAGATTGAGGGCCACCACTATAGATAGTAATAATAAAACAATGATGTTCCCGGCCTCGAGACATGCCTTTCTATGCCTTGCTTAAAGGACCTAGGGTTTTAGTTTAGTGGAAAATTTGAGATTGTAATCAGTTCCATATCTTAATGGGGCTTTTAATTAAATGTCCTAGAATACAATTAGGAAGAATTTATCAATTTATTTATTTGTACATCACAGGCACGGCAGTGGACGGTAGGCTGAATGACGATGACGAAGATCCTAGTTTAGGATTAATTAGCTAAAAAATCGGTGTACGAGTTTTTGCCTCATATATAATTTTTGGCTGCTTGGTTTTTATAGCTGGAAACCAGACTGTTTAGGTTAAAATATTCTGATGACATCGTAGATATATGTATATATTGGCATTAAAAATATGTACATATGACACCTTTCGTTTTCCTGTTTGCTACGAATCATGATCTGACTCCACGGATGGCGTAGCGTTTGAGGTGTTTATTATGTAGTTGGACAGTCGAACAGACAGTTTGACGGTGACTTACTTATTACTTCTTTCAAGCTGGCCCATTCGTGCCTAAGCATGGCATTCCCACGGTAAAGGATACTTAGAAATAACTTATGAAGAAAGGAATAAAAATAATATTTTTGTTATTGGTCTTGGTTCATACATAAACTTCATACACAAACTCACGCCTTGTATAAAAATAAAATAAATATTTCCACCACATACAACAGAATATACAATGATAAATATATGATATTGGTTCAACAGTAAAAGTTTTAGTTTGGGATGGACTGGAGCCTAAACTAGGCTAAGACCTGTCTTTCAGAACACCAGGATTCGCATCCGCGCGGTCTTGTTATTCAGTGTGTTGTGATGAGTGTGTGTGCGTGTTGAGTGTTTGTGTTTGTGTTGTATATAAACATATACAACTTGTGTTTGTGTTGTATATAAACATATACAACACAAACACAAACACTCAACACGCACGGATGGTGTGCGTAACTTAATAATAGTGATGAGTGATTCTGTGTCTGTATACGATAGGCTAATTAAGTAATGTTGAATAGCAGATTTACAGCTATATGTCGTTTTGGAAAAAATATTTAATATTGTGTTCAATTTATTATACAAATATGATGCAAGAAAGAGAGGTTGTCTGAAAAAGGCAGTTTTATGTTGAATTGGGCCACAAATTATATTTCTTCTTCGGGTTGAATACGTGGTGTGTGCATAGTGAGTGATATTTAAAATATATATTTGACGAACTGACATGATGTTGGCATCTTTATATAAATTGATTGTTGGATAACGAAACGGCTTCCTGAGCATAACCTTGAGGATTGATCGTTGGGCTCGCTCAACTTTTATTATTTTAGTTTAATAAGTCCCGCCCCAGACTGGTATACAATAAGAGAGGATTGATTGAGCAAGAGTATATGGCAAGAGTATAGTAAATAAATTAGGCTTTCGTGTTAGGTTTTTAAAGATCCAAATCATTTTACGCATTCTATCAGAAAGAAGATCTATATGAGGAGCCCAAGATAACAGCTCATCAAGTTGAACGCCGAGATATCGAATACTATTAAATTTTTCGAGTCGAGTACAGGTCAATGAATTTAAATTATAGCAAATATGTAATTTTATATTAAAATTATTCGAGTTTGCCTGGTTGTGTTTCCTAATGGAAAAACTAATGTATAATGTATAGTAATGGTTCCTATTTAACCATAGCGAGGTCTGGAAAAGCTCTTTTTCCGAATGTGATTTAGACTTGACCTCGACTCAAGTCTCTCCCTGGAATATGTGTCCTTGCTTATTTGCTTACAAATCCTTTCACGAGGTTCCTCTACTGTCTTAAAACCTTTTATACAAGCCCACCATTTCGGGTACTTCTGACCGGTCCTGTTGTAATAAGAACATCATCTATTTAATTAAGGTATATTCTTTGTGATCCAGTCCTTACTTTCGCTAACGTTCTCATCATCAGATACTGACCTTATTCAGATACAAAGACCCAAGAAAACTCTACCCACTAGTAGTTGATATTGAATCTTGTTTTCAACCGACTTCAAAAAGGAGGAGGTTCTTAATTCGACGAATTTCAGAACTTTCGACACGGTGAACCGATTTTGATGTTTTTTTTTTATTTGAAAGCTGGTGTTTTCCGTATAGTTCCATTTTAATTTGGTCCAGTTCTGACAGTGGTATCCATGAAAAAGTATAAGTCTTAAATTTGCATTAAGTTTGTGCACAACAAATGGACGAATAACTCAATATCACGCCAAGCGATGATTTTTTATTGGAAAGGATGTACTTCAAGGGTAGTGAGATGAAAGATTGGTAAGGTTGTGACAATAGCATCCATAAGAAAACCAAATAAGTCTTAAATTTCATGATAGACGCATTGAAGTCGGTTGTCTATTTTTGTAAAGTGAATTTTGTTTGAGTTGAGAATGGAACATTAATTTTTATTTACTTTAAAATGTGTTTTAAAAGTAAACCATATACAAAGTTCTATATGAACTGTTCCTATTGATGTGTCTTTAAATCAGACCGATAGCCTGTTAATCTAATTAAATCAGCGCAGCCTGAACTAACGAAGCGACTCTAGTTGACAGTGGTCGTTCTATAAGTTGCACATTTTGTCGCACAGATTTTAAAAACAAAACATTAGTATCGTTCTCGTGTTAGTGAAGCCCACAAGTTTGCTTGTTAATAAGTATGTTATATATATAAAGTTGTAAACCAAAGCCGCACTAAGGCTGCGTATTTACAATAAAAATCCTCATTGTATATACCTTATACATGCAGCGATAGTATGTTGAAGTGTATACGGAAATACATATCCATCTCATCTTAAATTATGTAGTATGATGAATGTAATAAGAAATATAGAAAGAATGCGCGTATTACAAGTAACAATTTGGTGCAAAATCTTAACTATTGAAGAACCATTACAAATCTCGCGTTTGATACAATATTGGACAATATTAGGTGCAACATATGTCGAAATTAATGTATTATAATAAAATTAAATGATTTTTTTCGTGCACTCAAATTTGTATTAAACATAGCAGAAAAGGGAATTGGAAGGGAAAGAACAATTGGAATGAAGCTTTAGTCGACCGATCATTTGTTTATGGAGTCAGAGTCACGTCAAACTCAAAAACTTTGCGCCCCAAATCCATTCCGCAAATAAATACGGGCTACGAAAAGGCTTTCGCATATAAATCTACGACAATGCGATGTTTATGTTATGCCAAGCGAACAATTTACAACAAAATGTAATTAGTGTAATCTTTTCAAAAGTGGAACTGAGCTCTATCGTCAGGCACCGAATTTACCGACTCGCGGACTATGACGTAAGTGGCCTAATGTTTCCTGACAGCGTTAAGTTTGACAAATCCCAAATTTTGTTTTCCCTTTACCTGTTGTTTTAGATTAACAGTCCCTCTACTTTACAGTCAAGTTTCTCGAATTACCTCTTTCGAGTGACTGGTTGAACTTCTTACAAATTTTAGTAAATAAAGTTTAGACATACAAAAGAGAACTACACGTTATCTTACCTTAAAAATATACACTTGAGAGTAAAGAAGCACACAAGATACCTGAAAATATGAAAATTAATAATGCCAGCTTAGTAAAATGAATTGTGTTAAATAGACAAATACCTGCCCTATGTTGTGTGTGATGATGCATTAGTTCCAGTTCCGCCCTTTGTACTAACTTGTAAAAGTATGAGTTTTAGAAAATTGTAGGTATTGTATTTTTCTATTTTTGTTTGGAGAGGAGATTTACTTATTTTTTCAATGTATAAAATACGAAGTTTAAAATAAAATTTTAAGACTTTCATTTAAAAAACTATATGATCCTCTTAAAAACACTCGGAGATTTTAAGGTATCTTTTTGTAACCCGGATTCATTGCTCTCGAGTGAATAAGTAGTTATCAATGTATGCAATGTATATTTGGCTTTTTAATTTTTCCATCCTTGTTTTGAGTCCGTTAGAGGTCCTGAGGGTGAAGACTAAACAAATGTTTACCCTCTGTAATAGTGTTACGGCGAAGGTTCCGTGCTCGTAAATAAACAGAGACTACCGGTAGTTGAAGTTAATGTTTGTAAACCTCAGCCACGTTTGATAATAATTTAACGAGTACTGTGAAGCCACTGTTTCATTTATAGACAACTTTATAAAAGGGGAAGTATACTTTGATATTCGTGATCAAGAACATAACAGGTAACATAAAGTTTATCATAAGAGTACAGAACACTTATTTCAAGCAAAATAATTCCTTTTAACCTCTTTTCTCATGATAGCAGTAATCTGATATTTTCATGAATAATGTTATGAATAGAGTTTAGAGTTAGAGCAGTCAGAAGAGCTCAAGAATTTGTAAATAAGGTTTTTATAGACTCAAGTAGAATATATTCACAAAGTTATTGTATTATTCATACAAATTTTATATAAATTTTTCATTTGTGAATGTCGTGTAGATACCATATTAACTGGTAAGAGACAACACAGTGATTATAAAAAATATATGCTATCATACAAATAGGTATTGCTGGTTTTATAAACAGTGGCGTACAGGTGGCGTTAAAATAAAACAAATGCCATCACGGTTCCTGTAAGCAAAATATTCCTTACCGACTCTCCATAACAAATTTGTGTTAGAGTTGCTAATTTAAAACAAGGAAGTGCCATTAAAAGCATACCTTTCTATATCGTGTAAACCACTTGCAAATTTATTCAGGACACTCATCAAATAATATCACAGTAACGTTTTCATTCCTATCAATATGCATCATTTTAAACGCTATGTGGTTGGACTAGAGTTTAGTATCATTTGTTTGTGTTCAGGAAATATTTCAATTTAAGTATTATTCTAGCAATTTGCATTGCAGTGAGCGTTATTGTGAGGCTAGACTGAGTAGGTGCTCTGTCCCGCGGATTTAGAATGATCACGTATTTTCCATCGTTCTGAAGTAGCATACGAAGATATAATATTCTAGAAATCGTCACAAAAACAACTCAAACTTTACTCCCTACAGATTAGTTTGCGACGACAGGACCTTCGTCTACTTCTAACATCTTAACAGATAGGCATCGCAAAAATGGATACACAATAATTAACTGTTAAATTTAATGACAATGTCTAGAAAGCAGAAGCTGAAGGAGATGAAACTGAAAGGATCCTTTGTTCTTTTATTTCTAGGGGTCAGTCTGCTCAGTAAGTAAAAAAAGTGAAAAGCTACCAACAAAGTGCCTGCTGTCTAAAATCTAAATCATTTTTTTTTTATACTATAGGGGGGACAGACAAACAGACGGGTCACCTGATGGTAAGTGACACTGCCGTCCATGGACACTTGCAACTCACGAGTCGCAAGTGCGCTGCCCGCCTTTGATGAGGGATGGGGGATGCAGGGAGCGGAAAGAAGAGAGGAGGGATGAGGAGATGGGAAAGAGGAGAAAGGAGATGAGGGAGAGAAAAGGGGGGAGGGGAAGTGGGCCTCCGGAAACCTCACTCAATACGGGGAAATGCAACACAAGCGGTTACTTCACAACCGGTTTTCTGTGAGGCCGTGGTATCGCACCGGTCGAGCCGGCACATTCGTGCCTAAGCATGGCTCTACCACTGAAAACACAATAAAAACTACTATACTAACTATACGAGTATAAATACCAATGACACCACTAGTATTTGGGTGCTGCCGTAACAGCCTGATTCCGTCTTACTTCTGTTACTATTTGAAAAGAAAAACAATATACATATATATTATAGGGGGACACCTCATGGGAAGTGACAACCGCCGTCCATGGACACCTGCAATTCAAGAGTAGTTAGGGCGCTACCCGTCTTTGAAGAAAAAGGAGAGGAGGAATTTGGGCCTCCGGTAATCTAACTGATTTCGGGGAAATGCAACGCAAGCTTTGCTGCACAACCTGTTTTCTGTGGGGATGTGGAATCGTTCCGGTTGAGCCGGCCCATTCGTGCCTAAGCATGGCACAATCAATTAATAATTTGTCTCCTTTTGTGTGCACTTGCTTTAATTGCCTCTTTTTACATTGCATATGTCTAAAGACATAGATATATGCAATGTAAGAAGATACTTGTGCGATGCATTTTCAAAGCCAAATAAACATTTCTACGAGCCTTATTAAGCATTATTTATAAAGCAAGGCTCACGTTACATTATTACTGAGCAAGAGAAGAGAGAATAATTTATAGCAGACACTTAAATTGTTTTTGTGAAATTAATTTAGTTGATGGAGTAGCTCGTTTAGGATTTAGTAGAGTAGGCGTTTTCGCTTGATTCTTGATAAAGGTATATCGGGTTTTATAGTCTAAGATACACGAATGCTGAAATCTTTATTTAAATAAATAAATAAAAAAAGGATTTTATTTAAGGCCTATAAATTTACATTTCTTATAGTCTATGCAGGTGTTTGGTTTATGCTTTGTTATTTCTTTATTTCTTGCTCAATACAAATTTATCTGTATCTAAACTATTTGTACCTATATAAAATTATTATGTAAGTAGTTTTACTTTTTATTTTTACTATGTAGTATCACCTGAATATGTATGAATGATCTGTATGAATGTATGAAATCTTTATTTACACCCATATTATTAACAATGTTTTATTTGTCATTTAATTATTTAAATAAGGAATCGTGTTCGTAGGTCATAGTCATTTCAAAAAAAAAAAAAACATACAAGCTTACACTCACGCCAATATTTGGCAACCACAGTTTAGTCTCACGTACGTAATAGGAGGTGACCCTACTTGGCTACCAGGTACTGAATTTATAGATAACAGTCCAATATCTTAGTCACCTTTAACGATGACAGAGACAGAAGAGGCGGGTATTTTAGTTCATCAAAAACCACTCGGCTTATAATTTCAGTTGTTTAATATAATATTGGCATTTATAGAAGATCATTGACTCAAGACGAATATTTTTAATTCAAAAATACATTAAAGATATTCCATAACCGTATACGTTAGAGCTGTGAAGAAAGCAACACTAAAACAAAAAGGGAAGAAAACATCTCATTCAACGCATAGTTACACAAGCCATTCTTAAGTAAGTAAGTAAGTGCCTAATTTAGTAAGGATGGAGCATTATTAGTAAGGAGAGCATAATAAAGGATTAATACAGAATAAAAATAAGTAAACATTTTTTTTTAATTTAATGGTATTATTGAAAACAAAGAATAAAATGATGTAGACAATGTACTAAAGGATTAAAAATAATTCGGTGGGTCCTAGGTACCAGTCATCACGCAACTCTCCTCATCCATCTAGGGCAAAAAATATATAAATAGCCATTTGTTATGATATAGCGATTATAAAAAGAAGCAATTGAACTTTGCCTCCAGGTCCCTCAATAAAGTAATTGCAGAATTGGCGAGAGACTAGTGTGTCTCCCTTCCGGAACTCGTGCATTCTGGTCTCTTGCCAAAGCTGTCCAGGGGGACTTTTGTAAGTCATTCCTTCCACCTCTGCACATAGGAGATAATTCGTTGGCCCACGACGCTAAAGAAAAAGCCGATCTTCTGGGCAAACTCTTTGCGTCCAACTCGACCCTGGACGACGGGGGAAACGCACCGCCGACCATACCGCAGTGCGAGAGCCGCATGCCGGAAGTCCGGTTTACACAAAGAGCAGTGCGTAAAGCGCTTCTTTACCTCGACGTTCTTAAGTCGAGTGAGCCCGATAGAATCTCTCCTATCGTGCTGAAGACGTGTGCTCCATATTTAGCACCGGTTTTAACGCGAATTTATCGGCTTTCCAATTCTCTTGGCGTAGTTCCGAACTCATGGAAGACAGCTCTAGTGCACCCAATCCCTAAAAAAGGTGATCACTCAGATCCATCCAACTACAGACCTATAGCCATCACCTCCTTGTTCTACAAGATAATGGAATCCATTATTAACTGTCAGCTCCTCCGGTACTTAGAAGACCACCAGCGCCTCAATGATCGACAATACGGCTTCCGTCGGGGTCGTTCAGCTGGTGATCTTCTCGTTTACTTGTCTCACCGGTGGGCACAGGCGATCGAGACCAAGGGGGAAGCGTTGTCCGTTAGTTTGGACGTGGCGAAGGCCTTCGATCGGGTCTGGCACAAAGCGCTCCTTGCGAAGCTTCCTTCCTATGCTTCCCGAGAAACTGTGCAATTGGCTCACCAGTTTTCTTATAGACAGAAGCATCAAGGTCGCTGTTGACGGTGCATGCTCCGACTCCAAGTCTGTTAATTCTGGTGTCCCACAAGGCTGTGTGCTATCACCCACGCTGTTTCTTCTGCATATCAATGACATGCTGCAGATTAGCAGCATCCATCGCTATGTAGACGATAGCACGAGTGATACCCTTTACACTGGCCGCGCTAACATTTCTCGGGTAAACGTCATCGAAAGCCGATCCAAACTTGTGTCTGAAATCGAAACTTCTTTATTAAAAGTTTCAGATTGGGGTCGACTTAACCTAGTCCAGTTTAACCTCACGAAGGCACTAAAAAGATGCCATTGGTCGTATCACCTTAATTTGGGAGCACTTCCCTAACTGCATCAGCCAGTATCGGAATCCTTGGCGTCGATATATCAAGCGAAGTCCAGTTTCGCGGTCACTTAGAGAATAAGGCCATATTAGCCTCGAAGAAGCTTGGTGTGCTAAACAGATCGAGACAGTATTTTACTCCGGCCCACCGCCTGCAACTTTAGAAGGCGCAGGTTCAGCCGCACATGGAATACTGTTCTCATCTCTATGCAGGTGCACCCCAGTACCAACTTCTCCCTCTTGACCACATTCAACGGAGAGCGACTCGCATTATCGACTGCCGAAATATTTCTGATCAACTTGACACCTTGGCGTTGCGTATAGATGTAGCTTCACTCTGCATCCTCTATCGCTTGTATCATGGGGAGTGTTCAGAGGAATTGTTCGGACTTATACCGGCTACTGGTTTCCGCCATCGTCCTACGCGACAAAATATCCATCTCCATCACCTGGACGATTGGCACTCCACCACTGTGCGCTTCTCCAGAAGCTTTTTGCCTCGCACAACCAGCTTATGGAACAAATTGTCGCCTGCCGTATTTCCGAACCGATACGACCTTCAAACCTTCAAGAAAAGAGCGTACTCCTAAAAGGCTGGCAGCGCACTTGTGACTCTTGAGTTGCGGGTGTCCATGGGCGGCGGTAGTCATTTACCATCAGGTGACCCGTCTGCTCGTTTGCCCCCTATCGCATAAAAAAAAGAAAAAAAGATTGAAATTTTAAACGCAAAAGGATTTAAATTTTTTTGTCTGGTCAATGGATTGATGGAAATATGTAATCCACCATTTTGTTAGGGCGGTCATCTTGGATTTTAAATGACATCGAATGTATTAAATTATATTGTCATCAGAACTAAAGATGCGTACCCAATTCAGATAAATCCGTCAACAGGAAGGGGGTAAAATTTCAATTACTTGATTTAACCCAAATAAAATAACCAAAGAAGTCAAGCTAAATAAAACCGTTTAAAAATGACCTGTTACAGAGAATCATCTTTTTTTTTCTCGTGTGGAAACCCACATGAAAAAACTGGAGAACCTCGCCAACAGTGAAGATGTTTGTCGGACTCGAACCGACTAAAACCACACGGTGTTCCGTCACGAGGTCTATTGCAGAGGACCCGGGTATACCCTAAGAAGGAAGCTTCCGAGAACCCCTGCAGAACTTGGTCGCCTAATGCTTTGGCGACCACACCGTGGAAAGCGGGGAGCCTAGCCCCCCTCCAACTTAGAGAGGCGCGCGCAGAACACGACGCGCTACCATCTCAGGCCTGCTTCTGCTAGGGTAGCGGGCAGCCCGATCTGCTACCCCCGGTCAGCGCTCATGGAGGTCGCAGGTCATTATGCGCCCTCCGGCGCCTGGTGCATCCTCTGCGGGACGAGAGAGTGTTAGTCCTCTCCCGTTCCCGTTCCGCCGCCTCTTTGATCAGCATCACCTCTTCGCGGAAGGAGGCGGCGGATTCCCATGCACTCTCACTTTGTACCATGGACTGAACCATGGTTTCTAGCGAGGCTTTCCACACCAATAGCCGTCACGAGGTCATGCCGCTGTTGCGTCCATGCTGACCACTCCGCTAGAGTATGGACTGCAGTGTCCTCGCGACAGCCTCCGCAGTGGTGGCACGCAGACATTGGCTCCCGGCCTATGCGACACAGGAACTTACCAAAGCAGCCGTGTCCGGTGAGCACCTGCGTCAGCCGGTAGAAGAGGCTGCCATGTCGCCTCTCCAGGCAATCCTCCATGATGGGTCTTACCGCCAAAATAGTGGCGTGCCCTGCGCTTGGTCGCTCTAGTCGTTGTTTCCACTCTGCCATTAGGACTGACGCAGCTGGGACCGTTGCGCCTCAATTTCACGGGGCGCGGGTCTCAGGTCCCGCTCAAGTGCTTCCTTGAGCCATAGATATAATGACGCAAGGGTTTTCGAATCCAGGTCCCATAGAGCAGAGCCGGATAGGAGACTGGCCGCTTCGAAGGATATCGTGCGGTATCCTCTTATGACTCTAACGGACAGAGAATTATTTACTGAATTTTAATAAAAATATAACGACTTTCAAAGTATCAAATTAATAAAGTTCAACAAAATTCAGTACTCAATATCAACGAAGCACTACACGTTGTGAATATTTAGTAAATTACAAACTCCTTTCCGTAACTGGAGTAGTAGCGCCTTCAAACTTCCTAGTGGACACTGTTTCTAAACTAAACATAAGTGTCATTAACTAAATCCGAGTTGGTAGTGTATGGACTGGAATGTTGCAAGCTGCAGTACTTCGTTTAAGCCAAGTATTTATTGATACAGGAGTTAAAAATTTCCTAATATTTCCTTGTAACCTTTTAGCGAGTAACGTAAGTTTACATATTTTTTTGGAGAAAAGGTTTTCACCTCCATTAGTCGAATAATTTGCACACCTTTGTGCGCTTCTCTAGATTTTTATTTGCCTCCCAGAACCTATCTGTGGAACGAATGCTCGCCTGCAGTTTCACTGCCCATACATTTTCTTTCTACAAATATCCCTATAATCCTTTTTACCCATCTTAACAACATTACCAAGAAAATTTAAAAATCCTCCCAAGGTTCAACCTACTCTCCTCTTTACCCTCCCCCTCAGATACCTTTTGCTGCTTGTTTGACCCTCTACAACAAAATAAAAAAATAATTTGAATTTTGATCGGCACATTTGTGTAATGAAATATAGCATCATTTTGCCAGATGCCAAATCAATGCCAGAACAATCAAATTATGATATAAAATCATCAGCGCGTGGATGGTGTCATTTACATTTATTCTAGGACTCCTATTCAAATCAAAACTACCCTCAACCCTTTCTACTTGATAATTTCTGGAACGTGATAGTAAATAAATTGCAACTAGTTTAAAGCGACACTACCTAATTTAATTTTGCTATAAACAACTTCGTTCTAAAAGCTATATTGTGTAAGAGATATTGTATCACGCTTTTGAAAGTGGATGCTCTCATTACACCGTTCGACCGTGTCTGACTTGCTGTAGGAAAATTTAAATTACTAGTTTTTATTTTATTCTTCTTGAACAGCTTTTAAGATGACAGGTGGCCTATGTTATTTTCTATAGGATTGGCAACGTGTTTGTAAAATTTCATGATGATTATTTTTGTAATTATGACGTATTAGTGTAATAAACACTTTGTCACCATTAAGCCGAACCCTTGGCTTTGCTATATTTATTTGTAACATTTTTTTTGTACCTTGTCTACCTGTTAACCGTAAATGAGCCCCGCTTTTGAGATAGCAAGTATACGTAATACATCCTATTCCTTCAGACTCGGGACAACAACTTATGGATCATGCAAGTTTTTGTCCCGTGTGGGATTTAAGTTTAGCTTTTTTAAAATGATGTACGTCTGGGGCCCTGGGATCTCACTCTATTATATAAATTGGTATACACTGAAACAAAAATATTGTAATTAAAGTACTTTTTGTTACTTCGGCAGAGCTTCTACGAATGTCTCCCACAATAATCATTATAAATGGTATATTATCAAGGATCAATATATGAATTACGAGTTACTGTAGGTTATATTACCGTGTCAGTGCCATGCTACCAATGCTTGGATTGTATCGCCGAGTGAGTGAGGGTACCGGAGGCCTCTCTCTCCCCATACTCCTACTCCATCACCCAGATTGGCAGCGCACTTACGACTCTTGAGCTGCCAAGCTGAGGGTGTCCATAGGTGGAGGTTGTCACTTGCCATCAGTTGATCCGTCCGTACGTCTGTCACGCTATATAATAAAATATATATATTATATAATTAAAAACAAACTTCTTAATGTGTTTCTTATAGCAAAACTCGAGAAGTGTCGTCGTGAAAGTCATTTTTCCTGAAACAAAAAAAAATAAAAACTGTTGGATATATTTATTGTTAGGATACAATAGTCTAAAGATAAAGATTTAGGAAAACGGTCAATCTCATAGTAACAATTATGGTCATGGGTAGACATTCCTATACTACGATTATTAAGATATTTATACGTCCTACGTAAGTCCTTCAAAGCGAATAAAAAAAAACAGTTTTATCATGAGCAATAATAGCTTAATGACAAAACAAAAATATTGTGATGACTCTCAATGTCAAAGTCGTTCCATCTGTCTTGAAACAAAACATCAAGAAAATACCAAGTGACACTTATATCTTTTCATCCACAACCACTTGAATACGACGAATGGCTTTAAAAATATTTTGCAGAAAATTTGAAGCCTTTCAAGCGCGGTGTAAGAGAAATGTAACAATTCGAATCATTCATTTGGAAACAATTCAATTAGGCGCCAATTGCGCCCTAGAGGAGTCACTGAGCGCCCCCAACGATCCTCAAGCTGACAAAATAGAACTGGTAATGAAGATGGATTACTCCACAAAAACAAGTGAAGGGGAAATAAAAATGGCGCCTCAAGGAAAGATGTTTGGGTAACCTTCGTAGCGAATGTGTAGGTAATAGTGCTGTAAGTGGTTTATGTAAACTTGAAATGCATTACCGACGGTGTTTGTTTGATTTAAAAGTGTTTTTTGAGGGTAGTCAAGTTGTTTCTGGAAGTCTGTAATAATAGTCCTGCTCACCTGAAGTTAGACGTGTTTTTGTTTCAGATAGTTTTGTAGTCTCGGTAAAAAATTCGATGGTTTGGCTGGCAAGTCTAAATCTAAATATTTTATTACGCAAAATCATGCACACAATAACAATATATGTATCTAAATATGCTATGCAACTAGAAATAAGTTTTAATATAGTAAGGCATTCAGTTTTGTAGTGTCCATTTTTGTATAGGTAATATTGAAACCTCAATGTACACGGGGTGAAGATCTGGTATCTTGAAACACTGGTTTTGAGCCTAGCCCAGACACCAGTCTCCCACAATACTAGGTATAATTATGATTCTATGTATCTGTAAAATAATAAATCATTATCATTTTTATACAAATGAAAGAATGCGAAGTGACGCTACACAAGAATGATTTCTAATGCGGGGGGAGTTATCTTTGAAAATAAATAATAATAAAAGTCACAAATGAGCTTTAATTTGATAACAATTCTGATACGCGTTGTACTTTTCAGAAAACCTTTCTCTGTAAGTAATAACTTTAATCTAATCCAAGATCTGTAAAATGGGAATCTCTTACCTATAAAACACAAGAAATCTGTTTAAAAAGTCCGTATCACATTATAATGACACCGGCGGCACGCCGTGAAATTGGTCTGTACCGTCGGGTCCCGAGAGAGGGCGCCTCATACGGAATGTCTTTTTCAACTCCAAATACCGTCAAACTAGCCCTTATTCATTTCACTTCGCCTCTTGAGATTTTGGAGTTTCAAGCATGTAATTCTTTTCGTACGGTTTGCATTTTGTTTTGGAAGATTGAAAAGTAGGAAGGAGAGTTTAGGGACGCTGAACATCATATATACTCTTAAGCACTACGTTTAAAATATAATAATATTTATGTTGGGAGGCTTTGAAAGCTTTTGAATAAAAAGTTTTATGATTTTTTCTTTATACAGACAATAATTTTTAACACGTTTTCATTAGCTTCAATTGAAAATAACTTTATAAAGACACATCAAAAAATAAATCTTTGAAAGTTAAATTTAACTAACTTCTAATTACTGTTGTATCTAAACTTGAAACTGGTGAAACTTCGCAGATATATGTGACCGATGACAATAAAAAAAAAATGGTTCCGTTGAGCTGCTTTGACGATGTAATCGTAAGATGGATAGTGGGACTCTTCATTACTAGTGCAAGTAATCTATCTTACGACGATTTAACGAGTGTCAAAGAAAGATAATCTTTGTCACTTCGTTTTCTCTTTAATCTTTTCCAAAAAAGGAGGAGGTTCTATGTTTCTTAGATTTCTTCGCCAATACTCGACCGATTGTCCGATTTTAAATAAATCTGGATTTCATCATGGATTTAACGAATAAGTTTTTAAATTGCACGTTTGGAAAGTATTGCACAAACTAAATGGAAAGGCGCATTGTAGACCGTTATCCACATTTCATAAAAGCCAATTATCAATAAAAATGTATATATATATATATATATAACAAGACTAGATTTACAACAATGTTGTGTTCGATTCTATAACGAGATCGAGGTGCAATTAGAAAATCAAAGGGAGAAAGCTTATTGTCGTATATAGGACATGTTTTTTGGATCTGGACTGCTATAGAAAACTTACTTAACGAATGATTAGGAAATCAAATCCAGGACCTCTTGATAACGCAAGAAACTCTAGACTTATTGTGACTCCCATATGAGCACATAAAAGCTGGTGATACAATCATTCCTAAAGATTTTAAATCCTAGAAGTTTATTTCTTTAATCTCTGTCCGTCTCTCTCCTGTCTGTCTGTTCTGTAATCACTTACCTAACAAATAACGGATGTGTCATATTGCTCTTCAAATATTATAAATTTCGTTTTAGAAATTAGTCACATATTTTTTTTTTTTTACATTTTGATAATTTATAATTTGTGGTTTCGTGTTTTCCGTTCCATTTTCATCACACCCCAATCATTCCGAAATTCGATAATTCGTTTATCCCAGATAAAAAGTAAACGTGAAATGTATTTTGATCTTTCTTTTGTGCGGTCCATTCAGTTAAGCTCAATGTTGATCATCGATGGGCTTTTTATTGCCCTTATCTGTTCCCAACTGCCGACACGAGTCTGTTTGTGAAGTTTAGATAGTACCCTCATATTACGAGCCTTTGAATTTTTCATTTGTGACTGTTTTCGTAAATTCAAACGATACTTTTGTATATGAGTAATGATTGTAGTAGGTCGTAAGCATATTGATTTGTAGAAGACAGTGCTTCTTGCGATAATGATCTGTTCTGGTACTCGAAGAAAAAAAAAAACATTTTCTTCTCTTTCTATCTTCTCTTTTCTGTCTCCATCTAATTACCAAAAGTGCCCGGATGACAGCAATAAGAATGCCCGCTATTACGTTAGTGGGAAAAAAATCTAATTATCACTATGTGGTTGTTTAATACATTTATGCCTAGTCCTTCAAGGATACAGATGTGAGCGTATGTATGTATTGTTAAACAAAAAAAAAACCTTTTATTGTTTAAACCTTTATCAGGTTTCCAAAATTGTTTTAAAATGCATTGGTATTAAACAGCTTCATTCGTTCAATGAATATTTTTAAAAGTTAATTTACACAAATGAAAGAACGCACCGTGGCCGCTGGCTGGTAATTATTTAAAATGGCTGATCAATATTCATTATGCTTCCTGTTAAGTATGGAGAAAAACGGCGTGAACTTAATTCATTATAATTAACATCGGTTTGTGTCATGTCTATTTAACATTTTATAAATAACGCATTTCGTGAGTTATCAACGATAGTCATCGGTTTCGAGTATTTTCTACATGTACTACAATCATACATACATAAGGAAGAAACAGGAAAATTATAGACATGTTTGAATTTTAATCCATATGTTACGCAAAATTATTTTGATTAGGTATGTATAATTTGCGACACAATGTAACATTGTTGATGAAATAAAATTGAATAGAATAAAAATTACCTGAACTATAAACGCATAGGTTAAAACCGGTGTGGTTTTAACCTATGCCACTAGTCGTCTGTAGTATCAGGCTATTAGCCGTGTGGTTAACGGGGGAGAAGAATAAGACCACTCAATCTCTTCTCGCATTTGTGGTTCAAGGCGACTAAGAGATCTGTTATCTATCAGACAGTATGTATATGTATATACAGTCACACGGTGGCGGTTTACTGCAATAGGCTTGCCCTGAGTTACGTTAGTGAGAACAAATTCTAATATGAAAAATATTGGATAGAGACGTGTGCGTTTGTATGTAATTATGTATGATACTATATTTAATACAAAGCTTGAGAAATGGTGAGTTCAGAAGCCCAGGTGGGTCCCCATCATGTAGTGTATTCAATTCAATTCAAAATAATTCATTCCAATTAAATGAATAGGTATGAAATGAATTCATGAGTAGGAGACAGTCGTGAAGCTAACTGCATGTTCTAATACTTGTGTACTATGCAGAAAAATAGGCAACAAAACAAAATTGACCTTTATTTTTTACACGTTTTTGTAAAACCCCAACAAAATGTACCTAATTGTGCTTCTTTAAAAAAAAAATATTTTAGTACGTATGTCAACGTTTTAAAATCCAGAATACAAGTTTTGAGTTGTATGGATCATAATGTAATGTGTAATACTTATGGCGATAATTACCTTTTTTTAAAGTGATTGCGACTTCAATTCGCTTTTCATGATACATTGTAATATTATTTCTTATCACTTTATTTCCCTTTCGGAGTTAGAATATTTTTATGAAATTAAAATAGGACCAATAGTTCTACCATTTTAATTAAAATGATATTTGAAATCAGCATACTATCGCATAAGTAACACAAAAAGGAAGTATAATTCACTTCCTTCTATTCGAAGCTCGCTGAAACCATTGGACTGGTCTTAATTGTCAACTAATGGGGCTTTTTATAACGGGTAGCTTCAGTCTATACTAATATTATAAATATGAAAGTATCTATCTGTCTGTTATCTTTTTACGAAAAACAGCTGCACCGATTTTAAATGATGTTGTTTTGACTGTAGATACTTTGAAGAGGAGGATTTTATAAATCGATATCGATACCCCGCATCGAAGCCGTGGGGTAAAGCTAGTTTAAATAAAGATTGCATATATTATGAACTTTGTGATATACATATAATTATAAAAACATTGATTTTTTGAGTACTAAGTTAGTTAGTTAAAAAAACCCGGCGTATAAGATGGTTCCATGACTTGCTTTAATATTTAAGTCGACCTTACGTGCTCAAATGATTTAGATTTAAAATTGTGAATGTTTGAAGTATAAACGATCCTTGTTTTTTCTGTGCATTAATGAATCCTCCCATAAGTCGTTTGGAAATCGGTTCGTTAGTATGTATGGATAGAAAAAAAATGGGAAAATATGAAATAAAAATGGTAATTTATCTTCTCATCAATTTATATGTTTTATAACTGTTTGCGTAAAATGTGTTTAGTTTGGGACTAGATTGTATAAGTAAATAGCCTGTTCGAGTTACAGCGACCGCGACGTCTTCGAGCTATTTCTTACATGTGCAAATCCAACCGTGTAACTATTATCCCATTGATGAATTTGTTTTTTTCTTTTTATATTATAGGGGGGCAGACGAACAGACGGCTTACTTGATGGTAAGTGACAACCGCCGTCCATGGACATCTGCAACTGGAGAGTCGTAAGTGTGCTGCCCGCCTTTGAGGGTGAAGAGGGATGAGGGTATGCGGGAAGGGGAATTAGACAGGGATGAGGAGATGGGAAAAAAGGCGTGAGTTCAGGGGAGAGGAATGAGGAGAGGGGAGTTAGGCCTCCGGAAACCTCACTAATTTCGGGGAAATGCAACGTAAGTGTTGCTTCACAAACGGTTTTCTGTGTATCGCACCGGTCGAGCCGGCCTATTCGTGCCTAAGCATGGCTGTACCACTTATTTGTGTTTGTGTTTACCATTCTCTTTAAACATCTTTCATATTTTCCACCTTTAATTCCTAAAGTACCCCTAATAGGTGGCTGGTACCAAATTAAAATAGGCAATATGTAGGTGTTTAATGCACCTCTATCTATACCTTCAGGAGTATGTGTGTATGTATGTTTTAAATACAGTAAGTCAGAACTTTTATACCCTAGGAGCTTAAGAGCTAGAGTGTCTGTAATGGTATTGAGATGGGATCAGAGGAGATTACAAAGGGCAGGAGATGACAAAGGAAGATTAACATAGACGAATTAAAAAAAAATTGTTGACATTATCAGAATATTTTGAACTCCTGAAAATGCCTGCTGTGGTGTTTCAGTATGTGGTGGTGTACAAAAGATTAAATTATGAATACCTAGTAGTAATGATATTATACTAGAACTTACGGTAACAGTATTAAAGCCACACTTAATCTTAAATACTAATTTGCACTTGAATCGTTATTTTCACTTAGCAGCTATAGTTTTTACAGAACGTTAGGTACTGGACACTTATTCACAGAATTTGTCGGACCCAGCAGTTTGAAACAAGCTCAAAATAAATTCTCGTTTGAGTACGAACAAAATAAAAGTTCCTTTGTTAGTATATGTGGAGTTGCAGTAATCGTTTTTGGGGCTCTGAAGGAGACGGCGTTGTTCTGATGTCAGATGCAGGGAGTTGGGGTTTGATGGAGTCGAAAACATCCAAATAAGCTTTTGTTTTGTATTGCATGGCGTCAAATTTTGCTTCGTTTGCCCTCAAGCGGCATGAGTATTACTGTCTTAGGTTATATAAAGTAAGGTCTGTATACGGTGATAACTGCTTAAAACTATGCTATCTTACTACAAGGATTCGACAATGAGCTGCTGTGATGAGATGTAATGTTAATTATTATTTAAGTGTTTATCTACATATTCTGCGCCTAATTTTAAATTGTTTTTTCGTGTTTTGTTTCGGGTAAATGCACGACGGGTTTGACATTTGATCCTTGATGGCTCAAAACTACGAAATCAAATAAAGAAAACTAATGGCTAGATGACTGCTAAGTCAAATCATCATCTTTTTTGTAAACGTGAAAACGGTTCGATCGGAACATTTTTGTATCGAATTTTGACGTCTTGATTTTGAATTTTCAAAACTCTCTCTTATAATCGTTAAATTTAAATTCACTTTAATAATGTAGACAACCGACTTTAATGCGTCTTTCATAAAATTTAAGACTTATAT
This sequence comes from Tyria jacobaeae, assembly GCA_947561695.1. Taxonomy (NCBI): domain Eukaryota; kingdom Metazoa; phylum Arthropoda; class Insecta; order Lepidoptera; family Erebidae; genus Tyria; species Tyria jacobaeae. The sequence goes on along the minus strand of OX387211.1, from coordinate 18,410,971 downwards.
GGTTTCCTCATGGATGCTATTGTCGGAACCTAATCAAACTCTCATCTACCCTTGAAGTACATAATTTCCAATGAAAAAAGAATAATCTAAATCAGTTGGCGTGATATTGAGTTATTCGTCCATTTTTCGCGCACATACTTAAAGCAAATTTATTTTTTTTATTTCTCATGGTTGCCGTTGTCTCTGGACCATAGATCTTTCTAATAAAAAAAAAACATCAATATCTGTTCATTCAAAAAAAAAATACAATCGAATTGAGAACCTCCTCCTTTTTTGAAATCGGTTGATGAAAATATTATCTTGTCATATAATTTTCATTTAGACGATTTAAAACCTTGAAGTCAAACTGGACTTAAAATATATGCTTTCCTAAGTAATAAAATAACGCAATCATAACAAGAAAAGTGTTTTGATGTTAATTAAAATAAAATATCTTTCATTACCCATTTAATGTCAGGCTGATTTCAGTGAATGTTATTGATTGTTTTTACCAAACTACCAAGGCTACAATTTAATAGCCCCCATTGTACCCTAAAGCTCAGGCTAATTAGATCTAGTTGCAAATTCTGTTAAAAATGCTGGAAAACTAAAACATTAGGTAACACTATCAGTACAAAAAAAAAACAAACTACTGGTCTGTAAACTCTAATATTTTAACGTATGTAATATTTTAACGTTTTTCACTAACACCTCATGTTTGATATGCGAACGGTACCGGTCCGATGCGATGGTCAAACATTCGCAATCAGTGAAAACTGGTGTTTGCCGTGAGTGAATAATTGGGCCAGGCACGCTTCAAGCCGACTCCTGGCGTGACGGTGGCGAGGGATGGGTCCAGGTTAATTATGATGTGTCCATATATTGACAAGTCTAATATGGAAGTCTTTTAATGTACATTTAGTATCGGACTGGATGTTTCGTTAACGATGTCGGATTCTTCTAAGGTAAAAGATATTTCAACTGTATTTACGAAATTAATCTTCGAGTAATTTATGAACTGAATTATCAATATAAAACAAGTATTTTGTTCTATAGTGTGAGACCTAGTGGTAAAAGATCATGGTTATCTTTATGTACGATTGACGCGCGGTACAAGCGTCACGTTGTCGTGACTGTAATATATATGTATGTATAATCCGTCCTCTCAAAGATAGATTTTAAAGATTGCAAGTTCAAGCCATAGTTTGAACATTGGCATGCTAAAAATGTACAAAAAACCTATTTTAGATGGAAAACATTGGATCACGATTGATTATTAACTTCATGCGTATTATATATATTATAGTCTACTATTTGGATTACTGTCTATTTTTATACGAAAAGATAGACAAAAAGGTTTAAGATTTAAGAAATATATTAATTATTTGTAAACGAATACGATATTTAGAAATTAAACAACGGCGTCGCGTCATCTGAGCTGTGCATACGTACATCGAACGCCTACGCTAGACAAACGCTAGTGTGAAGAGGTTCTTATGTTGGGTAGTTACAACTACTAAACTGTATAAAATATTTAGATAGTAATCATCTAATTGTAACTGAAAGAGCTGACAAAGCTGACAAAAAAAGCAGTCGGAGCAATGGCTTTCAAATAGCCCCTTTTAAAGCTGAAGAGTATTTTTGTTTGGTTACGCGCTATTCTTAGTAACTACTGATTCGATTTAAAAAAATCTGTTTACTTTAGATAGTCCGTTTATTGAGGAAGGGCCATAGGCTATAAAACATCACGTTGCAACTCTTAGGAGCGAGCACTGAGCTTAAACTAGTAACGTATAAAACATTAGAATGATTTACAAGCATGAAGATCCTTAAATATTGTTAATATATTCGTTTAAAATTCAGTATTATAGTATTTTAAAGTGTAAAAGACAAAAGAAAGATGGGACAGTTTTGCTAGAGATTAGCATATTTACAAAACAACAATTGTTATAGTATAAATAATATTATATCGTAGTAGTTATTTGCAATTCAAGAGTCGCAAGAGCATTGCCGGCTTGTTAAGTGGGAGTGCGTTCTTTTCTTGTAGGGTTGGAGGTCATATCATCGAATTGTGAAACGTATCATTAGTAAAAGTTATATATCGCCAGTTCACCTATCATTCGAAGCGGTTCGTAGCGAATGTGGCTTGCAACATCAAAAAAATCTAATATTTGTTTTTTTTGCAAAAACAACATTTGCGATATTGATACTAAAAATATACGTGAAATTTGTACGAAGTCGTCTGACAGTGGCAGTTTTTGCAAGTTAACGTTTCGAGTAAAAAGAAGTATTAGAACTCAGAAACGATTTTACGTGAAAAGAGGATTATGCCAGTGGGAAAGCTAAAATCGTCTGCATTTCGGCACTCCCGAAACGATACGAACGATACTAAAAATTCCACAGAGAATTAAGTTACATTTTTAATGTAGTGTTGAATCAAATGTTTGATATTTGTGTGTTTTAGTCTCGTATTGTTAACTAACACTCTCTTTACATGTTGCTTTTTTCCTGCTTGGGAGCCTATCCTTTCCCTTCTGTATCAGCCCCCCATCCCTACTCTCCGGGGGCGTTCCCCATTCCACCCACAAAAGCGAAGCGCATACTTGTAACTCAAAAGTCACCAGTGCCTGCTCGTTTGCTTCCCTATAGTAAAAATATATAAATAATAAAAAAGAACCCTTATGTTTCTAATAACTCTCTTAGGATTTTTAACGAAATATACAAACATTATTTCAATTCTAACTTGATCAATAATGTGAAAGACTCAAAGCCCGTTTGTTTTTCTTCAACAACGCGTTATAACAGTCAGTCGCGAGCGTACACATCGATACGATGGACGAATAAACCCCCAGAGAGTCAAGTTATGGGGAACTGGGAGCCGGGATTCAATAAAGAATTGAAATGTATTTTCCGTTGGAATTGTTTGTTGCGTGCTGGGAATAACGCGTGTGTGATTACTGCGCGGAATGAGCGATTGTTTTCTTAATACCGTTTCGGTATTACCCACAGTATTGGAGGGTTATTGGGAATGAATAATATAATGTGTTCATGTATTAATTTGAGTGGAGCTTGGGAAAAAGGGTGAGGGTGATTAAAAGTGAATTGTAAGTGCCTCAGGAGGTTTGGTTTTGGTTAGGGAAACAATCATTATATTTAATTTAGTTGTGGTATGGATGATAAAACTAAATGGAACTGTACTATGGAATGATAATCATTTTAGTTTACACCTACATACATATGATCAGATGCGATGGTAACCACAAACTACAACTGTTAGTGTTGTATTCGCATGTTATTTAAAGTTCGCATGTTATAGGTAGACCAAAGACATAAAACAATGGGGAAATCTAAAGTGTTTCAATTCAAAGTCCCAAGAATAAAGTATGAGAAAAGAAGTTATTAAAACTATTTAACAATCGCTTAAAAGAATGACAGTAAGAAGGTGGCGGTTTGATGTGTACAGTCCAAGACCGGGATAGGTGGCTCTCCTTGAGGAAGGCGTTTCCACAGCACTGGACGGCTATATGCTGATAATAAAGATAAACAATTGCAGTTGTCTAGCTCGGTCGGACGATGAAATCTATCTGTCTGAATTCTGTTAAAGTCAATAAACTAGTGATTCATGCGGGCAAAAGTTACTTCCAAGTGTTATATTTATTCACGTGCCATTTCATCATAATGAGTTCAGCCAAAAGACTCTACCGCTAAACTTAGACTTCTATCACACCTATTCTGTTGTTTTATTTTATCAAGCATTTAAGTATTGTATTTCTATTTTACGAAAACCCATTTAAAAGGAAAAGTTATTGATAGATACGTAAAAAAAGGTTTTATGAAAATAACTTTAAGAATAAGTTTAAATACTCACAAAAGCAATTTCTACTATATAAAATTTTGCAAGTTACGTAAAGCTTTTATTAAAAAAAGCAAATGTTTTAACTGTTCTATTCGACTTAAAACTACCCAAAAATATTGAAACGAAAACTATGTTTTACTTCTTCAAAACATTGAAACAACATTGAAACAAAGAAAAAAGTAGCCTAAAACATTAAAAAAACAATATACATTTAAAAAAAAAGTCCCAAATTTTAGCAGTAGTTAGATAGTAGCACCTAATGGTGTGGTCACATTGTGCTGAAAGCCGCAGATTATGTAGGACAGAAATGCTTTAATCCACCCAGGGCTTGCGGTCGTCCCAAGATGCCCTGATTGATGCCCTCGGTGTCGAGAAGATGGTACACGGTCACATTAATCTGTGGATATTTATCATTGGGAACAAAGTGTAATTGTACTTGAAGGACTTTTGAAAGAGTCTCAAAGTAATCGACTGATAAGACGTAGGTATAATTATGTTAGATTGGCCTGTTGGCCTAGTGTTAGTCATTAACCGCTGAATCAGACACGACAATAATTTGTGTGATCCACAAAAATACCCCTAGTCAGGGTGTATTTTTTATAGTTGGAGTTATCTTTTAATATGATATATGTATTTATTACTTCGATTTTTTCTTTGAATTTTATCATGGATAAATTTGTTCTTTTTTTGTTTACGCGGTGGATGTCCTTACCCCATTGGGAAGGGCTAATGGGTCTGTCGAACTCTTACAGACTAAAAACCACCCCGGTGTTAGTCTGATTCCATGACTCCACTCTGCCTGATGGAAAGCAATAAGTGGAGTCCAAGAGTGGTGGTCACCATTCTTATTGCAAGTGTAGTCACATCGACCCGTCTCACCCAAGACGGGTCTCGTCACTGGGTGCGACTATCACCCTTCCGTCGCAGTCCTCTGAGAAGCACACATGGAAAGCCTAAGAGGCAGCGCGCAATGTGTTGTATCTGTTCGGGTGAAGAATTCCCGAAAATCGTCGCCCGCAGGCCCCTTCCTAAGGTGGCCGGAGATCGACGAATGCTCTCCAGCGCCCGGTGCCCCCTTCTGCGGGCAAAGAGAGCTTTGTTGCGTTCTATCTCCCGTTACGCCACTTCCTTTGAGGATATCACCTCCTCGCAGAAGGAAGCGACGGCCCACCATGGAATATAACTCAATAACATTAAGTAAGTAATTTTATTTTAAATGTTAAATCTATACGCCTATAGAAAAGTCTAGTCTAGGCTGTCTCTAAAATGTACTTATATTTTAATGAGGAGCCCGTTTTAAGTAATGCTTTATTGGCCGGTCCATTAATGGGTGATATTATGTTAGTACAAAACGAGTTACAAATAAATAAGCAACAACAATTTTATTAGTAACGAAGAGAGGTGCCTTACTGACACAGAAAATATTTTTAGTGCCTTACTGACACAGAAAATATTTTTAGTGCCTTACTGACACAGAAAATATTTTTAGTGCCTTACTGACACAGAAAATATTTTTAGTGCCTTACTGACACAGAAAATATTTTTAGTGCCTTACTGACACAGAAAATATTTTTAGTGCCTTACTGACACAGAAAATATTTTATAAATAAAACTGAAAGTATATATGAAAGTAGTAAAAGCTCTATAATTTATAAAAGATATAAAGAAAACAATAAAAACGTACTTTTACAACAGTAACCGATTTGTAAGACATTAAATGTGTTTAAGAATATTTTCCTTCAACTTGTTACGTAATTGTTTTTATTTAAAGTCAACTAAGTCCAACTAAGCACGAATGTAAAAATTACTTTTAAAATTAAAATTTGTTATTTTCCCAAAGGAACAATTTTCGATTGCATCTCTATACATACCTGTTGTCTTTGCTTCTAACTGCATGTTTGGTTGGCATTGGTTAATCGTGTTTCATTATTAATGTAAATACTGGCATGACGTTAAAGCAAACGCAATATGCTACGTTTAATTACATTAACCACTTCATTACTGTATACGCGAAGCTTGCTAATGATAATATATAATTTATGAGATGCCAGCCTCGAGACAAGAACTAATCCACTTCTTCGGGGCTGCCCGCCTTCCCGCACTTTAATTATGATATTTTTATTTCCGTAGGAATTGTAAACCGACAGTAACATTTTTATAAAAAAGAAACATGTTTTATTTGCTAAAGTATCTTTGCTGTTTCGAATTTTTAATACATTTGAAATATGACGGTTTATAATTTAAATTCAATCTCGTTAAAATAAATTATTTATATTTTAATTTTGGTAGATAACTTTGTAAGTTATACTTTTTACAGCGGCAAAAAATGGTGTTCATATTGTTTTATTGTAAATGAAAAAAACTTGTAGCAGAGTTTGAAAATTACATACATACACTAACACAAAAGGGGTCGGTAGAGAAATATTAAACGCCCTCATTTTCGAGACTATAATTTAGTACCGATATAAATTAGGGGGCAAGCTATTGCCGTCAACAGATCACTTGTGGAATTTAATAGGAAAATTGTTTATATTTTGGGAGATAACGCCATAAAACCCAATTCTATGCAAGCTTTGAATAATTTGTCTTGCTTACATATCAACCAAGTACGATGATCGTAACCACGGTAATCTTTGGTCGATGACAATAAATCATTGCAGTCTATCTTTGCTAGTATAAAAATCGTCTCAAGTAGTTAAGTCACCAACACTAATGTTTTCTGCGTTTAAGTAAGGCTCCACCAGCTATCCATGGACAGATGTGAGACGATTGTTAACGAACATATGACACCACTGTTGGTATACATGTTGTAGTTTCTCGAGTGGTTGCAACATTTGCTGCAGAAATAAAAATTGACGGTAATCCGACCTGTGCCTGCAAGCGCCTACAGCTGCTTATAAGCACTGGGACTGCTGTCAGTCTCGGCTTCACATTCAGCCTCTTGGTCCCGATCCTGACTGCTGAGCCAGAGGTCGGAGGTTCGATTTTTACACGCGACAAAAATTTGTGTAATCTACAAACAGTTTTCTGAGCATCAGTGTTCCTAGTGTTTGTTGTCAGTATGTTTGTAAAGTCCCCAGCGAAACAGGAATAATCTACTCTACTACGAGAGTTGTGGTTTTTATAACCAAAAAACCTCTCAAAACTCCAGCATATTCTGGGAATTCTCCAAACTACTATACATCACGGCTCTAGTACATTAGTATAGCGGATTACACGTTACTGTTTCCAAGCAAAGGAAAATTATAAAAATTGATCAAACAAGATATTTTCAAGAAGTCCCAGTAGCTGCTACAATGCAAATAAAAGCAAAACGTGCCCCCGCATAAATGTACAAGGAACAAAGGAATTTTTGAAGACATACATAGTTCATGTGCGGTGGGCAAAGTGGGAGAATTGTTTTACCTCAATGGCGCCCATAAACAAAGTGGCATGCGTCACTAATTAATTTATAAAGCAACCTCTGAAAGAGACTGCAGAGAGTCGGGCGGTTATACCAAATGTTTTATTATTAAGAAGCAAACTTTAGTTAAAAGTGTTTATTTCACTTAAATCATTTTTATACTTTAAATAAAAGACTAATTCATTTTTTTTATTCTTATGAATTAATGGTTTAGTATTTTATAGAAGAAGTCACTTACAATAATTCAATGAGGTTTTAAAAGTAAAGGTACGCGTGATATAGTTTGGTTATTAGAGTCATGTATCGTTATTTCTTTGTTCTTCGTAACGTAATTATAATATAATGTGTAATATTTTTAAATGTGTAAGTATATACTTTACAGATATACAGTGTTTGGAAAACGAATACAGATGGGTTAGGTACGTTAGGGCATTTGTGACTCACTCTTAGAAGCGCTCGTGTTACCTTCGAAGAGAACTACAGTCACCATCAAGTGAGCAAGGCTTTTGTTTTATCGTGTGGAAACCCCCACAGGTTATTCACCCCAGGTATCTTAGGGTGGTATGTCGGTCTCGAAGCGACTAAAACCACACGGTGTTCCGTCACATAGTCCTATTGCCGGGATCTCAGGTGTACCCTTGAAAAGGCAGACTTGGTCGCCTATTGAACAACAGACAACCCCGCTGTGGTGTAGCTTCACTATTCAAAGAGGCGCGCACGGGTCACGACACCGCCGTCTTGGACCTGCTTCTGCTAGAGCGGCGAATAGCCCTATCCGTCGCCCTTTGGCCAGCATTTATGGAGGCCGGAAATCGGCTTGCGCTGTCCGGCGTCTGGTGCGTCTTCTGCGGGATGGGAGAGCACTAGACCTCTCCCGTTCCCTGTGCGCCTCCTCCTTGGCGAGCATCACCTCCTCGCAAAACGAGGCAGCAGAATCCCACGTACGTTCGCTAGAGAACATGGACATAATCATGGTCTACAACGAGAGGCTACCCACACCTATGACACCTTTGGCCACGCAAAGCACTCCACTAGAGTGTGCAGTGCAGTGTCCTCGCGGCAGCCCCCGCAGTGATGGCACACAGACGTTGGCTCGCGGCCCATTCTGGAGAGGCTACCATGTCGCCTCTCCAGTCAATCCTCCATAACGGGTCTTACCGCCACAATTGTGGCGTGCCCTGAAGTGAGCAAGGCCTGACAAAGCATCTAACAATACTAGTACTAATAAGTATAGATATGTAATTACTTTGATTTTTGGGTGGGTTACTGTTTATTAGTATTTTTTTTTCTATATCTTTCTATAGTTTGGATATTGGCCAGATTCAGATTTTATTTACTTTATTTATTATATTTACTAAGAAAACTATTAATAACTTTATTATTACCCTCTGCCTATCGACTCTAAGTTTTACTTCAGTTTATCATTAATGATTTCTGTGTCGCGGAGGATTCGACAAACATTTAAAAAACTTATATGAAGAACATCCAGCCTCAGGACAACTACTTGTATATCACACAAATTATTGTCTCGCATAGGAATCGAATTATCGACATCTGGCTCAGCAGTCAGGATCCCTAACCACAGTAACCACTATACCGACAGGCCAGTCAGTTACAAGATAAATTAGAAAAATATAATGTAACAAGTATAAAAGTATCTAATGCAGTAATTTCGTCCAAGTCGTATAGGCTAGCGTGACAATTGAACGTAAATAGAAGACTGAAATGTCCAGAGCAAGTTATTAACCCCAAGAGTCACTACTCTTTACGATAGGAAACGAAGACAGCTACAGTACATATGATAGAGGTAAGTAATACATTAAATATGCTTCTAATATTCATACATGAATAAGTAAAAACATTTAGTCATGAAGGGAAGTTTTATTAGGATCATAATATGATCCAAACTTTTCATTAATAACTAAAATAAAGAAAAAAGAAATAGTGAAATAATAATTCACTTTAAAAAAGTAGACAACCGACTTCAATGAGTCTATCATTAAGTTTAAGACTTATATGTTTTTCTTATAGATGCCATTTTCAGAACTGGATCAAATTGGAATGGGACTACACAAGAAGTACCATCTATCAAATAAAAAATAATTATCAAAATTGGTTTACCCCGTCGAAAGTTCTGAGGTAACAAACATAAAAAAGAATTAAAAATAAATAAAAATACAGTCGAATTAAAAACCTCCTCCTTTTTTGAAGTCGGTTGAAAATAGGGACAATTAATATACATGACTCGTAAATTTTTTTCGCTTCGTCGCCTACTGGTAGCGTTCATAGGAGGCTGGCAGCATTACCCCATTAAATGGCAATGCTTATTCGCTGTTCAAGGAAAAGGCCAGCTATCTGGTCACGAAGAGTGTCGATCAGTCGGTTAGCTAGTTCCTTATAAGTGGGACGAGCACTCGGATCCCATGACCCTAGCGTCTCTACCCCAAACTGCTCAAAAACATATTAACAAATTAATTTACTATATTTGCGCCGTTTGAGGCTCTCTGCTGTACACCCGATGTGATGTGATGAATATTTGATGACGCAAGGATGTCGACACAAGTTGCGTCCCAGACCAAAAGGGCTACCCATTTCCATGGTATAAGTAATGTATAAATAGCTAATAAGTTTTGTTTGTTTAATTAGGGGGCTCGGACTTCCCAGCACGAGCCAGTTCGAGATATACATATGTAACATAGGTATGCGACCCAAGTCAGGGTCACAAAGCAGGGGAGCTATTGCTTATATCCCTTCACTTACCTTTCTGTCCTCTCTTTCCTATTAATATACTCCCAATTTTCACATCTAATTCCCAAAAGTGCCCGAATGATGGCAATAGGCTCTCCCCCTATTACGTAAATGGGACTGAATTATGATCTGCAAAATGTGCGCGTTAATTACGCCTGTGCCTACAGATATAAGCTTAAGTGTGTATGTCTGTATATATGTATGTGTTTTGTTTGTGTTTGACCTAATTATCTAGAAATAAACTATCTTAGAAAATAAAAGTCTGATAAAAAGAAAAAAACTTTAACGATAATAGAAACAATTTTAATATTACTGATGTTTCATTACTAGAGCCAGTAATATCTTCATAATGGACAAGAAAAATAACCTCCTACCGTTGCGCCGGTTATACAATCTACAGTTATATAAATAAGACCGACTATCGGTAGGTAGACATACGTACTGCAGGCTGAAAGTACGAGTGTTCGTTTTGATTTAGAAATTATATAACAAAAATATTTAATACAATTTCAACTGCTCAGGTAAGACCAAGATTATTTTGACCTCGGCCCGGCCCTAAATACAAAATAATATTCGCTTTAAATAATGTTGCCAAAGTTAAATCAGCAACATAAATATTATATTCGTCGGAACTGTATGATAAAAATCATACAAAGTAAATGCAAGTTCTTTCTTCTAAATTATTTTCCTCCGCACGCCCATTACTGTGACAAGCTCCAATAAATTTTTATTTGGTCGTTAAATAAAATTCAATTATGCAATAAAATATGTTTTATTGGTGTTCGATCATTTACGAGAATTACAAGCGTTTCAGTAGATTTAACACACAAAGGGTATTGCCGGCGTGTTTCCACGCTCCGAGTTAATTTGGTGTAAAAATGTTACGGTGTATGGAGAAGAGCAAATATGTCATTCATGTTGACAAGGAACGGCAACATAATGGGCCTTGTCACACGTTATTGAAGCCCACGACGGGTCGGGGAGTTTTGGAAACAAGTATTTAAAACTCGTGCTAGTGTTAACGTAGTAAAGGTGAAAAATACATTTGACTGACGTAAATCAAGTTAACCCTCATCAATATAAAAATTGTAAACTCAGTCAACAATCATTACCTAATAATGTTTATCTGTCTACAAGTTTATGAAAACAACTTTCAAATACATTATCATTAAAATTGTAAAAAAGACATCCAAAAGAGAGAAGAATTATTGTAATAAAAATAAGAATAGATTGAAATAAAAAATAGTAGAAGAAAAACAAATAGCTGTGAGAAGGCGTTATCTTTTTCGCCAAATCACATATTTTATGATAGTAGCAGAAAATTATTTTAGATATAATAAAATATTTTTCCTGAATATAAAGTGACCTGGTTGTGATGCAAAAGTTATACCGAAAAATCTATTACATTCTAACAACGCAGCTTGGAACAAGATTTTATTTTTCAGTGTCTGCTAAAAGGCAGTTTTCTGCAAACTGGCGGCGCTACAACTGGCTGGATTGTTAATATTCTGAGCTCGGACAGACACGAGCCACCAACGTGCCTTGACTCTAAAACAGGCCACTTGCCAATGCAATGTCTTTAATAGGACCTATAAATTGAATATGTACATTAGCTTGCGAGGTTCTACATGAAAATAGACTGTTCCTTCGTATTTTTGTAATATATGCATTGGGGTTTGTATGAATGCATCAATAGAAACGCGTTTAGTTGCTTTGGAAGTTCAGAAAAGGTTTAAATAACTAACTAACTAACATTTATTGTACATATACATAATAATGAGCTTGTCAATTAGAGTCTCATTACTTTTATGCAACTAATCCACATAGTTCGATGCTGGACGGATATTAGTTGTGATATATCAGCGTTAATAATCCATTTATCTTACATTTAACTTACCGTAAGCTGTAGCTAAATGTAGACATACATACATATACCCATATATATTCAATACATACTAATAAATAATAATACAAAGAAAATAAAATAACTATAGATATTTTTAACATTGTTTTGCACGCGTTTACTGACTAAGCTTCTTCTTATTTTGATAGGTAGGGCGTTCCGTAACCTCGTTGCTTCTATTGTGAACGATCTGTCGAAAAACGACGTAGAATGTGAAGGCATTTTTAACTCTTTATATTTTCTGATGATCTTAGCATCTCGTATATGCATCATTAAGAAGTTTAAAGCGTTCCTTTACATATGTAGGTAGGTGTGGATGGGCTATACAATATATTATATATAATAAAGAAAGGATATGAGCATTCCGGCAAAGGCGTATTGGTAACCATTCAAGCTTTTGACGAATTCAGAGAGATGATCGTACTTGCATAAACCAAAATAAATGTTTCACAAAAATTTTAAAATCGCTTGAGTTTGTCTAATTGGTTCTCGGTGAGATTTGGATAGATGGAATCTGTGCAATCAAGGATATGGAGTTAATACGTTTGCAAGTGTAAGTTTGTTGATAGTACGTAGAAGTAGTACGTAGAAATTGCGTAGCCATCGCAAAGATTCCTCGGATGCAAATAATTTAAGATTTACTGCCTACAATTGTGAGCCCCAAGATAATTCAGGGCCAATAAGGATCCCCAGGTTTTACCTTTTCAAGTAAATGGAATTGCGATGCCATCAAAAGTAAACTGTAGATGTCGTGTAGTTAACCTTTGAAATCTTCTTAGAGCTGCCAACAATAATGACTTGTGTCTTGGTAGGATTTACTGTGAGCCCATGTGAAGCACTCCAATCGTGGATTTGAACCAAATCATTGTTAATGTTTCAACTGATTCCGGCAGTTTTGCTAGAGTTGCTTGAGAGTATATCTGTAGATCGTCTGCATAAAGGTGGTATTGAGAGAGAAATTGATGCAAATTTTATTTATAAAAATAGCAAAAAGGAGAGCAGATAAAACGTCAGCCTGGGGTAAAAGGCCATATGTTACACCAATGGTGGTGGATGGTGTTTCCGATACGCTGTCAGCAACCGCACAGGTCAAAGCCAGACAGTTACCGTTGGATATATCTTAAGAGAGTTTAGTGTACTGAGCAGAATATCGAAATCTGACGTTAAACGCACTGGAAAAGTCAAGGAGCCCCAGAACAGTATGATTTCCATTCTCCATTTCAGTTTATATGTTATCTGTAACATTTAACAGGGCTGTGGCATTACTATGACCGGTACGCAAACCGGATTGATGGCAGTTAAGAAGGCTATTTTCGGTAAGGAATTTACTGAATTGATTAGAGGACTTTAGAAAAGAAAGGCAATATTGAGATCGGACTGTAATCAGAGTGGGACAAAAAATTTGGCCGTTTTGGTATGGGAGTGACCTGGGCTTCTTGCCAATGAGATGGGAAAACCCCGCTTGATAATATGTAATTAAGGATATGAGTGAGGATGGGAAGAATTTCGTCTAGGATAGGAAGGATCATATTACGGCTAACATAGTCGCTTCCACCTGCATTGGATGCGATTCCTAAAATACTTTTCTTGACATCACACTTGAGAACTGATTAGACAAGAGATTACTATAATTTGCCGTTGGAGTGAAAGAAATATTTATCAGCATGTTGCACTTAATAAAAGTGTTGATTTAGTAATGATAATAATGAGTTCCACTATGTATACTCCTTTAAAAATAAAAAATTAAAATATAATTGGAAATGTACTAAATAAATTGACGCTCTACCCCTTTACAAACAAAGGCGTAAATGTATGATTGTAATCAAACGAAAAAATATTGCAATATTCTTTTTCTTTTTTTCGTTGTGGCAACTGAGCCAAAAAAAGTTACCTAATACTGCCAGCGTTGAGTGAGTACTTTGATGCAAAACTTAAATAAATACGACTAATATTGCTAGCTTCACAATTTTTATCGACTGTTTATTTCTCTCCAAATACATAAAAAAACTAATAATAATTATACATAGTGCAAGTGAAGTGGGTTGGGAGTAAGCTCCCAACTCACTTACAGAAGTTTGTCATGATGAAAGAAATAACATTAATGTATCGTAATTTTATTGTTGCTAATGTATGCGACCGAAGACGGAGGTTAACTGTACAGAACTGTATTAAAATAGATTGGCACTGTTCTTTTATACTAGAGTCAAGTGTTGTTCGCCGTTCGTCAATTGCTCGCTGCATTCCTGATGTTATCGCTTCGCCGCATTCCTGTTGTTATCACTTGCCGCATTCCTGTTGTCACTTGACCTAAGTTCGGCTTACAAGAGGATGATAAGGATTGGATGTTGCTTTACAACACAACATTATGATCGCTACACAAGTATCATACAAAAATCTAAAATGTTATGTGTAAGTCTACAAGTGTACAGTCGCTAGTAGCTCAGCAAGCGAAATTATCCTAGCCAACACTGTCACCAAACAGGGCTCTAGCCGCCATAAACGTTTCGTGCCTCTGTTTAGTTAAGAATTCGGATACCGTTATAACGCAGCCTTTGAGTTGCGTCTTGGCGAACCATATCCGATCCTTAATACTCACCAGTTTTACAGCGATGGTCCTAGTTTTCCAGGAACTAATCCTATTGCGGGAGTTGTCTTTTTTAACGAATAAAAAAAACGCTATTATTATATGTGATGGAACATGGTTTTACATTACTATTTAAAAATTAATTCTCTACCCCATAAGGTTTCACTTCAACAAAATCTGTTCAATACGCTGAATAGTAAAAACTTTTGGCATCAAATATGGCAGACAAGCTACAAAAAATTGTTCGTGAACTAAACGTGGGAGCTGCGGTGGGTAAAATAGTATCATATAGAGTATGACTATCTCGTTCCAGTTATAGAACGAATGCTTGTTAAATCAGTTTAGAAATGTATTATAACTAAAATGTTGAAGTTTCGTAATAACTTGTTTAAATACTATACATGTTTCCGCAGATCAGGTACATATATTCATATCATTCACATCTGAGGCGTCTCAAACGTCCAGTTTTTGCCAAACATACGACTTACGTAATGGGAACTATTACCTATTGCCATCATCCGGGCACTGTATGAATATATATCATTCGATTATATACAGTCTGATAGATAACAGTCCGATTTTTAGTCGCCTTTCACTCCACACCACACCGCAAATATCCAATATTATTAAGATCATAAGTGTCGACATTGATCGCGATACAGCGTTGCATACATACCGCATATGATGTGAATGTAATAAACATATAATAAAATAATAATTACTAGGGTTAGACAAGGTTTAGACTGTAGCTGACATGTTCCTAGGATTCCAGATAGTGTGCTTTCATCAACCTTTTGAACATTGGCAATGACTGCGCACGTCTGATAGGAACAGGCAACGAGTTCCACAATATAATTGCTTGAACGGTAAAAGATTTTTCTAAAAAGTTAGTCATAGAGATGTTCAACCTCAAGTTGCCCGATGATCTCAGGGACCTTGGGTGGTTTGCATGAACGTCAGCAAAGGGTTCTTTTAGGTAAGACGGAATTTATAGATTAAATAGAATATTGTACAAGAGGAAAATAATGTGAGCATTTTGGCGAAAACGTATAGGTAACCACTTGAGCTTTGTGCGATACTCAGAAAAATGTTCATATTTGCGAAGGCCAAATATGAATCTTATACAAAAATATGACACATGGTCACAAAACAAATCATTGTTCTCATCCGACGTTACCTGCCTTCGGTTGGAATCTATGTCTGACTTAGCAGTCAGAATCACTAAGCACTAGACTAAGAATCCAGTAAAATTATTGTTTTTTTTTTAATGAAATAAATATATTATTATACTAAATTAAATACAATAATAAAAGCTAATAAATATAACTTTATATTCTCGTAAAATTAACTCTTATAACATTTTAGTGCCTTCGGCTAACATCTTTACTTAGCCCTTAACAATTAAAATAAACAAAATATAGTCACCATTACTTTATAGACGTTAATTGCTTATTTAATTTTGGTCTGTCTATATCTTCTAACATCTCCATCTTTGTCTTACATAAAGGTTTAGAAGGAGAGAGTGTATATTCCACCCTTATGTTATACCCCTTAGAGTAAATTCGTCGTAACAAAGATATTATAAGTATGTCCGTGGGGCTCAGTAATTAAAGTTAACGAACTTCGTATGCAAATGAGACCTCTTTATCGTTTTTGGGTTAAAACATCTATTACACGACTTTATAAGGAGTCCCCCGCGGTGGCAGGGCGCAGCTTATATACGACACAGCTTAATTTTGTGGATTACCCATGAACATAACGCCACCTTCAGTAAAGGGAGTGTGCACTGTATGCAGTATCTTATACACTTAGAAATTAGAACAAGGTTTTTTGTTATAAATCCTTGTTCTTTTCTTCTAATACATACATATAGTTGACACTTGTTCTGTATGTATTGTATTTAACTGTAAGAATGGTGTACAAATAAAGAGTATTCTATCTATTTATTTATCTTATATTTTAGCCTACCATAGTGACTCCACTTTGCCTGATGGAAAGCATTAAGTGGAGTCAAAAAGTGGTGGTCACCATCTTCATTGCATGTCTAGTCAATGCAGCTTAGTGACCCACACTAAGGCAGCCTGGTGAGATGCTTTTTCACGCCCCGCTTAAAAGACCCGGGATCAAAGTGGGAAGGAAATACGTGCCCTAGTAGTGATTTCCAGGCTTTCACCGATCGGCACAGGAAAGAAGAGCCGAACCGTTTGGTTTTTTTTTTTTTTTTTTTTCTCGGACTATCCGCCAACATGATTGGCGCCCTTCTTTAACTAAGTCTCTTTGTCATACTAGTCTCGCTTGAATACTTCTCGCACTGTCATATCTCATACTGTATCTTTCTTATATTCTATCGCTCACATTCTTATATATGGGTGGGATTTCCCATCTCTTTTCTATACTAAATTTTTCCTATACTATTCTTATTTCTATTCATCTTTTAGGGAGGAATTGAGGATAGGGTAATTCTTTAATTAGCGCTATTTATAAAACTCTTATATATATTATGAACATCTTATTACATATCTAGGCTTATTTCTATTACACATATGTCTTTTAATCCTGATGGACACATCTTTTGTTTCTTATTTACAATTTTCTTATTACACTAATATTACAGTTACTTTATCATTACTTTTTTTCTCTTTAACTATTTTTATACATATGTTAATTAAAATATATTGTATTATATTAAAGAAACATATTTTTCTACTATCTATGTTTTATTCCTTTCTATTACTTTTCCTGCTATATTTGTGCAATATTCTAAAAATTTTTTCCTATCTTTACTCACCATAATTTCACCCACATTCTTACTTTCTAGTTTGTGACCAATCAGTTGCTCAATATTGAACATATCCAACGCGTGTACCGGACATTCCAGGAGTATGTGTGGCACTGTTTCCAATGTATGTGGTCCGCAGATGCACGATGGACTCTCCTTACACTTGAAACGGTTCAAGTATTCGGAGAACCCACCGTGCCCTGTTAAGACTTGTGTAAGTGTGCCTGTTGGTCTCACCTGTCTCACTATCCTGTGAGCTAATACAGCGTTCGGAAGGAACATCTTCGTCACGGAGGCAGTCTCACCAGACACATATCTCCGATTCCACACATCGAGCGAATCCAAACGGATTTGACGCTTGATGTATGATACCGGACACAGGTCATAGTCCGGCTTCCTCCGCGACGACAATGCTGCCTCCTTAGCCAGCTCGTCTGCTCGCTCATTTCCTGGCAGTCCTGCATGTGCCTTGATCCAGAACAAGGACACAGCTTTGCTCTGGCTCAAGGCCACAGCCAAGTTAGTTCGGGCACGAAACGCGAGCGGATGCAGTGAGCCACTGTCCGTAAGCGCCTGCAATGCGGACATAGAGTCGGTATAGATACCGTAGCTCGGCTCTCTGCGCTTGAGGATCACGTCCGTTGCTTTGCAAATAGCCAGCAATTCAGCCTGGAAGACAGTGCAGTACGCGGCGAGGCAGAGCTTGAGGTTTTTGACTTCGCCAACATTATCCCACAAAGATAATGCTGCTCCGACCTTCCCCTCAATCTTGCTGCCGTCAGTGAAGATTCGCACTGCCTGCACATTATGACTGTCGACAAGCTGTTGGTCTTCCAGACATTTGAATTCCAAAGCCATTTGCTTCGCAGGGTGTGAAGTTTCTGCAAATCTCACCACACCCTCTATCTCACGGTCTCCCGGCACAAACCTAGACGACCCTCTCCTCGCCATATACATGGCGGCTGCTTCTTGTATACGCAAGTCAAGAGGAAGTATCCCGGACAGTACCAGAGCCGCATTGAGAGAGACAGTGCGGTAAGACTTGCAGAGCTTTTGCGCGAATCCTCTTTGGACAGTGGCTAACCTCTTCCGCATACCTACCTTTTGAGCTGCGGGAGCCCAGGCACACGCCGCGTACGTCACGATAGGTTCTATCACCGCGGTATAAATTGTGTAAATGACGTCAGTGTTTAGGCCCCAACTGACTTTTGCAGCGCGAGACAACTGTTGGTAAATGTCCGCAACTTTTTTACCCGTGTTGGTCATGTGTTCATTGAAAGTCAGCTTATCGTCAATCGTCAGTCCAAGTAGCTTAATACTCCTGACCATGCTGATGTTTACCCCATCCATATGCAACACTGGGGTGTCGTACTTGAGCTTGTTAGTAATTACCATAGCGCAGGTCTTGTGCGGGGCAAATTTCAGTTTGTTCCTGACACCCCAATTTTGCACATGGGCGAGGGCTGTGTTGGCGACTCTGGACACCTCGGTTGCTGTATCACCGTCTACGACCAACACGATGTCGTCCGCGAATGCCTGCACAAAGTACGTCCTCCCTAGGTCTTGCAGTAGTGGGTCCAGCAAAAGGTTCCACAGGATAGGACCACCGATTGACCCTTGGAGACAGCCCTTGTTTGTATCTCGTGTGCATTCCTCCCCGGCATACCTAACCTTGACTTTCCTACAGTCGAGATAGCTATCTAGCAGCCTCCTAGTGTTCAAAGGGCACCTTTCCTCAGCCAGCCTAACTTTGATAGCTGGCCACCATGCGCTGTCGAAGGCGCCCTCTATATCCAATGACACCAGGACAATTAGCTTCTTCAGCCGCAACTTGCGTGCGTTATCAGCGTATAGAGGGCGTCCTCGGTGCTCTTCTGGGGCATAAAGCCAAACTGGCGAGTACTAAACCGCGGTACGAGCTGCCATTTGATCCTTGCTACTATCATCCTCTTCAGGACCTTCCCCAAGACCGGCAGAAGACCTATCGGTCTATAAGACTTGGGGTTCAAGTAGTTGTCCTTGCCCGGTTTTCGGAGGACTACCACCGTTGCCTCCTTCCAGATCCAGTCCGGGAAGTGTGCCAATTCTAGGCACTTGTTGTATGGGGCAAGGAAAGCGTCCAGGTCGTGGCAGATAGCTCGACTGCAGATGTCCGCCGTTAAGCCGTCGGCTCCGGGTGCCTTCTTTGGATTGAAACCTTCCACGGCTATCTTCAACTCTAGCGGTAAATGGTGGATCATGATGTTCACTATGCTGCCACTCATTTACCCGACTAGCCGTTTCCCTGATAAGCCTGTGATCAGCGTTGTCCTCTTGAATAGTATCCCTCGGATAAAATGTGTCGGCCAGTAGGGCTGCCGATTCTTTTGGGTTTAGGAATACACCGTCTCTCATAAGGGTCAAGTCTTCTTGTCTCCTCTTAGTCCTTCTGATTATCCTGTAGATCCCGTCCCACAATCCTTTGCGATCCTGCTTCTTGCAGAACTCCTTCCAGCTGGCAATCTGGGCATTCTTTGCTTGGCACTCATATTCTTCTTTTGCTTTCAGGTACTCGTCAACGACCGTTGCTCTCCGGACCGGGGCGGCGTTGCGGATGCAGTTCTTTCTTCTAGCAACTTCCTTCTTCTTAGCAGTGAGCTCCTCGGACCACCACGGGATGGTAAGTTTACTACTATTCTTTATTTTAGGAATTGCTGCATCGCATGCATTTTGTATAATTTAATTATATTTAACTATTGCTAATTCTAATTCTTTTTTGTTTGAAATTTTAACTATGTTTCCTATATTTATATTATTTTCAGTTTTGAGTTCCATTAGTTTAGTTTTAAAATTTTCCCAATTGGCTTTCTTTGTGTTATATTTCCTGGTAGTCCTGATTATGTTTATACCTTTGTCCCTTTTTTCACTAATGTCAAATAGAATAGTATTATGGTCCGAGCTCGTTACCGCTGTGTCGACTCGCCAGCCATCCACCCGGTCAAATAAGTCGAGCGAACATGCCGTGACGTCCACTCGGCTCTTGTACACAATACCACCTCTTACTGTGAAGAATGTCGGCGTATCTCCGGTATTCAGTACCTGAAGCTCTAGGTCCTCCAGAGTCCCGGACATCTCTTCTCCCCTGGAGTCCTCTATGGTGCTTCCCCACCAGGTGCTCTTTGCGTTTGCATCTCCTCCTATTAGCAGTTTTCCGGTGCCTAATTCCAACTTTATTTTGGTCAGCTGATCCAAGTATAGCCCAATGAGTTTATCTGGCTCAAAGTAGTAGGATACTACAGCGATTTCCCAGGCTTTGGTCCGGATCCCCACCACGACGATGTTATTTGTGGTGAGTTTCGGGTAGAGAATGACATCCAGGTCATTATCAAAGACGGCTATTGCCGCCTTAACCCTCCCACTTCCATCAACCTCGCACTGGTAGATTCTCGCTCCCCGGTAGTTCTTCATACTTCTAGCCCCCCCCCACGTAAGGCTCCTGGATCAGTGCCCATGCGATTGCTCGCTCACTGGCCTCTAAAAAGAGTTCGGTGGTAGCCAGTTCCTTTCTTTGTAGGTTGGCTTGGGCTACTGCATATCTTCTGGTTGGGGTGCCTGCCCTGCCAGTCACAACTTTAGCAATACGCTACCCTGGATCTGGCCAATACCTCCCACTCATTCACTCACTCAACGCTCTCAACGCTGAATGCGTTGTGCTCAACGCGATCCAGGTTTTCTTGCACACAGTTACAACACTGTGGGGCTGTTCCAGCCAGCCAGTCGGCGCATTGCGTCCTCATATGAGGGCCCCCGCAGTGGCTGCATTTCTCTATCTTCTCCTTGCAGAGCCGTCTTCCATGTCCGTACCCCAAACATAGGGAACACTGGACTAGAGGAGATTGGTCTTCAACCTTAATCCTCTGTAGGTCTATGTGAACAGCTTGCCTTTCCTGCATTCTGGCCCATATCTTCGGGGTGACCCTGAGGACTACGTGATGTAAGTGGGGATTTCTGGCTTTCTTTTAATAAATCACCTCAACTCGGTCTTCTTCTTTGTTCAGGCCTACAAACATGTCCCTGCTCTGGTTCTTTAGGGCTTTTAGGATGTCTTCGTCAGTGTTGCTTTTAAGCACATCCTTTAATACAACGAGAGGGTCCTTATTTTTAACATCCTCTACCTTTAGAATATTTCCCGCACTTGCCAGTCTTTGCTTGATCCTTTCCCTAGCCTCCTCGGTACGACATCCCAAGACAACCTTCCTGTCCTTTGCTTTCCGGATCCTGTCTACCGTGATCCACCCCTCCTTCGCATTCACTACTTTCCTTATATGGTCTATGACCTCATCGCCGGTTTCTGTTTCTTTAGTGGAAGTGACCACAATAGAGTGCAATGCTGTTTGTTGCTGCTGTTTTGGAGCGTTAGTGAAGGGACGGCTTGCCGCTGCACCAGCATATGAAAGCTTTTCCACTTGCTCCTGGCTGGTCTGTAGCGCCTCCTTCAAGCTCTCTATTTTCGACGTGTTTTCTTTCAGGATACTGACTGACTATGCTCCTCCAACGCATGTTTTAGGGACTCCGTCTCCAGTGGTGTGTTCACTACGTCCTGAGGTCTTTTGTCAGCGTCCACCTGTGCTTCGGTTGCTGCCGTTCCTATCTTCGCAGCTTCCGCTTCTTTCACCAATTGGTACAGGTGGTCCACCGCGTTGATGATCCCCAGTTTTAGGTAATTTTTCAGATTTCGTGACTCATTCACGCAGCTCTTCGCTTTCTGAAGCCAGACCCTTGCTTGGGACGTTCTACTGCCCGCCTTTACTACCACTTGTTTAAGTCCCGGAACCGTTTGGTTCGGGTAGGTATATTTTCGACGCTCAAACGGTGACTCTTCAGGCCAGCACGTGTAGTCCTGTAGAGGAAGGGAGAAGATGAGACCAATTGGAAGAGCTCGTCAGATGGATGGAGAGGTTATAAATACCTACCTAATAGCAGTCGATGATGAGAAGAACTAAACAAATATTTTGCATATTACGTAAAATTTGGCAGCAGGTTACATCGTTGGAGGCAAACATAATGAACACGATGATCAAAATTAATTTTTAAAAGCTAATCCGTCGCCGTCGGTAATCAGACAAAAACGCTTGTAGCAGGATGTTATTCGCATATAAGTTATTAGTCTCCATCATTTC
This sequence comes from Tyria jacobaeae, assembly GCA_947561695.1. NCBI lineage: Eukaryota > Metazoa > Arthropoda > Insecta > Lepidoptera > Erebidae > Tyria > Tyria jacobaeae. The sequence continues at coordinate 18,388,560 of OX387211.1, read as the reverse complement.
TAATCTCAATTCAGCATACTAAATTTACACGAAACCTTTTAAAAGTTCGCTTAAAGCTTATTGATGTGTTAATAAAAAAAAACATTTACTATTTTAGAGTTTATTTAGATTTATTACGTGGACGTACAATTTCAAGGAGGAAAAATCATGCCGCATGCCGGGCCACCAGTCCAGTCTAGTACTATTATCATGAAGTATCTAATACACAAAATGCGTAGCAAAAAAACATTATACTATGCAACTTTATAATACTTTCAGGCATTTAGTACCTGTGAGTGGGATTCCGCCGTCTTGTATTGCGAGACAGTAATGCTTGCAAAAGAAGCGGCGGAACGGGAACGGGAGAGGACAAATACTCTATTGTCCCGCAGAGGACGCACCAGGCGCCGGAGAACGCGAAATGATCTCCGGCCTCCATAGTGCTGGCCTGGGGGTAACGGGTCGGGCTGACCGTTACCCTAGCAGAAGCAGGCCCGAGACGGTGGCGCGCCGTGTTCCGAGCGCACTTTTCCGACTTGGAGGGGGGTAAAGCCCCCAACATTCCATAGAGTTGTCACCTGCTAATCAGATGAGGTGGCCAAGGCTTGCAGGGGTAATGGTAATGGTAATGGTAATGGTAAAGGGCTCTGTTTCCGCATTTAGACTCATGTTCGGTCCATTATGCGTCCAGGAGGCTGACTAGTTGAGCCAGCCTAGCTCCTTCCAGAAGCGCAGAAGCCTCCTGGGGCGTTCACAGGCTTCTAGGAGCGTCCTCGCGCCTGCAAGGATTTCTGCCCGTTGTGCAGCCACGCCCTCGCATTCCAGGATAACGTGGGCGGCCGTTTCCTCCGCGCTCAGACAACCCCTGCACTGGGGGCTATCGGTCGCGTTAATGACGAATAGGTGTCGGTTCAGAGCCAAATGGCCTGTAATACTTCCGACCACTATTCGGATGTCCGTTCTATGAAGACTGATGAGTCTACGCGATAAACGTGGTGATATTTCTGTTAGTACCAGTTTGGATTGCCTACAGCCAGGTGTGTCAATCCATCTGCTATTGTGTGCTTCTCGAGTCCTTTGCCTTACCCAGGAGCGATATAAGTTGAAGGGTAGTGGCAGGAGTGTGGTAGGGCCTGCCACTGGTGTTGTAGATCCCTTCCTTGCTAGCTCGTCGGCGGCATCGTTACCGAGTGAGTTGCTGTGCCCCCTGATCCATTGAAGAGTTACCCCATTCGCCGAGGCCAAGCGTTCTAGCGACTGGTGGCATTCGTAGATGAGACCGGAGTTCATGGTGTTGCCCATTAGGGCCCTTAGCACCGCCATACTATCTGACAGTATGCGGATGTTATATTGCTTGATGCCTCTAGACATAGCCGCTAGGGCTGCGTATGTTAGCGCAACACATTCGCATTGAAAAATCGAACTGTGCTTGCCTAGTGCCAGCGATATTTTTATGTTTAGGTCTAGTGAGTACACCCCGGCTCCAGTACCTGACCCCATCTTGGAGCCGTCCGTGTATATTCGGACTTCATTTATGCCGGAATGATCACTATCGTTCTCCTGTAGTTCTATACAGTACCTTCTTTCGAAGATGTGTTGTTTTGGAATCCTGTCACATGGGGCAGCTATCAGAGGTTGGTAGTCCACTAGTTGATTCCAGATATTGGAGTGTGGACCCTCTTGGTTATTCCACAGACTCAGGTGTTTTAGTCTGATTGTTGCCATAGCTGCCTCCTGTTGTATGTACAGGTCTAGTGGTGCTAGATCGAGAGCCACCTCAAGGGCGGCAGTAGGGGTTGTTCGCATACATCCAGTGACGGCCGTACAAACGAGTCTCTGGAATTGCTGCAACTTGTTTCTAACCGTGCTAAGCTCAGTTCTCTGCCACCAAGCAATAGCACCGTACGTGATTATCGGCCTTATTACCGCTTTATAAAGCCATAGAGTGATTTTCGGTGATAGACCCCAGGTTTTGCCGAGGAGCCGCTTGCATTGGTAAAAGATAATGCAGGCTTTATTAAGTTTTGCGTCTAGGTGTCTATTCCATAGGAGTTTGCTGTCAAGTATGACTCCTAGATACTTGACCTCTGTGGTAAGAACCAGACTAGTGCCGAATAGTTTTGGCAGCCTTAGGTCACCTAAACTACGTTTGTTTGTGAACATTATCAACTCTGTTTTTGTTGGGTTCACTGATAGATTGTGTTTTACGCACCACTTTTCGACGACCTTTAAAGCAGACCTCATTTGGTCGCAAATTGTGCTTTCAAATGGGCCACTAATAAGAATGGTCAGGTCGTCTGCATAGCCCACTGTGAGGAACTTGCGGTCGTTGAGTTGAGTAATCAGCTCATCTACCACGATGTTCCAGAGGAGTGGTGAAAGAACACCGCCTTGTGGGCACCCTCTCGCCACTATTCCTCTTGTTGTGTTGTTAACAGTGAATTGTATAGCTCTGCCTCTAAGCATACTGTCGATCCACCCTGTAATGGTGGAGTTCCCGGGTGGCTTGCAGGGGTTCCCGAAGGCTTCCTTGTTAGGGTATCCCGGGTCCCCTGCGATATAGCCACGGAACACCCTGTGGTTTTAGTCGGTTCGAGCCCGACGTACCATCTCACCCTCAGCTCCGGTGAGGTGATGACCCGTGGGGTTTCCACACAAAAAAAAAGGCATTTAGTACCTACTAGTTATTATTGCCGTAATGTAGTTTGTGATTAGGAGGATATAGTTCCATAAATAGTGCACCATATTTATTTCTCTAGGGAGTAAGCCTATTGCAGCATATTTACTAATACACTAATTACACATATACTAATTAATTATAGTTTTCATTTAATTTGATATACACTTACAACTACCGCTGTCTCTCCGAATCATTTTTTTTGATACAGCTTTAGGTTGCCTGGACGAGAATAAAGATTGCATAAAGCAATAAGGCCGACGTTTGTACACTATCGAATTAACAAATGTATTTGTATGATACTTCTCCTGTAATAGTGTACAAATGAAGTGTTTTCCATCTATCAATCTATTAAATAGATATCAGTCTAATTACGCCTTTTACGTCACCAACGGGAACAGGTTGCTTGGCCCTCTTCTAATTCTAATATAGCTACATTACAATAAAAACATCAATGATCTAGAAAACAACCGATAGAGAGAATGTAAAAAGACACGAAGAAACCACAAATCACAAAAGATTATGCTCAGAAATAACCGACGTCATAATATTACGTGTGGAAAAAATCTTAATGTGAGCTCGAGTTCTGTCGACGTATGACAGTCATCTCCAGCGCTAGATAAATGGCCTCCTATTTTAGGGTACGCTGTGACACTTTTTCGACTTTCAGTCCCTTAGAGATCTCTGTAGAAAAACTGTTTTGTTTCATATATTATTAGCGATGACAGTAAAATGTTTTTGTATATGTGTTGGTCATTTTTTGACTGAAGGTAAAGTGTGGCGGCTAGATGGGTTGTTTCTCGTCCGAAGGACATATATACCTCGCTTGGGAGTCGAAGAGATATTGGATGTCAGCGTTTGTTTTAGGAACGACAGTCGTGATAATGGAATTATGATTGCCTTGTTTGTTTCGTTCTGTTGGTTGATATAGGATTATTTTTAATATGCTAAACAATAAATTGTGTTATAATTTTCCGTTTATTTATTTCTGTATTATTGTTAGTGTGTATAATCTTACTGTTAACAATAATTCATATAATTAGTTTTCGTTTGTTTTTCCATCTTCTTCTTAAAATATAAATGTCATAGTTGTTAGATAGTTAGTGGTACATTTTCCTTGGAAATTTTAATTTCTTTTTTTATGGTTGCAGAGTAAACCGATAAAGATGAAAAAAGTAATAAATGATATTAAAATACGTTCTTTAAATTTTCACCCTAAATGACAAAAGAAAAACACAGTTAGATTACAGTAAATGGCCTAAAAGGCCTAAAAATGTTACTTCGATTTTTTTTTCAATACATTTGTATACGCAGCATTTGACCCATACTAGAAACAAAACTCATTTTGTATTTCCATTATATATAATTTATATATAATGTTAATAATGTTATAATACTAATAATTTATTCTATTCTCTAACATGTACTAATACATAACCTGCATTCTACAATTAACTAAACTTAAGCTGAACCATACAACACTAAGATTCAATATTACAATAAAGAAAAAACCTGATGAAAACGTGTTTTGATTACGTTACTGAAGTATTTTACTTACTTACTGTATAAAATAGTCTGAAAATACTAGTACAGAAAATTTTATATATTGTTTTGTAATTCAATTATTTCAGAGCGTTTCCAGGTGTTATAAGCTCTGTTCTGATTTTTCTTGATATGTAGCATACGTAAATCGAAAATTTAGGACGATTTCCCTAGTTTACTATTTAAACTATATGATGCTATATCTTTAAATGCATGTGCTTACTATTGTCATTCAAATAACGAAATAAAAGGGCTAAAAAGAGGTATTACAGTATTTGTGCTTTTTCTTTATAGGTGTATTTAAGTAAAAGCTATCGAAATTTTTTAGTTTCTCAGAAACAAAAACGCGAAAGTTGTATAAAATGTAATATGACTCGTTTATTTTTTTTTTTATGTGAGGTTTTAGAAATGTAAGGTAAGCAATAGTACCTAAATGCTGTAGATAGATAGATCAATACTTTTAATGCAAAAACGATATTAGTATCAAATTAAAAACTTTCTAATAGAATAACGAATACTACTTATAATATTTTTTTATTAATGTCCTTTATATGAACACTATAATGCTCAGTTTTTGTCGAAGCTATTGCTGTATGCTATTGTGTGTACTAGTATATATACTATAGTATAGTATGTACCACAATACCAGTTGCTGTGTGTGTCAGTAAAACTGAAATATTATACGGGTTCACAAAGAAATGTCCATAAAATATATAATTGGACGTTATCAAAACTTTTTAACAAACCACATTCTTAGTGTTCTGTAAATAGTACGTGTGGTTGTCGGTGGAGTACTCCACTCACACTAGGGCCACTCCATCACTTCCCGTGGTCGTCGTATAAGGCGAAATATGAGGCGTCGTTTAAATTGTTATGTGTCCACGCCCTAGAGTTCTAGAGCGTGACAAAGAAGCATCATATACATATGTATGTATACTCGAAAAATATAATTATCCATCTGGCGCAGACGGGTAAAAACGAGAAAAAATTAAACGTATTAACCAGGAAGAGAAATTAAATTCATAAAATGCCATATTCCTTATTCAATTCACTCTTACCAATAAAGATTTTTATGAGTAACAAAACTAAATAACTTCACAATACATTTTCTTATCGGAAAATTTGTTTCCAATGTCATTATTGCGTTCTAAGCACCTCGAGATTGGAAAAGCTTTATGAAAGACTTCAAAATTGAAACACAATATTGGAAACAAAATTAAGGCGCCAAGGAGGCTTGTAATATCCGGTCCGAACCGACTGACACAACGCCTCCGGACATGCTGGGAACATAAACATTTGCAAATTCGCTCTTGTTCTAAGTGTATACCCATCTTGCTCTAGTTTCTAGCTCGAAACCAGATAACTTATGTTCGAAATTGAAACATAGTTTCCAGTTTTAGTTTTCCAGTACTAATAGTGTTGGGACTAGTTTATAGATATATTTAAGTTTTTCTTCTTCTTCTTAATTTTGGAAAAAAGGCCACTGATTGTCTGATAAATTGTCTACGGTGATAAGTAAACAGTTTAAGAGGGAGAGCCACGCTTATGCACCTACGTCCAGCTCAATTGGAGTAATACTATGGTCTCACACAAAATCGCTTGTGAAGTAAAGCTTGCATTGAATTTTACCGAGGCAGTGAGGTCAATGACCGGTAATGCACTTACGTATTTTGAGTTGCATGTATCTATGGGCAGCGTTAGTCACTTACCAACAGGTGACTCATCTGCTCGCTCGCATCCTAAGCCATTAAAAAACAATTAATTGAGATCTGTTCAAGTTGTGGGTGTGGCCTTGAGAATTAATGACGATTCATGTATCAATCGTTACAATGAGTTTTTGCTGTGAGTGTCCTCTCAAAACATTTTAAAGATTCGCACTTGTCGCACAAATTAATTGTATGTTTAAATGAGTTAGAGTAATACAGTGTTATTGCATGTCAAGGTGAGGGAATGAAACAAAAAAAAAATTAAGAATTCACAGTTTTTTTTCTAAATATCACCCGAAAATATATAAAAGGTTTATGTAACAGTTTCTAAAATATTTAAATAAATTAAACTTCCCAGTTTTTTTTTTTATACTATAGGGGGACAGACGAACACTAGAAACTCAAGAGTCGCAAGTGCGCTGCCCGCCTTTGAGGGTGATGAGGGATGGGGGATGCAGGGAGCGGAAAGAAGAGAGGAGGTATGAGGAGATGGGAAAGAGGAGAAAGGAGATGAGGGAGAGAAAAGGGGGGAGGGGGAAGTGGGCCTCCGGAAACCTCACTCAATTCGGGGAAATGCAACGCAAGCGTTACTTCACAACCGGTTTTCTGTGAGGCAGTGGTATCGCACCGGTCGAGCCGGCCCATTCGTGCCTAAGCATGGCTCTACCACTGTTGAAACTGTTGTCTTTTTTAAAGTGTCAGAATAAACGTAGATAGTGGTGCGTGTAGTACAAAATGTTACAATTTAAAAAGAAATAAAATAATATTTCGAAGCGATTTCAGCCCACATAAAGGTTTATAAGCGTTCCATTACTAAATTTATTTTTGATTTCCATTACTCGAATATTACGAACAAAAACGAGACGATCATCGGTTGTCCTTTTAATTTAAGTGCCAGTCCGGGAAATGAGAATAAAATGGGTATTCTTTAATTATCTAAGTATATTAGCGAATTTGTGCCCTTGCCCCAGGGGCATGGAATGTCGAAGGATTAACGGGCCCTTAGGCGATGTGTCCATTTTCATTTTTTCCCCTCCTACCGAAATTACTCTTTTGTTTTCGAGTGTACATGATAAATGTTACTTATTACTCAGCTAGGTGGCTTGTGAAATTCACAAAAAAGTTATCTAAGAGTTTGGAATAGAAAAATACTAGAAAATACGTAAAAATAAAAAATGCATATACATTTTAAGAATAGCAAATTAAAAGAGACTTTCAACTTAATTTATATATGTCGCAGAATATTACTCATTTTTCATAGAGTGTCAGATACTAAATTTATTTAAAAGAAACATGTGGTAATACCACATACACATATCCGAAACATATGAATGTATATCAACACCATCTAGCTAAGACAAGGTGTACGAAGCAACTACTTTAATTACGTAGCAGGATCTTGAATCGCGATATGAAAGTTTTCGCGACGATTAGTAAATATAATTTCTAAAACCAAGTCAGAGTATCCTCACTTTATGTTGGAGGGACATAACACAAGTTCCTCCACACAGTAATTCGTACGGTAAATTATACTTTTATGGCATTCTTAATTAAAGAATTACAAAATAATTAGTGTTCTACAGAAATTCATTGATACGATATTCATACATCTACGTGTTGACTGTCCACTAGCTATTTAATATTCTAGCACCGTTTTAACCGCAGCACTAATCCGGGCCAACTTCTTAGCTTTTAAATTGGCATCATAATTTTACATTCTAGTTTGGCCGGTTCCTAATATTATTTTAAATTAATTAGGGTTGCTTATGAAGAGTTCCTGAAAAGTTACAACCCCTATAGATAACAGAATGACCCCTACCTGATTCAGGATATGTTTTCTTATAGACCACTCACGCATTACGAATTATTCATATGTCTTTGACTTTACACACAAACATAAATGACGGATACAACGAACACCCTGACTCGTGACGAGTATGGGTGGATCACTAATATTTTGTATAGTTCTGGAATCGAAACCAGACTTCACTAACCACTAGACCAATAGCGACATAACCACGATGGCCAGTCATGTGAATCTATGCAAAATGCAAAAAACACGTTTACCTTTTCTACAAAACTTTGCGCCCTACGTCATTCACTTTGTCTACTTATGGCGTATTCGACAAATAAATCTAGTGGTATTACCACTAGATTTATTTATAACAAGCATTGTTTACACATATTCCGCCTTCCCCTTATCATGGAGCAAGCAAACAAATGAGACGATTTGTCTCTAATTAGGAGTCCTTGGCAACGTTTTATGTCGACCCCAGATGATTCCTCTGTTCACATATTACTTATCATAATTGTGAATAGCATATGCTACAAGTCTTAAGTCGCTATTGCAAGTGATTCATAAGCAAGACTACATTATGAAACTAATGTAAATAGGTAAGTATACTCACGGAGAGACGGTATAATGCTACTGCTATATTTGTATTGCCGTGCCAAAGTGTCAGGATCGCGGCTATAAAAGCGAAGATAAAAATACAAAGTTGAATTTGTTGTTTTTTCTACTGCAGCTGTTTTAGTAGTTTCATTTTAATTGATGTTTTACAGCGTATAATAGTGTACAACATTAAAAGCGATACTAGGATAAACTGTCTAACACATTTAAGTTGTATGTTAATACGCCAATGTAAATACTGTATACTCGATTGACTACATCAAATACACCGTTTAATTATGCACTGTTTATGTAATTAACATATTAATCTGATGGATTCACACCTAGATTACGGCACAAGCTCATATTTGCATTGTACAAGGATCTTTAATTAAAAATATGTATAAACAACGACAAAGTCACCTAATCGTGGCAGTTGCAAGATGTAAATAGCCCGTTCTCTTTTCATTCGTGTGTTCATCGGTGGTTCTATTCTATAGCGCACTCCCATCTCTTCCTGTCTGTGTTGTTAAATGTGACTAAGGGTTCGCACTATTATCACTATCAAACAGAATATATACAATCATGCAGTGTCTGGATGAAAGTAATAGGCTTGCCCCTATTAAGAAAGTAGGATTAAATGTTAGGATTTTCATTGTGGGAGAGCCTTGCTTAAGCACGAATTGGCCTGCGCGACCGGTAGGATACTACGACCTCACAGAATTAGTGAGGTTTCCGTAAACCCAACGGGAGATGAATAGAGGAAGGATGAGGAGAGGGGCCTCATCCTTCCTCTGTTCATCCGCCCTCCCCTCTTTCCCCACCCCGAATCCCCTACCCGGCATCGTCCTCAAATGCGGGCATCGCACTTACGACTCTTGAGTTGCAGGTGTCTATGGACGACAGTTGTTACTTACGATCAGTCGTTCAAAATTCATCTGCCAACCAATATAAAAAATAAAAACTCCTTATACACACATGCCTATGTATGTACATATATACGTTCTCTTGACATCAGACTTAGTTGTATGTCTGTTCTGCTCTTTACCTAATTGGCATTTGGATTCGGGAAGAATCTGCAACAGCCAAAAGACGACGGTAAGACTACGAGTTAGCAGAATATGAAATTGTGATATCAGTAATGGTTTGCTAAGAGTTGGTTTTGCTCTTAGATACATACACTCATTTCTATATCCCAGGCAGAGGCGTAACGTCTCTATTTGCCAACCATAATTTAGTTCCACTAACATACATAATAGGACAGCCATTTGTTCTTATTCGTCACCTTATTTACATGATTTTTTATAGAAAGAAACCTATGTGGTTGTTGTTATTGTTGATATGTTAAAGTTTTTCATCATTCTTTTAAATATTTAATTGGAGTAATTATGATGAATTGGATCTGTAAATTCAAATTGAATTATACCAAGGACTTGCTCAGAGAATTTGAGGAAAGGCAAGTAATATTCGAAATAATGTTTTACTAATTATCACATCTTCGTAGTTTCAAATTTAGACATCTGAGTATGAGATGCTATTAGAAGGTATTATTTTTGTTTTTTTTTATATCTTTTTTTATTTCAATGTTTGATTAATGAATAAAAAAACAAAATAGTATCATCGACTTACTATAGTCAATTGACTTTTAAATTAAAATGTAAGTTTAACATATTTTTTTATACACTCATATATGCAAAAGAAATTCTAGTAGCGACTAGAGTTGTGAGTTCGACCATCACACGAGACAACACTGTATAATCTTCAAACCGTTGTTCTGAGTTGGAATGTTCTGTGAGTCTGTTATTTGAATGTTTTTGTTTTTTATAGTATATAAGTGAGTGTCTTCCGCCGCCCATGAGCACTTGCAACTCCAGAGTCACAAGAGCGCTGTGCACCTTTTGGGGCAGGGGAAAGAGAAAAGAGGGAAAGAGGAAATTGGTTTGCGCGTCAGGTAATCTCACTCACTCGATCACACAATGCAAATATTGTTTGTTCTGTGAAGCCGTGGTTATACTCCGGTGGAGTTGACCCATACGTGCCGGAGCATGGGCCTCCTACGTCCCACGTTTTTAAATGTTTGTAAAGTCCCCTGCGATATAGGAATTAATCCTACAGCGGGTGGTCATATTTAAGTGTCATTTAGGTTACCCTGTGAATAAACTAAATTATTAACAATTTTAGCATGCAATCCTGATTTTTTTTAAACTATAGGTATTTCATACCAATTATGTTGGTGACGTATACAGACTTCCCAAAATGTATATATAAAAGTATAATTTTTGAAAATAATCACAAAATTCATACTAAAAAAAATTTAAAAACAGAGTGTCGATAGAGTTTTATGTCTGTTGTTTTCCATTCTAAATACCTTCACGACTGACTTGGTGTGTCTGATTTCTACTCTTGATTTGATTTCTGATTTTGGTTTACCACATTCTACAGCCAGTAAATCACCGTACATTTTGTACATGTCCTCCCGTTCCTTTAATCTAACGTCGACCTTTAATGCAAATGATGACCCTTCCTGATCCGGTGCCATTATGTTGTACAACAAAAATTATGTGTTTTATACATCAGGACAGCGTAACAGTCGAAAAGAAAATTCAATTTGCAAGCAATGTTTTCCGAGTGTACGTGAAAATATTTTTTTTTTGAAAGTAGAAATGGTAGGCCAGGAATGCCTACCATTTCAGTAGTAGGCTGGCCTTATCCATGATAATTTTACGCACATTTAAAGTACTTTTTAGGCTGCAGAAGAAGGGGGGTTATGTTATTTATGTATTTAAGTGTGTGCGTATGATGTTTCCTTGTGACGTTATAGAGTCTAGAGTATAGGTTCCCAACCTTCCATGGACTACAGCCCCTTTAGTAAGCCTCCTAGTTAATTATACCAATTTTATAGATATGTGTATTATCTATTAATAATCGCAAATTATAAATTGTTTCTCTCTCTCTCATTAATCGCGAAATGAAAACAGAGGCGATGAACTGCGCGGATACTTACACACGACCCACTGGTCGTGACTATTAATTCATTAAAAATACGAAAACATGTTACAATAAAAACATTTAATTCAGACAAAGACGTGGCGTCCTTCAAGGAATTGTACTAGGACCGTTACTTTCCTAATCTATATTAATGATTCACCAAAATGTACAAAACAACAAATGTCCTCTTCGTTTATGATATCACATGTATTATATATCAAATGCCCTAATTGAAATACATATAATATTGATATTGACAGTACATTACATAAGGTAATAAAATGGTTAAGTAGAAATAATTTAATAATAAATCTAAAGAAAACAAAAATCATGCATTTCAATCAAAGGTGTGAAATACCTGATATTGATTTGATTTATAAAAGTTGCGAAATTGAGAGAGTAAATGAGGCCGGGTTCTTGGCTATAACAGTCGAACTGAATTGTAAAGCCTATGTAGAACATTTGTGTAAACTGCTTAGCACAGCTGTCGAAGAAAGTTAGCAATGAAGTGTTGTTAACTGTGTATCATGGGATGATAGCTTCAATTTTAAGAATTGGTGTCATCTTTATGGACCATTCAACGGAGCTAAGGCTTGTATCTAAATTTCAAAAAAGTGTGTAAGAGCTTTGTGTAGATTAAACTCAAACCGACAGTTGTGTACCATATTTTAAATTGCTAAAAATATTGACATATCCTTCATATATATATACTCGAAACTATTGTGTTCGTTAAAACAATTTTTTTTAGACTGTAGGGGGACACAACGGGTCACCTGATAGTAAGTGACAACCGCCGTCTATGGACACCAGCAACTCAAGAATCGTAAGAGCCTTGCCCGCCTTTGAGGGATGGGAGATAAGGGGCAGCGGAGAGGGGAAAGAAGACAGGGGTATGAGAAGATAGGAAAGAGGAGAAGGAGGTGAGGAGATCGGAAAGACGAGAGGGGGATTTGGCCCTCCGGAAAACTCACTCATTTCGGATAAATGCAACGCAAGCGTTACTTCACAACTGGTTTTCAATGACGCCGTGGTATCGCACCGATCGAGCCGGCCCATTCGTGCCTAAGCATGGCTTTACCACTGTGTAAATACATATGTTTCAAAAACTATCGAACACTCGAATAGGGCCTGTGCGCTCTCAATATGCTAATATATTACGAGTATGCCATGTAAAATGTAGGACAACACTTATGCTAAAAAGTTTTTATGGTATCCCCTCTAAAACCTTCAACGAATTACCGGACCGTAAAAACTTACACTTGATACAATTAAAGAAAGAACTGCACACCCTACTTATTAATAAACGCTATTATAATATATTACTTTTTACAATTTTGTAATTTTTATTTTTTTGTTTATAAGCTTATGCTTATTAGCCAAATAAGAGTTATTTATAAGACCATATTGACCACATTACAAATAAATAATTTGATTTGAATTGATTTCCATATTAGCCTCGAAGAAGCTTGGTGTGCTAAACAGATCGAGACAGTATTTTACTCCGGCCCACCGCCTGCAACTTTATAAGGCGCAGGTTCGGCCGCACATGGAATACTGTTCTCATCTCTATGCAGGTGCACCCCAGTACCAACTTCTGCCTCTTGACCGCATTCAACGGAGAGCGACTCGCATCATCGACTGCCAAGATATTTCTGATCGACTTGACACCTTGGCGTTGCGTAGAGATGTAGCTTCACTCTGCATCCTCTATCGCTTGTATCATGGGGAGTGTTCAGAGGAATTGTTCGGACTTATACCGGCTGCTGGTTTCCGCCATCGTCCTACGCGACAAAATATCCATCCCCATCACCTGGACGATTGGCATTCCCCCACTGTGCGCTTCTCCAGAAGCTTTTTGCCTCGCACAACCAGCTTATGGAACAAATTGTCGCCTGCCGTATTTCCGAACCGATACGACCTTCAAACCTTCAAGAAGAGAGCGTACCTCTACCTAAAAGGCCGGCAACGCACTTGTGACTCTTGAGTTGCGGGTATCCATGGGCGGCGGTAGTCACTTACCATCAGGTGACCCGTCTGCTCGTTTGCCCCCTATCGCATAAAAAAAAAATCTCTTGAAAAAAAAAAAAAAAAAAAAGTGCTTCTTATTAAATGAGGATTCTCCCCTTGTATAAGTTTCCAAAATTTCTGCAAATATTAACTCTTTACATTTTTTTTCTCTTCTTATGAATCGTACATAAGGCAAGTAGCGCTTCGTTATTTGATTGATGATTCCTCGGATTGAATGAAAAAATTGGAAGTTTTTAAGTAATCACATTATGATGAGTTCAACGTCTTTAGACATCTATTCTTCTATTTATATATCATCTATTGTTCCATGCACTGTATTATTACTATTTCGAAGAATTATATGTATATACTAGAAATATATATGTATATATATAATAAAATATAAAAAAAATATATGATGAGAGAAGGATAGAGATGGAGAAGGATGTGTCTTCTAGGCAGTGCAGACGGCGACAACAAACATCCGCCCTGACGAAAAGACATACCCCAGCCCTTAAGAGGAAGCACTCCTCGAGCACGTAGCCGGGATAGTTGAGATATGCCGTGTCGGCAGGGCGGCGTATTTGTGTCTCCGTAAGAAAAAGCATGGCAGGCCGAACCGTCTCGAGGTGTTGGTGTACGGCGCTGAGGTTTGTATGGAGTCCACGTATGTTAGTGAACTCCAAAAGCGGGTTGGTGGGAGAGGAGGATGCCGCTGTGAGACCACTTTAATTTTTTTTGTACTGCCATGATAGAAGGGGAAGCTGGCGTAAAAGGCATGACAGTCATCGTGGCAGTGTAAACTGAGACTCAAAATGCTTTGTCATCATATAACGGTGAAGCACGACGGTGACCGAACCGTCAGACGGAAGGGCCCCCGTACCCTCCCGGAAGTGGTCGCCGGGTCCCACCATCCGGTCACCAACCGGCACGATGAGCCACTCCGTGGATTATGCGTGACCTGATGGGGCAGCCTCCCAAGTTGGATAGCCGTGGTTGGGCCCCTCTCTATGCAGAGGGCGGCCAACGGCACCACCGTTTCTACGGGTCTCCCTGGCCGACGGTTCGATCCACGCCATTTTCACAATGACTCTACAGCACTCCACTGCTCACACACATACCACGATAACTGCCACCCCTGCATCGTTGGGCCTCCGGTCTCTCACTCACCAGCGAAAGTCGAATGCCACTTTCTCAATCACTAACTCACTCATCACTCAATTCTCTAGCCACGAATGTTGTCACTTTAGGCTGGTTTTCTGTGAGAGGGTAGCACTGCCCCGGTCGAAGCCAGCCCATTTCTGCTGAATAAATCAGCGTGGTTCCACTACCCATTAAATTTCTGAATTTTGGTAATGTAGTCGGGTTTTATATTTTTAATGATTTTTACTTCTTATACTGATGTATAATATACACCAACAACTCTTTTGAGATCATTTCTGAATTTACGACTGTGTAACGCAGTTGCTTAAAAGTGCTTTAGACAGCATACATTAGTATACAGTATAGACACAGAAAAACTCGTTTATCATTATTTATCTTTTTTTGATTAGATCGTACAAGTTAGGAAAAACAACCAAAACACCCCTAAAATTAGGTACTGCATATTTTTACCTTTGCTGTGCATATTTTTATTAATAGACACCTCGTATTGATTTATATACATTTAGTCGCAACTAAAGGCAAAATCGAAGAACCTTTACATCCTACGCAAACTAAGCACGTACTCTGAATGCCCCGGTGTGAGGGAAATATCTTTAGAATATTGTGGTAACAACTCTAGCATACGTTACGTAATGCTACGTACTATTTTTTATGTTTATTAAAGGTGAGGTGATGTAAAATATTATAATATACTTAGTTTAAGTAATGTAAGGGAAAGAGATAGTAATCAGTCGATAATTGAATCTTAATATATAAAAAGAAAAGTCCTGACTCACTGACTGACTCATCAACGCCTAGCCTATACCCTTGGACTTAAATAGCTGAAGTTTTGTATAGAGGTTCCTTTTATGATGCACAATAGATGTAGTTGGAGTTTTTAGAATTCAAACCCCGAATTGATAAAATAGTGGATGAAAGTTTGTGTGGAACTCCGTCATTTTTTAAATAATATACATAAAAATTTGTATTTGGCCTTTCGGTAAGCAATTAAGACAATTATTTCAGGATTTTCCGAAATTATACCACTAATAGTGTAAAACAGGGGATGAAACTTTGTAGTTAAATCCATAATTTTAGAAGTTAAATCCATAAAAATTGGTATTTGGACATCCGGGCCAGAGGTTAAGAAAGTTTTTTTCATACATCATCCTCCAGCAATTAATTAATAAATGGAACTGAGCCGCAAGCACCACTCCCTGGACAGTATATAAGCAATGCGAGAAGTCGGGCCAACTCATTATTTTATTTTTAGCGCAAGCCCCGCTACCGTTTACTATAAAATTAAACAATCATTTGGTGCAAAACTATTTTACAAAACTGTTTTTGAGTTCTTTATATTTAAATTTCCAAAATTGTTATACTAGTCTTTTCAAATTGATTTAATTTAATTCGCTAAGTAATATTATTTTTTTAAAGTGTGCAGTTCTTTTTTGCTCTTTTATTTTTTTATTTTTTTTTATTTTCCTATACCTGGACTTAGTTTAAGAATATCTCAGGTACGTTTTTTATTCAGCCTTTCGGGTTTGAAGAAATATTTAATTCTTATTTTGGTGGCAGTTTCAAGGTTTGAAAGTATGTACTTGATTCAATTAAAAAGAAAAGTGTATTAGAGCTCGATAAAATATCAGATTACCGAGCTAAAAAAACTCGCTATTTGCAACTTTTTTAGAAACACACTTTATAATAGCCCGAGTCCAATCAGGGAAAGTCGTGGGCAAAAGTTCAAAACCATTATCAACTTGAAAAAAATAACAGAAAACTCTTTGCATCTCAGTAGCTCTCAAAAATTACGCAATTATTTACAATAGTCACAGAAAAACGTAAGGTACGTTCCAGGGTTGGATTTAGAGTACTTACGATTACATTCGAAATATATGAGGATGAAGTCGCGGGCAACAGCTAGTGATAAATAAATAAATACTATATTTTTAAATGATTAACACGATGTTCTGTGCTATTTACTGTCTCATCCCGGTAACCTTAAGAAATGACGTTATTTGATGATCCGACAGACCTATTTGTAAGTATGTGTATTTATTAGCTCCCTTTATGAACTAGAACGCGAATGAGACGGGGAATAAATGTGTGACTATGTGTTCTCTTAGGTATGGGGGCAGTAGGGTAAACCAGTTTGTGAAACCCGTTTTTAATGTAACGTAAGCTAAATATACGTTCCTACTTAAGTGTAGCGAGCATACGCAATGAGGTTGAGTATGGTCGGCTTGACGCTAAATTGTCTGTCACTTTGACAGGACAAATGGAATTTGTTTTGTAGGAAAGGGTGTTAGTAGACTTGATAGAGTTTTCCATCGCGAGCGGGCGATGTAAAACGTTTTATGCAGGTGGGTTACGCCAAATTATTTAATTAAATAAATTATTTTTTCACGGTACGTTCCTTTCCAAAAAATCTACATATGTATGTATATACACACGAAACGCGCCTGCGATAACAGCACTCTTAGCGGTATAGGAAATAAAGAAGTTTCTATTTAAAACAGTCGGCCAAGTGTCGCCTCTTAGCTTTAATTAAAGTTATTATAATTTGCAAATCACTATCTATCCGGCATTGTGGCTATGTAACACTCAAAGAGTCGCACTGCCCCCGAATACTTCAAACAGAACAGTGTTACGATTCCGCCTGGATATACTCTGGACGAGATCAAGTGACGGGCCCATTACTAAGAAGATAAAGAGTGCCGCCGCACTATGTATATTCTTGATCCTTTACTGCCTTTGTTTGGTTTGTACCTTGTTTGTTTGTACTGTGTTTAATAGGAAAAAATATCATAGCATATTTGGCGCGACCATAGGCACATTCAAGTTACGAGTGTCAGCCAATGCGTCATAGGGTCATTGCGGGCGCTATACCGGCTCAAAAACTTTCTCCCACCTAAGACTAAAACCATGTTGGTTCAAACCTTGATCATCCCCATTATGTACTATGGTGATGTGTGCTATTGCGACCTGAAAGCAGACCATCTCAACATGTATGACCGTCTTCTAATAACTGCATTCGATTCATTACACCGCTATTTTCCAGTATCTTTGCTCTAATCATAACAGAAACCTCCGTTCATCAAATAATCTTCTTCGTTTATGCCCCAGTCATTCTTCTGATCCAATTCTTCTTTCATTGTACAGTCCGTCCTCCTCTGGAACACCCTGCCGCAGGAAATCAGGATGCCACCAAGTCGCCTATCTTTCAAAACTAGGGTTCGCGCTCGTCCGTAAGCTGGCAGAGTCATCTATGACTATGTATATCTTTATATATAATTATATATTATTTTATTTATATATTAGTGTATTATTTATGTATGTCTGTATCTAATCTCCATATATATTATGTTTATACTACTATTTTTCTTTTGAACAAAATTTTTTTTAGCATACCTATTTTCATGCTTTTTAGTGCACCTACCACACTCATTTCACACCACCCTAAGGTAGACTGGCAGAAAATGCCTTTGGAATTAAGTCCACCTACGTACATTTGCATAAAATATTAAATAAAAAAAATAAAATAAAAAAAATAGGTCAAAGGGAAGTTGTGAGGATTTACTGTTCTGTAGAGCTTCTATTCTATAGAAGAGTGTTAATTCTCATAGTTATAGAATTCGAACTTAAGGCATACAGATACACACACTCTCGCCTGCATACAAAAAGGGGTATGCAGAAGCGTATGTAAACCCATATTTTGCTGTCTATAATTAAGCAACACTTACTTAAAAGAGGAAAAGCTAAGGATGGCATACCATGTAACTTGAACTTAGCCAGTTCAAGTTACATGGTATGCTATCCTTAGCGTTTGCTGGGATGCTGAGGAACTGAATGCTGGGAAGTTTAAACCTAAAGTGAACATGAAAACAGAATTGATTGGCATTTATCATTTGAATCGAGAACGGATCAAGTGACACTTAAATGATTGATTGCAAGAGCTTTCGGTCAAAGAATGATGTATTTTCAAAAAGAGAATAACAAGGTAATGATATAGGATATAACTAGATATTAAAAAGAGACTTTGAGTTATTATGCCATAACATATAGATCCAAGTATACGTCTTACTTTATCCATATAAACTGTACGGTAGTTTAAGGCATTCTAAGTTTAAAAACGTTAATATTATTAACGTAAAACGTTTAAAACTATAAAACTATTTATGATCCTATTTAAAATAAAACTATTATGTGCGTGCCTACGACTATTATTGACTAGAATTTATCAAGAGTTCTTAAAGAAACCACCCCATTTCCGGACCAAAAGTAAATAGAAAAACTATCTTCTTCATCTAAGCACGCGTGTACTTTGTATGATATATAAACCGATTACTAACAATTTGTTACTAGCCTGCTTTTTACTTTCCGAGTTCACATAAATCATTGTTTGCGCAGTTTGCGCCTATTATAACAACATTATTTCGTGTTAGAACGAAATCTACGTGTTTATCGCTCATCCAGTGAGGCGAAAGCTTTATTTTTCTATTTACTCGTTTAATTTATAGGGTGAAGACGGAGAGAATCCCTTTCATATTGTAAAGAAAATTTTCCGGAGGACTTTGTTTTGATTGTTTATTGATTAAGGGTAATGATTAAGGGTAATAAAGATTAACTTGTAGAACATTTTTTCTATTTAAAAACGTAGTTATAAGTTTGTTAGGTGCGCCTCTGCCTACCATGCAGGCATGTGTTTGTAGATTATAGTTTTATGCCTGATTTCTGACCTAATATCTTCTACGTCGTCTAAACGAGTGAACACTCCTAAATCCTAAATCTTGTTCTCCAAAAATTTCGCCACAGCCACGTCTTTGTCCGTTGCTCTCCACGGCTCCTCTACAGTGTAGCTGGAGGGGCACAGTATAAAAGAAAGCAATGGAGCGCCACATTTGAAGCGCGTTTGCGACTGATCAATGTAGCCGCAATTTGCCATATTGCTCATTGACAAACCTGCCTACGTAAGCGATTCAGTGACTTTCATGTTGGCGATTGCAGTCGGTGTCCAGGTGGCAGGTTTTCTGAAGGTATCATGAAACCTGCCGGGACAGGATGTTTCACTGCCCATATTTGCTCTCTTGTTTGTTCAATATATTGCACACTGGGCACAAGTACTCTCCGACAGCGGAATCGATAACGGAGTCTTGAAATTCCTGCAAATAGTGAGATTTCCGGAGGCCTAACTCCTATTTCCGTTCCCGTCGTCCTCCCTCTCCTCTTTCCCATTTCCTCATACCCCCTCTGATCTTCTTCCTTAAAGGCGGGCGGCGCATTGACGAAACTAAATTTGCAGGTGTTCATAGAAGACCTTTGTCACTTACTATCACCGTCTATTCGTCTATCCCCCTATATTATAAAATAAAAAAATTTGGAGACAGCCCTGGCGGTAGAATTATTAATTAGGAATTACACAAAACGTCTTATTGTTCGTTAAGTAAATTTTAAAGAGGATCAGAATCCCCGTGAGAATTGGCCAGACCTGATTTAACGGGGTTCGATTTATGTTTGGAGGGCACGCGAGAGACGCCTCTTGAGTATTCAACAAGATATAAGCTAGAAGAGGATGACAAAGTTTTCATAGCATCTTTTTGTTTTATCATACAATTAAACATTCCTTTATTATACAGTTAATTAAACCTTTGAATGCATTGCGAGAAGTGGTGGTAATTATGTAATCCTATTTTCGATACTCGAGTAAAGTTTCACATATAATGCCAATTTTGTATATTATTTAAAGACCTAATGGTCTTAACATATGTCAGTGTTTTGCCGAAATGGCCACTTTGGTATCTGACGTATGGTTAAGAATGCCAAATTAAAATTTATTTCAAATTGAGGCTCGCGTTTCGTATTTAGTGGTTTATTTGTTGTTACCAATAAACCACTAAATACGAAACACGAGCCTCAACTTTACCATTAGATTTTTCCTTGACACCGTTTGGATCACAAAATTAAAAACTTTAAATATCAAATACGAGTCCCACCGTGGCACCAGCACTGCTGTTATATCTCGAAAGATTAAGGAAATGTATTGGGGAAGTAAAAGATAGCACGTTTTTGGTTCCGAAGTTTTCTAATTTTTCCGTGTGTCCTTCCCCGGAAAAATTCCCTTGAGACCCTTTGAGAATGAAAAGTTAAAGGTGATCGTGGAAGTGGATCCATAGGCAGGTAGGCTTCGGTGTGAGTGATGAAAACATTTTAGTTCGCTTGAAATAAATTCTAAAAGTGAAAAAGCTCGAGAAAAGGGTACCGCATGAATTAAGTGAAGCACACCAAACATTCTTCAACCGTCACAATAACGGGTTTTGAATCGTATCGCTACATGTGTTGAAAAATGGATCCTTTGGTCCACCATCGTAAGTACAAAGTCAAAACTAGCTAAGAAAGTAATTTTTTGTTTCAGTGTTATTCAAGATGAATGTCGATATTTTTTGTGACAGGCCAAATGTAATGGCTGTAAGAGTAATGTTGCACTTGAATTCTTCTGGTAAACGGTATGTGTAGTAGTTTTTGTGTTTTATTGGTTGAATTGTTGTTCTAATTATTGTTTTGTTCAATGTATTGCTTTATTAAATTATTGATTTATAAAGTTATAATAAATTATGTCATATTGGTTGTATAAAGCTTAGTATTAAGCCTAGTATTAAGTGGTTACGCACTGTAAACTTACTTGTTTCAATAAATAAAGTGTATCTCTATATGTTGAATTTGAATTCAACATGAAGAGATACACTTTATTTATTGAATGAATGAATGTTGAATTATACTCTTTTATAAAATATTTAATATGTTTTGACTATATGTATACGTAAATCTTGAGTATTGACATATAACACTATAAATTAGTATTATCAG
Organism: Tyria jacobaeae; assembly: GCA_947561695.1. Lineage (NCBI taxonomy): Eukaryota > Metazoa > Arthropoda > Insecta > Lepidoptera > Erebidae > Tyria > Tyria jacobaeae. The sequence continues at coordinate 18,367,265 of OX387211.1, read as the reverse complement.
CCAGTATTAAATATATGAAGTACTATCCGTCTGGATCCCAATAATGATTACACTGATTACATAAATACCTACTTTCTTACCCGCATGGTAACGAATCTGGATTAAATAATCTTTCTAGCTAGGTACAAAACACCGAAAAAAACAATTTATTTCATTGCTATGTTGGACAAAAGGAAGCTGCTCCTGTACACCAATCGAAAACGCTCATTACAGTGGTTGTTTTCTAGGAGAACCGGCAAAATCTAGTGTCGAGTGAAAGTTGATTGAGAATAAAGTACTGCCGAGTGTTTGATAAACCAGTACTGGTGTCATACACTACAGCTTCTTAATATTCAGAAAGACGGCAGATCTGTATTATCAATAATTGCAAACCATGATGATAAAGATAGCCGCTAAGTAACCGAGGCTGGTCAAATGATAGAACATTTGACCAGTCTCGGTTACTTAGCGGCAAGAAGCAGTGGAGTGGAGTCGAGAAATCGAGTCTAATTAGAGAGTCCAAAAACCACCTTCAAAGATTTTATGTTTTTTTCAGAAATGGACACAATGAACCACCTATAAAATGGCTAAAGGGCATAGATAATAATGGTATATACCATTGATCAAGTATATGATTTTATAATTTTGTTTTCATATAACTTTTTCTATATTAGATGTTTAAATTTTCTTTTTCAATATACTCACAATTTTCCTACCTCCAGCTTCTAAAGTACCTGGCTGAATGTAGTAAGTACTTTAGTTGGACTAATGTCTAATTATAAACCGTGGGTGTTTAATAGTCCTCCTCTTCAGTGGTATATAGGTATACATTCTACTACATTCATGTACTACTAAATCTCCGCATCTATGTATGATACTGTAAAATGGTGTACAAATAATGTATTATCTATCTATCCAGTGTGAAAAATAAGTTCGACATGGTAGACTGCTTACCTTAGGATTTTAAGAATAAGATTTTTAGTCAAAAAAAGAAGAGTTTATTCTGTCCAGAGTTCTCAATCTCATCAATTATCTCTAGAGAAGTAGTACTCTCCCCGCCTGCAGAAAACGCACGAGGCGCGGTAAATAAAGGATTTACATATATGGTGAAAACTCTCTGTTGAAGTCTGGTCATTACATATAAATAAGGAATCTTGTTTTGAATATAAACAATTTCTTTTGCGTCTTATTTAATAAACTTAGACACGAGGGACAAATTGTAAACAAGTTTACAACTTGGACCAATTCTAGCGACTTAATTGAATTTAGCGATATACGTTGGGTTCCGGATTTAGAAAACGCTTGAAAACAAAAGGACGTGTATTTTAATATAATTTATGTGCCTTATAGAAATCTTCAGCCCTTTCAGTTCGAAGTTATCGGATAAAAGGAAGGAATTTTGTTAACCAACAAAATGGATTTTTCGTACGTAAGCATATTGCACTTAATACAGTTTTAAAACATGATCTATAAAATCTGACTCTCAAACGCGAAGTCACACTAGATGTTAAATAATAGTCACCATCCACAGTAACTTATTTCTTTTATGGTATTAATATACCATAAAAGAAATAAGTTACTGTGGGTTCAGGTTAAGAATAAGGTTTCAATGTGATCCTCTTACCCCTATGGGTAAACAGCTACTAGGTACCTAAAACAAAAAAAAAAAAAGCGTTGGCTTTTAAGCAATGCTTGCATTGTGTGACTGAATGGATGAGGTTACCAGAGGCCAATCCATCTAAATCAACTAATTATCGACTACAGATAGTGGTCCTAAAATTTGATCAAACTTTTTATACCTGTAGTCTATAAAATGCATAAAAAAAATTTTTCAGCTGCATTTTAATGAATTATTAGGTTAAGTATACTATTATTATAGGTCGGATAACGCAGTTGCAAAAGCATTGTCTGGAGTCGTCTTCACATGTAAGGGTATGCGAGATATGCATAAAAGTTTAATAAGAGTAACGACGTGAGCACAGAGTGTACACAGGATACTCTGTATCGTATGTACTTTGATCAGTCAAGCATTGTGGATACTTATAGTACTCGTAAACCGAAGTTGCCAGGCGAGTAAGGATTCATGAAAATATATATATATAAAAATATACTTTAAAAAAGAGTATGACATTAAGCGAAAATGTTGTAAGGAATTTCATAAAATACAATCGCAACTGATGAAAGTCGTTTTTACGAGAGCACTAAATATGTTATGTTCGAAGTTAAATATAAACGATAATATTTTATAAAAAATATAGAAAACTGTACTTTTATTGATACATTCATAAAGAGTAAAAAGAATATTAAGTGATAAAAGATGTCGAAAGAATGGAAGATAAGGATGAGAGAATAGTCATTCTGAACGATCTTAACGAACAAGGTATCAGACGACAGGTCAACAATTCAAAGAAATATTATTCCTGGTCAGGTCTGGAGCGTGACGTTACTCAATTTATTAAGAGATGCGATAAGTGTCAAGAGCAAAAGCACTATGTGCGGATTAAGGAGCCGATGCAAATATCAACGACGACACACTCCTGCTATCGAAAAAATATATTTAGATATAGTAGTAGTAAAAATATGCATTATTATTCTTATATATTATTCCTCCGATGAGAGTCAACCAAATATATAGGGGCCTATCCGTTAGTAACTAAAAGTAATACAAAAACTAAGCTTAATAAATAACTTAATTTTACGTTATGGTATGGCTTCGACACGTATGGGCCTGTCGACTGGAATATTTACCACGGCCTCGAAGCTGTTAAACAATTCTTGCATTGTGTGAACAAGTGAGTGAGGTTAGACCCAATCCCCTTCACCATCTCCTCTTTCCAGTTCTCCCTTCCCCTACCCTAAAAGGCGGACAGCACTCTTGTGACTCTTGAGTTGCAGGTGTACATGGGCGGCGCAAGTCACTTACCATCAGTCGACCCGTCTGCAAGTTTTTCTGCACCCCTATACTATGTATATAAAAATAAATAGGGTAGCTGAGTTGACGTCTACTACGATTCAAGACGATTGTATGTAAATCACAAAATGTGATCAAAAACAACTCAAATGCTTAACATAACAAGAACATAGCAGCACTCGAAAATTCTCATAAAAGTTTAAGTGCGTTTTTACGAATTCATACAAATAATCGGCCACCATACATCAGTCCACACCAAGACTAAATATTCTCTATTTGAATATGTTTTAGTAAGCAGTGCAATTTACCCAGTAACCTTACAAAATCTAGCTAATAGCTGTCCTTTACAATTTCAACATCGGTTACAAGTATTTTTAAAAGTAGCATAAATAAATTTATTACATCATAATTAAAAAACACACTAAAAAACTATAAATCCTATTCAGTATAAAAAGATGATTTGATTCTAACTCGAAACTGGTAATAAGTTATCCGATGTATATTTAGGTCCATATTATATTGTTTTAAGATATAAAATATCGCCAAATGTTGAGATTTTAAGAGACGGTAAATCTGAGACTATTTACACAAAATCTAATAAGTTTTATATTCCAGATTGATTTACCTACATTGATTGAATATTGATTCGTGGCTATCTATAAAATTGACACCTTATTGTTATGGATTTCATAATTAAATTATATTATTCTTTGTAATATAAACTATTTTGTCATTTGTTTCTGGTATACATTATATTACGCAGCATTAGCTTATTATTTCTACATGTATATTCTATTGCTCATGTAACCATGTATATAAGCGATGTTTTTAATCTAATAAAGCAGTATCCCCCCCATCTGAACTTAAAATTCATTATAGTTTCTTCCTGATAGTATATACCAACATCTCAAAGTGAGTGTTTGAGCATCAAAGCCGCACCGTCTATTTTCGAAGAGTATATCACATTGTTCTTACATTATAAAGTCTTATAAGTAAACCAAAGTTGTAAATATATGACCCAACAGTAACATGCCGCTACCCAATACTAAGATGTCCCGTGTGATTGGACAGGCTCGTAAACTCTTAACGACAGTAGCCCGCAGTAACTATTGGTTCTATAGTTAACGGCTTAACTGTAGTTTTAACAGCCGACAGTTAACCCTTATTGGTGAGATACAAAGTTGTAAAGGATTTCTATTGCGGTCTGTATCGAAACCATACAGTTTTGGGGCTATTAGAAAGTTATTAGAGTGTTTTAGAGGATTGTTTATGCAATATAAATTGGTCATTATGCTATCGGATCATCCCATATCTGCTCTGAACGTTGATCATGTGACTTTAACTAAGAGAAATTTCCTTATCACGATTTCGTCTTTGCATTGCTTGTTTGTGTAAATTTCTAATTTGTCATAACAATGCAAGGTCTTAAGAAATAGCATTATGATTGTGTGTTCAACTGATGACTTTTAGTAGTCGTAAGTGATCATTCATATGTTTTGATTATTTAGGACATAAAACCGTTACATGATGTCTTGCAATAAAGATATACAAATATTTGGTTTGTTTAATATGTAACCTACATCGCTGTCCACTGGTTAACATTGAATTAAATGGGTGCAGTATGATGATGTTGTAGATTCATTTAAAATAAAAAGAAGATACTCAGTACAATAACTAAGTCGGTAATCATTTAATTCAAAGTATATGATAAATATTTGCGCGCGTAGGCGTGCAGTTAATTTCTTACACAAACATTAGATGAGATAAAGGATCAATAATTAATAGTAGTAGAATAACAGTAGAACACTAGTGGTGATTAAAATAAGAAAGAAAACTATCTTACTAACTCATATCGATTAAATTAACAATGAGTGTTTTAAGGAATTTATTTTATATGCAACAATATTAAAAATACAGCTATAATAAAACTAAACGCATTGAACTATCCGGATGACAAATGAGAGGACACGACGAAGTCAGTGCCCGGCTCTTTCTTTTCTTGACTTTTTGAGGTGGCATGACGAAGTGCGACCGCTGCATGAAAATAATAAAAGATGTAATCTTTTAAATTTCATATGATATAAACTAATTACAAACTATATATGTATACTCCTGCTTATTCTACAGAAAGCAATAACTTTAAACTTATCTTTTGTTTCCACATCACCAGCTGCGGTTTGGTACCGTCACCAAACCAACAAAAAGATGTCTTTGTGTTAAATTGCTCATTTGTAACTCTCCTTGATTACTTCAGAGTCACAATGACTATTTCACATAACACTCATAAACTCAGTTTACTGTTATTTACGTCTTATAGTACATAAAGAAAACTGTCTTTTTATTTTCAAACTATTACTTTTCTCAGATTTCTCTTTGTTTAGAACTAATACGATCCCTGTGTATGGGCCACAGATAAAAAAGGAATGGCACGACGTTTTGAATAGTCTCTGCACATAATACGAACATCCTAGAAATAATGATTCTTTATTTAATTTTAGGATAAGTATATTTTAAATACACTATTATACATATTCATGTAATAATGTAATTTCTACATCCCGTAGTATCCCTTTAGTAAGTCTTGTTTAAGTAGGTTATATATTATACTCTATGTAGCTACTCTTTTTCTCTCACTCACTCATATTATAATACCAGAAGATGGCTCACTGTCCGTAATGTACACTATCACGCTCTCCGTTGAATGCGGTCAAGAGGGAGAACCTGGTACTGGAGTGCTCCTGCATGAGAACAGTATTCCATGTGCTGTGTTCGCTTATAAAGTTGCAGGCGGTGGGCTGTAGTGAACAAAAGTCTGTATCTGTTTAGCACACCAAGCTTCTTCGAGTTAGGGAAGTGCTCTCATAGCGAGGTTATACGACCAATGGCATATTTTTAGCGGTGAACGCGCAAACCTGTGTCTTCGTGGGGTTAAATTGATCTAGGTTAAGTCGACCTCAATCTGAAACTTTTTCTGAAGAGGCGATTTCAGGCCCAAGTTTGGATCGGCTCTCGATTACGACCCGAGAATTGTTAGTGCGGCCGGTGTAAAGAGTAAAGAGTGTGGGCCAAACTTGGATGAGTGTTGCAAGTTCTACTATTTCATAGCTTGAATAATGTAGTCAATTACATTTTAATTGTTATTAAATCAAAATTTTAATAACCTAGTAAAACATATATATTGGTATTGTCAATAAATGCTTTGAAAATAATCCGAATGAGCCTTTTCTTTTGAGATATAATATTTATCTTCACTTACTTTTTGTTCAAACAAATCCCAAATTGAAAATTCTAAATTCTGAAGTAATTATAGTTAAGTGTATATAATATAGAAAATTTCAACTGCATACAAACTGTACTAAAATTTAAAGCTTATGTTACCTGAAACTACAGCATTATTGATCGATATTTAGAACCTAGGCACACTAACCCACAATCCCTAATCATCTGCGATCATCTACAGTATTCATTTAGTTCGAATCAAGGCATGTTACAGTCAAATATAAAATTAAGACATTATATAGAGTGTTAAAGTTTCAGATTTCAAGGTCATTCCACCTATCAAGATTAAAATACTGCAGAGTATAAGCGCACTGGACATATCGATATTTTTCGATTCTGCTGCAAAAATGCTTTGGATGACTCGTATCTCGCGTACCTCAACCAAGAGCTTCAACCAAAAAGGGAAGTGGTGTCGATAAGATCTACAGAAGGGATCTCAGCATGTTATGCGAATCTTATTCTAACCTTACTAGTAATGGAAACAGTAAAAACTATATAAAAAATTATTTATTTATCAATCCTACTTAATACATTTTTATAAAAGTTAAAATATTGTATAAGAAGTGTTATGTTTGTTTTTTTAGACATTGCAGCAGCGACGGCTATTATCAATAACAGCTTGATGTAATAGAAATGAAACCAAATATATTCGTAACGATTTATTTTTACCATTCATGGGTTGAACTTTAAATACACTTGATTTTTAGCAAGTTTATCAACAGAACACATCTGTACACGATAGAAAAAATTAAAACAGACAAGTTATACAAAATAAATTTGTTAATCCTGACATGACAGCAAAATAAATTATTTTTACAAACTATTGGTTCTGTATGTTGAATCTCGACATGACAGATCAAAATAGAACATTTTTACGAACTCTAGATAATTGGTAAATCAATCTAGACACGGACACAAAAAAAAACAAAATAATATTTTGAAAATGTTTTCATAGATATTTGAAAAACTGCTAGTATAATAAATCATTCATTATTTTTGAGGACAGTAGCAAAAGTTTAAGTCCGTGTCAGGGATTTCATTTCAAGGGTACAGACAGAACACAGTGTGGTTTTAGTCGGTTAGAGTCCGACAAACCACCCTACCGGTCCCGGTTGTGTGATAACCCGTGGGGGTTTCCGCACGATAAATAAAATAATAAAGAAATCCGTGTAAGGTAGACTTTTTATTGGAATTATGGAAGTTTATATTTTATAAAATAAGTTCAGTTTAGAGAAAAAAATAAATAAAAGAAACAACCGAGAATAGTCTTAATCAAGTCATTAATAATCCAAAAAATTTAACATCCTTTAACAAACTAGTAAGATATAATATAATATAATATAAGTATTATATAAGTATAAGTAAGTATATAGTAAGTTATAAGTAAGTAAGTAAGATATAAGTACGTTAAATATGTAGTTCCGCAAGTATATTTTTTTCTATTCTGTAATATCGCCGTTATTGATGGTAAAAATGTGCGTGTATTTAAGTTTAGGTAAAAAGATAGATACTTGCTCTTCATTGTACACAAACAAAGACTAAAAAAAGTAAAAAAGGTCACAGTACAACATACGCTCTACTCACAATCTGCGATTTCTAACAGATAACCATAAATGGACTACGGGTATACCATAGTAGTGGGTAATTTAGATTTGTTATGTTTACTTATCGGCACTAAGCAAATGACCTCATACCTATCTTACAAATCTGAAATAAGAGCTCCTTAATGAACTTTTGGGCCATAGAAATTTAAAAACACAATGGCTATGGTTCGTTTAATCGAAGTCGTAAGGACAATCGTTTATACAGTGCATCACAAGTACAACTGACTCGATTATCAGATGGTATCGGTATCGTAAAGAGGACCGTAAAATGTTCTCCGAATTGCAATCCCTAACAACTAGGATGCGCTACATGAATATTTGTCGTTTGGATGTGGTAATAGTCATTTAGAATGTACAATAAAATTATATATTCAAGAGCAGTGCATCCGGGCCCCAAAAAAATTCATGAAAATTTCTTAAAGTTAAAAGTTTAGCTAAGTGAAATTAATTGTGTTTGAAAGGCAATGAAATACTCAATACATGAAATAAATCCACAGGAATGATTCCAGTAAACATGCATCGAAACGAAGGTGTCTACTGTCGCGGTGGATCCGTACTCGTGTCTAAATTTCTTAAGAGCTACAAGGTGCTTATAGAAAACGGCTCTAGTTAAAGTGAACATTACTGTATAGAGTGGCCAGCATGCAGCCCGGACCTCAACCCGATTGAGTTCGTTTGGGACGAGCTTGAAGGGGTGCTGGCTAGAAAACCTCCACGTGGTGCACCCTGGGCAACGTCGGCCTTGACGCCACCTCCTCTGCTTTCGAGGAGGGCGTCATCGCCAACGGCTAATCTTCTGGCTAGAAGAGGTGGCCATCTTTCTTCGGCCACTCGGTCGAGGCTTGGCCCAACAGAGCGGGCTTGTATGCACATCCCTCTGTTGGCTCTTCGCTCCTCGGAGCTGTGAGGAAGGCAACCTCAATAAAAAATCACCAAAGTGGAACCCTTTCACGGGTCGGTGTTTCTCCACTGACTACAGTGGGGAAAGAGGATGGGCTCGGCGTGCACTCGCCCTGCCACCGAGCAGGCATCTGGAGATTTATCTCGATGCCACCGTCGGCATATCGTAATCCCGAAAGGAGTGTCGTGGTTAAGTCTCGCGGCTCTGATCGGAGGCGAGGGTCTTGGCTTAACCGCCCGGACCGCGAGGAAGAATACCTCTATAAAAAATTACCCCGAATCTCGTGTTCTGGTGCGTGACCATGGGATGCATGGCTGATGGGTGGTTCACTCGCAAGCGCACTCCCAGCCGGGGTAACTGCGGACCCCTCGGTTGGGCATAAATCTACGCTTGCCCGGGTATTGGGGGATCTCTGCCCGGGTGGACCTTTAGTTCTCCCCCTCTCGTGGGTCTAATTATGAATTGCAGCCATATAAACAAAAGTAGAGGAAGAGGAGAAGGGGAAGGAAAGGAAAAGTTAAGAGAGGCAGATGTCGCTTCGTCTAATGTCGAGGGTGTTCTATTAGGAACGCCTACCTCGCAGGAGCTCCCAGAAGTCAATTTGTCTTCTGGGAGCAGAAGAATTTCAGAGCAAGTGCGCTCCAGGGCCGCGAGCATAGCAGCTAGTACAACGGCTGACTCAGGCGAAGAAATGGAGTTGGAGCCTCGCGACACCGATAGTCGCAAGCGCGGGCGCTCTAAAGACTCTGATGGCGACACGTCGGCGGATATGTTGCCACCCAAGGTTCCCAGCAGCCAGCGAGGCAGGACGCGGACGCCGATCTCGGCCCAGACAAGCTCCCCCTTCTCTCGGAGGGGAGCTCAAGTCCGTGCTAGAGAGGAGGGCGAAAACTTAGCGGAGGAGGAGATTGCAGATCTCCTGCAAAAAATTCGTGAGCCTGAGGTGGGGGATTCAGCTCCTCAAACACCATTAATTATGCAGGAGAGAGCGAACGCAGTTGTGGCCATCATTTACAAAGTGGCCACCAAATCCAAAAATCTTAAGGGTACTTTTGTAAAGGCCCTTAAGGACTCCTCCTCCGCCGTCTCTAGGGTCGTTGGGACCTTAATTACAGACGTCGTGCGGCTTCAAGCGGCAAACGACCGTCTGACCCAGCAGGTGGCCGAACTCAGCACACAGTTTTCCCAATTTCGGGTGAGGTCGGACGGTCCTGAGCGCCAAATCCCAGTTGCGCGGCCGGCTCCCATCCCACCAACCCCCGGGGTGCCTGATGTCACGGATTCCCACCTGCGCGAAATAATTGCCGCAGTGTGGAGGATGATGGACGGGCACCTCGCGGGCCTGGAGGCTAGGCTGCCTCCAGCGCCCATCGTTCGGCCGCCGCTCGCTGCGCATAAGTTAAGGGGCGCGACGACTCCGATGCCGCGCCAGGTCTCGGGTGGCCGCGTTGTTTTGTACGCTGCAGCGGCGTCTGCACCGGCACCTGTGACCACACCGAGGAGTGAGTTCCCTCCGCTCCCCTATCCATCGCTGCGAGATACGAGTGCCCCTTGTGCTGCTGCTGAAGCTGTCCCTCCCTCCTCGTCCTCCCCCTCCAATGATGGGTGGCAAAAGGTTGAGGGAGGCAAGAAGAAGAGGTCCCGAAACAGGAACAAGAAGGCCAAAAATGGAGTCTCTCCACCTCAGACGTCCTCAATGGCAGCGTCCGCCACAAACAAGAAGGCAAGGAAACTGCAGGCACCCAAAACGGCGGCTGTGGTGGTCACCTTATCGACGGAGGCGGCAAGCGGAGGGCTATCTTACGCGACCGTTTTTAAGAAGGTCCGGGATAGCCTCGGCACTCAATTCGGGGCCTCAGGCGTGAAGCTGCGCCTCGCCCAGACGGGGGCTCGAGTCTTAGAGTTCCCCGGGGCCGAAGGTGCAAACACGGCGGATGTCCTAGCGAAGAAGCTGCGGGCAGTATTTGCTGCGCATTTCGGGCCTGGACGACTCCGTTACAGTCGATGATGTCCGGGTTGCAATTCGCGAAAAGACGGGGTGCAACGCGGTCAACATTAGGGTTGGCACCATCCGACTCGGTCCAGGCGGTCTTGGCGCGGTGTGGGCAAGTTGTCCCATAGCGTCGGCCAAAATCTTGTGGGACGCCGGCAAGGTCCTCATCGGTTTTGTGAACGCCAGAGTCACAGTCCTGGCGGCAAGACCGATGAGATGTTTTAAATGCCTAATATCGGGGCACACCCGCGTCAAGTGCGGCAGCTGCTTTGACTGCAGCAGACTCTGTTTCCGCTGTGGTCGACCGGGGCACAAAGCGGCGGAATGTTCCGCCGCCCCTCACTGCCCAGCGTGTGCGGCGGGTAATTTGCCCGCCAATCACCAGATGGGACAGGGGGGCTGCAAGCCTCCCCGGACTTCTCCGCAAACATCGGTGGCTAGCCAGTCGGCTCGGGCTGCCTCCGATGCCAATCGAGAACTATCGCTGTCGCCCATGGAGGAGGCTGTAGAGACTATCAAATAATGGACCACGTCTCCAGCCTCCTTGTCCAGACGAACCTGAACCACTGTGCCGGTGCGCAGGATCTCTTCCTGCAAACCATGGCAGAGTGGTCTATTGGTGTGGCCGTAGCCGCGGAGCACTATTATGTTCCTCCTTGTCCAAACTGGCTAGGTGATCGGGACGGCTCCGTGGCAGTCATCGGCTCTACGGCGGCTCATTCCCCGCCCTTATCGTTAAGAGACAAGGGTACTGGATATGTTGCCGCTGAGTGGGGGGGGGATTACCATTTATGGTGTCTACTTCTGTCATTTATGGTGTGACTATGGTGTGACTTTAACGCCAAGTCCGTTGCGTGGGGTTCCCCCAGGACGGACGCACGGGGCGACGCTGTAGAGAAGTGGGCAGCATCAGTGTGCCTCTGTCTCCTAAACAGAGGTTCCACCAACACGTGTGTGCGACAGCAGGGGGGGTCGATAGTGGACCTTTCGTTCGCTACCCCTGCTCTCGCCACACGCAGCCGGTATAAGTCCGAACAATTCCTCTGAACACTCCCCATGATACAAGCGATAGAGGATGCAGAGTGAAGCTACATCTCTGCGCAACGCCAAGGTGTCAAGTCGATCAGAAATATCTTGGCAGTCGATGATGCGAGTCGCACTTCGTTGAATCCGGTCAAGAGGGAGAAGTTTGTACTGGGGTGCACCTGCATAGAGATGAGAACAGTATTCCATGTGCGGCCGAACCTGCGCCTTATAAAGTTGCAGGCGGTCTTATAAAGTTGCAGGCGGTTGCAGTTTAGATTCGTTGCTCTCGAATGTAATTAGGCAATTTATTCTTAATAAGTGTATATATAGGATTTGATAGAGGCGTAATTAACGCCCTCATTTTGTTGAATAAAATTTAGTCCCATTTACGTTCCTAAGAGGGGCAAGCCGTCTTCTAGGCACTGTGAAATTAGAAAATTCGAGCATTTTGACAGGAAATGGAGGATAGAAAAGGGAGTGAAAGGTATATTGCAGTATATGGTGGATTAGCGAGTACAATCAATAGTTCAAGTAAATCAGGCACGCATGCCTATAACTCGAACAATCTAACTACAAAAGCCACAAAGTAATATGTGATCTTTATGTGAACTATGTCCCCCCTTAATCAGATGAGTGAACATTGACACATAGATATCTATCAATGTAAACATTGCAAAGTGTATCTCCAGATGACACACAGAGTGGTACATGAGTGCAAGATAAATATATAGTGATGACTTGATTTGAAAGACTGCACGAATGGCGTAGCTGTTAATGTGGTCACCTCGCCAATACATTCCTCCTGTGTAATCCTCAAATTGTTATTCTGAGTGTTCTTTGTGTTTGTTGTTTCAAAGTTTGTAAAGTCCCCCGCGATACAGGAATTAATCCTAGTGCGGGAGTTGTTTTAAAAAAGGAATAGAATACAAGGTTAATTATTTGAAGTAGAACAGGAGGGGGCTCTATTCTCATCTCTTCCCAGTGGAGTCGTAAAAGGCGACTGGGGGTCAGAATGTTATCTATCAGACAGTATTTATTCCGCCATACAGTGCCCGGCTGACAGCAATAGAGATGTAAGTTTTTTTTATATTATCGGATGACAGACGAACAGACTGGTCATCTGATGGTAAGTGACAACCTTCCTCCATGGACACCTTCAACTCAAAGAGTCGTAAGTGCGCTGCCCGCCTATGAGGGTGATGAGGGATGTGAAGGAGGGGAAAAGGGGCAGGGGCTCAGGGGAGAGGAAAAAGGAGAGGGGGAGTTTGGCCTCTGGAAACCTCTCTTATTTCGAGGAAATGCAACGCGAGCGTTGCTGCACAACCAGTTTTCTGTGAGGCCGTGGTATCGCACCTTGGTATTCATGCCTAAGCATGGCTCTACCACGTGGAAAACTAAGTAGAACTAAATTATAGTTGGCAAGAAATGGATGTATGACATGCTTCTGCCTACGCCTTCGGGGGCATGGGCGTGAGTGTATGTACTCGTGTTTTGCAATACTGACAAGTGACATTATCAATTAATGAGCACATTGTAGCACAGTAGAGAGAGATAGAGTCTCCAATCTCTCTCAACAGCGGCATAATGCGTTTTTTGCACTTCGGTTAAGCCCCAAAAGGACCGCATAAAATTATTATTAGACTTAATTTAACTACAAAAATATAATACTTAGTTTCTAATAAGTCGTAAGTAGTCAGTCAAACACCATGTTCATAGTTTCGTAAGTCCTAACTTCGGGAGCCAGCCAAATCTATACAAGGTACGTTTTACGAGCAGACACACGACACGTTTTCGTTAACGTGCACGTAAACAGATCGTTCCGCGGTCGTTACGTTGTCGTCTACGCCGGTCTCACGTACGCCCATTGAGATTGTAAAACTTAATAGTCTACGTATTTACTGTAGACGATAAAAGTTTTTGGTAAGGAGGTTCGATGTCAATAAAATAAAGGTCACGTCTACGTACTTGTGTGAGTACTGCCTTGTAAGCTTTACAATAGATTTTTTACAATAGACTATTACGTAGGTGTCAAGAAATGATTCTATTTATAATAGAATAAGATCTTAGAACCACCTTGCTTTTTATTTTAGCATCGCAAAAAATGAGAAAATTAGTATGTACATATATATATATATATCTTAAATTTTCTAAGATTATAGCTATATTTAAGTTCCTCAATTAAAATCTTGCCGTGTTTACTCGGTGGAGTATAATAGGGCTACCCTACTACTGTTATCTATCAGATAGTAATTAGGTACAGTCAGTCATTAAGTGTTGTCTTGCATATTACGTGAGTCTAAAAAATAGGCCTTTTAAAATTTTTAAATTAAAAATAAGATTTAGACGTGATACTATGTGTATATGTAAATGTAAGTCTTTTTCAGAATTTTTGCTTTCCATTTTAAGTTTGAACAGTTTTTAACGCATTGTAGTCGTTGTGTCAATCTATCTCCATCGAGTCAATTTAATATCACTAAATAGTTCTTTTGTGTATGTTACGTGATATGGTCACCACTTATTAATTTATAACTTACCAGCACCAGGGGTGTACATCCCCCTTTTAAAGTCCGTCAACGAAATTTACGATGAAAACCGTTTAATTGAAGGTACTCATTTTTTCAAGTATAATACACTAATCACCATATAATATAATTACAAAACAACAAACCACTTAGTTAAGCGTTGACAAGTCGCGATGTCACAGTGGTACAGTCGAGAAGAGTCGAGGGCTACACGAGTTCATCTCGAGCTCTGAATTTTGCGTTGTCTTGAGTACGGCCTGAGTTTACTTCACGCTATCCTGACACACTGTTATCAAGGATAATCCACATTAAAATTATAAATGCGAAACTCTGTCTGTCTGTTTCATACGCTTTCGAGGCTAATTGTCTACTTTAATAGTGATGACTTTAGATGATTGTTTTTTTAGATGAATTGAACTTTGTAAAAGGACGTAGGCCTCTTTGTGTCTTGAAAATAAACCTTAAAGGTGGCAAATTAGGGGATCAAAGTTTGTACGGGAGACCAATAATTTGTGAAGTTTAGCGTGATTCTATGCATACAACGCGAAAAACAGCACTCCAAGAACTGATTTTCTGCGGACAAAGTCAAGGGCACTAGGCATTAAAGCGAACCAATACAAAATATGAACACACTCAACCACCTACACACACTCATATGAAAACGTGCACTGCAAGTTGTAGATAAAAAAATATCAAAATTTGGATCAAAGGATCGGCGAACTCTAAATGATCCGGATGGTGGGACCCGGCGACCACTTCCGGGAGGGTACGGGGGCCCTTCCGTCTGACGGTTCGGTCACCGTCGTGCTTCACAGTTACAGGATGACACAGCATTTTGAGTCTCAGTTTACAGTGCCACGATGACTGTCATGCCTTTTACGCCCCCTTCCCCTTCTATAATGGCAGTACCAAAAAACAAAGTGGTTTTACAGCAGCATCCTCCTCTCCTACCAAACCGCTTTTTGAGGTGGAGTTCACTAACATACGTGGACTCCATGCAAACCTCAGCGCCGTACACCAGCATCTCGAGACGGCTCGGCCGGCCATGCTTTTTCTTACGGAGACACAAATACGCCGCAATGCCGACACGGCATACCTCCACTATCCCGGCTACGTGCTCCAGGAGTGCTTCCTCGCAAGGGCTGGGGTATGTCTTTTCGTAAGGGAGGTTGTTTGTTGTCGCCGTCTGCACTGCCTAGAAGACATATCCTGGATTTTGGCGGATTTACGGGAGCGTCTATCGGTCCCATTCCGGAGACTCTGTGACAACTCGACTCTTTGACCACCTGAGTCAAGCAGCGGATAAAGCGCAGGAGCAGTTCCCGACCGGCGAACTGGTGATTTTGGGACATTTTAACGCCCACCATGAGACCTGGCTGGGATCTTTCAAAACTGACCACGCATTATTAGGTAGGTGATTGTGTGGTTGTGTATTAAAGCGATTACCTTATATCTGTATAAACATCGCATTATGTTACTGCTTAAGAAGTACAGTGTCTAGACAACGTTTGTTGATTCTAAAATACAACACCAATGGGTTACACAATGTATTATTATTCTAACCAAGCTACAACAATAAACTAAGATTAATGCAACTTTCTTAGCTAAAGATAAAGATTGCACATTTCGATGGTACGCCACGAGAATTGTAATGTTTGCAAAGGTTCGAACACTTGATAATGCAAAAGGATTAAGTGCCAACGGTGCCGTAGAATAATGGAGTCTTACTGGCTTAAGAGGGAAATCCGATAGCTTTCAAGATATTTGAAATGTCAACAACTTAGTTTCATCACCATCTGAAATACGGTTCAAACATGACAGATACTAAAAACTAAGTAAATTTTACCTAAATACACTAACAATTACCGTAAAAGAAATAAAGCAAATGTCATTCGCTTCCTGATTAAATATTTACTTATGAGATTATATAGCAATCATTCACTTAACTCCAAAACTATTGAAATTAAACTAAAACAATATTTCTTGCAAAATATATCGAATAATTTACAATTCTGTCTTACGTTTCGTTGTCAGTCTCTTCATTCACACACAATTTATATCTGTTCAACTTATGCTTTTTCACGCCCCGCTTAAAAGACCCAGGATCAAAGTGGGAAGGAAACACGTGCGATCTTTCACCGATCGGCACAGGAAAGAAGAGCCAAACCGTTTCGTTCGGGATCGCATACGTTCGACTCGCAAACGGTGACTCCTCAGACCAGCACGTGTAGTCCTGTAGAGGAAGGGAGAAGGTTTACTTTAATGCATTACTTTGTTGCGATCGGGCCGCCCGCGCCCCGAAGTAGTATACAACTTTGGTTGGGAACTGGATGCACCAATGTATGCTTTAAGTCTTTACAGTTTTTTTCTGAATACAACAATACAGGAGATGTTTTAAAATATTTAAGAGTGATAGTTGATTTCAAAGCCTCAGTAGACGTATTAATTCAGGAATAATTAACAATGGAAGTATATTTAAATATGTATTGCCGATGACACTAATGCATGGAAAAGCTAGAACGCGTTTATTCGTTTTAGTTTTTAATTTATTTTCTAGCAATAAAAAATAAAAAAATAATAATAAACGTCATCTTATTAGATTATTTTTAAGAGAGAAAGAAAGTAAAAAAGTAAGAAAGAAAGAAGTAGCATATCTTTAAATTATATCGAATATATACCTCATAAAAACGGATATCTGATCTCAGGTCCTAATAATTATGTGTATATTTTTTTTATTCTTTCTCGACTGCAAATTGATAATTGTTTCTTTTTTAACTAGTACAGATTAAGAACCTCAGTCTTACGATCCGTGTGTGTAGCAAACTCAGTGTGTGACTAATGAATTTAGCGTTCTAGCACCTTCACGTGTCTAATTATTTTAATGTTGTTGTCTTAATGCATTTAAATCTACTACAAGAAGACTAGCGTTAATAAGAATATTTAAATATTACATCAAATGAACTATAAAATATTTAAATTGTTATTTATATTTTATACTTCACCCACACCAAAACAAAACTTACGTGGAGGAGTTCACGTAGGCTGCTCAACTATATTCTTATTTCTTTATAAAGTATATTGAGTGGGTGTTGCTTTTTTAACAAGTTACGAAATGTGTAGAATATTATTTTACATATACAAAGTTGTCTTTACCATTTTTGTTAGAAGATGATATACGCAGAAGCAGAGAAATTACAGTTACCAACGTAATGTCTTGCCCGTAAAACCTCTCTCTGTATAACTTATGCCTTTATTTTCAAAAGGGTAGGGAGGTGCATCAAAAGCCTATATTTTGTCAATCACATTTTTTTTTAAGTTGGACACCTGCAACTCAAGAGTTGTAAGTGCGCTGCCCGCCTTTAAGGGTGATGAGGGATAGGGGTGCTTGTAGGGGAAAGAGGAGAAGAGTTGGGCCCTTCAGAAATCTCACTAATGTCGGGGAAATGCAACGCAAGCGTTGCTTCACAACCGGTCTTCTGTGAGCCGGACCCATTCGTGCTGAAGCATGGGTCTACCACTTGGAAAGAAGCAACTGTTTAAACCGAATACATACTATCAAATACATAACAATCCAATTACTTAATCGCCTATTACGATAACCACGGTAAGAGAAGGGGTGGTTCTATTATACTCTTCCGGGAAATACGGGATTATAACAAAGTTTCTGTATTGATCTGAAAAGATCAGTTGTGTATATGTTTTTTCAAAGTCGCTAAAAAAGCCTAGCGAGAATATCATACACACTTTTTTGGAAAAAAAAAAACGGCCTAGCCGGCAAAAAACAAAGCGTAACATTTTTTATTTATTGATAATACTGCCATCTGGTGTTTCTATTATGAACTGCAAAGAAGTTTAGGGATTTTTGTTTTGAAACAAAATATGGTGTAACACTACCATCTAGTAAAAGTATCACAAACAACGGAAACTTGAATCTTTCCTTATGATAACGAACTTCATTCCTATCTGGTGTCCCACGACACCACACGGTTTTTTTATAGTATAGGAGACAAACGACCAAACAGGTCACCTGATAGTTAGTGATTTCCGCAGCCCATCAACACTTGCAACTCCAGAGTCACAAGAGTGCGGTCCGTCTTTTGGGGCAGGAAAGGGAGGAGGAGAAAGAGGGGATTCGCAGATGTGGAGGGGAGAGATGAGGGGGAGAAAGAAGGGAAGGGAAAGGGGTTAGGGTGTTGGGCCTCCGTTAACCTCACTCATTCGGTCATACAATGCAAGCATTGTTTAACAGCCGGTTTTCTGTGAGGCCGTGGTAATAACTCCGATCGAGCCGGCCGATACGTGCCAAAACATGGCTCTCCCACTTTAAAGTAGTTACGTTTATTTATCTTGGTTGTGAAGCAATTCAATAATGAAAATAAATTAAAGCGTTCAACATGCTTTAATTTTACTACCGTAAATCTGTATATAGTTGTGTACATTTTATAAGCTAGGACTAAGTATACATCACACAAATTGTAACTCAAAAATAGATGGACGATCATGCCATAAATCGCCATGAATTGTCGAAGTTTTTACCTTCAAGATAATCAATATGTACAACTCAGACATTTAAAAATACTTATAACTGGTTTAATTGAAATAAATGATTTTGAATTTGTATTTTATCAGAATACTACTAATAGTTATACGACTTGGCAGTTTAACAAAAAAATCTCGTACTTGCAATACCAACAACTGAGTCGTTGAACTATTTGTTATCTTATTCTGATTCTTTATCGGGATGCCAAGTATTCAAGCACCCGGCTGTAGGTGTTTAATAAAAAAACTATTCATTTACAGAGTATCTCAAGAATAGCTTATATCCATCCCTTCCCTTTATCGTTCCGTCAGCTCACCATGACAAATCGCTTTGCCAACACCACTTGTCCAAACTTTTTTCTATTAAACTTGGAGCCCCGTGGCCAGGTATAGTTGAAGTTAAATTTGCTTCTCGCCACTGTCTTCACTCTGGGGAAATACACTAACTTAATGCAATTTAAACATTTATTTGCGTGTGTATACGAATATTTTATTTTCACTTTTGCCAATGTGAAATGTTTTTTTAGGGGTTTTACGTTTGATATTTTTTTGACGTCAATAAGACGAACTTGTTATCAGAAGGTTTTACCATTATTTTAAGGTATTCGTATCTTAGCTTATATTTGTGGTAAAACAATGATATCAAAGACCTACTAAAGAAACTGCGGTAAAAAAGAATGGCCAAATTTTTTTTTATATATAGAAACACTGAAAATAAAGACCACACTATAATATCCATATACGTTAGGTGTATCATCAGATCAAAACGAGATCTTAAAAAAAATATCATATATTAATCCTAATTTTCTGAAGTTCAGAAGTTAAATAATTGGAATTTCTCAACAAATACATATATTGCGCAAAGACTAATGGACTGTTGTCTCTCAGACAGCATGTATACAGTCATACAGTACCCTGTTGCGGGCAATAGGATTTGCAGAAGGTGGGAGTTTAATATACCGCTGCCTACCCCTCAGTGGATACAGGCGTGAGCGTATGTATGTATATAAATATGTACATTGCGAAAAAAGTGTTTGAAATTCGAATCATTCTAGAATTATAGTTGACAATTTTAAAAAAATTATATGCATACATATATAGCTAAAAAAGCATACGAATACATTCATAACAACCAAACAAATCAATATCGCACTAAACGCCTTATTTAAGTATGCTTACAGCACCGAGGTATTTTAAAACTATTTGATTGCTATATTTACGCTTGATTAGACTTTTAAAAGCAGTGTGAAATGTATGTAGGAAATACTTGAAACTATTTTGGGTAAATGTTTTACTCGATGTACTTTAAAATAGCTTAAATTTCTAATCAAATTATATATATATTCCTTTTTACTAAATACACGGTTTATATACAGTGTACGTCCTTGGTGAACTTAAAGCTGTCCGATTTAAAACAAATTTTAATATTCTATAGAGATTTAAGTTATTGTACGTTTTAAGGAGTGGTTTTCTAAACATCACAATATTTTTGTAATCTGCAAAACCAGGGATGTCATTTGCTCGATGTTACATGAGCTTGCTTTCAATTTATTGTGTTTGGGCTTATGGCCGTTCTGCAGAAACTACAATCAAATGCTAAATCTGTAATTTGTGGCTAGATAGTATTGATCTCACAAACATGTGGTGTTCAACAGGACGTCATCTATTTCCATAGTGCTATCTATAAATAGATGTTATCGAATAAGAAAATAATAAGATTGTTTTAGTATTTTTAATGATGGAGGGGGTTATCGAGCAGAAGGGTCATCTGATGGTAAGTGCCTATCGCTGCTCAAGGACACGTGCAACTCAAAAGAAGCAAGCGCGCTGAACGCGTTTGAGGGTGGAAAATTGAAGCCTCATTTGGCGAAACAACGCTAGCATTGCTTTACAACCGTTTACAACCTTTTGCTTTTGCGTTTGCTCAACCTTTTTTTTACTTAAAATTAATTAAAATATAAAGGTAGACTCAACTTTATGCGTGTATACTTACAAATATGCTTCCACTGATGCAAACGCTGTGACCTACATTTTAAATTCATTTAGAAACTTACTAACTTGCAAAAGTCTGCTAATTGCGTTTATGGCTGTCATAATTTAAATTTAACGACGGTTCCATAATAGTAAAGTTGCAGTGCTCTTTTTTAAATATTATCTTCAATCAACTTAAATCACAGATCTTAAATCACAGTTAAAAAGTCAGTATCAAAACATTGGACCTTAAACAACTTCAGTATTAGTCACAAGCATGCATAGTAATATTTATTTAATATGCCACTGATTTTCTTTATCGTGCAAACGAGCATACGAGTTTAGTTAGAGGCCTCGGACTTCCCTGCTTTAGCAATTCGAGTTTTAGTTATGCGACCATGACTTGCTTGAGCTAATGCTTATACTTCCCAATCCATCTAAATAACCCCTATCCCTTGCCTTCCCTTTCCATAGTGCCTTTCTAAATAACTAATCTAACCTCTTAATCTAAAAATAACAAAAGTAGACCACTACCTATAACTCGTGGCGTCCCCCAGGGATCTGTCCTAAGACCCCTGCTATTCTTAATAATATACATGAAACCAAATTATATGGTATATATTATGGTCATCTTTCTCTTTCGGAGGATACTTTATTATTTTATTTTGGATCAACTATTAATAATACAATTTCTCAAGCCCACAAAGATTTAAATGCTCTGTAAATGCTAACTGCTAACTGTAAATATTACCAAATCTTCATATATCACATTTAAAACCAAAAACAATATAATGCCACGAAAACCATACAGCAAAAATTGTGCGCAAATTACCTTGGCCTGAGAGTGGATGTATCTCTGTCTTGGAATACCTGACACTTGTAACACATCAAATCAAAACTTTCCTGGGGTCTGATGCCATGTTTTCCGTATAGTTTGCTTTACACTATTTACAATGGCCTAGTCAAACCACATTTGCTATACCTAGTCGAAGTTATGCTGTTAAAACGAAATTAGTAGATTTGCAGATTACCCAAAACAAAATATTATAATATTTTAAACTATTCATATTTAACACCAACAAATAAATTTTACAAAGAAACCAATATAATCAACCTAAAACAGCTGTACACTTACAGCACATGTATTTTTATAGGAAATGTACTTAATTAAAGCGTTCAAACAAACATTTCTTTTAACGAACAGAAACAAGTTACCCAACGCAGTAGCCGCCGAGCTAGTTACTTAGTCTTATCACAAATTAGGAACAATGATGGCAAGAATATGCTAACATTTAAAAGAGCACAATTTATAAAACTAAAGCATAAAGGGAGAGTACGAGTACTCTCTCGTCCCGCAGAAGGCGCCGGAGAGCACCGAACGATCTCCGGCCTCCATGAGCGCTGGCCCGGGGGTAACGGGGAAGTTGTCTGTTACCTTAGAAGAAGCGGGCCTGAGACTGTAGCGCGACGTGTTCCACGCGTGCCTCTCTAAACTGAAAAGGGGGCCAGGCCCACAACACGGTATGGCTAGGGTATTCCCGGGTCCCTTGCAATAGTCCTTTTGTGACAGAACACGTGTGTGGTTTTAGTCGGTTCGAGTCCGGCATACCACCTCTCCGTTAGCTCCGGTGAGGTGATGAGCCGTGGGGGCTTCCACACGAAAAAAAAAAAGTCAGTGACATGTTACTGTTTTTATTGAGAATAATTTCATTAAGTCCCCTCTAACACGCTCTATTACCTAAATGGGAATAAAATTTAGGGGTTCATTAAGCCTCTGCCTACCCCTTCTGGGATACAGGCGTGAGTGTTTGTGTATGTATATGATTTTTGGTTGCACCTAATGGTAAGCGACTACCTTTTCAACATCTCCAGTAGTTTTTTTAATTGAATAGGTCGATTGCAAAATAATAGAATTACCTTCTTCTCTATTCTATTAGTAACAAAGTACTATAATTTAGAAGTGGGCTGTTTTTACAAAATGTAGAACGAAAATCGAAATTGAAATGTGCTACATATATTTGTGTACGTGTTTCAGTTAGGTGTTTTCATATTTAAGGGGTTAGTTAGGGGAGGGTATAGTTATGTACACACAGAGTCATATTCAGAAATATTAATTTGAAAGTGACAATTGATCCTAAAAATATATATATAAAGCTAATTCTGCCTAAAAGGAAGATCTGATATGATCGAATGGAAACTATATACATTGTAATTGTAAAATGTAACTATAGATATATATATGTATATATAGTGTCATATCCAGGTTAAAGAAAAAAAAGCTTTGAAAATGACACGAAAATTCATACGCTATATATTTATAATAAACATATATACCGTATGTACAAATTTCTATGGAATATACTCGTAAAGTACATATACCTTCAATAAAAGAGCGTACTCCTACCTAAAAGGCCGGCAACGCACTTGTGACTCTTGAGTTGCGGGTGTCCATGGGCGCCAGTAGTCACTTACCATCAGGTGACCCGTCTGCTCGTTTGCTCCCTATCTCATAAAAAAATACACCAGGAACAGAATTTTCCGCAGTTTTTTTTTATTTATAACTTTTGGGAATTTATTTAGTTTTTCAAGCTGCTTCAACTATTTGACCACTACACGTAATCTAATATTTGAACAGACTTCTCTAAAACATTCTTTGTGACACCATAACTACTGTAGTTGCTTACTGAGGTTATACAAGATTACTTATAAACCTGTGTTAGCTTGCACTTCACGTTGATGAATCTCTGCATAATGCACATGTCATTACCATTTACTCCAGGAAATTCGTCTACTTTGCGGAAAATTTTAGTATATGGTGGTTATGTAGTGTTGTGTGTAATAAAATAAGAAAACAGCAAAATTTGGGCTATTTTGGGCATTAAGATTGGCATGAGCCGTAGAGTTACTACTTCATTATGAAGATGAATATATGTATGTATATATATGCCCTGAGTACCAAACCATAACTACCTATGACAATTAATGAAGTAATATATATATATATATAATATATCCAATATATATATCTATCCCGGACCGCGGGCCACACAGATATACACTGCCCACCTTTCATGGTGATGAGTTGAGGGGAAAGAGCAAAGAAAAGGGTTTGAGCCTCCGGGACCCTCAGCCACTCGGTAAATACAATGCAAGCATTGCTTGACAACCGGCATTCTGTGAGGCTGTGGATTACTCTGGTCGAGCTGGTCCATTGGTGCCCAAGCATGGCTTTCCTAAGGTAAATAAAAATGTTTATTTAAGTATATATGTATATCAGCAGTATTCTTTCTATCTTTCAGACTGGTTACCATAGCACAAGCACTGCCTAATTAGAGATCAGAAGGCCGTGTTTGAGATATCTGAAGTTATTATATTATAGTATTGTGTGGATCACACAATTTCTTGTGCTGTGTGAGAATTGAATCGTCTCCGCACTTGGCACGGTTTGGGAGCGTGCAGTATAAGTCTTTACTGTATCTTCTTCTTTACTAACCTTTGAGTATTTGGGTGGGTATCTGGGTGTTTTTCGGTTTCCGTTATTTCAATGTTTGTAAAGTCCCCTGGGATACAGGAATTAATTATACTGCTGCCTAATGGAATTGACTGATATCTACAATTCCTAGCCTAGTCAGAACAACCGAAATAACCATCTTCTAACTATACCTAATCTAATATTTTAAGTTTTTTTTGCAATATTGGTCGTGAGTAAGGTCGAAGGATCGCCATTATACTGTTCATATTTCGCAAATGCCTTACAGTTTCTATTCCATTAGTATTGATTGGTATTTGAAGATATTGTGCTCAAAATTAACCATTTAATTTATTAGCATGAATTATCCTAAATTATATAACATACATAAATTGTTAACTCAGACAATCTCATATTAACAAATTGTGTATACAATTACCAAGTTATCGTTAATAGATTGAATGCTTACTGTTATTCAGTCGTTCGGTAACAAGTACTTATAGTGAAGGACTATTCGGTTTGAATAAACATTTCTAAACTAATATCAAAGTAAAGTTGTTCTACGAATTGAGGATCTGTGCTGGAAATGAATAAACTAGTATTTACGTACGTTTCTACAGTTCAGTAGGCACCCGTTTTGTTTTTCTTTAAATAGTCCTGTTTTTTTAAAGTTTACTACATTAAATATGGTCTTTTTTTATAAAGATCGAGTAAAGACGCATTATGAAAAAAAATGTAATTATGACATTACATACAGACACTTCAGTTTATTTGATTGTATTTATTGTGTAAATTTTCGTAAGATCAATGCCTTTCACCCTACGTCGTAGGTATTTTCATCGCATAGTGGTTTCAACCATACAACAACGTTAAGTGTTAGAACAAATATAGCCGAGTCGTATAAAAACAAGCACAGCACAGCTTTCTCTCTGTTTTTTATTGTGCAGTTACCGAAACGTCATGAGAGTCATGTGTGCTGTCTCGAGCAGGGTATTATCACGGCCTAACAAAAAACCGGTATGTAAAAAATAATTGCATAGTATTTTACCGAATAAGTGAGGTTACCAGAGGCTCAATCCCCTTCCCCCTTCCCCTCTTTACCCTCCCACGCGCCCAACTTCTCTTTGCCCTCCTCCTGTACCAAGGCGGACAGTGCAGTTGCGACTCTCGAGTTGCAGGTGTCCATGGGTATATTGGTAGTCAATTGGTAGTCAATTACCATCAGGTGACCAGTCTGCTCGTTTGCCTCTATACTATAAAAAAATGTGTCATGTCACTCTCACTATTAAGTCAATACAAATAACACCTCACATGTCAAAATCAATCAAGCCATTCAGGCACTAGGCCTTTACACAAAGAAACTTGAGAAACTCTTTTTTGCACATTTGGGTAAATATAGACACATCTATCCGTCACGTCACGTCAAGACAAAGAATCTGTCTATTACGTTTAAACCACTGTACCGGTGTTATGTATAGTAATTGTGTTTGTTTCTAAGAATTCAATACACATTGACGGACCAATTCTTTCCTCTCTGAACAAAATCACGTTCGACTTTCTATATGCACCTAATACACCCCGGTGGCAACAGCCGTCCTTTCAGTTAGCATTAGATAGAATTTTAAAACAGTTCGAAGCCTTAAAGAAAGCACATGCATGAATACAGATGCTGGTTTACGGATAAATAACTTACTGAACATATGTTTGTTCAATTTCTGAATTTGTATTAGTTTAGATTTAGAATATATTTGTTATAGTTTGTATATATTAAATATTATATTTTTTGCCACTGACTGGTTACATGACATGCTTGTTGATCTAGTGATTGGTGATCATGATTGCTGAGTCACAGGTCGTGGCAATCGAACCCTTAATAATATTGTAAGCACACACTGCTGCACTGTTATAATATTTCTGGTAGTATATAAATTTGTACCTGTCTGTTTGTTGTAATTAATGAGTAAACTTTTAAATGTGTGACGTTGCAGAGCCAATTTTAGCCGTATGGATCAGCTCGACCATAGTAATACAGAAAACCCGGTGACCAGTCTGCTCGTTTGTAACCTGCACCATAAAAATAGATGTGATGATAATGTGATATAAAAAAATAATAATACATATTTGTAAATAATAAAAATAAAACAGTGCTGTGAATGAATATGTTAACACTGATTAAAATAGATTGAAAATGTAAGGTTCCTCTTATGTAAGGTATTTTGTACTTATAACCAAAAACTTTTCAAAATTAGTATTATAATCAATAACAACAGTCTGTAACACTGTGTGTAACAGTGGTAGAGCCATGCTTTGGCACGAATGGGCCGGCTCGACCACTGCAATACCACGGCCTCACAGAAAATCAGTTGTGAAGTGACGCTCGAGTTGCATTTCCCCGAGATGAGTTAGGGAGTGACCCCCCCCCCTCTCCTCTTTCCTAGCTCCTTATCCACCTCTCTTCTTTCCCCTCTCCGCATCCCCCTATCCATCATCATCCTCACAGGCAGGCAACGCACTTACGACTCTGGAGATGCAGGTGTCCATGGACGGCGGTTGTCACTTATCATCAGGTGACCCGTCTGTTCATCTGTCCCCCTATAGTATAAAGAAACAACATTTATTATCAATCATATATGTAAATTATTGTCTACAGTACAAGCTGGACGATTTTTTGGTTGTCGATAAAACAACATATATTTTTCATCGTTTACAGCATTTTTCAGTGGTAGAGCCATGCTTAGGCACGAATGGGCCGGCTCGACCGGTGCGATACCACGGCCTCACAGAATACCGGTTGTGAAGTAACGCTTACGTTGCATTTCCCCGAATTGAGTGAGGTTTCCGGAGGCCCAATTCCTCCTCCCCCCCTTTCTCTCCCATATCTCCTTTCTCCTTTTTTCCATCTCCTCATCCCTCCTCTCTTCTTTCCGCTCCCTGCATCCCCCATCCCTCATCACCCTCAAAGGCGGGCAGCGCACTTGCGACTCTTGAGTTGAAAGTGTCCATGGACGGCGGTGTCACTTACCATCAGGTGACCCGTCTGTTCGTCTGTCCCCCTATAGTATATAAAAAAAAAAATATAACTCAATTACGAACACAAGTACTTTTATAAATGATCTATTTGACAGTATTTTTTTTGGATGGGTTGCTCACGATTTAATTAAACATTGTTTAAGTCTTACAAAAATAAATGTGTCGTTCATCCCCAAGTTCTGAGAATCAATTTTACAATGTAATGCCCCAAATTACCCGAGTAAAGTATTTGATCCCGGATCGTGAAGAGATAATTAAGGTTTCTTTCTCATGAGACAGACGAAAAATTTAATGAGTTTCTACTTAGTTTACTCTCTACTTGGATACATGCGTATCTGCAGGTTTTATTATAGTAATTATAAATGACGTTTAAGAGGTTTGGGTGGTAGTTTTAACATTGTACATTGTACATTGTACATGTTGACTATAATGTTGATGAATATTACAGAGATGTGTTTCTGTATAAATGGTCAGGAGTGGCTAAAGATTGGTTCCCGAAGGCTTACTTATTTTATTATCCCTGATGGGTTTTAGTCGGTTCGTGTCTCCCATGAGAAGTCGTCCCATGAGAAAAATAACAACAAAAGTGTGGCTTACTGTTAGTGGTAAAGATTATTTATCTGTTAACACAGCCGGACGAAAATTTAGATCTAAAAATAATGTTTCGTAAAGACTTTTTATTTACTCCCAAAAATACACTTCATAATTATAGACTGAATTACTAGTATGACATGACAACATGGATATACTATGGCAATTATTTTCCAGCAAACGATCCGCTTTCTTCAAACTCACCTTAAAGGTTCTCAAACTAAACCTTTATAATTTCAGCTTTTATTATAGGAATCAAATTTGCCTTTGCATGCCCGAGAATAATTTGTTAAAAGCAAAAGCAGATCAAAGAGATCAATGAAGTTTACCGTAAATATGTATATTACCTGTTAAAATACAAACGCGTGTTCTAAGTGCGAGCTAAAATTGTTACTGCCTTTGTTGTTTTAATGTTATGCACTAAATTAAAAATTCCTGGAGCTTCTACTAACTTGAACATTAAACGTTTTGTTACATCAAAGTTTTACTCGACTGGAGGAGGCTTATGTTTTTTGAGTATATGTAGATATGTGTGTTTCCCAACGTGTGAGTGCGTAGTCAAAAATGAGAGTACGTGGTTCCAAAGCGAGTTTACCAACCTATTTTGCAAGTAGGGTAGGTAATATATATGTATTACAACATATAACCAGATGTAAGTAGAATATATATACATATATTCCACTTACATCCGTTTCTCTTGCAATAGACCCATTTATGACGGAGCACCGTATTGTTTTAGTTAGCTCCGTTAAGTTGATGATCGGTGCCGGAATCTACACAAAAAACAAGCTATGGGCTTTATGTATTTCAATAAACGAGGTCCCATTTTAATCGTATTTACACATTGACATTAATTGAATCGTATCGTTGTCGTCATCGTTTCGTAATCTTTTCAATGCTTGTAAATATTAATAATAACTCTTATTATATGTATTGTTGAATGTAATTAACTATTATGGTTTGATTCCCCTTTGAGAACGAGGGAAATTCATAGTGTGAAAGTCACAAAACTAGTTATACAGTATAGAGACACGTTATACAGAATTTAATCAACCTGTGCCAAATTTAATTTAAATCCGTTCATCCGAATACATATGTGATTCGGTAACAAACTAATGGGTGTTGTGGAGGATATCCGTAAGCCGAATGTTTAAATGGATGAGATTATATTTGATTTCATTTTGGTTAAAGGACTTAGTACCTGGCATTATTCAGTTCGAGTTATAGGTGGGTATGCGATATTAAAATATTGCTGACATACCCTAAATAAAAACAACATATTCTTTTATTTTAACGTAACGAAGATCTTTTTCTTATTATTACCACATCTCTTACAAAAAATTAAAAGATGAAGTTGGTTCTTTAACTTTTTATACTAGAAATAGCAAAATAGATATTGAAACTCGTCGAATCCGATGAAAAAAAACAGTTTGCATTGTATAATTTATAGAACACAATACATAAACGTTTGCAGCTTACAATATCAGCCGATTCTTTAAGAGAGGACTATAAATATTAAAGCTTACCTTGGACGGTTTATCGCGAATGGCGCGGCAACCGTGAAAAATGGATAAACGTGAAATCCTCGCAAATCCCGTTGCCGGAAAACTTTCGGAACGATACTTGTGTGTACTGGGTTTATGTCATGCGGTTGAAGCCCTGATCTGTAGGACTGGTAAATTGGCACAGCGGCAGCGTAAACACAACTACAGCATTACCGTACACAATGTTTTTATTTACAAATGTGTTATGTAAACTTGATGAAACAAACGAATTTTTTCTACATAAATCTTTTTCTTTTTTTTTTTGGCTGAAAGGCGGGTAAACTTTAACGTGATTCTATTACATATGTTGACTAAGTGTTATTTACTAAAATTATCTTAGAATCTTTTTTTTTATTGTATTTTTAAATGATTCACATATAATATCAAATTTGTTTCGACTTAAACTTAAACTTGAATATATCAAAAAAAAAAAACTTAAATAACATGAAGAATACACATCAATAGCATGAAATATTATAAAATTCTGTGTTAAATGCTGATATTATTCTTATATTTACCCATCTGCGCAAGCAGGAGGGTTGTGTTTTTAATGTATGTATATGTGTGATGTTTCCTTGTCATGGTCTAGATCACATACGGCTTGATGGATTTCGATATGTGGTGTCACATCAGCCGTCTTAATGGATAGAATAAAATAAAAAACTGATATGATATTTCTAACTAAACACTAACTAGTTGAATTTTGTGACACCATTCAGCTAAAATGTTTATTATACGAGGAAAGGTACTCGTTAGTCTAGTATCGCAACTTAATGATTGCTTAAGCACTGTACTAGCAAACTTAATTAAAGGCAATATCGTAATAAGCCAGACGTATGAGCAACATTTTTAAACACAAAGACGTAATAACAACAAATTAAAAACACGATACAAATGATAAGGTTTGTCTCTTCTGCTCGCCATGATGAGTGACGTAACTCTTTTTTAAATATCGTCACAATCGTAATCAAATGATATATGTACATACAATATTTAACATATATTTTATATACATGATATCCCTATTTGTAGTGAACAGGTTCAATAGCTTATGTGCGACATATTATTGATAATGTTTGTTAATGTCGAAACGTTTAGGTAAATGATGTACGTTTAGCGTGTGTTTTGATTTCGTTAGCCAATTGGAGCAAATTGTTATAGTTGGTACAGATTAATATTACATGTTCTACTGCTTATTTGCAAGTAGCTAAACTTAGAATTAATTTGGGGATTTAACGTTCAGATTGTTTTGAAGTTATTTAATATTACATACTCGTATCTAAAAACACTGAATGCCCGAAGGGATAGCTCTGCCTATCGTATGCGTATTAAACGCTCACATCATACAATAAACATTAATTTTAATTTATGTAGAAGATTGATAGAACTATTATGCTCTAGTGTTGTTGTGTATATGCAGTTATTTTTTTTTTCTTTTTTTTTATTCGATAGGGGGCAAACGAGCAGATGGGTCACCTGATGGTAAATGAGTACCGCAGCCCATGGTCACCCGCAACTCAAGAGTCACAAGTGCGTTGCCGGCCTTTTAGGTAGGAGAACGCTCTTTTCTTGAAGGTTTGAAGGTCGTATCGGTTCGGAAATACGGCAGGCGACAGTTTGTTCCATAAGCTGGTTGTGCGAGGCAAAAAGCTTCTGGAGAAGCGCACAGTGGTGGAGTGCCAATCGTCAAGGTGATGGGGATGGATATTTTGTCGCGTAGGACGATGGCGGAAACCAGCAGCCGGTATAAGTCCGAACAATTCCTCTGAACACTCCCCATGATACAAGCGATAGAGGATGCAGAGTGAAGCTACATCTCTACGCAACGCCAAGGTGTCAAGTCGATCAGATATATCTTGGCAGTCGATGATGCGAGTCGCTCTCCGTTGAATGCGGTCAAGTGGGAGAAGTTGGTACTGGGGTGCACCTGCATAGAGATGAGAACAGTATTCCATGTGCGGCCGAACCTGCGCCTTATAAAGTTGCAGGCGGTGGGCCGGAGTAAAATACTGTCTCGATCTGTTTAGCACACCAAGCTTCTTCGAGGCTAATATGGCCTTACTCTCTAAGTGACCGCGAAACTGGACTTCGCTTGATATATCGACGCCAAGGATTCCGATACTGGCTGATGCAGTTAGGGAAATGCTCTCAAATTGAGGTGATACGACCATTGGCATCTTTTAAGCGGTGAACGCGCAAACCTGTGTCTTCGTGGGGTTAAACTGGACTAGGTTAAGTCGACCCCAATCTGAAACTTTTGATAAAGAAGTTTCGATTTCAGACACAAGTTTGGATCGGCTTTCGATGACGTTTACCCAAGAAATGTTAGCGCGGCCGGTGTAAAGGGCATCACTCGTGCTATCGTCTGCATAGCAACGGATGCTGCTAATCTGCAGCATGTCATTGATATGCAGAAGAAACAGCGTGGGTGATAGCACACAGCCCTGTGGGACACCAGAATTAACAGACTTGGAGTCGGAGCATGCACCGTCAACAACGACCTTGATGCTTCTGTCTGTAAGAAAACTGGTGAGCCAATTGCACAGTTTCTCGGGAAGCCCATAGGAAGGAAGCTTCGCAAGGAGCGCTTTGTGCCAGACCCGATCGAAGGCCTTCGCCATGTCCAAACTAACAGCCAACGCTTCCCCCTTGGTCTCGATCGCCTGTGCCCACCGGTGAGTCAAGTAAACAAGAAGATGAGCGACCCCGACGGAAGCCGTATTGTCGATCATTGAGGAGCTGGTGGTCTTCTAAGTACCGGAGGAGCTGGCAGTTAATAATGGATTATATTATCTTGGAGAACAAGGAGGTGATGGCTATGGGTCTGTAGTTGGACGGATCCGAGTGATCTCCTTTTTTAGGTATTGGGTGCACTAGAGCTGTCTTCCATGAGTTCGGGACTACGCCAAGAGAATAGGAAAGCCGATAAAGGCGCGTTAAAACCGGTGACAACTCTGGAGCACACGTCTTCAGCACGATAGGAAAGATTCTATCGGGCCCACTCGACTTAAGAACGCCGAGGGAAAGAGGCGCTTTACGCACTGCCCTTTGTGTAAACCGGACTTCCGGCATGCGGCTCTCGCACTGCGGTATGGTCGGCGGTGCGTTTCCCCCGTCGTCCAGGGTCGAGTTGGACGCAAAGAGTTTGCCCAGAAGATCGGCTTTTTCTTTAGCGTCGTGGGCCAACGAATTATCTCCTATGTGCAGAGGTGGAAGGGATGGCTTACAAAAGTTCCCCTGAACAGCTTTGGCAAGAGACCAGAATGCACGAGTTCCGGAAGGGAGACTCACTAGTCTCTCGCCAATTCTGCCGATGTGAGCCGACTTCGCCCCAGCAATTACTCTTTTGAAGGCAAAGTTAAATTGCTTCTTTAATGTGCTGGTCTTTACATCCCGTGCTGTCGCTGCATTAGCCCATGCTTGGTAACATTCCTGCTTTCGGCGGGACGCCGCTTTGCAGGTTCGACCAAACCAGGGCTGGGACTTGCCACCTGTGGGAATCAGGGAGAATGGAATGAAAAATTCCATACCCTGAAGCACAACATCCGCGACAGAGTCGGCAACGACATTGGGATCATCCGGCGAGAAGAAAACCTGCCTCCATGGGTAGGATGCAAAGAATGTTCTCATTCCATCCCAGTCTGCTGACCTATAGTGCCATACGCGGCGACTGCCTGTAAGTCGCGGCCGCAGCGAGTGAACGAGTGGCACTATACTCCTAATCAGGCAATGGTTCGAAGAGCCAAGAGGGGCCTCAACAGATACTTTGTAGCCGTCAGGATGTGAGGTCAGCAGAAGATCCAACAGTGAAGGCACGTAGCTTTCTGCATCTGGGATTCGAGTAGGCGTTGCTACCAGCTGCGTCAAGCCATATGCCAAGGCGAAATCGTGAACAGATCTTCCCGCATGATCGGTTTTGCGCGAACCAAGCCATTCGGCGTGGTGGACGTTAAAGTCACCAAGAATCACGATCTCTGCGGATGGGACCTGCTGGAGCACTGAGTCTGTAGCCATTTGGACGTGTTCGATGAGTCGGTCCGTTTCGGCATCACCGCTATGGGACCTGTAGAGGCATACGTAGATGCGGGGATGGTCGTCGCAGTCTACACGTAGCCATAAGATGGAGAGGTCCCTACCTTCAAGATTGCCGAGGCGGCGAGAAGTGATATCATCTCTAACGTACACGCATACACCAGCCTTAGGAATAAAGGAGTGTTCCAGTCCGTACCCAGGGTAGCAGAGGTAGGATGTGTCCGCTGGAGATGATATCTGCGTCTCGGTTAAAAAGAGCAAGGCTGGTTTTGCTGTCTCAAGGTATTGGTGGACAGTGTCGACGTTCGAATGTAAGCCCCTGATGTTACAAAAATCCACGGTAAACGTGACAGGGGGTGCCATGGTATGCCTTCTCTTGCCCCGAGCAGATTTTGAGAGCGCAGTTGAGCCCCCCCCAGAGTACGAGGGGCAGCCTGGGCGTCCACGCTCAGGTATAATCCGTAATGAGGGTGGACGTCCAGGGGGGGATCTCCAACGCTAGCGCTGGTACCCCCCTGGGGTATCCTTTTTGTTAACAGCGCTATCATTAGGGGGGTGGGGGATTTTGGGCCTCCGGAGACCTCACTCATTTCGGGGAAATGCAACGCAAGCGTTACTTCACAACCGGTTTTCTGTGAGGCCGTGGTATCGCACCGGTCGAGCCGGCCCATTCGTGCCTAAGCATGGCTCTACCACGTATATTTATTTATTTTATAGTTTGTAATGCAGCAGATACGTGATGCGTGTTCAATGGATAAACATATTTAAAGTGATTGTTAATTAATACTATCTGTCATTATAATTACATTTCTTTTTATTTGTGTGGAAACCTCATCGGGCTAAAAGGTGAGGTGGGATGACGGCCTCAAACCGACTAAAACCACACGGTGTTCCGACACAGAGTCTTATTACCGGAGCCTCAGGTGTACCCTTGAAAGGAAAACCCTTTGTACTCTGGCAGACCTAGCCGTCTGTTAAATAACAGACAACCCAACTATATTGTATCGGTCATCATAGTTACCTACATGTTCCTCTACACTTAAGTTCAGCTAATTATTTATATATTTATTTATTGTTTGTACTCTTATAGACACTACTTTTCCTATGTTTATATACTTTTAATGTTATCAGGATATTCAACAGTTTTTGTACACATATAAACTATTCTATATACAAATCCATTGCATCTGTCCATTATTATTCATTGTAAACTTTTCATTTACAGTGTAGAGTTAAGAATATTGAACAGTTAATCTACGAAATAAACTATGCCAAAATTATGTATCTATATAATGTAATTTAAAAAAGAATTTAAAAAATGCTTGCATTGAATAATGAAATATTTCATCAAGCATAATGGTTTTTGTGTGTTTGTGTGTGTTCATTGCGCATAATATCTTGTCCCAGCAATAAGTAAATTCTCATAAAATAAAGAGTATGATAACGTTACAATAAGTGTATTTAAGGTAGAGTATATTCAATTTAGTGGTAGAGCCATGCTTAGGCACGAATGGGCCGGCTCGACCGGTGCGATACCACGGCCTCACAGAAAACCGGTTGTGAAGTAACGCTTGCGTTGCATTTCCCCGAATTGAGTGAGGTTTCCGGAGGCCCAATTCCCCCTCCCCCCTTTTCTCTCCCCTCATCTCCTTCATCCTTTTTTCCATCTCCTCATCCCTCCTCTCTTTTTTCCGCTCCCTGCATCCCCCATCCCTCATCACCCTCAAAGGCGGGCAGCAAAAAAAAAATGACAGTACGTGTCCATTTCCGAACATGCTCAAGTCCAGACTGTTAGAAATTGGCTTTCCAACAGTCTGGACTTTGCCGCTTAGGCTCTTACAAGTAAAAATGAACTGGCTCAACCAGAAACACGACGGCCCCGTAGAAAACCGGTTGTTGTTGCTTGTGCATTGTAAGTCCGAGGGTCCATTGTGATTTTGTGCCTTCGCGAGATGCAATGAAGTCATTTAACGATCAATCTTCAATCTATGTTATTCACCTATATGCCTTTACTTATCAACTGAGTTCTCATGTGTGGTATGTATTACTTTTACCGAATAGTTATCTAAACACCGAATAGTATGTTTTATTTTTAAAACATTGTATAAATAGATAAAAAAATTAATATTTTAAAAGCTAATATACGAACTCGATCAGTACAGGTTTACGTTTTGTAGAGTAGACGCAAAAAAATCCTATTTATATTTATATTGAACGTGTTTGTTACTATTTATAGCATTGTTTCTTTGTTTATATTCTTAGAAAATATTTCACAATAAGGATATTGCCTGGAAAATCTTATGTTGACGATCTCGTTAACGGATAAAAAGTTTAAACTTTTGAAAGCAATATGTTAACGGAGATAAAGCAAAACGCACTCGTACATGCAATGGTTATATATAAATAAAATTATAAATCCGACCAGTAAGGTCTCTTATTGTTGTACTATTAAAATATGTATAAAGTCTAACATGATGACATTATAGACGGATAAAGAGTGGCCTCTATTTATGATGAGTCATTTGCAAGTATCCATGGCTGCTTATAGGCCGTGCACGACATAGTTGGCTTTAGCAAAATATGAGAGCCGCTTCCAGAGTTTAAACGAAAAAACTAAGACACATTTATGTTCACACACAACTGCATGTGAACAAAAACAATGATGAAAAAATGGCAACATGTTTTCATACCTCTGTAGGTATGAGAATATGTTCCTGTGAACGTATTGTCTTTTTTCTAATATATTATTGTATACTGATTATTATTGCCTTGTGTGAATCAAAATAAATATTTCCTGTCCTTCATACATTTTCTTTACATATGTACAAATTTAACTTTCTAGTAAATAGGCGTGAGCTATCATTGACAGTGATAGAGCCATGCCTAGGCACGAATGGGCCGGCTCCACCGGTGCGATACCATAGAAAAGCGGCCCTTATAGAAAAGCGGTTGTGAGATAACGCTTGTGTGCTTGTGATGCCCAACTCCATCCCCCTTTCCTATTTCGTATCTCCTCATCCCCCCTCTCTTCTTTCCCTTCCCGCATCCCCATCCCTCATAACCCTTAAAGGTGGGCAGCGCACGACTCTTGAGTTGCAGGTGTCCATGGATGGCGGTTGTCTCTTACGATCAGGTAACCCGTCTGTTCATCTGTCACCCAAAAAAAGGAAAACAAAGGAAACAAGAAATAAAGGTAAGCAGCGGAGTATTAGATACCCACATGTTTTCAATTAGAATTTGATCCTTTTGACAAAATAATATGCGTTATGTTTAGTCGTCAGTAATATTCAAATGTATTCGAATATCTTTATTGTCCCGATTGGGAGAAAACATTTTCAGTCTTTTAGGAACAATAAAATTTAAGGGCACGACCCAATCTTATATACATCGAGGGATTTTCTTCATTTTATAGCCCTTAAAGCGTTTTTCTCAAAAGCTATCTTTTTGAAGTTCGACACAGTACGCAGTTATTAGGATTAATGGCAGTGACTGTGCTATCTGCAGAACATTCATTGTGCTCTAACAAATCGCTCTTAGCACCTCGGGCTCTATTGTCGAACGAGGAACGATAAATTGACGTATACCTCGCTTTCTTTTTGTGTATGATTGTCGTTAGATTTTAAGAGGTTTAAATATCTAAGCCGCTAGTGTGTGAGATTTCATCATTTTCCATCTAGTACCACTCATCCTCTGTAAGTGAAAATTAACAGTATTCATGTCTTTATCGTTTAGAAACTTCACCTACAATACAATGCAGAAAACAAAACATGAAACCCGATGCAAACAATATCCTCGGAGGATCAACACCGCATGGATGCAGTTACTTGTCTGTTAATATACAGAGCGACTTCAAACCGCAATCCGGGCTTAGCTAAGTTTAGGATGGCATTGCCATGTCCTGAATCAGTTGGAGCCAAGCAGTGAGATGCCATATTATAAAGACTCTTATTGGCCCGATTGTAATGTTTTTTGCGGTAAAATCTTTTGTATCGTTAGGCAATAGTTATTTATTATTTGGCAACTGCCGCCCATTGAAACTTGAAACTCTAGAGTTGGAAATGCGCTGCCGGATGGAAGGATGAGATAAGTGAAAATAGCGCAATCTGCTCGAGCTTTCATGCGCAGATGAGCCCCTCTTATTCTTTTAAAAGTTAAAATCATGAATTAAAACTTTCATAAAATTTGAACTGTCAGGATTCGCAACCTGTGACACTCTCATATTGACCTTTTAAAAGAACAGTTTGAAGCGGCCTAATTTAAATGTTCACCTGTAACCTTTCAAGTTTTTTTTTTTTATTTGTAAGACCCATAATGACTCCACTTTGCCTGATGGTAAGCAATAAATGGAGTTCAAGAGTGATGATCACCGTCCTCATTGCATGTCTAGTCAATGTAGTATGGTGACCCACACTATGGCGGCCTGGTGAGATGCTTTTTCACGCCCCGCTTAAAAGACCCAGGATCAAAGTGGGAAGGAAACACGTGCGCTGGTAGTGAATTCCAATCTTTCACCGATCGGCACAGGAAAGAAGAGCCAAACCGTTTCGTTCGGGGTCGCATACCTTCGACTGGTAAACGGTGAGTTATATTATTAATAGTTATTATTAGTTGTTAGTCCTGAGTTATTGATGGACATCCTAAGCAGAGACTAAACACAGGAATATTTAACCTTCTGACACCTACCCTGATACATTGTTGAAATGCTCGTTAATCCTAAAAAAAAACTTATTCCGCGATTCTTCTAACATGTGTGGACATTTTATTTCTTAGAAAACATTGCATTATTTTTTTTTGATGTGGTTATAAAAGTAAACAAAATTATTACTTAGCCCTTACGTACCATTTCATCAAAGAGGGCTTCATTATTATTAGATGAAGGAGTCGTACTTATTTTAATCAATTATTCTTTATAAACACAGACATGTTTGTAACACAAAAAAAATATTTATGTCCTTTCGTAACGAGAACACATTCCCTTTGTTTCGTAGGCTGTTTATTTAATAAACTGGCTTTGTTTTAGTATGCGTATATGAGGAGTTAATTCTCTTCACTCTTTCTCATTCCATTAATAATTTTAGACGTGGGGACACCATTATTTTATGAAAGCGATTATGTACGCTACAATGTACAGTGGCAGAAGGGTGTCCATAAATTTATTATAAGTTATCTTTTTAGCTGAACGAGTAATGAGTTTTAGTCTTAATAGTCTTTTGAGACCTTACTGAGCAAAAACAGTGACTAAAATAGAATGTAATTACTATTATGTTTTTTAGACTTCCCTAGAATTTTAAATCTAGGCACTTCAGGAAGAACACCCATTAACTGAAGGCCTAACTTTTAATGAAATTAATTTTTAATTATATAATCTTATTAAATACTTTATTGTAAACAGCCACATGAAAAACGATGGGAATTTGTCAATCCTATGAAATATAAGGTGTGTAACTGCGGCAATAAGATACAGTAAACTTCAAATCAAGCTCCTTGACGGTTGGACACAGCTGAATGAGTTTCAAAGCTGTTGTTTTAATAAATAGCCCGACGTATTTCAAATGAACACTTCTATATTTCAATATATATAGCATATAACATTCGCATTCTCACCTTCGAAAACGCAGAAACCCAACACGGGGTAGTTATTTACCACCCATCACCAACGTCGCAGACAAATTACAATGTCCGACAATCCGTCCTTTGTCCGGGTGACTAATGTGCGATACAGCTGTAATTCCGCAGCCAATGCGCTCACTGACCGGCTACAGCCGTTACTCAACAAGGTAGTATGTGATTTGTGCTGCAGTTTCGGATTACACTTGTATTTTGGGTGAAAACCTGTTGGAATGTTTGACATATTATTTAAGAGATTACTAATTTAAGTTTCAAATTATATATTATCCTATTATTCTTATTTTCCTTTTTTATTTATTCAAAATATATATAGACAAACAAAAATACAAATAAAAAAATAGTTTAAGTAATTTATGCATGGAAGAACGTATGTTGTCATCGCATTTGAGTTTACAAAGTAAAAAGTATCCATCCGTGTGATGCTCCGAAACGTTTTAATCACAATACAATATTGTTCAGTTCACCATTCAATAACTTAATACACTTTCAATATTAGTCAATACCCATTACGAAACTAAATATAAATTTAACAAGGTAAATATACACCACAAGCGAATATCATGATGTCAATTTGGGTCCATATCGTCATTCGTGAATGTTTGAAATATTCACTGGCGGCGGCCCCATGGGATAGGAAGTTGGCTCATTCACGTCTTATCTAAATAAGCCATTACATCCCAAAATGGTTGCGATTACGAAGATATTGTTTGTCACTTTTCTGATATTCAAATTAAATTTTTTGTAGTTTTCCGCGTTTAAGAAACTTTGGTTTTTGATATACAAGTATTCATTTTGTAGCACTTGTTTTATTGTAGAGGTATTATGTTATATTTGTCAGCTTTTTTTTACTGATATCTAATACTATCGGTAATATGGGTGTTTTAAACAAGTTTTCTTTTGTTGTTCATGAAATATGTTTGTTTGTTTTATTTACATTTAAGTATAGTGCACGTGTCTATACTATATTTATTTATTTGTATTATTTTTATTCTATAGGAGATAGACGAACAGACGGGTCCCTGATAGTAAGTGACAACCACCGACAATGGACACCTGCAACTGAAGAGTCGTTAGTGCGCTGCCTGCCTTTGAGGGTGATGAGGGATGGGGATGCGGGGAGGGGAATGAAGAGAGAGGGAATGAGGATATTATTGTGTATTAATTTTGTCTTAATTTTTTTTTTTTAAATAATAACTTTAAACTTGATTTGTATTTGGATAAGACCTACATAATATTTCTATTCAAAAGTATTCTTGTCTACTATTGGTATTGTTATCTACTGTTACTATTAAATATTTGCTACACTTTTGTTAGTAAAATTCTTCTATTCCAAGAAGCTAAAAACATTGTGATATCTTGAGTAAAAAAGTAATAAATAAAGAAAACCTTTAAAGCATAAGGACGTCTATACTCTATTTTTAAATAATAAATCGTTAATTACGAAGTCCAATCCAATTTAATGATTCAGTTTCTAAGCAAAGGGTTGCATTATTTTCTATGGTTTTCGGTTTAAGTGTTTTAGTAACTTTACTCGTAAGTACACCAAGTTGACCATAAAAAGAAATAGTAGATGATTAAGTGATCATATAAGAATGAAAATGTTCTTCTTATTCCTTAGTGCAGCGAAGTAGTTTGCTCAAAAGTCCATTGCGATGAAGAGGAATTACGCGCAGTGCTCATGATAACGTTAAGAATTTTACGCTATTAAAACAGAAGGGTATCGGTAACGTTCTCAATAGGGATCACGAAATAGCGTGCTTTATAATCATTACAGAAAATAACCTAATGAAAAAGATGTACTGTATATTTAACCAGCGGACCCTTTATACGATTTCCTGTGCTAAACTTAAAATAAATTTGCCTGAAACCTGATTGCAGTGCCACTTATCGGGTATAACTATATATTTAAAGCTTCGAGTAAAGCACACAAACAAACACACTGATTCATCAAAATAAGTCTGGCAGTTTAGGAGGAGTTCAGTGAGATACAAGTG
Source organism: Tyria jacobaeae (assembly GCA_947561695.1). Taxonomy (NCBI): domain Eukaryota; kingdom Metazoa; phylum Arthropoda; class Insecta; order Lepidoptera; family Erebidae; genus Tyria; species Tyria jacobaeae. The sequence continues at coordinate 18,326,252 of OX387211.1, read as the reverse complement.
TACAAAAGTAATATACTATATTGATCTACGTCAATACTACATATTATTTCAGATTGACAACCCTTTTTAGCAAAAAAACTAAAATTTGTTACACGTTCTTTACGCAAAATATATTATATTTAAATGTTGAGTAAATGGCAACTCTATCGTTGCGTAAAAATTCCCTAAACTTCCCTCTTTAAAAATTATCAAATTGCTTGTCCACCATTGGAGACTTCTCCTTCATTTGCCCACCAGTGTACTTGTGCAAACACCATGCATCGTTAGATACGTACGGCTTAGAAGTTGCTATGTTTATGTCTATAGAGTTCTAAGTAGTGTCAATCTATTGAAATCGTTCTTAAACATATTGGTCTCTACTATATTCTACTTTATTATTCTCTCTGTCTTTAGCTGAACTAAAGTAGTATAAGTAAAGTACATTTGCTATTAAACTCCTTTGACCTCCATACATCATTATGTCTTTGATGTACACATGTACCATTCACCCAAATCTGTTTTGTCAATCAGCGATACAAGTGCATTAGTAGGTTACAGTTTCAATATCCGTGCTTTGTAGAGCGTTCTACGTGTCTCGCTGTTGCTGTCTGTGAGTTGTATATGTTGTAGGCATAGTAAAAAATTGTGCAAGTTGTAAAACGTCTAGGATATCATAGAAAGCCTAGCTGAAAAATATTACCATTCCTAAAAGTTCAAGTATATACTCTAAAGCCTAGTAGGCACTGTGATTCTTAAGAAGGATATTTTTAGACTCGATCGATGGATTTGTCAAATTCAGAGTAATACAATTATTGTATGCCACACGAAAAACTCATTCAAATTCATTACATTGAGATCATGGGTTAAATTTTGCTCATTCTGAAGGCACACATATGTGTATAGTATATCCTATTATCATTCGAATGGCTACGTGCTACCTGTACAAGGATACTACCGATGTCATAGAATCCTACTTTGTATTTTAAAATATTTTAATTATTATTATTTGATTTTATGATGTTTTTACAGTTTAGTATTGTTGGTCATCAGCTATTTCATTCAAGGTATAAATTGGTGAATGGTTTTCTAACATTAAAGTTCATTGAACCAACTTTGACTAAAGTAAATGTTGATTATGATGAAGCACGTGATAAAGTACGTTGAAGGGTAAGGTACACAACATAAACTGTTATGGTATGGTCTGTATGGTAGTGAAATTTATAGTTTATAGCTACTGTGTTATAAACAATAAAATTGACTAAATAACAGTAAATGTAATGATGTTATTCGTATCTCGATCTGCAGGAAAAGGTTAAAAAATGCGTCTCGTCTTCTCGCGCCACAATTCCGTCACTTTCCGGGTGGACTAATTCCAAAGAAATCCGAAATTCTTAATAAAAATTTGAAATTCTAACTTTATGTAATTTTATTAAATATTATAAATATAAAAGTATATATTTATATTGGAATAAATACTAGTTTTTGCTATGGCAACAGTACTTGGAACCTATTCACCCTTCCAAATTGGGTGCATACGAGCCGTCTTCCACAAAAATAGTGGTTATTCAAAGGTTTTAACCTAAAACTACCTTCGATTTGAATCTGACTAATCCCACTACTGATCCCACCTTGAGTAGTTAACAAATAATATTAAATAGTAAATAAATACTCGGACTTTTTTTTAAAAGAGGATACCATCACATTGGAATTAAGGATAAGCTAAGATAGGGAAAAGAAAAGCTAAATATAAGAAAAGCTTTATAAAATACACAACAAATAATTTTACGATTACAGGGCTCCGACTTCAAAGCCCTCCAATCGAATTTTACGAGTTACATGATATGCAAGTCTGGCCTGCTTGAGCCATTGCTATGTATAAATGTAATGGTTTTAAATTAATTAATATATAATAATGGAATGCTATGCGGGCTGTCTGTCATACGTCTATATCTTTTGCGGTTTTACTAGAATTTTCCAAAATTTAAGCTTTGTTGAAACATTAACACTTACGTAGCTTGAGGTATTTGGCAGTTAATCTCTGGTGTATGTCAAATTGTGACCTACATATTTGTTGAAGTACATATAAATGTACTCGTGTGACTACTAATGATTCCTAAAGAAAAATAATTCTGTTCTATATTAATTAACGGTAACCATCTCATTTATACATAACTAACTAGCATAACTTTACAGAACTTTTTTCAGTGGTAGAGCCATGCTTACGCACGATTGGGCCGGCTCGACCGGTGCGATACCACGGCCTCACAGAAAACCGGTTGTGAAGTAACGCTTGCGTTGCATTTCCCCGGATTGACTGAGGTTTCTGGAGGCCCACTTCCCCCTCCCTCCTTTTCTCTCCCCTTTTATCTCCTTTCCCATCTCCTCATCCCTCCTCTCTTCATTCCGCTTTAAAGAACGGAGGAATAGATGAGTATATTGGACTCGAAACAACATAAGCTGTAATTCTTCAATAAGAACTAAACATTTTAAACATTTTTTTTACAAGAATAATTTTTAATTTATACAAGAATATCGTATTCATTATAGAATAAAGACTACATTTTGACTTCGCGCGCTTATTAACTTAAATACTTACATTTGGTTAGGAGGTTAAAAACACTTTTTCTCAAATTGTTTTACAATTTGCACTTGGGATCTTAGCCATTCAGACACCCTTAAAAAAATGTAATGCGATATGAGTAATTTAAACGATTGCAGCTGAGAGGAATGATAATATGTCATTTATGCCAGATAATCGGGTATTTTAAATTTATTTAAATATACATTTTACTCACGTGTGTATTTCGGGGATGCCCGACTAGTTTTGGTCTCGACAGGAGACCTTTTTCAAGGAGTAAGTCGTCCAGCCGCAACGATACCGGATACACTGAGTAATCAACTTTGGCATCTATTTTTAAGTCAAAAAAAAAAAAAACAGCCCTGATTCAAAAAACCGACACGGTTAGTTGTTTATGGGCTACAGCACCTGGCAACACCCAGAATCAGAAGAACAATTTGAGGATAACACAAAGTGTTGTCCCGTGCGGGGATCGAACCCACAACACTCGGCGCGGCAGAGTAGTGGCGAGGTGACCACTTAAACCGCTAAACCATCCGTGCAATCAAAAGTTGGTATAAAGTTATTCAGGATGAGCCATCTAATGCGCCGGTGTTTGATGATGTTTGTATTAGAAAAAAAAATATGTTAAGTTAGCGTCTTGTGTATCAAAATTAAAAATATGCAGCATTTGTATATGGATTTTGTCAAGAACAGGAATGAGAGGAAATTATTGATTAGACAATTTAAATTGAATATTTTGTCACAACAATCATCGATAATTTCCCCTCTTTTATGATAAATAATTAGGTAATGTTGTGTTGTGTATGATAGGGTATGCTGTTTCTTATCTTTGTGGATAAAAACCCATTATTGAAATAAAAAGAAAAAATATATAAACATTATTACATATGTATTGTTAGTTAACAAACATTTACCGCGTTTATTATGGTTTTATATTCTAAAAAAATGTGTAAAAGCATTGCAAACCGTATTAAAAAAACTTCAGTTAGATTCAGTGGAATTGACCTAAAAAGAACGAAGTCGTTTTAGCCAAGGTATTATATGTCGCTTATGAGTAACAGAGTATATGATAAGTAATGGAATAATTATGGTACACTCATCATTGAAAGGAATTTTTTTAAGGAATGAATATAAATAGGAAATGAATAATAATATAATATTTCAGCGATAAAAACAAAGTCTTCTTTATTATACTTTTGTAACTATTTCTGCTTTAGCAGACATAAAATCTCGCGCAGAACTATTCGAACAATTCGAGTCGACACGTTGTCGTGTCGCGTGACGTACAAACGCATATCGTACATGCTGCGTCCGTTCCAATGCTGTTGCATTACGTTTGTTATTATGTAGGTGTAAAAAGAATGGCCTTTTAAAGCACCATGAAAAATTCAATGTGTATATTTTCTTATTTTGAATTTATAAAAATAAAGTACTTACAAACGTACAAATCTTCTTCTCTTTAGTTTGCCACATATTTTCTGTTTTTTCAAATCTGTATTCTGTATTATTTTAAATTCTAAATGGAATTAAATAGGGCGTCCCCATCTCTTCCCGTGGGTGTTGTAAAAGGCGAATAAGGGATCGGAGTGTTATTTACCATATAGTGTATAAACACATACAGTGCCCGGATGACGGCTACAGGTTCTTTCCCTATTATGTAAGTGGGATTTGCAAAAAATGGGTTACTGTGGAGCCTCTGCTCACATATGCGTGAGTTTAAGTATGTATGTAAATTAACTTCTTGACTTCTTACGGTTTTTCTTTTAGATAATCATTAATCAATAGAAATGTATCATAAATCATAAACACATATAAATCAAAAGATTCTGTCCATCAAAAATTTACTAAACTTTGTTATATACAGGTTTCTCTTAAATTTCCTACATTCAGTAAAAATATATGAATTCGAAAACTGTTTATTTTCTACGTACAACCACGTACAACAGCGCAAATTATTCAAATGTCCTTTATAAACCTAAATAGTACAATTGAATAAATCGGTTTGTAATAAAAAGTTTGTTTGTGTAGGCTTTTACTTTGATTAATAATTTCTGTAACATGTTGCATTATTCATTCCGACGTGTTCATCAGAATATAAATTGTTTTGTTCAAAGGCTGTTAACGTTACCGGCGTTTGAACAAAACAAGAAATACAGGGTGGTCTTACAATGATATTAGAATTTAGATGATAGTCACATATTGCGTAATCATTGTCAGTGTAAACAGGTCGAAACATAACTTAAATACAAAACATATTATGTAATATCATAGTTAGTACATATGAAAACAAGTATTTTAAACTTAGTTACTGTATTTGTTTGATGATACCACGGGTTAGCTGAGATATTTGATTAATAATAAAATATTAATGGTTACAAAGTTTACATTTGTATTTAAATTTATTATATTTATTTGATTAATGTCTCATCAGTTACTTGAAATCGTTGTCCTCATTTATAAATCGTTAGATAATACATGGGTACTAAAAGTGGGTACAAAAGTGATAAACTACTGTCCGACTGCGAAAGTACAGTTTCGGTTTTCGAATGTATGTATGTACGTACATAAAATATGAATGTTTGTATAATATTTTTTTGTCACACTCTATAGCTTAGACGGTTTGATAGATTTTGCTGGGTTCGCTGTCTTTTGAATTTAATCCCCTAAATAGTGGAGCGACATAGGGATTTTGAGATAGCATAAGCAAAAATTATAAACCTTTATAAAGATGTCTGTTATTTTTTTTTGTAAGTGATTTAATTCAGACAGTACTTTTATAATCATTTTATATTTACTTGTTGGCGTTCTCAAGGTTTAGTCAAGGGTCTCAAGGCTAGGTTTAATAAGACGGTGTTATGATAACTGCAATGCGGCTACCATTTTATTTATATTTTTAAAAGCAGGGCCAAATCCATACACGATATTACCCTTGTTTCGTCCGTGTCGTAAAGGATCTTCCCGACACGTGCAGTAAAACGGTGGATTGAGTACATGCATTTGACTCCATATAATTAGTTGTTTATAATATTTATTTATACACATATTGATTAAAACTTCACGAACCTAATGAATCAAGGCGGACTTAATGCCTGAGGCATTATCTCAAAGTTAACCTTGGGGTTTACCAGAAATAACTAATAGTAGATGCAAAGATATGATTGAGAGAAGAACTAATGCCACCATAAACGAGGTAACTTTGTGAGAGACTGAAGAGTCTGAAGTAGGTTTAATAACCTGTAATTAAAAGTCACCAGGTATCTCCCGCAGCAATGAGTTAACATAAGGCTTCTGTATACTTAAGACATTTAGATGGAAGAAACTGACACAACAAAAATTGAAAATGTAAAAATATAGTTAAAAACCCGAGCCCATTTGTATATGTTGTAGTGTAAGTGTTTGGTTATGTACATTTATAAATAAATTTAGTGTTCGGAGTGTGGGAGCTCTTGAGAACTCGAGTGATTAGAAGGTGCGAACCTCATAATATACATAAACTAACAGGTTGGTAGGTGATCAAAAGGTTCTCAGTAACCTGATAGTCTTAAGTTGTTAAGGTACTTGGTAATCGATGTTTTACATGTTAACTTTAATTGAGGGTAGATATTTAGGATTTTATATAATTTATCGTTTCTGTGTGTGAGATGATTTAGAAGTCTTGAGTTGGCAGACTATTCCCTTTCGACGTTTATCTTTGAGTAAGTCCGGATCATATCGCAATAGTTAAAGGTTTTTTTGCACCGTATACAGAATAAACGTACGTTTATCTTACCGTAAGAAGAAATGCTTAAAGTAAAGATCGATTCTGTGGAAACGGAAAACAAGACCAGCGTCTACTTTAAGAATTATTCGCTGTGTTCTATAATCTTCAATAAGATGGGACTTAGCTGCACCTGCCCATTATGTTATATAATAATCAATAAGCAATTGGCAAAAGGGCATAATAGACCATCTTGATAATTCGTTGATCTCTGAACATTGAGATATATTACCATTTCCTCTGAAGGCTGAGGCATTGGTTCAAGAAAAGACAAGTTAGACATGTAGTAGTGGAAATAATGAGAGATGCTGGAGGCAAGAGGTTTGACCTACATATGTAAATGCAAATGTAACATATTGAGTTTTTGACACGTTGAGAGTCAAAGCATTGGATTGCAACCATTGATATACTAGTAATTATATAGTATACTATTATATATATTACATACAATTATATACATAATATATATTGCATACAATTATAACATATTATACTATTGTATGTATTTATGTATCAAACCCTACTGTGCAATATCAACTTCCACAACTAAAACATAGGGCAGTGTCTTGGAGTGACGCCGAAGTTTATCGACGGGTGGCTGAATATCGGGCGGAGTATGGCTTTCGCCCTCCGCCCGAAGAGGTACGCGAGTGGCGTGAAGCCGCCCGTCGAGCCTCGATGGCTAGTTGGTCGTTCCGGCTGAAGACTCCGCGCGCTGGCTTTGCCGCCGTGGAGGCTCTCCAGCTGGTCATCCTCGAGTGGGCAGGGCGGCAGCACGGGACCCTTTCCTTCCGGCTGACGCAGGTGCTTTCCGGGCATGGCTGCTTCGGGAAGTACCTGCACTCGGTCGCCAGGAGGGAACTGAGTCCCGCCTGCCACCACTGCGACTGCAGTGAAGACTCGGCCCAGCACACGCTGGCGATCTGCCCCGCATGGGAGTCGCAGCGCCGGGCCCTCACTGCAGTCATCGGAGGAAATCTCTCGCTACCGGCCGTCATACGCTCCATGGCCGGTAGCGATAGCAGTTTTACCGCGGTCGCAACCTTCTGTGAAGATGTCATCTCGCAGAAGGAGGCGGCGGAGAAGGCCCGGGAGGACGATATCCACTCGGACCCAATCCGCCGCCGGCGAACTGGGCGGCGTAGGCGCGCCTATCAGCGCCTCATGCCGCCCTGAGTGTGGCCGCGGATGGTCGGGACGGGTTTTCCCCTCCATCCGCTCTAGTGGCCACCCGCGAGGGGGTGACGTACGCGTGTGCCGTACGTTGCCTAATCAGAGAGTTTAACAGCAGACGGTGCCCGCTTCAGTGCGGGCAAGCGCTGGGAGGGGTCCGGATGTCCTAATATCAGCAGTTCCCGGATCCCTTCCGTCTCAGGCGCAGAGTGGCACACCGTGTGGTTTTAGTCGGTTCGATTCCGACACACCGCCCCGCCGCAAACCCCGGCGGGGTGACGGTCCGAGGGGATTTCCACACGTTAAAAAAAAAAAAAAGTGTCTTGGAGTGAATTGGAGCTTGCATAGATTGTTCACATAGACCAAGAATAATGTTGGCCAAAGAACTCCCTCGTGTTATACCGAATAAGACAGGGAGCTCATCACTGAACTCATTGTCAATTTTCATTCCTTGTCGTCTAGTGCTCTTTCATAGTTTTAAGGGAACTCCTTTTACACTAATTCTGTCCAGCTTTTGTATCAGGTTCGGGATAGAGACTGTGTCGAAGGCTTTTGCTAGATATGTTAGTATGTAAAATGCTTGTGTACCGTGACATTAGTAGACACACCACGGCGATAGCCAATTTGTGCAGCTAAAATAAAATTGTTTGTCTCCAAGAATCGTATTAACTGTGGATTTATAAAACGTTCCAAGATCTTAGAAGAAGAAATTGAAATGTGGCGCTAATTTCATCCACAGTCTTTATCGCACCCTTATGGATAGGTTTAATTACCTTGTCTTAAATGCCCTAAGAAGCGAACAACAGCTGTGGGTGTCCATGGCGGTAGTCATTTACCATCAGATGACAATAAAAAAAAAAAAAACAATTCTAATATGTACGTGCTTCGCTGACTCTTCCTAGTATATTTTAATAAAGTTATAGATTAATATAATAGTTTTGTAGCTGTACGTTTAAAATATATTTATTAAAGACGTTGCTACACTTTTGTTATAATACATAATCTAATTAACGTGAAGCGCTAATAACTCACGGCTCGTCGCGTACCGCATCGTGTACTCTTCCACGTCGCCTCTCGTACGCTTGAACTCTGTAGATAACAATATTACATATAGAACTTATACCATTAGCCATTACCCCATTCTATCGAGAGGGAGGACGGCGACGCATTCGTGAGGTCTGATAATACTTCAGTCAACCTTTTTTAAGTTTGTTTGTTATATTGATAGCTAGTTATTTCTGTAACCGTACATTTTTTCAGAATATAAAGTACCCTCTGTAGCAAATTTCATCCAGACCCGTTCAACTGTTCTGGCATGATTGAATAACACATATCCATCCAAACTTTATAATAGTAGTAAGATTTGAGAAATCTTCATAGCACTCTCAATATCTTGTTCATGTATATTTTTTTTATGATATAGGTAGAAAGACGAACAGACTGGTTACCTGGTGGTAAGCGACAACCATCATCCATGGAGACCCGCAACTTACGAGTCGTAAGGGCGCTAGCCAAGGGTGAGGGATGCGGGATGCTGGGAGAAGAAAGAGGTGTTGCGGTATATATGAAGAGGGATCGGGGACTTAGGATTTCGTTACCCTCACTCACGAGGTAATATAATGCAAGCAATGTTTGTCTACCGGTATTTTGTGGAGCCGTAATATTACCTGGGTCAATCCGGTCCATTCGTGTTCAATGGCATGGCTTTCCCACTTTAAAAATATGAATTTGATAGCTACAGAATTCTCTATAAGGTTGTTTCATTTACTACAGTTAATATTTTATCTGTATGAATGATAGTTATAAATTATTCTGCCGTTAGCCTTTGCTGCAATTAGTGACTGATTAACAAATGGTTCACTTTTTCTTTCACTTTTTGAATAGCAGAAGGGACAACCGATGAATACTATTTTATGTAAAAAAAATAAAACATTCCTGAAAATACGCCAAAGAAGGCTGTCATTAATCCATAAAAATGTCCTTTTTGAGAAATCTCGAGGAGTTTTTTATTTTTTTTTTCAATTAAAATATGAACACCTGCTCTTCAAAATTCGCAAACACTGATTATTATTCGCCGTAAAGAGTATTTTTAATAACATAAACGAAAGACAGCTGAGCTGGAAAAGTTTTTGAACTATTATAATGGAATGGAATATGTTGTGTTGTTCCTCTTTGTCTTCAGTTGTATTCCATCCACTCATCGCACGACCAGTATAGAAGAATTTAAGAATTATTTTCTCAAGATGTCAATAATCTAGTGTTAAAAGTTTGGAACAGTTTCAGTGTTAATTCTTTTTCAAATATTTTATACAATTTTCACGTTACAGTTTATAAGTTGAAAATAAAATGTGAGGACAATGCAATACATCATTCTGAAATATCAATTCTAATAATGATAAAATAAATGAAAACTGCCCGGTATATTTTAAGTAAAGCAGTTCGGATGTGACCAGCAACTATTAACGGCATATTAAAGGGAGCTAAAAGTCCGACACAAAAAATAAATAAGAACTTTTAAACAGCTAAACAGTTCTCACAAGTACATCATACAAACATAAAATACCTACAATCTCATCATCAGTTTTTATTTTTATAAAAGTATATATTTTTTTTTATAAAACTTATCAATCAGAAGTAATAATAATAAAAAATTAAAATTTACTTATCTATTGAAAAACTTCAATAGATAAGTGAATTTCAAATGATAAAAATATAAAACGAATACTTACTAATTTATAGTGTCTGTGGAGCAGCACCCGAAAGTTGCCAAGCATTTTTGTCCGCTAAATAATCATCTACTTTGTAATGTGGTTGTTAACAAAGCGTGCGTTGTATGCAATTTTTAAATTTCTTGTCATCTGGATGCAAAATAACACAAAGTATTAAATATATATTATATAGTTTAACACAGTACCTAATAAAATATATTTGTTCTTTCCGTAATCAAAATTTCGGTTGAACTAATTTATTTATATATCGTTTCACAAATAGATGCAAATTTTTCTTACGTACATAACGTTTTCATAAATATACTGAGGAGGATCCTTTGATCTTAAATAGTTCCCAAAGCTATTCGCGACTATGTACATTATAAATGTCTTTAATAGGTCTCTTTTGCAGAATGCAAATTGATTACATGTATATGTGCAGGACGCCCCCAAAATAAAATACCATACTAGATCAATACTACTTGTAGATAATGAACAGCAAAAAGTAACGTAAAAAGGAGTCCCTTTAAGTAGTTGTAGTTAGTTATCTGTGCGCATACACTTGTTATTTTATTTCAGTTCCTGCTAAGTGCGAATGTTATTCGACATGAATTATTTTTTTGTGATGGACTCATCATGGATTTTATTATTCTTATTTATAAACAAGAACACTTAATAAAATAAATGTATATTTTTGTTCTTGTTTATAATAAGAAAATAGTATTAAAGTAGTTTTTTAATTGTATGAGTAATGGTAAGTGATGGTAAGTGACAACCGCTGTCGATTGAAACTTGCAACTCAAGAGTCGTAAATGCGCTCCCCGCTTTTGAGAATGGAGAGGAGAATGAGAAAAGAAGAGAGGGGTATGAGAGGAGGGAAAAGAGGAGAGGGGAGATGGGTCTCTGGAAACCTCACTTATTTCGGCAATATGCAACACAAGCGTTGCTTCACAACCGGGTTTCTGTGAGACCGTGGTATTGCACTGGTTTAGCCGGCCCATTCCTGCCTAAGCATGGCTCTGCCACAATCAAAATTTAAGGTAAGCAAGTAAGGTATTTTTTGTACAAGGGGTAAACAAGCAGATGGGAGCACCTTACGGTAAGTGAATACCGCCACCCGTGGACAATTGCAACTGAAAAGCTACACAGGATTACACCAAAATATTTATAATTTAGTTTCATACATTGTAACCGTAAAGAAATTGACACTGAAAATATAAACCATACACCCAATTCAATGCTTATATTACACATGCTGTAACCGCAAAACCGCACTGGAGTACCAGTTCGGTAGAATAACTAATTTTGTGGTTTAGAAATATCTTAACCACCAAATTAGTTATTCTACCGAACAGCAATATGTTACAATAAAATAAACAACTTCACCTAGACTCTTCAAGTGCAATTACACAATTCATTTATTTATCCAAACCCCCACGAACCTTTTTCCCTTTTTAATATTCGGACGATAAAGTGCTATTTTAATTTACATTTACTTTTATATTCTAAAAGATACCATATAAAATGTGCTAAAATAAAATATCAGATCGGACCGCGCTTGCTCACCGACTAAGCCTTACATTGGCCAGTTGAAATAGATTCAGTCAAGTTATTGCTTTCATGTTTTCTTAGGATATGCTAATGCGTGTGAATACGTGGAATTTTCATTTTGAATATTATTATATATCAGGGACTTTTCTGTATTATTTGTTTAAAGTAGTTGGAATAGCTAGGAAAGATTCTTTTCATCAGAATACTCTTATTGGGATGAGAGGAACCTTTTCTGGTCATTCTTTCCACTATTTGCACTATCGTGATATCACCTGTGTAAAGAAAGTGGAATTTTTAGTGTTTTCATCGTCGTCATCCATTCGTCTCTGAACCATTTCTCCTAGGTTATATCTTCATCATTTGGGTTAGAAGAGTAAAATGTGAAAAAGGTTAACTGGTGAAAATGTTCAAAGGTGGTATGAAGACTCATTGAAGATTGAGAGAATCATTGATTTAAAATCACTTTGGCTTATAAATCGTTTACAATATGTTGATTGTTTACGTGTTGGTAGAAACTAAATTACTTTATTTACGAAAGATTATGTATCAAACAAATGTTCCAACAACTGTGTGTGTTGTGTTATATCCTATTTATATACATAGTATAGATGTAACCAGAAAAGAAAATATGTCGAAAAACATTTTTTGTTTTCTTTTCATATTTAGATTTTTTAAACAACCCGCAAAGATTCAAATAACAGGCACAAAGAACAACCAGACTCAGAACACAATTTCAGTCAGTTTTACACAAAAGTGTTATCCAGTATCGAGATCGACGAGTGTTTTGCCTGATCTTCTAGATAGGATCTGCGAATTGGGAGAGGCAAGCAAGATTCACGACTGTCTTAGCCTGACTGAGTTCTATTCCTTACAATTAAAAAATACCTGCAACACAAGGTTATTTGCAAATACTTGGTTTAAATGACCTGAGTATTTACTAGTTTCGAATATCTGCAATATCTATTTGTAGTAAATATATTCTAGTCATAGATTTGTGTAAAAAAATAAGGGATTTATGATTATGAATATAACCCATTTACCACTTTAGCGTAATACCGATCTCTTAGAGGGTAATAATAAATAAACATTGATGTTCCCTTAATACGATCAGATAGCTTGAGTTACATGTTTTTACAGAACGAGGGTAAGACAACTTATTAGCATGAAATAACTAAATTCGCCGCCGGGGGAAAGTGAATTTCCTTATCAACCGACTTCAAAAAGGAGGAGGTTCTCAATTCGCCTGCATTTTTTTCTTTTTTTTTATTGTTATTGCTTACATTCCCCAATGTATTTGTAAGAGTATTTTGCGTTTCTTTCCTATTCTATCCTCCCTTTTCAGGCAGCATACTCAAAATTTTCTCATTTAATTCCCAAAATTGCCCTGATGACGGCAATAGGCTTGCCCCTATTACGTAAATGGGACTAAATTAATATTACTAAAATGTGGGCGTTTATTAACCCTCTGCCTACCCCTTTAGCAGGCTTTTTTTTAATACTATAGGGGGACAGACGAACAGACGGTTCACCTGATGGTAAGCGACAACCAACCAAACCCGTCCATGGACACCTGCAAGGAGACGTAAGTGTGCTGCCCGCCTTTGAGGGTGATGAGGGATAAAAGGGGTGCAGGGAGGGGAATGATGAGAGGGGGGGTGAGGAGATGGGAAAAAGGAAAGGGGGAATGAGGGGAGAGGAAAGAGAAGAGGGAGAGTTGGGTCTCCGGAAACCTCACTCATTTCGGGGAAAATGCAACGCAACTTACTTCACAACCGGTTTTCTGTGAGGTCGTGGTATCGCACCGGTCAAGCCGGCCCATTTGTGTCTAAGCATTGCTTTAAAACTGTTAAGAGTATAGCTTGAGTATGTAAATATATATTATTTCTTTGCTCTTCGCAAGTTTTCTAAAACCTTTAAACTTTTTTTAGCTCAGTAGTTAATTCCCCTGATATGGGTGTTACAAATGTATAAATTAAATTACCCACTTTGTCTGTAAAATAGTATTTCAGAAAATTTGTGTGTTCCACAAATAGCTGTCGCCCGTCTAGGTATTCTATGCTTGTATGTTTGTATTTCCCCGTGGCAAAGGTCTCAGTCCTAGTGTGGGATTTGCCTTTAAAAAGCAAAAAAAAAAAAAAAAAAAAAAAACAGAATACAGCGTTACTAATACAAGTTATGGGTGTACGAAAACGTAAGAGAAAAGTATAAAATACAATGCAGTCGTATTTCATTTCTTGAATAAACTACATAATAAAATAATGATGGCCCATATTAGTACGACCGGTATTTGTGGCGAATAGTGGGCAGGAGCTCGATACACTTTGTACTACAGTTCCAGGTGTGAATGCAGTGCCAACAGATTGTACGTATTTAGTAGCTTCTTTATAATTCCTTAATATGACATTTATAATGCATAGATTCTCCGGAATTTAATCCTGGTACCTGCAAGAGTAGTGTGAATAGGGCTGTCTTGGATAAGCGTGTACCTTCCTCGTCTTCATCATAATTTTCATATATAGTAGTTACTATATATATAGTTTTTACTCATCAATTATATTTTTAATATATAACGCCAAGAATAAATTTTGAAAGCATAGTATTCCACAAAATTCATATCTCGTTTCACGTATATGTTTCGAAAGCACGGAAACCTGAATATTGATTGATGCAGTACTTAAAATTCATAACACGATCAGGTCAGAGTTCCATTCAACCACGTTTTGTGATAATCCCATAGATTTCTCATTAGCCCCATTACGCGGCCTTTCTGTTCGTTAAATAAAACTTATCTATTTATTTATGATGTTTTGGCCCGAGAATAATAAGTTTTTTTTTGTACCAGGGAAAATGTTAACTCTTACTCTCCTGCTGCCTCGTTGGTACTGGTTAGCTAATAGCTGGTTTTCTAATAGGAAATTCTCAGTAAGAGCTCGAAGTTTGGGATGTTACACCCCCGTGCCTCCACGTGCCGTGAAAGCATGTTAACCCATCGGTCCCGGTTGTCATGAACACCTATGACAGTCGATATTGGAAAGTAGGTGCCCTCAAATATCCTGACAACTAGTCTTACTATTGAATTCAGTTAACCTCAGGGTTGCGGAGGTCAGATGCCAGTCGCTCCTTGGAAAAACTGATATTTAGGCAACAACTGGTTCGATAAGAAGCCAACCCCAATAGCCATGTGAATAATAAGGCTAGGAAGAAGAAGAACTATTGCTGAGAGCTACTAAGCCCTAAAAATCCTTGTCACAAACCTCAAAAATAATGAAATGGACTAGAAAGAGCGAGAGATAAAGTAGTTGTACTTTATTGAACACCAGAAGTATAGGTTTGATTAGGCTGCCCTAGCAGAAGCAGGTGAGACGGTGGCTCGACGTGTTTCACGCCTGTCAAACTAGAGGGGGGGCAAGGCCATATTCTATGGTGTGGCCTTGTAGCAAAAGAGGTGGCCAAGGTCAGCAGGGGTTCCTGGAAGCATCCCTTCTTGGGTATACCCAGGGTGCCTTGCAATAGAGCTACTTATGACGGAACACATTGTGTTTTATTCGGTTCGAGTCGAGTCGAGTAAGGTTGGTGCTAGAACGCAAAAAAAAATAATGATGTATTGGATTAAAACGAGAAATGAATTAGAAGTACACACTAAATAGAAGCACACATGGCATCTTTTAGCTCTCTGTAATAACTTATTTTTATTTTATGATTTATACAGTATATATCAAAGATTAGTAAAAGTTAGTTTGTGTTAGTTTTTTTTCACATTAGTCTTATTAAAAACAAGACCACTAGACAAGTGTAAGACAATCAAGGTTACTAAATGACTAATTACGACTCCTGCCAACACCAATTTCACACCTCTTTCGTTTATACATAGTTCAGTTCCTCATAATTTGGAAAAATCCAATTTTGTTAAAAGTTAAAGTATTCATCAGTATTCATTTCTGACATCGATTTAAAAATAACACAACGCCAACATGTATTTGTTTCAAGCAACCGGAGCTGAGTACGGTAAAAGTGGAGATGAAGGTAATTTTGTACATTAGTTGACGCATTCGTTTTACCTGAGTACTTACGAACTTAGTACCTATAAGATTGTGAACTAATAATATGATTTTTATATTAAGATTCCTACTGTCCATACAGGTCATTGCCGAGGAATCGTTGAACTAAAAACAGACTGCCCCACTTTTATAAAATAATTGTGACCTATTTTGATGTGTGGACTATGTATGAAAACAATCTATAATTGTGTCACTAATGGTTTAAGTTGTTGGTAAGAGATATTTGTAGTTTTTTCCGTTGATTCCCTGTACCTCATATCTCTGGGCCTATAAAAGTAATGTCGTCAATCTAATTTGAATAAACAAAATAGCAATTGAGCAATTGACGCCATGATTCCGTCCTCTAAGAATTTAATTTGCAATTCCAAAATGTTATACTGAACCTAATTAAAGTCGAAACACGTAGCAAAATGATTTAACTAAATACAATAGGGACGTTTAAAACATAATAAATGTCAGCAGCAGAAACGTAATAGAACAATATTGCGATGAACCTACAATTCCCAGTCGCCGTAAGAAAAATGAAATGCTTCTTTAAACAGCCTGAACGACTGCGAACGTAATTAAGGGGTCCTCCCATGGGAAATCGTGTCCAGTGGTCGATCCCTGTCCTTGCTCCAAAGGTTTATGGATTAATTTAAACAAAGTGCATGGTGTAGAACCACTTTTATACACACGTCATATCTATGTGTATTTATGATTTATTCCTTAAAGGTTCTTAGAAGTTTTTCTTTCACTGTTTGACATATCTTAGACCTTACTCACAAGAACATCTGATAGAACATGGTGTTTTCTATACTTGCTTAATTAATGTTTAAATGTTACTTGTTAATTAATGTTAACTGTTATAATCCGCATAGACAGAGGATACAAACCTTGTTTTTTTTTGTTCAGTAAAAATTTCAGGGCCACCCTACTTGGTATATATTTTTTATAACGAACAAATAACTGTCTTGATGGTAAAATATTCTTTGGTAACAGCGCTGAAAATAAAAGTGAAACTTCTCAAAATATTTCTTTCGGGAGTTAAAATAAATATTTTCAGCTACTGTGGCTATCTTGCTTCAAGATATATTTAGTATAATCTAAAATGCTTAATTACCATAATTCACTGTATTTGTACTTTCCTGCTGACAATCTGTGGCGTGGAATGATCGTTTTGATAACTTAAGGGTATAATCTAATAATTTATAGACCGGGAGCCAACGCTACCACTGCGGGGGCTGCCGCGCACCGCACTCCACACGTTGGTGGAATGCTCTGCGTGGGCATAGCAACGTGCCGACCTCGTGGTGGCTATCGGTGTGAGTAGCCTCTCGCTGGAGACCAGAGGGTGCGTGGGATTCCGACGCCTCGTATTGCAAAGTAGTGATGGTTGCCAAAAAAGCGGCGGAAAGGGAACGGGAGAGAGCTAGTACTCTTCCGTCCTGCAGAAGACGCACCAGGCGCCGGAGAGAGCAAAACGATCTCCAGCCTCCATAAGCGCTTGTTTGAGGGTGATGGACGGGGATATCCATCGCACTAGCAGAAGCAGGCCTGAGATGGTGGCGCGACGTGTTCCGCGCGTGCCACTCTCTAAATCAGAGGTAGGATCACACCATAGCGGGGTCGCCTTGTTTAAAGGCGGCCAAGTTTGCTGGGGTCACAGGGTTTTCCTTTCTAGGGTACACCTCAAGTCCCGGCTACAAAACGCGATGATGGAACACTGCGTGGTTTTAGTCGGTTCGAGTCCGACATACACCGGCCCCGGTAAGGTGATGACTCGTGGGGGTTTCCACACATAAAAAAAAAAAACTAGTAATTGTTTATTACCATGTTTCGTCTATACACTATTTTTAGTACTAAAAATGTCACATATTTTCTTTATCTTCTTGTACCTATAAAACTACCCATAAAACTATACAGGAAATTCAGTTTGTCTGAACGGCAGCGTTAGTCCGATTTGAGTACAAATGTCCGCCGGACCTTGTCAACGATGTCCTCGCATTTTCTTTTTGTCTGTAAGGAAAATTGATTTCTCTGAGAGTAAATGAAAAAACGGTACATTCCATAAGAATGTTGACTTAATTATTATTTTATATTTTCGTTCCCTGTCGCTTTCTGTTTATCGCTATTTCAGAATGAAGGTTGGAATTTAATTGTCGATGTCTGTTTTATTTGGTGTGAAAATATTCTTATTCAGTAATGATTTTTTTTATTTGAGTAAGGATATTAATTTTATGGGCTAGATTGCTTTTATTAACTAACAGTTTACAGACGTAGCTGTTTACAAACGATTCAAATATTTTTTGAACATGTTTTTATTCGTTTCATTTGTAATTGTAATTTAAACAAATCTTAAAAGTGAATTTAAACCATCTCCTATTTTTTGTATAAAATTGAAACTACGTATACACATATATAGTTTGGATGACAATACTATTTAGATATACATATACAATGTGTCCCAAAATTCAACGATAAGCGGGCGCCAAAAGGTAGACCTGCTCATGAGTACATAAGAAAAATAAATAAAAAAATATACCTATTTTTTTTTTTAGTTACAAGAAAAAATTAGAATTTCTTTGAAAATTTACACCCTTCATGATATTTTGAACGACCACGATGACAATTTCTCAAATATGCTTAAGATTTTTTTTTTATCTTATACCTAAATAGTGCTACTATTCACCACAACTCTTAAAAACACCAAATTGATCGCAGTTTTTACACAAAAAACGTTCAAAATCATTTTTGTCCCTACAATTTTAAAATATATTTACTCTTAGTGTACTTTGACTCGTGGTCTTGTAAAAAAAAAGTATGGACACCACTACGGCAAGTTGTTTTTAAAATTGGCGCAACTAATCAAGATTCTAAAATGGTATAATACTCTAAAATAACTAGCCACAAAAAAAAAATATGTCTACCATTTGTAAACAAGACCCAAATTTCTTAATTGTTCTTGTTCGTTTGTCGTTGTTTTTTGTGTAAAAACTGCGGGCAATTTGGTGTTTTTAAGAGTTGTGGTGAACAGTAGTAAGCATATTTGAGAAATTGTCATCGTGGTCGTTCAAAATATCATGAAAGGTATAAATTTTCAAAGAAATTCTAAATTTTTCTTGTAACTAAAAAAATTTTTTTTTTTTTTTTTTATGCGCTGGGGGCAAACGAGCAGACGGGTCACCTGATGGTAAGTGACTACCGCCGCCTATGGACACCCGCAACTCAAGAGTCACAAGTGCGTTGCCGGCCTTTTATGTAGAGGTACGCTCTCTTCTTGAAGGTTTGAAGGTCGTATCGGTTCGGAAATACGGCAGGCGACAATTTGTTCCATAAGCTGGTTGTGCGAAGCAAAAAGCTTCTGGAGAAGCGCACAGTGGTGGAGTGCCAATCGTCCAGGTGATGGGGATGGATATTTTGTCGCGTAGGACGATGGCGGAAACCAGCAGCCGGTATAAGCCCGAACAATTCCTCTGAACACTCCCCATGATACAAGCGATAGAGGATGCAGAGTGAAGCTACATCTCTACGCAACGCCAAGGTGTCAAGTGGATCAGAAATATCTTGGCAGTCGATGATGCGAGTCGCTCTCCGTTGAATGCGGTCAAGAGGCAGAAGTTGGTACTGGGGTGCACCTGCATAGAGATGAGAACAGTATTCCATGTGCGGCCGAACCTGCGCCTTATAAAGTTGCAGGCGGTGGGCCGGAGTAAAATACTGTCTCGATCTGTTTAGCACACCAAGCTTCTTCGAGGCTAATATGGCCTTACTCTCTTAGTGACCGCGAAACTGGACTTCGCTTGATACATATATCGACGCCAAGGATTCCGATACTGGCTGATGCAGTTAGGGAAGTGCTCTCAAATTGAGGTGATACGACCAATGGCATCTTTTTAGCGGTGAACGCGCAAACCTGTGTCTTCGTGGGGTTAAATTGGACTAGGTTAAGTCGACCCCAATCTGAAACTTTTGATAAAGAAGTTTCGATTTCAGACACAAGTTTGGATCGGCTTTCGATGACGTTTTAGAAATGTTAGCGCGGCCGGTGTAAAGGGCATCGCTCGTGCTATCGTCTGCATAGCAATGGATGCTGCTAATCTGCAGCATGTCGTTGATATGCAGAAGAAACAGCGTGGGTGATAGCACACAGCCTTGTGGGACACCAGAATTAACAGACTTCGAGTCGGAGCATGCACCGTCAACAACGACCTTGATGCTTCTGTCTGTAAGAAAACTGGTGAGCCAATTGCACAGTTTCTCGGGAAGCCCATAGGAAGGAAGCTTCGCAAGGAGCGCTTTGTGCCAGACCCGATCGAAGGCCTTCGCCACGTCCAAACTAACGGCCAACGCTTCCCCCTTGGTCTCGATCGCCTGTGCCCACCGGTGAGTCAAGTATACGAGAAGATCACCAGCTGAACGACCCTGGCGGAAGCCGTATTGTCGATCATTGAGGAGCTGGTGGTCTTCTAAGTACCGGAGGAGCTGGCAGTTAACAATGGATTCCATTATCTTGGAGAACAAGGAGGTGATGGCTATGGGTCTGTAGTTGGACGGATCCGAGCGATCTCCTTTTTTAGGGATTGGGTGCACTAGAGCTGTCTTCCATGAGTTCGGGACTACGCCAAGAGAGTAGGAAAGCCGATAAAGGCGCGTTAAAACCGGTGCTAACTCTGGAGCACACGTCTTCAGCACGATAGGAGAGATTCCTGTGGGAATCAGGGAGAATGGAATGAAAAGTTCCATACCCTGAAGCACAACATCCGCGACAGAGTCAGCAACGACATTGGGATCATCCGGCGAGAAGCAAACCTGCCTCCATGGGTAGGATGCAAAGAATGTTCTCATTCCATCCCAGTCTGCTGACCTATAGTGCCATACGCGGCGACTGCCTGTAACTCGCGGCCGCAGCGAGTGAACGAGTGGCACCATACTCCTAATCAGGCAATGGTCCGAAGAGCCAAGAGGGGCCTCAACGGATACTTTGTAGCCGTCAGGATGTGAGGTCAGCAGAAGATCCAACAGTGAAGGCACGTGGCTTTCTGCATCTGGGATTCGCGTAGGCGTTGCTACCAGCTGCGTCAAGCCATATGCCAAGGCGAAATCGTGAACAGATCTTCCCGCATGATCGGTTTTGCGCGAACCAAGCCATTCGGCGTGATGGGCGTTAAAGTCGCCAAGAATCACGATCTCTGCGGATGGGGCCTGCTGGGGCACTGAGTCCGTAGCCATTTGGACGTGGTCGATGAGTTGGTCCGTTTCGGCATCACCGCTATGGGACCTGTAGAGGCATAGGTAGATGCGGGGATGGTCGTCGCAGTCTACACGTAGCCATAAGATGGAGAGGTCCCTACCTTCAAGATTGCCGAGGCGGCGAGAAGTGATATCATCTCTAACGTACACGCATACACCAGCCTTAGGAACAAAGGAGTGTTCCAGTCCGTACCCAGGGTAGCAGAGGTAGGATGTGTCCGCTGGAGATGATATCTGCGTCTCGGTTAAAAAGAGCAAGGCCGGTTTTGCTGTCTCAAGGTGGTGGTGGACAGTGTCGAGGTTCGAATGTAAGCCCCTGATGTTACAAAAATCCACGGTAAACGTGACAGGGGGTGCCATGGTGTGCCTTCTCTTGCCCCGAGCAGATTTTGAGAGCGCAGTTGAGCCCCCCCCAGAGTACTAGGGGCAGCCTGGGCGTCCACGCTCAGGCATAATCCGTACTGAGGGTGGACGTCCAGGGGGGGATTCTCCAACGCTAGCGCTGGTACCCCCCTGGGGTATCCTTTTCGTTAACAGCGCTATCATTAGGGGGGTGGGGGATTTTGGGCCTCTGGAGACCTCACTCATTTCGGGGAAATGCAACGCAAGCGTTACTTCACAACCGGTTTTCTGTGAGGCCGTGGTATCGCACCGGTCGAGCCGGCCCATTCGTGCTTAAGCAAGCATGGCTCTACCACTACAAAAAAATAAACTAGTTATATTTTTTTTTATTATTTTTCCTTATGTACTCATTAGCAGGTCTACCTTTAGGCGCCCGCTTATCGTTGAATTTTGGGACACCCTGTATACTATACTCTTTAGAGCCGATGCGACGATGGAGCCTGGAGTATGATGAAATGCCCCTCGAGTTTGAGCTCTTATGATTTGTTTTGACGAGTCCGACAGTTCGGGCTGTATAGCGATGCTCTGATGTTGTAGGCAGGAGGTGGATTCTAGAACATTGCATTGGTAGCTATCGAACAACTCCAATTTGGGATCATTTATTATTTCTTTCTGCTCAATAAATGATACTCTCTCAATTTAAGTCGTAAACCATTAGAATTAATATGTTATTGTCAACACTGAAGTCGCTAAAGTCCAATTAAGCGAAACTGGCTTATAGTATATTAAATTAGGAAATAGGCAAAAAGTATTAAGGTCCAAGATTCCACCCTCATCATCAAGATAAAAGGACATTCCAAAATAATAAGACTTTCCTAATAAACAGAGTCCAGTATGGCGTTAACGTGAATACGTCACCTCTGTGACAGATGATGCCTTTATGAACATTCCTCCGGGGACGCCGGACAGGAAACGGGGGCCCGAGGGGGCGACACTGATTTATTGTTTGATCACGTCACAAATCTTCAAGCACTATATATTTATATGTAGTTATGTAAAGTTTATGTAGAGAGATAATCTAAAGATACGGTTGTCCAGTCTACAAGCTTTTAGATAAGTTTCTGTAAGATATCTGATAGATAATAACATAATTTGGACTAACAAGTATAAAAATAAAAGTTTATTTTCTGTAAGGTGTACGATGGCTGGCGTATGCGTCAGGCGATCGCGGCTGCGCATTTCAGGACTGCTAATACTTAAGTAATTAGTAATTCGACAGACAACTTGCTTCACCACTGACTCAAGCCGACCGAATCCTACTCATGACAATTCAAAATTGCGTATACGTGGTTTACTTGAACTAAAGGCGCTCGTTCGTTCGTTCGCTCGTTTGAGACGCTTTTCCTTATGGAAATAAAGACGAGCATGAGTGTGTGTATGCAATACATAGTTTTGAATTATGTCCTAAGAAAAGTGCAGCTAATTACGTAATTGATCTACTTGAAATTATAGCAGAAAAATAACAATATTTAAAATATAGGCCTGGATGGAATTTATACGTATTAAGTTGATGGCTAAGGCTTCAGTTCACACTGGGCCGTCAGGGCAATACAGATATGCGAAAAAGAAAATATATGTGAAATCCTTTTTTTTAAGTCATAAAGTTTTTTAAAAGTAATTACGTAGGTAGGTGGACAACAATTTTATTTTTGCACATGTTTACAGTAGAAGTATAAAAAAATACATGCGTCATACAGCTAACATATAAAGGGTAGCCTTATTGCTAAATACATTTTTTCTAGGCAACTTTAGGATGGATTAAAATGTTTAGAAGTGACACTGATAGTTAGAAGTGCATTTCGAAGGAAAAGTGTAAGAAAGTATTACATTGAACTCTATTACTATTATTTTGTCCCAATTATTAACAAAAACATTCTTAAACAGAAACATAATCAAAAAATTTATAAAATATACACAACAAATCCTAATAACATCGAAGGTGCATTCACTTCACACATTCACCTTTGATAAAAATATCGGTTGCAGTTAATCTACTGTAAAAAGGCAAGCGTCACACTGATAGAGCAAACTCAACAAATAAATAAACGCGCTGACACATTCACTTACATATATACTCATATGGTCTTTTCGTAGTTGGTATGCGTAAAATTAAAAAAAAATCTTTTTGGTTATACTGTTTGTAACTGGCTTGTTTTAGGACTGGTTGGCTGGTTAGTTTTTAGTTTCGTACATTAAGGAAAAGAAAAATAAAATGTAAAAAACACTTGCCCCTATTTTTATTTTTTTTCTTCCGACAAAATGAGTGAATCTGAGGAAGAAATTTGGAAGACTCAAAGCACGAAAAAAAATTGCCACATTTATGGAATGCATTGTATGCAGCGTCAGTAAGAATAGCACAAAGTTGGTTCCAGCGTCTTCAGTCCGGGAATTTTGATGTAAAAAATGCAATAGGTGCTCTGGTCGCCTTCATGCGGATAACCTCGATTTGAAAAAGGGGAGCAAGATCGGCATATAAGTAGTTGCGACATAGCCGAGAAACTGAGGATTGATTACAAAATAGTTTTTACCCATTTGAAAAGTCTGGCTAAACAAAAGAACTCCATATTTGGTTGCCACACGAACTCACTGAAGGAAACATAATGAATTGTGTACTCATGCTATTCTTTATTGAAACCGAACGAGTTTTATAAATATTTAACACTGGTGGTGAAAAGCGGATCACCTACGATAAGAAAGTGCAAAAAGATCATGGTCAACGGGCAGTCAAGCTCCACAGACTGTAGTGAAAGCCGGATTAACAGGCAATAAGGTGATGCTATGTGTATAGTGGGATTGGAAGGATAACGTTTATTATGAGCTGCTACCGCAACTTAAAACCATGGATTCGTAGTACTGCCAACAACTAATTAGACTCAAGCAAAAATTGAAAAAACAAATAATCAAAAGAAAAGGAATGGCCTTTTTTCATGATTACGCCATACCACGCAAATCTTTGGCCACACAGCAACAATTAAGATTAGAGAAATTAAGAGAGCTTGGTTGGGAAGTGTTAATGCATCCATCAATACTCTTACTTTGCACCCTCAGATTTTAACCTGTTTCGGAATTCTTCGAGTAGTGTTAGGTTAACATCAAGAGAGGAATGTCAAAACTACCTTTAGTATTTTTATGTGCACATTACAAATTGTATAAAAAAATATGGACTTTGTCTGAAAACACAACTATCATTATTCTCTTCATTTAATCAAACATTTTGTTTTTAAATATATATATGTATATATAGAAAAGAAACCAAATATTCCAGCATCGGGTACAGGAATCGAGCTACCGGTGGTTAGGGCTCCAGGGACAGGAAGCTATTCATGCGTACCGTATCAAGGACTGTCTTCTGCATGAGACCCTTTACCCAGCTACCTAACATAAACCTCTGTAGGTGACTCCCAATGTTTGCTTAATCCACATCCCACATGTTGATAACCTCATGGGTCAAATCCAAGTATATTAGTTATGTATCTTTTTGAGCCTTTATGAGATTGCTGTCATGTTGAATAATAATATCAACAATCATTGCTCAGGGCTCCAATCGGCCTATCACCACTAAGTCAGGTTTATTGGCAACAATAGTCGTGTCAGTGATTGGAGATCGATCTCTGTATAATGTTGCACAACCATTTTCAAGAACTGGATCGGGCACATTTTTGTAGTACGGTAACTCGACAGCCCCAAGGTTATATCCAAGAGCAATTTACTGATGGATTATGCTGGCGTCTTGGTTATATCTATGCAAGTACTCACCGGTCGCAAGACGAGAATAACCGGAAATGATATGCCTAAGGGAAGAAGTCCCCAAAACCTTGCCAGGTATGAGATGATACTAAATCTACATCGCTTGCTCTTTGATCTCTCCCTTATGATAAGTACTGCAGGTTTGCGTCAGTTCTCTTTCTCTATGCTAAGCGGAGTAAGTCCGTTATCAAGTGCCACTACATGAGGTATATTCTTATTACTAAAACGAAAATGAATACACCTTCTTCTTCGCCGGGTTTAAAAAATATATATGAAGTACATATAAACATATGTATGTTGGCTTATAAGGGTACGGCCCGCCTAATGCTAAGTGGTTACCGTATCTACGTACATTCATAGCCACACTGATGTCACATAATCGGCGCTTATCCTGTATCTTTTTCTGTTGAGCTTTGAGTCTACTCACCAGCAAAAAAGCAGTAGGTAGTTTGTTAAAGTGATAATATGGCCAATAACAATTTAATCTTATTTATTTGATATTTGTTAAAGTATCAACTTTGATGAAGTCTCAATAAGCACAAGAAAAGGAAAATTACAAATTTTGAAAAAACCCACGACGGTTAAAAAGTAATTGAAAAAGGATAAAACCTATTTAAGAACCACCAATCACTAATCAACAACAAGCTGCATAAAAACCAGAGTAATAGTTTTGGTTTAGCCTAAACAAATGTTTACTGCAGCGCCCTCTGGTGGTTTGTTACCGCAACACCTATCTAAAAACATGCACCAATCAAATCCGAACCCATAACTGAAAACTGCATGAAAATCGGACTAGTTGTATTGAAGAAAAATGGCAACATAGATTTGCAAAAACAATGTTTGCTTGAGCGCCCCCTGGTAACTTGTTACCGTAACACCTATCTAAGAACATGCACCAGACAAACCCGAACCCATAACTGAAAACTGCATCAAAGTCGGACTAGTAGTATTGGAGAAAAAAGGGCCACCATGGATTTGAACAAACAAACATCCTCTCACCCCAAACGCATACCGGCTCCATTCCGTCATGGGTAAAAAGACCGTAGTGATCAACAATTCATCCTTTTTTACATAAGCAGGACTAACTCCAATCCCTTCAACCATTTAAAAAAAATATGTACATACATTCAAGCCTATATCCCCGAAGATGTATGGAGAGTCGTCTTAAACGCCCCCTTTTTGCCAACTGTTGGCAAAAAGGGAGCGTTTCACACTTACGTAATCTCACTGGTTGTCTCACTTACGTAATAGGGGGCCGGGGGGGCAGCCTATTGCCATCATCCGGACACTGTATGGATATACTTTCTGATAGATAACAGTCCATCCATTCTTTCTTGTCTGTTTTTTTATTCACCGTTTCACCCAACTATCCAATACACCAACCACTTCATTAGACAACCTCTGAACAATCACTCTTGTCTCAGATTTTCATTAAACAAATAAACTTTAGCTACTTAATGAATACAAGAAGTCTGAGAGCGAGATCACTTTGCACAGAGGAGGAACCCGAGGCTTTATATTAGCACTACCTATATACAAGTAAAGGGTACTCGATGCTACTCGAAGCGGCGACAAAGCTTTTATTTATCCTAGAAAGATTTAACGAGTTAAAATATTCATTTAAATCGTTAGGTCTTAAATTAATTTGAACAGAATATTGTTGAGTATTTCTCGTATTTCGTATTTCTTTGTTAGTGTTTATTCGCAAATTTACTACGACGTTTTAAAATTCAAAATGATTGTCCAGAAGACGTTATTCTTTTTGTCTTCTTCTTGATCGTTTTGTATTTTTCATTACCGTATATTACGTAACTTAAAAATATTACTATGCAAACATGATTTACGCAATCATATATAAAGTTTCACTTACTTTGATATAGGATTTTTTGTTAATTCAATTTATTGCATTTTTCTTTAAATATATAACACGTATTAACAATATAACTGTCATGTGTATCTAGTGGCTAATGACAAATCGAACCCACGACCTCGAGGTCGTGGGTTCGATTTGCAAACGGTAAAACAATTTTTATGATCCACAAGTAGTTGGTGACCTTAGCGTTCCGTTGATTGTATGTTTTGCGTTAAAAAAAAAAAAAAAACAAAAAAAATAATTATATAATTTAATTAGACAGTAAGGCGAAGATAAAGTGATACTCAACAAACTACAATATTGCGTTTTCCTACAATAAAGAAACAAAACAAACGGTGAACAAACAAAAGAAAAGAAAATAGCAGAACTAAAATAACAACAAATAGTTTATGAAATAGCATTCGCGAAACGCGAAAACATAATTAACAAAGTTGTTTTGAGTTTAACGTCTCATGTTTTAAGCACGTTTTAATTGTAGCTGGCATGTTGTTTTTGTGAATTATACTTTTGCAAGGTGTTAATAAGTACTGTAAGCTGAAATTCATGGTTGGCGGCAATTTAGTGTATGCATGTCTTACGTATTTCATAAGTATTTCATAGCGATAATATTTTCATACATATCCAACTAGTAGAATCGCTAAATTACCTGTTTGTCGGCTACACGTTTCTAAAATATAACTTTTTATAACACCTGATATATATACATATACATTGTTATTTAAAAAGACCACTCGTGTATTTATTTTAGTTTGCTAAAACATACCGAATCATAACGTGTAATCATTTGTTAAACCTCCTTCACTAAGTTTCAGCTATTAACAATTAAAAATATTTAAAACTTGATTACATTTCTAACTTCCTCTGCATTTTTTATGACACTCCCGCTAACAGTAAAATTTTGAGACACGGCCGTCTGATCCCAAACAAAGCAGAGCTTGTATTATGTAAACTAAATTGTTTATATATTTCTAAATACATATATATTACTCAAAGATAAATAACATCCAGACACGGAACAAATGATCGTGGTCATCATACAAATATTGTTGCACATTGGGAGTGAGAACCCACTATTAAAATAATTTAAATGACACCGTACATGTTGAAATTCATGAAACCGTCTAAGCTTTAGGGCGTGACATAACACATCATATATTCGAGAAACATTAACCTTCTTTTTTTATCTATTAAGATACTTTCATGTCCAGGAATCAATAAAAATGTTAGGTAATAGTTTGAGCTTACTTATCTACAGTTTGACAGAGCTTAGCGAACCAAAACGGACGAACAAATACAAATATGAATTATATTTCCAGTGTCCATGAGACCAAATTCTCGAATCTTGGATAAAGGAAGCGTATTCTTGTTGTTTAGTTTCAACACAGCCGAGCAGAAAAATCCCGCCCTTTTGGTAGGGTGACAACGTATTAGTCAAATAATATGTATTTTTACAAATACACGACATTGATAAAAAGAACATGAGCCGCCTAAAGGGAATAACATACTTTTTACCTGTCTACTCCTTATTTAACACACTTATTTGTTATAAATGCTACAAAACTTCTATAGAAAGTCATTTTGTACCCTCCCATACACAGGGAAATTAGCATTATACTTTAGTGATGTGAAAAGGTACGAAGGTACCTCTCAGTAAAGAATGCAAATACGTAACTAATATTAAGCGCTTTAAAAATTGCTTTCAAGCTGGAAAGTTATAAAACAGATACACTTATGTGCTGACCTCTGAATAACAGTTGTGGTTAGCTAGTATTTGAATCGAATTGGCTATTAGTAGACAATAAAAATCTCATGCCTGTACCCTGCAGTGATAGGCTTATGCCAATAAACATGTTTTGCAATGGATAATTTTCTTAAAGATTTTTTGCTATGATTTCAAAAAATGTAAAATACATATTAGTTCCAACATGTAGGGTTCGCCCTCCAAAAACCGCCTCTCCCTCCGTTCACATCATAAACTAGAGATTATCCCTATAACACCTGAAGCGTGGTAATATACGTTAAAATAGATTCATGGGAGGCCAGCTGAATTTGTAGGTCCTATAGAGATGATAAACTGGGGCACTTTGGTTAGGTACGTAGCAAACAACAGTTAATAGATGTCAAGTTCAACTGTTGTTTTTACTACATTTAACAAATTTCTATGTTGTAAAGGGCAAGCGGGACGGGTCACAATTTTTTATTTTGTTATTTTATGGCGTAGGAGGAACTTTTGACTTGGAGGTGACACCCAATGTCACTTCCAAGTCAAGCATCGTTTGACAACTGGTTTTATGTGAGGTCGTAGTATTACTGTAGCCTATTCATATGTAAGCGTGGCTCTCCTGATAGTAAGTGACTATCGCCTCCCATGGACATCAGCCACTCAAAGGTCTCAACTACATTGTCGGCCATTCAGACTGTCCCAGCGGGGGGCGGGGGCGGGTGTAGGGTCCTCGGTAATCTCACTCACTAGGCGAAACACAACGCAACATTGCTTCACACACGGTTTTCTGTGAGACCATTGTGTCAAGCTGTAAGTCAAGGTGTTTACTTGGGTAGTTCTTTTTATAGGTTGTTTTCGCTTATTCTTAGGATATATATAAAGTGTCTTCATATATTTTATGTTTTCTAAAAGGATCCGGACTTCACTGCAATTCCTTGTATGTCCTAATCCACCCGTATAAGCAATATACTTTCCCTTTATTGCCTTCTCTTTTAAATTTACTTAAAATTTCCCCATTTCCATTTTTTATCCTTCCTTCCAAAGTGCCAGGTTTTCGGTAACAGTCTTACCTTTTAGTCACCTCTTTAAACCTGGCAAAGAAAAAACATCGGAAGGCAAAGGTGCCTTCCGATGTTTATTAATTATAAAATTTAGCATATTTTGTACATAGATATTCTCTGCCAGTCGACCTACGACTGATGCGGAGAAGAGAAGTATATGCCCCTAGAGATAATAGTAATGACGTATCTAAATATTAAATGAGTGGTTTGACTATTCAGGCGATAAATTACCATATCACTTTTATGTTTACTTTGTCGTTTCATTATTAAAATTTTGCTGAAGTTGTTATCGCTTTGTTAAGCCTCATCACTAACGGATTACTCCGTTTGAACAAGTCACTACACACAAGTCAATGTAACTAACTTTTAAGGATCCTCTCAACATACACAATAAATTCGAATTCTGTATCAACATCTTTCGCGTCTGTTTGATTTTCGGATCAAACGGTTGAGTTGATTTTAATGATATCTGTTTTTATAATACTAACTAATATGGTAAAACCCTCGGGAACGACATAGGTTAATTTTTATCAACATACCATACGGGCGAAGTTGCTCGTGAAATTTAATTTCTTATAATTTAGTCTCACAATGCAATTATTTATACTTAATATAAATAATTGCTTTATGCAACTAAATTATACACATCATGTGATGTGTATATAATAAATCTGTAGACCGGAATTATTTGTTCGAGCATCATATACGACTAGTAAATACAACCTTTTTAAAGCAACTCTTTATACACTAATTTTAAGTGTAATTCAGGGTAACATTAAGACAATTTTTCCTCTTAATCGGTTTACTCTCTAACTCTCCTCTTTACATTGTATGATATTTATTTTAGTATTTTATTATAACACAATTTACACATATACTATATCTGAAGATATAGAAGACCTACTTAGTTCTCTCTATCAACATTGGGAAGGTTAAAAAATATTACAGTACAATTCAGTTGGGGTTTTTGAGAGAACTTTATTCCCCATGATGAATGCAAGAATAAAGTAAGCATTAAGTTTTCTTCAATGAAACACCTCAATAGTGTTTAGATTCTTTGCAAAATATTTACCTTTGCCAATGTATCTCTTTAAATTAACTTGGCTTTTGTATTCTTATCTGTTATTATATGCGAAATGAATTGTACATATAGAGTTGCAAAGCACTAAACTACTAAGGCAAATTTTTTATCGTAATATTGCGTATAGGAACGCAAAGCATTTTTATCTCGCTGTTGAGCCTCCCGTCTAGCGAGTGTCTAGATATTACCAGGTTATTACGTAGCCCACCCACTAGAAGCTTGCAGGGTTGCGTGCTAAATGGCTGCCAACCTTTTAAAGCATAAACTTTCAGTACCAACAATTCACTCACAACTGACGATTTAAGACAAACCGTTTGTTTACCTAAGGTAACAAATAAGAGCTGCAACTATTAAAAAATAATCTTTTAGTATATCGTTATTTCACGTGTAAGGAATTATCGCTACTTTTTTGGATTCCGAGTGTTTAATAAGTACCTACAGTATAAATAAAAGCATCTGATTGAACGAATGGTTTTATAAGCATAAACCTCTTTTTGACATAAATTCGAAGGAAGTCACGGGCACAGCTAGTTTTAATCTGGGTATATCTATCCGGTAGAAATTTCATAACATTGCTATAAAATATTAAGTATTCAGTAAAAATTCTAAACATACGAAACGAAGACTATTAATTACATAGGTACCGAAAAAAAATTACTGAGTACTATCGCCGCGATGGAACTGGTCCCGGTATTTTTTTCAACACGTGCCCTCGCTTATATAAAACGATCACGTAATAGTGTTCGTGTATTACATAATACATTAATAAATATTGCTACCAGTTAGTGAGCAGTTTTCTATTGCGTACATACTTTTTATTTATCAGAAATACGATTTCTAACATTCAATTCACAACAATTCAGAACACTGGGTCTGTAAAAGTGGAAGATGGCTGCGGCTAATGTTTATTGTAGAAGTGAGGATTATAATTTGAAGTTATATAAGTCACATAAAGGTCACAAGTCATTCGATTAATGCACGAGCAATAAACTCATTAATAAAATCATGCATTACAACTCCTTTTAATAAACTCAACCAGATATACGTACATTAGAATATTTGATTAGGAGATATTCTGAACTCGATATAATGTCATGTGCTAAATATGAGTATATTCAACGACTACGACAAAATGAAATTCAAGATGGTCGTGTCAAAAAAGTTGTCACAAAGAAGTGTCAGTGTAAGTTAAAAAATTTACCATCATAACTCACGTCACGACTTGTTAACTGTAACCTATTTCAAGTAGTTGAACGGGAGATTTAAACTAGTTCTTCAACATTTTCAATTTAGCAAGAAAATAAGCTGCAAGTTTTTAAATGAAGACGCCGCGCTGACTACGCTAATTTAGTAAACGGGTACACTGTTACAAGGAAACTACTGATACTGCGATGCTACTGGTGAAGTTTTTGGAAGAATTTATTATACAAAATTGTGTACTCATAGTCATACAATTGCATATAATTTAAAAGAGAACTTAATTTTTTTTTTGTACAATTAAATTATAAATATTTTCAATGCATTATTTTATTAATGACTTTATTGCTCGTGCTTTAAGCGGACGACTTGTGACCTTTATGTCACTTTTATAATTTAATATTACAGGTACGCGACAACAGGTGTGCATGTGATGGACTTTTTTATTAATATTATAGGTTTTACATAATTTATCTACGGACGAACAGGCGGGTAAGTGACAACCGCCATCCATGGACGCCTGCAATTCTGCAACACCTGCAATGGTTAATTAATTAATGTATCTTTTTCATCTAAGTCACTTTTTTAACTTAAATAACACTTACTAACGACAGGCTTTGTGATTGCAAAAACCATAGTAAAACCATTTTTTTATTATTATTCTTCTTTAATCTTATTTTTTTTTATCATAAAACAAACTACGAAACGGTGCCTAACCAATCTCTTCACACAAGTTTACAGTTTCAAAAGGTCGGCTAGTCTCACAAAGTTTTGGTGCTCAAGTTAACCTCGTTTCTCGCACAAGTTCCTAGTATATCGGCCCACTTCTCAGAATAGAGCACAAACAAACAAATTAGTAAATTGTACGTCACATGGCTCTCAGTGGAAGTAACTTGTAACAAATTCAATTTATGTTCAGAAAAACTTAGTTCTACTGATAGTTTTAAAAAAATTGGTATTTATGAAGTTACACTACACAATAAGCTACCTAGCTAGAGCTATTTTTATATTTCTTGTCTATATATTTGTGAAATGTGAATATGTAAAAATGTGACTGTGTGAATATGAAAATGCATTTTTGTGCTCTTTAAAGGCATCCGATATGTACGACAGTGTGGACAGGACAGAATTTCAAGCAAAGAGAATTCCATTCAGGAATCGAATTCGATAACATCCAAAAAATCTATCAATAATGTAAACTTCAGAGTTGTTAAATATATAACTTTGAACAAATTCACTCACTCAGTGACTCATTCATTCATTCTAGTCTTACATGATGAGATCCAGGTAAAGATAGAAATAAAGAACAAAAGAAATTCTTTATTTCTATCTTTCCCTGGATCTCACAAAGCTTCTGCTGTCACAGTATAGAATATGTATATACAAACATGCATATGTATTTGAAATTTCAGGTTCTCCTTCAATGGATAGAGACCACAATATATTAATTAACAATATATAATAGGACAACCCAAAGTCCTATTTAACATTTCCATTAAATTGGCTGTATTAATATAGCAATAAACTTAAATTAATATAAATATATAAATAAAGTTATAACACGAATTAACATCAATAGGAACTTCTTAATAACAAGTTAACAATGACTGAATATTAACAAAATGTATGTACAATGTAAGAAGGTAAAACAATATATGTAACCGCCTTTAACGCCTCTAAATCATATGAATGGTATATGATACGATACTGTATTCATAATACCCGATTTTTTATTATAAGTGAACTCATAGGGCGGAATATTTCTCTTCAAATTGAAATTGAAATATAATTAAGAGTAAATCTTTAAATTAAAACCTAATGATTAAAATCGGTTCATAAAAAGCTAATGTATCCCGTAACTAACCCTTCAAATTGAGAACTTACTCCTTTTTAAGTTGGTTCCAAATAGTAGCATTATTTACTTTAAATAGGTAGAATCAAACTATAGTTTTATCAATTATCATATCCAAATATCAATCCAAGGACATTTAATATAATATTAGAACTAAGCTCTCTTAGGTCACTTTTTCTACAAAAAGTTAGCTAAGAGTTAGTTTAAAATGTGTCTTTAAAATAGAACAGAACCTTAAACCAGAACATTTACGAAGAGTTAACAGATTGAAAGTAACTAAAAAACGACCCATCATATGTCCCCAGGGCAGTTTTAACTTTAATCTATGTGGATGGTCGACGGTCGGCGATTGGAAAGGAATTTCGCTTACAATTCCAGTCGACGATGTATTCGGTACTGAGGGAATAACACTTATTCTTATACTACATTCATCTGATTACTTTTAATAGAATTGTCGTTCTATATTATATCTTTTTGTAGACATCGAATAAGAAAAAATCCATTGCAATGTATATAATATACAACAAAGTATTGCTAATAACAATGCTAACAATAATGCTGTTCTATCAAAAATGTAGAAAATGTAAATGTAGTTTTTAGAGTGGTAGAGCCATGCTTAGGCACGAATGGGCCGGCTCGACCGGTGCGATACCACGGCCTCACAGAAAACCGGTTGTGAAGTAACGCTTGCGTTGCATTTCCCCGAATTGAGTGAGGTTTCCGGAGGCCCAATTCCCCCGCCCCCCTTTTCTCTCTCCTCATCTCCTTTGTCCTTTTTCCATCTCCTCATCCCTCCTCTCTTCTTTCCGCTCCCTGCATACCCTATCCCTCATCACCCTCAAAGGTGGGCAGCGCACTTGCGACTCTTGAGTTGCAAGTGTCCATGGACGGCGGTGTCACTTACCATCAGGTGACCCGTCTGTTCGTCTGTCCCCCTATAGTATAAAAAAAAAAAAAAAATGTGAATTATGTTTCTAGAGTAGAAGTGGCAGTAGAAACAAATATAATTTATATACGTGTGAATTATGATTTCAATCCGGCCCTACAGGTTAGACTGTGATTTGTCCTGTGACCTCACAAGACAAATCAAATTCTAACCTGTGTCATTTGAATTGCTTAATAGAGCGAGTGACTTAGAGTATGAGATTTAAAAAAAATGGAGTGAAGGTTAATTAGCCCACTATTAATGTAATTTAGTCAGGTTTAATAGATTTATTTAAACAATTTTATACCAAGTCAGGTTGTCAGTCGGGTTAACAGAAATAAAATTTATTTAGGAAAGCAGTGACGTAACCTGTGCGCGTATATTCGATAGTTTATAATAAGCTAATGTTCGAAAAGTTGAAAAAAAAAAAAAAAAAGTTGTCATTTATCCCAGTCTCAATAACACACACCCATTTTCAGTCACACATAGTATAAAACCTTAGTAAAGAGATATTCACCAAAGCTCTTGTTAGCAAATCTTCCCACATAATCCTGGACATCGTTGAG
Source organism: Tyria jacobaeae (assembly GCA_947561695.1). Classification (NCBI taxonomy): domain Eukaryota; kingdom Metazoa; phylum Arthropoda; class Insecta; order Lepidoptera; family Erebidae; genus Tyria; species Tyria jacobaeae. The sequence continues at coordinate 18,290,786 of OX387211.1, read as the reverse complement.
TTCCCGTTGCATTAGTATGAGCTTATGTGTATTTATGTAACCACTTTGATGCTTCCCCGACGGACTTGGCGACGATATGGCACTTAAACAGAATTACTTCATACATTAAAGACTATTGATCATGGGGTGTTCAAAGACCCCTATTTGCCCTGTGAAATCATCGGCAACCTTGTGTGAGTAATTTTTAAATGGATATGCTGAATAAGGTAGTTTTAAGGGATCTTGTTAACAAGCCATAAAATAACATGAAAGTGCTAATACGTATTAACTAATTATTATTATTAACTAATTTATTTATTTATTAACTAATTAGAATTGTGTTTAGTAAACTGTATTGTTTATAGTTAATTTAATTAAGTCAGGTGGTTCATCAAGTCTAATTGTAATGTGAGTAACGTAGGAATTTCATTACAAATATATTTTTGCTTCCTATATTGATCTAATTATTATTTTAGTCGTAAATAATAACAACAAGTTATTCTGTTTTCTCAAGAAAATTTTCATAGCTAACAACTTATACTAGTAAAACAACAACCCACACATGTATAAACACTAAAACACTTCCAACTACTTAACTTTTTAATAGTGGTAGAGCCATGCTAATAGTGGTAGAGCCATGCTTAAGCACGAATGGGCCGGCTCGACCGGTGCGATACCACGGCCTCACAGAAAACCGGTTGTGAAGTAACGCTTGCGTTGCATTTTCCCGAAATGAGTAAGGTCTCCGGAGGCCCAAAATCCCCCACCCCCCCCTAATGATAGCGCTGTTAACGAAAAGGATACCCCAGGGGGGTACCAGCGCTAGCGTTGGAGAATCCCCCCTGGACGTCCACCCTCAGTACGGATTATGCCTGAGCGTGGACGCCCAGGCTGCCCCTCGTACTCTGGGGGGGGCTCAACTGCGCTCTCAAAATCTGCTCGGGGCAAGAGAAGGCATACCATGGCACCCCCTGTCACGTTTACCGTGGATTTTTGTAACATCAGGGGCTTACATTCGAACCTCGACACTGTCCACCACCACCTTGAGACAGCAAAACCGGCCTTGCTCTTTTTAACCGAGACGCAGATATCATCTCCAGCGGACACATCCTACCTCTGCTACCCTGGGTACGGACTGGAACACTCCTTTGTTCCTAAGGCTGGTGTATGCGTGTACGTTAGAGATGATATCACTTCTCGCCGCCTCGGCAATCTTGAAGGTAGGGACCTCTCCATCTTATGGCTACGTGTAGATTGCGACGACCATCCCCGCATCTACCTATGCCTCTACAGGTCCCATAGCGGTGATGCCGAAACGGACCGACTCATCGACCACGTCCAAATGGCTACAGACTCAGTGCTCCAGCAGGTCCCATCCGCAGAGATCGTGATTCTTGGCGACTTTAACCGAATGGCTTGGTTCGCGCAAAACCGATCATGCGGGAAGATCTGTTCATGATTTCGCCTTGGCATATGGCTTGACGCAGCTGGTAGCAACGCCTACGCGAATCCCAGATGCAGAAAGCCACGTGCCTTCACTGTTGGATCTTCTGCTGACCTCACATCCTGACGGCTACAAAGTATCCGTTGAGGCCCCTCTTGGCTCTTCGGACCATTGCCTGATTAGGAGTATGGTGCCACTCGTTCACTCGCTGCGGCCGCGAGTTACAGGCAGTCGCCGCGTATGGCACTATAGGTCAGCAGACTGGGATGGAATGAGAACATTCTTTGCATCATACCCATGGAGGCAGGTTTGCTTCTCGCCGGATGATCCCAATGTCGTTGCTGACTCTGTCGCGGATGTTGTGCTTCAGGGTATGGAACTTTTCATTCCATTCTCCCTGATTCCCACAGGTGGCAAGTCCCAGCCTTGGTTTGGTCGAACCTGCAAAGCGGCGTCCCACCGAAAGCAGGAATGTTACCAAGCATGGGCTAATGCAGTGACAGCACGGGATGTAAAGACCAGCACATTGAAGAAGCAATTTAACTTTGCCTCCAGGTCCCTCAAAAGAGTAATTGCTGGGGCGAAGTCGGCTCACATCGGCAGAATTGGCGAGAGACTAGTGAGTCTTCCCTCCAGAACTCGTGCATTCTGGTCTCTTGCCAAAGCTGTCCAAGGGAACTTTTGTAAGCCATCGCTTCCACCTCTGCGCATAGGAGATAATTCGTTGGCCCACGACGCTAAAGAAAAAGCCGATCTTCTGAGCAAACTCTTTGCGTCCAACTCGCCCCTGGACGACGGGGGAAACGCACCGCCGACCATACTGCAGTGCGAGACCCGCATGTGGGAAGTCCGGTTTACACAAAGGGCAGTGCCGTAAAACGCTTCTTTCCCTCGACGTTCATAAGTCGAGTGGGCCCGATAGAATCTCTCCTATCGTGCTGAAGACGTGTGCTCCAGAGTTAGCACCGGTTTTAACGCGCCTTTATCGGCTTTCCTACTCTCTTGGCGTAGTCCCGAACTCATGGAAGACAGCTCTAGTGCACCCAATCCCTAAAAAAGGAGATCGCTCGGATCCGTCCAACTACAGGCCCATAGCCATCACCTCCTTGTTCTCCAAGATAATGGAATCCATTGTTAACTGCCAGCTCCTCCGGTACTTAGAAAACCACCAGCTCCTCAATGATCGACAATACGGTTTCCGACAGGGTCGTTCAGCTGGTGATCTTCTCGTATACTTGACTCACCGGTGGGCACAGGCGATCGAGACCAAGGGGGAAGCGTTGGCCGTTAGTTTGGACGTGGCGAAGGCCTTCGATCGGGTCTGGCACAAAGCACTCCTTGCGAAGCTTCCTTCCTATGGGCTTCCCGAGAAACTGTGCAATTGGCTCACCAGTTTTCTTACAGACAGAAGCATCAAGGTCGTTGTTGACGGTGCATACACCGACTCCAAGTCTGTTAATTCTGGTGTCCCACAAGGCTGTGTGCTATCACCCACGCTGTTTCTTCTGCATATCAACGACATGCTGCAGATTAGCAGCATCCATTGCTATGCGGACGATAGCACGAGTGATGCCCTTTACACCGGCCGCGCTAACATTTCTCGGGTAAACGTCATCGAAAGCCGATCCAAACTTGTGTCTGAAATCGAAACTTCTTTATCAAAAGTTTCAGATTGGGGTCGACTTAACCTAGTCCAGTTTAACCCCACGAAGACACAGGTTTGCGCGTTCACCGCTAAAAAGATGCCATTGGTCGTATCACCTCAATTTGAGAGCACTTCCCTAACTGCAGCAGCCAGTATCGGAATCCTTGGCGTCGATATATCAAGCGAAGTCCAGTTTCACAGTCACTTAGAGAGTAAGGCCATATTAGCCTCGAAGAAGCTTGGTGTGCTAAACAGATCGAGACAGTATTTTACTCCGGCCCACCGCCTGCAACTTTATAAGGCGCAGGTTCGGCCGCACATGGAATACTGTTCTCATCTCTATGCAGGTGCACCCCAGTACCAACTTCTGCCTCTTGACCGCACTCAACGGAGAGCGACTCGCATCATCGACTGCCAAGATATTTCTGATCGACTTGACACCTTGGCGTTGCGTAGGGATGTAGCTTCACTCTGCATCCTCTATCGCTTGTATCATGGGGAGTGTTCAGAGGAATTGTTCGGACTTATACCGGCTGCTGGTTTCCGCTATCGTCCTACGCGACAAAATATCCATCCCCATCACCTGGACGATTGGCACTCCACCACTGTGCGCTTCTCCAGAAGCTTTTTGCCTCGCACAACCAGCTTATGGAACAAATTGTCGCCTGCCGTATTTCCGAACCGATACGACCTTCAAACCTTCAAGAAGAGAGCGTACCTCTACCTAAAAGGCCGGCAACGCACTTGTGACTTTTGAGTTGCGGGTGTCCATGGGCGGCGGTAGTCACTTACCATCAGGTGACCCGTCTGCTCGTTTGCCCCCTATCGCATAAAAAAAAAAAAAAAAAAAACACATAGTGGCTACATAAGTGCACATTATTACCATAAATATATAATTATAGTCTATATATATTTCAGACTTAAACGGACAATGACCTTTTAACAAGTCAAGTTAAATTTTGCTATTTCCAAATGACCTTACACCAGGTGAGTGTGACTCGACTAACGTCTCCGTCGCGAACATAATACAGATTCATTGTCCATTTATCCGCCAAAAATTAAACAGACTAGCTAGCTAGCTAGCTAGGTAATGTATATTATACATACATTCACGCCTATATCAACGTAGAGGTAGGCAGTGGCGCTTTAAACGCCATCAGAGGGCAAGCCTATTGCCGTCTTACGGGTACTGTATATATACAGTCTAATATATGTTTAACAGTCCGGTTCGTTTTGTAGCCTTTTACAAAATCCACAGGAAGACATGTAGCAGTCCTATTTTGCTCCACTGAGAACCACGCGCCATATAATATACTGTACGCCATATAAACAAACATAAATCATTCCATTTACAATTCGTACTAAGGACAAATTTCGTCACATTTGTTTTTCACGAAAGCTTTAATCCACAATACAATATTCAGGACGTCGTCGTATCTCCGGTCAACTCTAAGTGCCATGTGCACAGATTACATTACCATCGTTGTTAGAACGTAACGCAGTATCCCTTTTCGTATTTCTATTTATTTATATTTACCCTAGTTACCAGTATTTTGGTGGCTTTCGGTTTAATATAATAGAGCTACCACCCATTTCTACCTGTGGGTATCGTTACTTAATTACTATGTAATTATGTGCCCGATTGACTGTAATAGGCTTATAGGCTCCACATTACGTTGTGGGGCCAAATTCTTACCGGCTAATTTTGGGTGTTTTATATACCTCTGCCTACCTCTTAGGGAATACAGGTGTGAGTGTATGTATCTATGTATGTATAAAAGTGTAAGGGAAATTAAATAATAGGATATACGTTTATGTTTTTTTTTATGCGATAGGGGGCACACAAGCAGACGGGTCACCTGATGGTAAGTGACTACCGCGGCCCATGGATACCCGCAGCTCATGAGTCACAAGTGCGTTGCCGGCCTTTTAGGTAAGAGTAAGCTCTTTTCTTAAAGGGTTTGAAGGTCGTATCGGTCTAGAAATACGGCAGGCGACAATTTGTTGTTCCATAGGCTGGTTGTGCGAGGCAAAAAGCTTCTGGAGCAGCGCACAGTGGTGGAGTGCCAATCATCCAGGTAATGGGGATGGATATTTTGTGGCGTAGGACGATGTCGGAAACCTGCGGCTGGTATAAGTCCGAACAATTCCTCTGAACACTCCCCATGAGCCTGGAATACCCTACCAGCGCACGTGTTTCCTTCCCACTTTGATCCCGGGTATTTTAAGCGGGGCGTGAAAAAGCATATCACCAAGCCGCCATGGTGTGGGTCATCATGCTGCATTGACTAGACATGCAATGATGATGGTGACCACGACTCTTTGACTCCACTTATTGTTTTCCATCAGGCAAAGTGGAGTCACTATGTTAGGCTAATATAAAAAAAGCGATACAGGATGCAGAGTGAAGCTACATCTCTACGCAATGCTGAGCTGTCAAGCCGATCAGAAATAAATATAGAAATATGTTGCTGTGATGCTTGCATTGATTATTTACTTAAATTAATTACGTATTTGAAATATTTCATACGAAATTGAAATCAATACTACACCAAAAGCGTAGAAAATTATTATATAAATTAAAAAATAATATAAACGATGACAAGAACTCTTTGAGCCGTTAGCCTTACAACACGAAGAATACGGTCATCATCTTTCTGAATGCAGCTTGATGCAACTGCACGTTCTTTGTGTCCGATGTTTATGAGCGGAGTGAGTTCTCTTTAAAAAAAATCAAGTACAGAATTGATTGTGAGTTTGTTATATTTGTACTTTCAAAAAATATAGATTAACTTGAGAACCTTCTTAGTTTCTCGTTGGTTGTTAAACATTAATAGTTTTGTTGTTTTATGATCACAAAGAAAGACATACTGCAAAAGAGAGTATCTTGCAAGGGTCTTACAAAGAACGAACTTGCTTATGTATAAATTGTTTTTCTTAATCTAGACTCGATAAGTTTAGTCTTTCAAGTTTGGAAGATCACAAAACTTACTCGGTAACAACTACTGACATACATTTTTTAATGTTTAGAGTGCTAGTACAAATAAGGGTTGAATCAAACAAAATCTGAGAATCCGTGACGAGGGACGTGGAAAGGGGGTTCAACAGACTGTAAACACATCTGCTACTCACGTCCGAGCTGCGCTTGAGAAAGTCCTGAGGTGTAACAAATGTTTTGAAATAAAACTTTACTTATTTTTGTTTATAATTAAAAGCTTAAAGCTGGAATATATACTGACGGTCATTAGATAGGAAATCTGTGTAGTTGACAGAAAAAATGCTTTTCGAAGCTTAGTTTTTATGTTAACTGTTGGTGCTGTAATGTGAGAGTTCAAAAGTTAATTCAAAAATTGTTTCGATCGTTTACTTCATATTCTGCTGCTATATAAATGCTGTTTTGCTTTGTTTATTTACGCTCTTTCAAGCTACATAAAATCTAGATTTCTAATCGACTTTCTAATATAAATAAATTCCTTTATACAAATAAAAAACAATCACTGGCGAGTCAATCAAAATGTCATTAAAATTGGTATAAAATATTTCCAAAAAAAAAAAATTATTAGAAACATTACGAAAACCCTTCTCAACATCAATTGTCAAGTGTGTACAGTGCTAGCCTTATTTATAATTAATGAATTACGGGGAGTTGGTCTCTCAACTCTCGAGATGTATTAACTATCAACAACTATCCCTATAATTGAATTAGCAAGTTTGCACGCAACCCTTAGAGCGTGAGTCTTACTCGTAATTGTCCCGACTGACTTTATTTATTAATTAAATCACAAACAAGTGTTATGTTGCACAACTGTTTTGGACGTATAATTCTAAATCTACACAAATAAAAACAAGTTATGTATTTTAATTATTTTAAGAACGGGATTAACCACAGAGAAGAAATCAAATATTAAATTACTCCAAACAACATTCAACTCAAACAACCATTCCACAGGTATAAAAAAAGGTGTATTATATTCCATTGTATCGTCAAAATCGATAATAAAGTAAGGTAATATTATATGGGTTATGTTACAATTTCATACACTTTTAATTTGGAATATTAAAGGTGTTTAATTCAGGGCTTAAGGAAACTAAGATTCAAAGACTGACAAACATACTTATATATTTCTAAATACATATATAATGGATAAACTATTAAAATTTATGTTAGATATAGATCATGTCACAGAACAAATCTAATCTATTTACTAGACAGCAGAATAGAAAATATACTAGAAATGTTATGTGTCATAATTTACAGGGAAACGACTGTCGCAAACTCACACAAATGAACGGAATATATACATATGTAGGTCACATTGTGAGTTTTTAGTATAGGCGAGTAAGTTTAAAATTGAATGAAAAGTGTATTATATTTTAAATCAGGAATTCATTGGAAATCTTTAGATGTGTAATGTATTCATATTTTTACAAACTGCCGGCAATTTAAAACGGGTCTGTCGTGCTTCGAAATGGTTTGAGTATAGAACATTTTTATTTAATGATTTATTACGACTTTTGTTGCGGTCTTACTCCACGGCAAGGTTACGATAGACTTCGATTGGCATTTTATTACGAAGATCCATCTCCCTATTTTAAAATGGTTTAATGAGTATAAACGCTGTCGAAGCAAACTCACTGATGATTCTCCTGAAGGACGTCCTTTACGGCGACTACTGTAGACAACGTGCCGCAAATGATAGAAGGCCAGAAAACGGTAACATATCAACAGAATCGGGCAGCTTTAGGCATTGGTATGAGTCAAGTACAAAAAGTTTTATATGAACATTAAGGAGTCGCTCAATGCTTAAAAAGTATGACGGAGGTGACCCGCATACTGTATATCATATTGTCACAGGTGATAAAAGCTGGATATATTGACGAACCCGAAACCAAAAGATAATCTGCACAATGGATATTTCATTTCATAAATTTGCTGACAAAAGCAAAGAATGGCAGAAATCAATTGAAATGGATGAATGCCTTATTCTTTGGACGGATGGGTCATTTCGTATCAATCATTCTTAAAGATAAAAGGACTATTACTGCAGATTGGTATCTCAGTCATGGTTTACCAGGTATCTTGAAAAATGTAAGACAGCAGCTCATAAGTAGTAGGATCCTCCTTCATCATGATATCGTTCCAGCTCACTCCGCCAAACGGACTATCTAATATTTATTTTGTCTGTCGAAGCGTCTGTTGAGTTAGTGAGTCATCCTATTTACAGCCCTGACCTAACACCTTATGACTTAAATTTATTTCCAAAAATAAAAGGTAAACTTAGAGTGCCGTTTGAATGCCATGACTGCGTACAAAAAAGGCGTGCAAGAGATCACAAAAGAAGAGTGGTCTTACCTTCAGTCAATGGTTCCATCGCATGCGAAGGTGCTTAGAAAGGAACGGAGACTTCTTTGAAATACAATAAAAATTTTAGCTGCCTTATGTGTCATTCCTTTTTTTATTTTCTAAAACCTTTCACTTTGACCCTCATATTACTGCACACTAATAACGAAATGTTTTGACATTTCATTTTTTATTAATTTCAAAACTCACCTGCAGTAGATAAGTCACACGTTAGATACTTAAATCTTAATGCGTGAAGTTAAAAGTTTATTGCCTATGAGAAGCTATGCTATAGCGTAAAAACAACTTACAACGTTGCGTAATCTTGAAACTAATAATACTGCATTGCAAGCTACTCGACAACAGATAGCGTTATTTTAAATGCACGCAAGTATAATATCATTAACTTAAAAATAAATTCGATAATTGTGTCATTTCTCGTTATCTGCCGTTACTCGCTTAGTGTTGTAGCACATTTTAAAATATTATTAAAAATATCAATATCTAACGTCTGTTTGGTCGTAGCAGAATAATAATAATGAATTAAAGAATATCGAAAGCGGTAAAATAGAAAACTTAAGGAAGCTAGAATAAATAATTTGTTGAATGATCTATTAATTTCTAATCCATAAATCCTTCTCATAAATGCAGATGGAATGGGTGAAGATTTTGACACTAACATATTTTTTACTTATCAATTATTCGAACAGCTGTTGAGAAGATCCTTGAAAGCTATCTTTTTTTTTTTTTTTTTTTTTATACTATAGGGGGACAGACGAACAGACGGGTCACCTGATGGTAAGTGACACCTCCGTCCATGGACACTTGCAACTCAAGAGTCGCAAGTGCGCTGCCCGCCTTTGAGGGTGATGAGGGATGGGGGATGCAGGGAACGGAAAGAAGAGAGGAGGGATGAGGAGATGGAAAAAAGGAGAAAGAAGATGGAAAAAAGGAGGAATTGGGCCTCCGGAAACCTCACTCAATTCGGGGAAATGCAACGCAAGTGTTACTTCACAACCGGTTTTCTGTGAGGCCGTGGTATCGCACCGGTCGAGCCGGCCCATTCGTGCCTAAGCATGGCTCTACCACTGAACTGAACTGAACTGAATCTAATAAAAGTTTAAAAAGTTTACACTCAAATTCCTTTTGCAATTGCATGCTTAGGTGCAAGAGGTATACTTATCTTCAGTGGTTAAAACAAGTGTTTTATTTTCAAGGCAGCGTAACCAAACAAAATTTAATTTTATTAGTATTATAGTAAGTATATCACGTTTAATATTATACGTATCGATAAAACCAACATTCTACCTGACTACATCACTAATCGAGTAGCATAATAGAACATGCGAGAATAACGTTGAACACTCACAAGTCCCGATCATACAATGTTAAGTTTTATATGAATGGGATAAGGAAGAGTTTAGCTTATATCTGGGATTAATTATGAGGATATTAATTTTTAATATTTTATTAAAAAATATATAAAATTGTACAAGGTACCTACAACTCTTAAAGGTACGTGTTGCAACGTGTAGCAGTAGCAAAATATATATGTTTGTATTAATAATAGCTAGGCTACTTACAAAGCCTGTTTAAGGAACAGTCCGTTACTGAGTTCCACAAAATTAAGAAAAGTTACGCACATAAAAATATTAAAGTTCTAAATTATAATTGAGCGTTAAATACTAGATTGGATTAATTTGTGTGTGTGTGTGTGCGTGTGTGTGTGTGTGTGTGTAATATGCGGTCGTGGTATTTGGTCGACTTTAATATACAGAAATGGTCCTAGGTAGTCAAATAATAATTTTGTGAAAGTAAAGCAAGGGTGAGGTGTGGTATACATTTTTATTCTTCGTTTATTTACAGTGCGATCGTGTGTGAGTTGAGCTTGCTTGTGCTGCTGGAGGATAGAGCTTATTATGAATAGTTTTCGAACCGTAAGAATGTTGCAGTTTTGATATAATTCAAAAGTGGGATACTGTATTGGGCGGAAAGTAGCAACTTTAAGCACGGCTCTCTGAGCTACCTCCAGTGGTTTTAAAAGCGTTTTAGCTGCACTTACCCAACTTGTTATATAATAGCAAATAATTCATGAAATATTGGCAACGTTTTGAAGTGTTTAAAAATTTAGATAAGTTTTCGTACTTGATTTGTTAGGTGTATGATGTGTATTTTGAAATTGATGTCCTTGTCAAGTGTATTGTATAGTATCGGTAGATAGGTATTTGATAGTATCGGTAGAAGTTATCAATGGACACTTACGGTTGGGTGTTCCGTTATAACATGTGTGTGTTTGTAGAATAATTGATGTCTTCGGTTGCGATGAGGAGTTAACTGAGAATGTGATGAGTTTTATTTTCGAGGTGTTAAGTGTCAGTGAGTGTAAGATGAGCCATCTATAGATGGAGTTGAATCCACTTTGAGCTGTAGTTTGTTGACAATACGACGCACAAACGTGGATTGACATATCATTAAACATTGACGTTTTAACGATATAGTCAATTTTAGCAGACCATTTCATGAAATACGACAATTTCATGAAGCTGTGGACCACATCATGAAATGGTAAATTCTATGATCTGGTCACAGTATATACATCCATCCATACACACATCTACGTCTATGTCCTAGAAAGGGTAAGCAGAGGCGCTTGAAACGCCTCCATTTTGCAAACATAATATAATATTTAGTCCGACTTATGTAACAGAGGGCAAGGCTTTTGCTGTCAGTCGAGCAATTTATAAATAGTATCGGATAGAAAACAAGCCAATCCCTTTATTACTTTTTAGAAGGTATGGGGTGGCACTATTCTATTCCACACGGCTTAACATCTACAGTTTTAATAATAAGTGTTCTAACTCGAGCACAAAACATACTGTATTCTAAATTAACCTTATTCCGATTAATGATATTGAACTGGTCACGTCTGATCGCAGAAATAGGGAAGCTTAGACACCAGAATCATACGACCAGTCGTTTACCAAACGACATTGTACCAACTTTGAGGATCAATTTTATTACTTTTACTCGAAATCGCGGTGATTTCAGACTGTTACTTCGAAGTTATAAATTGCATGGGACGCTTTTTATTATCCCGCACTTTAAGAGTTTGGTATCATTCTGACAAAAAATCAATCATATAAAGCTGCAAGCTCACCATTAATACGTATTAGTTACGGTCACCTTTTTGTATCAAAACATATTTTTGAATAAGAAAAAAAAAAGCGAAATATTTGAATTTATTTTATTAAAGTTGTTTTAATTTCAATCATAGAATGTGACTCTAAGTTAGGTTCGACTTTATCTGGTTCTAGTCACATTAATCTCAGATAGACAGCTTTTCAACTTTTATAGTAGGGACTATCATTTAGTAGTATCCACATATGTATACTAGATCATGTATACTGCAACGGTAATAACACCTTTACTTAATCAATAAAGCATAATAATATTATGATTGTACTATGGGAACCCAGAACATATCTTACCTATTAGGATAAAGTTGAAAAATTCTAGTAATAAGTGATCCTATCACTTACTCAAGTAAATAATAAGTATAGTTTTAATAGGGTTGTAACAGAACTTTTACTGCGGAACTGTTACTGCTGAAGTTCCGCCAGAAATCGTATCTCCGCTTCCACCTCTGCCTCAGTACAACCTTTGCGGAGTTGTAAAGCTTGTATTTACGAATCATAGAACACTAACGCGCAGCCACGACGACTCAGCCGTCCGGCTGGATCAAGGAGTGCTCGGAGGGAACGCGGTTGGGGTGGGGGTGGGCGTATTTCATTTGTCAAAAGATACACGACAGGAATCAACCCGTCGAATTGCTTGGACAAGTTGGACGTAACGTACGAACTATTGTTTGTCAAATATAATTTGCCTCTCGTTAGTTTTGATTACTAGAAGGTAATGTTTATTTTATTTATATGTTGCTTTACTTAAGTGTACTATAAATGTACGTATTTGAAATAAAGACTTTGTACTTTTAATAGTTTTAATGAACCACAATTTTTTTTTTCTACATCCACTTTCACCTCCGCCTCCGCTTCCGTTAAACAGACGGAGGAGGACAGCCATAGATCTAGTTGTTTGTGTAGCTCTAGGAATTGAAATGTTTGACTGCGTATTTCCAACTCGCACTGCAGTAAGTAATACTTTCTTAACTTATTATGTCTAAATAATAATAGGATTTGTACTTAGTATTAATAATAATGACCTTTCTGTTGCAGAGATTTGGTTGTGCTCTTGTTCCAAAAGGTCAATTAAATTTGAAGCAAAAGCAATATGAAACTGACTGAAATCCTATAGATAACAATTGTCCATGTTCCACTTGTAAAACCTACACCAGAGCTTATTTACATAGCATTGTAACTGTTGAGACAGTTGCTTGTCATTTAATTTCAACTCATAACATTGCATATCAGGTATGTTTGTATTTTATGTTTATTAGCAATAAAAACGTCATGTACATATTTTCAATATGTCACTGTGCCAATCCCATACCTCACACACCCCAGAGACGGGATTAATAAGTAGCTGTTATGTCAAAGGCCATTGGTTTTTGACATAACAGTTACTAATTAATCTTATACATATTCATATCTTATATTGTAACAGAGTAGTAATCGCGCTCGTGGCAGTGGGTCATTATTATAATTAAATAAAAATAACAAAATATTGAATTCAGGCAAATTCCACCTCCGCTAAGAAGATCTCCGTTACAATCCTAGTTTTGATTGTACTCTAAATTTGAGTCTTGTATCATGTTTTACATTTTTGCATGAATAAGCCTACAGACTGTTTGATACTGAACTTATTAACGATCATAAAATAAAAAATAAGAGTTTACTGGTAAAAACAACTACACTCGAATTTTCGTAAAAAAAATATATATATTTAACATCACCAACATTCAATAACAATACAAATAAAGCCCCGAGGCGCTTATTTATAATAAAACTAGTTGATTCATCCTATCGGCTTTTACGTTAATACCAAAGTACGCTCAACACTGAATTTCGCGTTTCGGCGTCGGCTTATCCGGTTCTAAAGGGTAAACTAAACTTCAACGTTATCTGCTTTTGTATAACGCTTATTATTGAATACGCTGACGGTAGCCTGATTTATGATGTGTAATAATATGCTGAACAAATAAGTAGAGGGTAGGGCATTGCATATTTGCTCAAATTTAAGTTGTTTGATGGCGTAGGTGTTTTTCTAAATCCTACTTACTTATGCCTGGTTATCGCTACTAGAATAGTGTTTTGCTATTCTCCTCATGAGTAGGGTTACCAACTATCAATAGGAGAATTAGGATGGAAACGTATATTATTTACTACGATATGTGTTCAGGTTATGTATACCGGGTTAAAAGGTATTATTTTATAAATATACATACATACACCAACGCCTGTAGCCCTAAAGAGTAGGCAGCGGCGTATTAAATGTTACCATTTTCAAACAAAAGATAGTTAAGGAATGAAATGAGAACGGCTATTTCATCAAGTGACTCGTCTGTCCATGTGTAACACGATATTATAAAAAATAAAAATAATAACATTGGCATACACAAAAATAAAGAGTTGCAGCGTTCCCATTTAACAGACACATGCTGATTTCTAAACTGAGACTTTTTCGTATTTAAAAAAAAAAAAAGAAAAACAGTTGTTCGTACATATAATAACGTTTCATAGAGTTCATAATTTACGCTGTTGGTCTGTTCACATACTGAAAACTAATTGAAAATTGACTTATAAAAGTTCAGCTTCAACAGTTAATTTAAGTATTTTATTTTATTTTTTTAAATGTTGAAATAAAAAGGGAGGGAAGAAGGTTTTGGGAGTTTAACAAATAGCTTGAGCAAGTCAGAGTCTGAGCCCTCTGACCGAAATTTATATTAAATAAATAACTTTGTCATGATTCTGGTTCATCATATTAATGTAATGGTAAACATTACAGATACATACATACGTTCACACCTGTATCTCCTAAGGGGTAGGTAGAGGTGTTTTAAACAACCACATTTTGACAATTAGAATTTGGTCCCACTAACGTTGGGGCAGGCCTATTGCCGTCAAAGTGGCACTTTATGCCTGTATACATACTGTCTGATAAATAATAGTCATATCTCTAAGTCGCCTTTTACGACATTGAGACTCTATTCTATTCCACCATGAACCACACGGCTTATGCGGTAAATATTGTGTAAATTGCTAGTAAGTATTGTTGTGTTATAAATCTAGACCTTGTGTATCCTATCATAAAACTGTTTATGGCACTTCACATTTTTATTTACTATGTACGTGCATATTGCGATTAAATTTTATCGACATTATTTATTCATGGTGACGACAGTGTAAATTGTTTTTCGTGTTTGTTTCGGGATTTGGGAGTTGATTTACGAAGGTTAAACCGTAAAGGCGCTAGTAATGGATGGGATATTATGGAAAGCGATGAAGTAAACAGAGATTGTGGCTTGAATTGATTAGATGCTCTTTAATGTTCCTGGAATTGTCCCTTCTAGAGTATACTCCCCTTACATATACGTCCTTTGCAATAGACCCGTGGGGTTATAGTCGGTTCGATTTCGACGTACCACTTAACCGGCAGCTCCGTTAAGGGTGTATGGATATATAAAAGGGTCTAATTTACTGATGGTCTAAGCAAATAATAAACCTACAATAGATTAGCATTGAGAACGTTTACTCGTAGCGTGTGCTGCCATGTTTCGGTGATTTCAAGCTTATTTCACTCAACACACTAGCGCGAGCGAACGGTGGGCGTAGAGTGAGCATTCTTAAGATTTATACCAGACCAACATTTGATACATTTGATCTTTTATTGTTTTTTTATTAGGGGCGTGTCTGTTGACTACTACAAATAACTTAACAATGGTATAGCTAACTTTATGTAATTTATTGACATATGTATATAATATACACATTGTTAATCAGTACCATATTGAAATAAAACAATTTATTACTTTTTACTGTTATTTATTTGCGTGTACAATATAGAAGTGAGAATTTCAAAAAATAAGGTATTTATATATGTATGCATATGTACGTACGCCTACCTAATTAAATATTTAATTACTACACCAGCAGTTACTTACACTATCCAAAATGAATGTTGACTTTCACAAGCGGATGGCTGAGTTTGAGGTGAAACTGCAGGAGTCAAGTATTCCTACTAATATCTACGATCATTACAAGTCTGACTTCTGAGTTTTCCAGTTTCAAACAATTCACAACACTATCCCTAACGAACCTGCAGCGGCAATTCAAGATGGTTACAAGAAGCATAGATGGCCTTGAGATGCGTAGCTGTAGAAAAATTCTTCTTCTACATCCATGTAACCCCAGTTGCAGAGGATAAGAATGAGGACACATCTCAAGTTTCAGCTGCTATTGTAAATTAGCGTTTTCAGATGTGCCATGTTACTGAGGCTGATATTAAAAACGTAGCCAAAGGCTGGGTCGATTAGCAGCTTTAGTAAAACCTTGGCCTCTGTTGCTCATACTTCGCGATGTTGCCACTCGTGACAAAATATGGTTTCATATAACCAAATGAAAAGGTACTGGAATCACCATGTCTGAACTTCTGACAAAGACGCGCCACGATGTTTTATTTTTATTGCTGCCAGAGAAAAGTTCAGTGTAAGTAACTGCTGGTCAAGAGAAGGCAGCGCCTTTCTCCTGTGTCTAGAAAACAAGGACCACCGTGTGTCATCTTTACTGGAGTTGGATAAGCTCGTTGATGGCATCGTAGACTCTAATAAGCCTGCCGTAACCACAAAACCACCTCCGTCGAAGGTAAGGGGTACTGCAGTGACCAAAAAGTGAAGTAAAGGGGAAGAGCAGTAGAAATACTAGTCCATTCTGTAAGTCTGCACTATACTAAGTACTTTACTGTAAGTCCGAGCTTTAACACAATTGCTATTGTTTACATTTTATATACTGTCACTACTTTTAAAATAATACTAGCGATTATTTTGCTAATTTTCCCGACCGGAGGCAGCTCAAGAATGCAACGGCGCTCCCCCGATCATAGGCAAGCAGAAGAACACCGGGGTTGTTTTTAGTCGGTAAGAGTCCGACATACCTTTTCCCCCCACCCCATGGGGAAGGACATCCATGTGGATCTTCCACACCATCAACAAAAAAAAAAGATCCATCTATTGTTGTCGAGCCAAAAAATCAACCATACAGAGAAATAGATGTTTACTCCCAACAAACAAACACAAAAGACTTAAGAAGGATCTAGGGAGCTACTAATGTGCAAGCAAGTGAAGTTAATTATATTCTGGTATGAACTACGATTTTTTTATTTCATGCCAGTGATCCTATAGTAACAAGCCTTCGCTAAAAAAATAAATTTCAAGTTTATCATCTGCCGATGATCACTTTCCACAAATGTATTTTGCCCACTTGAATATCTATCTATATATCATGTCAGTTCGTTGTACGACACTAGAGTACATAAAGCACAGTTACATGTAATATATAGATAAGATGAGCTATATATCAGTAATCAATAAATTGAACAGTACTTAATGTACCTAATCTATTAGACTCAGAATCATGCTAAATTATTTCCTAATTATTATTATCCATTAGAAGCCGGGGTTGCATGTTTATTAATAAAGAAAAGGTTTTAACGAATACATATATATATATATATACATATATATTATATATTATACTATAATATATATTATACGATACAATATAATCAATAAAATAGGTCGAGTCAAATAAAAACATCTCCTTTTCCTATATCCAATATCGACAGAACATAAAAGAGTTTTATAAAAAATAAAATATTGTATATGTAACAAGAACCTAAAATCATTCACTGTTTATACAACCAATATGTACGCAGTAGTTATCTTTTATTCTGGCTTTAAATGACATCAATATGGATGGTGAACGGCTCTTGTAGAGTAAGAAACTCTAGATGTGAAAGAATGAATAGTCTAATCTTTAGGTTTAAGGCAATCAAAAGTTTTTTTTTTGTTATATCCTCGTTATCTACCAATAAACAATCAATTATTTTTTTGTAAATAATAAATATTTAATTTATCTCTATTTTTAAAACAAAATAATTGCATACGAGCCACCTGATAGCAAGTGAGTACTGCCATACTACCCCTAGACAGCTGCAACTCAAGAATCACAAGTACCTATAGTCACCTTACTCACTCGGCGAAACACTAACGCACTTCTGCATAACAGGTTTTGTGTGAGACCGTAGTATTACTAAGATTGGGTCTACCTAAACCTGCTTAAGCGTGGCTCTCCCATCATTTTTTAAATATGATAGTACAAAAGAGACCATCAATTAAAAACAATTTGCATACAATATTACAAATAAAAGATTTATGCGGTTGCTCCTGATGTTACACGCACATCTTTATACAATAAGATAAGGTCCCTTCCAGGCATATATTAGCAATATTAACAGCTGTAAATCGCAGCTGGCAGTGAATCGATGCCACTCTTATGATACATAGTTTCCTACACCGGGCCGCGATAAAAGCTTGATTTGTGATCTACAACTTATGCTCCAGTGATTTCATACAATATAAGGAATTTTGTATTTAAGTATTGAGGGTATCCATATTATAGACGAGAGTAGTTTAACTGGATCGAAAAAAGAGCTACATGTTGATAAAAACTATGCAATAACCCAGGGTTTGAAATATCCAAATACCAAATTTAATCAAATCTGTTTACCCATTTAAAGGTTAGATGTGGTGAAAAGTTTACCAATAAGTAGATAGACGCAGAATTTGAAGCCCTAGGGCCAGGTGGAGTGACGTGAGTAAGTGGTAAAGAAGAACTGGACGAGGAGAGCTTAGTTGCGAACAGTTTAATATTACTACGCCACAAACTACGATAAATTATGTTCCGTATCAAGGTTGTATGTGAGATAAGATAAATCCTACATTACTCAAAGGTGTACCACAAAGATATAAGATATAAAGATATATGATAGACCAGAAAGATGTGGCTCGTCGTCAATCATCATTAATGGTGTACCATGTGTGTATAACAGGTTGGGGGTACTGATAGAAAATAAAGGGTGTCTCTATAGCCAAATGAAATGTCTTCGAGCAATATACAATATGGCCATAGTCTTTAAAAAATATGTACTGTAAAATATTTATTAATAATTACTGTAATGTTAAATAAAGTTGATAAATTTGAAGTGTGTCTTGAAAGAAGCAAAAGGCATAGACGTGTACGTATTATGCTATACAGAGCATTTTATTTTAGAAGGTTATGAATCTTATCTCACAGTCCTAAGATATCAACTAGCAGCAAGTTTCACTAGAAAGGAAAAGAAAAGACAAGAAGCATGCATACTAATTTTACAGAATTAAAAACAGTTGTCAAGCTCTCTGTAACTGGCAAGTTTAGAATGCTGTAAACAGATTTAGTGTTTGTGTATACTATCCCAAAATCAAGTAACTTTTACTTATTTATGTAACTTTAATATTTTTATGCTAAAACGTAACAATGAGCCTATGATCCTATGAGAATACCTATTTCTAAATTATAATTTGAAATTTGCAAAAATAGGACCTAGCCGTTTAAAAGCTCGTACATGTACATACAGACAATTTTGCTCATGACCTTAAAAGAGGATATCTAACATATATATTTGAGTTGGCTCTCTCTGACCACACAGCTCAATTATTATTCCCGGTTGAGACAATAAATAGTAATGCATATTGACTTGTTAGAAAGAGTGATTGTAACTGAAAATATTCAGAAATTTAAAACAGTACTTAGGCAGCTTATAATTCTCTGAAAGTTATCCAATCGAAGACAATATTTTAACATTTAATAGCATCTTGGAAATATATCTTTGCTTTGCTTTGCTTTGACTATGCTTTTCTAAACAGATAATAAATATCAAAATTCTAAAAAGCAGAACTGCCCGCATTCTTAAAGTTTGTATTAAGAAAAATGGCAAAAGTAGCAATTTCGACATAATCTAAAGCTCAAATATAAAGTTACTTTTAGTAGATTCTACAAGTTATTTCAAAAAGTGATTACTTTAACAAAGCTAACATCAAAAATTACAAAATAAAAACATCACATAATAAAACAAAAACTACATGTTAAATTATATTAATAATTCAAGATGTAAGTAACCAAATGATTATATTAATAAAATGAAAATTAACAATACATTTATAACCGAACCAATAGACATTAAAAAAAATGTAGTGACTATTTTGTTACTAAAATAATTGCGATTGTAGGCTCAGGGAACAGAATTATGATGCTGAATAAAAATATGTTGAACTCCTAATTTATGGCACTTTTGATACATTTAAAATAATAGTTAGGTTTAAAGACGCAAATCAATCTTTCGTTAATATAATATTTTACAAGCAAATAAAATTATCTCATCTTAATGTTTAAGTACAATTTTCTAATTGTTTCAGGATAAATACTTGATTTGATTGTCCTTTTCGTCCAGTTGTATTAGTGCCCCAATTGCTAAGCTAGATATCGTAGGTTGGGTTCCCACAAAGGGTGTGGTTTGTAAATAGTTTTCGACTGTCTCTTCTAAGCAATAAAGTCTAGTTTTTCTTTCTAACCAAACGAATGATGCTTATATGAGTTTGGGTTCAGAAATTATTTCTTTAAATGATGTAGACAAAAAAGGTCTTTATCTTAAACATACGTACTACATAGAGTTTCTATTAAATCTACTAAAAGACGTCTATTTTATGCTAAAACATTAAATTAAAATCCCTCGACGGTTCTGAACATAAACTCATAATGAACAATAATAAAGTGTTACTTTACAATTTATTACTACGATATAATTTTATAAGGCATTACTGCAATACGAACTGATATTAAAAACTCCTGGACTGCAACAGACAAAGGCTATAAATATTGAGAGCCTTCTCTTAGTAAGTAGTTTTATGTGACTGGAAATTAAATGGTTGTGGTATATCTAGTTACATTTATATAATTATTTTTTTCAAAAAATAGGATAAAAGTGTTGAGAGTATTGAAAGGCAAAAATAACAAGTTACCACTATAAGGGCAAAAACCCAATACCTATTAGAAAAGTGTTAATGTAATGATGAAGTGATTCTTGAACATCTACAAAAAAAATTAAATTAAAGTTGAAAGTGAATTCCTTTAGATCTATAATGCCACAAACACATACCTTAAACTTTAATAAAATGAGCTTTTAATTATAATTTACTATACTTATATATTGTATATAATATTATACCTAGTACTCTATAAAACACAATATAAAGTATTGAAATAGAATACGAAAAGAAATATTATTCATATTTTTTAAATTTTGATATATTTTATAATTAGGTTAAAATGAATTGTTTAAATCACTAAATTAAAATAATTACCTGTATTTAGCGTTCATTTCATAGTAAAAAATATATTCTATGTAAACTTAAAATACTTGAAATATAATTTTAATTCTTTCACTACACTGCCTAATTTGTTTATTCTTTCCGGAATACCGTTTTATTCTGAATGACTATAAGGGGACTTTATATCTACTAATAAAAACTACTGGCTTTATAAGACAATTACCTAATTATAAGATAAGAGTTTAGTATAGAAGAAACAAATAAAATGACTCATTACAGCGAGCACAAAGACTTAGTTACAATTCCACCCATTCAAATAAATTTCAAAGCAATAATAAAAATAAAACCTATAGGACAACTTGACTTCAGCTGTGAATCGAGTACGGGCACAAAGAACTTCCAAGTCCCATTGTTACTTAGTGAAGCATGTTTTTATCTTGAATATTTACTAAGGATAATGAAAGTCTCTGTAAAATGTATATTTCTTTCTGAATTCAAAACATTCAGCTCGTTATTCAATTTCTTGTTTCTTAAAATATTATGAAGTAGTTACTTAAATGAAAAGCATTAATATGCTCTTACTCCAAGGGATCATCTTTTGCAATGCAATTCTTCATTATGCATTCTAAAATATATAAAAATGTGTAAAAATCTTTAAATGTAGGTTTCAATTAAAACTCAGACGGGCATCGTCATCATCATTATCATTGGCGTATCGCAGTCCACAGCATGATATAGACCTCTTCCAACGTGTGCCATAGCATCCGATCCAACGCTTTTCATATCAAGTCTCTACCAGATACCTAAATAAACGTATAAAATAAAAATATAATAATAATAATATAAATAATAACTGGCAACACTAATTGTTAGCGTCATATAATTTTTCAGACTGTTTTTATTTATTGAAATATATCAGTAATAAGAATATAAAATTCACTTTATACATTTTATACTAACTACATTATATTAGAACATGAAAAGAAAAATCAATAAAAAATTCAATACAAATATTTTATCAAGATGACAGATGTCACCCATCCACCATATAAAAATTCCTCGTATGAATGCTAACAAGAGCAAAAGCCAGATTTAGAGATGCACACCTTCGATCTCCGGATTCGTCGCACAGCACCGTCTCGCAGCGTCCATCGCACATACCAGTGAGATCGGCAAGCAATGAGACGTCGAGCTCCACCTCCAGCGACGAGTATTTCTCTCCGCCGACGTCGCCAACACCTGTACGTCGACTGGAGAGAGGCCGGCCACCGTCTAGTTTAGGACCCCGAGGACCACTGTCTTCGAACAGGGCCCCCACTGCCGGTGGTGATGTGCGCCGCATGAAATGGACTACTTCTATGAATGAAAATGTCATGCGGGCATATTATCGGGCTACGGAGTTGGGAACCAACCTCACTGCGTACCGTGTTCGTTTAGTGTCTCTGTTTCAGGAGCTTGAGCCAGCTGTCAACGTGTTAGCACAACGACTATCGGATCAAGTGCGGGCTATACAGCGCTGTCACCTGCTTGATGATACCGTACTTGAGAGGATACGCTCTGACGTAAGGAATAGTTTGGCTATCCCGTCTTCATCACACACTGTGCACTTGGTGACAAACAATACACCACAGTTATTGTCCATATTACCTGTTGATGAAGTTGTGGAAAGTGAAGCTATATCTGTAAGTACCCAATACAATGAGAGACTAAGGAGTGCTTTGGAAGATACGATTCTGGAATATAGATCTATGAATCATCAGATTAGGCCACGTTTATCCCGTTTGCCTATGAATAAAAAAAATATAGCGCTAATGTGTGCCCTGGATTCGCTGTTGTCTAACCATTTGGATAACAGTGAAAATCTTAGTGATACGCACTCTATTCTGTATTGTGCGGCTGTTGTAGTATGTCGAGTAGCTGGAGTAAAACTTTCTTCAATAAATACCGCTACTACTAAATATAAACCTGCTATGCCAGCCTGGCAGTATAGAATTGAACAACGTATCGCTGAGACTAGGACACTCATTGGTAAGCTAATCAGCTTTCGATCAGGCAATATGCGACCGAGAGTGATGCGCTTTGTGAAACAGGCATTCTTGGGTACTGACATTAGTCCTCAACAATATATGTCATGTGTCACAGAGCGCATAGACTTTCTAAAGCAAAAAGTTTATGCATGGGCAAATAGGATTAAACGTTACAAAAAGCGAGTAGATCGATTTAATCAGAATCGTATGTTTCAAAGGAATGAGAGGTGGGTTTACCGAAAATGGGAACAACCTGATCCACGTGTGGGTGATGGGTGTTTGCCAGATGCTGATGCTACAAGTACATTTTGGCGTAACATCTGGTCCATACCTGTCACCCATACAGAAGCTGACTGGATGCAAGATGTCAGACGATCGTGTGAGACAATACAACAAATGGAACCTATAACCATAACCACTGAGGACGTGGGTTGTGCAGTTCGTTCATTATCAAATTGGAAATCACCTGGTGCAGACGGACTGCACAACTTTTGGCTTAAATGGTTCCGTAGCTCACATGCTCGTTTGGCATCTCAGTTCCAAGCAGCTCTAGATTTAGGTTCATTACCCGAATTTATGACCACTGGCGTAACCCACTTACTCTACAAATCTGGTGGTGCCATGGATCCTAAGAATTATAGACCAATAACATGTTTACCAACTGTCTATAAGCTTCTTACATCTATTCTGAGAGTAAAAATTACATATCATTTAAATAAATATTCGATCATTTCTGTTTTTCAGAATGGATGTAGGAGTGGGACTCGTGGCACCAAAGAGCTCCTTATCATGGATATGGCCATTAGCCAACAAGTACGTCGTAATCGCAAGAATCTGGAGACATGTTGGATAGATTACAAGAAGGCCTATGACTCGGTTCCACATACATGGCTTTTGAGGGTGCTGGACTTGTACAAAATTGATACAACTCTATGCACTTTCTTGAAGTCATGTATGTGCCAATGGAGAACGGTTCTTCGTTATCCAGGATGTCGGCAGATTATAGCTAACGATGTACCATTAGAGATCGAGCGAGGCATATTTCAAGGGGATAGTCTGAGTCCCTTGTGGTTCTGTCTAGCTTTGAATCCTCTCAGCACTCTGTTAGAGGGTTCAGGGCTAGGTTTTAAGTTGCGGAAAGATGATCAAGTTATATCTCACTTTCTATATATGGATGATTTGAAACTATTTGCCCCCAGTAAATTACAACTGACAGCGTTACTAAAGGTGACTGAAAACTTTAGTAAATCTATCAAGATGGAATTTGGTGTAGACAAGTGTGCAGTCATGCACGTAAAGAAAGGCGTAGTAGTAGAATCTGAAGGAGTTGAACTTTCAGATTCAACTAAACTTAGATCTCTTTCTGCTGCTGAAACCTACAAGTATCTGGGTATATCACAGTCATTGGGAATACCTGAGTCTAGTGTGAAACAGGCATTGCGGGACCGATTTTTTGGCCGCCTGAAAAAAGTACTCAAAAGTCTTTTATCGGGCGCTAACAAGATACGCGCCTGCAATAGTTGGGTTATACCAGTTCTCACGTATT
This sequence comes from Tyria jacobaeae, assembly GCA_947561695.1. Lineage (NCBI taxonomy): Eukaryota > Metazoa > Arthropoda > Insecta > Lepidoptera > Erebidae > Tyria > Tyria jacobaeae. The sequence continues at coordinate 18,266,428 of OX387211.1, read as the reverse complement.
CCTTTGGTATGCTCAGATGGACTCAGACTGAACTAGATGCTATTGATAGGCGAGTTCGTACACTGATGACTGCATTTCGAATGCACCATCCGCGGTCATCGGTAATGAGATTGTATATCCCGCGAAAGTTTGGAGGTCGTGGTCTTTTAAACATTAAGACCCTACAAAATCGCGAGATATACAACCTCAGAGAATATTTTCTTCATACCGATGTAGAAGTGCATCGTAATGTTGTAGCAGTGGACAAAGGACTTACTCCGCTCGGTCTGGCTAAAGAGAACTGGCGCAAACCTGTAGTACTCAGTACTAATGATCGCACGGAGGTATGGAAGGGCAAAGAGCTCCATGGTCGGTTCTATCGGGCCCTAAATGGGCCTGATGTAGACGTAAAAGCTTCTACATTCTGGCTACGGTGTGGTGATCTTTTTGGAGAAACTGAAGGTTTTGTCTTTGCAATTATGGATGAAGTTGTTATGACGAATAACTATCGGAAATTTATTCTGAAAGACGGTACGGTCGACATATGTCGGGCATGCCACCGTCCCGGTGAATCTATCAGGCATATTATTTCTGGTTGTTCTCGTCTTGCAAACGGTGAGTATTTGCATAGACATAACCAAGTGGCCAGAATAGTACATCAACAACTTGCCCTTAAATACAATCTTGTGAGTTTAGAGGTGCCATATTACAGGTATGTGCCCGACCCAGTTCTCGAAAATGGTCGTGCTACATTGTATTGGGATCGATCTATCATCACTGACAGGACTATAATTGCCAATAAGCCTGATATAGTCTTGATAGACCGATTAGAGCGCCGCGCAATGATTGTCGATATTGCTGTTCCTCATGATGATAATCTCGTGAAAGTTGAAAAAGATAAACAAATAAAATATTTGGATTTGTCTTACGAGATTGTCGATATGTGGAATATCGATTCGGCGATCATTGTTCCGATAATCATATCTGCTCATGGATTAATAGCTAAGAGCCTCGACCAACACCTTAAGAGGCTCTCGTTAGATGGTTGGATCAAGGGGCTGATGCAGAAGGCAGTTCTCCTTGACACGGCCCGCATTGTCAGGAGGTTCCTATCTTTGGAGCCCTAACCACCGGTGTCTTGGTCCCTGTACCCGGTGTCGGTGGTCTACTATTTTTATATTTTTAAATGTATTTTATATTTATATTGTATATTTAAAAATGTAAGTTATATGTTTATTAAGAGAATAAAGAGATAATAATAATAATATATATAAATATCGGCAGGGGAGAGGCCGGCCACCGTCGTGTTTAGGATCCCGAGGACAACTGCCCTCGAACAGGGTCCCCGCTGCCGGTGGTGATGTGCGCCGCATGAAATGGACTACTGCTATGAATGAAAATGTCATGCGGGCATATTATCGGGCTACGGAGTTGGGAACTAACCTTACTGCGTACCGTGTTCGTTTGGTGTCTCTGTTTCAGGAGCTTGAGCCAGCTGTCAACGTGTTAGCACAACGATTATCGGATCAAGTGCGAGCTATACAGCGCTGTCACCTGCTTGCTGATACCGTACTTGAGAGGATACGCTCTGACGTAAGGAATAGTTTGGCTATCCCGTCTTCATCACACACTGTGACAAACAATACACCACAGTTAATGTCCATACTACCTGTTGATGAAGTTGTGGAGAGTGAAGCTATATCTGTAAGTACCCAATACAATGAGAGACTAAGGAGTGCTTTGGAAGATACGATTCTGGAATATAGATCTATGAATCATCAGATTAGGCCACGTTTATCCCGTTTGCCTATGAATAAAAAAAATATAGCGCTAATGTGTGCCCTGGATTCGCTGTTGTCTAACTATTTGGATAACAGTGAAAATCTTAGTGATACGCACTCTATTCTGTATTGTGCGGCTGTTGCAGTATGTCGAGTAGCTGGAGTAAAACTTTCCTCAGTAAATACCGCTACTACTAAATGTAAACCTGCTATGCCAGCCTGGCAGTATAGAATTGAACAACGTATCGCTGAGACTAGGACACTCATTGGTAAGCTAATCAGCTTTCGATCAGGCAATTTGCGACCGAGAGTGATGCGCTTTGTGAAACAGGCATTCTTGGGTACTGACATTAGTCGTCAACAATATATGTCATGTGTCACAGAGCGCATAGACTTTCTAAAGCAAAAAGTTTATGCATGGGCAAATAGGATTAAACGTTACAAAAAGCGAGTAGATCGATTTAATCAGAATCGTATGTTTCAAAGGAATGAGAGGTGGGTTTACCGAAAATGGGAAGAACCTGATCCACGTGTGAGTGATGGGTGTTTGCCAGATTCTGTTGCTACAAGTACATTTTGGCGTAACATCTGGTCCATACCCGTCACCCATACAGAAGCTGACTGGATGCAAGATGTCGGACGATCGTGTGAGACAATACAACAAATGGAACCTATAACCATAACCACTGAGGACGTGGGTTGTGCAGTTCGTTCATTATCAAATTGGAAATCACCTGGTGCAGACGGACTGCACAACTTTTGGCTTAAATGGTTCCGTAGCTCACATGCCCGTTTGGCATCTCAGTTCCAAGCAGCTCTAGATTTAGGTTCATTACCCCAATTTATGACCACTGGCGTAACCCACTTACTCTACAAATCTGGTGGTGCCATGGATCCTAAGAATTATAGACCAATAACATGTTTACCAACTGTCTATAAGCTTCTTACATCTATTCTGAGAGTAAAAATTACATATCATTTAAATAAAAATTCGATCATTTCTGTTTTTCAGAATGGATGTAGGAGTGGGACTCGTGGCACCAAAGAGCTCCTTATCATGGATATGGCCATTAGCCAACAAGTACGTCGTAATCGCAAGAATCTGGAGACATGTTGGATAGATTACAAGAAGGCCTATGACTCGGTTCCACATACATGGCTTTTGAGGGTGCTGGACTTGTATAAAATTGATACAACTCTATGCACTTTCTTGAAGTCATGTATGGGCCAATGGAGAACGGTTCTTCGTTATCCAGGATGCCAGCAGATTATAGCTAACGATGTACCATTAGAGATCGAGCGAGGCATATTTCAAAGGGATAGTCTAAGTCCCTTGTGGTTCTGTCTAGCTTTGAATCCTCTCAGCCTCCAGTTTGCCTCCAGTAAATTACAACTGACAGCGTTACTAAAGGTGACTGAAAACTTTAGTAACTCTATCAAGATGGAATTTGGTGTAGACAAGTGTGCAGTCATGCACGTAAAGAAAGGCGTAGTAGTAGAATCTGAAGGAGTTGAACTTTCAGATTCAACTAAACTTAAATCTCTTTCTGCTGCTGAAACCTACAAGTATCTGGGTATATCACAGTCATTGGGAATACCTGAGTCTAGTGTGAAACAGGCATTGCGGGACCGATTTTATGACCGCCTGAAAAAAGTACTTAAAAGTCTTTTATCGGGCGCTAACAAGATACGCGCCTGCAATAGTTGGGTTATACCAGTTCTCACGTATTCCTTTGGTATGCTCAGATGGACTCAGACTGAACTAGATGCTATTGATAGGCGAGTTCGTACACTGATGACTGCATTTCGAATGCACCATCCGCGGTCATCGGTAATGAGATTGTATATCCCGCGAAAGTTTGGAGGTCGTGGTCTTTTAAACATTAAGACCCTACAAAATCGCGAGATATACAACCTCAGAGAATATTTTCTTCATACTGATGTAGAAGTGCATCGTAATGTTGTAGCAGTGGACAAAGGACTTACTCCGCTCGGTCTGGCTAAAGAGAACTGGCGCAAACCTGTAGTACTCAGTACTAATGATCGCACGGAGGTATGGAAGGGCAAAGAGCTCCATGGTCGGTTCTATCGGGCCCTAAATGGGCCTGATGTAGACGTAAAAGCTTCTACATTCTGGCTACGGTGTGGTGATCTTTTTGGAGAAACTGAAGGTTTTGTCTTTGCAATTATGGATGAAGTTGTTATGACGAATAACTATCGGAAATTTATTGTGAAAGACGGTACGGTCGACATATGTCGGGCATGCCACCGTCCCGGTGAATCTATCAGGCATATTATTTCTGGTTGTTCTCGTCTTGCAAACGGTGAGTATTTGCATAGACATAACCAAGTGGCCAGAGTAGTACATCAACAACTTGCCCTTAAATACAATCTTGTGAGTTTAGAGGTGCCATATTACAGGTATGTGCCCGACCCAGTTCTCGAAAATGGTCGTGCTACATTGTATTGGGATCGATCTATCATTACTGACAGGACTATAATTGCCAATAAGCCTGATATAGTCGTGATAGACCGATTAGAGCGCCGCGCAATGATTGTCGATATTGCTGTTCCTCATGACGATAATCTCGTGAAAGTTGAAAAAGATAAACAAATAAAATATTTGGATTTGTCTCACGAGATTGACGATATGTGGAATATCGATTCGGTGATCATTGTTCCGATAATCATATCTGCTCACGGATTAATAGCTAAGAGCCTCGACCAACACCTTAAGAGGCTCTCGTTAGATGGTTGGATCAAGGGACTGATGCAGAAGGCAGTTCTCCTTGACACGGCCCGCATTGTCAGGAGGTTCCTATCTTTGGAGCCCTAACCACCGGTGTCTTGGTCCCTGTACCCGGTGTCGGTGGTCCACTATTTTTATATTTTTAAATGTATTTTATATTTATATTGTATATTTAAAAATGTAATTTATATGTATATTAACTAGAATAAAGAGATAATAATAATAAGTGCTAGTGTGTGCCCTTGACTCTTTATTATCTACTTATTTAGAAAATAGTGAAAACCTCAGGGTTACGGCTTGTCAAGTAGCTGGTGTTAAACTCCCACGTGTTAACACTACTCCTCGGCAAAAGATTTATGTTCCGGCGTGGCAATACACGATTAAGCGACGTATCGCTGAGGCGAGGGCACTCATCGGCAAGGTTATCTGTTTCAGATCGGGTAATACACGCCCGAGAGTAATGCGTTTTGTGAATCGTGCTTTTTCAGGAACTCATCAACTCAACACAACTCACTCACGTGTCACAGAGCGCATTGACTTTCTGAAGCAGAAAGTTTATGCATGGGCAAACCGCATATGTAGATTTAAAATCCGAGTAGACCGATATACTCAGAATCGTGCTTTTCAAAGGGACGAGAGGTGGGTTTAGAGAAGATGGGAGCTGCCTGACTCACTCAGCGAGACACATCTCCCGGATGTTGAACTAACTAACACATTTTGGTGTTACATCTGGTCAATGCCTGTCGTTGGTCAGGTCTGTCACTAAAAGCAAAATACATTGTTCACAATCATACGCAATCAAGAAATAACTAAAAGTCGATCAGTTCATAAATTGTTTAAGTCTTTTCATTTAAGTCTGGTTGGCTGGATTGAAATTAGCAAAACATCAATTTTATCGAGCAGGAGTTCTACATCTGAGTGAAGGCGCAGATGCCAATTAAATCTGAAGAAGATATATAAATGTTATATTTAGAATTTAATTTAACATAGTTTTGCAAACAAGTGTTCCTTGGGATAGTTCAATGTTTAAATATCTGATATTAGAAGTCTAATGAGAAATTAGTAAAATTAATATTAATCCCCTGGATGTTTGAAATATTACTGGATGTTTCACAATTTTTTAACATGAAAACATAAATATATATACTCACGCCTGTATCCGAAGGGGAATGCAGTGTCGTAATGAACAAACATATTTTGCCGGTTACAATCCAGTCCCATTTACGTAATATAGGGCAAACCTATTGTCTATCTCTACTGAGATAATTAGTCATTTTTTTACTGGTTCTAGAGACTCGTGTATTCAGTAGGTTATATCCATATTACAGATAGTGGTATGTGACATAAATAATATTTTAATAAATTATCACATTATATTAGTAATAACAGAAGAAATTAAGAAGCAAGCAAGCAAATTAACAGCACTAGTTTAGTAGATGCTTAAGAATGAATTTAAATTGTGTTAGTGTGGGTATATATTATGTTATTTTTTTGACGTAACCTTAACACGTAGGTAATGCTAATTGGCAACGCTTGCGTTGCATTTCGCCGAAATAAGTGAGGTTTGATGAGACCCAACTCCCCTTCTCCTCTTTTCTTCGCCTCATTCCTCCTCTCTTCTTTCCGCTCCTCTCACTTATGACTCTTAAGTTCGGTGTCGATGGAGGGCGGTTGTCACTTACCATCACGTAACCCGAAAAAAAAAAAACAAGAATTTCTAATATGGATGCAAAAGTTTGGATGCTTGTTTGTTTCACAATCCCGCCTGTAAGAGCTACGCTGTACATTAAACTTCATGTGTTCTAATAGTGTATGCGTCCAACTAATTCATCTAGATTATTAGTAAGAATGTGTTGTATATTATAATTTTACAATTACGTTTAGTAACATTAAATACATTAAGCAATGTATTATCATTGTCATCTTATTTATCATAAACAATTAAAATCAAAACAGACGCTAGGCATGAGGTGGTAGGATGAACTACAGATATTACAACCCCTACACAATGCGGGTTACACGGGTGAACCCCTTGCTGGGCGTTGGTGTCAAAAATTTTGCCGATTTTTTTTTTTTTTTTTTTGCCGAAATAAATAAACGATATAGATTTTAATCTATATATGTATGTTTTCATCAAGGAAAACTTTGTGTTACAAAATTGCAGGCAACATCTGTCGTATATATTACATGCATGCATATTGCAAATACCCATTTTTATTTAGTAGTCGTAATAATAATAATAACGTTACAATGTTTTTAAAGTTTAATTGTACAGTTCACGTAACCCATGACTATACAGTTTAGTCTATCGATGGCTTACTGTAAAAGATCACGGATTGCGATAAGACCGCCCATTGCACCACTATATGTATTTTTCTGTGTCCCATATTTTGCTGTATAGAAAAGCATACTCTATCTATTTTTTTAAGAGTATTTACAATTTTATCTCAAATAATCAAACATATTAAAGCAAAATTTATACTTTTTCAGTTATGTCAAACAATTTAACTTTAAGTTTACTCTAAGAAGAACATAATTACATCATTCAGAAAACAGAAGGAGCGATTTGCTTCATGAATTTTTCGTCTCGTTATTCCCGTCTTTTAAGATCCAGTTGGACTTCTTCCTTAAAGCTTAATCTGTAGATAGCAGACTGCTTCACCTTGATATAAATCTGGTTTAACGATGCGCTTTCTAACAAATTGGGGATTAAAGCCTGTGGAAATACAAAGGTAGACAATAGTTTTATTCGAATCATTTGTTAATATAAAAATTGGCTCGCCAAGCGAACCAATTTTACTACAGTTGTAGATATTTTATTTTAAAATCGTTAGAAATAAAATTCACTTCCAATGTTCCCTCACATGCGTAGAGCGTGTTTTACTTATGATATAAACCTGAAGAATTGATTTGTTTGTTAGTTTGCTTAAACGGGCTTATATCTGGAACTTCAAAAATAGTTTTTAGGTACAGGTATATTTGTTAGGAATGTTATTGAAGAATAATATGGGAAAAGGAATAAAACATCACGCGACGATACTGACAAACGGAGCTATTACCATGAGTGACTCTGTAAGGATTGGCTGCTTGGGTATAAGATTGACAATGAGTAAATAACAACACTGCTGTTTGAGTACGTAGTTATTACACAAATGTTTCCTAGTTTTTATAAGTACCAGTTATAGTTAGAAACAAAGCCAAATTAACCTCGGCTTATCAACCTTTAACTCATTTGGCTGTTGTCCAAAGTTTTCGTTACATTTCCACCATGGAAGCGCAGTCTTAGCAATAAGTAACACGTTCTTGGCAACTCCAAGAATTAATAAAGGCTATTGGAGCTGTTTCATTTGTTCATTTGTTAAGTGTTCTCTTCTACTTTAATTGCTATGATTGTAATTTAGGCAGCCGAATGCGATGCTATATGCTAATGTTTACTTTATATGTAAGTAATATCGTGAGTGAGTATCGATCCAAGTTTGCGATAATAGTACGATTGGTGTTATCCTTCACACTATAGCTGTAACCTGGGCTACAGCTACCTAAAGTGCGGAGTAGCAAAATAGCAAATAACTTTATGATCAACATTATAGTATGTATCGCAGTGTAATCGTTTCGATCATGCTATGTGATGATGATGTACCTACATTTAAATGGAGTTGTGCATGTTTGTAAAGTCCCCAGTGACACAGGAATACTTCCTGGTGCGGGATTTGACTATATACATATGTATATACTATACATTGATGGTCCACATATTAATAAATTGTTGAATAGACTTAACTATGCAGCATACGCAGTTAGAAAAATTCGTGAACTGTCTGATATTGAAACATTCAGAGTAGTTTACTTTTCTTTTTTTCATAGTACAATGTTATCCTCTGATCTTCAGTCAGTTTTTGTGCTGCAGAAGATTGCTATCTGATCGTTATTCGCTGAAGCAGATATTCAAAGAAATAAACATAATGACAGTGGCATGTTAGCAGATCTATGAAAACATAATTTAATTTAATTTACTTTCTTTAAAATAAAGGTAAGTTTATCAAAAATAATCATATACACACTCATAACCCTTTTTTAGACCTGCCTTTTAGGCTCCAAAAAAGAAACAAGTCGTTTCTAGGACAATGTGTGTGATTTTATAAATATCTGGTAATATACAAACTTTAAGTCTAAATAAATTTAAGTGCACAGTAAAACAAAAGTTGTGATTTAAAGGTTATAACTCAGTGGCAAATTACAAGGAATACAGAAGCGCTTCTGTCTCCCTTGTGTCAGAGATTACCAGGCTATTTCAAATAATCAGTACAATGTAATGTGAGCTAATTTGTTTGTCATTTTCTATCATCTTTCATTATATTTCTTTCTTCTTCCTTTTTAACTTCTTTTTCGCTGCCTATAAGTTACTTTAGCAACATAATAGCACACGATATACTAGTGTTTTGTTAAATAGTATGTGTAGTGCACTAAATTTTGTAATTTTGTGATTTAGAAGAGTGGCCATGAATTTTGTTTACCAAATTTATTTTCAAAAGGTTTAACTATTAACCATTCGGAAAAGGGTGGATATAGATGAACACAGACCGGTATTTAATTATTTTATTGTTTTAATATTAATGTCACATTTGACAACGCAACCTATAGTTGCAGTGACGCAATGTGTATTGATCCATAATTTAAAGTGTTATTTTTTTTTAATTAAGACGATTTCCAATATTTATTAAGCAAGTTTATGAAATAAAGAAATGAAATAAAATAAAATTTAATTTAATTATTTTAACAACAGTTTAAACTTCTTGAAAGATTTTTTTACTTTGAAAACATTATTATGTCTTTATCGTTTTTATGCCACAAGCGGAACAGCCATGCTTGGGCACAGGCACGAATGGGCAAGTTTAACCGGTGCGATACCATGTCATTGTCAAGCAACGCTTGCACTGTATTTCCCTGAAATGAGTTAGGTTTCCGGAGGCTCAATTTCCCTCTCTTCTTTTTTCTTTGTTTTCTCTCCCTGTATCCCCCATTCCTTATCACCCTAAAAGGCGGACAGCGCACTAACGACTCTTGAGTTGCAGGTGTCCATGGACGTTGGTTGTCATTTACCATTAGGTGACCCGTCTGTTCGTCTGTCTCCCTTTAGAATTAAAACTAAAGCTTATGCGACTGTACGATTAACTAGTAATTTATTCTAATAATTTTGTAATTTTAAAAATAGAATACATATTTGTTTATTAAAACCCAGGTATAAATTATGAATAAACTCGATAATTTCTACGTTACTACAAAATAAGTTTGCAACGCAAATGTCTATTTTTAAGTACACTCTTCTGTCAAACATTTCCTTGTTCAAGGATTTAAATTTGTATGAAACAAAGTTACAAAGACTATATCAGAACCGGAGCTAAAAAAAAACAGTAAACTTGCAAGGTAGAAATCAACGGCAAGTTTTTTCCAATTTCGCGGCGTGCAGTAATGAAACAGAGCGTTCAGTATTCGAAGTGCATTTTCATATTTCTTTCTTTATTTACAGCGATTGCTAAGTCAAACGTATAAAGTTTAAAGACCCACTATTTTATATTTAAAAGATTAAATATAAATGATGGGAAGAATAGCAACTCTGAACTTCTGTGTTGTCAATATTTTATATTTAGACTCCGTTTGTCCATGACTCAATACAAGTTATTCATGCGTAAATGGAAGGAATTTAATGCCGTCTATTGGCTATAGAGCCTTTCTTAATATATAATGTTCTTGTGTCTTTATTTCTAGAATAAATTTTTCAGAACATTTTTCAAGTTTTAATTTTTGTTCGTAGTGTCGCTACAGTGGCCAATCTGTTTGAATCATCAAAAGGAATCAAATAAGTCAAAACAATAGAGTTATTAGTAGCCATAGCAGTGTTCTTATTTGTTCCTTTTGATATCATCATCAGATTAGCTTCAAGTTGTTAAATTATAAAATTACCACCTGAACCACAAATGCGAGACACATATGTATATTAGAATATACTTTATTGTACACCTTCAAACAAAAATTTACAATATTCATACAAAAAAGAAATGTATAATGCCCAATTGTATTACATACAATATTCAAAGTTTTATATGAATATGACAATTAGATGGGCGTTGAGATTGACTCCAAGATATTTTTTACGTTGATAGTTATTTACAGGTGAAAATAGTAAAGCAAGTTCATTACACAGAAACGCTATTGTGCAATAGAAATAAATCAATAAAATCGCAATACACCAAGATTTGCCGTGGCAATGAATAATGAAAAATGTTAATATCATAACGTTCCATCGCAACTGAGTGCAACGTATATATTCATCTCTTTTCTCATTATTTCAATTGTACTGTATCTGAAGTATCGTCAAAGAAATCTTCCGTCTACAGTATTTCTCACAAAACGACGTAAAGGGCGATGTGGTAAGTTGTTTGTAGGTAATAATGTCGCTACAGTTTGTGTATAGCGATAGAAATTATTTTATTTGTAGAAATTATATTAATTAATTTATTACAATATTTGTCCAAGACAGTCTAAAATGTGCTGTCCTGATTTTTGAATTGAAATCCTATTTGAAAACTAAAGCTAATATTTTGTTAGAGGGGGCTGACATAAATGAAGCTATAGTTTTTTAATAGCCAGAAAGTTGGCTTCGCGTCCGGAGTTTTTCGCAACTGTATGAAAGAATTAAATCTTAAAAACTGACATATAATTTATAATAAGTTGTTTAGAAATGTAAAACAATACTAGAAAAAGCATATTCTAAAGGTTTTTTTTTACAAAAAAATGTTTTAGAATATGCATTATTATTATTGTATACATATAATATTATTTTATATTATAAGCTCTAAATCAGCGGTAGATGATGTCTGTAAAGAATAATTTGTAAGAATCAATTTTGAATACTAGTCGTTGCATAGGATTTTCACACATTTAATATCGGGTACTGACCTAGCGAACGAGCGCGAGCGAAGGATCATGAATAAAAACAACCACTAAGAGTAGACTTTACGTCCAGACTTGCACGTTTGTTTTATTTTGACGAAAGCAAACTTGCTTTTGCTGTAACGTGCATAGGTACTTTGTTTGTAGTATCTTGTTTTTTCTGTTCGTGAAGTTTTATTTGATCTATGTTCTAAATAGTTGGTTCCTGTGTAATATTTAATAATCACTTTTTAAAAAGTAATGGGGACCATATAGGAAAAGCAACTCAGCCCAGCTTGGGCAATAAAGGTTTTTAAGGAACCTGTGCAGACTTATTGGTTGATTATGCGTGGTATATTTTTTATCAGGTGCTAGTCTGCAGCACTTGATAATAAAAGTGAAACAAAGGGTGATTTAACATGTATTTAATAGCGCACAAGTAACTCGCGTAAGCCTACAGAGATCACTAACACACGGGGGCGCGGGGTTAGCCACCTATTAAATTACACTGCATGCATGTCGACTGACGCTACAAAACCCAAGGAATGGAAATCAAGATTCTAGATGCGTAAGTCAATATGTAATCGCATCGGGTTTTAATGGCACTACTTACGTAGTAAATATACTTTATTATAATAATATTTTAAGGTTAAGTATTTTTTTTTAATTTCCTGACATTTCGACCGACATTGCGGTAAAGTCCCGATTTATTGTTCAAATACCTATACGTACGTGCTTGATGAAATCATCCTTTCTACACTTTCCATATCTTCTGGGATTAAAAAAAGTGTTTTGGCAATGTTTTTGATTACATTCTCATTGTTTTCATTGTCTATGCTCTTCGAAAGGTATGTAATTTCTTTTATCTATTTTTTTTTTCTTCTCCAGGCGCTTTACTCGTTCTTCTAATGCAATATTGCATTTATAGGCACACATTTCTTTGTTTTATTGCTTTTATTTAATTTTCAGTAGTCGTCTTAAACTCAACATATCTTGATATTGTTCTGCATAAAAATCTACAGTCTTCTTGAGATCATAATTTTTTTTACTCCTGTGTAAAAAATACCTACAATTTCATTTCGCTCATCTAATATTTTGCAGATCTTTATTAATATTTAGCGTCTGGCGGTTATGTTTTGAACTAGACTATGTGTTCCTGTATGTTGAACCTATGTGTTCATACATAAGTAAAATTAAATTCCTTACACTGCTTATTTAAATTTCTGCTCGCTTGCAACAGAACCGTATAATTGGGAGTGTAGTGCCTTATGACTTTACAAGGTACATTAAACATTATTTCAGATAAAAGATCAGGGCAGTCAACCTTGACACTTAATCTAACTTAAAATATAAGTGGAATCGGCTATATCTTTGCGTGTACCTAGAGGCAACATATAAAACTTAGTTTCAGATAGTTGTCTGCGCTGTTTTCAAGTTTTAAGCGGTAACATAAATATTCAATAAATTTTTTTCTGAACATTTTCAATCCTGACCCCTAACGCTTGAAAAGCTTCCTTAGTTATTTTTTCAATGTGGTCTTGAAAAAGTAATTTGCATAAGGCCGAGGTCACGTATTAATGAACATTTTTGAAGTTGCAGTCCCTTTAGGAAAGTATTTTAAGGTATTGTCTTTGTTTTTCTTATAATAGATACAACTGAGTATCTGAAATGTGCAATATACGTTAAAGACATAATTTAAATCGGTATCAATGTTGAGAAAATCAAAATACAAAGATACTTAAATACATACAAACAGGTCTAATTCAGAGCTTTTTTTTTTGAAGTCACTGAATAAGAATAGCCCATTCTAGAGATAAACCGTTTCTTAATATGTTTATACTACGATTAATATTTCTCAAGATCTGCCAAAGAGACAGATAAAAGTAATATAAAAATAAAAATCCAAGCAAGCGCTTAAAATAGGAGCATAGGAATAAAGAGCTGGCGATGTCTTTATCCGGGATATTCATCATTTCGTCTCCGTTTTCATAGCGTTAACTTGAAACCGGTTAAGGGTACGTCCACACGCAAACGGTAAAAAAAATTTACATGTTTCAAAACCTCAACGTTATTTTATTCCTTGTTTTTTATACGAATCTAACGGATACCCAGGTGTGCGGCGTGAGTTAACTAGCCGGGCAGCTGCAATTGAACTATCAGCTCTAAAGACGCAAAACAATTCTTCACCAATTCTTTCTTGGTCTCATGTAAAAAGAAAATTAAAAACCTTACGTAATCCCATAATTGTTTTAAAATTTGAAAATTCTGTGTGTGAAGCACGCCCTATCTAGAAGTGTTTATTCACAGGGTCGCTGCGGGCGCCTACTTAATTCTTAAAAATGAAATACGTTCGCGGTAAGGCATCTTGTCTTTATTTAATAGATTATGTAAGAACAACGGCTTTTACAAATACAGTTCCAAAAGAAATTGTGGACTTCTAACGAGATTATATTTTAAAGCTTTTTTTGGTCACAATTTAGTTTGTTGTGTTAAATATTGTGTTTTTTTTTATTTGTGCTGTTTAAACGTGTATTTGTTAGGTTTTGCAATGTATTTAATTTATAGTGATGTATTTTGTTGGGCTTTGTTACGTTTTCAAATTTTCTAATTACCCGTAAGTTTTCAAGTGAAGTTTTATGCTCTTCTTATTTAAAACATTGCGTAGGGTATAATATTTATACCTAAATATCTAACCATACTTACTATAGATAGAGAGAAAACTAGATAGATAGATGAAAGAAAAAACAATAGGGGGCAACATAAAGAACTTCATAAAAGTTTAAAAAATTTAATATAAGTGCAATTTGACTACTTATCATAACTAGATACTGTTTGCAAATGATTATAAAGATAGGAACACTATACACACACAAATGTATAGCTCAAGCTAATGCATAGCATAGATACACATGTACATTTCCTCATGCCTGTATACCTGAAGGTGTAAACAGAAGTGTATTAAAAACTCAAATTTTGCCAATTAGAATTTGGTCCCACTAACATAATATTGCCGTTAACTTGGTACTGTATGTCTATATATATATTGTCTGACAGATAACAGTCCGATCCCTTTGTCGCGTTTAGCTCACCTACTGGAAAAGATGAAGTGGCCATATTCTACTAAATCCTACTCTACTAAACCGCATGGCTAATATATAACACATACACAGTGGTACAACCATGCTCGGGCACTAATGGCCGGCTCGACCGGTACGATACCACGGCCTCACAGAAAACCGGTTCCCGGTTAAGTGTTGCATTTCCCCGAAACGAGTGAGGTTTCCGGAGGCCCAACTCCTTCTCTCCTCTTTCCTCTCCCTTTATTCCCCTCTCCTCATCCCTCTTATCTTCTTTACCTCCCCGCATCCCCCATCCCTTATCACCCGCGCGATTGGGCATCACCCCCCAAAGCGCACTTACGACGACTCTTGAGTTGCAGCTGTCTATGGACGGTGTTTGTTATTTACCATCAGGTGATCCGTCTGTTCGTCTGTCCCCCTATAGTATAAAAAAAGTGTATGTCTTCAATAGAAAGAAGGTATCGGTTCGCATTGTACGATATTTATACGTACGAGTCGATATTCATATACTAGATGATTCTCATATACTAATGCATTCTGCTAGATGATTATTAACATAACACTATGATATGAAGAATTACAGTTTTATGAATGGGAAAGGATTTTCTGCCTTATTGGTCTAGTGGTCAGTGATTTTGACTAATAAGCTTGAAGGCTTAGTAGTCGTCGTAGTCGCTTACCACCCAGTAAGTGTTTGAGTGAAATTTTTCTATAATATTTACATGTGTATTTAGAAATATATAGGAATGTTGGTTAACAGTCTGGTTACCGGTAGAGTAAAAACTCTGATTTATTGGGATCAGACGTTGAGAATTCAGTCTGTTTATGTACATATAAAGGAGATGAATACCCTTATTTTATTTCAGTTAAAACATTTTACGAATAGAAGTCTCACAAGAGCGATCTATTATTCCGATAAGTGCTATTAGATAAGTAATACACCATATATAAATAATTTATCCATATAAGTTGTGAGAACTATTTGTCTTCGTGAGATACTCGATAGCAATTCTATTCAAGACATGAATAATGTGATACTCTACTGTATGATAATGACGTTTCTTCTATACAGGTAATGTAATATCTGCTCTAGTGTTTTGTCAATAAAGTTGAAATCAGTAGAAACGTTTACCTAGTATACTGTGATCGTATGACATCACGCACAACCATTGGTTGACGTAACGCAAAAGTTTACAGACATTAAAATTAATTATCTAATCGTCTTTAGCCGAACATAAAAAAAAAATAACATGGAATCTGAAAATAAGACAAACGAGGTTTGAGTAAATATTAGGATTCTATACTTAAAAAGCAAAAAGGTTTAGAAGAAAATACCATAGACAATTCTGCTGAATCGCACTAAAGAAGTTTGGGAGCATAGTTGATATAAATACAAAACCCGAAATTTAGGGAACGGTCTTTCCCAGAGTCTCTCATCAACCTCTTTGGAATTATAATACTATAATATATACTTTTTTTATATCAAATATGTCACATTTGCCGTTAAAATAGTATTATTTGAGCCAAAGCTACAACTTCCGTACACTGCCTGCCTTTGAGTATCCCCTACCATCCTGAAAAGAAAGAGGAGAGGTTGAATAGTTTTGGGCCTTCGGTAACATTAGTCACTCGGTGAAACACAACGCAAGCATTGCTTCACCGCCGGTTTACTCTTAGGTCATGGTATTGCTCCAGTCGATTCGTGCTTATGAGTGATTTACAATCTGAGCACGGCTCTCTCGAAATACCGATAATAATATATAACACGTAAGTAACGAGTGATCTATACACGATTATGTATAATGAGATCAGTCAGCAGTGGACTGCGATAGGCTTAATGGTGATGATGATAATGCAAAAGATAACACAGCTGTATCTAAACACAAACTAAGCTTGTATTATAAGTTCTTCAACATACATTAGTTATCGCCACATCTAAACCTAGTGTTTATTCTGTTAAAATAGGGACACTTTAATAAATACCTAAACAGTGCATATTTAATAAAGTTATTAAGCCATTGGTCCGCCAGGCAAGTGACGGCAAATGGTGGGGTGATGAGTAAAATCGCGGTTACTGTTATTTAGTGAATTTAATAGTTTATAGCTATAGTAATGTGCTTGTTTTTTACACATTCTTAGATTTTTTTGTAAATATAAGTAGTAGTATTACATATGTATATATATGTACACTCACGCATTTATCCACATCTCCCTCTCATATTCAATATTAAACACACCCATATTTTGATGATTAAAATCCAGTCCATTTTACGTAATAGAGGTAGAGTCTATTGCCGTCCTCCATCAAGTCGTCTAGACTCTAGGGCCTGATGAGAAATATCATGCTTCTCGCAGTAGGGTAAAAACAAACGATCACCTGAATCATACAATGAACCCTTTTACTACAAATAAGTAGTGTAAGTAACAGTCTTTGGAATATCTGTTTGCAAGAAGAATACCTAATGGTAATTCTGAAATCCCTAAAGCTACCTGCATGTGGAACTAGAAACTAAAATACGAGTTAATAATAAATATTCTCACAAAGCAAACACTATTCACAAGTTAGAGCGCGAGTTTTCTCATTAGCAACCAGATGTTATAACTTTGACGTCATCAAAATATTGCGCCTGGTACCCTTCTCATTGTTTAATGTTGTCTGGAGTACTGAGTTATTTGATATTTGAAATATTTAGATTTAAGGTTTAAATAAGAGCCGTATGGTTCTCTGTAAAGTACAATAGGGTTATCCCAAAACTTACGGATCCTTATGATAGAATAGAAAAACAATGTGTATGCCTTAAAACAATAATGAAACACACCTAATTTATGAAACCTCAATGCTTGTCATGGTTAAGTAGGTACGGTTTTGAGGTATACCACACTGGCATGGGGTAACTCAACACATAAAACAAAGGCTTTTAACAAAAAAAAAAATTGTTGAGAGCAATAACTGATGGTGGTAGACCTATATTTAGACAATTAAGGGTGATGACATTGGTGTCTCAATATATTATGGAAATTGGCATGTGAGAAAGATTAAAATAAAATAAATATTTAAAAATCTATTCAAAGCTAGTGAGGATAATAAATGACTTAAAAGAGATCCCATTACATCTAGAATCCCGTAAAACACTCTTCGATGTAGAAATAATTGTATAATGTAAATTAAAATTTATAACAATGTTTGTCGAGGAATAAATAATTACCATCGCAACGATTTAACTGAAAACAAAAGATTAGACTAGTTGAAAAGTGCTTTTACACACTAAATGTTTTTTTTTTTTAATTGTAATACTTAATAGCTTCTAAGTAAAATTTCGAACGCCTAATATTAGCGAATAAATATTATCCACATCAACATGAGCAAGATCACATGTAAAAACTAGTAAAATAATACAGTTAACTATAAAAATGAAGTAACACATTACATAGTGATATGGTCACAGTTTTTAATTATTCTCTAGAGGCCAGAGTTCATTAACATCTGTTCTCGGAGGTTTCTCGAAAAAATAGGGGCTTCCACGAAACAGGGGTTCGTCATGAAATATCAATCGAAGTCTACCGTAACACTGTTGTTGAGTAAGACCGCAATGCTAGTCGTAATAAATCATTGAGTGAATTTGTTTTTGTCAAATCTATTTCGATATACGACAGACACTTTTGAAATTACCGCCAATTTGTAAAAAAAGTGCCATATGAATTTATTACACATCTACAGATTCCCAAAGAGAAATTTCCCAATTTGAAATTAGAATAACCTTTCATTCGGCTGCTTTTCGTACTACCTACCTATTGTAAAAACAAAACTTGTAAAACTAGTATATATACTACTTGTACAACTTTTCTGGGCCTACTGAGAATTATTCTCTTCACGTATTGGTATAAAGACGCTTCAATTTATCTAGACGCAATAAATGAAACCACTTTGCGTATACATTTTTAAGAAGTCTGAATCCTGCTATGTTTAAACAAAAATTCTTATACTAACATTTGTATCCTTATACTGCATACAGATCAACCAATAGGAAAATCATTATAAAAGTAAATACCTGCTCTAAATTCCAAACACATAATCTTGGAATTATTAAATAATGCGAGACACGTTCCAAAGCTGGGCCCCTAATATGCTTGTATGGAAAATTCGTTGAAAAAAAGTTATTAAAGACTTAAAAAAACACCATTTCCGATTCGATGTGTCGCTATGCGAGGGACATTGGTCGGATTTTCACAAAGAGAATTGAAAGGGATTAAATCTATACAATTTTAATTAAAAGCTAATTGAAAGGTATACGTGGCTGTTACTTATAGTATATTCCGATTTATGAGTTTTATAACAATAGAATATTTTCGACTCTGCACCACTTTTGTCTACTAACTTTGAGGAATGAAATAAATATTTAAATACACATCACACATATACACACAATCACATGATAATACACAGTAGACAAATAGAATATCCTAAGTGTTTCTCTTTGATATTAGGCCTATCTAGTATATGTAAAACATGTATACATTTTCAAGATCTCAAGCTCACACAAATAAAGTGCTTAGAAATAAATTGATTCATATCTCATAGAAACACCGAGTAACAATTGTGTTCATAATAAATGAAACAAAAGTAAGTGATAATATACTATTAAGAAGATATAAAAACTCTGACAAGTTCTTTCTTTGGCCGAATCAGTCTCGGTGGAGTAGCATTCTTAACTATTTTAATTTCAAGCTGCATTTAGAACATAAAAACAAATTGTTTTTGTGTGAAAACACCCACGAGTCATCACCTTGCAGTAGATTGATTTGTGATTTGGTTTTTGTACGTTCGATTCCGTTAGCCCAGGAGGTGATGACTCGTTTACGTACGTTTGGTCGAGGGGACGCCTTATTATAATTTAATTTTAAATAAAAGTTTTTCGGCTACTTTATATATGTAATAATTATAACGAATTGACTATGAATGAATTAATGTAAGTACCTATGTAATAGATTAATTATAATATATTATATATGGCACTTGTTTTTACAAATTGGCGGTAATTTCAAAAGTGTCTGTCGTATATCGAAATAGATTTGACAAAAACAAATTCACTCAATGATTTATTACGACTAGCATTGCGGTCTTACTCAACAACAGTGTTACGGTAGACTTCGATTGATATTTCATGACGAACCCCTATTTCTTGAAACTGTTTTCTGAGTTACAGTATATTAATGAGTTTTTTTTATATGATAGGGGGCAAACGTGCAGACGGGTCACCTGATGGTTTGAAAGTGGTTGAAGCAAACTCACTGTTGATTTTCGAGAAGGACGTCGTTCTACAGTGGCTACTAAAGATAACGTGAGTGGTGTGTGATTATGATTGAAGCTGATGGAAGGGTGACTTATCAACAGATTCGGACAGCTTTAGGCATTCGTATGAGTCAAGTACAAATAGTCTTACATGACCGATTGGTGCTGCTCAATGCTTGAAAAGTATGACGGAGGTGGCTTGAGTGTGCCATGAATGTTTGACTTGAATGCTGAAATCGTTACAGGTGATGAAAGCTGGATATATTGTTACCAACACAAGACAATCTGCGTAATGGAGGTTTCTATTTGAAGATTTGCCAACAAAAGTAAAGAAGGGCGAAAATCAAGGGAAAAAGATGATTACCTTATTTTGCTGTAATAATTCTACTTTACTGCAAAATGAGGTTAATTTGCAGTAATAATTCTAGAGGATATAAGGACTGCTACTACAGATTGGTATGTTATTATTTATTGTTGTGTTATACAGGCATTGTTTTTTTGTGTTAGACAACAGCGCCCAAGATGCAGGACGACAACGCTCCAATTTACTCCAAGAGGCTGACTATCAAAGGTGTTGTGTTAGTTAGTTGTCATCGTTACAGTTCCAACCTGACCTTGTAACTTTTATTTATTACCAAAAATAAAAGATAAACTGAGAGGAACTTGTCTTATGAACAATGGAAAACGTGGAATAGGTACCTAAAGAAGAGTAGGCTCACTGCTTCAGCCAATGGTCCTATCGATTGCAACATAGCTCAAAAAGGAACACAAACAACTTCGAATAGATTTTTTTTTTAATCTTTTCGTTTTTATTTTCTAAAAACTTGCATTGTGACCCCCCTATAAATAAAAGTTAATATATGTATATAATTGAGTTTTTACATATACATACATACGTCTTGAAATAAATTGTTACTTGTAATATAAACTGTTTATAAATATAATCATTTAAAGACGACGCGAAAACGGCTACATGAAGTCACGGCATGGAAAGACTTTTTTTTTTCAACGTTAAGGGGCTCGGACTTTCCGTGGACGGCCAGTTGAAGATACAGGTTTAAGACGCTGACTTGCTTGATCCATTGCTTATGAGTATAAGCAATCCCCATCCGATCCCCATTCCGCCTGTGTAACATCCTTTTTCCTTCCATTTTCATAATCCTTTGCCTGTCAGCATACTACAAAATATTCCCATCCAATCCCTTAAAGGTCCCGAATGCTGGCAGTAGTAGTCCCCTATTAAGTTTATGGGACTAAATTAAAATAGGCAAAATGGCGACGCTAATTACACCTTGCCCATCGGCTATACAGCCGAAAGTGGATGTATTTTTTGCTGTTATGCTTACGCCACTCTGACATAGTCTGAGTAAAGAAATATCATGATGAAAGGAGCTAAGACACGGCTCTGCTTCTCTGCTCCTCCCCCTTTTCATCTATTACGTTCCGAATAGTGTATTAATGAAATATCTTGGTAGGGTATATTCATAAAATCACGCCCTAAACGTAAGATAACTCGCTTCACAATAATAAATATCCGGAACAAAGCGCACAATACATTGTCTAATTTCAAGGCAGCCTTATTCCATGGAAACAAACAGTCACAGTCCGATAAATTCCTCTTGACATCGTAAAAGCTATAATAAAAGAAGAGTCCTCTCCGTTTTGAGTCGCGAGGCTTTCCCTAATAATAATACTCACAGTAAGCATCCCAAACCAGTGATGTGCATACTGTTTTACATAATTTTGAAGTCCCCAAAAAAGCTTATAGTATATTTTCTACAGGGATGTGTTTTAAGTATTTTTTCACCATTTTCACATTCAGTAAAGAAAGTAAAAAATTAAACCTGACTACATTTTTAACTTCATTTCATATTTCTTTTAATGTGACTTAAATATTAAGACGAGTCCACACCTCACATTCACCAAGTCAATTAGGCTCTAGGGCATTAAAAAAATCATACTACATAATATACATATACATAAACTTCCTACTCCGACTTTTATGAATTAGTTTTTCTCTACAAGGTGATAAGTGTTAAATCCAGTGTCGTGAAAACGGCTTCGTACGAGAACGGACATTGCATATTTAAATCTGAGTAGCATTAGTATTCAAATCACATGGGGGTCACAAATAGGAAGGGTAGAGGCTTTTCTTTTAAAATAGAACTCGGAAAGATCACACGTTGGCTGGCAATAAATTCAGTCAGGTCATTCAATGCAAATAACAATTTATTTAACCTAAATTCAGTTCTGTTTTTCACAAAGTTTTCACATTGTTTTGAATATAGTTCCCATATGTATGTATGTATATAGAATAAATTTATGTGTACAAAACGGTGTGTTTTATTTTTCCAAAAAAAAAATATTATCATGTCACTTTAGGCTTTACTGACAACGGACACAATGAACAACCCGAGATAACTATTCGTGGATTATACATTTATTTTGTCCCGTATGGGATTTGAATGGACAAACAAACGATGTGGCGTTATTAAACTGGTCATGTATATATTGACATTCAATTTCCTCTTGATATTAATGTTTGATATTCTCTGCGTATTTCTTTATTCCATTATTCATCTCGATATTCTTATAAATTTAATCAAAGTAAATTTCGATTCAGTTACTTAGAAACACCTAATTCTTTCTATATTGTGTTTCTATAAAGTCTGTACGTGAAAAATTTATATGAGAGTTAATTTGTCACTTTCCGTGAAAAATTCCGGCGTGTTACGTCACTATCCGCAACTGTCTGTTAAGCCCATGACACCGCTTGGATAACCACCAAATTACGTCGAATTCTTTTGTTGTCGAATGAATAGTGTTGAGACAGCGATAGACACTGTTATTTCCCGTTTTTGTTTGGCTCGGATCCGTTGGCAAGATAAATTACTTAGGAGTTTAAGCAATTGTAGAGAATTTTAAGGTTATTTTGTGATTTTTTTTATGTTGTTCTTTTAGCTTAGATTTGTTTGCTCCATTGACTTATTCACTGTTCTTTTTAACTTGATTTGGTGTTGAACACTGTTGAGTGTTTTATGCTTTTCTAAGGATTTGTCTGTTCCATACGCCATTCAAGGACCACGTGGTTTTGCTTACATGTCAGCTTCGGGCCTAACAAGGGACTTGCACTGTGCAGCGCCTAACACCATCGTGGTATGGTGCTTTATTCCTGATATAATGGTATGAAACTAGACGGTCATCCCAGAGGTACACATGTAAGATGAAAAAAGAAACAAATTAATAGATCTCGTTTTTTTTCATCTTATAACCTTTTTAGATGAAAAAAAAAAAAAGACACAAATTAATAGGGATCTCGTTTTTTTTTCATCTTATAAAAGTTTTTGGTTTTTTTTTTTTTTTTTTTTTTTATGCGATAGGTGGCAAACGAGCAGACGGGTCACCTGATGGTAAGTGACTACCGCCGCCCATGGACACCCGCAACTCAAGAGTCACAAGTGCGTTGCCGGCCTTTTAGGTAGAGGTACGCTCTCTTCTTGAAGGTTTGAAGGTCGTATCGGTTCGGAAATACGGCAGGCGACAATTTGTTCCATAAGCTGGTTGTGCGAGGCAAAAAGCTTCTGGAGAAGCGCACAGTGGTGGAGTGCCAATCGTCCAGGTGATGGGGATGGATATTTTGTCGCGTAGGACGATGGCGGAAACCAGCAGCCGGTATAAGTCCGAACAATTCCTCTGAACACTCCCCATGATACAAGCGATAGAGGATGCAGAGTGAAGCTACATCTCTACGCAACGCCAAGGTGTCAAATCGATCAGAAAATTAGGTTTAAATTGTCTACCTTCACAACATCCAGTTTCTAAACTAAACGTTCGTTCTAAACTAACGCATGTAACCCTGAAAGTTAGACAGAAACATTTTAAGCACATTGGAAAATTAGGAGTATATTGCGAAAGCATAACTTTCTTTCATTACCATTTTGGCGGTAATGGAAGTAAAGGGAAAACATTACGCGACTTTAATGTATTTTAATTTTGAGAGAATAAGCTCGTACAGATAGGGGTCGCCTACCTGTACACTGACTACTGGTTTAATGGTTAGTGACCTAACTGCTGAACCGAAGGCTATGTGTCCGATTCCCACACGGAACATAAAATTATGTAAACCACAAATATTTTTTAATGAGTCTGGGTGTTCTTTGTGTCCATTCTTTTACACAAATAATACTAGATCAGTTGTTGTTTTTTTGTAAATTTGTTATAAGGAATAAAATAAATATATACACACAGAAAAGACGGTTAAGAAATCATAGATGTAATAAGATTAACTCGACTGCTTAGTTATTTAATTACTGAGCAGTCATACGAATTCTCAATTAGTAGAAGCTTTGTATCTAAAACAAAGAACATTTATTAATTAAGAAATTTCAAAAGGCCGTAATCTTGCAACTAACAACAAATTAGCAAAATGATTTCATTAAAGACCAAAAGACCAACTTAAAGTAAGTTGGCTATTCGTTTTAATTAAAGTGGTAGTTTTTGTTGCTAGACATTTGAGTTTGAGTTTAAATACTTGAGAACTACTGAAGCAAGAAGAACTTGGGTATAATAAAATTGTGGAAAAGAAAAAAATGTTTTTTTTTTTACTCTAACAAAGTTAGATAGCAAACTGAAATGTCTTGCATTCTTTCTAGACCTATCTAAGGCATTTGATACTGTGTCTGCTTCACTCCTCTTACGCAAGTTGGAAGTCATGTAATATTTTTTTCCGTCTTCAGCCTCGTCTCGTCTTCTCGTCTGCCCCCTATGCTATAAAAATATTTACTTTCCACTAGCGGCAATAGGGTCATAGATAGATTTACTCGTATAATAAATAAGCTTACGTATAAAGTAGTGTTCCACGAATACAGAATCAGTGAAGTTTTTTGTTTATTAATGTCAAAATCAGTGTAGTGTTTTGATTGAATTATGTATTTAAACATGAATTAACCACAACACTACACTGATTAAAACATTATTTTTGCTTTTTTTATTATATTGAGTTACATACAAGAAATATCCAAGATATAGTTAGACTTTTTGTGGTTTATCTAGTTTTTTGACTGTTACTGTCTCTGTTTTTTTCTTAATAGTTTCATGAAATATCATGCATGCCTGTGAGTTGTTTAATTACTCAGACAATGATAAATTAGTAATGTCTCAGCTATAAAGCATTATATTTATACAGTTGATATGCTCAAATAAATAAATAAATACATAAAACAGACCAGCGCAAACCATTATTAGTTTACAAAAAATGTTACATGAGCATTATCTGTCACTAAAGCCCGGTTTATACTTGAAAGCATATACCTACATGAATATTAATTTCAGTTCATTTTAAAGTTGCTTGGAAGAGATTGTTCTGTAGGACGCCCTTTACATATTCTCGAAATCTTTATGGTTTAATAAACAATCATGGTGTACAAATAAAGTATCTATCTATCTGTAAGGAGTTTTGGTGAAACAATATGAGTTCCAGATAATAACGAAACCTTTTTGGTGAAAACCATTAAAGCATCATTCGCAATTCTTGTACAACCACAACAAACATTAACAACGAGGGTTAATTAAGAAATTACCTAAACATCAAGGTGCAGCGTACGTAAATTTAGAATCATAATTTATTTACTAAAGTAAATTTGGAAGAACGCCAGATCTAGTAAAACGAATCCGGCGTTTTAGCGACTCTCCTGCGGTTTTAAAATGAAAACGCTTGGTGAACTTGGATGAACACGGCTATTTTGTAATGTGTTAAGCACGCATAATTCCTTCATATAACTTTTAACCATATTACTTTTGTAATAGAGTTTGAAACGGTTTATGAATTTTGAAAGTCACAAAGAGATGATTATACAAATGTACAAAGTTAAATTGTGAGTCTTTAAATAATGATTAGGTACTATTTCTAGGTAGTTACAAAATGTTTGTGTTCGTTAGTGTTTATTTTGAAATGCTGTTGTAACTTATAACTGTTATGATTTTATTTATTCGCAAGTTAAAGTTGCTGGTTAGTATTTTATAATAAGTTTTATTGAATTTAAAATGGATGAGTAAACATTCTATTATATTATAATATAATTTAATAATAATTAAAAGAAATGACTGCAGTACTCAAAAGCAACCGTGATCATGACCAGCGGGTTAGCTACTCATAAGTAGGAATCAAACTTTTTAAAATAACTCCTTGAGACCCCAGGCCCTATAAGAGAAGTGATGTGAAAAACATGGACAGTACAAAAATTACACATCGTATATTTCCAGTATTAAATCAGTGTATTTGAAGGGCTGTAGTAAATTTATCAGTCTAATTACGATAGGCGTAACTACTTTCCTGTTAAACATTATCATAACCAATATTTCTTTAATTTTGGCATAACAAATCGACTTTATGAGCACACTAAAACCCGCCACTGCTATACAAATTGCTAGGATTCGATTTAAGAATTCTACAATAAAATAAGCACCACAAATTATTACCAAATATATTTTCAACTCCTATTGAATTTTCAGGTAAGAAATATTAGAAAATTCTATACGAGTATTATCCTTGACTCCCCGGGCTCATAATAAATTGCCTGTCTTTTGTTTCTTTGGTACAATCAAACTGACAGTCAGGCCATTAAGTCACCGAGTTTACACGTTACTAACTCATCTCGCTGACATATCAGCTACACATCTTATTCATTGTTCAAAAAATGTTGAATTTAGAATATCTGTGGTTTGTTGTAAAAAGTTGTAGAGTTTGAACTTCGCGGTAATAGCCAGTCCATTCTAGCCATTTGAATCCAATCTATCTGATAAGCAAAATTCCTATTTTTCACATTGCCCGCCAATTCCCCAATACCATTCTGTTTCTATATGAACATTTTGGATGAAAAATACTTTTACTCCTTGCAACGTGTATGCAAATTTCATGATCTGATTAACGGTACGGCAAAGATACAGCCCACTTAGTACGAACAAAATTTTTATTGATATGTACATATTAAGGTAACTAGTATATTGGTAAATTGTAACGTAATTTGGGATTTCGGGTAAACGTGATCTTTAATCATAAACCGTGAAGGAAGAGCCGTGAATCTGTATTAATATGTAAATAAGTTTTGTGATAAACAGTTACTAGCGTACTAGTAGACGTCAAACTTACAGCAGATTTAAGTATCAAAACTAAATATGTTCAAGTGGTATTGTCAGCTATCGGAACTTCTTTTTTTTTATATTTATGGGAAAATATGAAACTATTATGTATTATGTTTCGATTATAATATCTATTTACCTACCTTATAACTTTTTTTCACCACTCCAAGGTTGATTGGTAGAGAATGCCCTGTGCATTAGGTTCGCCTTTGTACATTATGTGCATGTGTGTAAATGATTTCAGATTTCAGTTTTATTTAATATGATAAAAGTTTAAAATTATGAGTTCAGAGTAAAAATTAACCGAAATTTTATGTAATTTTGTCTTTTTAAATCTATTTTGAATATGGGTTCTGTAACTCGCTTGTTTCATTACCTCCAAAGAACGAGGCAATGTTTTGACTTCAATTATTGCTTACTCAACTTGAGGTTGTTTCTCGAGTTTGTCCATTTTGAGTTAAAGCTTCAAGGCGACGATGGAATATAACGCCATTTGATTCTAATTTTCCATAAATAAGTTCCTTTATTACCATTTCTCTAGACCTTTTCGTGTACAAAGTATTTTAATGTTATTTATGAAGTAAACTCTTTAGAATAATTTAATAAAGATCAAATGGATAAACATGGTTGGTTTCATCAAATTAATTTTGTTTTTGGAATTTCATAATGCGGCTTATGAGGTAAGCAGATATTTACATTTTATGTTGTTGTGTAGCTTATGAGTATAAATATGAAATTATTTGGTGCTCGTTATTTGGATGTATCTTTTTTATACTACTTTATAACATAAAATATATGAAAGTGCCTTTGCCAATTCACTTTACTGACACATAAAAATATCTACTACATTATGACTCTCATTTATGTCTCCGATGGCTTGAGTTCAGTGATGAAAGCGTGTAAAAAGCAGATATGTAAACTAACAACGTATTGAAATTAACAGACGAACCACTAAATTAGATTATATTCTAGATAACTTTTAAGAATTACATCAACCATAATAAATATTTACCTTCTAACGATAGTCTTCCCAAAATATGCAGATATTATTCAGACCGTCGTTCACTTACCGTTTCGTTTCATGTAACGTGAGCCAGAATCAACCATTTATAAGGCAACATATGCGAGACTCATGTCGCACGATTAATAACGCTCGCATTTATCAGAAACTGTTATTTCAAACCAGGGATTTTTTATACTTTTAAACTATTTCCGAGCAACATGATACAGATTTTTAGTCTTTGGCAAAGGTTTGCATGGTTTTAACAGAACGTGAAAGGACCGCTTCTCAAAACATTTTTCTTTATAGGTACTTTTATGTGTGTGGAGGCAGGACTTTATATGTCTTCAACAAAAGGAGGATCTTCCGACCAGGCGAGGTGATCATACCTAACGGAATGGTTGATGTTGGAAAGTTGTATATGTGCTAATCGGTGAGAGATCAATTTTGTATTCGAGGAGCAAGCTAATTCCATATTTGTAAATACCAACATCTTATTTTGACAAACTCATGTGATGTGATAATAGAACTATTATCTAGTGAATTTTATAGTTTATAGCTATAGTCATGAGTTTGTTTCTTACATAGATGATGTTGATATATGTTTTTGCTGTATGTGGGTATCCAGACTCTATGTGTTCGTACATGAAATAAGTCTACATTAAACACGAGTCATCAGTGAACTATTTTACAATACTCGACAATAGTTTCACTGCTCCGCTTCTAAAGATATCATAGTGTGTCGTTTTGTAGCCTCTATTTTATTTCTGTAAACCCTCTATAAATATTTTTTGAATGCGAAAAGAAGTTCCTGTGATTAGCGATTAGAAAAAGAAAAGCCTTTAGCTTTATTATATTCTTTTAGATTATAACCTAACATACGACTGTTGAACAACTTACATATACATAACTTTTTAACTAAAAGAAAAGCTCCATTCAAATCATCCAGCATCTGTATTGTCCTAGGAACCTAATCTTAATAGAACATTTCCAAGTGAATCAATCTAGAGAGACAACGATTGGATAAATTAAAAACGCCAATGAAGTAAATTGCAACGTCAATCAGACGGAGCTGCGGGGCTGTGTCATTGCTGAGGCAATCAATCTTCATGAAACCGCGGAGTCTTTAAGAAAAATAAATTGCTTCTTACGTCACACCGTACGAGATAAACTCGCAATATGAGTGTAAGCTCCGAGTGAGAATGGCGTGTCACGTATGTACATAAATATTTGTATTAGTAGCGACTTTCCGGAGGGTGACTCATTTTATGTAATCGCTTGTCGGTTTTGAGAAATATTTCAAAATAGTATTGAATAAGTAAGCTTATGGTCATCCGCTGTCTATGACAGATAGTAAATGGTAAAAGGTTTTGTGTTTTTTAAACGTTAATTCACTTTCAAAGGTTTTTTTATTCCCATAAACTTATTTCATTTATCTTTCTTCGGCACCAATCTCAAAGTCGCCTTTATTTATTATAGTATGAGTACAGATCAACGCTGTAAAATGACAAACCATAAAGATAGTTCTCCCTAATATGTTTTTGGAGTAAGTAATCGTTTAATCATAAGTATTTTAAGTTCGCTTGTCAATATATAAATAGTGTTATGAAATAAAATACAATAGTATTCGCCACTGCTGAGTAAAAATACGAGTTCAAAATTAGCATACATACATATTTCTTTTACTAAAAGTGTGTTTTACTTTGCATAACTTTGTACGCCGAACTCATGTTGAAGTAGTAAAAGTAAGAGGGTAGAAAAATAGTTGATTAAATGGTTGTTTTTTGTTAGAAAGTTTTTATAAATAATTATTTTAATTACCATCCAAAATTTTTATTCATTATCTATTTTCTTTTTACACTTTATACTTCATTTTAATTTTTATACCACTATGTTGAAAAATATCTGAATAAACTTTAACGCTCAGTAAAACGCGCATATTGTCAACCGCCTATAAAGTGTATAACGGCCTTGTTAAAGAATACCGAGCCACTTTTGTATTCTACTATAAAGAGATAAAATAATGCATTTATGTATGACACTATGACGTAAAAATAATAATAACTGGATAAGTTAGCTTAATTCATATATTTTCCACATGAGTTCTTACTAAGAACTTAGGAGAGAAGCGGCAAAGTAACAAAGTACTGAGCTCGCACTCAACAGTACAGTTTCTTGTTAATTTCTGATTAAATATGTTACATTTGGTGACGATCATATTTATGCAAATTTAACTTTGTGGAGATGTAAATAAATACACTGCATAGTTATGGAAATGAAAACAAAGGAACAGGGAGGACCCGAAAATGTTTTGACTACATGTACCGGTTACATTATGAAATTGGTTGTCGTGTTAAATGTCTGTAAATATAAGAAGTTTAACTTAGGCCTGAATCTTCAGCCCCTCCCCTTCAGTCAGCCTATAAATAATAAAAACTATACATCTGCTAATTTTAATAGCGTTTTTTTTTTTTCTAAGTCTAATTGATAATATGAATATACAGATTATATAAACATTCTTAAAATCTTCTTAAACTATTTATATAAACAACTATGTTTATATAGTCCTCTTGCTAGCCAAACAAATATTATTGCTATAGACCCCAAAACAAGTAAAGTTAAGTCTGTGTAAACTTAAGGAGTAAGCTAAACTGACCTGCACATGAGAAATGTTATGCGCGGCGAAGAGTCTTAGAATTCTGATCACAATTTAAACGGGGGTTTGAATGTAGTTACGACTTGGATCTGCAAGAGACGGAGTTCTTGAATGAAAGTCTTGTAAGACTACACATTATCCGTACTCTAGGCCTATATGGAATCAATATATTAATATTTATATAAACTATACTTATGATTGAAATAATGTATTGACTGAAATCTCATTATAACACAATCATATATTTTGCGAAAATCGAATATATCAAAATAATGTGAATTTGGGTGAACAACACCCAAATTCACATTATTTCTGTCCGAGACAACGTCGTTCTGTTTTTATTAGGCCTAAGCTACATTATTAGCAACATTTTCTTTTGAATATTTTATTGTTTTATCTGCAACTTTTCCCAATTTATACAAATTTACACCCTCTTTATTTCGTTTGAATCCTGAAACACGCATTGCCGAACATTAGTTAAAATGTCTAAATTTGGTCCGATTTATCGAAACACATACTATGTAACTTTAATGACTAGTTCAAAATAACTATTTAGTTAACTGTTGGAGCTATCTGAGTTTGTAAGAGTATTTATTAGATACTCAAAGTATAGTTACGAAATTCGTTATGTAAGCTTAGAAGGGTTTATTTGTATAGCACTAGAGCCTATATTAGGTATCAGTGGTTACAGTGATGATGAAGGTTTCGTAACTTAAGATTGAGTTACGAAACCGGTTTTTAATAAAGAAAACTAAGTTATGTAATATAGTATCCAAGGTCTTCTGGCGTTACATCTTTGAGTCTTCACTTCACAGCAAATGAGCGTTCATTGAGTGTTTAAGAAATCAAATAACTGTAAATTCTCGGGACTGCTCCAAGTACCAAGAACCATTCTTAATAATTGGATAACCGTCACGTGAACCAGTAATAGTAATAGTCAAAAGTGATACTTTATATGTATACTTGGGCCTTTAAACAGATACATTCTATCCTCTGTTGAGCAATAGGGCGTTCTGTGTACACATCTTAACACTAAAAGCAACGGTCCCGGCCCCCTTGTGTCTAACTGTTACCAATAATTATATACATATGTACGTTGCTTCAGGCTATCTAGTGAAGTCAGGTATAACGCTTTTTTTCCAGCCATGTGTATCATTCGATAACTTCTTTACATGATTATATTATTATTTCTATGAATACTCATAAATAATACGAAAACAATATTTCAGAATTAATTGAGTAAATATTATGTAACTTTGGCGTCGAGATTCTTTTTTAACACCTCACCACACACACACACACCAGATAGTTCATCGATAACTTTTATTTCACTTGCAACTTCAAGAAGCCTATTTCAGTGAATTAGCTTCGAATAATCAGCCACATTCACCATTTTAACTAAATTATTTAAGAGCCACAACGTTCAACAAGGATAGCACGAATAGCTACAGCCATTACATTCAAATCGATACTCATTAGTTTGGACACCTATCAAAACATCACTACCAATCACGCCAACACTGTTAGTATAAAATAGACTTTGTACAGTAAACTTTAAAGTTTATTTTCTCTTAACATGAACAGGAAACAGTTGGTTATATTTTTATATCTACGGTGGTTGTTGAAAAAACCTAAAATTTTGTGAATATTAACCGTAACAAAGACTCGTTTTTGTATTTAGTGAACATAGTATAAGAATTTTAAATGTTTCAAAAACAAAACCAAACGATTTTCAAATATAATCACCATCACCTGGACGATTGGCACTCCACCACTGTGCGCTTCTCCAGAAGCTTTTTGCCTCGCACAACCAGCTTATGGAACAAATTGTCGCCTGCCGTATTTCCGAACCGATACGACCTTCAAACCTTCAAGAAGAGAGCGTACCTCTACCTAAAAGGCCGGCAACGCACTTGTGACTCTTGAGTTGCGGGTGTCCATGGGTGGCGGTAGTCACTTACCATCAGGTGACCCGTCTGCTCGTTTGGCCCCTATCGCATAAAAAAAAAAAAAAAAGTTTATCAAAAATCCTAAAAAAAAATTGTACAATAAAAAATAATAATAAATAATCTACTAATAAAAATATATCCAAATTTATTAGTGACAGTGCACCATCCTGTGCCTAAATATCTTATCTTGCCAATAAAGACGTAAACATGTTTACTACTTCGAATATCGACGCGACGGTTCTAACAGCAAATGAGTATTTTCTGCCGGCGCATACGAGACTGAGCTTTCCAGGAAAAAAATATGAGTTAGAGTTTTATTTGATTATAACTAGATTTATTTATAGCGCATAGTGTTCTGCGCGTGTCTCTTTAAGTGTCTAAGGAGAGAGGCAAGGCCTACCACGCTTACCACGGTGTGGTCGCCTGAGCAGGTCTTCGGTTTTCGGAGGCTTCCTTCTTAGAGTATACCCGGGTTCTGCAATAGACCCACTCGTGATGGAACACCGTGTGATTTTCGAGTCGGTTCGAGTACCACTTCACTGTTAGCTCAAATGAGGTGATGACCCGATAAAAATATACATGTATATAACAATATATGTAAGTTATAGATTTATACTCTATCATCCATATGAACTGATTTTCACTTTCTATAATAAAATACGGAAAAATGTTTAGCCTACGTGTGTCCTATGAAATATACATACATATATAAAGCAAAGTGCATGATTTTTAACGTTACCTCGAATTTCACAAATATCACCTCCCATATCGAAATCTTTAAAGCTGTTTCGGATATAGCGCGTGTCAAAAAATATCATACTTACGTTTCGTATATAAGTACATACTCGTGTATAGGTACATACATAAGTACATTAGTAGTGTGTTACCACAGTAACTAGTAACTTAATCTTCTAATGACAAAAAGTACAAACAAAATAACATATATGTACAGTCAACGTTTCCTTTTCTCTTCGTTACATGTCATACATACATATACTCACGCAGGTATCCCTGAAGGGATAGGCAGAGGGATTAATTAATGTTAAAGGGGGCAAGCCTATTGCCATCATCCGATAATTTGGAGAAGAATAATTACAGGAATAAAGGGAGGAAAGAAAGAATAGGGCATGACTTGCTTGATCTGTTGCTTATAGTAGCAACAGATCAAGCAAGTCAGGCCTAGGCTCACCTATAACTTGGCCTTGCTGTTGCCTGGAAGTCCAAGCAATCTAATCATTAAATCTTTCAGTTTCTTTGATTAATTCACTACATTAACAGCCAAACTCAGCTATTTACTCGCCTACAACTCTAACAAGGATAGAACGAATTACGTTACAGTCATGTCCGTCAAGTCGATATCCATTAATTTGGACACCTTCCGTGATATCCCAACCAATATAAAAGGATCTCTCACGTCAACATCGTATTATTATAAAATAGACCTTGTTCAATTAAAATTAAAGTGTTCTGAACAGTTATTAGTGTACTGTTATGAGGTCTTTTCTTATTGGATGATTGTCGGGTGGTATTTCGTATGCAGTTACCCTGAATAGCTAAATTGCATTGTTTAGCAGTTGAGCAACTAGTTAGAATTACAATGTTGGCTTTTTCAACTTATAACACTTGACTTGAACTTGATGGAGCCGTGTTTTTAGGTAGAAGTAGCAGTGTTTATTTATTTATTTATTTATTCTAAAGACAACTTCCACACTAGGATTAATCCAACAACGGACAGAAATAACACCCAGACTCAGAAGAAAAATTTGAAGATTATACAAAGTGTTCGGGGATCGAACCCACAACACTAGGCGCGACAGCGTGGTTGCGAAGTAACCACTTAAACCGGTACGCCGTCCATGCAGTCCGAGAGTGCATTGAAAAAGCAAAAATAGAAAATAAAATCGCCATATTGAAACTATCAATCTGGAGAAAGACAGTTATCTCGTTTTATTAGAAAAACATTTTTGCTTTCTTGTTTGATTTTTTTATTGATTTTGTCAATGACAATTAATGAAATCCATGTTTAAAATACATTCTACAATCACATATTATCTAATCTTATATTCATGTAAAACTATATCATTCTACGTGGTAGTTAACAACAAAAGTAATATTAATATTCAAAGTTCCGGTCAAAATGTGGAGCACTGTTTTCAACTGAAATTCTGAACAAGTGCTGAGACTGGTTAAGTTACGAGTAGTGAGAGATTAGCTCACAAATACACAATGAGGTAATACGGGAAACAAAAGTCGAGTGCTTAAAAACTGTGATCAGCATGTAATAGCAAAGTGGAAACTCATACAAACGTAAATGAATACTGACTTTTTAAAAAACATACAATATTAACAAATTTTTAAACATAACATTTTTATTTAATATGAAAGTAATGCACAATATATACAAAGGTTGTATGTTATATGGCTGTCAAATAATCTTCCACTGCGTTCCATGTTGTCAGTATACTTACTAAGCTTTTTGGTTTCATCCATGAGGCTTAAAAGTTCTCACTCCTACCTCAAACCTAATCCATCAAAGCGAATACATCCAGTATGTAACAGAAATACAACAATGTAAACAGTTTTTATTTACTTCAGCTAACTGACACATGACTCACAAAGACAAACTTCGTTGGAAAACTCTTTGACCCTTGATAGTTTTGATGTCGCTTTTAGCAATATAGAATTACATATTTCAGAATTCTGTTCTGGACACCACATCATGAAACATATCCATTATAGTTTGCAACAAAGGGACTTTTAAATTTCATCATTTTTATTTGAGACTCAAGTTGTGATTTTGACATTGAGCTTCGTTAGTTTTGTTTATATTTTTTAGAATTCTTTGAAAATAATTTAATCTTTTTTATAACCCTGAAAATATATTAGTTTTAAGAACTCACTGAGAAGCTCTTTCATTATTTTCTGCTGACAACGTACCTTTTGAAGAGATCAGTCTTGAGACGATCAAAGCGATTACTGCCTATTAGGGGTATCGTAGAGTATTATATTACTGGAATACATACATGGGTATATACTTTATGATAAGAAAACTGAGCCAAACCCTGTATAGTATACCGGTACATGCCTCAGTTTATTATTATGTATAAGCTAAGGATCTGTATGTAATTAAACTTTAAAGCGTACTCCTCCCCTCGTGACCCGTCTGCTCGTTTGCCGCTTATCAAATAAAAACAAAACCTAAAAAAAAGTGTACCGAGATCGTCGAAATCTTATGTAGTGATTGCGAAAAAATCTAAAAAATAAATTAATAAAAGGAGCATAAAATCTATTCCTAAGTTTGTTTTTAATCTTAATGTCATAAACTTTACTTGATACATAGGCCATAAAAAATTTTTTAGACTAAATGAAATATCTTTCTCGAAACTTAGAAATTAGTTTTGGTAAGTTTTAATTTTCTCTGCGAAGTTAACAAATTTGCATTGAGTATTCCAAAAAAAAAAACTTATAATTTACTTAAACTTTTTCAATAACTGTGTTTATTGTACAAAGTTTCAATTCATTTTTCTGAAGACTCCTTGATTTTTTAGCACATTGCATACCTATTCTGGCTCCAGGCAGGTGACATGAGTATATTTGAAGAATACTACAAATTATCGCGACCTCACGATAATTTGTTTTTATTTGGAACTAATGTAATACTTAGAAAGAACATATGTGTTTCTTATGTACCTATGTTGGACCTAATACCTTTTTTTTTATCGTGTGGAAACTCCCACGGGTCATCACTTCACTGGAGCCTACAGTGAAGTGGTATGTCGGACTCGAACCGACTAAAACCACACGGTGTTCCGTCACGAGTCTATTACAGAGGACCCGGGTATACCCTAAGAAGGAAGCTTCCGAGAACCCCTGCAGACCTGATGCTCAGGCGACCACACCGTGGAAAGCGGGGGGCCGAGCCTCCCTCCAACTTAGAGAGGCGCGCGCAGAACACGACGCGCTACCGTCTCAGGCCTGCTTCTTTCTGCTAGGGAA
The DNA here is from genome assembly GCA_947561695.1 of Tyria jacobaeae. Taxonomy (NCBI): domain Eukaryota; kingdom Metazoa; phylum Arthropoda; class Insecta; order Lepidoptera; family Erebidae; genus Tyria; species Tyria jacobaeae. The sequence goes on along the minus strand of OX387211.1, from coordinate 18,229,881 downwards.
GCGGGCAGATCGGACCTAATGCCTGACATTATTGTGATAGTAATTTAACTATGAACTTGAGTGCCATGTATTTACCATTAGTTTATTTAATTAAAATATTTTTTTTTACTGATTTTCATGCTCTGATATTGACTCTTCATTAGACAATACATGTTCCCGCATGCACATTATAATAATATACTGTTTTCCTCATTAATCATGTGATTTTTATACTTTAATGCTAAACTTAATTTTGTATTTTTATTTCATCGATAAACTGAAAATTAATAACAGTTAACAAACGTCGCGTGTTTGGAGACAGTAAAAATACTAATATTTAAGTCATGGGTTTCGTCGTTCAAACTTGCCAGTCAAATGATCGATACCGACAGTAATATGTGATTAATATGTACTTTCTTATTTTTAAACGTTACTTGCATGAAATGAGTTATTTTGATGGGAAAGTATGTCAACATAATCAGATTTTTTACGTGTTGTCAGGCAAAGGCATAAAACTAATAGCGTAGATAAAGAAAAGGTCTTATTTTAAGCCAAAACTGTTACATAAACAACAACTGTGATGATTATGATTACATCTTGTAAAATACATAAATTCAGTTAGAAAAGTATAAGATCAATCAATCAATTATCTTGTTGGAGTCAACTGTCTGCTGGACTGCCTCTGCCTGCCTGCCTCCTCTAATGTGCAATAGGTATAAGATACACCATAGGCATATTACAAAATACCACGCGGAAAGTAAATGCATCAAGTGTATTGTATTACTGGGAAATACATGTAAAAACAATACTACACACATATTTACATAATAAAAATTAGTTCAAGGAATAGCTGGCTGTCCCCAAATTTGTATAGACTTTGTATAGACCGATATCAGATAATGTGTGACGTAACACGTTTTTTTCAAGTATTATAAAATAAAATAAATTTCAAGTATTATATATCCAAAACAAAAAATGGGTACATTGGTGGACGGGATTGTCCCGTTATAAGATTAAGTGATAAAAACTTTGTATAGCGGAATGGCGAACTGACTTGACCAAAATCAGGAGGCTCTTCGCTTCCGCAAATGAACGATATCAAATTCATAACATTATGCTAATGAAATTTAGAGCATTTAGAACTGTTCGTGAATTTAACTGTCGATCCTTTTAGGAAACCAGCTATGAATAAAAATAAAAATAACGATAATGAAACACTGACTCTATTTAATATCAGAACTCTTTAAACTGTTTTTATTCTTAAATATTTCAAGGCGAAGAAAAGTGCTTTCATTTTAATAGAGGAAATATTAATATAGGAACCTTAAGTACAATTATGAAGACTTAGTTGAAAGACGCACGTGTCTGCAAATATATATTTTCTTAATAAATTGAAAACGAGGGTTGCAATTGTTTGATTTTTGCTCTGGTAAATTAATTAAATATACCAAGATACGATGTAAAATAAATATCATTCTCCTCTAGGGTTACATTCAGATTATAAAAATAATAAAAAAAACCTTACCATTTAATGCTTTTAATTTAAATGTTAAACAAAACATATCCTTGTAGATACATAAAGACGCTTACACCTGTTTCATTGAAAGGGTAGTCAGTGGTGTAATGATATATCATTTTTTTTTTAATATTTTTATATTATAGGGAGACAGACGAACAGACGGGTCACCTGATGGTAAGTGACAACCATCATCCATGGACAACTGAAACTATTGAATTCCAGTTGTCCATGGACGGCAGCGCACTTACTACTCTTGAGCCTCTGCCCGCCTTTGAGAGTGATGTGGGATGGTCGAATGCAGGGAAAGGAAACGTGAGTGGTATCCCCCTTCGTGCTTTCCCCTCCCTACATCAAAATGTAAAAGAGGGAGGGGGAGTTGGGCCTCCGGAAACTTCACTCATAACAGGGAAATGCAACGCAAGCGTTACTTCACAACCAGTTTTCTGTGAGGCCGTGGTATCGCACCGGTCGAGCCGGTCCATTTGTGCCTAAGCATGGCTTTACCACTATCGAAGAAGATGAAGAAGAAGTCAATTAAATAAAGATGGCAAAAATGGAAGGATGTTGAAAGTGAAAGTCAAGAACAATCTAAGGCAAGAGCAGGGAAGAGATATTGTTTATACGGCAGAATTAGGGAGTATATGCAATAGTTCTAGCTAGTCCAATTCCAACTGGCTGTTGCAAGCAGGTACGTGTTCTTTAGCCAAAATTAAAAACTAAAAACACGTATCTAATGGTTAAGAAAATGAAAATAGTATTAAAAGGAACATCTTTAAAGTCTTTGTGTTACTTAGTTTAATAACATTCTTTTGAAAAAACTTAAATGGTTATTTAGAAGTCTGCTGTGCCGGACGTTAAGGTCGATACCAACATGTGACAAAAATATAATAATAACTACAGACATCTCACATACGGCTGTTTAATTCCAAAATAATCAGAGCTTGTACGTATTGTAACGTAAGTATACGCAAAGTAACGTAAAGTACATACGTAGTCAGCAGACTGCTGATAACCATACTTATGTATTTATAAATACTATCATGTTATAGAAAAAATACACCCACAGACACAGAACAAATGATCGTGCTCTTTACACAACTATATAACTATAAATAAAACTTAACTATAAATATATCTTTACATATTCCATTTTTTTTACCAATTGGCTAAAATAGTACTTACTGTATTTACTACCTTAATGACTCCACTCTGCCTGATGGAAAGCAATAAGTGGTGGCCAAAGGGGCTGGTGGTCATATCCTCATTGCAATTCTAGTCAATACAGCATGGTGTCCGACCTATGTACTATGTCGGCCTACTATCTAGGCGGCGGTATCTAGGGGTAATCTGTACGCCTCAATATTTATCTCCTGGAATAACCCGCTTAGAACATTAATTTGAAAATTTATGTCCCTTTTACTTAAACACATTGCATAATATCGACCATTATTTTCTTTTGCGACGAGTACGAATCAATGAAAGATTCAGACAATAAGTATTTATATTTATTTTACAAAGTGTACCAATTTAAAAAGAAGTGGTAACAGACATTGACTAAAAATGATATCGCTCTAACGTTTTTTAGCAAAATGTTAATAAAAATAAGGATCAGATGGGCAAGATCACATAATTGAACATCAACCTCGATCTATTTAATAATATCAAGCCTATGAGAATCGAATCGGATGACGATTGAAATCGATTCATTGAGTCGGGCGAATTGCATCGATTAAGGAAAATGGTACGATACGAACGAATCTCATTGAATTCCTATTAAACACGCTATCGAAGAACCTTGAGGATGGATTGAGTCTCATTTCAGACTATTAGATCTTATATTGCACGCATGGGATTTTATTACATAGGCCTTATCTGATCCTGATTGTGATATCACCAGTACAGAAGAAGAAGACTACTAGAAGTGTAGGCAGCTAACTTTTTTATCTCATACAATATGTTTTTTTTATACTATAGGGGGACAGACGAACAGACGGGTCACCTGATGGTAAGTGACAACCGTCAATGCTATCATATGTGAGAGTCAACGTTGAGCTATCAAAAGTCGAAATTTATATGTTGCCAGCTCTCTAGCAGCCTGCAACTACCGGCTTGACGTTTCGAAATTTGGATATTTATTCATACTACGCATATGTTCTGGTTAAATTAAATATTAGTAGATATGTAAGCTTTTCAGCTTTAACAGACAACATATTAGTTATCCACTTTATTTTTAGAATAAATTGGAACGTGAATGTGTAATCATTCTTAGAGTTTATATATGTATGTATATTTTATTTTAATAAAATGTTCTTCATATCTCGTATAATGTTATTTATGAAGTCCTCCGCAGGGTGAATGTGCCAGTTGTATAATTAGTATCGATCGCATCGAATCTGCTTTTAAATAAATATCTTTTGAATACGCTTGTATCTCTGAAGGGGTAAACAGTGATCAATTGAGCGTACACATTTTGACAATAAGCTTGTATCTGTGAAGGGGTAAGCAGTGATCTCTTGAGCGTACACATTTTGACAATCAGAATTTGATACCATTAACGTAGGGGGACAAGCCTATTGCTAGAAGGAAAGAAATATTGCTTATAGCGATGTATCTGGAAGTATAAGTTATAGTTCGAATAAACGTCAAAGTCCGAGCCCTTCACCCATGTTGTTACTGTAATTTAAATATGGAAATTGGGTTACACAGTGTCAGGATACATTATTCAGAAATGAAAAGATAACAATAAATAGTTATATTTGTGAAACAAACAACAGATTTTACAACATACATATTTGTTTATTATAGTTGCAGTAGATAACAATTCTGCGATCGTAACTTGCCATCCATCCATAAGCAATATACGATACCTTTTTATCTGGTTTTAAACAACTTCAAAAAGCAGGAGGGTCTTCTTTTTGTGAGTTTTTTTATGCGCTATGGGGCAAATAAGCAGACGGGTTGCCTGATGGTAAGTGACCACCGCCGCCTATGGACACCCGCAACTCAAGAGTCACAAATATGTCCGTCACTTGTAGACTTTTTTTCTTATTTAAGGAGTTTGTAGTTTCCATTGTAATTTGAAGAAAATATTCCATTTTTAATGCCAAACTTAGGGGTGATAAATACAATATTTTTATAATAAATTAAATTCTTTCAAATTTTTATTTTATTTTATGCTCAGTAATAAATGTCCTATTTATTAACACGCAATTAAACATATTATGGTAGGTGTACCGATTTGACACTTTGCAAATTATTGTAATACCGATGGCAGTGGAATTCTTCACTGGTTACTAGTACATCGAGTTTGGGCTCACTTGGCTTCTTTTAAAGAGACAACGTAATAAACATTACACTTGATGACGTTGGCCACTCTTTTATTTTAGTATTTTTTTTTAGTTACCAGTCAATTATAGCAAAATATGTGTTTTTTTTTGTATCTATATCTATCAAAGAGTATTAACTTATGTTTATTGTATAATATAGTAAGTATAATAAGCCTTATTCCCATCCCATTTCTACCCGTTGGTTGTTTAAGACAGTATATTGTATATGCCTGGATGACGGCTTGTTCCTATTACGTAAATAGTACTAACTTGTGATGGTCAAAATGTTTGTTTTTGATACCAGTAGGAGCCTACACCTTCGGAAATATAGACATGGGTGAATGTAATTGTGTGTATTTTAAATCTTCCTTTTTTAGTCATAAAGCGAAAGGTTAAGCAAATTTTATGGAGTATTATTATGATTTATTTATAAAGGTTTTTTTATAGTTATAGATAGGTTAAACAATCTGAAGAACCAATAACATTGCAGTGCTTATTCCACCATTTTATTGGTGGCACGGAGCCAAACGAAAACAAATCGAAACACAAAAATCAAGCATTCGATGTTTCATAGCAGCCACCGTTAAGCTGAGAGATAGGAAAGAAAAATACACTAAATCTTGAAGTTATTAAATCTGTAATCTCTAGATAACACTAAAGATATATAAACCTGGTTCAGAATCACGTTATGTAGCATTTATTTAATCAACCTAACCTACCTACCATAATGCCTCTCTCAGATTAATTAACCTGAATCCATAATCTTGTAAGTCTCAACGTCGCTCAGCTCGCTCGCTTTGTCAAGCGTGTCAAGATCATATTCAGATTAAGCAAATGCAGCTAATTGACTGCCTGTGAAATACTTAGACGGAGTGTCCGTCTGCGCTTAGATACTGAAACTAAATTAGCTTGAACACTGTCAGGTTTCAGGTTAGGTAAATTTCAATAAATATACTAAAAATAAAACAATAAATATAATAAAATACAGTTTTAGTTCTTAGTCTTTAGACAAACGACTTGTAATTCATTATTATTCTGAAGGCATTTTTTTTTTTAAAAGAACTCCCGCACTAGGATTAACTCCCGTATCACGGGGGACTTACAAACATTCAAACAACGGACACGAAGAACACCCAGACTCAGAACAACAATTTGAGGATTACACAAAGTGTTGTCCCGTGCGGGAATCGAACCCACAACACTCGGCGCGGTAGTGTAGTGGCGAGGTGACCACTTAAACCGCTACGCCATCCGTGCAGTCAGTTAAAGTGCATTAAAGTTTTTTAAACGATTATTGAATTTTCTCTATCTTATATATACATACATACATGATGTATAACACAAAGTACCTTTATGCAATACATTTGTTCAGTTTTTTTATTTTCTTTGTGCGAAATAATATTTATTTCTATTCGTAGTTAAGGATGATTATAAAAATAAATATTTACAATAAGCTAAAGATAAATAAAATAAAATATAAAATAAAATTTTGACTAATTACAAACATGGGTCTTAAAATTCTTGAGCATCGTTCCTGAACACTATCTGCAAGAAAAAAACCAACCTATTGGTCACGAGACCTTAAATATGGAACGTCAGCCAGTGTCTCGACCCCAAACGGCTCCAAAAGATAATTATCGATTATGTTATTGTATTATATACTACATGGGGCACACTGAAAGTTTTGCACTTCTGGTTTCTCAGAACTGTTTGCATTTCGAACGCTTTATTTTTTTACACACAAGTCCTTGATGAATTATAAAAAAAAAAAATGGGAGGGAAACATCTGCCATTTGTTTTTATCGCACTTTGAATTTCCTCACCCGCAGTGAAAATGGAATTAACGCGAAAAGATTTTTATGATTTTAGAAAGAGCGATGATTTTTATGATTTTAAAGGTGCTCTTTCTCCGCAAGATTGTGCCGTTTGCCTTCAAAATGCTTTTGGGAGGGAAGCACCTTATCTGAGCACCATGAGGCGATGGTATGCCGAATTTGAGCAGGGACGGATTTCTCTACATGATGAAATGCGTAAAGGAGGAGACGATTCGCGGAAATTTGGGGATTGGTATGAGTCAAATTCAAAACAATTCTACATGAAGAACTAAAAGTTAAAAAACTTTGTTGTAGTTGGATTCCCTATGAACTGACTTTAGAACATAAACAGGCTCGTATGAATTGGTGCATAAAGATGTTACTTAGGCTGGACATTCTAATACTGTTTACGACACCATCACAGGAGTATTCACAGGAGGATTTATTGTTTTGAACCATTGAAAAGACAATAATCTTGTGAATAGGTATTTGAAAGCGAGAACAGACTGACAAAATTGAAGCAGGCGAAGAAGGTCGGAAAAAAATGATAACATTTTTTTTTCTCGCGTACGGGTCCTGTTGACACAGTCCCACTTGAAAATCATAGAAGACTGCACGGATGGCGTAGCGGCTTAAGTAGTCACCTCGCTATAACGCTGCCGCGTCTAGTGTTGTGGGTTCGATCCCCGTACTGAACAACACTTTGTGTAATCATCAAAATTGTTGTCCTGAGTCTAGGTGTCCTTTGTGTCCGTTGTTTGAATGTTTGTAAGGTCCCCCGTGATACAGGAATTAATCCTAGTGCAGAAGTGTTAATGCCGAGTGGTACACCACCATTTGTTTACCTGCTGTTCTTGAAAAAGTATGAGAAAGAAGACCGAGAAGCCACATCTTCGTGCACCACGAGAATGCTACTTCACACACCGCCAATAAAACAAAAACATTTTTGGTCTCTGAAAAAGTAGAGCTCGTGACCCATCCAGCACAATATCAGACCTCGCACCCTGTGATTTCTTTGTTTCTCCTAAAATTAAAGATTTGATGAGAGGCTTCACTTTCATAAGCTCAAAAGATGCAGTGACGGTGTGCAAGAACACTTGCAATTAATGAACGTGGTTTTAGCTAGAGTAATTACACTTGACGTACTTAGGTACTAGTATTGTGCGGTTGTATAAATCGATATGGAAGGAAAAAAAATTCTTACTACAACAGAGGGCAAACGGAACGCTCCAAGAACTATTTGACACCTGAACTTATAACGAACGAACGAAAAGTGGTGAAGAATAATCAAACTTATGGGGTATGAAACTTCAATAGATTCTATCGAATAGAATGTAGAACTTCCATTACTTATAAATATTGTTGTATATAACATTTTAAATTACATATTTATTTTCTGCGGGCCAGGTTTACAGAAAAAATATGAGGACAAGACTCTTTGATCTAAATTTGGAAAGAGGCTGTATGTAGATTACATGAGTCATCATATATCATAGTATGAACCCACTAGTAAAACAATTTAGATACTTACGAATACTTAATGCTAGAAGAACTTCGACCATATGCATCATAATTACGTCGCCAGCAACTTCGAGTTCCAGATATGCAATCTTGATCTACTTGAACCATTACCTTCACTCCCTAATTAGAATTAGGGAGCACACTATAAGCATTCCTTTACTTTTTCGCTACCGGGCAAAGCGAAAAACTTGAGAAGCGCACATGGTCACTGAACCAACGCACCAGGCTGTAGACAGTGTAAACTGGTACTGACGGGTGTCTCACCACGTTTGACCTGAAGGCTGCTTAGCCTCATCCGATAAAACGTTAGAATAGCGATTGAAACGGTAAGGGAATACCTGCACCTGAGGCCGTCTATGGAAAGGATCTATCAGCGAGGAAACATACTTGAGTGCGAGCGAGTGGCTATACAACGGGCGAATATCCGCGTGGATGCGAGGTTGCTCCTAGAAGCCTGCGAATAGGCCAGGAAAGGTTCTGCGCTTCTGGAAGAAGATAGGCTGGCTCAACTAGTCAACCTGTTTGAAAACATAAGAGACCGTTTAAGGGGCTAAATGCGAAAACAGAGCCCGATACCAATACCTTTGCCTTGTTCTTACCTTTCCCTACCAATGAACACCCGATTTTCCCATCTGACAATTCTTAAGTACCTAATTGAGTTTATTGGCATCCCAAGTGTTTATGTATGTATATTAAAACTCCATATCCACCCTTTTCTCTCATTGACAAATAAAAGAGGAGAAGACTTTACAGAAAGAAATAATGTGAAGTAAAAGTGAAGATGACATTAGTTTAATAATGAGTATTGCGACTCTTATAGGCTGCAAGTCCTAAGACATTTTTTAATATACACGATATGGTTCTAGGTGCTATATTCATTTCCCGAGATAAAATCTTGTGCTTTGAGACAGGATGTCTTCAAATTCTTACCTTCACTGCTTTGATCCCCTTTTTCTTACAATTACTATGAGGACAGTCAGATCTTTTTCCAAGCAGATGGAGAGTTTCAAAAACTGCTATTGGCCCCGTACCTACTTTGTGTAATATTAGGCCATCCCTCAATTCGGTTCTCTTTATCACCCCACTCCATTATAATATACCAAACATATTTTATACCGATTGGCGTGAAAATAAGAAAAAATCACAGATTCCAAATTCCAAATTCAGATTGTAATATCATGTTTTTTTTTTAAATTATAAACAGTATTAAGGGCCAGACTAAGTACACTACGGCAACAATACTTATGTGTGTAATGTATAATGTTTTTATTAAATAAAAGATTATTTCAAAATTAACTTTATTCTACTTATATAAAGGTACAATAATGAACGTCTATATTGCCCCAATATAACGTTAAAGTAATATGAAAGCTTTTTCCAAGAAAACTCAGAAGTTTCAAACACGGTTAACGGAGGTTGACGCGATCCACCGATCAACTTCAACCATAATAAATTTAAAGTTTTCTTGTAACGGTCAAGGGATTTTTAATAATCTCGATGCTAGGATGAATAAATTATTGGATATTGAATAAAATTGTAAAAGTTTGACGTGGGCTTTGCTTGTTGAAGCAAAATAAAAGTTTGGAATTATTTTTGAAGGTAGGTTAGCTATATATTAATTTTGGATACCCTATCAAAACTTTGATTTCTAAATGAAAATTATATTAGGTAGTTATTGAATTTTTACCTGAATTAAAAAACAAGGAGATTCTATGTTTGAGTATATATGTATATACTCAAACATAGAATCTCCTTCTTTTTTCCATCAAAGTCGATCAACATATATAAAAAAAGATTCTGTATATATAGTATCTTTATATGTTGATCGACTTCTTCACCAATTGTTGACCGTTATTAATTTTTTTTCTTTATTAGATAGAGTATACTCCTGCTGTAGTCCCACTGTAACCAAATCAGCATTTGATCATGGTTCACTTTCCCTAAAATTTTATAGGCATATTGCCTAAGGGTTTTACTCTTTACAGTTTAGTAGTTGTATCTTTAACCGTCATCTCAGCAATATGAGACGTAAATATATTGATAGCTTTAAAATGTCCTATACATTCACAAAGCTATCATATATTTACGTCTCATATTGCTGAGATGACGGTTAAAGAGACAACTACTAAACTGTTAGGACTTAGAGGTTATTCTTTAAATAGCTTTACTGTACGAATGATTTTTGACGTGATACACGTTTTTAATATTAAATAAATTGCGCAAAGGAATTGAAGAGCCACGTTGAAAATGATTCTCTTCTTTGATAAAAGTCAATTATCAAATATGTTAAATGATATGGGTGCTGTTGTTGCTTGATAGAAATATATTCATAATGAAAATTAGAGACAGAAGTGATTAAGTTATATATAATAGAAATTATCAAGTATCAATATAGAAACCTAATTTTAAATATAGAACACAATAAGCATTTTAAGATAAATACCTTATCTTCTTTTTCATTCTAAAAGGCAAGCATAAAGTGTAATCATTAGAAGCACATACCATATTATGACCACATCAAAAAAAGTTGTATTGAATGTATTTTTGTGTATAACCAGTGTCTGAGATTATATAACTTGGATACATGTGTATTTCAATATCGCCTCTTAGGTAAAGAATAATTTAAATAATAAGTAAAATCCATATATGTTTAGCAGCTGCATAACAAAGTAACTAATTTTAATGTTATAATAAGGACAGTAAGGTATTCTTATTATACCTTATGGTGTGCTACGTGTATAATTAACTTTTATCTTTTTATCAATTCACTCAGAATCATACCTCATCTTGAGTGCTCGATATTATATTATCATGAAATATTTGTAATGGAATAAATTTGATATTTCAATAGAAGATGTGTTATGCTCTCAAAGCCTTAGTTGAAAGGAATATTATCTCAGTGTCCTAACGAGATGAAGTTGGTGGTGAAGGTGAAGGTGAAGAAAGTATTAAACACAAATATTTTCTTCCATTAACTGACTAACAGATGGCAAAGATATTGGGTGAATACACCTAAATGAATAATTTATATTTAAATGTCTGATTATGAAAATGAGTATTTTTCTTTATGACAAAAAATACCACTGCCATCGTTCTTACTCTGAATGATTGTAAACAGCGGTTATTCTGTATGTTATGCCAACCGCAGTACCATATTGACAGTTATGTCACAAAAAAAAAACAGTTTGTTTTTACTAAAGATTTTTAATTATATTTACAGGACCGGCGTATATTCTCAGGTCCTTCAGAAGCCTTTTCTTAAAAAGCAAAGATCGACATTGAAAAGATCTTTGTTAGAAAAAAAACGTATGTGAAACCCTTTGTAATAAAATAACTGAATGACACTCACTGATGTTATAAATTCGTTTTTGTTTAATTGAATTATTTTTTATTCAATAATTACGACACGCATTTTCAGATTAAAAGCTCTTAGGGTTTATCTATACAAGCCTCGAAATGGTTGCGGATACCTAAATAAAATAATATTTTAAAACAGGGAACGCTTACGCTATTAACATTTCTAATTACTCCACGTAATGGCACTAAACGGTAATCAGATTCCCTGAATGGACCAAAAGTACAACATTTTGAGATTGTAATGTTCAATAATTTAACTGGAATATTGAGTATAAATACAATTTGTAATTGGAAGTCCTATTCAATTAAATTGATTACAATTGCCGTGTCGTTCTCGGTGAAGTAGAATTGAGTCACCTTATTTACCGTGGGTGTCGTAACTAAGGAATCGGAATGGTATCTAGCAGATAGTATGTATACAGTAATAAACTGCCTGACTGACGGCGATAGGCTAATAATTGTTAGTGGGACCAAATTCTTATATGCAAAATGTTAGTGTTTTATACACCTCCGCCTACCCCTTATAGGGATACAGGCGTGACCGTACATATGAATGATTTAAGTTTTCTTTCTTTTAAAATACAATTCCCGCACTAGGATGAATTCCTGTGTCGCGAGGGTCTTTACAAACATTCAAGCGACGGGCTCAAAGAACACCCAGACTCAGAACACAATTTGAGGATTACACAAAGTGTTGTCCCGTGCGGGGACCCCACAACACTCCGCGCGGCAGCGTAGTGGCGAGATGACCATTTAATGCCGTCAAAGTTCCTGCGTTACTATAATCTACTTACTTACAATCAGGGTTATTATTACTAAAAATCTTGCTTTATATTTGTACGGTCTGCAAATATTTGTTTCGAAGTTAGTATGATTTCTATGTATATTTAGTTATTCACAGCCTATTGCCGCTATCAGGGCACTGACTATATATATCTAGTCTAGTATATATGTAGTCAGTAAAGGATGGACAAGCTACCTATCAGACAGTTCTGATAGGTAGCTTGTCCATCCTTTAGTCGGTTTAGGTAGGTTAGAATGGGCTAAAAAGAGCTATATTCATTATTTTACTTTAAAATGAAGAATATGAACTTATTCGTTTAATCTGTTCGAACTTCGTTACCGTGTAGCCAAGGTGTCTAGAAATATTGCTATGTTTTTGTTTCATTAAAATGGTGTAAGTATGTACTTCGGACATTAGGACCGTTTTAATTTACACTGTGACAAATTCATGTGCGACGTCACTTTGCAACTTTTTTATTAATTCATTGCTAACAAATATTCCTTATTTAATCACAATAGCGTTTCCAAATTGTGGCATTAATATTTTAAACAATTTTTGACCAAAAGTCCAAAGCTTGTAAAACTACTGGGTTGACAATAGAGGCAATACTTATAAAAATATGAGCTACTTAAATACGAGTAAATAACAATAGCCTAGATAACTGTCCTTTCAAATCAGCATTATTTGTGGTAAATATCAAATCGGTGAATTTGATACACGAACCTTTGATGTTAATTTGATGAATAAAAAATAATTAAAAAGTGTGACTGCCCTTGGACACTTGCAACCTAAGAGTAGCAAGTGCTTTTCTTTGAGGCTGCCCCTCCCGCCCTCTGAGAGGTTAGGCCTTCGGTAACCTCACGCACTCGGCCATAAAAATGCAAAGCATTTCTACACAATCAATTTTCTTTTAGGCCGAGAAATTACACCGCTCGCGCCGGTGTTTACGTAAGCATGGCTTTCTCGTTTCAAAAATGTCGAGTTACTATCTCAGATAACAAATACATAAACATTTATCATAAAGAATATCATTATAAACAAAATTATTACCCTGCAGTCTAGCAATGTATTTTAAAGACTAATTACCAACTCATTTTGACATCAACTTATTTCGGAGCACTTAAATGCAGGTGCGTTTTACACAGAACCCTTGCTTACAAATTAAATTCTTGCTTAAATAATAAAGCTTTTTGAGTGTAATAATAAACATTACGTAATTTAACCCTTTTGTTTAATTACTAAGGGATAATCCAGTTACGAACTTTTATGTAACTAAATAAGAGTTTTTAGTTATGAAAATGACATTGTGCCAAAGCTATTTGATATTATCATTAGGTTAAACTAACAATGTTAGTGGTGTAAAACACAAAACGAAACTTCAAAGCGTAGACATTTAGAAGGTAATTAAAAACTGAGTGTCCAGACCCCTAAATTGGATCCCATTTGTGGTAATTTCCATTTATAAACTTCTATAAGGTCGTGAGACACATTACTCTAAAAGTTTAACTAGGTGTGCTGGAGAGTTCGTTTACTTGAATTTCCAAGATCATTAAACCTCAACACACTTACCACCTCAACACCTTAACAGGCGTAGCAACTATTCCTGAACTGCGGGATTATCGAGGCCGTAGGGTTTTTTTGAAACTGAAACTACCAAAAGTGCATATACATATATAGAATGTCTATTGAAATAAAAACAATTTAATAAAACAAAAAAAAAATGCGGAGGATGATTAACACTAATTTGTAAAATAACTGCTGGAAGGAATGTGTTTGTGATTTTATTGTTTGTGGTTTTGGCACTCCTAAAATAGTTGCTGTACAATTTATGTACATACATACATACGTATGCTGTACATACATTGTACATTAACTACATACATACGTATGTAACTGATGTACAAACGACTACATAGGCAAGAACCTGTGTTACTCATTTTTGGGGTGTCACCAAACTATAATATAATTATAAATCTTCTAAGGCCTCCCATCAGCCGAAAACATTGCATGTTGGTGCCTAGCTTTCTCTTCAGCAGTCCTGGTTGTCTATGACTCAAGACTTGAGGGCAAGGCTATTAGGGTTACAGAAAGAAATTCACTTAGTGATAGTGCATGGCTCTGTGTTCCTCTGTAGTTTCCTACAATCGAAAATCTAGCAACGTTTATAGGAAGAAAAGCCTGTTATTTTTTACTGTTACATCGGGCCATGTAAAGAATTGTTTGCTACGCTTGACCGGAAAAATTAAATAAACCCTTGATGGTAGACAAGATTATGTACATTTCAATTTAAATATACCTAACTCAACTTTAACTTTCAATACATATGCCTTGCCTTTTCAGACCACTTCTGAATTATTTTTAATAAAAAAAATAATTGAATCTTTATTCGAGCCCTGTATATATTACCTATTCAATAACAATCAACCTTAAAATCAGTATATTAATACCCTAATGGGTAACACACAAACAAAAAAAATATCTTTCTGTTTTGAACGCGCTTACGATGTCAATAGCAAAAAGTTAGCAGCCAGCAGCCCCAGAGCAGCGTATTTTGAAACTTGCAGTCGATCCACGTCAAACGTAAATATAGCAACGGAAGTTATCGCCGTTCGAAGCTTTATTAATGTTAGATCTACCGCCTCTGTACAAGGCAACTAACAACACGACAAAGTACAAAAGAAAAAAAAATATTCAGCGTTGTACACACAAATTAAAATTCTGAATAAAATATTATTTTAAGTTGTTTGACTTAAATAACATATTTTATTAAAGATACACGCATACACCATTGATTCATGTGTTTCATTCGTTCAGTTTAGTTAATATTTCATTATTAGTTTCGTGTTTAGATCCAAAACTGATATCTTGTTTTTATATCTATTTGTATTTTCTTTAAAATTCTTTATCTTGTATTTTTTTTTTATTTACAAAAAAAAAATATTTATTACTTTAGTTTTGTTGCAATCTGTTATCTGTTACATACAACCATGAATAAAATATGTGTATGAATAATATATATAATTCTGTTCTATGTTAGACCTTATACATATATTAACTGTCACTCTATTTTTCTGCTATGTGAATATTATTTACTCGGGTGTGTAAGTGACAGGATATCTATTTTATTTGTTATCTTTATTATTCAGTGTCCGGCGGTACGGCAGAACCAGGCATTGTACATTTGTTCCCGGAGGATTCCATCTTTTTTCTGGACCCTTACAATAGACATATTTGTGTATTTTAGTTGGTCTTATTCAGATAGTTAACCTCACCGTTAGCTCCAGTAAGGTGGGGACACGTCGTCGTCCTTTCATCGTTTCGTCATATCGTATTGTACATTTCTTTTAAACACAAGTCGGCCTTAAATGTTATTTTCATAATTTTTCAATATTAACGTTTACATCTTTTTAATAGAGTGTTTTAGCTATAATTCAATAATATCTGTGCAGCAGTTGGAAAATTATATCATCAGTTTCCTAAACGTTGAACCTATTTTGCGTCATGGGTATTTATGAATATTTAAAAATAAGCGATCATTATCTGCTGGTTTTTTTATTTATATATAACAGTAGTTAACACATAATTACAAAAAGTTTTCAATGCATCAATTTGGTGTGCGCAACTAAAGTAACCGAGACGGTTCTTTGTCTACGTTAATTTAGTCATAGTCAATAGTTAAAGTTGTATAAACGTTAAATAAACAAATACAGAAAAGAAAGTTATAAGATATATTTTTCATATTTAACCGCTGCCATCCACTTTAGCCTTTACAAAAATACACACCGCTACAAATCCCACTACACCAGACAGTGACAATGATGAGAGAAATGTCGAAATGGAGATATATTTTCAGTTTTGTATTTCCGATCCTATTTTAGCTTCGATTTATGTGTGTATCTACACAACAGACAAAGTCTATCTTTCACTTTGATAGCAGCGTGACGTAGATATATTGAGAATAGAGTATCGGCCTCATGAGTTGCAGGTGATCAAGCTTTTAGTAACTGTCTACGTATACTATCTGTATATGCGGACAGTTTCAGTTCACAGTGAAGTACAAAATTAATATTTACAGTGAACGACCGCTAACTCAGTTGCACTCTGTTCGTGTTGTAGTGAGACCTGCCATATCTTCTATCATCATCTATTAGAGAATTAATGTAAGCAATTGCGGCACTGAACTATCAACCAATTACTATCACAATTACCCACGTGTATATATATATAAACCAGTGCATTTTGTTTGTATGAAAATCTGACTTACACACAACCGTGTGACTTTTATTATTACGTTTGTAGCAATTTATTCAAGTGTCTGATTAATCTAAAAATATGAATAGGCTTTGATTTTTCAGTACTTTATTTGGTAAGTAATTTTAAAGTTATTTGCTAGAAGTTTGGAACTCAGAAACATTGTTGTTAGGTAAATAAACTACCAATAACAACAACAACAATAAAAATAAACAACAATATCGTTTCGGCGATTTCAACTAATAATTAATTATAATAACATGAATAAATTTCTTATTTTTGATTATTATAGAGGGGCAGATAACATAGGGGTCACCTGATGCTAAGTGACAACCACCGCCCATGGAAACCTCCAACTCAATAGTTGTAAGTGCGTTGACCGCTCTTTGAGGTGGTGAGGGAGTGAAAAGCGAAGAGGGGGAATGGGGGTTTGTCTATTAGTTTTCTGTGAGGCCGTCTTAATACTCCGGTCGAGCCGACCCATTCGTGCCTAAGATTTTAACAGCCCGAGAACTGCTGTGCCTTACCTTACCGTAGGTACCTTATGTTTTGCCAGGGTTTGACTTTTTATTCTAACTGAAATGGTATCACATTTGTTAGCGTGAAGAAAAAAATACGACCATAAATAGTTAAAACAACGTCATAAAAAGACATAGAAATAAAAAACCCCCTCGTCCTTAAAATTATTGGAATAGTATCTAAATAAATAAATCTTTCCTATCATGGCTGCTGTCAAATATTTAAAAGATGACTTTTTATTAGATGGTATGTAACGGTTGGGTAAACTGGGACATACGATATATGAATTGGAACCCGCTGCTAGTATGAATTTGATATTTCTAATTGTGGAGGAACGGGCGGTAGAACTTTACTATCGGGATTCAGGATTGTACTACGTCATTGAAGTATTTGCTACGTGTCGTTCAGCTTGATTTTGCTAGATGGTGCTGATAAATGTTTTTCTTGTAATTTGAGATCGCCACATTATCTTATCTCAGTTGTACAGAAAAAGATGTAGAAACAAAAATTTTAAAAACCATACAAATCACATCAACTAATGAAAAGGAGTTAATAAAGTTTATTGAAATCAGTTGCACTAATTTTAAAAGGTATGTTACATAAAAAAATATTACAATACATTTTAAGGTCATAGTACAAACATATTCGTACGTGTGGATATGAATAAATTACAAGGCATATCGCTCTTAACTCAGTACAAATAAACTCTCAGATTTTTAGAAGTGCCGTATCTTCCTCTAAAGTCGT
This sequence comes from Tyria jacobaeae, assembly GCA_947561695.1. Lineage (NCBI taxonomy): Eukaryota > Metazoa > Arthropoda > Insecta > Lepidoptera > Erebidae > Tyria > Tyria jacobaeae. The sequence continues at coordinate 18,212,064 of OX387211.1, read as the reverse complement.
GACATAGAACAACCTACATCACAAGTGACACATTCAGGTTGCGAACGGTGAATTGCACCAAAAGTTATCCGGAGTTAGGCAAGGAGTTTCGAAGTTATCTCGAAAAAGTTTGCGATATTGTGTTTGGGATATGTTTTGATGTTCGTGATTAATGTTATGGTAGTTGACGTCGCCTTGCATTTTCTTTTAAGTAATTTATTTAAAAGAAATTTCAGAGACCTTAAACAGACCACATTCGTTAGTTTAGATTCTTTAGTTACCTTATACAAGAAATAACATTATGAACTCAAGATTTCACTTGGCCAGAACAAAAATACATGTAGTATTTTTGTTCTGGCCAAGTGAAATCTTGAGCTTGAATTACATACCAAGTGGAATAAATGAATTGTGTTAATATATTAACAATGCTCTCATTTTACATTTATGTTTTTGATGGGATATGTATATATTTTATTTATTATAAGTAAATCATAACGTTTACGTAGATTTTGAGACACAACTGCACAGATTCCGATTCAGAGAATTCAGCTGGCATAAAACCTAACTGTCAACAGGGTTAATTATATACTATATATAGAACAAAATTAAAAATACACCTCCTTTAATACTTAACTTTGGTATTACAATTTTTTTATATACCAAATATCAAGTTTCTAGGTAATCTGGAAGTGGGTTAGGTTAGTCAGCGAGTCAGTCATAAAAATGGCAATTTTTAATCTTTAATGTATCTATATGTATATAATTTTGTATTATTGACTGGCTAAGGGGCCTTAAGAAATGTGCCAAATATAATGTATGTACTTAGATTAAATGGGGTTTGAGTTACGAAGTAATCAATGTAACTCTAAGTGGTCGGTGTAATTTTAAACACAGCTGCTGCGTTACCAGTTATTTTTTATTTGAATTTGGCTGAAATATAGAAATTTTATACTTTATGCCTCTCCCAATATTAAAACAATTCAAAGAAAGCCGAAAGCCATCTAGCCAACTAGGCACTAGGGCTTGACAAAATAAACATCAGACATACATACTTAAAAACGTAACCCCAGTCTAACGCTGTCGGGTAAAATGGTGACACAACTTTGTCATTCGGCTGAAATCAAACTTATAATAAGGTTATACTCGTACATAGTATCCAAACTAGTATAATTACTCTAATGACTAGCAGATGACAGAAATAATTAACACATATGAGGATTGAATAAACATCAATCAATGCAGTGGGACGATGTGACTAATTAAACTGGCGCGCCATCTATAGCCGTATTGATAATATGAAACACATAACAGACGCTTTGTAACCAAATCAATTGATATGACTACAAAACAAAGACACGTTTACTTATGCATATGTACATATATCACCGTATAATTGTGAACATCTTTAGTTTCAAAGTATTCTCACGATGTTATATAGAAATTCTAAATTGTGAACTGCAATCAACAATTTAATATTTGTTATTTTGAAACACACATAATAAATTAAAAAATAAAACCTTTTATTTGTTATCTTTTAAATCTTAACAAACATTTTAAGTTAGTCTATACCATATTTATGTTTATTAACATTTTTTTTCCAATATAATAAATATATTAAAATTACTAATGTATATTTAAGAGGATATAGTATGTATAGTCTCCTCCAAAGATTGTAATTCTCAGTCCTGAACAAATTATTGTCATTTTTGTCTGCCAATCTTTTTAATATCAATGTTATATAAATACATATACATATATAGTGTCAAATGTGTTTACAGCGGTACCAGTTGAAAGAGTAATTTAAAACGAATATAGAATTCATTGAATCATGCATAATACTTGTATATGTATGTCACTATATAAGTTACTTGTTTCAAATTGCAAGGGATTACAGCGTATTCGTTGAACCCATTAACTGTCAAAACTTTGACAAATCTGGCGCATAACTAACAGGGTATCCAATACCGACCTAAAATATTGTTGCTTTCTCTATGATTGATAGAGGTGTAACATATTTAAAATTAATATAATGATTATGCCGGAATTCAGACGCTATGTGGTTAGTGAGTTGCTAAAGACATTTCAAAAGTTTCAAACGTCAGGTACAATATATACTAATAATTAAATAATTGAACTGTTTCACGATATCGTTACTATACAGCAGCATCGCTAATGGACTTATTTGGAAATTATTTCTCAAAAACTTTTGTTACTTTTTTATGCAATATCAGCGGTTTAGGGCTCCCCCCTTCATCGAGAGGACCTCACTCATTCGAAAAAAACAAACGTAGTAATTTCTCACTCAGTCGATGAAACCAAGAGCAGGAATTCTATCCGGTTTTTATGAAAGGTTTACCCTCTCGAGCCAGCCCATGAGTGGGAATTGCTCTCTCTTTTAAATAAATAAATTAACATTGCAAGTAAAATGGCAGTAACGTATCGCGTGTATTTATTTCAAAAAGACACTGAACCTACCGTTTTTATATTTAATAAAAACGTGCAACTCTAATCTACTCGTGAACTAGGATTTATCCTATTCTACTAGTTATTATTGTAGAAGAAATCCTAATGTTGCCATCTTTAAAGTCCCCGATTGCCCGTAATAAGCTTGCCCTCTATTGCATCAGTGGGACCAAATTCAAATTGCCAAAACTTGCGAGTGTGTTCAGTGGCACAGTCGTGAGCGTATATATGTTTATTATATAGGAGAAGGTCTACCCTGGTATACCTTACATAACACATGTTAATATGGTATGATGGGTATTTTACTGATAATTTGTGATAATAGATATTACGTATTATTACGAGAACATCAATATTACACATATTGATGTTTGTTCGAAGCTAACGTCATGTTTATCTTCTCTGCCAAGTTTACCCAACGAAGCAAACACAGTGTATGTTTAACTTTGATACAATACTTTAAAACTCCCCCGCAGTAACTAACTCACTAAACAATTATTAACAAGAAAACAAAGCAATAAAACAAAAGTTGGAAGAAAATAACAAGTTTAACAATAAAAACAGGACACAATTTATTGGCTTAGAGAAAAGCAGAGTAAGTTGAAATTTTATATTTTTATCATCAAAGTAAACGAACGAGCTTAATTTACCAAACATAATTGCATTTCTAATGGATAAAACTTTGTGCATCGTTTTATTTTAGAAGGATAGATATCATAACGTTATGTTGCTACTATTTTGTGCAGAATTGAAGATCAAAGACTTTCGACTTTTTTTTAAGTAAAGCTTATTTTTCTTCTTAAGTTTTTTTTTTAATTTATAGTATTTATTGTAACGCTCTCGCATTCAGCCAAACAATGGCTGGTCTTATGCAAGAGTATGTCCTGCTGTTACTTTTAACGACATAACTACACCCATTTGGCAAGCGGTGAAAGACCTGGGTCTACGTCTTGACGCCAGCTTGAGCTGGTGCAATCAGGTTACTCTCAGCGTGCTACATCGCTTGAAAAACCCCCTGAAAACCAATACTATGCTTGTGCAAACTCGGATTATTGTCAGCGCCGTCAGTTGTGTGCCCTCACATCCCTATTTAATATTCTTAACCTTCTTCAAAGGGGTCTTCTCCAAGTATATAACTCCTCACTTCCAACTTTTAAGTAGAAATCACGTAGAAACTTTAGCTCCTCAAGTAAAGTTCTTCTTTATCCCTCACATTCTTTGGCTTTAAGGGTTCTATCTTCTTCATTCAGCTTGTTCTTTTTTTTTTTGTGCGCTGCCGCTCAAAATTAGGATGGCCACTAATTGTTATTCACTTAATATTAGGTTGGCTACTAATAAACCCGCCATCTTTGTACACAAATTTATTTAATTTTTTAATTATACATAATCAAATTATTTCTCAACTCTTTTTCTATCACCTATCGCCAACGCGCTGGCAAAGACATAATGCCTTACTCGTAGAAGTTTTTAGGCTTTTGATCAAAAAAGGTGGTAAGGTCACTTTTAAGCTGGTCTTCTTTTTAATTTTTTTATCTGCTAAGTAGTGGGCTAGAGAACGAAATAGATAATAATCTGAGGGCATAATGTCTGGAGAGTACAGTGGGTGAGGAAGGACAGCCCAGCCAAGCGAAAGTAATTTTTCACGAGTCACTTTTGCTACATGTGGTCGAGTATTATCGTGCAAAAAGAATACTTTATTTTGATTTATCGGTAATCTCGCTGCTACTTTATCCAGTTGGTCACAATAAATATTGGCCGTGATTGTAGTGTTAGATGGCAACAGCTCCCAGTATATAATTCTGTTTATTCCCCACCACACACTTATAAGAACTTTTTTACTCGTGTCATTTTTTGGCATCGGTACTCCTACTTCTCCAGGTCTAAGCCACTGGCGCTTACGCGAAAAATTGATGTACACTTTTCATCCCCCGTAATTACATCCCTCAGCCACTCATTGGTACGATGGTACGATAACTAAGTAGTTCCATGCACACCATAGCTCTCTTCTGAAGTTGAAACGGATTCTACTCATGTGGCAACCAAACTGAATATTTCCAGGTCTTTTCTAAAGCGTGGAGTTGTTTCTACTGCAGTATGAGAACGCTGAAGTTGCTCTGCCAGACAACGTGAAGTGAACCTGGATTTATTTCTATGAATCTTTTTAACTTATCTACATCTATTGGAGGAGGATGGATGAGGTTCATCAGCTAGGTCATAATTTCTATCCTTAAATCTTCTGAACCAATATTTAGTGGTATCGTAAGAGAACACGCCTTCGGCCATCGTTGCACATATATTGCGCACTGCTAAAGTCGCTTTTCGACCTAAGCGAAATTTGTGAAGTAAAAGCAGTCGAAGTTCTCCCCAAGATATTCGAGATGGTCCTATAACGTTTTAGAAACTGATCGAAAAAAGTGGCGGGTTGATTAGTTGCCAACCTAATATAAAAGTAAAGAAGTACCTCCACCGACAACTAACAGAATTGACTTGTTCAGAGATTAACATCTAATATATGTATATACATCGTTACTTGTTATGTAAGAATGTATTTTTGTATACAATTCTTCGTGGTTGCGAATTTGACACACTCTTGCTTATTATGTTTAGTGTGATAAGGATGAAAAATGAAAGAAAGCGCTTTAATACTCATACGTCACGAAACTTGAGGAGCATGCTTGTATTGTATGTTTATCCACTTCTTATATATATTAATGTCAATGAATCTTTAACTTTGAATATAGCTTTATATGTATTATACATATTTATTTGTCAGGTTTTTCCAGTAACGGATTTGTTTATATGTAATTACTATTAAACATATAAATTTAGTTTTAACTACAATTACACCATCTTATTATCGAAACAGCAGCAATTTATGTTTTGGTATCTAGAAAACAATTTATAAATGGTGGATAGCGTTTCCCAATAACATGAATAAAATATTTTGTTGATCATCGTATCTAATAAATAAGAAACCAACATTTTAATTATCTCACTTATCTGGAAAGAGGCCTTAATTATGATTTTAAATTGGTTTCAATTTACAACTAAGTTAGAATCAAAGGTTGAACAGACGCTTTGGCCCTAAAATCAAAATGTTGAGACAAAGGTGGCAAGCCCTTAGACTCGAGTTACCTTATTTCGCCGCTGGGCTCTCAAATTTCAATAGAATAGAGAACATTAAAGAGAAACAATATATTCTTTAAAGAGATGAAGCTCAAACCATTTTCGAGAGCAGTAGAGATGGGGTTAAAATGTTTGAATTTAAAGGCATTTCTAACTCATCGGATTTTCTATAAAAAAAAATCTGGATTAGATTGGTAATGTTTGGTTAGGTTCAAACATTAGTAAGTCTTAATTTGCTAAGGATGTATTTATTACAATATTTATACAAAACAGTTTTATCGTTAGAGTTAGTAACATGTTACTTATTCGTAGTACACCCTCGTTTGTTTGCACATTGTACATATTCTATATTTATTATTCTGACAATCGCTGAACCCTGTTTGTGTTAGCTATTGAGAGAGGGTAAGACAAGCAATACGAGTTTGTATTCATATAATCATCCAATAGAGTAAGGAAAAAAAGAAAAGGTATTTAATTACTTCAATTCTATCAAACAAAACGAGAACCACGGATAGAGTCTTATTAGGTCATCGACAAACTGTATCTTGTTAGTAGGTTGTGGTGCTTGCAATAAACGTTTTATATTCTACAGTGCACTTTAAAATAGGATATTACATATGCTAATAACTAATGTGTTAAGCAATAGAAAAACTAATATCAATTTAATCATTATTAATTGTAGTATCAATCATTATTAATTGTATACGGTCTAAACTGGTAGAAGATATTATTTATCATCGTATACGTTTCATTTACTCACTCGATTATACATACATTTATCGAATGGCCCGTTGGTCTAGTGCCAGGCTAAAGGTCGTAGGTTCGATTCCTACAAAGGATAAATATTTGTGCATACAATGAGCATGAGTATTTGTTCTATGTGTGTGTAATTTATTTATATAATATGTATGTATATGTTTGTGTGTGAAATAATGAGTATGTTTATCAATAGTCTGTTAGAGTTTGAACTATTGTAATAGTACAAACTCTGCTTCGATTAGCTTAGTAGCAGGCAGCCCTGTGTAAATGTCTGAAGTAATTTTTATTATATGTATAAATGATTTAGATAGAGATAAAGAAAAGTTTATTTCCACACACATAATTTGTCAATTCGATAGTGTACAAAGGGCAGCCTTATTACTTAATGCAATCTCTTCCAAGCAACCACAGGATGTATCAAACTGATAGATAGTTTGTGTTGCATTTTTGTGTAGTGTGTTTCATTACATTAAATAAAAACCATTATGGTTACCTCTTCTTTTCGCCTACTCAGCAAATTTAAATTATAAATACTTTGCTTCGTGTTCGTGTACCTAATCGGACTATCAGTTTGATAAATAAATACACTTACATAGGCTTAAATGATAACAACAATACTGACATACCACCTCACCCTCAGCTCCGGTGAGGTGGTGACTCGTGGGTGATTCCACACGAAAAAAAAAAAAGGCTTAAATGATAACATACACTAACTCAATAAATTTTACACTCCTTTTGGCAGTCATCTAAAATAAAAAAGACGAAACAGACAAGAATACAAAGTACAAGTAAGTGTCAATGCACCCTAATATATACCTAATTAGAATAATCTAATCATATACAGCAGCCGGAATTATTTCTGTAAAAGCATCAGAAATGTATTTATCTCGAAATTACCATTCCGTATAATTAGTAAGGGGTACGTTGGTTCTCCAGGATGACAAGTAAACTATTCATAGAATTTATTATCTACTTGTGTCTTTGATAATTTAGACATGAAATATATATGTGTCATAATAATATGTGACAATTTCTTAGAGAATTGGCTTAATGATTATCGGATTTTGTTTGAAAAGGTTTGGTATTAAGCATTATTATAATTTTTCCCAGTGGATTTTCTGTACAAAAAAATTATTGAGTATTATTTTTGTTGGCATATGCTCGCCTCTGCCGTCTTCCGAAGAGTAATTGAACACCACTTACCTCGAAGACACTACATAACAGGACACAAGGCGAAGATCAGAAGGGCCCAACACTTTATGTTGACAATTACTACACTAATATTAAACATATAATTTCTATCGATGAGGGTCACAAGTAATGTCCTTTTGCTTCCAATGTATATACAAATTAGGCGCGGAGCAAGTGATGACCCATTGGGGTTTCCATATTTTTTCGACGTGATTCTATAATAAAATATATATTTTATTTCCATGGTCTGAAAAATATTAGATAATTTATTATAATGTTTCCTACAGTGCGCTTTACATGAACTTCAGCTGTTTTTGTCATAAATAAATTCAATATCTTTATATATACAGTCTAATCAAATTGTGATGATGTAATTGTAATGATGTAATTTGATATAAACACAGCTAACAAGTATTTAGGTATTACAGTTTTGGGTTTCTCAATACCTATCTCACTATTATTTAGGCTGTTACAAACTATTGATTTATGAGATAAATGTGGTGGGTATATACATGCATTACGCCCTACACCAAAGTTACCGCGTTCGTCGCTGCCGTTATCATGTTGTTTTGAACGTACGCGTTTACATTACGCTAACGTTCAAGTTTACGTATCATGTAAACTTTTAGTGCGGGTGTTTCACGTCTATTTTACGGACACTTATTCGTTTAATATGCAGCTGTCACATGTTGCCTATTATTTATTTAAAAAAAAAATAAACTTTTTACAGAGAGTCCCAATAACTATGATTGTTGTATGTTGATAATGATGAGGGAGTGGAATGATAGATGTGTAATTTGAAACTAAGTCGCGATATCATATAAATTGAGATAAAAAAAGCAACCAAGAAGATGGGTAGAGCATTTACACAATTTGGAATCCTGTCTCAGCAGATACTATTATCATCAAGTACACGCTACTAGAAAGTAGCCAATGGACGTAGTAAGTGTAGTGTGCCGTGCCGAATTAACGACAGTGTCAACAAAAATAAAATTAAAAAAAAAAAAAAAAACAAGTTGTGATAGTTCTTAAAACTGTCACTTCATCTTCATCAGTCCACCCGTGACCACGTTAGCGTTCGTGCAATTCTATCGCAACATCTGTTACAAAATTTATTTTACCTTTAAAATAATATCGCAACTAAATCCTGCGTTACACATCTATTAGTATGTATGTAGCTATCTAATAGCACAGCAACTGCTCCATTTTAAAGATAAATGTCAGTAGCTATAAGGAACTTTTTTCTGGTGTCGTGCCAACTCAAAATCTGTCGGTCATCACAGCACTACACAGTGATTAAGTTAGCACTTAAAGTTTTCCTAAATAATTAGGTAATTCTACTCTACTTGTAAATATATACTAATATAATCGGACTTTAAAAAAGTAGACAACCGACTTCAAAGCGTCTATCCTAAAATTTAAGACTTGTATTGTTTTCTCATGGATGCCATTGTCAGAACCTAACCAACTCTCATCTAAGTACCGTTAAACTACATCCTTTCCAATAAAAAAAGAATTATCGAAATTGGTTGGCGTGATATTGAGTTATTCGTCCATTTGTCGCGCACATGCTGAATGCAAATTTAAGACTTATATGATTTTCTCATGATGAAATTGTCAGAACTGGACCAAAATGCTACCATACGGGAAGCACCAGCTTCCAAATAAAAAAAAAAACCTTCGAAATCGAAAGTCGAAAGTTCTGAGATAACAAACATAAAAAAACTGTATAATTGAGAACCTCCTTCTTTTTTAAGTCGGTTGAAAATACCACATATTACCCAATAATCAGATCTATTTCTGATACGGATAGCGAAGAGAAAGAACTTTGGATAAACATAAAATATTGGAATTATCAGTATCTTGATGTTTACAAAGTCAAAGTCAAAGGTCAAAGGATTTTACGGTGTTACCAATATTACATGTAAAATTTTATAATCCATTCGACCTTCTCCAGGAACCCCAGCAGACCTTGGCCACCTTATTAGCAGACGACTACACTCAGGCCTGCTTCTACTATCGGTGACTTTATATAAAATTCGTACTGATTTAGTCAAGTTGTTTAATCTAGAGGAGATCACCTCACAATCCTTACATTACTTACCCACGGAAAAATTGTGTAAAGAGCGTATTTCTTTAAAAAAAGTGCTTCAGTTTTAGGCGAGGCAACTTCAAATTCAGCCTTTTCGTTCCATAAGAAACACCCCATCATTTTACAGTCCACTCATAAATTTGCAGTATTATTATTCACGTTTAAACACATAAAATTAATGCATGCAGGCCGTCAATTGTTGCTAGCTTCAATACGACAATTATACTGGCCTATAGGAGGACCGAGTTCAGCAAAGAGATGTTATTGCAAGTACGTTGTTGTCGCATGTCGCGTAGAACAGTAACACCTTTTTGGATAATTTACCACAGCAGCGGCTTCTTCCAGGTTATGTATTTCAAGAAACTAGTGAGGATTATGTTAGTCCCATCATGGCTGCGTCTGAGCAAGGCTGCGGATGTAAGCTCATAAATGTGTTCATAGCACTCTTTGCTTGTTAAACCAACAAGGCTAATATTATTCATTTGGAGCTGGTGAGTGATATAATCAGCAACAACTATGAACATGACATGACAACAACTATGAACGTGACATCTACTCCAATAACTAAACTAAACAGTGAGCTTTAAGTTTTTTTGAGTCTGGTTGTGATTCTTTGGCTGGACAATTAGCTAATAACGGGATACAATTTCATTTTATGACTCTAGGAAGTGCAAGTTAAATTGTTAACTAACTTTTGAAGAGCTTAACACCACAGATAGGGGCGACATTAAATTTCCGTCCACTGACGCCGCTTTCTTAAGAACCAGTTGACTGCATTTTCTCGTTGGCCCGACCCTTAAAGCAGTTACGAAGTAAGACTGAAAGAACAACAAAGCAACTTCCTTGTCCTCCGACAGTACTTTTCAGCTCGTTGGAATAAGGCGTTTGTCTCAGAGCTGCAGCAGAGAACCAAGTGGCATATCTACAAAGACGAACTACAGATGGTTCCTTGTTTGTTATAAAGGAGGATAATCTCCCTCCTTTCAAATGGAGATTGGAATGAGTAGTCACCTTACATTCAGGTTAGGATGGAATTGTTGACGTCTGGGGGCAAGTTCGAGCACAGCGCCTTCTCGATTTTAATGATACAATGCGGGAATTAATATGTAGATATAAGCAACTTTCTTGTAGTTTCATGCCAACTCACAGTTTGTCGCATATATATATATTATACACATATATTTATTCGCACAGTGAATAAGTACCAAATTGAATTTTACTTAAAAAGCATACATTTCTCCAACAGTATGTGTATGTTGCAAAATGTCTTACAGCCGTTAAAAAATTACAGCAATGTGAAAAGATGCATAGAAGGTAGTCGCATACATAATTTAGTCTGTAATATGAATAAACGCAGTTTACATTAGCACATCTCAGATTAATTTCATATATTCAATTGTTTTATCAGCTTGTTACACGAGTTTACACAGGATAATTAATGAAAGGCCTAAGGCCTCTGTTCAGCTATATTTGTACGTACAGGTTGTACTACAGTTATCTTTAATTTAATTAATACATACATATATATAAATATATAATAATGTTTTTTTTTTTGTCATGGAGCTTATTTAACATTTGTTCAAGAAATGTTACTTTTACAAGTGGTGGTAAGACGTCAAAAATTGATTGAATTAGTTCGGTAGTCAAAGGTCTTAACTGTTTGCTACTTGAATTTATATACAATTTAAAATTTTAAAGATTCCGTTTTTAAAAAGAAAATAGAATCCCTTAAAGGACCACTTGTGCAGGTACTCAAAATCTTAAATAGTACTTCCTACTAGACTCAACATATAATATTGAATTTTGCAAGCAGCAAAGTCTTACAATACATTTAGAACACAAAGTACAATTACAGTTATAAAAATATTAAAAGTGGTTATTACTTTTCTCATGCAATGTTTTCCATAACCAATATATATTCTGCTGTTGTAAAATTGATTCTTGTCTTGTATGTCGGTGTATATATAGAATAAAAATATAAAAAATATAAATCCCCCCATAAATTATAACAGTACCTGGATGACCGAGCTTTGCTCGGTATATTTTTCTTTTGGTAAATCGTGTAAAAAAAAGAGTAAAATAAAATAATCATCAGGACTCAAAACGGGGTAATCTGGTTACGGGACCGCCCTATTGCCCACCTGACGCTTACAACCTTGTAGATGGTGGCGAAATTTACCTTCGTATTCTAATGATATTGTAGCAGTTTCATTGCCTGAAAACACGGATAAAACGACGTTTTCTAAAAATGAAACCTAGCTAGATCGATTTATCGGCCCCGAAATCCCCTGCATACAAAATTTCATGAATATCGTAGGAGCCATTTCGGAGATTCAGATTATATATATTTACAAGAATTTCTCTATTAAAGATATAATATTTAAAAGTAGTATTTATTACTTTAAATTTATGTTTATTACTGATCTTTTGATACCAATAACAATTTTATTAAATCGAATTATTATTGTAAATTTTAGCTCTTTAAAAATGAATCTTAAGTTTTTTTTTTTATGTTTCAATTTACATAACGCTACATGTCAAGTATGTACACACAATATTTAACAATACCATCGACATACTGATATAGCACATGAGGGGTTAATCCGCATCGTGACATCATTTACGTGACAACCACCTTGTTTGAAGTGATAAGTAAACAAACAGCCTTGTAACTTGATTAGGATAGTACATATATGTATATGTAATGGTAACCTTAGTTCTGAGTTTATCGACAAAACTTAATGTTGAATAGTTTGGCGTCTTATTCTATAGAACTAGAGTAACCGACATCGGACAGAGAAGCAGTACTCTGTCGGTCATGTCTCCAGGTAGTCCCATGATGTAGGCGCTCTACGGCACAATTAACTGACGACTTTAAGAGAGTGAGTGCTTAGTGATCCTGCTTATGAGCTAGAGGTCCTGGGTCCGATTTCCACACTAGACTAGAAAAGAAAAAGCCGCTCTTCTGGACAAACTATTTGCATCCAAGACGGGGGAAACGCACCGCCGACCTTGCCGCAGTGCGAGAGCCGTGTGCCGGAAGTCCGGTTTACAAAAGCGCTCCTTTCCCTCGATGTTCTTAAGTCGAGTGGGCCCGATAGAATCTATCCTATCGTGCTGAAGACGTGTGCTCCAGAGTTGGCACCGGTTTTAACGCGCCTTTATAGGCTTTCCTACTCTTTTGGCGTAGTCCCGAACTCATGGAAGACAGCTCTAGTGCACCCAATCCCTAATAACGGAAATTGCTCGGATCCGTCCAACTACAGACCCATAGCCATCATCTCCTTGTGCTCCAAGAAAAAGGAATCCATTGATAACTGCCAGCTCCTCTGGTACTTAGAATACCACCAGCTCCTCAATGATCGAAAGTACGGATTCCGTCGGGGTTGTTCAGCTGGTGATCTTCTCGTTTACTTGACTCACCGGTAGGCACAGGCGATCGAGACCAAGAGGAAAGCGTTGGTCGTTAGTTTGGACGTAGCGAAGGCCTTCGATCGGGTCTGGCACAAAGCGCTTCTTGCGAAGCTTCCTTACTATGGGCTATGGGCTTCCCGAGAAACTGTGCAATTGGCTCACCAGTTTCCTTCAGACAGAAGCATCAGGTCGTTGTTGACGGTGCATGCTGCGACTCCAAGTCTGTTAATTCTGGTGTCCCACAAGGCTGTGTGCTATCACCCACGCTGTTTCTTCTGCATATCAACGACATGCTGCAGATTAGCAGCATCCATTGCTATGCAGACGATAGCACGAGTGATGCCCTTTACACCGGCCGCACTAACATTTCTCGGGTAAACGTCATCGAAAGCCGATCCAAACTTGTGTCTGAAATCGAAACTTCTTTATCAAAAGTTTTAGATTGGGGTCCACTTAACCTAGTCCAGTTTAACCCCACGAAGATACAGGTTTGATCGTTCTCCGCTAAAAAGATGCCATTGGTCGTATTACCTCAATTTGAGAGCACTTCCCTGAATGCATCAGCCAGTATCAGAATCTTTGGCGTCGATATATCAAGTGAAGTCCAGTTTCACGGTCACTTAGAGGGTAAGGCCATATTAGTCTCGAAGAAGCTTGGTATGCTAAACAGATCGAGACAGTATTTCACTCCGGCCCACCGCCTGCAACTTTATAAGGCACAGGTTCGGCCGCACATGGTATACTGTTCTCATCTCTATTCAGGTGCACCCCAGTACCAGCTTCTCCCTCTTGATCGCATTCAACGGAGGGCGACTCGCATCATCGACTGCCAAGATATTTCTGATCGGCTTGACACCTTGGCGTGAATATCGGTTATTTAGCATGGGCCGACGGATTATATATAGGTATAAATCTTTATTATTATGAAGCCATCGTCTTGCTATGAAGTAAATTTTAAGATCAGAAATCTGTAAAAAAAATATCAACACCCTTATATCTAATAAGATTTTTATTTTCTAATAAGATTTTTATTTTTTAAACCCTGAATAACACAGTTTATTAAGTGATAAGCAAGCCTGCAGACGCCACTGTAATACAATTAGAATTTAGTTACTTTACTCGTAGTATAGTATCTTTAAAGGTTGCATGTTGCGAGACTATTATATTAGCTTTTAGATAATCATACCAAGGTATTGCTTGGCTTTCAGTAATGAAAATGGGTAATATTATTTGGCCTTTACAAGAGAAGAGATAACAGCTTTGACATCTTTTATAACATAATAAAAACGAAAAGGTTCTTTGGCTCACGTTTGAATCTCTGAAGGTGTATGCAGAGTTGTATAAAAAGCGACGTTTTGCTAATTAGAATTATGTGTCACAAACTAAATAAAGGGCAAGCATATTGGCGTTAACTTGTTAATGACTTGTAAGAGAGAGAGCTGACATGACTAAAACTATAGGTATTCAATTCCGAGGATTTAACAAAATGATGATAAGCACACCTACATATTTCTAAATACATATGTGTATATCATAGATAACTTACACACAAATCTTATCTAAATTCATTTTTATAGCAAAATGAACTGTTCCTACGATACATATAACGATCCTCAGTTTTGACTATACATTTTTTTGAAAAAACCAGCATATATATTTTTTTATTCTCCAATCAAAACATTATCTCTAGATCGGACAGGTTCTTATACAAAGGTCTCTCCAAAAAACAGTCATCGCCAGTACCATCATCAGCATAATAATAAATTGCTGTGAGATATCGACAACTAAACACAAACCAACACAGCATGCACGGACTATCTGACGATATTTGTTTTCATCAATGGCAATAGCATAGTGATAACGGAATAGGATAGGATTTATTCCACAATTGCCTTGAGCAGGAACGCTCAATTTATAGCTGAATTTTTTCAGTGGTAGAGCCATGCTTAGGCACGAATGGGCCGGCTCGACCGGTGCGATACCACGGCCTCACAGAAAACCGGTTGTGAAGTAACGCTTGCGTTACATTTCCCCGAATTGAGTGAGGTTTCCGGAAGTCCAATTCCCCCTCCCCCCTTTTCTCTCCCTTCATCTCCTTTCTTCCATCTCCTCATCCCTCCTCTCTCCTTTCCGCTCCCTGCATCCCTCATCACCCTCAAAGGCGGGCGCCTTGCGTCTCTTGAGTTGCAAGTGTCCATGGACGGCGTGTCACTTACCATCAGGTGACCCGTCTGTTCGTCTGTCCCCCTATAGTATGTATTACAAAAAATTTTAAAGAGCTGTATTTTTTGGGAAAAAATATTGAATATTTTATTTAATTTAAAATAAGATATCATATTATTATCATATTTATTATATAATATTTATTAATTTTATTCATTATACAGAATAAAATGAATAAATATGATAACCGATTCACATATGGCGAAAATTTCGAGACATATGTACATATGTATAAAAAGAAGTCGAAATGAAAAGTGCTCCTTGTTGATATGAACATGAAATTTCGTGGGGATGGATAGATTTTTTTTTATTTTTTTATTTATCATCAATTTGGCAAACAGGATGCTCATAACCTCTATTCAAAATCCTTAAATTAAATGACGATTGCTGATTTAAGATCGTTGTACTCCAAAAAAAAGATTGTTGCAATTTGATCTCATCCGACAAGGTTGTCATGGATTGGTGTAGTTTGTATTGTTTAATTTTTATATTATGCCATTGTTTGATACCATAATATAAATCAAGAATGACGGGCCTGTTAGTCTAGTAGAGAGTTACTAAACTCTGACAGCTGAACCGGAGGTCGTGGATTCGATTGCCACACGTGACAAAAAATTGTATGATTTACAAATAGCTGTCCCGAGTCTGGGTATTCTTTGTGTCCGTTGATTGAATGTTTATTTCAAGAGTCACAAGAGTACTGTCTTTTAGGGTAGGGGAAAGGGAGGAGCGGAAAGGAAAGAAGGAGAGGAATAAAGGGGAAAGGAATAGGGGTTGGGCCTCCGGTAACCTCACTCACTCGGTCACACAATGGAAGCATTTTTTAACAGCCGATTTTCTGCGAGTCTGTGGTAATACTCCGGTCGAGCCGGCCCATACGTGCCGAAGCATGGCTCTCCCGCGCTAAAAGTGTAGATTCGACTATTCCCTAAATCCAACTTGTCGGTCCTTCCCGACTCCATATAGGGTACCCAAGAAAAGGGTATATGGAACAAAGCTCATTAAATAAGCAGCAGCTTAATTCATACCTTGGCGACTTCTACAGCTACATCGTCACACATACACGCACACAAATACACACACACACACATTCACCAACGGAACTCATTTAATAAAATTGACAAACACTATAATGAAAAAGAAACATACAATCCAATTAGACAAGGGTCTACTTTCTCCTGTTCCTGACTTAATGTCAAAACCTGATATAAGATGTGCCACTCCTACTATTAAGGCGATTTAAATTACAACTCTCATGTAGACACCCATCAAGCCATTTAGGGCTCTAGAGCGTGGCAAAAAAATATATATATACATATTTTGTCCAGACAGCTATACACTTGAAAACATAACCCTCCTTAAAATACAAAAAAGAAAAGAAAAAGATTAAAAGAGGATAAATAGAAACAGCATCTTAAAAGCATGGTGAATTCACTTTACATTTCCTCACAAATCTCGTAGAAAGAGCTCCTCAATCATATATATAATAGTATAATACGCATTGTAAACCAGTAATTTAGAGAAAATACACGCCTCAGTATTTAAAGCTCCTATTGAAACAACTCAAAGTAAAGTTAAACATAGTCACAAATTTTATTGACACAAGCATTCATCTTGACATGAGCGATGTTTCGATAAATAACCAAGTTTCATTTGAAATATAAGAAGTTCTTCTGAATTCCAAATTTCATATTTGAATATATAATAATATTTTGTTGAGTTCGAAAAGTTATTTTTCTTAAAACTCACGTCGCTTTATGCGAATGTACTGGGTAATGTGTAATTTGTAATTCAAAAGGGACAATTTAGGTGGCACTTGTTACTACTTCTGAATTTATTTATTTATAGACAAAATTTATTTATAACAATTGTAAATATCTTCGTATTTCTATATGTTAAATTTAGATGATTTATTTTCATATTCACCAGGCGCCGGAGAGCGCCGAACGATCTCCGGCCTCCATGAGCGCTGGCCCGGGGGTAACGGGGGAGCTGTCCGTTACCTTAGCAGAAGCGGGTCTGAGACGGTGGCGCGACGTGTTCTGCACGCGCCTCTCTAACCTGAAGGGGGGGCGAGACCCCCCTACACAGTGTGGCCACCTGTTGAGGTGACCAAGGTTTGCAGGGGTTTCCGGAGGCTTCCTTGTTAGGGTATTCCCGGGTCCCTTGCAATAGACTATTTGTGACGGAACACCGTGTGGTTTTAGTCGGTTCGAGTCCGACATACCACCTCTCCGTAAGCTCCGGTGAGGTGATGACCCGTGGGGGGTTTCCACACGAAAAATATTATATATGATATATATAATAATAATAGTTTCTAGTAAAAAAAACCGCAGTTTCCTTGACAAAGCAAACAAAGTACATAAAACACAGTCGCAAAATGATTGTAATCCGTATAACACGGGATGATGTTAGGTTTCTAAAGATAGGGTTTTAATGATTAAATCCAAATTTGGAAGTTATGCTGGAATAAAGCAGCCCAACTTTACACTCCTGTTTTACAGTGGTTAAAAAATGTCTATTGAAAGCTTATATCTTTCTTTTTTGTCTTTTTATGTGTAGAATAATAAACATTTAATTGAACATTCCAAGAATAAATAATAAACATTTAAACAAATTTCAAAGATTATTCGGATATGACATCCGACCCTTTAATAATTTTATATTTTCCAAATATCAGCTCTCCGATTTGATTAATAAATATTACGAGTATAATTCATAGCCGCTCTTAATTCGCAACAGATGCTGCTGATGATTAATTACAAACGATATTTATAGATATGCAAAACAATATGACATACCTGACTCATAATTTATCGGATGCCTCTATTGAAGATGCCGTAATGACCTGTCGCAGTAGCTGACGGATGTGATAATTACCGTCAATATTGAATCACTTGCCATATATTCGTTATTTACGCTCAAAAGGCTTGTGTTTTAAACAATAAGTGACTCTTGTATCTGTAGCTTTGTAACACGTGCTAATAGGCTGGTTGACACTTTATTAAAGACCGTCTTATGAGGTATATTCTTGTTCTGCGAAACCAAAAAACATATATTTATATTTTTTTGAGGCTATGAACAACCCAAAAGTGGCAAGTGGCAAGACATACAAAACTGCGGCCTGCCATGTTGGTGTATACAATAGAGTGAAATCATCATAAGTGAAATAACCATGACTTAATATTTTTTACGGAAAATATAGTAATCATTATTATTACATTCGTGATTTCGAAAACATGTCTGAAAAAAATTCTGGTAAACTGTGGATTACAGTTGGAAGAAAAATATGTAAGTAATTATTTCGCGAAGTAAATCTTAGGCTTAAACTCATTAAAGGGGATCCTGAATCTACTTCACTATAATTTTGATACAGATTTTTAATGTAGAATACGAGTTTAACAAATAAAAAGGAATGACGTTTATTTGTTTATGAATTCTGCCACGTCACATCATGGCCGATAGCGTTTTCAACGTTTCAAGTTAAAAATAAAAACAGAAATTATAAATGGAATTTGTTAAGAAATTTTGAACTTTTGTTACAATTAAATAGATGTGTTACGGTTTTCTAAACCAAATACCGTAGGACTTGTTTGTTTTTTTGCATAATATTTGATATGAGTGAAGTAGCCGATGGTATACATGTAGCTCCCGTAACGATGCGCTGGTTTTGTCGTCCCCTCGTAAATAATGTGGTTTTGTATAATTTATAGGCTTGGCGTCATGCTTGTGAACGTGTTTGTTATGGTGGCGGGTACATGTTGTGCTCGTTGTGTAATATTGGGACGATTTCCAATATCGTGTTTAATAATTTCCTTGTGCTTATAATTTTTTTTTATTTATTTATGTTTCCTTAGAAACAGTCGAACAGACGGGTCACCTAATGGTAAGTGACAACCACCTGCAACTCGAGAGTCGTAAATGCAATGTCCGCCTTTGACGATCATGATGATGGAGGGATGATTGAAGAGGAAGTAGTAGAGGGGGTATTGGGCCTACGGTACCCTCACTCACTCGTCAATACAATGCAAGCATTCTTCGTCTACTGTCAGTTCAGTTTTACGCACTTGTATATTTCTAGAATGATCGAGTAGTCTCTAGTAGTAGGAACTGACAAAACCCCTTACAGAAGAGGGAAGTACACTAACAGACGGTGACTAAAGAGACCTGTGTCTGTTATAGCAATGAAGCTTTATTTAATATTTGAAGTAAACCGACTTAGTAAAATACTGATATGATGATTGAACATTCATAACTTCTATTAGCGTTTTGCTATTTCACCTAATTGAAAGGTGATCTAAACGTAGTGCCAGTGCTTTTATGGGGATGCGGTATGAGGGACCGGATATCTAAATAAATCTGTTCCCGGATTCCTGGTATTTCAGGCGCAGTATGTCACACCGTGTGGTTTTAATCAGTTCGATTCTTGCACAATGTCACACTGAAAACTCCGGTGTGATACGTCCCGAGTGGGTTTCTCACGAAAAAAGGGTACTCCGAATTAGATAGCAATTTTTTACATAACAAATTGTCCACCATAAGAGTTTTTTATTTAACCTTAAGGGTAGTAAAATAGGAGATGAATGTATCTTCACTCACTGCCTTTTCATCTGTCAACCGACTCTGTTAAAACTTGTTACACATAAGTAATTTTAAACACCTAAATTTTTTTATTAACCATCTTAAGACACTTAATCAGTGTAACTCTTTTTTTTTTACGTGTGGAAACCCCCTCGGGCCGTCATCCCACTGGGGTATTCAGTAGAACGATGTGTCGGAATCGGACCGACTAAAACCACACGGTGTGCCATGCTGCGCTTAAAATAGGAGGAATCCGGGAACAGCTTTATTAAGACATCCGGACCCCTCCTAGCACCTGCCCGCACTATGCGGGCACCACCTTCGGGTAACTCTAAATTAGGCAACTTCCAGGCACACCAGAACGTCGCCCCCTCGCAGCTGGCCATATGGCGGATGGACGGGAAAACCCGCCCCGTCCACCCGGGGCCACACTCAGGGCGGCATAAGGCGCTGGTAAGCGTGCCTACCTGCGTGAGATCGTCCTCCCGGACCCGCTCCGCCGCCTCCGCCTGAGCAAGCGTGTGCTCAGCCGAGTCCTTACTACAGTCACAGTTGTGACAGGCGGGGCTCATTTCTCTCCTAGCACCGCCTCTACGGTGGCAAAGCCAGCACGTGGAGCCTTCAGCGGGGACGACCAACGAGCCATTGTGGCTCGTTGACCATCCGCCGATAAACTTCGGCGAGCACTTACGCCTCCAAGTCCCACGGGGAGTTCCGGCCGACGCGCGCGCCATCTCCGTCGACACGGTGCGGTAACCATGTATGGATTTAACCGCCACAACCCTCTGAGGGCGCCAAAGGGGTGCCCAATTCTGGGCGGTCAGAGCCACCGCCCACACCGGTGCACCGTATAGTGTCATTGACCGGACAACCTCCGTGTACAGCCGTCTTGTAGCGACGCTGGGTCCACCCAAGTTGGGCAAAAGGCACCCAAGGGTGGACGCAGCGCCCACCCTTTGGAGCAGCTGCCGAAAGTGCTCGTCGAAGAGCCACCTCCCGTCAAGGGTCAGGCCCAGATATTTAATGTGGGCCCAAACCGGTACGAGGACCGAGTTGACCATAATGGCGGCGCCAGCTGGTGGACCAGGACGGGGCCCATGAAATAAAAGGGCCTCCGTCTTATCCAGGGCCATCCGCAAGCCCAAGGCCTCGATGCGCTGGACCACCAGTGAATCAGTATAACTCTAGTCTAAGTAAAATATTTATTGCTATAATAGACACAGGTCTCTTTAGTCACCATCTGTTAGATATATCTCATTTCGAAGTAAGACTAATCCACATTAACTGTCCCTCGGGGTATAAAATACCGACAGTATGCCTAAATAGCCAAGTACATACATTCATGTTTACTCACGTCCGATCAAATCCAATATGCACACAAGTAAGTGTTTAAAGACATTGCATGCCACACAACATTGTTATCCATTTAGAACAGGTGTGCGAACAGACACAAGTAAATTGCTCTGTAACAATACTGACCAACGGTATGATAGAACAGTTAGCGACTATTGTCTGCCCAATACGCTTAATTGAACTGTCCCAAATGGCTAAGTTTTGTGACGGTCGATGTATTCAACCCAAATGTAAAAATACATGTTCACAAAACACATAATCAACGCAGCGTCATGCTTATAATAATAACTATTTTACTGTAGTAACAAGTTTTAATATTACTTATATTTTATATCCTACCGACCTTATCTCCAATATGACTTGAACCGTCATGGTTAAGCTTTTCAGTACCTACATGTTGTGTACATTAAAAGGTCGAAATGTAAACTGAATGTAACATACGTAGCAAAAAGTAGGCGTTGCTTTAAGATCGTAATGATTTATCACTAACTGACTTAGAACTTAGCGTCATTAATATGCACTCTGTTAACTCATCAAATTATATAAAGGATTAAGTTTAAAATTAGCAGAGGGAAGTTAAACAAACAGGGCTTCACTTCCGTGAATTGTTTCAAATATCTCTGCGTTTGAGAGGTGTTTATAAAGAGTTATTTTGCTGTATCATTTAGACACAACTTATTTAAAAGCTTAAATGATTTTAAGTTCTAAGGTTTGTATTGTATTCTTAACATTCATCATTCTTTAATTTATACTAATACATTAAACTTCATGATCTACTGATTCGAATAGATTTTTTTTTTAGATTTAGATAGCCCGTTTATTGAGGTTATGACTAAAACATCACGCTTCGACTCTTAGAAGCGGAGCAGTGAGCATAAACTTATGAAATAAAAGATTAAATAGTGTTGGAATACGGATTTTGAAGACACTTTTCTGTTAATATTGACCTTCATTTATAACAACTTATAAAATCTTTGGACGTTCAATTTTAGATTTGGATTTTGGAAAAAATGCTCATATTTTTGTACAGTGAAATTAGTCTCGAGAAATTTTTGCATATGTAGTGGTGTGTATATTACTCAGATCTTAGAGCGCGTTTCCACTATATCGTTCTGGCCTATACAAAAATGTTTCGATATCCTAACATTACTATTTAATTTTATACTTATCCCTAGCAACACTGATTTTTGTTTTCAATAAAAACAAGTTTTTATTTTAAAGAAAAAGGTTTTGACTTTATAAAAAAAAGGTGTGTGTGCGATTCACACACGATAGAAGTGAAACTTCAAAGAGGAGAGACATATATATAATTTTTTTTTTCCTTTCATCTAGGTTTCTAAAACTCCGGGGGATCTACGGGGAGGTCAAAATTTTTGTTATTTTTGGCCTAGGACGCACCGTTTCCAAGATATTTCAATCTAAAGCAAAAAATCGTCAATTGATAGTGGAAAGTGGAAACACGCACAAAACCAGAATAAACTTGGTACTGTTAGAACATAAAGCACACATTTCATTCAAAAATTATAATTATTACGTTAATTGTTAAATTTTGTATTTGTTGATTGTTGTTATTGTTTGTTATTATTGTTATAATATTTGTTGAAGTGTTTAATTTGTGTGTAAGTGTTGTAACTTTATATTGTTAATTTAAAATGGCTCCAGTGTTAAAACATGGTCGAGGCAAGCCTTTGACTTCTCAAACCAAAGAAGTTTTGTACTGTTTGTACAAATATTTCGAAAATGAGTGTAATAACAACCCGAGCAGTATTATGACCCCCACTCAATTAGTTGCTAAATCAACAGGGATTTCAATAGCATCCGTCAGAAAGGTAGTATCAGAAAGCAAATGTCGTCCTTCAGATCAGGAAGTAACATTTAAATCTCCTAAAAAGAAACCGAATCATAAACCTACAATAGTAATAGATAACTTTGATCAGCAAGTTATCAGAAGAACAATTCATGACTTCCACATCACAAATAAAGAAGTTCCCACTTTGAAAACTTTTCACGCAAAATTGAAAGAAGATATCGATTATAAAGGTTGTGTCAGCACGTTACGAAAACACGTCATGTCATTAGGTTTTAATTGGAAGCAAACAGAAGATAACCGGAAACTTCTTATGGAAAAACACGATTAGATACTTGCGAATTAATTATTTGATGAAAATTGCTGAATATCGCGAACAACGCCGACCAATTGTTTACACCGACGAAACATATATACATACATCACATACCCTCTCGAAATCTTGGTTAGGTGGAAGCACTTCAGGTTTGAAGCAACATATATCGAAAGGCAACCGCTTAATCATTGTTCATGCCGCTGGTATGGATGGCTTTATACCAAATGCATTGCTTATGTTTAAAGCCAACCAAAAAAGTGGAGATTACCACGACAATATGAACTATGACAACTATTCAAGGTGGATTCAAACTCAATTAATACCCAACTTACAACCAAATAGTGTTGTTGTTGTTGACAACGAACCATATCATAACTCAATACAAAATCCTGCACCGAATAGTAATTCTAGAAAACAGCAAATGATTGACTGGCTGACATTGCGAAACATTGAGCATTCATCCACGTTGCTTAAGCCTCAATTATATGAACTGATTCTGCAAAACAAGGCGAGATTTGTAGAGTACAAGATAGACGAAATATTACGACAGCACGGTCATACTGTGCTGCGTTTACCACCATACCATCCGGAGTTTAATCCTATAGAAAATATATGGGGGATAGTGAAAACATATGTCGCAAAAAAGAATGTCGCAATGAATATGAAGGTTATAATGTCATTAGCTGAAGAAAAGATGAACGAACGAAACGAACGAAGGAGAAAAGTTTGTCTGCATGCTATTGAGGAGGAAAACAAATATCAGGGTAGAGACGCAGCTTTAGACACAATATCAGAACGAATCATAATTAATTTAAATAATTTATCTGATGAAAGCGAGGATGGGGATGATTGTGATATGCCTGGGGTTGATAATTTATTAGAATAAAACATTTATGGCCGGAGAACACCTAATTCATACACGTCTTCACTGAAGTGAAAACCGGCATTCACTGCTTGTAATGCTTGGAACTGGCTTGTCTGCCTCATACAGTTCCATAGATTACAATGCAGTGGATACACATTTTCACGGCCGTATTAGTACGTAGTGTGTATGCGTAGACGTGTACGCATTTGGTGTGCTCCAGCCACAAACGTACCTTTAAAAAAATAAAAATAAAATTTTGTTTTTTTTTTTTTATTTGCTGACCATACACTACTACAAACGCAAAAAATTCTCCAAGCTAATTTACCTGTACTTCACTTTGGCATTTTTTAATGTCAAATGTGTAGTTTTAGTACAGACAATAAGTAGAAATACATTAGTAGCAAAAAAAAAGCTGCTGCTTACACTTGTACATAAAAACCCTTAAGGCCACACTGTCACCATAATACTGTAAGCGTTTAATCTCAATACCTAACTGCGAGTACAGCAAACGCCTTACGCGTACAGCTAACGGCCAATCAACATTGTGCCATCGGTTATCCCAATATTTACAATTCACACTGTATTGAACATGACAGCTTTGTGCAAGGAGTAACAAAAGCATTTATATAAAAATTGCTCTGTGGTTCCCGAGTGGAGTAGATTAGGGCCATTTCATCTCTTCCCGTGGGTGTCGTTAAATGCGAATAAGGGATCAGACTGTTATCTATTAGAAAGCGTATATGTATATAGTTATGCAGTGCCCCGATAATGACAATAGGTTTGCACCTACTACGTACTTGAGACATAATTATGGTTGACAAAAAGTGAGTGTTAGAGACTGCCTATGCCTGTTCCTTTAAAGATGAAGGCGTTAGTGTATTTATAAAAAATCTCTAATCTTTAGCTACAGCACCTACTTAATTAACTGCTTAAACACATAACTCAGTGTGTACATTTTTGCATTGTGACTAGAATGCAAAAATATGTCAAGCCTTTTTGACTTAATTATAAATAACGAAGCAAAATAAATGAGTCGTGAGAATAAATTCACTTCATATAAAATGTTGCCTTTATCGTGTGTTTTTTAAGGAGCGGTTCTATTTACACATGAGACTGCCACAAAATCAATTTGTGGTTTTCCTAATAATCGTTAGTTTTATGTTTGCGAAGTCACGAAGAATACTCAAAGCGCTGAAGAAAAAAGTTAATAGATACATATACACATATCACCACTATTTCCCCGAAGACTAGGCAGTGGCACATACAATGCCTACACTTTGTCAAAACGATCACTGTCTACCGTCTACCGTTTATAAACAGTGTATATACTCGTACTATCAGATAGGTAGCAGTATCTCTTAGTCGCCTTCAACAATACCCACGTTTAGTAAAGGGATATCTCTCTATCTCTATCTATTCCACCAAGAACTACACGGAAAAGTGATCTGATTACTTTAATTATGTATCGTATATCAACTGTCTGTTACTATAATCCATGTAAGTTAAATAGGTGCTGACCTTTTTCGAGTCTGGATATTTAGAATTTAGAACGAGAAATGATTATGTAATTTAATATAACCTCAGTTTACGTTTTCTTTATTATCAATTTCAAAATACATAATTTTGTTTTAGTTGTTAACAGTTTGAAATTTTCTAAAGATAACGAAGCGTGCGTATCAATCTAAAGCAAAAAATCGTCAATTGATAGTGGAAAGTGGAAACACGCACAAAACCAGAATAAACTTGGTACTGTTAGAACATAAAGCACACATTTCATTCAAAAATTATAATTATTACGTTAATTGTTAAATTTTGTATTTGTTGATTGTTGTTATTGTTTGTTATTATTGTTATAATATTTGTTGAAGTGTTTAATTTGTGTGTAAGTGTTGTAACTTTATATTGTTAATTTAAAATGGCTCCAGTGTTAAAACATGGTCGAGGCAAGCCTTTGACTTCTCAAACCAAAGAAGTTTTGTACTGTTTGTACAAATATTTCGAAAATGAGTGTAATAACAACCCGAGCAGTATTATGACCCCCACTCAATTAGTTGCTAAATCAACAGGGATTTCAATAGCATCCGTCAGAAAGGTAGTATCAGAAAGCAAATGTCGTCCTTCAGATCAGGAAGTAACATTTAAATCTCCTAAAAAGAAACCGAATCATAAACCTACAATAGTAATAGATAACTTTGATCAGCAAGTTATCAGAAGAACAATTCATGACTTCCACATCACAAATAAAGAAGTTCCCACTTTGAAAACTTTTCACGCAAAATTGAAAGAAGATATCGATTATAAAGGTTGTGTCAGCACGTTACGAAAACACGTCATGTCATTAGGTTTTAATTGGAAGCAAACAGAAGATAACCGGAAACTTCTTATGGAAAAACACGATTAGATACTTGCGAATTAATTATTTGATGAAAATTGCTGAATATCGCGAACAACGCCGACCAATTGTTTACACCGACGAAACATATATACATACATCACATACCCTCTCGAAATCTTGGTTAGGTGGAAGCACTTCAGGTTTGAAGCAACATATATCGAAAGGCAACCGCTTAATCATTGTTCATGCCGCTGGTATGGATGGCTTTATACCAAATGCATTGCTTATGTTTAAAGCCAACCAAAAAAGTGGAGATTACCACGACAATATGAACTATGACAACTATTCAAGGTGGATTCAAACTCAATTAATACCCAACTTACAACCAAATAGTGTTGTTGTTGTTGACAACGAACCATATCATAACTCAATACAAAATCCTGCACCGAATAGTAATTCTAGAAAACAGCAAATGATTGACTGGCTGACATTGCGAAACATTGAGCATTCATCCACGTTGCTTAAGCCTCAATTATATGAACTGATTCTGCAAAACAAGGCGAGATTTGTAGAGTACAAGATAGACGAAATATTACGACAGCACGGTCATACTGTGCTGCGTTTACCACCATACCATCCGGAGTTTAATCCTATAGAAAATATATGGGGGATAGTGAAAACATATGTCGCAAAAAAGAATGTCGCAATGAATATGAAGGTTATAATGTCATTAGCTGAAGAAAAGATGAACGAACGAAACGAACGAAGGAGAAAAGTTTGTCTGCATGCTATTGAGGAGGAAAACAAATATCAGGGTAGAGACGCAGCTTTAGACACAATATCAGAACGAATCATAATTAATTTAAATAATTCATCTGATGAAAGCGAGGATGGGGATGATTGTGATATGCCTGGGGTTGATAATTTATTAGAATAAAACATTTATGGCCGGAGAACACCTAATTCATACACGTCTTCACTGAAGTGAAAACCGGCATTCACTGCTTGTAATGCTTGGAACTGGCTTGTCTGCCTCATACAGTTCCATAGATTACAATGCAGTGGATACACATTTTCACGGCCGTATTAGTACGTAGTGTGTATGCGTAGACGTGTACGCATTTGGTGTGCTCCAGCCACAAACGTACCTTTAAAAAAATAAAAATAAAATTTTGTTTTTTTTTTTTATTTGCTGACCATACACTACTACAAACGCAAAAAATTCTCCAAGCTAATTTACCTGTACTTCACTTTGGCATTTTTTAATGTCAAATGTGTAGTTTTAGTACAGACAATAAGTAGAAATACATTAGTAGCAAAAAAAAAGCTGCTGCTTACACTTGTACATAAAAACCCTTAAGGCCACACTGTCACCATAATACTGTAAGCGTTTAATCTCAATACCTAACTGCGAGTACAGCAAACGCCTTACGCGTACAGCTAACGGCCAATCAACATTGTGCCATCGGTTATCCCAATATTTACAATTCACACTGTATTGAACATGACAGCTTTGTGCAAGGAGTAACAAAAGCATTTATATAAAAATTGCTCTGTGGTTCCCGAGTGGAGTAGATTAGGGCCATTTCATCTCTTCCCGTGGGTGTCGTTAAATGCGAATAAGGGATCAGACTGTTATCTATTAGAAAGCGTATATGTATATAGTTATGCAGTGCCCCGATAATGACAATAGGTTTGCACCTACTACGTACTTGAGACATAATTATGGTTGACAAAAAGTGAGTGTTAGAGACTGCCTATGCCTGTTCCTTTAAAGATGAAGGCGTTAGTGTATTTATAAAAAATCTCTAATCTTTAGCTACAGCACCTACTTAATTAACTGCTTAAACACATAACTCAGTGTGTACATTTTTGCATTGTGACTAGAATGCAAAAATATGTCAAGCCTTTTTGACTTAATTATAAATAACGAAGCAAAATAAATGAGTCGTGAGAATAAATTCACTTCATATAAAATGTTGCCTTTATCGTGTGTTTTTTAAGGAGCGGTTCTATTTACACATGAGACTGCCACAAAATCAATTTGTGGTTTTCCTAATAATCGTTAGTTTTATGTTTGCGAAGTCACGAAGAATACTCAAAGCGCTGAAGAAAAAAGTTAATAGATACATATACACATATCACCACTATTTCCCCGAAGACTAGGCAGTGGCACATACAATGCCTACACTTTGTCAAAACGATCACTGTCTACCGTCTACCGTTTATAAACAGTGTATATACTCGTACTATCAGATAGGTAGCAGTATCTCTTAGTCGCCTTCAACAATACCCACGTTTAGTAAAGGGATATCTCTCTATCTCTATCTATTCCACCAAGAACTACACGGAAAAGTGATCTGATTACTTTAATTATGTATCGTATATCAACTGTCTGTTACTATAATCCATGTAAGTTAAATAGGTGCTGACCTTTTTCGAGTCTGGATATTTAGAATTTAGAACGAGAAATGATTATGTAATTTAATATAACCTCAGTTTACGTTTTCTTTATTATCAATTTCAAAATACATAATTTTGTTTTAGTTGTTAACAGTTTGAAATTTTCTAAAGATAACGAAGCGTGGGCGCTATCATTTTCTTATTTAAAACACAGAGTAAGAATTTATAAGATACACTTTTAGAGACTTTTATTTTAATAAGGGGTTTTTATCCACAAGGATACGCTAACCCCATCGTATCCTTTTAGAGATATTCATGGGAATAAGCTTTAAAATTCAAACGAAACTGGTCAATCATCTCTCCGACTCGTGTCTTCAACTCATCCCATAGGCGTTCTATAGGGTTCATATAGGGGCTTCTTGATCGCCAGCCCATAATCGTAACATCAACTTAGCTCTGGTATTCATTTAAAATGCCCGCGATATGAGTCCTGGCATTATGTTCCATAAAAATGAACTCTTTGCAAATAAAACTTACGTAGGGTATATGCGGCTCCATACACTCCTCTATGTAACGTGACCCATTTAATGCCGGTAAGCGAGGTCTAGATACAAAAGCAAGTTTCTTTTTGCTATCGACGCTTATGCCTCCCCAAAACCTTCCATAAACCACCACTGTAACTGACTTTCCGCAATGCAGCAACAAAACGCTCTGCTTCTCTTCGATACACCTTTTTTCTTCCGTCGTTACCATACAGCATGATCTTACTCTCCTCAGAAAAGAGAACTTTGCTCCAATTAAATATATGACCAATGTCAGTATGACCACTTTTCCTTTATAAATGATCTAAATCCAAGAAATTACTTTGGCACAATATTTATCGGCAGTATGAACATCCACACATACACGTGAACACATAAAGAAAGCGTAAGACATTTTCACACATTTTCCACGTGACGACTTTTTGGCTACGTATCTCATGCAGCACAACATCTTTTATGTGAGTGTAGTAACAGTTGTCAACCAGCAATGTTATAAAAACTTTTCAGCAACATTTCTCGCCACTATTTTTATTTTTCGCGGTTAGAACATTTGCAAGCACCACCCGGACAGTTGACTCATGCCAAGGTGCTGCAATTTAAATTCTACATTTCAAGAGAAATGTTAGCTTCTCGTCTAGGTTTTATCGTTTGCTGAAATTTACGTTTCTTACTAAATCCACTACCATGTTATCTACTTGAATAACTTGTGTGATAAGCCGTTCTTAAAAAAATATTCAGATTTATTTTTAATATCATAATCAATCAAGCAGAACAAAATGTAGCCTAACCGAAGAAAATGTTTTTATAACCCTTTAATTCATTTCAAAGTCGTAACTAAAAGTTTAATGAGAATTAATTATTTAACTATTAAAACTAGAACTACTAAAAAGTAGATGAAGTTCGTAAACCCATATTTATTTTTAGTTAATTATTAGCCACTAAAAATGTGTTAACGAATGGTTTATCATTTTACACAGGCAATCAGGTTTTATATATTTTTAAGAAATTTAAGATGATATGGTATATGGGGTGATAATTTTGAGGATTGGAACACTACCGATATTTTGCCAAAACCTTTTTCAGATAAAATAGCCAAAGCCTCAAATCTAACTTTAGTATTTATAAATTATTACTTAGCACCAATCAATTCGTCTTCAAAATCACATGCAGCAGCTTAAATTGTAAATTAAACAATATTAACATTGTAATTAGTTAAATCCTGAACAAACGGTAATCTGAATTAATCTGTAATGTAATGATAATATTGTTTTAGTTGTATTGTAGGTGTGGCAGCGCAACCAACCCGGATCAACATAATAGGAAAATTGTTTGTATTACAGTACTAATTGTTAATGATACCTGTAATGTTTAAAGAACTGTTTGTTTGTTGGTATGTGGATATCAATTTATTATATGGGAACTATGCCCTTCAGACGTTGCAAACTTCAAAATTGAAAACAACAGACTCGTTATGTATACAAAAAACTCTAACAACCAAGTAGTAAGTCCATTTCAAACGTATATATCGTGGCCAGATCATAGAATTGACTACTTTATATTGATCCAAATCTTTCATGACATGGTCCGACCAGATTATTGAATAAATAGTATTTAATGATATGAACAAGCTAACGTACAATCATTCCATGATATGGTCAAACGTAGGTAATTATATCTTGAAATAAACAAAATTATATATTATATATAATATATAATTTCGTTAAAGTTAAATAAAAATTGTATAAATATCGTTACATAGACAACATAGGGGGAAACACATTTAGAATTTGAATAAAAACCTAAAAATTATAAAGATCCTAAATCAATAATATGACAAAACGGGGACTGACATATCCTCAAATGTTGAAGTTTAAATGATATGTCAGTTTTAGCTGATCATTTCATGAAACTGGTTGCTCTTTCAAAACTTGACATTGGCGAAATTGTGGTTACATCTCCAGAAAAGCCACAATGAAGAATTGAATTGAATTCATGAAACTGCTAATTTAAGTTTTGAAATTTGCCAAACTTCGAGTTCGGGATCACTCTCTGTGTGAAGGTGGTCTCGATTAAGGCACTCTTAACCATATTTTTTTCTCTTGCCCTAAACTAATCACTCCTCTTTATGATTTCCCCTCTAACATATATCTCGACCCGTTAATTTGGCCCATCTCTTAACTCTAGTCTATACCCCACTTGTCAACATTCTTTACAAATTCATTTCTTTAAACAAAATCCATTTATAGTATTTCCTTGTTATTTGATGCCCTAACCATTTTCTCTTTACCCACAGATCCACAAGCACAAACAGTCATTATTAAATTTTCTGTCATAATATTTTAACCTATACAACTATAAAATCAACTTTCCACCTTAACTTTGGCAAAATCATCGGAAAATGATGGAGACATTGTAACAAAAAAAAAGTTTTGAAATTAGCGACTTTGACTGTATATACTCGTATGTACTTACAATGTATTATCAACTTTGGAATAACTAACAACCCTTTAGAAAAAAGGAGCCTGGAGCGTGTTTTTAACTCGGGATTTAAACTAAACACGTTCTAATTAAGGACGGTTATGCTTATAATCTTAGTATAACTTAGTTAACATATACCCACGCACAAGTTTATTAACAGCTAAAAGGTTAAAAAGTTTAGCAAGTGTGGATCAGTTACAGTTTTCGTCGTGCTACAGTTTTAAATACAGTGTTACAAAAATCTTATTGATGCAGTGAAGTGTGTTTGTTACTGAATCAATTATCACAAATTATACAAACTCGTTACCATATCTTACTTACTGACCTTACTTACAATGTCCACTAAAAAAGTAGTTTTGCCCGAGGGATAGAAGAAATAACTTTAAAGCGAGTGGACCCGCGTGCAAAAGCTGTTACTGAATATTACCAACATTTGTAACAGTCCTATCCACCCTCTTAGACTCTTGAGCATTTATCTGTAAATATGTGGATAACTTTTACAACGGGTGTCCGTAAAAGCAGATATGACCTAAAATAGGCAACCCAATACGGTCAGTCCATACTTTTTTTGCTTTTACTTTTAATGTTATATAATTAATTATCAATGAAAAGACGATTTTAAGAATATATAAAACTGTGATTTCTTACATGTACGATAACGTTATAGGTCAAAAAGAATTGGTCTTCTACTAAATGCATACTTATGAGTTGCATTTTAATTTTTCCAGAATACATTGTTTGATTTACTTAATCAAATAAAAATCGTTAATTTAAACTGAACTGATCATAGGTATTTTTGAATGGTCGAGAGAGGAAGTCGGTCAGACTAAGTTAGTCGTGACCTTAGTTTCCTGTTCCAATAGGAAAAGAACAAGCAAGAAACTCCAAGGACACTCTTTTTCATATATTTTACATAATTTCCTTGTTACAGTATATTAGTGCACATAAATATAGAACAAAACACACATAAAATAATATAATATATGAGGACAATGCAACATTATCATCATGAAATAACGTTTATATATAATTACTACTCTATGTAAACTTTACGTTACTTCAAACGACGAGATATTAATTCACCAAGACCATTTCTTTATATTTTCATAAAACGAGTCGCACAATATCTTTATAAGTTAGTAATCACGAGGAAGCATAGGGATGGACATATTATATACAGGTCACACACACATCGCTTTTTTTATGACTTTGTCACAATCAGTCTCTGGAAGACTCCTCCTTTGAGAAAAAACTATCGAATGTTTTTATAGAACAAGTAACTCAGCTTTATTAATGGAAACAATTTGACTGAAATCTAAATTCGTCCATAAGTTAAATTTTATCCTTATTCTTAGAACTTTTGTTACAACTTTGTTTTAAAAATGTAGGCAATTCAAAAGCTTGACATTAGGCAAAGCTGTAGTTTCAACGAGAGTTTCTACAGCGGCACCGCGGTATCATAATAAAACATAACTCTCCCGCAGTTTTATCACCCGTCCTAGGTCACGAGCAGTTTTTATGTTGCTGTCCGAGCACAAATGCGGGTCGTTTCCGATTAAAAGTTT
Organism: Tyria jacobaeae; assembly: GCA_947561695.1. NCBI lineage: Eukaryota > Metazoa > Arthropoda > Insecta > Lepidoptera > Erebidae > Tyria > Tyria jacobaeae. The sequence continues at coordinate 18,178,572 of OX387211.1, read as the reverse complement.
ACAATGTGACTTTTGCACTGTTTTGCACCATTTGACTTTTGGGTATTTGGACAAAAAACGTCAGGCAGGATGCTGAGCACGAGAAAAATGATTGTAAGGAGAAAAGTCAATGTCACTTTAGAATAAAGATATTCATGGTTGAACAATACAATATATCACAACATATTATTTTTAGTGGCAGACATAATTATGAAGCTAATAGTTCCTCATTGTTCTCGAAGATTTAATGATGGGTTACATTTTATATTTTTCTTCGTCATGAAAAAGTCAAGGGGCAAAATATCTAAAAAAATATAATTGATGCATACATTAAGAATTATTTGAGCTTAGTACTGTTCTTCTTAAATTAGTACATATTATTATTAGGAATATTTTTTTTTCGAACACCTGTTGCGCGTAATTCTTTCAGCATTATCATGATATTTGGAACTTTGCCTGCACAATTATTAATGGCGTGCCTCGCATGTACAATATTGGTTATATTGTTCTACAGTTGGATAAATTCCAAGTATTCGCGTTGCTTAACGCGATAAACACGAATAAAGAACGTCTCTACTTAATAAGCACTTGGCAGACGTTGTTCAGCTCCAACCATTCGGTTTTAAAGGAAAATCTCAAGTTTTAGAATAATTGTTCAGAATTAGAATGTGAATTAGAATTCATATTCATTCAAGGCAGATATGGTGTTATGTACATACGGTTTTATTTACGTGTATTTTTGGTTGAAGCCCGAATAGTTTCGGACCGATTAGGAATCGTTCCATAAGTTCACTAAGGTCGCTTCCACCAAGATATATGTAGGTCCTTATTCGGGTCCGGAATCAAGGGTTTTAACTGTTTTGTCAATAATATGTAAAAATTTCTTAATACGCTCTAATATGATTTAATCAGATAAATTTCAATTAGAGTAACGTAAACCGAGACATGATGTAAGTCAATGAAACGTAAGAGTCAAGCATCAAATTTGTAATTATGTTTGCTTTGTTTCGCCTGAATTCTATCTCTTATGAAAATGGGCTTTCTTGTTAGTTACATAGAACAATCTAAATGTTTAATTACATTTGGGACCATTTTCATTATAAATTGTGCAGAGGTTCTTTGAACTCAAACCCAAGGTTGAGGACACTGATCTACTCCAAGGTCAGTGGAACTTCGTGTAGGCTTAATGTGTTAGCGTAGGAACAAACCCTTAATTGATAAAGGAAGCTAATATTAAATGTAGAGTTAATGTTTTGCCGAAATATATCTTTGTATTTGAATCACGGTTGCTTTACTCGGAAATTAAATTGAAATTCAAAGCTTCTCTTCATTGCAACAGGTATATATTGCAAAATTATGAAGATGGAGATGATTAACCAACAAGTTGAGAGTAGACGTAGCACGTGAGGTATTTTTATTATTTTACTTATTAATTATTTATTTAGGAAAATAATATAAAATATATATGTTACAATATCAAACGTTTATGCATTCATTTCAGAAGGAAAACTTGACTTGTGAACCCCACTCTTGTCCAAGTGTGTCCCGTGGAGTTCGTTTGTTAAACTACGAAATTAGGATTAAACATTCGCTGTCTACTTTGTTAATTTATTATATGGAAAACAAATATTTTAGTAAGTTTAATGTGGTATGTAAAGATAGAAGCAAGTATCGGGAAATAGCAAACAACTTAGTTAGTTAGCTGGTTTTTTTTTTTGTTTACGGGGTGGAAGATCACCCGAGATCCCGGCAAATATCCATACCCAGGATACTAAGCCTATCCTGCAGTGGCTATCTGAAGAGTAGGAAGGGGAAGGAATTGAGACTTTTTGTTTGAAAACGCGCAAGCCTGTGTTTTCTTGACGCTGAACTCGACTAGATTCTCACAACCCCATTGAGAAATGCGGCTCAAGACCCGGTCGAGCTCAGCGACAAGCTCCTGTCGTTTTCCCTCAACATCTGTTAGCTTGGCAGCAGGACGTCCAAAATATCACCCGTGTACTGGGCATTTGTCTTCATAACAATGTATATTGCCAAGGGCCAACATTTCATTGATATGCAGAAAGATCAGCGTAGGCGATAGGACGGAGCCCTGAGGTACACCAGCGCTAATCTCCTGAAAGTCAGAGGCCGCGCCATCGCAGAGAGAGAGATTTTAATATTCATAACATTTTACAGTAAGGACTACATTTACTGTAAAATATGATAAATATTATAATTATTCAATAATCTGTAGCTGTTTCTCTAGAGAATGCATCCAACAAATTTATATCTAGTTATTATGTATTTTAATCAAGCTGAGCGGTATTTCACTTTGAAGTCACGGAGATATTGTATCCGCACGTTACAGACGATATTCTAAAGGGTAGTGTTGCGACATATCGACTTAAATATCTCCAACGTAACGTTGTGACTGTGTATTAAAAAAGGTAATATGGCTCTTATTATATTTCCATTTCCATTTTATATTTACGTTTGAACCAATTTTAAATTAATAATTAAAATAAAATAATATGACCATTGTGTGCCGTGCTGATTGAACGCCGTCACTGCCTCTTCGGAGCTTGTAAAAGTAAAGCTTCTCATCAAATTTTTAATTTTAGGAAAAACAAAGAAATCACAGGGTGCGAGTTCTGGACTTTGTACTGGATGGGTGCTTTACTTTTTCAGAGGACAAAAATATTTTTGTTTTATTGGCGGTGTGCGAAGAAGCATTGTCGTAGTGCAAGAAGATGCGTCTTCTCGGTCTTCTTTCTCGTACATTTTCAAGAACAGCAGGTAAATAAATGGTGGTATACCACTTGGCATTAACACTTCTTTGATCTTCAAGTGGGACTAAAAAAACGCATTCATTTTTTTTTTCCGAAATTCCGAATTCCGAAGAAATAAGGCAAATGACATTTTTCTTTAACTATCAGGTTGTTTATAGCGTTCTTCGTCAGGAGCACCCAATTTATTTATTTTTTTGAGTATAATAAGGGACAGGTAATTGATTCAAGCCATGTCAGAAAAATGGACAGTAGCAACCGTAAGTAACATAATTATACCGGCGATCGCTAATTTTGTAGGTGAATTAGATACAATTTTGCATGAATTAGGTTAGGTTGTTTGTTACATTATGTCCTATACTAGAAGAACGTTCTCAATATTGTAAGACATTTATAATATTCTGCAATCCTTCTCATAAGCGAACTGCTTGTGTTTGGTACACAAGAATATTTAATTGTTATTTGCTACAATTATGACGGTAGATTCAGTTTTCTCATTTTTTAAATAATACAGTACAGCTAGTTTGAAAATATATTTTTTTTTAAATAAAGATTAATTAATTTTTTTTTAAATTAAGTTATAATTTGTATTATGCTACCAAGCTCCATCTACCACAAAACTTAGTGGAATCCTATGCCCAACATTGAAAAGGATGAAATAGGCAATATCGAATAAGTATAGAAGCTGCAAAATAAATAATAAAGTAACCGATCAAGGACTAATGAAGTAATTATTTACATTATTCCACATATTTCAGCATGAGTATTACATAAACGTAAACGTTTTTTTTTTTTAAATAAATAGCTTACCTTTTTTTGGAATCATTGGTGTAAAAAATATATATAAATGAAATTATACACCAATAATCCCAATCTATTAATACACTATTTTTATAAACAAAGGTATACCGAAAAGATACGTTCTCTATGTTTGGCCAATAAATACAAAAATTATTTTACTTAGCTAGATTATAACTAAATTACAATTATATAAGAGCCCAGTTATGTAGAATACATTTTTTATTAAATAATGATATTAGTTCCTTTTTAAATTACTTAAATTTTCCCGAATAGATTAGATCCATCGCTAAAATACTTTATATTTGGTTTGTTTATATTTGGTTTACGCAAATATGATCACGTATCAGATTTCGCACTTTGCTCAAGTGGCTCCCAATTCGTCTTCGACGGGATACTCATATTCTCACTATGCTTTATAATATTCTTTTCAATCCCTTTACTCCTACTTCTCTTAAGGAACGTTTTACGTTTCTCAGTGACACACACACCAAAACATTAAGATCCTCGGCATCATTGGAACTGGCAGTACCTCCACATTCAACCAGGTACTTTGACCTATCTTTTAGTGTACAGGCTGTGCGCCTGTGGAATAACTTACCTTTACACATTAGGCGTGCCCAATCGCTGGCTACATTTAAGAATATGGTTAAAGACTATTACTTGGCTTGCTAGTATATTTTTTGTTTATATCTCATTTATACTTTTTGTCTAACTGCTACATTTATCGATCTAATAAACCCATGGTATATAATATATGTGTATGTACATATATGCATTTTTATATATATAATTGTATGTAGGTATGTTTATATATATATATATATATATATATATATATATATATATAATATAGGTACCTAGTTATAAATTTGATCCTTCTTAAATAAAACGCTTTTTTTTCTCTCATCTTTCTACACCTAAACTACCCGTATGTTCTTTTGCATCTTGTCTTTTTCTGTCCATCCTAAGGTTGCCTGGCAGAAATTGCATTTAGCGATAAGGCCGCCCATTGTACATTTCTATTTTGCATAAGTACTGTAAATTTTTGTTTTAAGGTGTACAATAAAGTAGATTCTATTCTATTCTATTCTAAAATACTTTTATTATAAATATATTTTTTTATGCGGTGTAACAGAAACCTAGTATTTTTGTCGAGCGTTATGTGATATATTAAATAAGTCAAGATTTAACACAATAAATACAACAACTTCAAATATATGTATATATATATATATATGTATATATATATATATATATATATATATTTATATATATATAGGCATGGCTATATTAATATGAGCAATTTCATAAACGATGGCTTACCACTAACGGTGCTTTGCAAGCCGCTGATTGCTCTTACTGTAAGGTAGTGTGGATGTAACATAGGCATGATATGCAGAAACGCTAGTTTTTTGATCGGTTACTCAAGATAAGTTTCAAAGCGCATCAGAATAGTACCTCAGACGTTTGCATATATTATTAATATGTGATTTACATGTCTGTCATATGCCTATGCAATTTTAGCTCTCAGAATTTTGTTCACTTTGTTTCTTGTACAATTTTACTGTCACAATGTACACTAGGTGGTCGATGGTGCTTTCTTTGTTCAAAATATATTATTTTCGTTTTATGTAGATTGATAAATAAGTAACTGTTTGGCTGAAATTAAATATAAATTATTTAATTTCAGCCAAACAGTTACTTTACCTATTCAATAATTAATATATCTTTCTATTTCCATGCAATTAGAACCATGGGATGATGAGTTACTTTGGGCATATCATTTATAGACAAGGTATGGTGAAGACTCCAATATGCTTCGTTGTGGCACACCATCATTAATAAAACGGTAGCTGGAATTAATTGTTCGTTCCGTTTTAGAGCTAATACTGGCTACTTTTATTTGTTACCGGTTCCTATACATAATTTCACAATATAACATAATACAGATGAAATAACAACTACAGATTTAACGATTTTTATTATAACGAGCTATTGATGAAAAAAGTAATGAACAAAACGTCAATGTCTCCGTAAGGTTGCTTTGTCAAATGTAAAATTAATATTAAAAATATTTGATAATTACGTACCTGTGTTGATCTATTAATCGCCCGTTTTCAAATGCCTTATGAGTATAAAATTAGTTACTGATATCAGAACACATTGATACCGTTACTCTACACAAATAAACATGATATATGAGATTCAACCTTATAACTGTAACAATTTTTTGCATTCTATTTAACATCGTAATTGTAAAATAATCTAACTTGTGTAATTCAAAACACATCTTTATTTTATCTCCCTAGTTCAAAGTAAAAAATGTAGCCTGGCAACACTGTAGCAAGGTGCAATAATGCATGGAGATCACTCAAACGAAGTATTGTAAATGTGCTTGTACTGTCAAAGGAATATCTGAGATTAATATGAACTTTTAAAAGCGAATACAAAACGCTAGTTTACGTGTAAGTTAGATATAATTATTAAGAATATGATAGACTTTTTCTGTGATACATATTATAATATTAAATATTTTTATAAAAAGGGTTACATAAAACATATTACCTCTGTCTAAAATGTGAATCTGTGTTTGTATTACCAACTTCATAAATACATTTTTTTTTTATTTTTAATATTTCTTAAAGAATTTAAAGTACCACTGTGCAAATTAACCTGGAGTTTCTATCAAGAAATATTATAATAGAATTTTATATACAACAATTCATTAACATCCATGCACTCACGATAGAAACTCACATTTTGCAACCATAATTTAGTTCGTGTAACGATATACGGAGAAAATCTTTTTGTGTTTACACTGGCCCTGCATTATAAGTATACTGTATGATAGAAATCATTCAAATCTCTTAGTCACCTTTTACGACTCCCACGGGAAGAAATGGCATAATCTTATTCTCCTCCACCGAGACCGCGGGACTAATTTCAATTAAAATAATGAAATTTAAATTTAAATTAAGCATTTACCATACTTCTCACCTCAAATGTTCTTAATTGAGTGTGTAAAGAGTAATGATATATAATTAATTGTTTATATTTATTACTATATTTATTATTTATTTATTACTTAATAGCAAAAGATGTTGAACATCATAAAATTCCTCTAGATCGTTGCCTACTGATGTCATTTTCAAAAGGCTGGCATCCCCCTTTGAGTTCAACGCGAATATTATTTCGTATGCATTTAAATATTTCTTAGTTTTTATTTATACCAAGTTATATACATTGGAATGGCATTTTATAATAATAAATCATGTTTCCTAAATCTGGGAACCGGGTAGTGCTCCCTTCCCCCGTTGGATACGTCCTTGATTGTTAAAGAGGAACTAAAATGTGCATTTAAAATTCTGAGGTTATGACTTATCAATATAATTATATTATAACGTAATATTATTAGTCCTATTATGTGATTGTACCTTGCTCTCCTTCACGGTTCAAACAATTGCAAACCTTTAAGAGTCAACCTTAAAGATACAAGCAATATAACATACATTTGAAACAACACTCATAAAAGCACCAATAACAATAAGAGATAGTAAAAATATCGCTATTTTGTTGGCCTGGTTCCAATGGGAACTTTGTTTTGTACATATGTTATGCAAAGTGTATTTGTACTGAGCTTTTGAACTGTGATCATAAGGGTTCGTATGTTACTTGAAATATGTTTTGCTTTAATTAGAGTAAAAGTGCGAGTTATATGTAAGTAAATGAAACTTCACACGTTGTTAATTTATAAACTTTTATTCAAAGCTTAAAAGCTTGTCTGTTGTATAACTTACTAATATTTCATATTATAAATGCGAATGCGAGTTTGTCTGTTTAGTTTACTATCACTCATAATAAAAAACTGATAGCTATACAATTTTACATACAATTTAGACTGGTCACCTGATGGTGAGTGACAATCGCCGCCCATGGACACTTACAACTGCCAGGCTTTTAGTGTGATTTAGGGGATCTTGATTCGGGAAGGGGGATGAGGAGATTGGAAAGAGGAGAGGGGAAGTTGGGTCTCCGGAAACCTCACAAATTTTGGGGAAATGCAACGCAAGTTCAATTGCTGTAAGGGCGTGGTATCGCACCGGTCAATCCGGCCCATTCGTGCTGAAGCATGGCTCTATCACTGTTAAACAACTTTTTTTCTTTTTTTTTTCGTGTGGAAACCCCCACTGGTTATCACCTCACCGGAGCTGACGGTGAAGTGGTATGTCGGACTCGAACCGACTAAAACCACACAGTGTTCCGGCACAAGTGGGTCTATGGCAAGGGACCTGGGTATACCCTAGGAGGGATGCTTCCAGGAACCCTGCAGACCTTGGCCACCTCTTTTGCAAGAGGCACTACCACTATTGAAAACGAGGGGCCTAGCCCCCACTCCAGCCTTGAGAGGCGAGCGTGGAACACATCGCACCACCGTCTCAGGCCTGTTTCTACTAGGGTAAGGGCAGCCCTACCCGTTACCCCCAGGCCACCGCTCATGGAGGCCGGAGATCGTTTTGTGCTCTCCGGCGCCTGCTGCGTGTTCTGCGGGACGGGAGAGCACTTGCCCTTTCCCGTATCCTCTCCGCTGCCTCTTTAGTCAACATGATCTCTTCGCAAAATAAGGCAGCGGAATCGCACGCGCTCTCGCTTTGGACCATGGACAGAACCATGGCCTCTAGCGAGAGACTTCCCAAATCAATAGCCGTCGCGAGGTTGAGGCGCTGTTGTGCCCACGCTGTGCACTCCACTAAAGTGTGAAGTGCTGTGTCCTCGCGACAGCTTTCGCAGTCATGGCACGCAGACGTTGGCTCCCGGCCTATACGACACAGATACTTACCGACGCAGTCGTGCCCGGGGAGTATCTGTGTCAACCGGTAGGAGAGGCTGCCATGTCGCCTCTCTAGCCAATCCTCCATGACGGGCCTGACCGCCGCAATTGTGGCGTGCTCTGCGCTCGGTCGCTCAAGTCGTTTGCTCAATCACTGTTAAACAACTTACGACGCACTAAGATGTAACCATATACGGAAGCCGTTTTTCTTTTTAGGGTTCGAAACTTTTTTAGATTTTACGGTTTCTTGACCAAAGACAGAGCTAATGAAAGATTGAGTTGCACTTTCTATTAGTTATATCACAAAAAGGATTAACTTGAGAAATTTTATTAGAAAATTAAATTTATACATTTTGTTGTATCAGTACAATATTTCATTAAACATGACTAAGTCTTTTATATTCTTGTTACATATATAATGAGAACAAACAAACAGAGAGCCTCTAATGTACTTACTGAAATACTGTTACGTTACGTAATGTGTGTACAAGCGCACACAAAGATATATTAATAAGGCCAATCTTCATATTATACTATAATATCTTTTGCCTGCGGCTTCTCTGGTAAAAGTTCTTTATCTATCCGTCGATAATACTACTTTTACTTGATAAAAGTTACCATTTTTCCTTTTCTTTACATCTGGTGATATGCTTGAAAAATAACATGATGCTCATTAGGCATTTAAAAAGTGTGTAAGTATGTAAGTGTAACAAACGATATTAAAAAAATATATATACTCACTGTCGCAATTTCTATTATAATAATACATTACAAGGTTACATTTACATTTGCAAAAATATTTTAGTATCAAGCATTTATTCAAAAACTTAGAAATAGAACTGTCTTCTAAATCCCATAATAAACCAGTTTATAACGCCGACTGTACCACATTGCTAATGCAGTAGAAATACACAGTGCGGAACTGCATAAACATCGCTATACCAGATACAAACACGTTTTCCATCTATTAGAGTATTAACACACAGTAGTAATTTAAACAAATAGTGGTGATATTTAATATACTATGCGTCTCTTTGTGCATTAAAGTCGAAAGTGTTTAACTAAATAATATGAAAAGAGAATGATTAACTACAACAACGTACATACATAATATTATGTTATATACAGTCGGAGGGCTAGGACACCTTGCCGTTGCGTAGAGATGTAGCTTCACTCTGCTTCTATATCGCTTGTATCATGGGGAGTGTTCAGAGGAATTGTTCGGGCTTATACCGACAGCATGTTTCCGCCATCGTTCTACGCGACAAAATATTCATCCCCATCATCTGGTTGATGGGCAATCCAACAAAAATTCTCCATTCCTTCCCCTTCCAACTCTTCAGAACACTCAACTGCCACTACAGGATAGGCTTAGTATACTGGGTATAGACATCTGTCGGGATCTCAATCCGAGATCGTCACTAAGGCGGCCTCGCGGAAGCTCGGTGTATTGAACAAGGTGAGACGGTTCTTCTCGCTCGAGCATCTGTGTCTTTTATACAAGACCCAGGTTCGCTCCTGCTCTCATCTTTGGGACGGCTATGCGCAGTATTTGCTTGACGCTCTCGATCGGTTGCAGCGACGCGCAGTCCGCATTATAGACTTGGTTGAGGTCACCCAGTCTCTTGAGCCCCTGCAGTTGCGAAGAGATGTCGCCTCTATGGCAGTTTTCTATCTCCTACATCACGGTGAATGTTCTGACGAACTCTTCCAATTGGTCGCACCTTCTCCCTTCCTCTACAGGACACGCTGCTGCTGCTGGTCTGAGGAGTCACCGTTTGAGAGTCGTAGGTATGCCATCCCAAACGAAACGGTGTGGCTGTTCTTTCCTGTGTCGATCGGTGAAAGATTGGAATTCACTACCAGCGCACGTTTTTCCTTCCCACTTTGATCCTGGGTCTTTTAAGCGGGGCGTGAAAAAGCATCTCACCAGGCCGCCATAGTGTGGGTCACCATACTACATTGACTAGACATGCAATGAGGATGGCGACCACCACTCTTGGACTCCATTTATTGCTTACCATCAGGCAAAGTGGAATCATTATGGTACTACACATAAAAAAAAAAACTTATAGTATTTCAGGTCCGATACAACGGTAAAAGGCCGGCAACGCTCTTGTGACTCTTGAATTGTAATTGTATATGCCATGTATAACCCATGCCTCTTTTGTATCCATGGATGGCGGTACCCGGCGGTCTGCTCGTTTGCCCCTATCGCATAAAAAAAAAACTTCCCAGCATCAGCTGCTTCGAGTTACATGGTATGCGATCCCGACTTGCTTGAGCTATTGCTTATACTCACCAATCAATTGGTATAATCTGTATCCTTTTCCTTCCCTTTCAATCATCCCTCTCCTTTTAATTCTTTCCCTTTTATGAATTAAATTTGAATCCCAAGGAGTCCCAAGGAAAGAAAGACGGCAATAGCCTTATCCCATATTACTTAAATGTCTCTTGATTATATGGTGGTTGCCAAAATGGTCGCGTTAAATACACCTGTATCTACTCGATCGGGGATATAAGTTTCATATCTTCTTGTAACATATATCAATGTTTGTACCAAATACGCTTTATATTTGGCACTTATTTTTTGTTAAAAATTGATGCTTTAAGACAGAATTTCAAAAATTGAAAACGGTTATTCCAAAAATTTAAGAGTGATTTCGTTGAAGCTACCAATTCGTTCTGTATTGGCATTTCAGTCCATCCATAAGTCTGTATCCCGTCGTCTGAACCTACACTGTATAGCAAAGGAGTGGTCCAGACATCAAGTCTCGAATTTGCATTCCAAATTCAGCAATTGACTGAGCGCGGCGCCACGGTTGCAGAGTTACACCGAAGTGTAATGGAATTAATGATAGCACTTTTGAGCCAGATGGTCGCAATTTCAAAAGCCATATTACATATTTGATGCACAAAATATTTCTGTGTTTTTAAAACTTATAGAGGTGAGTTTTTGCTATCAGTGCAACACGACGACGCGCAACGGGCTTCTGACACAGAAAGTAAAGAATTTAATATAACATTTTACTATTAAAGATTCAAGATATCTTATCTTTTAAATTCAAATCATATTTATAATATGTATGTATTTGGAAACCTTTATGTATTTTTCTCAGCATTGCATTACTAAACTACAACCTCTGCTTAGTTTGGGACCAGATGGTTGTGTGTGTGATGTGTTATGTTATTATTATTATACTATTATCTGAAGTTTGACCTGGTACAAAACCCCAACATAACCAGTATTGCCAGTTTATGCCATTTTTTGCTAAATAATGCAGATAGTCTTGAGTGCTTCAGCTTGTTCAATTTAGAGCATAGCTTTAACTTGATTTTATTGTGGCATTTCCAATTCAATGAAGGATTTCTTGTGATTCCAAGAAGCGTTTTTTGTTCAATCTTTTGCTTAAGGAAGTCAATGATTCTTCACACGAAACCGATCGATAAAAAGACGGTGTAACACACATCCGATGTAACAAGAGATGGACTATAAATTTCTATTCCTTACAATAGTTACACAGATTGCACCTGGGAGCTGTCTTAGTAGTCTTAGTCCAAACTTGGACCAAAGATAAATCCCACTAAAGTTTACCGCCTCGGGTAAGAAACGACAAATTGAGTTATCAACTTGTGGGAATACCTTGAGATCATTTTTCTCCTGCTGTGAAATAAAAAAGTACGTAAGCTTGTCAAGATTTTTACGAAAGTACGCAAAGAGGGTGTTTTTTACAAGTTCCTTTTCTGTTTTGATTACAGAACTTAAATTTGTTGTTTCTCGGAAATGTTTTTCGAAGTGGAAATAGAGTATACACCGAGCTTAATTATGTTCTAAATTATTTCATATTATATAAAAACCTAAAAATATATACTAGAGCTCTGATCAACAATTGTTACAGTCTCAAGAACTGAAAAGAGATTGATGTAGATTTGCCGAAGATAAGCTGCTGACAGTATCTACAAACGACGAGTATTCTACACATATCGGAATTACCTTAAATATATTTCATACATACGCTCATGCCTGTATCCTCTAAGGAGTATGCAGAGGTGTACAAAAACATCTACATTTTGCCAATAAGAATTTTGTCCCACTTACGTAACATGGGACAAGTCAATCAGACATTTTATTACTGTATGTATACTATCCGTTAGTCGCCTTTTAGATACCCACGATATAAAGAAATTGGGTATCTCTATTCTACATCATCAAAAACCGCACGTCAAATTCAAACATACATATAAAAATAAAAAATATTTTTATACTGATACTGATCCGCTTTTGAGCCTCAGCTACATAATTACTCGATCATAATGGAATTTCAATTTACAAACTTCTAGCAGAATTGATTAACAAAGTCTACATTAACGAGAACGAATGCGCTCAAGTTTGTAGTAATAACAAGTATCACTAAGAAAATTACTAACGCTCTCATGTTACTGAGATAACACTATAAGAACTAAAGAGTCAATAAGGCTCATATATTATAGAAGAATTGATTATCTATCTTTTAAAAGAAAACAGTTGAGTCTTATTATGATTATCTATTTGTAGTAGTAAAAGGTATCACTAAGAACATACGTAACGTTCTCATGTTACTGAGATACCACAGTACCAACTAGAGAGTCAATAAGGCTCATTTGCATGTTGTCTTCTAGTTCAGGAGCCATCAAACCGATTCGTAATGGATAGCATTGTTGTTTTTTACTCCGTCTTCTGTCATAACTATTTTATTTTCAACGTATCAGTGCTAAATATTTTCAATGTGACATTAAAATACACTATTTTGTAAGAAAAATAGGTACTGTGATCGTACTATATTTTATTCTTCTATAGAATATAGTACGATCGTACGATATAAACTCTAAAAATATGACTCCCCTTTGTGCAGTGTAAGTAAGTACGATGGGCGGTCTTATCGCCACCTGCAATCTTTTACTAACACAATAATACGTAAACTGTTATTATCTATAAGAGAAACACAAATTTAATAGCACATTAAATCCTCTATATAGGTATTGCAATATATAAGTTCCATATACCTTTAAGGGAGCTTTGTACGGAGGCATTAACCAGTTCCACTTATGTAACTATATTGCTTACACTTCCTAATCGATCCGTGTTTACAATATCCTTTTCCTTTTATTCTATCCTCCCTTTTCTTTAATACACTCCCAATATTCCCATCTTACAACAACAATAAAAGTGTGGGCCTACAACCGGGGTTGACAGCACGAGGCTTGCCCCCTATTACGAAAGTGGGACGAAATTATAATTAGCAAAATTGGGGATGCCGATGTAAGTGCACGTGTGTATAAGTTCGATGTTGGTTATTCGAAGAAGCTTTTTTATTTATTTGGCACTCGTTTGCTATACAAATCTAAGCTTACAAACTAATAAACTCCAGTATAACTATAGTTAAGCAGTTGTGAAAGGAGATCGTTTTGAAATGGCAATGCCTTCTGCAAACAATTCAAGTGGTCTTTAAAAAAACATCCTCAAATAAGACTTACATAGCAGTGCTTCTATATAATAAATAAATTCTTCTATTACAATAAAACTTTTATAACCAAACATAAAACAAGGTAAAATAATATTTTCAACAGAATATTTAATCAAATCAAACATGAGCAAATGTACAGATGTGGCATCTCAACGTTTCTTATTAGAATCAACTCGTATAAGAAATTTAAAGTTACCCTTTCATGAAGATTTAAATACCCTAAAGTTTGCTCCATTGAACAATAGAAAGTCGGCGCTGCTCTCTGACGGAGCTCAACGAACATTTGCCCAAATTTAGATAATTTATTTCAATTTATGCCTTTCATGTTGTGTTATCGTTCCCAATTATCTACACAAACGAAGGCCAAATTAATTATAAACGATATTTACGTACGTAAATTTCTTGTAATATTTAAAATTTAATGGTGGTTTTAGACGGACGAACCCATTCGAAGTCACATAAATTTATTGCTCTTCAAAGGATAAGATAAACAATTATGGTACTTCTAAACATGAACTCGTATTTCAAGGGTTTATCGAGGTCATCTGGGCAAAGGAAAAACTATGCACTTACGCGACAAATGAGAGAGAAATAAAAGAAAAACATTTTAGGAGCTGTTGGTTCACAAAAGTTGTTGGAGTTCATTGATTTTAGTTTACAAAGGAAGCAAAGAAACACTTTCAGTAACATTTGTTCATATATTCTGAATGTACACAATGTGTGAATGTTGGAAGGTGAGTGAACTATGCCAAACGAAAAAAATATTCAGTGTGTCGGTGAAGATCAAACATTGCCCTATTTAAGCATTGTTTTTACTAGAACAAAAGTCACTGCTCTAGGCTACGTAAATAAAGGGTCATAAATACTTTAACTTTCCCTTTGGGCGGGGAGAGGTCACGTTCGAAAAATCTTTCGCCAAGCGAAGGGTTCCAAATTCGAACGTAATTCAATAAGAGAAAGACCTGGCCACACTCCCCGCGGGCCCGATCGGCCGACAGTCATACCCAGCAAATTGATGAGATTTACAGCCGAGATTCCCCGAAGTTAGCCGAAGGGAAATTAAGTTCGCCAAACTCTTCAAGTTGTTCAACAAACGTACTGACCTTATCGCTTCACAGTCCTGATACCTTTTTTTCGATGTTACTAAGTACTAGCAAGTAATAGTTGCAAACTTTGATAAGAGGTTTGGATAAGTTAGACATGTCTATTGAGATAGAAAATTGTTTTTCAAAGGAGGCAAGACTTTCCTTTTTGTTATGAAATTTGCATAGATATGAGTGTAAGTTTTTTTTTGCGATAAATATTATTCATATCGGTTTGTTATAAATATATTTTTTCTCATCTTGGTTTTGTAGCTACGCAATTCCAGGAATGGTGGTTTTGTTTGACGTCGAGTAAGAAATATCGTTATTGTATTATGAGGAGGTTTACTCAATACTTCTTGTTTGACAATATTGTATTTATTGTCAATAGGTTTCTTCCAAATAAACATGTATATTGTTGTGACCTATCGCATTTCTAAACAACTTTCTCTTTTTAGTATACTAGGAAACATAAACACAGTAGACATACAAACATTCACTAACGCTTGTACCCCCGAAGGGGAAGTTAGAGGCATAAATAACGCGTATATTTTGCCGATAACTCGTACCGGCTGGGGCAGGAAGTCCGAGTCCTCTAACAGAAGACATCTTTAGATATATCTATTATTTTATATATGCCTCAAATTTACTAAAATATGAAATTGCATAGATTTTAACATTGAATAAAGCACATATTAATCTTATCTATTCAATACAATGAAATAATATACAAAGCTTTTTTTATAAAAGACAACACCAACACTAGGGTTCATTCCTTTACATATGTTTTTGACCAGTACATCTGTATGGACTTTAAAACAGACTTTGACCTCTGAGTTTGTTTCGGTGTTTTTGTTCTCAGGGTAGTCAGCTGGGAAACACCGGCCTCATCTAGCATAAACTGACAGAAAAAAAAATATATTGACGTGTAAAAGTGTTGTTATAACCTATTTACAAAATAAAGATCATTTATCATTTATCATTTATCATTTACAAACTTTCAAATAACGGACACAAAGAACACCTAGTTGAACACACATTGTTTGAGGATTATACAAAGCGTTGTCCCATATGGGACTGAACCTACAACACTCAACACATCAGCTTAGTGGCAAGGTGACCACTTAAACACTGCGCTATTCGTGTTTAATGCATCTTTATTTAAAAAACAATGAGCCATGTACATCAAGTTTCATTTGATGCGTACGAAGAATCTAATACCAATTTTGTCTTATTAATAATTTTAAGTTATTTAAATACATAGGGAAACATGTAAACTAATAGTATTTTGCTCCTACTATTAATTTCTTAAGTACCAGAGAAATGGCATACCTAGCAATTATTATTTTGGGACCTATTTCACCCTGTATGATAACGGTCTCTTGACCTACCTTAAAAGAAGAAATGTATGAATATTTATGAGAAATAATTGCGATCTTTTTGATGTCGTACATTTCAACTCGTAAGCAGGATCATTGCCATTTGGTCGGAAGTTAAAGTAATAATTATAAAATTGAGTATTATCATGATTAAGTCCCGATGTACGAGTATACAATCAAATTAATAAAAGTCACGAAAGGAAGGAGGCAATAGAACAGTGAGTGAGGCTTATGGTCTCTCTTGATAGCTTAGGTCTGTAACCTTTTTATTTAGGGTTATATTATGTGTCATACAGAATGTATACTACTGTGTTGTGGGTGCGTAACGCTGTTGCTGTTTGGCCTTAAGTCATTCTTGTACAACATAAAAAAAAATGTACACTTTGTATTTAACAAAATAATGTAGATCGCTATAGGTTTTACATCTTATTTGCATTTGGAAACCCGCACGGGTCATTACCTCATCGGGGCCTTACGGTAAGATGGTATAGCATGAATGCAAAAAAAAAATCACTAACGTTTGACAAAAAAATCACGGTAATGACAATAATTATGTGTGTGTGTGTGCAAATATCTTTAAACAGATTGATAAAAAATGTCTATCAGTTTTTAGCATTGCGAATAAAGAAATTCAGGCTAAGCCTCCAAAAGAACGCAGCCAAAAATCTCAGTTATTAACATAAAGTGTAGACAATAGAATCATGTTTAGAAAACAACCAATATATTTTAGTGAGTGACGATGGCTGGCAGGAGCTGGATGCGAGAAGCCGAAAATAGATCGAAGTGGCGTGCAATGGGAAAGACCTATGTCCAGCAGTGAACTGAGATAGGCTGATGATGATGATGATGACTATTTAGTGAGCGAAGTTGAGTTTAGTTTCAGTCGAATCAAATCACGATATCTATGCGCTGGTCTCAATATTTCCAAAAATCAATCCATAAGCTTATACGGGCTGAGGCTTATCATGCAACGCAGTGAAGTTTCACAATAGTGACAGCCATAGTACACATTTTAATTGACTACCTTAAGTTCCTAATTTGTCTATCATTATATGTCTCTGGCAGACATATGTATAATGATAGACAGACAGATTATCTATCATTATATGTCTCTGGCAGACATATAATGATAGACGGATCTATCTTAAAATAATTAAATTAAATTTATGTTTTCACTTCACGATTTAAACGAAAACATACCATTATTCTCGAGGAGAAATTCATTCTGGCCGGTATCGACGTTGTTCCGGCACGGAGATATCTCATTTATTTCGCTTATCATTGCCCCGGGAACGAGTATCGTCAACACAACGGCCATTTCTTTGGATGTGGCTATGAACCAAGCGAGGTATTATTATAGTAGACGAGGGAGAGAGAGAGATGACGGTATGATAGGTAGTTTCTGAAAGGTGCTTGAGATGATTCCAAAAAATAATTCAAAATGGTTTTTCTTCAAAACATGTAATATGAAGAATGACGTATGTACATACATTGCATATTGTAGAAAAGCCTTTAAAGAATAATAACAATGTGGTTTGAAAAAAACATACTAGGAAAGCAATATTCATAGTGATAATAGTTATTTAATAATAACTTCAATAAAAGACCTGTTACGAAAGATTTTGCTCTATACTCATAAGGGTACCACTCTCCCCTTTTAACTTGACTGGAACGGAATAGCAGAAGAAGGCAACAGCAATAAAGCAATTGAACCAAAACGAAAGTGAAGTTACCAAATCGCTGGTTTCATGGCATGCCCGCTCCCGTTTTTCTCCGCAGCGTAATGTTGACGGGTTGCAATGAAAAATAAAAGGTGCACAACACAAAATGAACAAGACTCGCCATGTTGACACTGTCATTTGTATTTCTGTGATTCAACTGCCTCGGTAGCTATGAATATTTTACAGACTTCATAAATGAGGTAGGATAATTACACAGGTACGCAAGGCCAGACGGTTGAACAGGTTACATTATTGTGAAAACTTTGTTGCATAGAAAAAGGATTAGTGAATTAAAATGAAATAAGATTGGTATCTTAGTATATAAAAGTATTAAAAATTCAGTATGTAGATAAAAATAGCCCATATCCTTCCTAAGGATTCGAAGTAGCCGCATACCAAATTTAATCAAAATGGGTTTAGCAGTTTAGACGTAAAAGTTAACTTTTACAAAATGAAGTACATAGATGTACTATCGTATTTATAAGTTTAGTATAGATTTACTTCAAGTTATAGGTATATTTTTTACTTGCGTGTACAAGATTTTCTCGGATTGATTCTGTCCTACAGAAGACCCTGAGCAGAAGTAAAATGTTGTCTTGTTTCTATAGATTATTAGAGTCGTTTGAATTATATTTTTGATAACTAAGAGATGCTTTCATAAACTTACTGTTAAGAGTGCTTAGAAACACTCGTAACTTATACTGTGCAGACAAATTGACGAAAATTAAAAATGAAACTCTATAAACCCAATAGGCTAACTGACTGATATGAAATATTGTGCACCAAATTATTAAATCCTACGGTATTTGGTCGAAGATACCGAAATATGTCTATTTAATTGAATGATAGCTAAAAATTTAACTATAAACTAAATTCAAAAGGTCTTTTTTTTATTTTTAACTTGAAACGTTGAGAACACTATCGGCTATGATGTGTCGTTGTACAATACGTAAACAAATAAACGTCATACGTTTTTATTTTTATAGCTCTTTTCTTACATTAAAAATCACTGTTTCCACGTATCATTGTGATTTCATCAATTATGATGAAGTAGGTCCAGTATCCTTTTAAACCAGTTTAAGCGATTTCTTGCGTATGAATAATTATATACATATATCTCTGCCCACTGTACGTATGTTTTTGCATTTACGAATGATGCAATGATGATAATTTAGCAATAATATTTTACCCTTATTATGAACATAAACTTTGAGAAATTTGTGGTGAGTATGAATGCATATGCTTGTTTACAAATCGTTGGACAGCAAATGAAAGATAGATCTTTTACCCAACATGGCAGTCAGCATTTTAATATGTTTGTCAAAAGTTGAGTTACGTTTTATAACAATTTTGCGTTGTTCACAGTCTTAAAAAATATACATATATTTATTTTAAATATTCCTGTTTCGGTAGGAACGTCACATACATACCAATACAAAGAACATCAAGACTCGGGACACGTACGTATTTGTGGATCACACATGTTTTTGTCCTGCGCGGGAAACGAACCCGCAACTTTCACATCGCTTACTTAGCAGTTGGATCACCAACCTCTTGGATAGCCTAAACATTAGTGCTCCTCACTGCTCGGCAGTAAAAAGGATATAATATAAATATCATACAAAATTTATTATGAAATTTATTTTAATGCATTGTTTTCGATTCAATCAACTCAAAATTTTGTCAGACGGCAGAACTAATGTAACTTTCAAACATCCTTTATTCGTACAATTACAATATCATGCTGTCGCCTAAAAAGTACGAATATATTTGGTGTATGATATACACATGGGACCTTTAACAAGCAACTCAGAGAAATAAACATTTTACGATTGGTTTAGTACGTTGGCGTCGATTGTTCTCAACGGTTGTATGTAGGTCATCAAATCAGACAATAAAAGTTGACTGCTGAACACAGGCAAACCCTCTAAAATGGTTGAATGCATGTTTGGAGCAGAAGTCGTATTAAACGAGTTGAAACCGTTGTTTAGGGTCACATCGTAAATAACTAATTGAAGTGAAGCTGATGGTCAATGAAAGGAATGAGAGGTTAATGACATGCTCTTGTTTTTCTGTGAAAGCTCAATTGTCAAGGTAGACGAAGGTAAGGGTTTTCTTTTTCCAAGAAAAAAAAAATCGCCTATGTAATAGTGAGTGTTATTGTGTAAAGTGTTTTAAATGAAAAGAACACATAACCTATTTGTTTTTAAAAAAGGTTTATTATTATATATAATATATTTCGTGTGATTCACGTAGAGTGGAATAGGGTTACCCCATATCTGCCCGATGTTGTCGTAAAAGGCGATTAAGGGATCTGACTTGAATCTTTCAGACAGTATGTATACAGTAATACAGTGCCCGGTTGACGGCAATTGGTTTGCCCACTATTGCGTCAGTGGGACCAAATTCTAATTAGCATAATATGGGTGTTTCATACACCTCTGCCTACTCCTTAGGGGATACAGGCATAAGCGTATTTATGTATGTATATATACATATATATTTATATTATGAACCTTTATAATTCATCTAAAACCTGTACTCTTATATTAACAGCAAAGAGATAAAGACGGCTATAAAAAGTCGTTAAATTAATATCGAATTTGGACGTATATTACTCCAGTTATTAATATCAGTAATATTTTATAAATAATAAAATATTAATGAAGTTTTTATATCTCTTGTAGTCATATCAAATCTTTTGTTGCGCAGTAATTAAAAATTAGTTATATGGCTTGTTTTTCCCGGCACCGACCATTTTGAGCTAAGAGCATGCGACCCTGGATTGGCTATGCTATTGCTTATACTCCCCGATCCATATGTCTAAACAATATCCCTTTAATTCAACTTTTATTTTCCCATATAATTCCCAAAAGTGACCGGATAACGGCAATTGGCTTGGCTTTTATTACGTTAATTACACGTCTGCTTATCCCTTTGGGAGTGTATGTATTTAAGTAATTAGAACTCAAGTCAAAGCTGATTTAAATCCTTTGTAAATATTATGTAAGTGAGAGTCAGTGTCTCAGTGTTATTAGAAGGTTTACTTGATCTATATCTTACTAATATTATAAACGTAACGAAAGTTTGTAAGTATGGATGGATGAATGGATGGATGGATGTTTGTTACTCTTTCACATAAAAACTACTGAATGGATTTTAATGAAACTTTACAATAATATAGTTTCATTTATTATACTTGAAACTAGAAATACATCGATTTACTTAGAAACTAAAATTTATATTCTTGTGGGGTTTTTTTGGTCAATATGAGGACAAACTATGTAGATTATTATTGTTATCGAATCATCGAAGGTTGTTCAAAGTAAGTAGTGTATTACAAAATGTTACAATAGACTTTAAATTCAAAGCGTTTCATCTCCTTTTTATAAAAACAGCGTTAGTTTTATTATAAAATGATGTAGATCCACGATTTTAACTAGCACATTAATTGAAAATTCTTCTAAATTATTTTCTTAAGTTGAAGTTTTAACATGATTTATTTCAAAAAATAAATTACATTATAAAGTTTAAATTATGCTTTTCATCTTATACAAGTATTACTCCTAAAAACCTTAGTCTAGACATCATTTTGTAAATAGTCTGCTGATATAGACTAATTGAAATTTTAAAGTATAATAATAGCCTATTATATGAAGGTATTGATTAAATAGTAACCAAAATGGTTAACTATTCCTGGTTCTCCCATGAAATAGAGAAACGAAACGGCGCAAGTCCGACAGAAATATACTTTTGTGTATTGAAATATCCCATGTTCAGCATTATTGAAACAACCATCACTTTAGTTTCAGTAACAGTTTTAATCGTGTGCCTGATATTATATGAACTCCAATTACTCTAATCTTAATTCTTAAATCTACTAATAAACTAAAATTGACTGCATGGATGGCGTAGTGGTTTAATTGATCACCTCGTCACTACGCTGCCGCGCCGAGTGTTTTGGGTTCGATCCTCGCACGGGACAACACTGTGTAATCCTCAAATTGTTCTTCAGAGTCTATGTGTTCTTTGTGTCCGTTGTTTGAATGTTCGTAAAGTTCCCCGCGACACAGGAATCCTAGTGCGGGAGTTGTATAAAAAAAAATGTAGATGTAGGCTGCTATGTTAATTACGACAGCTTTGTTTGGGACAAAGACCCGGAGATTTTAATATTGTAATAACAATATTATTATGTAACAGCTGAAGCTAGATAGAAACCAATAATATAATTGTACACATTGATAAATTTAGCGGCTGCAAAAAGAAATCTATCTAAGTTAAAGTAATGAAAACTCACTTATGAAATAGGTAATATAATATAGATATAAACAGCGCAATGTAGTTAGAGGGCTTTAACTTCTCGGGCCCATGCAAATTCGAGATATATGTTTGTATGCGTATCTGACTTGCTTTAGCTATTATTTACATTCTCCAATCCATCTGTATAAGCAATATTCCTTTCCTCCTTTTTCCTTTTAAAATACTCCCTTTTTTAGACTCATTCCAAAAAAGCCCGAATAAAAGTGTTTCAGTATTTAGCAAAATTACATAATTTAGGAAGACATAAATGGTTGAAAGTCAAACGAAATAAAGATTGCGAGAAAATTTGGTTCAAGGTTTTTTAAGATATTTTAAAATTGATTGAGCTACAGGTTTTCCTTTTAGCAGACACGGTACCATATCCCCCATCCATATAATGCACCTCAAAATCTAGATAAACATAATCCCATTTTATTAGAATTTCAACCTTCTTGAATTCTGTCATTTCATTATATACCTTTTTGTATAAATAAGAACCATACACATCAACTTTGTTCCCTTTCACACCATCCCTTAAACTTGCTTTTCAATTGCTATTATATTTTTTCCTATTAATCAAATTAAAATTTTAAATCTCCTGCCGTATTTACGGAACGATACGACCTTCAAACCTTCAAGAAAAGAGCATCATCCTACCTAAAAGACCGGCAACGCACTTGTGTCTCTTGAGTTGCGGGTGTCCGTGGGCGGTGGTAGTTATTTACCATCAGATGACCCGTCTGCTCGTTTGCTAAATTAAAAATAAAATCGTTTATTAAATTAAAAATAAAATCATTACAAGAACTATATTGTTTCATGAAGCTTTGCCAATAATGCCTTTTCTATCCTTCCAAACTCCCGCTCCAAATCCAAATAGAAATGTTCCACTTCGGTATGTTTTTAAAATATCATTTTAAGATCAAGTATTGGTAAAGGCTTATTAAATTAAAATAAATTTTAGTTTTATCCAGCTCATGAATCCGATCTAATAATCAAATTATCAAATAATGATGAACATTAGCAACTGAATCTACCTCCAAAAACCTTAAAAGTGCACCTGCGACTTTTGCACAATTTAGAGTGTTTCCACCACTATAAATTATTACTATTATCATCATCAAGGCAATACAAAAGCGGACCCTTAATTCGTTTTTTTTCATTTAAAAACATTCAGTGTAATGTAACCAACATTTATGTGTTATCAGCGTACTCTTAAATATACTTTAAAATTATCATTAAGTTTTAAGTTTGCCGAGTTACAATTTCATATTGTCTTGATGGTAAGTAAGGTGTTTAGTGGTCAAGTATAAATATTTTATTTTCAAACACACTTTCTTAATTTTAATGTCACAGTAGCATTATTTAATTATCATACTTCAACGACTTCTATAGGACTCGGACAGACCGGGATCAAGACTTATCATGTGTGGTGTTCGCATCTGTATCGAACCTTTAATAAGATATCTAGATCTTGTATATCGAGTCAGGTTAGTTTAAATAATATACCTAAAAAGATATTCCCTTATCATGCATAGGACAAAAAAAAAAGTTGTAGGTATATTTGTTTACATAGGTTCGATTACCCTTTGAATGTTCGTAATTCTGTGAGAAGATTTACGCTTTTAATATAGCTTAGAACCAAACTTAACAAGAAAAAATCACACGGGTCTCAATTTGTTGCCGCCAAAGTAACAAATGGAACGAAATTGGTCCAATAAACCAAGCTCTTGGTCTCTGAATGGCTATTAGCCGTTGACCGCGACCGACCCGGCTGTTTGGTGCATTAATTATTTAAATGTGTACCCAACCTCAGGGCTACTCTTGTTAATGATTTTGTTGTCAATAAGTTTCTTGAGAGAAAGAAGTAAGGTTTTTTATTACTCAAAGCCTTTCTACCTATTTCACCTATTAGTACACAGATAATTTAATTGTTTAAACGAAGATGCCTCACTGTTATTATAAAAGCTGCCAAGGTAAAATAACTCATGATCAGAATGCTTAAAAGTGAGAGAATAAACAAAATGAAATATCCTTGGATACCAGCTACTTCGCACTCATGAGTCAGTTTAAAGCCAGTTAGGTCCGTTTATGTGACCAGCTATATTTAATATGGATGACGGTTTCACAGGTATCCTTACTTCATACTATTACCATGTGAGAGCCTTGCTTAGGCATGGATTGACTACCCACGTACCTCGATGTCAAAAAAGATATAAGATATTGGATTAGATTTACCTACTGTTCTTCGACCGATTCTGCGTTCAATTAAAAGCAGTTTAAATAGGGCCATATTTAAACGTTTTTCACTTACATGTTGGTCACTAGGACAGCACTGTTTTTGAAAGTATAGGTACCCTCTCTTTTTCTATACCGCTTACACCGTGTATACAATTTCAAGACAAGTGTTTCGCTTACTCTTATTCTGGAGAATACCCCACTCGGTACAGCTATTTGTGGCTCACACAAATTTTGTCCCGTGTGATTCGGCAGTCAGGGACACTAACACTAACACTAGACCATCAAGCCCATCATGGTTGAGTAGCTAAGATGTGAAAACGTAGAAACAAACGCATGTTCACATTTGTCAATGCACGCATGTTCAATATGTCGTAGTGGTTTTAGTGGTCACGGGAGAACACTTTGTGTAATCCTCAAATTGTTTTTCTGAATCTGGGTGTTCATTATTTCAATGTTTGTTAACTACTTTTCAAAAATAAAATCAACGTCTACATTAAGCATATTTAAAAGGTCAAGGTCAAATTCATGTCTTTGAAACTAATTGCATAATTTAAGTTTTAAATATAATTACTAAAGAAAATAATCTGCTTAAAAATTGCTACAAAGGTACGACTGTTGTTGTAAATATTAAAGGTAAACTTTTTATTAAAAAAAAAATTGCATTATTCATATAATATTTTTAAGGTTTATTGGTTATGTAAAACTTTCCAGTGAAAGTCGTAATCCGATTCTGGATTTATTCAATTACGAATTTTTTAAACATTTGTTTTCTCAAAATTTGAAGTTATTATTAAAGACAAACTGTTACAAAAGTATCTTATTATCTAAAGTATAACTGTTAACCTTTAATAAAGGTGAAGCCTTTCAAGTGGTAATCTGATGATGTGGGAGAGCCATACTTAGCCAAATGGCACGCCTGATATGCCCTACACGTACCTATGGGCTGGCTCAACCGAAGTTGTGTTGATTTTCATCCAGTGATCGGATGGCTCTTGTGATCTGTTCATATCTGCCCTATATACCATAAAATATGTACATTAGGATTAGTGGAACAAAACTGGTTCATGTTATATATTTTTATATACATATACCATACACTTGCTTAAATTAGACTGGAGTCATTATGATCGGCTTGCAATGAGGATGTGAAGTGACCACCACTCTTGAACTGCACTCTAATGGAAAGGAATAAGTGGAGTCCTAGAGTGGTGGTCACCATCCTCATTGAAAGTGTAGTCATTACAGCAAGGTGACGAATTATTTACTCATGAAGACTACCTATCACACTGTAAATTTTATCGTCCAAAAAAGTCCTCAAAAAGGAACTACAGTTACTATATATAGTACCTGAAAAACGTAAGAGGAAAATGCTTAATTAGGTACACCGGACTCAAGTTACGTAAAAGAATTGGTACAGAATTTTGGTTGAACAGAGATTGTAATTGGAAGAAACCCAACACAGAAGCCACATAAAATGTTCTTCGTAAAAAACCATTAATACATTTTCGCACTCGACAAATATCGAGTCGTGTTTGTAATATAAGCTAAGAATGATCGTTACCTTTGCTAAGGGTCCAGAAAAAATATTTAGTGCAAGATATTGTCAGTAAGATGATTAACTAAGTTTTATTGAACATTAAGAAACAATAATTAGACCGTCAGTCGGTGTATAAGATACAAAACTGTTTTTATTACAAATGCTGGATATTTTAAGTTATCAAGTATCACAGTAACATTCTTTCAAGTACATATATTTAATATTAAACAGGTGTTATGTTTTCGTGTACACGAATAAATTAGGGTGGCCCCCTCCAGAGGGTATCGTAGCTTGCCACTAAGGGATTGGACTGTTATTTTTTAGAAATTATATATATGTATGGACATACACAGTGCCCGGTTGACGGTAGCAGGCTTGTGCCAGTTCTTCACGTAAGTGCGGCTAAATCATTATGGTTTTCAATAGATTTTGGGGATTTAGGTATGATTGTATGTACATATGTATGTTTTGTGCCCACTACTCTTAAAAAAAATATATATGTAATCATATTGATGCAAACTTTTTTTAGTTCATTATTTGGTTTTACCTCTCACTCACAGCGCTTGCGCGCGCCATCATCGTTAGCGAGAGGTCATGGGAGGCAGTGGCAGTGGTATTATGACACAAAAAGAGGCTGCGGAAAGGGAGAGGGAAAACACAACTACCCTTTGTATTCGCAGACGACGCACCGGTGATCGGAGGAGGGCCATGCACAATTCCGGCCTCCATAAATAAATCGGAGGGTGGTGCAGGTGCGAGGAAGGAACACCGGGTTAGTTTTAGCCAGTCAAATCCCCCACATTGCTCCGCTATTGAAAGAGGATACCCCAGGGGGGTACCAGCGCTAGCCTTGGAGAATCCCCCCCTGGACGTCCACCCTCAGTACGGATTATGCCTGAGCGTGGACGCTCAGGCTGCCCCTCGTACTCTGGGGGGGGGCTCAACTGCGCTCTCAAAATCTGATTGGGGCAAGAGAAGGCATACCATGGCACCCCCTGTCACGTTTACCGTGGATTTTTGTAACATCAGGGGCTTACATTCGAACCTCGACACTGTCCACCACCACCTTGAGACAGCAAAGCCGGCCTTGCTCTTTTTAACCGAGACGCAGATATCATCTCCAGCGGACACATCCTACCTCTGCTACCCTGGGTACGGACTGGAACACTCCTTTGTTCCTAAGGCTGGTGTATGCGTGTACGTTAGAGATGATATCACTTCTCGCCGCCTCGGCAATCTTGAAGGTAGGGACCTCTCCATCTTATGGCTACGTGTAGACTGCGACGACCATCCCCGCATCTACCTATGCCTCTACAGGTCCCATAGCGGTGATGCCGAAACGGACCGACTCATCGACCACGTCCAAATGGCTACAGACTCAGTGCTCCAGCAGGTCCCATCCGCAGAGATCGTGATTCTTGGCGACTTTAACGCCCATCACGCCGAATGGCTTGGTTCGCGCAAAACCGATCATGCGGTAAGATCTGTTCACGATTTCGCCTTGGTATATGGCTTGACGCAGCTGGTAGCAACGCCTACGCGAATCCCAGATGCAAAAAGCCACGTGCCTTCACTGTTGGATCTTCTGCTGACCTCACATCCTGACGGCTACAAAGTATCCGTTGAGGCCCCTCTTGGCTCTTCGGACCATTGCCTGATTAGGAGTATGGTGCCACTCGTTCACTCGCTGCGGCCGCGAGTTACAGGCAGTCGCCGCGTATGGCACTATAGGTCAGCAGACTGGGCTGGAATGAGAACATTCTTTGCATCCTACCCATGGAGGCAGGTTTGCTTCTCGCCGGATGAACCCAATGTCGTTGCTGACTCTGTCGCGGATGTTGTGCTTTAGGGTATGGAACTTTTCATTCTATTCTCCCTGATTCCCACAGGTGGCAAGTCCCAGCCTTGGTTTGGTCGAACCTGCAAAGCGGCGTCCCGCCGAAAGCAGGAATGTTACCAAGCATGGGCTAATGCAGCGACAGCACGGGATGTAAAGACCAGCACATTAAAGAAGCAATTTAACTTTGCCTCCAGGTCCCTCAAAAGAGTAATTGCTGGGGCGAAGTCGGCTCACATCGGCAGAATTGGCGAGAGACTAATGAGTCTCCCTTCCGGAACTCGTGCATTCTGGTCTCTTGCCAAAGCTGTCCAGGGGAACTTTTGTAAGCCATCCCTTCCACCTCTGCGCATAGGAGATTATTCGTTGGTCCACGACGCTAAAGAAAAAACCGATCTTCTGGGCAAACTCTTTGTCTCCAACTCGACCCTGGAGGGACCCGGGGGAAACGCACCGCCGACCATACCGCAGTGCGAGAGCCGCATGCCGGAAGTCCGGTTTACACAAAGGGCAGTGCGTAAAGCGCTTCTTTCCCTCGACGTTCATAAGTCGAGTGGGCCCGATAGAATCTCTCCTGTCGTGCTTCGGCTACGGCTTCCGTCAGGGTCGTTCAGCTGATGATTTTCTCGTATACTTGACTCACCGGTGGGCACAGGCGATCGAGACCAAGGGGGAAGCGTTGGCCGTTAGTTTGGACGTGGCGAAGGCCTTCGATCGGGTCTGGCACAAAGCGCTCCTTGCGAAGCTTCCTTCCTATGGGCTTCCCGAGAAACTGTGCAATTGGCTCACCAGTTTTCTTACAGACAGAAGCATCAAGGTCGTTGTTGACGGTACATGCTCCGACTCCAAGTCTGTTAATTCTGGTGTCCCACAAGGCTGAGTGCTATCACCCACGCTGTTTCTTCTGCATATCAACGGCATGCTGCAGACTAGCAGCATCCATTGCTATGCGGACGATAGCACGAGTGATGCCCTTTACACCGGCCGCGCTAACATTTCTCGGGTAAACGTCATCGAAAGCGGAACCAAACTTGTGTCTGAAATCGAAACTTCTTTATCAAAAGTTTCAGATTGGGGTCGACTTAACCTAGTCCAGTTTAAACCCAAGAAGACACAGGTTTGCGCGTTCACCGTTGTCGTAGTTGCCATTGGTCGTATCACCTCAATTTGAGAGCACTTCCCTAACTGCATCAGCCAGTATCGGAATCCTTGGCGTCGATATATCAAGCGAAGTCCAGTTTCGCGGTCACTTAGAGAGTAAGGCCATATTAGCCTCGAAGAAGCTTGGTATGCTAAACAGATCGAGACAGTATTTTACTCCGGCCCACCGCCTGCAACTTTATAAGGCGCAGGTTCGGCCACACATGGAATACTGTTCTCATCTCTATGCAGGTGCACCCCAGTACCAACTTCTCCCTCTTGACTGCATTCAACGGAGAGCGACTCGCATCATCGACTGCCAAGATATTTCTGATCGACTTGACACCTTGGCGTTGCGTAAAGATGTAGCT
Source organism: Tyria jacobaeae (assembly GCA_947561695.1). Taxonomy (NCBI): domain Eukaryota; kingdom Metazoa; phylum Arthropoda; class Insecta; order Lepidoptera; family Erebidae; genus Tyria; species Tyria jacobaeae. Next base: position 18,149,088 of record OX387211.1, on the reverse strand, counting down.
TCACTCTGCATCCTCTATCGCTTGTATCATGGGGAGTGTTCAGAGGAATTGTTCGGACTTATACCGGCTGCTGGTTTCCGCCATCGTCCTACGCGACAATATATCCATCCCCATCACCTGGACGATTGGCACTCCACCACTGTGCGCTTCTCCAAAAGCTTTTTGCCTCGCACAACCAGCTTATGGAACAAATTGTCGCCTGCCGTATTTCCGAACCGATACGACCTTCAAACCTTCAAGAAGAGAGCGTACCTCTACCCAAAAAGGCCGGCAACGCACTTGTGACTCTTGAGTTGCGGGTGTCCATGGGCGGCGGTAGTCACTTACCATCAGGTAACCCGTCTGCTCGTTTGCCACCTATCGCATAAAAAAAAAAAGAAAACCCTTGTCTATGCATGGTAGGATGGAGAGATTTAGATACAGGAAGCATAACCAATCATTTGTTAGAAATATTGGTTGTGCTTTTGCTGCCGTCAACATAAGTTAACGATGATAAGTCGCAATAAACATTTATTTGTTATTAATTATTTCTATATAAGTTAGATTTATTTTGAGTTAACTTCATTCTTGGTCGAGTTCAAAATCAGTTAAAAAAATTTGACTTCTTTAAAGTGTTCTTTGATTTTTTATGCACTTGGCACAGCCTAGCTTAGGCATAAATGGGTCGGCTTGACCGATGCGATATCAAGGACTTACGAAAAACTGGTTGCGAAGCCTCCGTTGCATTTACCTGAAATTAGTGAGGTTTAACAACTCCTACTCTCCTCTTTCCCCTTCCCTCATCCTCACTCTCCTTTTTCTTATCTCCTCATCCTTCCTCTCCTCTTGCCACCTCCCCTATTTCTCATCACTTACGACTCTTGAGTTGCAGGTGTCCATAGACAGCGGATGTCACTTACCACCAGGTGAACCGTCTGTTTGTCTGTCACCCTATATAATAAAAAAAGCCCCCTTAGTCAAATCACAACCGTCAAAAGTCATCGAATTTGTGGGTCGCACATATACATACATGTATCCACTCTACCCAGAAGGAGTAACAGTAGAGGGCAAGTTTATTGCCGTCGTCCGCTCCCTTTTTGGGATTAGACTTTAAAATTTTGAAAATATTGACAGGTAAGGGAGGACAGCATAAAAAAAATGCTTATATTCGGGAGTATAAGCAATAGCTCAAGCAAGTCAGAATCGCATGCCTATAACTCAAATTGGCTGGTGCCGGGAAGTCCGAGCTCTCTGACTATTACGCAAACAAAAAAAAAGTAATATTGCCAAATCTAATCTGTAAAATATTAGGCATATCAATCATTCAAAAATAAATTCTGATTTATTTTAATGATAGCCTGCTTACTTAGTAGATAGGACAGATTTCTATTATCTTCATATATCAACCTAGTTAGTTGCCTAACGAAGAAATACTGACTACTCCAGCAAATAATTATGATTACATTTTTGGATATTGGTTGGAGAGTTTAAATTTACATATGCAAATGGAAAATTAAGGTTTTATTTGATTATCCTTATTGAAAACATGACTTTTTTATTACATTATTCCAATTTTTTTAATAGTCGTAGTCTAGTAATCGTAGAAGTATATAGAATCTAAATGGTCTATTGTTTCTATAAATACTTGTCGTAAGTTAAGTTCCTATTTCATAATAAGTTTAATTTACTTGCTTTTCAGGTTACTATTCTTAATATGTACAGATTATAGGAGACTAGGGTTCACAAGTTCACTGTTGTACCAAAATGGTCAGCTTCAGCCGGTCGTTGATATGTAGTGAGAAGAAATAGGACGATACACGAACAGAGCGTATTAATAGAGCTGTATGCAGGGTATTCCAGAAAGGTGTGCGTTTGAGCGAACCAGTGAGTAATGTGAAACGATAAAACATTCACAAAAATATTATAAAAAGTCTACTTTGAAACTAACAATTCATCATTAAAATGATTACAAATAGCTATTATTTCTTAAGAAAGAGGGCTGTTATTGTAATTTAGGTTTAAACTAGGAATCTGGTGGTGTATCCGGGTTTTTTCAAAAAATGTATGTATGTTTAACATACTTTAAAATTGACAGAAAAAAAAAAATCATAACAAGATTACAATTACAATCAAAAATCGTACTTTCACTAGATTTTTTTTTGCTAAAATACTAACTTGACTGTACGATTGGTTTGACCAGTGGTTAAGTTTTCACCTCGCCATTACGCTACTGCCACGTCGAATGTTGTGTTATGCATACATTTTTATTCTGAGTCTGGGTGTTCCTTGTGTGGAATGTTTTTAAATGTTTGTTAAGTCCCCTGCGATACAAGAAGTAATTCTTGTACTTCTTGTCTGGTTCTGGTTTCTTCATGAAAAATAAAAATACGTTTGACCACACAAAACGCCCGGTATATAAATATAATAATTAAGATTAATTGAAAAACAATAATGAGTCAAAACAATATATACTTTAATATCAGCTGCATCACCATCATCACCATTCAGCGTATCGCAGTCCACTGCTAGACAGCGCCATAGCATGCGATAAGATAAAATATACAGTTAGAATATTAAAAACTCATATAGTGGTATCATACAATATAGATTAAACATGCCAACGAAAGTGTTAATGTTGTAATATTGTAAGAAGTTAAATGACTTCTGTTGCTAACTACTGTTAACTACGCAGTTTAACAAACATCGTGTGGGTTGAAGAAAGTCCACTTACTTTTAAGCTACTCCTTTTAGTTACTCGATATGAACTACAGTACATATGTATTTGTTTGAGTCCTTTCTTCCATCTTTTATGTTCAACATTTGAATCTTAACCAAGACGACAAATCAGTTGGACAAATTACTATATAACAGAAAAGTTACTTTTATTAATGGATCAGAAAGAAAATTTAACCCGATGAATAAAAAAAAAACAAAATTTAAATAAAACAACTGACGCTAAAGCTGCTTTCATTTGCTTTTCTTTTAGGTGTTAGAGATACCACTAGTTTGACCCACGTATCCTTCTACCTGACTCTCAGCTGGATTCCTGTATTCTATTTTGCGTTTTACTACTGCCTTATTTTCTTCAGTAAAGTGATGTATTTTAGGACTACCGCTTCCTTTAAAACTGAATTTTTAAGATCGTACTTCTGTCATCTGCATTAGCCTTCCTGAGATATTAGTGAATCTGTAAACAGCCTGCCCGTTGGTGACTCCTGAAACTAAACGTATTATTTATTAATCTGATATCATAAATCAAATGCGCCATGTTAATTGTACCATTACCATCATATTAGAATTATCTGAAGCAAAAGTCATATCAGTATTAACGATTACGTAAATTATTGAAATGAGATATATCAATGTTCAAAGGATTTCAAAATACAAGTTTTCCGGTCCGTCTGGTTTGCCAAAACTAGTCGGGCATCCCCTAATACACACGTGAGCGATGAGTGAAAACCTTTTCATTCAATCAATATTTTAACAGTGGAAGAGCATTGCTTGCGTTGCATTTCCCCGAAATGAGTGAGGTTTCCGGAGGCCCAACTCCGCCTCTCCTTTTTCACCCTCGTCCCTACTCCATTATTCTCATCCCCCTCTCTTCTTTCCAATCCCCTAATCCCTTATCACCTTCAAAGGCGGGCACCGCACTTTCGACTCTCGAGTTGCACGTGTCCATGGGCCGCGGTTGTCACTTACCATTAGGTGACTCGTCTGTTCGACTGTCCCCCTATAATATAAAAGAAACTAAAAAAAATATGAATTTATATAATACCGTAACTATATATCTATCTATACCATAAGCTTTTTATAGGTTAGTCCTATTTCATATCATATATTTTCCGAGGCGTGATGACAGCACTTACAATAAGTTTTGTTGTAATAAAACAAAAACATAAGATACCCTGATAAACCAGATGACGCGTGTCAACAGTGTCTGTGACTGTTTGTTCGAAGCGACTGAGGCTGCACGTGTGTATAACATAGGTATTAATTAATGAAAGCAGCTTTGTTATCAAAATGTAGGGACCAGTTATGAGCGGAAGGCGGTATAGATCCAATGATTTTTTTTTACTAGAAATAATCGTTTATTTACGCACTTAAAAAACGAGGTAGTTCTATGTTCAAGTGTATGTATTTTTTTTATGAATTTTTTTTTGTTCCAGAAAGAAATTGTATAAAAATTAACAAAGCTTTTTTTATATACTTTTGAAAGCTATTAAGATATTGCATTTCATGTTGCTGAGCTGACGGCTGAGTTAGGGCATAATTCTTTAAATTACGTCACGAATAAGTTTTAAAATATATTCAACATATAGTATCTCGAAGATATAATAATTCACAACTGTAGTTTATTTCTATTCACATAGGGGCAAGCTTATTGCCGTCAAACCGGCACTTAAAATTGATAAAAATGGATAAGAATAAAAGGCTATAGAAGGCAATTATATTACCTATAAGGATGGATATGGGACTATAAGAATATAAGAAATAGTTCGAGCAGGTCAGGGACATTTTTGCTACTGTTATAGACTAGACTAGGTTCATCTACATCCATCTTTCCAGTCCACCTGTGGTTTGGACCCCACCTATGCACTAGGTGGAGCGCGAGGCAATAAATCTTAACCGTATCTCTTTTGCAGGTGTCGGCCCTGCGTTCTCGCATCTTACCTCTTAATTAATTCTATAGTTTTACATTTGATAGGAACATTATATTACTTACCTCTTTGAATTTTTTTCCTTTTTGAAATCTTTTTTTTTTTTTAAATATCAGTTTTTTTTTATAAATAATGGTAACCACAAGGCTGCAGCGTAAGTTGAGGTCAATACGAAGATCTCAATCAGTTAAGTAGTAATTATACATTTTAGGTATCGAGGATCAGATATTACTAGTATTATAAACAATCTCTCTAGTTAACTACTTGACTCGATACCTTAGACAATCTTATACATTATTACTATTGCAGGATCAGAAATAAATTCGTTCTAAATATACTCATACTGGTTAATAATGAGATAGAAGATAGATAGAAATACTATTTTATGAGCATTGCGCGAAACGTTCAAACACTTTCAGTACCTACTTCTCGTCTTCTGCCTTGTTGCGTTTGTATAATATTTAAAAAGGCGTACTGCTGAGTAACAGTTGATCCACACCAATGTTGATACCTAATTACTTCTTTTCAAGTCAAATCAATAGGTACTTCATTTTTTTAAGTCCTAATATTGCTCCCAACGTCCTTCGTATTAAATGCCAATTTTTATTAGTACTCTATCTAAAGATTAGTTTTAACGGTCACTATTCAAGTTCAATATGTAAATTTTGAAAAACTCAACTTATCATTTTAAAAATTAAACTGTTCATAAAATTATTAATGATGAATAATAAAAAAAAAAACTACAGATAACTCAAGCGAGGCCGTCAGATACCTAACTAAGCACAGCTTGTACTACATCAACTAGACTATTAATAAACATACTTACAATATGTAGATATATAGATAAAACACATTTATCACCGAACAAATACTTGTGCGCATCACTTTATTATTTTGTCCTGGATGGGAATCGATTCCACGAATACACACCAAAAATATGTTTAATATAGAAATCGTGTTTTAAGTGTACCTACTACCTCGATCACAGTGCCAAGGTCCTACCTGCCAAATATATGAAAGATACATATAATAATATGATCATAGTATAACCCCTTAAATAGGGTCACGTTTTTTACACAGATTTTTACATGTACCCCAAAAAAGAGTGTAAAAAAAAGTTAATTAATTTTAACATTGGTTGGGTAACATTTGGTGTCTTACAAAATACGCAAGTGTCCAGTGACACTGGTTTAAAATATTTTGAAATATTGATTTTAAAAAAATAAATTAAGTGCTTTCGCGCAAATATCCCATCATAAAATTCTGACTTGCTTACAGTAAAAGTACTAGTATAAATCTTTTAAACAAGAAAATAATTGAACATTTGTAAACTATTGGCTGAGAAATCAATTACATACATAAAAAAAAAAAAGATTATTCGGGCTGTTTTCTGCTTGGAGGATGATTGTCTTTTCTTTAATAGTAATTATTGTTACGAAAGTGGGTACAGGGATTGGAACTAATGTCTCTGACGAGAGTAGCATTTATTTGCGTTTCACAGTCTGAACGCGTAACACTGCACGAATGCGTAGACACTAGCACCGCAGCGGCCACGTAGCACTGCAGGAAACGCGTAGCACTGTTTAACACTGTCCCCGCGGACGCTGCACTGCACCACTTTTCATTTTTACTGTTCACTTCACTTTGATACTTTTTCAATTCTTCTTCTTGTTCTTCACTTGAGGTCGCTTTCCACTGAACTGCCCTGCAGGCGCTCCTGGAGCTCTTTATATACCCCTAATTTCGATTGGCATTTATTGAATTTCGACTATCATTTCGATAGTCATCTTAAACTTAATTTATTTATTCATTTTACTTGATCAAATACATATTATACTTGGAAAGTATAAATTGCATTTCAACTTTCTAAAGTAACCACTCAACTTACTGGAACTTTCTATAATATAAAAAACCGAAATTACAAACTGACGCCTATCTTATATTCATGGTAGACATTAGAATAAATCTTTATTAGAAATTATTTAATTTCTCAACAACCATGTTTATATGTAATTACATCTACATACGAGTATTTATATCAATATTTTAAAGCTGAAGAGCTTGTTTGTTTGGTAGAACAAGCTAGTCTCAAGATTTAATTACTATTTAACATCATTTTTATGGTAATCAAATTACTTCTAAAGTAATGCATTATTTGCGAAGGTGTTTTTATAAACATGCTATTAATGTTTATCCAAACAAATACGTTATTCATCACAAGTAATAAATTTTAAACAAAATTACCCTGACATTAAAAATATTGTAGAATTGTATTATAGGTGCCTACGAACCACTTTCTCTAAGCCTCTTTCGCTCTTATAGGACGCATACGAAGTTGCGCGGGTCAGTAGTGTATTTATCAAGAAGAGAGCGTACCTCTACCTAAAAGGCCGGCAACGCACTTGTGACTCTTGAGTTGCGGGTGTCCATGGGCGGCGGTAGTCACTTACCATCAGGTGACCCGTCTGCTCGTTTGCCCCCTATCGCATAAAAAAAAAAAAAAAAAAAAAGAAGATTGAGAAAAAGTATTTATATGGCAGCGGTAAACGGAGTTGTCGGAAGAACCAGACCTAGGCGAATGTTCTTGGACCAAGTTCAAGACATTCTAAGCAAAGCCCAGGTCAAAAGTACCTTTAACCGACGCGTCTGCATGCGGAACGGAATGAAAGTTGAAGAAGGGAAAAAGATATGTCAGAATCGTAGCAAATGGGGGGAAGTGGTCTGACTGAGTGTGATGTTTACCCGACAAATGTTAGCACGGCCGGTGTAAAGGGCATCACTCGTGCTATCGTTTGCATAGCAATGGATGCTGCTAATCTGCAGCATGTCATTGATATGCAGAAGAAACAGCGTGGGTGATAGAACACAGCCTTGTGGGATACCAGAATTAACAGACTTGGAGTCGGAGCATGCACCGTCAACAACGACCTTGATGCTTCTGTCTGTAAGAAAACAGGTGAGCCAATTGCACAGTTTCTCGGGAAGCCCATAGGAAGGAAGCTTCGCAAGGAGCGCTTTGTGCCAGACCCGATCGAAGGCCTTCGCCACGTCCAAACTAAAAATCTTTCATTCATCCTTTCGATATGACTGAACCAGTACAACACTTTTTTCAATTTTAGTCACTACATCCTTTTTCACACCACACTGATCCCTTATCACACTATTTCTCACTCTGTCACTTAATTTCATATTAGCTATACTCCGCAATGCTCTCATTTCTACCGCATTAATTCTACTTTCGTGCTTCTTCTGCCATATACAACTTTCGCTGCCATACATAAGTGTTGGCACCAGCACACCTACATATATGCACAGCCACGTGGGCCTTCATTGAGACTCTGATGCTGGTCATAAACGGAGGAGGAGGCTGATACCCCGGTAGTTTTTGCAATCCTACCCTTTACCCTTAAACAACGGCACGATTACACCCTTGCACCAATCACTTGGCACGCGGCCGTTCCTCCAACAAAGGTTGTAAAGGCGGTACAGCTGGTTCACAATTACACCTTTTCCAGCTTTGAGTATCTCGGTTGTAATTCGGTCACACTCCGCAGCCTTTCCCACTTTCAAACTCTTCATTGCTTCTATTATTTCATTTACACTAATTTCGCTATCACACACATCGTGCTCAACTTAATTGCAATCAGCGTGCTGACCTTTTTAAATAAACTTTTAAAATATTCCTTCCATCTCTTTAGCATACTTCCTTCTTCATTAATCATATCACCACTTTCACCTAATTTTGCCAAGTTCCGAGTTGGCTGACTTTCTACGAGCAGTTCTTATGGACTTCCAAAACAATTTTACATTTGACCTGACCATTCATTCTTTTCCTTATCCACGACTATTTTCACTTTTCCTTTTAACTGCTGGTAAAGCTCTGTTTTATCCTGTACACATTAACCCGTCACCTTAAAAAGTATCTCACAAGCATTCCAATTTTCATATCTCATCTATACCATCCATCCGACCATTAAAATTCATACGAAACTCTTCTTGAACACTTTCTTTTCGAAAGTTTTCTACTTTTACTCGCTGTGAGACAGTCTGTTGTTTGGATACTCGGTGTCACCACCGATTAAAGAATCCTCTTATTCGACTGATGAATAGGTGATCTGTGTCGATACCAACACCCCGGTATACCCTGGTATCCATAACTCTATTTCTTAGCCTTTCACTGACAGTTACAAAATCTATCATACTTCTCGAACATCCTTCTTCTTTAGTGTACATATGAATCTTTTTGTGTTTAAATATTGTGTTGGTCACAACAAGGTACATATTTACACAAATCAACTCTGCAAATTTCCATTTACTCTTTTGTCACCAAATTTGGCTAAAACATTTTCAAAACCGTCCCTCTCAATTCCTACCCAACCATTAAAATCACCTAACATTACAACTATCTCATACTTACACTCATTTAATACATCGCTCACATCAACCCAAAACTCCTACCTTTCTTTGCGCTCCTTAAAGGACCCGCCCGAAAGCACATCTGTAGGTGCATAAACACCCAAAATGAATATTCCGATGAGTCCAACTTTCATTCTTATGCACAGAAGTCTAGGACTCACCCTTTTAAACTCAGTCACACACTATTCTCTCCGATAGGAGGAGTCCAACGCCTTGTTCGATACTTTTGCTATACAATTTTATAGAGATTATGCTATTATATTGGTTTCAATCGTGACATAATATTTTAGTCACTTTTTAAATATACATAGATGCACTTTTAAAGTTTTTAAATTTAAGGAGTTAGGCAACTGAATATTTATTTTCTAAAATATTAATTATCACGTTAAAGATGGGGGATGAGGAGATGGGAAACAAATGAGGCTAGATAGGGGAGGGGAAAGAGGAGTAGAGGAATTAACACTCCCAAAACCTGCTTGATTTGAGTGAAATGCTAAGAAATCGTTGCTTCACAACCGGTTTTCTGTGCATTTCATTCACATTCATACGTGGGTCATACTGAAAGTTTTTAAACTAGGCCATTTAGGAAAGTAGCCTATAAAAATGCATTCAAAATTCGAATTAGAAACTCTTTGAAAATCTGTAGATGTTTAATAAATTCTTTTGTCATTTGTTTATACAAATTAGCCGCAATTTAAAAAGTGTATGTTGTGCATCGATATGGATTTGACTAAAGAATATTTTCGCTCAATGATTTATTATGACATTCGAATCGGTCTTACTCAACAACAATGTTACGACAGACTTCGATTGGCATTTCATTACAAAGCCCAACCTCCTGAAAATAACGCGGCTATGCGGCTAATGGTAGAAGCTAATAGAAGGGTGATATTTCAACAGGTCTGCATTTTTAGGTATTGGTATGAATCAAGCACAAACTTCTAACATTTAGGCGTTACAAAGCTTTGTACTAGATGGATACCTTATAATTTGAGGGCATATCAAAAACGTTTGGATTTGGCAGCTCAATACTTCAAAAGTGTGACGGATGTAAATCGAATGCATTATAAGATACTGTTACAGGTGATGAAAGCTGGATATATTGTTGCGAACCCGAACCCAAAAGCCAATCTGCGCAATAAATCAAGATTTGCCTTGAAAAGTAAAAGGGCAAAAGTAAATGGAAAAACATGATTACCTCATTCTTTAGACCTATTATTTATTGTCATTAAGTAAAAATCATTCTAGAAGATAAAAAAGACTGTTGTTGCAGATTGATTTATCAGTCATTGTTTACCAGTTGTCTTGGAAATGTTAGACAGCAGCACCCAAGAAGGAGGATCCTCCTCCACCAACCAACTACCACCAACGCTCTAGCGCACTCTGCCAGACGGACTATCGAGTGTTTGTTTATCGAAGGTGAGGAGTAAGTGAGTCATCCTTGTGTTGTTATCACTTTTATTTATTTCCAAAAATAAAAGAGAAAAGAGGTGGGTTCACTGCTTCATTCTATGGCTCGATGCTTAAAAATTAACGAAGACTACTTTGAAAAGCAATAAAATTAATATCTCTCCGTTTTTAATTTCTAAAAACTTTGGGTTAAGGTTCTTCCAGTAAGGCTCTACATAATTTATCGATGCATTTATCGATATTTAAATGCATGTTTTTAAAGGAAGTTTTTGTATATAATATATAAGGATCTGATGAAGATATGCGAAGATAAACACCTAACTCTTTATTAAATAACATCGGTGCTTTAAAGGTGTAAGCGATATATACGTAGAGTTCATCCTATTATCGCTAAAAAAGCTTTTTGAATTTGGATGTGTGTTTTTGTTGAAGTTGATTGACAAGAAGAACGGTAGTGTTTTACTATGTATCTATGATGTTGTGTTTATCAAGCCAAGGCCTACAGCCTAGACGATTTTTGGCTTTCGACATGTGTGGTACCATTGAAATCACCGTGATAGTGCGAAATAGTAGTAGTAATGAGATTGACATAGTATTAAAGATAAAGATAATACTCAAGTTTATTACGTAGTAGGGTTTTATGTTTGTTTAAGGATAGATTTCTTAAAGTCTGTTATTTTGGTAATGCTAGCTTGTGTACCTATCTCGGTTGGGTTTCTCATTAGGTGAATATCAAATGTCGTGATTCGCGTAGCAAAATAAAACAATATTCTTGTGAAAGCTCAAGGTAGTTTCATAGCTACTACTACAATATAAAAAAAATATGGTTGGAAGTTTTCCCTATTCACATTTTTTTTTATCAGTTAGCTAAATGTATTCATTTTACTGATAAAAAACGGTAACGAATGCGATCAGTCAGCTAGTACTAAATAAAAATATAATATTCTCTTCTTGGTTTAAACTAGCTGTGGTCCCATTGTAACCATAACTTGGTAGTTGATCATTGAGTTTAAAGTGCTAGCTCGATCGGTGGCCACGGCCTCATAGAAAGAGGTTGTGAAGCAACGCTTGCGTTGCATTTCTTCGAAATTAGTGAGGTTTTCGGAGGTCCAACTCCCCCTCTCCTCTTTCATTTCACCCATCCACCCCCTCCACTTCCCTACCTCCTCATCCCCCCTCTCTTCTATCTCATCTCCTCTCTCCTCTTTCTCATCTCTACATCCCCCGTCTCTTCTTCCCCTCTCCGCATTATTTTATCCCTTATCACCTTCAAAGACGGGCAGCGCATTTACGACTCTTGAGTTGCAGGTGTATATGAACGGTGGTTGTCACTTACCACCAGGTGACCAACTATAAAAAAATCTTTTTTTATTTTGTACTTTCTAAAGATGGTATATTTTTTGTGATATTTGTGTCTCATGTAATGGTTATCATGATATCATTGAAGGCAGTTATCTACTTTTTGAAAGTAAACGATGACTTGATTAGTAATTTTTAAGCAATGAATCATAAGTCTAAAATTATAACTGTCAGGAGTGCTAATTTAATATTTTTTTGTGTACAATGTGTTTGTGAAAGTAAATAAAAATATTTACATACATAAATATTTTCTGTGTACATTTTAAATAATAACATACATGCGTCATCACGCACATTTATCGTTTTCAGAGCTTTCAATTCCTACTGTATTTGTTTTTAGTTTACACAATTCATCTGACTGTATTAGTAAAATCAGTTAACCCTAGTTACATGTAATTTGTTGTAGTTAAAAAGTCTAGTATTGTTCGCGTGCCTAAACGCACGTAATACGCTACTGTAACGCTAATGTTCTATAATTTGTATCTTATATTTTACTTTTCATATCAGGTAATTAATCAATTCATGTAATGTACTTATCTCGCTTGTAAGCCAGCGTCATACGAGTATTTCAATTATTAATAATACATGATTAATAATTGAAATGCAAATTTGATTGAGGAAAACATCATTGACTTATATTATTTCATTCTAGTCGTCCCTTGCTCTTTAATTTGGAGCAACAGCATGGAATTCTGTCATATTTTTCAAAATTTCTATCACTGCTAATAGGGACTACTAGTGGCATAATATTAAAAGTATTTGTCTTATTTTTGGCCATGATACTATGGAGTATCCACCGTAATATATCCGTTTTTTGCTTGAGATTATCATTAAAATATATATATATATATGTATATAAATCATATTATATATAGTGTTGAAGGTTACCACCCGGTAATAGCTAGACCCCGATGTCCTGAAGTTTTTGCTTTCTCTTCCAAAACCATATTTATAAGCAACAATCCTTTTAGTGCAAAATCTGCCTATCCCTTCAGGGTTACAGATGTGAGAATAGCAAATGCAGTAGCCGGACTCGCTTGTGAGAAGTAGGTAGTTTCGAAATCGTGGGTTTCAGGTTTAAGAAATGAATAAAATTTTATGAAATAAATCTTTATTGGTTTATGTTATTCAAAATATTTTATGCTTGATGATAAGCAAAACATCGTCTTCTTCTGGACACGCTCTGACATCTGTCTTCTGTTCTATATTTTTTCTTATGTGAATTTATATAAATCAATATCAACGATCTCAAAAGTTCAGACTTCTTTCTCACACCGAAAAGACTAATGTGTTACCGTACATTATATGTATATATGTATATATCTCTATAATTATTGGACTGGGTGGCAATCGCACTCAAGACCTCTAACTGACCAGCCTGGATAACAAATCACTGGAACAACACACTAGTCATATTAACGTAATACCCAAGAAAACGTACAAGAAAATATTAGGATCGGAGTTATATAAAAATAAATAAATAAGTAGTAGTAGTAGTAGCGTAAATAAATAAGTACAAAAATCATACAATTGTGAGGAAACAAATAAATTACTTACTGATGAACAGTAAATTGTTCAGTTTGACCATTAAAACAAAAATTTAAGATAACCCCAGGATCGAGTTATTAAGATTTCAGTTGTGATTCATGATTTTTCCACTGGTTTTCTGTGAGGTCGTGGTATTACTTCGGTCGAGCCAGTCCATTCACGCCTAAGCATGCGTCTTCCACGAAAAAAAGAGAAATAACTAATTTTAAATACTTCTTAAAAAAAGATGCGAAATGATAATGAATCTTCTTGATTGTATGCGACGACGATAGTTGATTACCAAAGACTTCAAAGAGCATGTATACGTTTAAAAAGTAGATTTTGACAAATAGCATTCACTCATGTCATGCATATATTTCTGAATAACTAAAAGAAAATTTTTAATTAGGTATATTATTATTAAGAATGAAGCTTTTGAAATCATAAACAAAACCACTAGCCAAATGGTCAAGTCAGGTCTTACAGTCAGGTAATAATTTTGTGATTATATTATGTTTAAAAGTTATTTGTTCCTAATGATTTACTAATATTTTTATAACTTCATCTATTGTTTCAATGTTGATTAAAATTATGATGCTGTGTATTGACACAATATAAATACCGACATGTCGTTGTTTTCTGTATCTCGTTCTATCTCTATTTAAAGCAATTAGAAGTGAACATTTTTCTAATATTTCAGTTTTGTCAGATGAAGTGGGTGCACACGCATCCCGATGTGTGCATGAGATCCTGTTGTTAACTTTTTAAAATCTCAATGGAGGACACTGATAAGCATAGAAAGCCTGAAGAGCCAAGTGTAAGTGTTTTTAAGGGGCAGAGGTTTTTTATATAGTTTAATCTACCACTAGCGACTATCACGTCAAAATCTATCATCGTTCTATGATCTAGTTTCTCGTCAGCAGAATCCTTAAAATAATACAACACTTACACTTGAATAAGATAGTGAAAGACGATCTGGTAAAAAAAAGCAAGAAGCGTATAAATGTTATGTATACCTATATTAACTATACAACATATAAAATAAGTTTATGATATTCCTCTATCACAGTTTCTGAACCGCATCAGGTGCCACTTCTCATCATCTAAGTTAGAAGACAAAAGCCTACGGTATAATCAATAATAAGAGCTAAATAAGCTAAGCTAAGCTAATTCATTTTATAATTATAGTCAATCACCGATGAACATGGAATTAGAAAGAAATGGGCCCGACCACTAGAATTCATCCTAGCCTGCTTAGGTTATGCTGTTGGTCTTGGCAACGTATGGAGGTTCCCTTACCTTGCTTATAGAAATGGTGGTGGTAAGTTATTGAATTTATTATTGAACTCCATTTTTTTTAAGAGAATACTATATATGTATGCTACCGTTGTCGGAAATGTCAAACGAGTGTCGCCATCAACGAAATGAAAATAATCTCTGTTTGGTAATAAATGATTGTAATTTATATTGTATATCTATAATACAGTAATCCTTTATTTAGTAAACAACTAAGATACAGACATAATTATTTGACATTGTCTTCCAATTTTAGATTTCTGAACTATTCTTGAATGACATGACAAAAATCTTGCATATGCAAGACTTTTGGTCACTTTATTCGTCATGCTAGGTTTTTTTTGTTGTTGAAAGTTATTTGATCGTTGACTTTGGTCTTTAAAACTAAAACCTTCAAAAGTATCCGATATTCAGTAACAAAAAAAAACTTTGAAATTCATTAATTAAAAAGTAACTCAAGGGTATAATTTTTGATAACTTTGAAAGGCTTTACATTGTAATCCAATGAAATGAAGACATTTTTGCCCAACTAACGCATTAATAACGTATTATCAAAGAGATGATGTGACTGAAATATTTGTTATGAAAAAATGCCTTGTACATGTTACGAGCATTTGAGGTATTGTGAAATGAAAAGTAACTGGTTTTCTCTTTTTTTTAATCGCTCCAAATAGAAATAGTTTTACTTTTCATCTAAATCAAATTGTGTTTTAAAAAATAATTTGATGTAGATGAAAAACGAGCAGAAGTTTATCTGTAGTTGACAAAAAAGAAGTGGTGGTGGTGACGTCCCTACTAGAAGAAAAGTCCTTAATTTTGAAAAACAGATAGACCATAGTACTTTACATGTGTTAGTTATGTAAAAATGTATCATCTAATTAAAGAATATGTAACTAGTCTTAAATTTACATTTTTTTTTTATGAGATAGGGGCAAACGAGCGGACGGGTCACCTGATGGTAAGTGACTACCGCCGCCCATGGACACCCGCAACTCAAGAGTCACAAGTGCGTTGCCGGCCTTTTAGGTAGGAGTACGCTCTTTTCTTGAAGGTTTGAAGGTCGTATCGGAAATACGGCAGGCGACAATTTGTTCCATAAGCTGGTTGTGCGAGGCAAAAAGCTTCTGGAGAAGTGCACAGTGGTGGAGTGCCAATCGTCCAGGTGATGGGGATGGATATTTTGTCGCGTAGGACGATGGCGGAAACCAGCAGCCGGTATAAGTCCGAACAATTCCTCTGAACACTTCCCATGATACAAGCGATAGAGGATGCAGAGTGAAGCTACATCTCACGCAACGCCAAGGTGTCAAGTCGATCAGAAATATCTTGGCAGTCGATGATGCGAGTCGTTGAATGCGGTCAAGAAGTTGGTACTGGGGTGCACCTGCATAGAGATGAGAACAGTATTCCAAGTACGGCCGAACCTGCGCCTTATAAAGTTGCAGGCGGTGGGCCGGAGTAAAATATTGTCTCGATCTGTTTAGCGCACCAAGCTTCTTCGAGGCTAATATGGCCTTACTCTCTAAGTGACCGTGAAACTGGACTTCGCTTGATATATCGACGCCAAGGATTCCGATACTGGCTGATGCAGTTAGGGAAGTGCTCTCAAATTGAGGTGATACGACCAATGGCATCTTTTTAGCGGTGAACGCGCAAACCTGTGTCTTCGTTGGGTTAAACTGGACTAGGTTCATTCGACCCCAATCTGAAACTTTTGATAAAGAAGTTTCGATTTCAGACACAAGTTTGGATCGGCTTTCGATGATGTTTACCCGACAAATGTTAGCACGGCCGGTGTAAAGGGCATCACTCGTGCTATCGTTTGCATAGCAATGGATGCTGCTAATATGCAGCATGTCATTGATATGCAGAAGAAACAGCGTGGGTGATAGAACACAGCCTTGTGGGATACCAGAATTAACAGACTTGGAGTCGGAGCATGCACCGTCAACAACGACCTTGATGCGTCTGTCTGTAAGAAAACAGGTGAGCCAATTGCACAGTTTGTCGGGAAGCCCATAGGAAGGAAGCTTCGCAAGGAGCGCTTTGTGCCAGACCCGATCGAAGGCCTTCGCCACGTCCAAACTAACGGCCAACGCTTCCCCCTTGGTCTCGATTGCCTGTGCCCACCGGTGAGTCAAGTAAACGAGAAGATCACCAGCTGAACGACCCCGACGGAAGCCGTATTGTCGATCATTGAGGAGCTGGTGGTCTTCTAAGTACCGGAGGAGCTGGCAGTTAATAACGGATTCCATTATCTTGGAGAACAAGGAGGTGATGGCTATGGGTCTGTAGTTGGACGGATCCGAGTGATCTCCTTTTTTAGGGATTGGGTGCACTAGAGCTGTCTTGCATGAGTTCGGGACCTACGCCAAGAGAATAGGAAAGCCGATAAAGGCGCGTTAAAACCGGTGCCAACTCCAGAGCACACGTCTTCACCACGATAGGAGAGATTCTATCGGGCCCACGCGACTTAAGAACATCGAGGGAAAGAAGCGCTTTACGCACTGCCCTTTGTGTAAACCGGACTTCCGGCATGCGGCTCTCGCACTGCGGTATGGTCGGCGTTGCGTTTCCCCCGTCGTCTAGGGTCGAGTTGAATGCAAAGAGTTTGCCCAGAAGATCGGCTTTTTCTTTTTCTTTACATTACACCTGATAACTTAAAAATAAAACACTATATATTGTTGCAGGTGCTTTCCTGATACCATTTTTCTTGATGTTGTTATTGATTGGCCTCCCTCTCTTCTTCCTGGAACTATACATTGGACAGTACTCTGGCCAAGGACCAGTACAAGCTTTCAGTTCCATATCTCCATTTTTCTGCGGCTTGGGATACTGTACTCTTGTAGTGATCAGCATTATATCCGTTTACTACATGGTTATCGTAGCTTGGGCTGCGTTTTACACTCTTATATCAATCTTCGGAAAATTAGGTTGGGGATCCTGCGAAAACCATTTCAATAGTATAAGTAAGTATATTTTAATATTTAAATTTAATAACCCTTTAACAGTTACAATGAAATAAACATTTTGCATAGTCATCCAAGTGCTATTCGTTGGTAACCGTCTTTGAAAAGAGGTTTGACTGGATCTTACATTGTTCTGTATTCAATATTTTTGGTTACAACAATGTTTAAACATGGTTTGGTTCAACACGTTTAGAAATTGTATACAAAGAAATGTTTTTAGCGATAAAAAAATGAAGTAAACGATCAGATTTGGCCTAATAGCATTTTTTATTGTATTTTCATATTATTATAACTTATTCAGATACATAAATATATATTTTACAGATATTCCGTAAAATCTGAATATTCTTCCCTGGTTTTAAACATCTGTGGTTTAATTCATGTCATCTATCTCTCTTTAGATTTTTTTAAAATTAAAGTTAAATTATCAGTTAAAATCACTAAGGTTACAAAATGCCTGTTCAATTCCACTTGCCTTAAACTGACGGTGCTTTACTTTATTAAGGGGGTCTATTATGTGAACGACCCTTAAATATAACCACACCTGTCTGTAACATATTCCATATATTTAAAAAAAGTGTTCTGTCTTTTCCACACCTAATTATATTAAGTAAAAAAACATACACACTTCATCCTTCAGTACACAATTCTATAACTTAAAAAACATTTTAAGGGCGTGTATGTTCATATATGTATTTGCGTGGGTTAGTTAAAATAAAATCTCACCCCTAGAATCATTTTTAGTTCAATAATGAGGTGTTTTTAATATTTAATAGAAACTTTTTTATTTTATCATGATTCGTTGTCAATAAGATTGTTACAGTGGTGAATATGACAGAAAATGCAGGATGAATAATACAGGTAAATCTACAGACCTTACGTACTATCGCCACCAATGTCTCAGCATTGAAAGTATTTGCACTGAATGTGGCTTCAAACCACACAACGGAACAACCTGCATAGATGGCAATGAAATTGTTCCGTGGTTCAAGAACATTACCAGAACTTTAGCAGCTGAAGAGTATTACAAGTAATTATAATTAAAAAAAACATTTCTTATTTGCATTGAATTGATATTTCATCATTGATATTGTGGTTGTCAAAGAAAAAGTATATCTGTCATCTACACTTTTTTATGGTGTGGAGAAGGAAGAAAGAAAGAAAGCATTTATTTCGTAAATAGTAAATACGAGAGTAGTAGATGCCGCCCATGGACAATCGCAGCTCCAGAGTTGCAAGGGCGTTTAAGGCCTTTAAGGGTGAGTGAGGGCCTCCCAGAGGATGTGTTTGGGACTCACATGGTGAAACCCAACAATAGCATTGCTACACAACCGGTTTTCTGCAAAACCGTTGTATTCCTCTGGTCCAGCCGGCCTATACGTGGCTAAGCCCACCTACATACGTCCCACGTTTAATTTATTCATCATACATCTAGCAATAAAGACACTTCTGCACAATAGAATATAGTTATAGGTGGCTGGCCCATTGCTATTCACCGGGTAATATTTCTGGATTTTAATTTGAATGGCAGATGCAGAAAAGATATATATATATATATTTATTTGTTCAGTACTTCAAATGTTACTGCTTTCTCAGGTTTTTTTATAAGATTGGGGACAGACTAACAGCGGGTTACCTTCAACTCAAGAGTCGCAAACTCCGTGCCCGCTTTTGATGGTAATGAGGGATGGGGTATGCGGAGAGGGGAAAGAAGAATAGGGGATGAGATGGTAAAGAAGAGGGAGGGAGGGGGAAGAAAAGAGGGGAGGAGGAGTTGGGCGTCCGGAAACCTAATTTCCCTAACCTAATTTTAAAAGGTTTAAAGGTAAAGGTTAAAAGGTTTGTAAAAAACAAAGATTTGTCTGTCATTTAATGTCGAAAGGATCGTAAAATGATATATAAATTTTTTATTTTCTTAGTGAACGCGTTCTGGGCCGAGGTAACGCCTCTTGGGAGAACTGGGGCGCTATACAATGGCATATAGTTGGCTGCCTGGCACTCTGTTGGCTTGTCGCCTTCTTCTGCGTTATGAAAGTAAGTATCACATACAAATCTTAGTAGCACTTTTCTTCTTGCTGAGTTTGAAAATAACTACGTCAACCTATGCGTGCATGTATGTATGTGTTGGTCATCCAGTAATATAATGTCACAAAATTTACATTTATGCAAGTTAGAATTTATATTTTATCCTTAACATTTAGGGCCTGTAAGGAAAGAGTCAGGCCATAAAGACTCTTATAATTTTTTTATCTATGATATCGATTAAATTAAAGCCAGTAAATGTTTCAAATATATACCTGTGCATTTCATGGCCTTATTTGTTATTACGGATTATAGGGAAGTAGTAGATGAGATCTTACACAAAAAAAAAACAGAAAAACAGGTCAAAAAAGTACAGTAAAAATAAAGGTCGAACATAGTTTAGTAGTTTTTGTTTTGTTTTTAAAAAAGACATCTCCCGCAATAGCATTCCTTTGTCGCGGGGGACTTTACAAACATTCAAGCAACGGACACAAAGAACACCCAGACTCAGAACAAGGATTTGAGGATTACACAAAGTGTTGTCCCGTGCTAGATCGAACCCACAACACTCGGCGCGGCAGCGTAGTGGCGAGGTGATCACTTAAACCACTACGCCATCAGTGCACTTAAAAGTTGGTTGTAAATCTTGCATTTTATTCGTTTTATTTATAGAAACGTGAAACTGATGTGTAATTTTAATGAAAAATCATAATACCAAATCGTATCAGTATTATGATTAAGGTTTCAATTAGACGAATTAGTACATATAAGAAAACGTGTACATTCGAAAGAAACTTGTATACATACATACATATACTGGTACGCCTTATTCTCATTTAGGATAGTCAAAGACAAAAAAATACCACGATCCTGACGAAACTTGCTCATCGTATACATTCATCAGTTCGTTTATACTCACTCATCACTGTAAATGCTTTTAATTTGGTTCTTCTTTGGTAAACTGCCAATCTGATCAATGTACTCCCTCTTATGCCTGTCTATTCCAACTTGCTCACTCACGGAAGCCTCACAGATTCGTTTCATAGCTGCTTGTTAAGCTTACTTACTTTACACTAGAACTAAAAATATTTTGACAGGGTGTCCAAACCGCTGGAAAAGTGGTATACTTTACTGCATTATTTCCTTACGTCATGCTGACGACTTTGCTCATTCGTGGAGTAACTTTAGAAGGAGCCGGCAACGGAATCATGTTTTACCTAGCACCTCAGTGGAAGACGTTGTTAGAAGCTCAGGTATGGGGTGACGCTGCTTCTCAGGTAAAATTTTGTATTTATAACTAGTAATTTAAATGTGGAAGTTTTTTTTTAAGTAAAAACATATTTTAGCGCGGTACGCATATTTTTAGATGAGATAAAATCTATGGACTCGCGACACCGTTACGAGACGCATATGTCTATTCAACGCAATATTAGCATAACGAGATCTAAAAGTATAATTGATGCGGTATTCACGAGATATTTAAATGACATTTAATCAAAGTTGTTTATTTCCTATTTTAGTTACCATGAACCTATAGTTTCTTTTTTAGAGTGTAATAATTTTAATGATAATGATGATGATACAAAAGTTGTCGAAATTGTTAACGGTGACTCACTGTAGCTTTTATCCAGAAAGTACTGTTCCCAAGGGCTAGTTTGAATAATTTTTCAATGAAAGGAGTCGTCTACGGAAATAGTTTTTTTTTTTTTTATATAAGTATATCTTTTAAGGTAGGTATATAATTGTATTAATATTTATTTTATTTTTAATATAAGAATAAAGTAGTGATATTAGAACAGGTTAAACCTTTTTGAACACACGGGTCACCTGATGGTAAGTGACAACCGCCGTCCATGGACACCTGTAACTCACGAGTTATAAGTGCGCTGCCCACCTTTAAGGATGAATAGGGTTTGGGGAAGAGATAGGAAAGAGGAGAGAGGGGCCGAGGGGAGAGGAAAGAGGAGGGGGAATTAGGCCTCCGGCAACGTCACAAATTTCGGGGAAATGCAACGCTAGCGTTGCTTCACAACCGGTTTGTCTGTGGGGCCGTAGTATCGCAGCGGTCGAGCCGGCCCATTCGTGCCTGAACATGGCTCTACCACTGTTTCTTCTCTGTTATTCTCATAACCGGTAGTCAAATAATGATTGCGATTGCGCACGACAAAGCCAGCGTATCGGGCTTGTGTTGCAGGTGGTTGTCACAACCCATCCATCATTTTTTATTAAATATCAACCTACAATTTTTTCCTTGTTGTCCAGTTTGTATTTTTAGTTGCTGTTGTTGTGTTTATTTCTGTCTGTGATGACATCTTTGTCAATACAAATATTTATTGTCACACTTAGATTATTTTCTTATCCGCAGATCTTCTATTCTTTCGGCGTAGCAGCAGGTGCATGCGTCACTTTGGCATCATACAGTAAATTCAATAATAATTGCCATTTCGATGCGGTTTTAGTCAGCTTTGCTAACTTTTTTACATCTGTATATGCAGGGATTGCTATATTCTCCGTGTTGGGTTTCCAGGCTCAACTGATGGGAGTCAGTGTAGATGGTGAGTATTTTTTACTGTTTTTAACACGTTCGTATGACATATTGACTTGCCTGTAGGTTTAGTAGTTAGTGACCCTGACTGCTGAGCCAAAGGTCGTGTGTTCGATTCCCACACGCGAAAAGAATTTGTGTGCTCCACAAATAGTTGTTCTGAGTCTAAACGTCTTTAAGAAGACTTCCTAATGCGGGAGTTGTCTTTTTTTTTTGGAAAAATAGAAATATTTGAAGTGCAGTATGGCAAACTGTGGGGTATTAATCGATCCGATTCCGATACACCGTCCCTCTGAAAACGCCAGTGGGATGACGGCCTGAGGGGGTTTCAACACGTCACAAAAAAAGAGTTCTTGACGATAGTGCACTGGGTGGGGTTCGAACCCTATAACCTCTTAACCATTACGCTACCACCACTTCGATTTATCGATAATTAGATTGATATTAACACAAAACAATTAAGCTACATAAGAAAAGTTACAATCTAGTTACAAAATTAGCAAGTTTACTAAAACTTGTAATGTATCCTATATGATAATAAGCTGATGAGTTATTTTTTGTTTTAAAGGTCTAATCCCTGGAAGTACTTTTTACATAAGAAAAACTGATGAAATAATATACTTAGGCTATAAAATATAAAATATCAAAGCGACACTTTGCCCCGAAAGACACAGGCCATAAATGCAGGTGGATTTCCGGAGAACAGCGATTTTATACCTAATACTCTAATAGCTAAATAATAAAATAATTTGACCTATTAGTCTATTGGTGCTAGTTGGTTATAACTACTAGTAATTTATACGTTTTAAAAGTCCCGGAGTCTGGTTGTTTTTTGTCTCCACTGATTGATTGTTTGTTAAGTCCACCGTGACACAGGGATCTTTCTTGATGTAGTAGTTGCTTATTTGAAATTAAAATATGTATATATATATATATATGTCAAGGCTTTAAAAGCATAGATAATGACTATACTGAACTAGCTGATACGACTTTTTTTAATATAAAAAAGACATCAATGCTCATAAAATAGCAGAAGATTACACCTGATTTTACTGTATCATTGTCATATTATTTATTGACGTCAGTGTGCATAAATTTGTAATTTAATTTAAATTATATAATAATATAATAATATAATAATAATTAGCCTCTTATCCTGAACTGTTTCTTTGACTTTGTGGTTAACTCTTATCTTTAAGTTATAAAATATCTCTGAGTTCAGTGTGCCTCTTGGCAAAGGCCTCCTCTAACAATTTCCATTGTACTCTGTCTCTTGCAACCCTTCTCCATTTTGAACCTGCTGTTAATTTTAGTTCGTCTTCCCATCTCTTGCTTTGTCTTCCTCTGTTCCTTTTTCCATCTCTTCTAATTTAAATTATATAGGCAGTTTTCTTATTAAGTAAAGGAAAGAAAATCTAAAAAGAAAATCTTGAAAAAAGATATTTATTTTAAAATTAACTGTATATACAGTGGCCCAGAAAGAATATCTGCTAACGTAAGCCGAAAATAACTTTTTAATCTTTCGGATTTGTATCTAAATATTTAATTTCAGATGTCGCTGAGCAAGGCCCAGGTCTTGCATTTGTTGCATACCCTGAAGCATTACTTCAGATGCCCGTTGCTAGATTCTGGTCCATTTTGTTCTTTTTTATGCTCTTCGTCCTCGGTCTTGGAAGTCAGTTTGCTGGTATAGAAGCTATCAATACTGCTATTATTGACAAATGGCCACATTTAAGAAGAAGCTATTGGAAGGTATATATTTATACACAATCCCTACTAATATTATAAATGTGAATGTAAGTTTGTTTGTTACGCTTTCACGCCGAAACTACTCAACCGGTTTGTAACTAATACCGGTACAGAAATTTTTATTCATAGAAATTGATTTTTAATTATTGTCACACTTAGATTCTGTTTCATAACAGTTTCACAGAAGGTGACCACTGCATCCCATGACCTCCCACTCCCGACCATGGCGCGCACAAGCGCTGAGTGAGAGGTCAGTCCCAAGCAGTACACTCCTGTACCGTTTACCGCGCCGTGTCTACCTTGCAATTGACGCAGTGGTGGCACCGGGCGTCCGGCTCCCTGCGAATGTCCCGCAGGTACTTCCCAAAACATCCGTGACTGGTAAGCACCTGCGTTACCCTATATGACAGGGAGCCGTGCCTCCGTTCGACCCAATCACTGAATACTGGCCAAATGGCGTGGATGGTGTAGAGGCCATATGACGGGCGCAGTAGTCGCATCCGCCATTCTGCCACAAGGACCCCCCTCACTTCGGACCGACGACTCCCGTACTCTCGGTTGGTGTCCTCCCTCTCGCGCCTCTTCACGCGACTGATGTAGCGACGCGAGAGCTTTCGCTTCTAGGTCCCAGGGCAGTGTAAAATTAGTAAGGACGTAAATTCTTTTCTAAATTAAGGCATCCGGCCAGTAAGCACGCCGCCTCATAGGAGATCGTGCGGTATCCTCGCACGACTCTGAAGGCGTTCGCCCACTGTGGTCTGCGCAGTATGGCGACTGTGGCTGCCGTCAGATGGTCGGCCCATACTGAAGCCCCGTAAAGGGCCATGGACCGCACGACCCCCACAATGGCCTCGGACTTTTCAAGAGCAACCCGTAGGCCCAGCCACTGGATTCGTTCTACGATTTGAGAGACTGCAGGCCGTGACCAACGTGTCGTCCGCGTAACATGTGAGGTTCACGCCTGGGAGGAGAGCCGCCCTCAACACCCAGTCATATCTGATGTTCCATAGGTGTGGTTCTAGCACCGACCACAAGAACACCGCAAGACATTTCTCGACGACCCATGCTGTCCAAGTTTAACTTAGACCATGTGTAAAGGTACCAGGGACCAGGGAATAATTATATTTTTTTCGTTCCAGGTGACTGGTAGCACTTGTTTTGCGTGTTTCATACTCGGAATACCAATGTGTTTCAGCGGTGGAGTATATTTGTTTACACTTCTTGATTGGAATACGGCGTCGTGGGCCATTCTGCTGATTGGAGTAGCGGAGGTATTTAAAGTTACAGTTTTCGACGTGAAAATATTTTGTGAGTAAAATAAGTAGATGATTGCGATTAACATTGTTAAATATGTTATTTTTGACTCTTTATAACTACTATGAGGTTCATATTCCCGTTTTTAAGCTTGTTAAAAAGGATGTTATGGAACCGACAAAAAAATTTCATCACGGATCTTGAAAAGTAGTAAAAGTGAACTTAAACCTGTTAATAGCAAATTACCAAACAACATAATACCATAATTCAGATCAAAATTATTAATAAATATCTTTTCAATGAAAAGCTAATATAGATGATATGTTTCGCCTATTATAATTTAGTGCTACTTACGTAATAGGGGGCAAGCCTATTGACGTCATCCGGGCACTTTTGGGAATTCGATGGGATATTTTTATGGTATGTTGACAGGAAAGGATGGATGAGAAGGGGTAGAAAATGGATATTGCTCATACAAATGGATTAGAAACAATAGCTCAAACAAGGTAGCTTCACATACCTATAACTCGAACAGGCTTGTGCTGGGCGTCCAAATCCTTTAACCTATAAATGATATATATGCCATATATCAATGATATTTGTATAACAAGAAATACTAACAACATTTATAAATTTATATTACTAAAAACTGGGATTACACACACACACACACACACTTTCAATAGCTCAGTTACTTACCCCATAGGGTATTTATAAGTATATCATTGTCACCGCACACTGATGATTTATAATACACGATAGTCTTGTCACTTTCGTCGGGCTGTCTCATCAAAACTCGTACTGAATGCCAGTCAATCAAAATATCGGCCTATTAAAAATCATTGATGTGCTGTGGCCCTTAAAACAACAGAGTTAAGAGTTTACTGTTCTCCGTTGTCAGTGTGGCGCAGTATCGTGGAGTTACGGCATCAATCGGGCTTTGTTCGACTTAACAACAATGGAAATGAAATTTAATAAATTGCAACGATTCTACTGGTACATGGCCTGGACTTATATCGTACCTTTCAGTAGCTTTGTAAGTACATGCAGGGTAGCGGTGAACCCCTGTCCATTTTATAATAAAAAAAAAAATAAGAAATAATATAAAACGTTATTTATTTAAAAAAAATTCAAGTGCAATTATTTATTCCTAGAATTGATTTCTGGTATACCAGTAATTAAATATTTATAAGTTAAAGAATTATCTCTTAATACAGATATGTGCTTTAGTTATATTCAGTATTTTATATTTTCTACATATATTATTTATTTTGACAATAAAACAGATACCTCATCATTTATTTTTTAACAACACTGTAGATGGAATTTGAATACAGTCACTCTGTGTATGTTGGTGTATTTCCGAAAGCCCAACTCCCCTACTTTCCCCTCTCTATTCATTCTCTTCTCATCTTTCCCATCTCCGCATCCCCTCTCAACTTTACCATCTCCGCATCCCCTCTCAACTTTACCCTCCCCGCATATGCAAATCTCTCATCAGCCTAAAGGCGTACATAGCACTTAAGATTCTTGAGTTGCAGGTGTCCATGGACGAAAGATGTCATCTACCATTAGATGACCCGTCCCTGTCTGTCCCCCTATATTATAAAAAAAAGTTTTTGTTTTTAAGTTTTTATAATATATTTTTTTTTTTTTTTATGCGATAGGGGGCAAACGAGCAGACGGGTCACCTGATGGTAAGTGACTATGCGCCCATGGTCACCCGCAACTCAAGAGTCACAAGTGCGTTGCCGGCCTTTTAGGTAGAGGTACGCTCTCTTCTTGAAGGTTTGAAGGTCGTATCGGTTCGGAAATACGGCAGGCGACAATTTGTTCCATAAGCTGGTTGTGCGAGGCAAAAAGCTTCTGGAGAAGCGCACAGTGGTGGAGTGCCAATCGTCCAGGTGATGGGGATGGATATTTTGTCGCGTAGGACGATGGCGGAAACCAGCAGCCGGTATAAGTCCGAACAATTCCTCTGAACACTCCCCATGATACAAGCGATAGAGGATGCAGAGTGAAGCTACATCTCTACGCAACGCCAAGGTGTCAAGTCGATCAGAAATATCTTGGCAGTCGATGATGCGAGTCGCTCTCCGTTGAATGCGGTCAAGAGGGAGAAGTTGGTACTGGGGTGCACCTGCATAGAGATGAGAACAGTATTCCATGTGCGGCCGAACCTGCGCCTTATAAAATTTCTACATATCCATTTCTTAAGTCCGTTTCCCAGTACTCATTTTATTTTGTAAATCATTACAGGCTGTTCACTTTCAGTTCAAAAATACTTCATAACCTCTTCAGTGTCACTATGCTATATTCGTTTTTAGCCTTTAAACTTATAATACATAATATTCATACATATTGTATGTACTTAAGCTTCTGAGAGATTTTCTTTGTTTACTTTAAACTACTGAATTCTACTTTTAAAATTAGTTTATTTACGTAGTAGCCCTTTGAGAATGAATTATTTCACCAAATTGTGATGGTATAAAATTGGTTAAATTTGTGATATAATTTTTGTTTATTTATTTATATACCTTTGAAGAAGACTAATAACAATTTATTATAGTTACATAAAATGTGTTCATGTTGCTGACAAAAAGCCATCATTGTTGGATAACAATCTATTAAAACCCCAAAATAACATGTATACGTATATACATCATACAAACTAAAAAATAAAAACCGTTTTTCTTTTGAAAATACAAAAAAATTGGAATCATAAAACTTAAACATTTTTATTAATATGTACATATTTTTTAACTATACTGTTTGTATATTATATGTTATTTTGACTTTCTTTAAGGCTGTTTTGGTGTTCGTTTTCTATGAATGGACACCGCCCGCATACGAAACGTACGTCTTTCCTCTGTTTGCTAACGTATTAGGTTGGCTTGTGGGACTATCTACGTTAGTTCTTCTTCCAGTTGGGGTTGGATGGGCTATGCATAAAGGTTACGTAAGTACAATTTGTTAGCCTTTGGACCTCTTCCTTAGTGATACTCCTTAAATTACCTTAAATTTAGTTTCATCAGTAGCCAGTATATGGGGGAGCGTCATTTCACTTTTGTATTTGTAGATATGTATATTATATGTATATATCAGGGTAATATTTAAGAATTAATCTATATGTGTAACTATAAAAATCCATCTTCAAAAATGCTACTGAATCATTGATCACATCATAGTCCACTGCTGGGGGGATAATTACTAAATATGTTTGTGCAATTAATAACGTACCTAAATAATGTAATGGTATATAATATAGTTACTCTCCGTAGTTACCGCCTTGTATCTATCTATTGTATCCCATATGAGTTATTATTCACGAATGCTAAATTATGAGTCACCTTGCTCCTGGCAGGTTTGCACGTTGAACCACACATATGTTATGGTTCAAATTAGTGTCTAATTTGACAAAATATGTAATCACCATTAGCGAAACACTCTAAGCCTTTACTGAAGAAACTGTACGGAAACAATTAATGCCCTTACCAAGCGTTTATAATTTTGAATGATTCCTTTAAATTCGATTAGATTAGATTAGCCCTAACAGAAAAAGTTTTACAGACAGTCTGAACATATTTTGACAGACATATTTTAGTACGAGACATTAAATAACACGTTTTATTTTTCAAAATTTGTCTTACAGAGGGGCAAAATGCTGTTTACACCTACGGAACATTGGCAACCAGCTTATAAGTCCTTTCCACGCTTTACCGCACCTGTACCCCAAGTTGAGTCTAGTCAGAACAACAAGACGCAAAGTTCACCCAAACCACCCTTCATCATGTAAAACAAATGTATAAGTCCACAAACCAAATAATTATGATTGTTTTGTTATTGTAATATATGCTAAGAGTAAAAATATTCTTCAGTTATGTTTAAAATAGACATTTACTTTAAATTTAATCTTATGTGATTGTTAGCTTTTGCATATAAAATTTATGAGAAAAAAAAAAAAACTTCAAGATCGTTCAAAAACTTTGTTGCAAAGGCAGGATTAAACTGTTCTTCTTGGCTGGCACCGACTCCAAAAATAACTGATTATAAATATAAGAGATTTAGAAAAGCAGGGAAAGAAATGCTAAAAACATTGTAAATGAGAGTGATGAGTTGTGGGTCTATAAACTTTCAAATGATCTTAGCAAGTCCAGAAAGTCATGTTTAACGACTCAACGTTTATCAAATCAAACTGAAAGAGCAATGTTTTCATCGACTTGGCTTGATTCGCGAAAGATTATCAGAGGAAACCGAGGCGCAATCTCATCTTCGCGTCTTACTTTGTGAGGCGGAAACCTATGGTAGAAGGCCCCAGACAAAAATCTTATAGATATTAATAACTGCGGTGGTTTCTTACAAACTATAAAGTATGGTGCTTAATCACGAGTCATGTTAAGGCATAATATTTTAATATACGTTGGGCTCGTGAACGGTACCATTGACATTATTAAGAAAACTAAATGGTTTGCTCTCCGAAGAGATCAATTGGAGGAGGAGTTGTCTGAAACTGTCCTCATAAAATTTGATGACGCGACGCTTGTGTAGCAGTATCAACAGTTGTAAAGTGGTTGAGAGGTAGTCATGCTTATGCACGATGGGCTGGGCTGGCTCTACCGGTGTTATACCACGGCCTCTCAGAAGTTGTGAAGCAACGCTTGCGTGGCCATTCCCCGAAATTAGTTAGGTTTCTTTAGATGCAACTTTCCCTTTACTTTTCCATCTCCTCATCCCCGGCTCTTCTCGCATCCCCCATCCCTCATCACCCTCAAACGCGGGCAGTGCACTTACGACTTTTGAGTTACAGGTGTCTATGGACGGCGGTTGTCACTTACGATCAGATGACCCGCTTGTTCGTCTTTCCCCCTATATAGTAAAAATTATATTATTTTGCATAACATTCCAAGGTTCGAATGCAGAATTTGCCGCTCATCTGAAGCTGCGCTGTAACTATACACAAACTTCAGGGTACCAAGGGTTGTACCCTAAATTTTGTGTAGAGTTACGGAGCTATTATGGGCCTATTAAGCAGCAACTGATTTAGGAAAGAAACATTTTGCAGCCGTCAGTCGCCTCAAAAAAAAGGTATTGCCTAATCTGATTGAGATTCAAATATTGTTAAATCTACCCACGATGAGAAATCTTTGAAAGAAATTGTATGGTTGAATAATCTCGCCAACAACTAGGTAGTTCTTTTTGTTTATTTAAGAATAGTTATTTTAATAATTTTCACGATGGCTCCTTAGAAATACATAAAATATTTGTTTTATGCTAATGTTTTTGTGATGGTAGTTAAAACAGAGAGGGAAAGTCCTCATCGAAACTTTAGCTGGAGGGAGCTACAAATATTCTGTGTAATATTTAAATTTTTGTTGATTTCTTCAAGAGCACTGAATAAATTTCGATATTATTAAAATTTATATGAGACCACATCTGCAGTAAGCACTACGAAATAAAAAAACATCTAAATCGATGTATAATTGCCGGCATGATCACGTAAGAAATAAAAACACAATATGCAAGAGTCGAATTGAGAAACTACTCCTTAATGAAGTCGGTTAAAAATGCATTCCATTCGAATAGTTAATTGTTTTTATACGACAGTTACCTCACAATATAAAACAAATATTTTTGAAATATGCAAATATTTTAGTATATATGCATTTTGTTGGATTATGTTCCTCGAAGGTATTTATAACATACCAAATCAAGTTGATTGTTGACACAAGATTGTTTGCTAATTAAAAATCTTATCACATAAATGTATACAGGCTGTTTCAGAAAAGTTTGGTCAAATTTTAGAAGCGTTATGTGCAGCCGAGAAATACTTGATTACACTTGAATAAAAAGGAGGTTTGTGTGTTTTTTTAATAGGAAATTTCTTCGGAAAATACTTTCTTGGTGTTAAATTTTCAAAGATTTTAGTTTAACATTTTTATTGCACAGATTTTTTTAAAATGCGTATATGCCACCAACGTCATGGGTATTAAATATCTGTAGTTCCGTTCATGTCAGCCCTCTTTCTTACAAGTTACTAGTTTTATATATACATTTAAAATAAACAATTATCAGTTTCATAGTACGATTTCTGTAAAATCACGATTACTGTTAATAACTGCTTGCGATTTCCGTTATACGCGGGATCAATTTCACGACCCTAAAATATGACGACAGCTTTCTAAAACACCTGTATATATAGGTCATTATCAAGTAAATCTACTTTAAGTATTAGAAATTGTTGCCTGCAAAACTGCAAAACGGCCCGATAGAACAATGGAGGATCACATTCCATCTTAGATTACGAGCTATTGGGTGATACTTTTGAACAAATAAAGCAAATTAATGATTGATTTTAATACGTTATACGGAAGAAGAACGATGTCTTCCAGACAACCTTTGCATGCAAACAACGGAATGAAAAAAGTGGTAGATGGTGGGGTACTATAAATGTCAAGGGATTGAGCGATAATACAACAAATATGGAGATATATAGAATACACATACATAAACATACCGATATAGATAAATACACACTTAAATAGATACAAATATATTTTCATATACACACATGAAGATGTGTATGTACACATATACATACATTCATATATAGAAATAACCAGATAATAAGAAGTCACAGTAGCGGAGCGGACTTACAGAGCTAGGAAGTGCTTTTTCACTAGTGATTTAAAGGTGCATGGCTTTGAGCTCATCTAATTTCCACTGGTAGTGCATCCCGCAAACAGAAACAAACTTCGGTGAAAGGCGCAAAGGATTTATCCAAGAACGAAGTAGCACGAGCAGGTATTTTCAATTGTAGGTTTTCTGATGACCTTAAAGATCGTGAATGTGTACAGTGAAGAAACTCTAATCGTTCTTTGAGGTAGGAGGGTAACGACGAGTTGAACAAAATATTGTATAAAAGGGAAAGGATATGAGTGTTCCGGCGAAGGCGAATAGGTAACCACTTGAGTTGTTTTCGAAATTCAGAAATATGGTCGTATTTACGCAACCCAAATATAAATCTGCAGAAGTTTTGTAGTCTCTCGAGTTTGTCTAGCTGGTTCTCGGTAAGATCAGGATAGCTGGCAACTGCATAGTCTAGGATTAGAAGAAGAAGGGAGTTAGTAAGTGCAATTTTGTTGGCGGTTGGAAAAATATTCCGTATACGTTTCAATGATTCTACAGATACAAACATTAGTCGACTTATTTCCTGAATCTGTGCAGTCCAAATTAAGTTCTCTGTTGATAAGTATACCCAAGTTTTTCAAAATGTTACTGATTTTGATGACAGTGCGAACTAAAAGGACTGTGTTTAAGTAGTGTCCACTCAACCTTTAAAACCTTTCTTAAACTTCCAATAATAATTAACTGAGTCTTCCAAGGGTTCACCTGAAGACCATGCGATTTACTCCAACAACTAATCTGTTCCAAATCCTTGTTGATGATATTAAGGGCTTCAAATAATTTCTCGAATGCTGTGATGCTGTGCATGTGACTGTATATCTGTAAGTCACATGCATACAAGTGGTAGGAAGAAAGCAGTTAATTTGAGATATAGTTGATAAAAATTACGTAGAGTAAAGCAGAGAGAACGCCATCCTGGGGCACACCAACTGATGTTTTACAATAAGCAGATCGTTTTTAATGTGTGTGTACTCTTACATATGCTTATATTCACTAACTCATTTTGTGATTTTATTTGAAAACATCACATGTTGAACTGAATAACAGAATGCCGTCAACATATTCCGAATGCTCTCTCCATCCCATGGTTACCTGTAAGAGATTGCTTCAGTGCCCTAAAGCCGCCAATTGTATAGCCGTATGTATATATGTATATTATAGTTGCCACTAAAGAGGCAGGTATAATATATACATAGTATTAAAAATGAATATATTTTTTTGTTGTTTGTTTGAACCTATGAATTATTCTATCTATCAGCCAATAGCAGTCCAGTACTGGACATACTTATCTTCATATATCCAGTGCTATGCTGGTTGCAAACAAATTATCCCAGCTAGCTTCAATAAATCATTACTAAGGTTAAATTAAATGATATGAAATATAATGAATACCCTACTGCTGGCACGTTATCGCCATTTTAATATCAATCTCTTGATAAGATCCACGATTTTATTCGTATTTCAGTCGCGTTAGATACATATAATAACAGTCGAGCAGCGCTCGCGTTCTGGTGTGTGTGCTTTCGCTTATTGGCTAGTAAGATACTAAATTTTAATGGCAGACGCCGACGGTTACGCTAAGGAAAAGACTGTAAGTGATTTAATAATATTTGTCAATGAACTATACTTTGTGCTCATTATTATTTTTAAAACCTTTTTATTTTTTATCATTCTGGGATAGATTTGTGTTATTGACTGGTAAATTCGATTAAGGAACAGTGCCTCAGGTAAAGGAACTCGTTGTTATAATCTCAATGAGTTACATTTTCTATTTATTCAAAAGACTCTTTTAGATGGGCTATTTAACCCTAATTCGTCCTATATCTATTTTTAACATATAAGACCACTGTTTCTTTTATTTAACTACACTTTTAATGGAGTAATCATAAAAAAAAAACATGAATAAAACATTTGTAGTTCGGTTTTTTTCAGTTGAGTTTTGTGTGTATCCATGTCCATTGTCATGGATAAGTTGTATACGTATGTATATGTGAGTGTGTACTCTCCTGTTACCGGTGACTATTGAGTAAGATACCATGGAGAGATAATGTCATTAATTGATGATTAACAGCCAGAAAAGTGTCATAAAAGTCACGGATATTGTATGGCCCATCGTTACTGATTCTGATTCAGGCTCAATTGATCACAGAATATATACAGAATATCTAGACGGTCTCGTATAGAGATATGAGATATGAGATATTTACGCATATAAAGATACAATCTTACAGGCAGATACCTCTGATATAATGGGAAGATAACTTTTTTTGATACTCTAACACTGACTCTTTCGTTCTTCATTTCTTAATTGATTTATGAAATAGAATAAAGGCATTTAGTTTTTTATTAATCTTGAAATATATGGACACTGAATTAAATTATATAAGTTGTTTTTTTTTTTTAGCTGTATATACACTCGAAGTGACTGATGGCGTAAAATCAACACCCCATAACCGAGCAAACAAATCTATAATTAGTTTGTGGTTTTCGGTAGAGTAATAGTGTTCGGTGGACTTAAACGGGCTTGCTCCCTATTACGTTAGTATGACCATGTATGTACGTATGTTTAATTTACCTCCACTGGTTTGCTAATGAGCATCGCTTAATCTTCGGATAAAAATTGTTGCGGTGCCTTCTCATTGGGGTGTGGTAAATCGCCCCGATAAGTATGAAGATATCATGTTTAAATTGATATCTTTCATATCTGTAGAAATAATCAGATACAATAATATCTTGTAATATTTCGTCATGTAGTTAATGGACTGTTTCATAAGAAAAAAAGGTCTATAACGAAGTGTTATCTAGTGTCAAGATAAAGACATAAATTATAGCAGCTTTTAAGCAGCGTTTATTGCAGCGTTTTCCGATTTAAGAGAGAATCCGCTGATATGGTTGTAGTATATCAAAACCAGTCATGTTTAAGGTGCTTAAGGAAACTTATTAAACTAGTCAAAAAAAAAAAATAAAAATACATGATCACATTTTTTTTTTCGCTACTTTCATATCAAATTATTATACCTGATATGTACATGTCAATGTTCATTCACTGACTGATTATGAACATTATAAGAAAAACAAGTAAAATTATTAAAATATATAAAAATTCAATTGCAATATTAACTTTCTCAATTATTTTTGCTGACGCTACGTGCAAATGTTTTACAATATGACACTTCTACTATAAGATGATTTAAATATAATAATACCTCACATGAGATGATAGATTTGAATCTATCAAACCGTCTGGGAAACAACATATAACATATATAGACATTTGTAAATACATAAATACTATATTCGAAATATACTCGAAACTGAAACTGAAACTCAAAACTGAACAAATGTGAGAAATCGGGTATAAATAGGTAGTAATTTGGTAAATTAAAATGTCAAATATCTTAGTTTACAACAAATTATGACATACATTCAATTTGTAAGATCGCGATAACAGGTTCAATCAGTATCAAAAAAATACAGCTGTAATCATTGATATCAATATTATGAGATGATAAACTAAGTAGTTAAAATAACCGTAACTAATGGTATCAAAGCAAATGTTGTTTGTTCCGCTTTTACGGCTCAATAATTTATTAGAACCTCAATAATTTTTGCATACACGTTGTCGGGGGCCAGAACAGGTGTATAAAGTTGCTTTATCAAGATAAAAAAAATACTAGAGCAACATCGCGGTCAAAAATAAATTAAAACTAAAACATACATATGTATATATACTTACATACTCTCACGCCTGTATCCCTGAAGGGGTAGGCAAAGGTCTATTAAAAACCTCTATGGCTCTACCAATGTAATTTGATTCTGAGATGATTTCTGATTCTGACTTAACAAGCTATTTTCACAACAGTAGTGCCCCTAATTTATAATACCATATCATGATATAGTTGTATGCGACATTTAATTTTTTTTACGTGGTAGAGCCATGCTTAAAGCTCGCGCTTGCTCGCATTTCCCCGAAATAAGTGAGGTTTCCGGAGGCCTTACTCCCCTCTCCTCTTTCCTCTCACCTCATTCACCCTCTCTTCATCCCGCCTCTCTTCTTTCCCCTCCCTGCATCCCTCTATCCCTCAAAGGCAGCGCACTTACGACTCTTGAGTTGCAGGTGTCCATGGACGGCGGTTGTCGCTTACCATCAGGTGACCCATCTGTTCGTCTGTCCCCCTATAATATATTAAAAAAAAGTATTATCTTTATCAGTGGTGATTGATGATGATTCTGATATCTAGGAATGTGCCCTAATTAATATATTTTTATTTAAAAGAGATAGACATTTTTAACCTAATATTATAGTAATTGATAAATCAGTGTAATGTATATACGTTTACACAAAGGTTTACACAAAGGGCAGTGCGTAAAGCGCTTCTTTCCCTCGACGTTCATAAGTCGAGTGGGCCCGATAGAATCTCTCCTATCGTGCTGAAGACGTGTGCTCCAGAGTTAGCACCGGTTTTAACGCGCCTTTATCGGCTTTCCTACTCTCTTGGCGTAGTCCCGAACTCATGGAAGACAGCTCTAGTGCACCCAATCCCTAAAAAAGGAGATCGCTCGGATCCGTCCAACTACAGACCCATAGCCATCACCTCCTTGTTCTCCAAGATAATGGAATCCATTGTTAACTGCCAGCTCCTCCGGTACTTAGAAGACCACCAGCTCCTCAATGATCGACAATACGGCTTCCGTCAGGGTCGTTCAGCTGGTGATCTTCTCGTATACCTGACTCACCGGTGGGCACAGGCGATCGAGACCAAGGGGGAAGCGTTGGCCGTTAGTTTGGACGTGGCGAAGGCCTTCGATCGGGTCTGGCACAAAGCGCTCTTTGCGAAGCTTCCTTCCTATGGGCTTCCCGAGAAACTGTGCAATTGGCTCACCAGTTTTCTTACAGACAGAAGCATCAAGGTCGTTGTTGACGGTGCATGCTCCGACTCGAAGTCTGTTAATTCTGGTGTCCCACAAGGCTGTGTGCTATCACCCACGCTGTTTCTTCTGCATATCAACGACATGCTGCAGATTAGCAGCATCCATTGCTATGCAGACGATAGCACGAGTGATGCCCTTTACACCGGCCGCGCTAACATTTCTCGGGTAAACGTCATCGAAAGCCGATCAAAACTTGTGTCTGAAATCGAAACTTCTTTATCAAAAGTTTCAGATTGGGGTCGACTTAACCTAGTCCAATTTAACCCCACGAAGACACAGGTTTGCGCGTTCACCGCTAAAAAGATGCCATTGGTCGTATCACCTCAATTTGAGAGCACTTCCCTAACTGCATCAGCCAGTATCGGAATCCTTGGCGTCGATATATCAAGCGAAGTCCAGTTTCGCGGTCACTTAGAGAGTAAGGCCATATTAGCCTCGAAGAAGCTTGGTGTGCTAAACAGATCGAGACAGTATTTTACTCCGGCCCACCGCCTGCAACTTTATAAGGCGCAGGTTCGGCCGCACATGGAATACTGTTCTCATCTCTATGCAGGTGCACCCCAGTACCAACTTCTGCCTCTTGACCGCATTCAACGGAGAGCGACTCGCATCATCGACTGCCAAGATATTTCTGATCGACTTGACACCTTGGCGTTGCGTAGAGATGTAGCTTCACTCTGCATCCTCTATCGCTTGTATCATGGGGAGTGTTCAGAGGAATTGTTCGGACTTATACCGGCTGCTGGTTTCCGCCATCGTCCTACGCGACAAAATATCCATCCCCATCACCTGGACGATTGGCACTCCACCACTGTGCGCTTCTCGAGAAGCTTTTTGCCTCGCACAACCAGCTTATGGAACAAATTGTCGCCTGCCGTATTTCCGAACCGATACGACCTTCAAACCTTCAAGAAGAGAGCGTACCTCTACCTAAGAGGCCGGCAACGCACTTGTGACTCTTGAGTTGCGGGTGTCCATGGGCGGCGGTAGTCACTTACCATCAGGTGACCCGTCTGCTCGTTTGCCCCCTATCGCATAAAAAAAAAAAAAAAAAAAAACGTCATATAGTGTAATCCGTATAGGTATCACGATTAAATTAATTACCTTCTAAAAGAAAGTAATTACCCAGTTTAACGCTTCTGGTGACTTCCCGGCACCAGCCAGTTCGAGTTAGGTATGCGAGTGTGAGTTGCTTGAGCTATTGCTTATACTCCCCATTCGATCTGTGTTAGCAATATCCTTTTCTAGTCCTTTCTATCTACCCTTTCCTGTCAAAATTCTCTTAATTTTCCCATCCCATTCCCAAAGTTTAGGTACTGTGTCAGATATTTATATTTTTGGAATGTATATTTATATGATCTTAGTCGGGGGTTAGAGACTAGGCAGCCTCATAAATTGCGATAGGTTAGGTGGCATTTGTGTGATTTTAATACTGAGTGACAAAAATTATAACATTTGTACATACTATCAGTAAAAAAATGATTTAATACATAATGAAGTCAGATTTTTATGGTTTTGAACAGATTTCAGAACTTGAACAGACGTGTCACCTGATGGTAAGTGATAACCGGCGTCTAAGGACACTTGTAACTCAACAGTCGTAAGTGCGCTGCCTTTTAAATCGTAATAGGGATGGGCGAATACACGTAGGGGAAAGCAGAGATTGGGTATGATGGGAGGAGAAAGAGGAGAGAAGTTGGGCCTCCGGAAATCAAGCGTTACTCAACAACCGGTTTTCTGTGAGGCCGTGGTATCGCACCGGTCGAGCCGGCCCATTCGTGCTTAAGCATGGCTCTACCACTGTTTATGTTTTTATTATATTACATTTCTGTAACAATAATAATAGTTTTATTAAATATTAGGCTCTCATTATGGATATTGCAGTAATTGAAACTCACCTAAAATATATTTGATATTCAGTAGCTTCAGTGATTTTCTTTGATGTAATAAAGTAGTTACTATAAAAATACTCTTCGTAGAGGCATGCGCGGATGTATGTCTATCCCGAGGGTTTAGCTACTTGAGTAGTTTAAAAGGGACTAAATGGATTGAATTTCACTCCACCAAAATTTCGATATTCTATTTGCTTCGTTTGAATCAGCTTTTAAAAGTAAAATGAGGTTGAATGGTAAAAATGAACAAGCTTCGCCCTTGTACAAATAAGAGAAGTTTTTAAATAAATAAATATTTTGAGAATGTCAGATCCATCAAAAGCACTATACATTAATAGAGATTATTGAAATTAAAGAAGTTGTATAATCAACAAACAGTTCAAATAGTCAATATACCGAAAATCATATTCACATATTATATTAGCACGCTCTATAACTTATGCAAGCACATTTAATTATGCTACCATTATGAAATAGCTGATACTTAAAGCTATTTTACATAATATAAATGAATAAATTTATTGTGTCTGTTTGTAATGTCAAAATAACAGCTTTTTCCAAGTGTTCTATACCATTGTGTCTATTTAAAAATTGTTTGTGTAACTGTATCTGTAAAATAAAATTACCTACACCGCAAAAAAACGCGAAATATAGATATTATTATAACATAACTCTATTGATTTGCCTGATGTTGGGACGTTTTGACTGGCTCAGCGGTGCACGCGAACAGAATTTCTTGTAGAATCTTATAGCTATCTTGTATCTATTTCACATTAATTATGTTTACGTAGCCTTTCAACAAATACATACATAATAATACGTCTCTTTCCCATAGCGGTAGGCAGAGACCACTTCGTTCAATTTGCTAGGATTCTGACATACCTTTTTCGCTTCTTCAAGTTTCATTCCATTCCGCATACAGGTTCATCGGTTAACGGTACTTTTGAACTTGGTTCAAGAACGTTCACCTAGGTCTTCCTCTTCCGACATCTCCATTTACATCTGCCATATAAATACCTTTTTTCAATCTTATTTCATACATCCTTTCGACATGACTGAAGAGGATGTAGTGACTAAAATAGAAAAAGTATGCTGTACTGGCAGCATACTTTTTTCTATTTTAGTCACTACATCCTCTTTCACAATACACTACTCCCTTATCACACTATTCCTTACTCTGTCACTCAATTTCACATCAGCTGTACTCCTCAATGCTCTCATACTATATCTACCGCATTGATTGTACTTTCGTGTTTCAACTGCCATTCAACAAATAATTCATGCATAATAGGCTTACCTATAACAAATAGTTTAAGGAAAAAAGTATAGATAGAAATAGAATAGAAATAACATTAAATAAACAACTATAAAGCTACATATTCTAGTTGGTAAAGCTAATGAAATAAACATGTAAATCTCTTCTAAATCCAAACAAAAATATTCAGAAGTGCTGTGAAACAGTTGTGCAAGCTATCTGGTATCAAAGTCATAACAACCAAAGTTCATCGCTCGAACTAAGCAATGAAAATTACAAATACAGTTAGTTGATTCTTACTCACTAAAGGTTTGATTCTAATAGTGATGGCAAATTTAATTTGAAAAATGTCTTTATTTGCAACTAGCATTTGTTCGATGCCTTAAGACTATGATATATTGTAAACTAGTTTATTTTTTTTGTGAATACCACATACAGCATATATGTATCAGCACCATCTAGTGAAGACAATCTGAACTACGTACCAATAGTATGATCCTGAATCAGTAACAAAGTTCAGACACGATCACCTCCCCTCTTTGGAAGTTCCTCTCTTTCTGTTGAAGTCACAATACAACCATTCCTCCTCGTAAAAAAAAGTTAGCGATACAAATACACACATACTAACACGCACAATACATCTATTACCGTTATATTTCCATCAGATGCACATTATGCTCACGCCCTATTCCTTCCTGGGTGCCTATCTTTAGGGACGTTAGAGTAAATTCCCCATGTTGCTGATAAAGAGTTTCGGCATCTTTTATCATTCATCATTCGCCAGTTACGAGTACTTTTTTTTAAACTTTAAGCATGTCAGAAGGTGAAACTGGAAATAAATGTGTATTAATAAAGGTTTTTTATAATAATCTAGTTAAAACAGTTGCTCAGAAAAGGTCGTTTGGTTCAGAATTGTACCTTATCTGAGCATATACGATTTAAAACCAACTGCAGGGCACAGCCTGGTGGAGTTTCGCAAGCGTATTGGATTGCAATTTTCGTAGATATTGTTCGTACGTATATTTAATCGTGGAGTCGTCTTAATAAACATTTTAAACATCTCAAGAATTGTGTTTGGGTTCGTATATTATTATTAATAAGCATACGAAAAATAAATTTAAAGTCTCTAGATCTTGCTGTATAATATAGGTATGGTTATAGTAAATTATTTATTAATAATGTTTCGTGTCTAGACCAGGTTAAAGGTAAGAAAATTTGTTTACCTAATTCGGTTTAGTTGTGAGCCGCGCTCGCGTAAAATTTATTTTTTATATCCCTGTGTAACAGTACTTCTTTCAGTCTGAACTTACGTCCTTTTTCGTGCCTCTGGCAACTCGTATACGCAAAATTTCCTCAAAGAAGTTAAGACGTGAAATCGTAACAAACAAACAAAGCAACTCACTTTCGAACTTATAATATATTATGAAGCTGGGATTAATTCGCATCTGCATGTAATGTTAGAGCATCTTATAATGAACGTAAAGTGTGACTAAAATTCGCCTTTATATCGCTGTGAATAATACGAACTCTTGCATAATATTATTTAAATAGCAGAAAAGCGTATCGAATGAAAACTCTGGCGACTACATTCAGGCTTTCGTCACAATCCGACGAATTTACATTTAAATGAGAACGATTATTCCCTTGTTTGAAGGGATTAAGTTTCAGAACACTTCCCGATTTTCGCGTCCGCACAAAGTTTGCGTAATTACTTTATTGGTGATTACAAAACTAAGACACCAGTTTCGGAATACATTAACAGAGAGTTTACAAGAAAGGTACTTCGGGTATTATAGGATTACCGTTTGAACAGGTTGAAAGTTATTTCGCGTGTAAATGGGAACCTATTGACTTGATATCGAATTTGTTTCAAGGTGTGTTTAACGTTTCAAATTTTGGTCCTAATTTTATTCAGTGTGATATAAATACATATGATTTTTAAAATGATTATTACATTTTAGTAATGTAACCTAGTATCTTTATTCTCTAAGGGCTAGGTAGCGATATATTAAACACCCACATTTTGCCTATCAGAATTTGGTCCCACTAACGTAATAGACTACAAGCCTATTACTGTATGTGAGCACTGTATCTTCTATTGTTCACTACCATAAAATTGTATTTCAAAATATTCTCTAATTTTATACTACCTCACAGGAACAATTAACTAACTACCCTGTACACGTTTTTTTAAGGTTGTCCCAAATGTGTATAATGGGGTTAAGGCCCATGGCAAAATTTGAAAACCGACTTCGCTAAGGTATTGTGTGACAAATCTATCACATGGAAACGTGCATTATCATGCTTTAGCCTATTTTTTTTTTAAATAGGAGAACATGCTCTTGGTGAACCTATTCCAGCAAATTTTAGATTTTTACTTTGACATCAGCATACATTTATTTCAAGAGTGACTAGACTTACGCTTAATGAATGTGTTTACCCAATAGACGTTAACAGTTTAACAACTTTGTCACTTTTAAGACCCAAAAGCTAAAAGATATCTGAAATGGTTGAAGTGGACACTCCACTTAAATAGTAATAATAAACACCTACCTTTAGGGGAAAGCCATGCTTAGGCACGAATGGTTAAACCGTTATTAATTGATCACCGAGTAAATGAGGGTAGCGTAGGCCCCTCTCTTCTTTCCTCTTACCCCAACCCCCTCATCAGGCAGGGCATGTACTGCTCCTGCGTTGCAGGTGTGGGCCATGGGCGGTGATTATCACTTACCTTCAGGTAACCCGTCCACTTGTTTGTCTCCCTATACCATTACTATAAAAAACTTAGATGTTGTGTTAACTTTATTCCAATGATTGTAAGTACTTTGATGACCGAACTTTGCTAGTATTTTTTATGTAAATCTTATAAAAGAGGGAACTTGAAAAAAAAAATAATTAAGGAATCAAATAGTCATCTGGACTCGAACCTGGATCTTCTGGTTAAAAAGGAATCAAATAGTCACCTGGACTCGAACCGGGGTCTTCTGGTTTCGGGACTCGAACCGGGGTTCTTCATGTTTCGGGACTCGAACCGGGGTTTTCTGTCAGTTTTCATTGCCAAAAAACACGAAAACGACGTCTACTTAAAATGAAACCTAGATAGATCCATTTATCGCCCCCGAAACCCCTTGCATACTAAACTTCATGAAAATCGTTGAAACCGTCTCCGAGATTCAGATTAGATACATACAAAAACTGCTCATTTAAAACTACTAAATATGTTGCATAACAGTATCTATATTTCAGCCAGCCAGCATTAGCAGTAGTGATGGAGTACCAGATAAAGCGAAATGGGACCGGCCTTTAGAGTTCATCCTTGCCTGTTTAGGTTATGCTGTTGGTCTTGGAAATGTGTGGAGGT
Organism: Tyria jacobaeae; assembly: GCA_947561695.1. Taxonomy (NCBI): domain Eukaryota; kingdom Metazoa; phylum Arthropoda; class Insecta; order Lepidoptera; family Erebidae; genus Tyria; species Tyria jacobaeae. The sequence continues at coordinate 18,105,780 of OX387211.1, read as the reverse complement.
TTCCCTATCTTGCGTATAGAAATGGTGGTGGTAAGTTATACTCTTTTTGAATAATTATTATGCCTAAAAGTTCAATACACTTGTACTATAAATGATGGTACTTCAGACTACTGCTAAAGGACCATTATTTTTAGACCCAAGTTCGCAAAAATAGTGTTGTTAGTATTTAAAGAGGAATCTCCTCAGTAATTCTTGAATGGCTTAAGTTACGCTATCCCAATGGAACGAAATTATATTTTTACCCAACTGCGCATAATATAATGTAAGGATTAGGTTAGTCGAGTGTGTCTATGTATGCAAGTTTGTATGTTATTTGTTTCAGTACACGGCAATAGGCTGATGTAAATTCATGTAAGTAAAGCAGTCGGGTTTATATTCTTCGACATTAGTGCTGGAGATCGCTTTAAAAAATCCGGTTACTGTGATGTACATATTTTTTATAAAATTTTAGTGGCAATGCTGACGCAGAATTCTAAGTATTACATCGCGTTACATTTATTCTCACGATCAGTCATTTACAGAGGTTCTTGTAAGGATGTCGTTACTTAGACCTTGTTGCCTTAAGTCATGCCCATTATAATGTCTCTTTAATAATAAATTCTATATATGAAGAGGGGCTACTTATTTATCTCCCACACAAATAACGCGAACACAGTACTAATATATATGTATATGTAAAATATGCTTTCATTTAACTTTTGTAACATGATGAATAATGCTAATAAAAAGTTGTAAAAATATTTTTTTTAACAGAATCAATTTTGTCGGTCAGCCATGATGAGGTAGTCTCTAAATATCTTACTTGTCTTAAAAATGTATGCATCAATCCTGATATAATCCCGATAAGTTTTAAATTTAAACTTTTTTTGCTAACGTTAGGTAAATATTCCGCGACAAACAAACGTTATATATACCCTCGAAAACTATAACTCTTCTTCTTGCGCGTTTGGGTAAAACTAAAGTCTCATCAACTCACAAACACAACTCACGAACTATTGCATTTATTATAGTAGTAAGATTAATCACATTTTCGTTTTTTTTTATATATTAGCCTACCATAGTGACTCCATTGGCCTTATGGAAAGCAATAATTGGAGTCCAAAAGTGGTGGTCACCATCCTCATTGCATGTCTAGTCAATGCAGCATGGTGACCTACACTATGGCGGCCTGGTGAGATGATTTATCTTACTAGTATAATAAATGCAAAAGTTTGCTCGCCAAAGCACCTGAATAAATCTAGGTGAAATTAGTAACATATATATAATTGATTGAATAACACATATTCTTCTTTTTAATGCGTATGAAAATGTACTGCTCAAATTTAAACGCAAATTAAGTCACGGACAATATAAAATCTACATTTAAATGTTTTATTCCTCATAAAACATGTCGTACTTAAGATTTTTTTGTGCATGTTTTATAAATAATAACTATTTAAAATAATAATTATTCGTTTGTTCTTCTTAACATACTTACTCTCGTTATATTTGTTTCAGGTGCCTTCCTTATACCATTTTTCATAATGCTGTTATTTATTGGTCTACCAATCTTTTATCTGGAACTTTACATCGGTCAGTACTCTGGCCTAGGTCCTATACAGGCATTCAGTGCAATATCTCCATTCTTCAGCGGCTTGGGATATTGTACTCTAGTAGTTATCACTATTATATCTATCTATTATATGGTAATAGTTGCCTGGGCGGCTTTCTACACCATAGTGTCAATTGCTGGAAATCTTGACTGGGGATCTTGCGAAAATGATTTTAACAGTATAAGTAAGTAATCATTTTTTTATAGTTTAGACATGTTCGACATTTTAAATGGTATTACCCAGACCTGATTGACCTATTGCTTACACTCTTCAGTTCAACCGTGTAAGCTATAATCTCTCTCCATCCATCCATCTCTTCTCCCCTACCTCCCCCTTTTATACTTCCAATTTAACATTTATTTAATAGCCATTTGGCCGTCAATTATATAGTGAAACAGAAATATATTCTCTGAAATGTGTGCGGTTAATACTGTGGAGATAAAAGCGTGTGTGTGTATGTATACATATTATCGTGATAACATTTATAAGATACAGTATACTGACTGTGGTCATGGGTCGGCTGACAGTCTTTGACTGACCCGTTAGACTATTGATCAGTGACCCTGACTGCTGAGGCAGAGGTCGCAGTTTCAATTCCCGCAAGTAATAAAAATTTGTGTGAGCAACAAATAGTTAGTCCGAGTGTTCTTTGTGCCCATTTTTTGAATGTTCATGATGCCCTCTGCGATACAGGAATCATGCTTAATACGGGATTAGTGTATTTAAAAGCACGCTTCCGCCTGCAAACATGGAAAATAATATTGTGATAAGACCCGATGTTAGGAAATAAGCAATGAATACAAAAGTCTATATATATATATATATATAATATAAATAAAATATATATATATATATATATATATATATATAAATATATATATATATATATATATATATATATATATATATATATTTTTTTTTTTTTTTGATGATTTCTGCTTCATGGCAATCTGTTTTCCAATAATAAGCCACTTCTTTGTTTGATTTCTCAGTTTATGTTTTCCTCAAGAGCCATACTTGTATGAAAATTCCTTTCACACGACTCTCTTGATGTCAAGTGGTAAATCTTTTATGTAGACTCGGTATGTCACTTCTTTTTAACCGGGTATGCTGAAGAGCGCCTTCCCCACTCATAGCGTATGCCAGTTTGTTTACATGGACGGTCAGTTTCTCCTGATATTTCAGGCTGTTTTGAGCTATTTCCTGCCGAACTGTTTTTAGGCCGAGGTCGAGGTATATGTATCTATTACTTATACAATGAGGGATGCCAAACATTGTTCTCAGAGCTTTGGTCTGGAATCTCTCCAAGATATCTATATTGCTATTGCTGGCCGTTCCCCATAGTTGTATTCCGTAAGTCCAGATTGGTTTTATGGTGGTTTTGTACACTAGCATCTTGCTGTTAGGATTTAGTTGTGATTGGCGTCCCAATAACCAGTTCAGTGACCGCAGTTTCCCATCTAGTTGTTTGCGCTTTGTCCAAATATGTTTTTGCCATGTAAGTTTCCTGTCTAGGTGCATGCCCAAGTATTTTGCGTTATTATCTTGAGGGATAACTTTGCAATTTAGCGTTACCGGTGGACATGTTTCTTTTCTAAGTGTAAATGTTACATGTACCGATTTGCTCTCATTGGCTTTTATTCTCCAACGCTTCAGCCACATCTCAACTTCTGTCAGGTGGTTCTGCAGCTGTGATGATGCCAATACTGGGTTGCTATGAGCCGACAGTAGCGCCGTATCATCAGCGTATGTCGCAGTCGTGGTAAACTCGGTTGTTGGGATATCTGCTGTAAAAATGAGATATAGTATAGGGCCCAAGATACTGCCCTGAGGGACACCTGATTTTATTTCATGTACTTCTGAGAGATCATCGCTGTACTTCACTTGGTAGCATCTTTTATCTAAGTAGGATTTAAGTATTCGGAATAGACAATGCGGGAGATGCTTCTTCAGCTTGAACAGGAGGCCGTCATGCCACACCTTATCAAACGCTTGGCTGATATCCAAAAAAACTGCAGAGCAATATAATTTGTTTTCAAGGCATCTACTAATGGTGTCGATAATACGGTGTACCTGTTCAATTGTCCCGTGTTTTTCCCGGAATCCAAATTGGTGGTTCGGTAATACTGCACTTAGATGTTCTTTCATCCTGTTAAGCAATATTCTCTCAAACAGTTTGCCAATAACTGGTAGCAGGCTGATAGGTCTGTATGAAGTAGCTTCGTGTGGCGGTTTACCGGGTTTCGGCACCATGACTACATTTGCAATTTTCCATTGCCCAGGGAAATGTTCGAGTCTTAAGCTGGCATTGAAGATGTTAACTAATTTCATTACACCTTTATGAGGCAGGTTTTTAAGTAATGTGGCATCAATAAGGTCATAGCCGGGTGCTTTACCTTCCTTGAGGTTCCTTATTTCTTTCACAATTTCTTTTGGGCTGGTACTTTTTAGTGGAAGACACATTTGATTCGCAGATTCAAGGTATTTCTTGATTTCCATAGTTTGTTGGGGATTGCTGTCAGGGTGTGGTTGGAAAACTGTTTTCAGATGTTCCGCAAAGACTGTTGCCTTTTGTTTTTCTGATCTAGCCCATCCTCCTTTTTCATCATTGATAGGTGATATGTGGATTTTCGGGCGCTTTAGATTCCTGGTAGCCTTCCACAGCGAGTAGTTTGTGTCTCTCGTTGAATCCAGATTTGAAAGATAGTGTTGAATATTATCATTTTCTAGGGTGCTGATAAGGGCTTTAAGTTCATTTGAGAAGCTATTGAATGCAGTTTTATCACTTGGGTATCCCGTGGCATGCCATACTTTTCTCAAACGACGGCGCTCTTGTATTTTTTCTTTAATATCCTTTGGATATAAGTTATGTTTCAGCGGTTGCCCTTTACCTGTCCTTTTTGGAGTAGCAGAATTAGCAGCAATGTGGATAGTCATATTAAGTTGTTCCAATTGTCTTTCAAGTTCTTCTATTGTATTAATTTTGGTCTTTAGTTCTGTGATGATAATATTTTTATAGGTTGTCCAGTCTGTAGTGTTCAATTTGTATATCCTTAGGGGCGGTGCTACCAGATTAACTGTTGTAGTAAGATTCAGTATAACTGGTGTGTGGTCAGATGTGAGATCTATTCGTGGTTCTATGTTTAAGTAGTTACTGTCTATATTTCTAACAATAAAAAAGTCCAATAAGTCTGGGATTCTTTGTCTGTCGGTAGGCCAATAGGTGGGTTCTCTGCCGGAATGACATTCTAACTTCATCTCTTCTGTGGCTTTACAAAGTTGTCTTCCTCTAGTATTGGTGAGCCTAGATCCCCAATTTAAATGTTTGGAATTCCAGTCGCCATCACTTATGAATCTGTTACCCAGTGTAGAGAAATATTTTGTGAAGTCGTTGCCAGATAGGATGTGTTTTGGAGGACAATACACAGCGGAGAATACCGTTTCTAGTTTGCTGTCTACAAGTTTAATAGATGTTGCTTGTATTTTTTCTGTTCGGTATTCCTCTATAGGGTAGTGTTTAATGTTGCTTTTTATAATTACTGCTGTTCCTCCATGGCCGTTTCCAGTTGGGTGATTGGTTGTGTACACTGTATAGTTATCAAAATTTATGTGTGTCTTCGGTGTGAATCTTGTTTCAGAGATTAGTGCAATATCAATCATTTCTGTTTTGAGGAAAATTTCTAGTTCTTGACGTCGTTCCGTCAAGCCGTTGGCGTTCCAAGTGACTACTTGGAGGTTTCGGGTCATTTTTTAACCAGGCTGCTGACTAGCTGGACCATGCGGTCCATCATTTTGTCCATGATTTTTTCCATCATCGTAAGCATTGAATGTTGTAGTTTTTCAAACATTATGTCCATTAGGTCAGTAAGGTCGGCCAAGTCGTTTTTTGTGTCCTGTTGAGTATATTGTACTTTGGTTTTCGTTGCTTCTGAATAGGTTTTAATTAAGTTTTGATTATCGGTGCGGTTAGTCTTAGAACCCGGGTGGGGATCTGGGTTTCTGATCTCTATATTCTTAGGGATTGGTTTTTCTTTTGACTTAGAGTCAAATTTAAGATTTTTTTCTCTATACTGTTTGTACACTTTGCATCCTTTGTAGCTAGCGGGGTGTTTTTCGTCACAGTTCGCGCATGTAGCTTCAGTGTCTGGTTGTTTAGTACATGTTGTTGTAGGGTGTGCGCTACCGCATTTAACGCAGCGGTAGGGCCTAAAACATTGGTTTTTGGAATGCCCAAATCTTTGACATCTCTTGCATTGAATGATTTCCTTTTTCTTATATGGGGCTTCAAAAGTAATCTTCATGTTATTCAAGTATTTCACATCGAAAATGGCTTTGTTGTTTGACTTTGGTTCTAAATCGACATAAAATACAGGCAACGGTTCCTTTGTAGCTCGATGTCTGATATTGACTATTTGTCTCACTTGATGTCCAATTTCATACAATTCTTTTGAGATTTCTGTGGTATTTTCTGATGCATGGAGTCCGCGTAGTACTACTCTGTATGCTCTCTCGCTTTTAAGCTGGTAAGTATAGTGTGAGATATTATTGGCAATGAAATTCTCTCGAATCGTTTTGTATGTCTGGATGTCTTTAGGAATCATTTTTATGACGTGTCCAGATCTAAGTGTGGTCATGAGGTAAAGATCGCTTTTTACAAATTTGTTCTTTACTTTTGTATTCATTGCTTATTTCCTAACATCGGGTCTTATCACAATATTATTTTCCATGTTTATATGTTATAGACCCGATGTTAGGAAATAAGCAATGAATACAAAAGTCTATATATATATATATATCTATATATATATATATATATATATATATAGACTTTTGTATTCATTGCTTATTTCCTAACATCGGGTCTTATCACAATATTATTTTCCATGTTTATATGTTATAGACCCGATGTTAGGAAATAAGCAATGAATACAAAAGTCTATATATATATATATATCTATATATATATATATATATATATATATAGACTTTTGTATTCATTGCTTATTTCCTAACATCGGGTCTTATCACAATATTATTTTCCATGTTTATTTTATTGTTGTTTATTGTTTATTTTCCATGTAATATATATATATATATATATATATATATATATTACAATAGTTTTAATAATACTGTTTATCTTTAGATTGTTTCAGTGGCGAATATGACCGAAACTGCAGGGTTAATAATACAGGGAATATTACTGACCAAACTTTCTACCAGCAGAAATGTGTAAGCATCGCAGCTATTTGTATCGAAACTGGCTTTCAACCTTACGATGGCAAGAATTGCCTGAACGGAACTGAAGTTATACCGTGGTTTACAAATGTTACTAGAATTATAGCAGCAGAGGAATATTACAAGTAAGTTCTTTCAAAGCATTTTATCGTGATCTGACATAACCTATGATGAACTTTTTTAATTAAATGCGAAGAAATTGTAGTCCATGTTTTCTAATTCCCATGAAATTATGATATATATACACATACGTACTCACATACACACATTCGGAACACCTAACTCTTTTGCTTGCGCAGTCGGCTAAAAAAGCCTCGTATCTCGCATGATCAAATAGCACTTTGTTTTACAATAGTGGTGTTACTGGTGTGCTTATGATCTCGTTTATCGTATATACCTATCAATAATATCTTTTTAAAAGTAAGGATTACTACGGTACAGACTGACAGGTTCCGAGTTGTGGAGTTAAATGTTTTTATTTCTATGATCTTAACTGCCGCAGTAGTAGTGAGAGTTATTGAAAAAAAAAAATTACACGACATTTAATCTAGAATACACGACGCTAGATGACAAAAGGCATAGTTGCTAAGCAAAGCAAAAAGCAAAGCTGTGTGAATGGATAGGTTCCATTCACACAGCACATAATCTTAATTTTATCGTAATGATGGAATGAGTGCGACAGTCTGAAGTCGATATCTTAATCGATATTGATATTTTAAATCGAATATTGATAAAGGGTGATAAAATAGGAAAGTGGAAGTATATATTTAGAAGGATATATAAGTTAGAGGACTCGGAGTTCCCGGCGCCAGCCAGTTCGAGTTAGAGGTACATATGTGACCCTGAATGGCTTGAGCTATTCCTTATACTCCCTAATCAATCTGTATAAGCAATATCCTTTTCCTTGACTATCTATCCTGCATTTCCTATCAACATACTCCAAATTTTCCCAACTAGTGTCCCAACTTAAAAGTGCCCGGATGACAGCGATAGGCCTGCACCCTACTACGTAAATGGGACTTATTAATTATGGGACTTATGAATTATAATCAGCAAAATATGGGGTTTAATTGAGCTTCTGCATACCTCCTCGGATATTAACCCGTGAGTGTATTACCCGACTTAAACAGTATTTTACATTGAAATACGTAGTAGCAGATGCCAATTACAAGCTACCACATTTAATAACGTGTATGTATATATATGTATATGTTCTGTCTTAAATAGTTAAGTCGAAGTCACGTAGGTAGTGGTGTTTAAAAGTGATCTCTATTTAAATGCGTACGTAAGTGTTTATTGATACAATAAGTTCTTGTAATTCTGATCAAGACTAACTTTTTGCTCCAAGACGAGCAGAAAATCCAAAATATGTGATTGTTAAGTATATTGTTTATTTCTTTGTGATTTTGTATTATGAATTAAATAGTTGACTAGTTAGCGTAACGTATTGAATTACATACACGTGAGGGATTTATTTAATATCTTTTATATTGACGAATCAAAATGCATGTGTATAAAAATAGAAATTATAATTAAACTTGAATGTAGTTATATATAGCTAGCAGTTTTTTTGATAAAATTACCCTCACAGTTAAATATGTTGCAAGGGGGAGTAAAACAATTTTTTATTTTAACTGTGGTAGAGCCATGATTAGGGACGAATTGACTGATTCGACCGGTGTGATACCACGGCCTTACAGAAAACCGGTTGTGAAGCAACTTGTCTTTCAATTCTTTTAACTGTTGCGATACAAATTTAAATTAATATTATACAACAAGTAAGTTTACATCATTTAGGGTGTTTAAAGACCAATAAATAATTGCATTTCAAAAATCTAATTTTCACTTTCTAGTAGTGAAACTAAGCAATCCATTTTAAGTTATTTTATTCGTATGTCAGAGGTACTTTTGTTATAACTAGTCCTACAGCATTATTAGTCCAAAAAATATAATAAAATTGATAAGTTTTATACATTTTGATATCATGATTTGTAATTTATTTTTAACTTTTATTATTTCGTAAAAGAATAGGCCTTAACCTCAAAAGTGACATAGAAGACGAAGATAGTCCACGTCTATCCAAAATGAAGACTTAAGATAATGTTTTTATATGATTTCTCAGTGAACGTGTGCTGGGTCGGGGAGACGCTACCTGGGAGAACTGGGGCTCTATTCAATGGCACATGGTTGGCTGTCTGGCACTCTGCTGGCTCGCTGCTTTCTTTGTTGTTATTAAGGTAAACATAACTAATAGTTATGCGAATCATACAATTACTAGAAGATTTTTCTAAATATTCTCTGATGATATTTTAACATTTTTTAAACAAAATTAGTATTTAGAGTGCAATTAGCAATTAGCAATTGTAGTATTTTTTGCTTTCGAGACTTTTGCCTATAAAAACTTAAGTATATAAAATATAACCGAAATATATATCAGTAAATCACACAATGTCGGGAAAAGAATGTTACAAAATATGAATGAGTTCAACAGATTTTCTTATAATTTGTTTGGCAGGGTGTCCAGTCAGCAGGCAAGGTAGTATACTTTACTGCTTTATTCCCATACGTAATGTTGACGGCTCTGGTTATTCGAGGAGTAACGCTAGAAGGTGCTGCAGAAGGAATCAAATTCTATTTGTTACCTAATTGGGAGATCTTGTTGGAAGCTCGGGTATGGGGCGACGCTGCTTCACAGGTGGGATTTTATAGTCATTTTATTACTTTCATCCCTTCTCATCTTTTGTAAAATTTTTCATAGTATCTTCCCATTACACGAGTTAGTTAAACTATATTTTTGTAATATACATGTATTACATTTGTACATACGATAACGCTTGTATCTCTACCCTGGGCTGTTTGAAACACCCACATTTAGTCAATTAGCCACTAAATTAATATATAGCAACCAAAAAGCTACACTGTACGGATGACGCAGTGGTTGAAGTGGTCACCCCGCCACCACGCTGCCGCGCCGAGTGTTTTGGGTTCGATCCCCGCACGGGACAACACTTTGTGCAATCATCAAATTGTTGCTCTGAGTCTGGGTGTGCTTTGTGTCCGAGCCCTCTAAGCCCCCCTAAGGTTACATATTTATTAGTGAAACTTACTCGTATACGAGTTTAGTACTTCAAAGTCGTTAACTTAAATTATTATCTTTTATAATAATTATTATATTTTAATAAATAAAAAGTAGCTCAAAATACTTAAAAGATAATTTCAAGCTATTTGTATATACGTTAGTCTCAAAAACAGTTATCATTTTTTTTACTGAAAAACTTATTACCTTTGAAGAAACTTCCTACAAAAGTTATTTAGACGGCGATTAAAACTTCAAGACTTTGCCACAAACATCAATCCCTAGGAGAAATCGGTTCATCGGAAACAATTTAGTCTGTAATGGTGGCCATTATTCCATGAATAAGTAAATACTGCCCCTAATTATCTGGAAATTTGGGGTACCGGCGATTTGTGTTTTTCTAGGACACAAACTTCTGAAATTGTTAATTAAAAAGTTTCGGGACTCTGTACAAAATTTACATTGCGAACGATTTTGTTTGCGGGGTAGCTTTAGGTTTACTATTTTATAATTTTGCTTTTCATCGGGCAGAGTGAAGTCATTATATATATAAAAATATTATATAAAAAGAAAAAATATATTATAAACCATTTTCCTTCCTCGAGGAACCGTAGTCCCTATTGGTTGGATTTGTTTTTTTTTTTATGCGATAGGGGGCAAACGAGCAGACGAGTCACCTGATGGTAAGTGACTACCGCCGCCCATGGACACCCGAAACTCATCGCAATCTCTGTTATAAGGAAGCACGCTAGTCATACAAGAGCAATATCGTGATTACTTATTAATGGCTTATTCTCAAAATATTTCTTCAAATATAACAGCTATAGCGTAAAATTCAATTTCTATTTTTTTTTTGGTCTAATATCTATAATTCTTTACTAGTTTAAAAAAAAACAGTACAATATCAAATAATCGTTACAGAATTTTATTAAATAAATATATTGAATTTTAATATCAATTTTGTAATATAAAATAAGGGTAATGAAACTTTGGTGTTTTTGCACAGACTGCAAAGATTTTTTTTTGTGCTCATAAAACATTAAATATACGAGAAAAGTAAATATATATTTTTTTAATTTACTAGAATTATTGTCTATAAAGGCGGAGGATCGGGTGCTATGGCACACGTTGGGAAAGGCTATGTCTAGCAGTAGACTGCGATAGGCTGATGAATGATGATGATTACGTCTATAATATTTAGCCATTAAAATATATTCTAATAAATAAATACGTTTAAAAATATGCAGATGTACGAACACCTACGCCTTGCGTAGAGATATAGCTTCACTGTGCATTTTCTATCGCTTGTATAATTTGGAGTGTTCAGAGGAATCGTTCGTACTTGTACCGGCTGCAGGTTTCCGCCATTGACCTTCTCGACAAAATTTCCATCCCCATCAACTGGATAATTGTCACTCCACTGTGCGCATCTCCAAATTGTCGCCGGCCTTATTTCGGGACCGATACGACCTTCAAACCCTCATAAAAAGAGCAGCCGGCAACACACTTGCGACTCTTGAGTTGTGTATGTGACATCCACCATGGGTGACGGTAGTCACTTATCATCAGGTGATCCATCTACTCGTTTGCCCCCTATCCCATAAAAAATAAAAAATAAATAAAATACTAATCGGAAAACTTAAAAAAAGGAAAGGGATCGTGTCTTGAGGCTTTAAGTATATCCTAGAAAGGAAAACTAAAAGACTTGGCCGCTTGTTGATCAAGGCGACCACTCGTGTATCCCATGTGTGTATCATAACTTACAAAGGCGCGCGCGGAACATGTCGCACCACCGTTTGAGGCCTGCTTGGGCGACAGATAGCCCTCTAGTGTATTAGTTTCAATTAATAACAGTAACTAATACCAATATAAATTAAAATTACCACCATAATAAGTAAAATATTATATTGATTTCTGTAATTTCTATGCAATATGTAAAATATATCTTTATTCTTAAGCCCAGACAACAAAGATTAAATTTAATCCTTAAACTGTTAATTAAAATCCTCAGTGAGTCGGATGTGATCTAATTTTATAGGTACCATCTTTTCTGCAGTAACATTTAAATGTACTTTAATAATTTTCTTTTGACTTCTATGCATGAAGAGTTTTGTTTTTCAAATAATTATTTTTATAATCCTTAGATCTTCTACTCTTTTGGTGTCGCAGCAGGCGCGTGCGTGACCCTGGCATCATACAACAAATTCTCCAACAATTGTCAGTTTGATGCCGTTTTGGTCAGCTTTACAAACTTCTTTACGTCTATATATGCAGGATTTGCTATATTCTCCGTATTGGGTTTCCAAGCTGATCAGATGGGAGTAAGTGTAGACGGTAAGCATTTTCAATTAATTTGAAAAGTATTTATATGACACTTATATTCTTAAAAGATAATAAAATCATTTATATATTTGAGAGAGATTCGAGTAAGAGAGAAATTTGAATAAGTGAGATACACTTAGAATCGTTACATCATCCTGAGTGATACTGCGTATATATTTTTTAATAATGAATATGGCAAATGTGTTAAAAAATGTTTTTGGCAAACACTTTTCTTTTTACCAGCATTTCATGCCGATGACTGCACTATAAGGCTACATCGATAATATATTTAATTCGTTTTCTTTGTATTGACTCAAAGTCATCAAAACAGCCTATTAAAATAAAAAGGTATTATCGACGTTTAATCCAATGAATTCGACATTCATTACTTTTAGGAAATAAATACCTGCACCGCAATTACTTACTCAGCCTAAAGCAAAACTTCAAAGTTAGTTACAACTATCATATCATATCATAAAAATAACGCCTCAAGCCGCTTCAATGGAAAACAAAAAGGCTGCCTGTTAACGATTAACTCAAGTTGATTAATCCGAGCGCTGCAATGCCGCAGGGGTACAAACATACGCGGCCTGAGAGCAAACAGTATTCAGCAGAGCCCACTTCAATATGCAATTGTACTGCACAATGCTATTAGATTAATCTATTATTGTGACGTTGTTTACTGAATGTGAAAAGTGCACTGTAGTTAAAACAATAATGAACAAATGCAACTGATTGTATCGACTCCTTTGTTTTATTACAAGCGATCTAATTACTACTGCAAAAGTGGTTCCATGAAAACTCGATATTCGTCTTGCTTTATAAAAATGTTGCATGTCTTTGTTTAAATTAGGTCTAGTTCATTTACTAAATTCAAAATATGACTGGTAATATACGAAACAGAAATTGGTTTATTAAACCGATTTCTTTTTTGTATATATTTTTAAATGAAAATGAAATTAAATGAACATTTAAGAAATATCCATGCCACTTTAATGAGGCCAATAATATTATTTTAGATAGTTCAATTAATTAAACACTAACGTGCCTGTTAGTGACAAATATGGTCGTATAATCGTATTACATTGTTATCGTTTTGGAATCAGATTGCTGAACACGTGTAAATTGATATTGGTTTGGACTCTTTTTAATAAGTCGTCTATAAGATGATTTATAACAAAATTTATAATATATGGATATAAAATTACAAAAATATCATCGTTGTCACCATTCAAGATTAGCTTTTTTAATACGTCAACAGCATCTTTACTGCCCAGATAATCTTTCAATTCCTACTCCTGACGATTCTAAACCTGTATTTATTTGAATGAAATATCCAATAACAGACAATTAACCGAATGATAATTACATTTTTGGGGAATGACTTCCACTTTACACAGCAAACGTAGCAATGAAATTGTAATGAATGAATACTAACTACTGAACTAATAATTGGATTACCCATTCATAGGAAAGCCGTTAGGATTTTTGAAATTAGTCGCAATAATATTAGTATGCGAGACGGTATAAAAGTTCAGCTAGAAACGAATTCCTTTTGTTGGCACTTATACGTCTGACAGATGACGAGATAGAGTTGTAGCGTACCTCCTTTAAATGTCTTAAGATAGTACTGATTTCAGTAATTTATTTAAAGATATCGCTCTGGAATCAAAAGATTAGTCAATCAAAGCGATTAATATCGACCTTGTATACAATGACTGATAACAATTTTGATAACTTTAAATTAATTGCGCGTTAATTAAACATTTTTACCTTTTAGAAATTATCTGTTTAATTATCATTACCAGGTTGTATGGTTTACATGACCATTTTGGCGACCAGTTTATCCTGGTACTTATTCAATTTAGTTCAGTCATGATTTCCGTAGATGTAACCAAAACCGGTTGTTGGACAGCGAACTGCACGTACGACTGTTGAGGTGCCGTTTGTTTATCTGTAACTCAAATTTGCTTTTATATAATATATATTTAAAAAATATTAAATAATATATACGTATATATATAGAAGCCTGAGTACGTAAATGCTATTGTAGTTTCAGCACAGGTATATAGATTAAAATAAGCTCTGGATTATGTCAATAAATAGTCATGGTTGGGTAGCTACTTCATCACCTGTATATTTTACTTTATATTTCTTAATTGGGCATGTTACGATAACACAGATTGTTTTTAACAGTAGGTACATACCTTTTGTTCAATCTAACGGGAACTAAATATGTTTGATAATCAATCACTTTTATATCTATTGATTACTTTTCGTACGTTGATAGTTATTTATTGCTATAGCTATAGATTGATGTTATCAAATGATAACATACAATATTGACACTGCTCTTGAGTTTTACGTATTATTAACATACATCAAAGGTCTATTTTCCTATCACAAAAACGATAACATATAAATTAAGCTTCTTGAATAAAGATGTATTGGATATTACGGATATATATTTTTACTCTGCCTTGGAAAGTACTGATTACAATCATACGAATGAAGTGCTACGAAATATTTTTTGTTAAACTTTATCATTTAATTCTTTATACACTACACTGCACTACGACTCTTGATGTCCATGGGCAGCGGTTGTCACTTACTATCAGGTGACCCATCTGTTCGTCTGTCCCCAATGTTATAAAAAGAAAATACCGTTTATAACAAGGTAATTGACAGATTGACAGACGTCTAATTTCAATTTGGCTTATCTTTGGAACTATCAGTCAGATTTCAATGATTATTATTTTATTGGACAGAGTATTTATTGACCAATGAAATAAGCTATAAACATCACGCGATATCCACATACCATAAATGTAGGTAAATGATTATAAAAGTTTTTGATTTTATGAAGTATCTTCTTGGATTGAAATATGAACAGTGTTTATGTTTCGGGATTAATATTAATTACAAATATAATAAAACAAAACTCTAAAGAGTACCTCAAGTACCTCATCTTGTTGCTGTGCCTCTTCAATCGTGAAGGTTTGGCCGTCAGCTGCCGTCAGATACATACATTTTTGACCTTTTTAAGAGCATATAAAACTATAATATCTGACATTTAGCGCTAGTGTAGATTGATTCGACTAAATAATAAAAAAATCAGGAAAAGTGTTAGTAATTTCACTCTTTTTTGATAATGTGAATTGTTATATAATGAACATTTTATTGGCATTTATTATTACATACAGTGTTATTTCATGCAAATTTAGTAAATTATGCTATGATAATATTTTAGTCCTAAAAATATTATTCAAAAGATTAAAATTATCAATTCATTTATAGCTTACCACACATTTTACTTCAAAACTCATAAAATTCAATCTAAAGCGGCTTAACTGAACGTAACTTTTTGATTAAATTTTTGGATAAAAGGTATCCTATGTCCTTCTCAAATCCTGGCAAAGTCAATAAAAAAATTCATGACGATCGAATAAATGATACGTTAATGTATGAAATATGCAAAAACAAACATACAAACATTGATTTTTGTATATTAGATATCCTATACCGAATAACACATTTGTTTCTCTGTTATTTTGCAATATACTATTGAAAATAAATACAGTATCATGTTTTAATTTTTTATTTATTTTTCAGACGTGGCTGAAGAAGGTGTAGGTCTTGCATTTGTTGCATACCCTGAGGCTCTACTTCAGATGCCTGTGCCACAACTCTGGTGTATCTTGTTCTTCTTTATGCTCTTCATACTTGGTCTTGGAAGTCAGTTCGCCGGTATTGAAGCTATAAACACTGCGATTGTTGATAAGTGGCCAAGTTTAAGAAAGAGTTATTGGAAGGTAATCTCTATTCATTTAATTAACATAAGTATCTGTAAATCATGATAAAATAATACGTGGCTTCTAACAGTAGTAGAACCATGCTTAGGCACGAATGAGCCGGCTCAACTGGTGCGATACCACGGCCTCACAGAAAACCGCTTGTGTTACATTTCCCCGAAACTAGTGAGGTTTCCGGAGGCCTAACTACTCCTCTTCTCCTTCCTCTCCCTTCCCTCACTCCTCATCCCTCCTCTCTTCTTCCCCTCCCCGCATCCCCCATCACTCATCACCGTCAAAGGCGGTCAGCGTAATTACGACTTTTGAGTTGCAGGTGTCTATAGACTCCTTTAGCATATAAAAAAAGCGTAAGACCAATTGCTATTACAGTCATAATATGTATATTATTACATAACTACTCACCCTTTTATCTCCGAAGGAGCGAGAACTTATTTCAGGAGAACATTTTGCATTTTATAATTTGATTTCATTCACGTAATTGGGGCAAGCCTATTGCTAGTAACCAGGCACTCAAACAGTTTCTGGGGATTTGGGAGTACTGGCAATAACTTGATCATGTCGCTTACTTATAATTGGAACTAGATCTTGCGAACCGAGCCCTCTTACTCAATTATTATGTAGGTATTATTGGTCCTGGAATATTTAGAATATTTTATATTTAAGCCTGTGAAAGTCCTCATGAAAACTCCGAGTATTAGAATTGCTATCAAGAAGTGCTTCAGTGCTGTTATTTTTTTTTGTAAATCAAGTTTTAAAACACTTTAGAATCTAAATAAATAATGTTTTATTTTCACAATATACATGATATACAATCTGAGAAACTTATTCTGTAACTTATAGTTAGCACAATACTTACTAATACTGATTTCCAAAACAAGGCTATAAATAGTGTTTTAGTAGGCTCAGTCAAAACAATGCCACAGAAAAAACTAATAAGATAATATTGAGATAAATATTTTAATAACCATTAAATTTTCATGGATTTAAAATTTACATACATCAAAAAGCTCATGCATGCATTTCTCCCTTCGGGTAAGAAGAGGCAACAAAGACCAACGATCACCACTTTCTTCTATCCTAATATACTTCACGTGCTTCTTCTACTGTCATCAAACCTGTCATCCTTTCCATTCCCATCGGTTTTTACATGCTCTTTCTTCAGTCTTGCTCTGTATGGGTCTATATAAATACCCACGTTTGCCTTGATTTGTGATTCGTTCCGCAGTCTTACTAATTTTATAATTTTGAATAGAATTTTGTAGGTTTCCATATATAAATAGGCACCCAGATACAATATACATATAGAATACTAATTTAAATTTTTATAATTTTTATTTTTTATATATAAATAACACAAAGTGTGTATGAGACATCATCGATATTTTTATTTGTTTGAAATGCCCTATTGATGCCATTATGTATAGAATATCAGTTCATGTAAATGTCCACCGCGGCTTCGCTGGATGGTGCGCGTTCGAAATGTTCTATTTTCCATGATTCCGGCACATTAATCAGGCTAAATTAGTCCGATGGCTTGCTTGGAATAACATGATGGAATTGGATGTAATTTGTGAATTATTCGAAAACCCCTATAGAAAAGTCTAACGGGATCAAATCGCATGACTTTGGTGGCCAGTTCACATAACCTCCACCATGTCAACTGCTCCAGGGCCAATTCAGGGAACACACAATCGTTTACCTTCTGCTCCTGGGTCCATTGAATTTTGTATGGGTGCAGGCCTAAGTTACGACCCAAAATTTAAAACGTGATCTTTTTTGAAAGAATTGAGAATATCATACTGTAAAAATTGCGCCATGTAGTACTATACTGTGTGTTCCAGTGGTCGATTATTCTTGTTCGCCGATTGTAAATAATATAATAATATAAAAGTTATAATAGCTATTGAAATCGATCCTATTGTAGGTTGTCATAAAATAAATATTAAATGATTTTTCTGATTAAGTATTGAATAAATTACTATTTATAAAGAAATAACTCTTTGATAAGGTTAAATACTAGTATTTTCAAGCAGATACATGGATAAAGAGATAGATTTGTACCATTTATTGCATATCCAAGAAAGTATTACCCAAATTAGGGATAAAATACACTTATCAGTAGCATTGAGTGGCACTGCCAATTGCCGGTCTTATCGCAATATGCGATCTGTTACAGACAATTAGCAAGCGATTAATGAATAAGGTGGTATTAAGTACCTTGAATAAAAACTATTATATCTAGACACATGAATATTTAGATTTAAAAAATATAGTAACCGTATTTTATTATTTAATTCAGACTGGCAAAGTTCTGCCATTTTCCATATAATATCCACATTCTAAAAAAAATTAACGAAAACTAGAGCGTGTTACTTCGACCAACAGTATATCTATAATATAAAAATAGATCTATTCGAACACATTCGATCTAATAAACCCATTGTATATAATATATGTGTACGTATATGCATTTTTATATATATAATTGTATGTAGGTATGTTTATTTATATATATATGTATATATATATATATATATTATAGTTACCTAGTTATAAATTTGATCCTTCTTAAATAAAACGCTTTTTTTTTCTCTCTTCTTTCTACACCTAAACTACCCGTATGTTCTTTTGCATCTTGTCTTTTTCTGTCCATCCTAAGGTTGCCTGGCAGAAATTGCATTTAGCGATAAGGCCGCCCATTGTACATTTCTATTCTGCATAAGTACTGTTAATTTTTGTTTTAAGGTGTACAATAAAGTATATTCTACTCTACTCTACTCTACATTCTTAGAATACCTATCGAATATCTTTTTCAGGTCTTTTTTTTAATTACATCAATAAGCTTCATTATGAAGTTACTAGTTATTTTTATTATCCGACTACAGAATAGAAGTATTGTTGAGGTTTATTTATGGTTCATTTGTGTATTGTGTGTGTCATTGACAGTTAGTGAATGTACTTATTTCTTAAAAACTTTTAAATACCTAAACAAATTTTGACGTATATATGAATATACTCGTATGTATATCGGTCGAATCCTTACACCTGAGTGAGAACACACATACTGACACTTACACAGATAGATTAGAGTGTATATGCAACTGTTCAAACTTGCTTTTGCCATGAATTCCGAACCGTCTAACCTTAATTTTGACGGGCCTGTTGGTCTTAAGTTTAATTTCCATTCGTTACAAAAAATAGTATGATCTACAAATAGTTATCCCGAGTCTTGATGTTTTTTATGTACATTTTTATAATTATTGTGAAGCTCTCCGTGGCACAGGAATCATTCCTAACGATACATTTCTAATTTATTTAAAACAAAAACTGACTGGAATCATCTCACCATTACGCTGCCCTGCACTTTGTGTAATGCAACTTATTGTTCGAAGTATGGGTGTTCTTTGTGTCCGTTATTTGAATGTTTGTAAAGTCCTGCGATACAGGCATTAATCCCAGTGCGAGAGTTGTTTTCTTAAAAAAAGAAAAGAGCGGGAGCATTATTTGCCTTGCTTTTCGCTATAAATGTCGTAATAAACAATATTATATGTTTATAATTATTCAGTGTAAATGTCATAATACTCTAGTATGAAATGTTGCAAAACATTGTGTCTATCCTTTTAAATAAGGTTTGAATTTCAGGTGACCGCCACCACGTGTTTTTCGTGTTTTTTACTCGGAATACCAATGTGCTTCAGCGGTGGAGTATATTTGTTCACGCTTCTCGACTGGAATACGGCCTCGTGGGCTGTACTGTTCATTGGCATAGCAGAGGTGAGATTAAAATATACACTTTTGAGCTCAAACATTGCATTTTTTATAAGCTTATGTTGTTTTCAACCAATCAAATAAAACATGATTAAATTGCAAAGATTTTTTTGTGTAACGGACGTCTATTATTATATCAATATAATTAAAATACCTGAATAATATACAATATATTTGTATAATAAAACGGCTTAACGGATGTTAAAATGTACGCATTCATTTAATTTTCCTAAATAGCGTAAGTAACAGAGGGTATAGACAGCATTTTAGTCAGTGTAAAAAATAGAGATTTAGAGATAATGTCAGTGTAAAAAGTTGCCGCGTGGTTCTTGCTGGAGTAGAATAGAGCCTACCCATTCCTTCCCGTAGGTGTCGTAAAAGACGGCTAAGGGTTCTCTTTCAAACAATTTGTATACAGTCAAGAGCCCCATTGAAAACACTCACATATACATATGGCATATACCATTATACCATATAGTATTATACCATATACCATTATACCATATATATGGTATGCTACCATATACAGACCGTAGCATGTGTATGTATGTAAAAATAGAGAAGAAGTTAATTATTCCGTCTCGTTTTATATTTTTTTACTAATTTTACTTGTGAGATATATGGATGTTTTTAATTTTTTTTTTATAATATAGGGGTACAGACGAATAGACGGGTCACCGGATTGTAAGTGACAACCGCCGTCCATGCACCGGCTCTACCACTGCATGCATTCATTTCATAAAGTTCATTTTACACAAGAATATTCAATTATATTTAGGCGATAATGATAAAATCATTTTTGTTTTTACAGTGTACTGCAGTATCCTGGAGTTACGGCATGAACCGAGCCTTAGATGATTTAAGACTAATGAATATGAAATTTAACGTAGCACAACGATTCTACTGGACAGCTGTTTGGAAATTTATTGTACCTTTTGGAAGCATTGTGAGTATACCTACATACTTTTTGACTAAATGTTGTTAGTGATCTTGACTAGTAGGCCAGAGGTGGGTTTGATTCCCACACAGGACAAAAATTTATGTGCTCTACAAATATCTAGTCATTATCATAGTGTTTTTTGTACCCTTTACTTGTATGTTTACATCTCCTCGCGACACAGGAATATTTCTAAGTGCGAAGTTGTCTTATATTAAAAATAAAAACATGAGAACAGATAAGTATTACAAATTATTTAAAAACCCTCTATTAGGGTTCCTGGCCTGATTTTAAGGATAACTAATTTCCTAGTGGAGACTATGAGCATTAGGTGAACAAGATCACGACATGAAAACATTTACTTCAAATTTTATTTATTGCAGCTCCTTGCTTTTCGTTTGTTTATTTTTACGAGTATGTCTGATATGAATTTAATTTTCTTCTTTTCAAGGGCATTCTAACCTTCATCTTCGTTGAATGGACAGGACCTTCTTATGGAGACTACGTATTCCCCTTGTATGCTGATCTGCTAGGCTGGGCCGTAGGATTATCTACAATTATTCTTTTCCCCGTTGGCGTGGCATGGGCTTTGTATCAGGGATATGTAAGTACTCACACACAATTTAAAATGTACTTTCATTAATTATGTATTTACGCAATGTATCTGTGTATTTTTGGCGATTTACCTTACTAACACACCTTTGAAACTACTTTGGGTTTATACAGATTGTTAATAAAAAGTGTTATCAAATTTAAAAGCGTTATATGTAGCTGATAAATAGTTGATTTAACTAACAACCATTTAGATTTTTTAATTCTTTCCTGGTGTGGTTACACTTTTACAAACTAAATTTTATGATTTTTTCTTTTCTTTTAATTTCAAAGATTTTTTCTTTCAAAGAGTTCCACTTTCTCTAACAAAGAATGTGTTTTATAGATCAATATTAAAGTTTAAATTTTTAGTTTTGAAATGGGTTTCGGTATTAAAAATTTGGACTTTTTCTTAAATAGACCCTGTAAATAGCGTAAATTCCTACATTTACGCCATTTACAGGGTCTGCTGTCATCATCATCACTCATTTCTAAAATATGCACCTTTCTAAAACATCCTGTGTGGCACTGTCACCCATAATATATTAATAGCTTTGTTTTCTGTTTTTTTTTTTTTTTTACAGAGGGGTAAAAAGTTATTCACACCGACTGAGGCTTGGAAACCAGCTGACAAATCCTTTAGGGAAGTTCGATCCAACTCTATAATAACTACCGGCTCATCAGTGCAACAAGGGCCTTATGACAATTTGGGATTTGTAATGCCCTAAAATAAATTAATATTCAGTGTAACTATAAAATGCATTAAACATATCACTAAGGACAAAAACAATTGGGTTTGTTGGCTCAATCCAATTGCAATTTAATATGGAATGTTCTAATAGTAGCATTTAGGGCAATTCAAGATGCCCTAATATATCTCGCAAAGCATTCCTGTTATATAAATCCTCTATTAAGGTTGTTAGGTAGGTATTGAAGGCCTGTAAAATGTGTAAGTATATGTGATAAAATGGCCTTTATTGCTTTTACTTTAAGCAACTAATTACAGGCATGATGAGACTCAATTATGGAAATAGAAGCAGCATGTGCCAATTTTTTTTATTACACATGATACCGCGTTACGAGGCTCTTAAGGCTTTTTGGAGTTGATAAAGTACCTTACATTGTATCTTGAAATATTGAATTACTAATAAAATGTATATTTTTAAAACTGTTTTACTTTATGAATTCTTTCATGTCAAAGTATGTAAAATTTTTTATACGTTTTGTTTGATATTCTTTTTGTTGTTGTCATTCTTTTAAAAAATCTATCTAATCTTCTAATCTAATAAATCTATAGCACTGGAGGACACAGAACACTCAGAGCCAGAACAACCTCCTGTGGATCAGGCCGGCAACGCACTTGAGACTCGTGAGTTGCAGGTGTCCGTAGGCGACGGTTGTCACTTTCCTACCATCAGGTGACCCGTCTGCTAGTTGAATCTATGTCATAAAAAAATGTGATATCTATAATATAAAAATTTAAAAAAACCCGTCGTGGATTCCATTCCCACAAGGGGGTCCCTCGTTTTTTACTAATCTGACACACGTCAAATGTGCTAAAGTCTAGATCCTCACTGGACTTTGTATAAGTTTAAAAAGAAACTCTAAACTTGACGTCACCTATAGCAGTGGAAACTTCCAAGTATCGATACACTACATGAAAAATCACTCACAAACATTCAAGGAGGTAGCTAGGGTAAGTTTGTGTTACTCTAGCTTTGTCTCCTTACTTTATTCACATGTAGATAAAATAAGGGGCAGTTTTAGTATTAAGTATTTTAAACTAAAATTTAAAGCAGAATAACTGTTAATATTTACTCTGCCATTCAAAATTGAAACTATTGCAAGCAAGCAAGCAAGCAAAATCGTAAGTAACATCTCCAATACTTACATGGTTATATCCGTGATTGATTTTGACATATTTTTGACAAAATCAATTACTCTATTTAATAAACTATTAAATAGAGTAATACAGTTTAGTGATATACAGTTATGTGTATCTAGTGACAATTTATTGAAATTATCGTAGCACTTGAGATTTCTATTTGAATTGAAACTAATAATAAATAAGTAAGTGTTGTGTGATATAGTACCGGCAGTCGAAATAAGAAATAATAAATATTAAGGGTATACAGTTGCTAAAAATCACAAGGCATCGTTAAATTCTAATTACTTCACCTGTTACTGTGCAAGTCGATAACTTAAAATCTAAATATTTATTTATTTATAAAACTTTTTGGACATTTTGTAAAAAAATGTCTAAGACATTCTCGGCATTCTCTGACATTAAACCTATAGATGATACCTGAATAAAAATAGCTATTAAGTACCAATTTACATCTCAAATATGTATACAATATGCAAATGGTTTGATTTTTTTATTGCCTAGTTATTTCTCAGTTTGAGCCTCTAAAGCGTTGTAAATACATATACAAATATACTATTTAGTATGATATTAAGGATTTTCATTTTACAGTTGTCCAAGTAGCGCAACCAAATAATGCAAATCATGTACCCTACCGAATCAGTCTGTATGTATGTATGTCCTTCAGTCTGAACGCGATTAAATAAATAAGCGCTGAACAGATTTTTATATACACCTGTCACTTTCTGACCAATGAGCGAAATGATTTTTAGGGAGGTTTAGATGCATAATTCATTATGTGATTTCTATAAAATGGATAAAATTTTATTATGTCAGTTGTAAATGTAGGAAAAACAATATACTCGGGTACTCGTATGTAGCCGGGCGTGTTGCCAGTTACCTATGAATACAGATGAAAGTGTATAGCGATAAAGCCTAGCACATGTTAACTTAATATTTGATAAGCAATAGGGAGACAGTGATCAATTACCAAAGTTTTGAAGTGTTTTGTTGTTACTTTCAGTAAGTTATGTAATACATCAAATATAATTCAATAAGGCGCGTATCTTAAGCGTTTGTCATTATACATTGTTTGAATGTCGATAGGAGTGAGTACTAAACAGGTTTCATATATTTTTTACTAAATATATAATTTTTCCTTGAAATGATTAGTAGCTACGGTACGGTACGGAGACTAAACCATTTATTACATTACGATCTATAAAAGTTAAAGGTCGGTTAGAGGGCTCGGACCTCCTCGCAATAGCGACTACGAGTTAAAAGTAGCAATGACACAAAATTGCTAATTTTCCCACTTTTAGTGCCAGAAGGATATGGATAATAAATAATATTATTGCTATTACGTCAGCGGGACCAAATTCTTTTTGGCAAAACGTGGGTGTTATACACGACTGCCGATACCTTCCAGGGAGGCAGGCGTGATAGATATGGGATGTATGTGTAGTATATCTATTAAATTATTACGTCTTGGCTCATGTGTGATTCCTGATGAAGTAAAGTTTGGCTACCCTATCTCATGCCGTGGGTGTCGTGAAAGCGATTAAGGGATCGGACTGTTATCTATCGGACAGTGTACGGCAATGTGCTTGCTCCCTAAATTTATATGTATGTATGCTTTTTAAAGACCTTGCAAAAATATATTTTGGCTTTTGAAAACAATTGAATTATAATAATTTTAAAGTATGTTAACTCTACCAGCTACTTATTCAGTGCCTTTGCAGAGTGTCATACTCCGTGCTTTTACGATTTACTATTTTTGATACAGTTTCAAAACAGTTGCAGCAATCATGACGGGGTGTATTGCTGGTGCGTTATCAAATCTACATAATTTAAAATAAGTCGTGTTTTAAAAAGGCAGTTTTCTTTTAAATAGAAATACTTAAATTATAGGGCTGTTGTTACGCAAATAACACTTTTGGTGCTTTAGTTATTTAAAGTTGGCGATAAGTTAATTCTTCTTCAAATAAAATTCATTCAAGAGCATCGAAAAGATAAATTTAGCAGAAACTGTTCTAAAGAGCAGTCGTTACTAACTATCAATGTATTATTTGTAGCTATAATTTTAAAGTAAGTTTTGAAGAGTTACAAGATCTTGTGTAGGTACTTATTCCATAACAATCAATCTTGCACAGGGTTTGTAGTGTTTCTTCTGTTCCAGGAACATGCCACAATATTTTACACGGGCAGTGTATGCAAGTTTCAAGCTCCTTTTCTGCGTTATTAGAGATTCCTATAAATTAACTTTGCCCTGTGGTTGTTAAGTCTTGTTAAAACTACATGCTGTATATAATTCTGAACGTTAAAAGTCGAGTTTTGAGTATTTTCTATGTGTGGGAATCGCCTTACATTTTATGTAACAGGATTTAAGATTGCATTTAACAATAATATTTATAAATTAGCTTTCAAAACCTTTACACAGAAAGTTACGCCCGTATTTTGCAAAAAGTCTGTCAAAAGAAGAAACGTAGTGCTGAACTTACAACGTTAAAACCTGCTTTACGGTTGCAATAAGTGCATTTGAACGGGTACTCTCGTAACGTAGCCAAACGAAAAAATGTTTTTGAGAAAAAACTACAATAGCGTGTTTTTGGATTTTTTTTTTTTACATTGTGAATGCGCTACCGACCTTTAAGAATGATCAGTGGGGGGGGGGCTGTTATAGAGGAAAGGGGCGATAAGGGGACTGGAAAGAGGAGAAGAGGAGAGTAAAGAGGGAGTAGGGCCTCCCGAAACCTAATAACTAGCACTAATTTCCGCGAAATGCAAAACAAGCGTTCTTCACAATCGGATCTCTATGAATCCCCTGACCAGAACATATATATGGATATATATAAAACATACAAAGAGGATTATAGATATACACATATCTATACCCTTCTTTTTAAGTAAGCTTTTATAAGCTTTTTAAGCTTTTATACCTATATAAGGTATAGAACCCAATTATTCACTAAAGTAATCTTCAATTTACAAAACCTTCAAGTACAGTCAGCTACAAAGTTACAACACTGTTGGAATATGTAAAACAAATAAACCTTTATATAATGAGTGTTCAACGAAACAAACTTCTAAACCGAAATGAAATTTTCCGACACTTTCCATCTGACAATAGCAAAAAATATCCAGATAGCATCTAGAAATTAATTAAATTTGAACACACTTTACAATTGAGCTCAATAATAATTCAAGCTCATCGGGGACCTACAATCTCGACTAAACTCTTATTTTTAATCGACCATCTAATCCCTCTTAAATTGAACAAAATTAATGTTGGTTTAATAAAAACAGACGTTCTTAAAGTATCCTTTGGGTTTTATCGAAATTTTATTATCTTTAGCTCAATTCTCGGGTGACTTTAATAACTCGATAGGAATTGATGACATCGCATGCAGATTCCATTTTGGTCGGAATATCGTTTTGATTGCTTTTAACTTTTTAATTAAATGTTCTCTCCTTAAGAAGAATTAAAGTAGTATTATATATATGTACATATATAAATATTATTAGTAATCCTACAATCCGCATCGCGCGCATCCTACAAACTAACAGACATTTTAACTTCTATTATTTAAATAGAAATTAACTTTCTCTTAATTGAAAACGACAAATTTATAACTCTAGAAAATTTCACTGGAGACCCTTAGGTTCAACTAGTGATACTGACTTTGTCAAATTATGTTCAATGTTTTGTTCGACATAAAACATCTTTGTGGTTTGACTTAAAAATAAAATACTCTGTACGATAAATCATAAATCATGATTTGTACTACCTGTGCCCAGGTACCTTGGAACTTGGCTGAACATTTTACCATCTCCTACAAACCACTTACTAATTGTATGGGATTAATGCCTTTTATTTCCAAGACATGAGACACTTTAAAATTTCAAAATTCTAAAATATAAATACCAGCAATGCTCCATGCTACTCTATATTACGTATATGTTCATCATAAACTTTAGATAATCTTAGATGTAAGTTTTACAATCACACTTCTCAGTAAAAGATCGCACCTACATTTTGGGCTATTTTAAACTAAATAGTTTACTTACATAAGTAGAAGTATCTAGGGGTTTTGACCCTAATAATTGAAATTAACATATTTTATATTATGATTCCTTGTTGTTGGCCAAGTATCAGACCATGTGTTCGGACATGAACCTCCTTTTGTTGCGGTCCGAATGAATTAAGATTCTTCAAATCTGTTAGCACTAGGGTTGCCAGATATGAATTTATAATTTCCGGGACTATTCAGCTGGTATAATGAAGTTGGACCTTGGCAATAAATACAGAAGAAAATAAGTTTCCGGGATAATAGAACGGTGCTGATGTAGATGTGGTCTTTGTAATAAATATACTATTAAAATAAATTTCAAAGAAAATGTACTGGGATAATCAAGATTTAGTCCATTTTGGTAGTTGGTATAAATGCACACAAAAATAGGTAGGTAATTTAATACCTACGTTAGTAAAAATATTTTTTTCCATCTATGCTTCTTCTTTTGAGTGACGTTCAGTAACGGCTGTCAATGACGATTGGAAACTGATTGCTACAATGAAAGTCATATATTGGACACGGAGTAAGACTCCAAATCAAAATTCCCAGTGAATAAGCCCATACTAAGGCACAAATGGGCCGGCTTGACCGGTGGTAGAGCCATCTCTACCACTGGTTTACTAGCTCAACTCTAGATTTATATACAAATGTAACCAAACCCATCTCAGATATTCTTTTTTCATAATAATAACATAAATATTTAACGTGTTGACGACAGGGTGTTATTAACCGGAAGTAACATTTCATCCTAACACACTAGGTTTAAAAATAATCTAAGAAAACTAGTTTTTAAAACTAATCAGACTAGAAATTGTTTTTCTACATTCATTCATGAAATTATTTTATAAAATTCAAAGAGCTCAAAGGAATTTCAGCATAATCAAATATCAACCCTAAAAAATTCTTCAAAAAAATTTCTTTCCGCATTTTGCACAAAGTGAAAATAAATTAACAAAAAAGACGAACAATTTCTAGTGGAAGTTGTGAAGCAAGTTAACGGCTACGTCTGCAAGCCACCTGCTCACCGACGAGAACTTATGCTACCAGCTATGATGTACTAGTTTTGCATTCAGACTTTGCTTGTGTTATAATTTCTGTTCCGAATCTATTAAAATATTTTTTAGCAAAATAGCTGCATTAACTAGTGCTTATTGTATTTTATTTATAAGTATTGTTAATTCGTAAGTTAAATATGAAGTCTGTAGGCTTGTTACATGAACAAATTGAAAGATAAGTTAGCTTTGCAATTAGGTACATTATGAACTTAAGTAACAACATGTGTTCGTGAGTTCTGTAAAATATTGTTTCGCTTAATAAAACGAGTATTTCAGAATCAATATCTAAGATAAAAAAACATGGAGTTATAATAACATTTAATATGATGCAGATTTCTTTCTGGTACTAAGTAAATAATATGCATATTTTTTACAATAATGTAACCTATTATAAACTTTGTGTCAAATCAGAAATCTTGGTGATCGTGATTGAATTCTTTGATATATTATACTGTCCTAAAGACATTATATGTATAAAATAACAATTTGGAAGAAAAATTTAAATATAATTCATGTTAAAAAGCACAAGAAAATAAAACAGAACACACAAACAATGACACAAACTAGATAAAATGAATTATATTCAGCGCGGACTGGCAAAAATGAGTACTGAACGTAGTTACAGATATTAAAGACGATTTGTTAAGAACAAACTTAGTGTCGCTTGTACTGTGAGGTGCAAATGTAACCTTTTAACTTTTGTATTTTCATATAAATTGTTATTATTTCTATTTAGGAGTCATGTTTGTTTTATTGCGTGTAGTGTATTGTAGTGTGTAATGTTCAAAATTTATTCTGAATTATTACTATTATTATAATTTAATTTATTTTCTTCTTCTGCCTTAAATTTGAGAGCTGTGCTTCAAGACACCAGATTACCGTGTCCTCTGCGATCTCTTTAACCTGTGGCGTACACATGCCACGTACTGTGAAGCCCTAAAATTGCATCAAGAGAGCACGCATCCACTCGCACTGCATACCAAGCGGCGAATGATCGCGATCCGCGCGACACCGCGTTTTTATACGATGCATAATTTATACTCACGCACATAGACAACGAAAACAGCAACGTAATCTGATTGGTTGCCTACACATT
The DNA here is from genome assembly GCA_947561695.1 of Tyria jacobaeae. NCBI lineage: Eukaryota > Metazoa > Arthropoda > Insecta > Lepidoptera > Erebidae > Tyria > Tyria jacobaeae. Next base: position 18,076,356 of record OX387211.1, on the reverse strand, counting down.
AATTATTGTAAATATAGAATCAGAAATGTTATTGGTTAATCCATATATTGTGCGGTAAAGTAACTACGTTACTTAATGGTCAAAAATATAAATATAACTGGCATACTTTTCATAAGTATATTCCATGTACCATTATCTCCATAAGTCGATTCCAACCACTCCCTGATATTTCACTTCAACAGCTACGGTTCAAGGACTAACCAGTCTGGCCGGCTAACATAGGCACCTTTCCTTGCTCCTAGTATTATCTGCTTCGCTACGGTTCGACGGCTTATACAGCCTGGCCGGCTAAGTAGATATCCTCACCTCGATCAGCCAGCTGGCACAGACGTGGGGAAAGTACTTTTTAACAAATTATCGGGTCAGTTAACCCAACAGCTGATCAAGAAATACCTCTGGATAAGCGTCCAGACCAATTTCTCCTCCATTTGTTGTACCATCTTGTAGGCTTTCCTTATTTACTCTTTAACTCAGTCTTTTGTAGTTTAAGAAAGGCATGTAAAGTTTGGTGCATTTTCTCACCTTGGTAAAAATTAGACACATTATAGAAAGGTCCAAAAGGAAGGAACAGCTAATAAGCAAGAGCAATGATTATGTCGTGTCTTGCAAGGGAAGACAAAACGGAAAATAATACATCTATCATGTAGGCTGATAAATAAAATCTGAAATCAAATCATACTCTTCGCTTTTGGATGGCAAAAAGCTGTTTATTTAGTTCAAAGGTAAGTTTATTCATATTAGGTGAAGTTACGAACTACAGAAAGAATACAGCCGCAGAAATAAACGAAAGTAATGAAAAGCCCTTTATTACCGCAATCGCTTATCGTATTTTATACAAACTCTAATAAAAGAACTAAGAAGTTATTCTCATAAAAACTACAGAGTGAAAATACTTTAACTGATAGCTACAATGATAGCAAGGCTACCGGGCATAATCTAGAAGATGGTTTAAACGCAATTGGATTTGAACTATATATTTTTTTAAGGCTTAGTACTTTTTTTATTTAGGTATAATAGTTTCAAAATCTATCTATGTTGCTAATTGTGTACATCGATGCTAATAGCACTTAAAAATAGAAGTTTATGTTTTTAACGTTCACTTACAATAATCCAAACAGAGTTTGCGTGCAAGGAAGTTTAAAATAAGACAGGAGCGATCCTCTGAATGGAACAATATTCTTGCTTATACTTATATGTACTATGTGAGTCGATAATTTATAAATACATTATAAATACACATTTTTAATGTACAATACATATACATAAATGTTTCGCTCGACCGGTGCGATACCACGACCTCACAGAAAACCGGTTGTGAAGTAATGCTTGCGTTGCATTTCCTCGAAACGAGTGATATTCCGGAGGCCCAATTCCCCCTCCTCTTTCCTCTCTCCTTATCCCCCTCTCCTCTTTGGTGGCAGCGCACTTCCGACTCTTGAATTGCCGGTGTCCATATACGGCGGTTATCACTTACCATCAGGTGACCCGTCTGTTCGTCTGTCCACCTGTGTATATAGTATAAAAAAAATATAACACATTGTGGTTGACCATATGTTTGTTTACTTTCTCGATGTTAGTGATAATTTTTACTGAAGTAAAAACGGAGTATTTGTTTTAGGGTATTTTTTTTTATGCCTATCGCATAAAAAAAAACGGGCAAACGAGCAGACGGGTCACCTGATGGTAAGTGACTACCGCCGCCCATGGACACCCGCAACTCAAGAGTCACAAGTGCGTTGCCGGCCTTTTAGGTAGAAGTACGCTCTTTTCTTGAAGGTTTGAAGGTTTTTAAGGAATTTAATAACAACATTTCTTATGTGTTATATCATGTAGTCTTTGAGACTTTTATTTCCACATTCTGATATGTGACCTAGCATTGTTATCGGCTGTATAAATAATATTTTAATGGAACTGTTTACAGCACCTTCCTTGTGTTAAGTATTCATAATGAGAACATGAAAGGTAATTAAATTATTTCCTGTTTATGATTTGATGGTAGAAGTATTTAACGATTGCAAAGCACGTTTTTTTATTATATTATTTTATAATATTGTGCTGTGTGTCTAGATTTTTTCTTCTTCAATGCGGTAGGCCATTTTAGAAGATAATTTACTGTACGAACCTGATACGGCACCAACTCATATAATACTAAATGTAAGATATGGGTTTGAGCCATACCGAGATTACAATTTAAATAGTTTTAAACTGAATTTCATAATAACTGTCTTTAGTATAATTACAAAATTAGTTTAGTATCTTTAAATATAGTACAAAAAAATTGAAGACGGTTTTGGACTCATACAAAAAGATAAAAGAATTGCTTGAATTTGGAGACTGAAGAGAGAGAATTGTCCCGCCGAGGCACATAAATCGCTCAGCACCTTGTTTTATTTAATCAGTGCAACGTAGATAACACAATTTGTTCGGTACGTTTTAAAAACTCGACTTTGTAACTTAAAGACTCTGTGGGCCGGCTGTTTATTTACTTAAAGAACGAAAGGGTAAATAAAAAGATATGAATAAAACTTTATTGTTTTAATGCTGTAAGGAAACCAGGTTTCTCACAAGAATTATTTTGTAATGTTATTATGTATGTAATCGTGTATAGCTTCTTTGATTAGATAAGGAGTACTAGTAAAAGTAATGTTAAATTAGTCCCTTTTTTTTATATTAGCCTACCATAGTGACTCCACTTTGCCTGATGGAAAGCAATAGGTGGAGTCAAAGAGTGGTGGTCACCATCCTCATTGAATGTCTAGTCAATGCAGCATGGTGACCCACACTATGGCGGCCTGGTGAGATGCTTTTTCACGCCCCGCTTAAAAGACCCGGGATCAAAGTGGGAAGGAAACACGTGCGCTGGTAGATAATTCCAGGCTTTTACCGATCGGCACAGGAAAGAAGAGCCCAATCGTTTAGTTCGGGTACGTAAGGTGGAACCAATTGGAAAAACTCATCAGTACACTCCCCGTGATGTAGGCGATAGAGGACTGCCATAGAGGCGACATCTCTTCGCAACTGCAGAGGCTCAAGAGACTGGGTGATCTCAGGACAGTCGATAATGCGGACTACGCGTCGCTGCAACCGATCGAGAGCGTCAAGCAAATACTGCGCATAGCCGTCCCAGAGATGAGAGCAGTACTCCACGTAGGAGCGAACCTGGGTCTTGTATAAAAGACACAGTTGCTCGGGCGCGAAGAACCGTCTCACCTTGTTCAAAACGCCGAGCTTTCGCGAGGCCGCCTTGGTGACACTCTCGATGTAATCGCGCGGATTGAGATCCCGGCAAATATCCATACCCAGGATACTAAGCCTATCCTGCAGTGGCAGCTGAGTGCTCTGAAGAGTAGGAAGGGGGGGGGGGGGTAGGAAGGTTCCTGCCTATGAACAGCTAGTTTTCTTAGGTATCGAAAGTATTATAGTATTATAGCTCTTCAGGGAAATTCTTATTAATAGTAAACGGTTCCGTGCTTTGTTCGATCGATCTTACAATCTTTTAAATTACAATAACTGTAATAACAGGTGATACCATATAATCCAGAAGTCATGAAAGAGATGTTGTATGACTCCTCATAGATTGATTAAAACTTTTGAATCCTAGTAATGTATTATTTATTACCCTCCGACATCGAGTTTTAATCAGTTTTAGAACAATTCTCCTCGATAGTAGCAAGATATAATTTTAATCATACAATATTAATCCATAATATTATACTTAGTTCTAAAAGCTGACGTTCTCGCAAGGTAGCCGCAACATTGTACGTGCATTGCTTTAGTAATATTCCAATTAACCTCTTGCTTTGAACCTATAGGAATCCAAACGTGGCTTTGTGGTCTCTCAATACAACCATGAGTGTTCATATTGTCCTTTATCTACAACATTTAAATTTAAAGCATATATTTAATTTCAAAAGGAGACTACACCTTTGGCTTTGCTTTGATTTATCTTGGGTTTGAGGTTCAAAATTAGAGTACGAACTTGGATTTGAGTAGATTTTCAAAATTACAAGCATAAATGGGTCTCCCTCAAAATACTAGCTTCTCTTCTCCTTAAAGTTATGCATACGCTGACGCTGGTATCTCTCATAGGGTAGGGAGAGTCCTATCCCTTAGTAGCTTTTACGAAACCCATGGGAAAAGATGGGGTGGCTTTATTGTACTTCACCGGGAACCACTAGCAATATGAATTATTTTATAATTTTACATACCTAACAGAATATTTGTCGTACATATTTGAACACTATTTTTAAACCTTTAACAACTAATTATTTTATTCTTAAGTATCAGGTTGGCGGCAATAGGTTAGTCTGAATAATACTTTATTAAATTATTAGGAAGTCATATAACATGACTGTTTTCCTAAAACTGTATTAAAAAACTGTAATAACGGTATTAAACAAAAAGAGAAAGTAAAAGGAAATGAATGGTCGAATCGTTGACGTAGCAAGTTAAATGAGTCTAGAAGGCTGACTTTATCTGAATCTCTGTGTTACTGTTTGAGGGATAGAGTTCTGAATCATTGGATGCGGCAAGGCAAGTCATAATTGGGTGTAAGGCCTTTTATATGTGAGTTTCTTTATTCAAACATAGCTCCTTAATTCATGATTTGGATGTATTGTTGTAATCCTCCTCCCGAGCGACTCTGGCTATTTTTTTTTTAATTGGTAAATCTCATAATTCATGCAAAGTATGTTTATTATTTTATTAAATTAGTAATTTGTTGAAACTTAAGACACAAAAGTTCGCGGAAGTTATCAGCATATAAATATTTTTGTTACATACATATACATATATGATATTTTTTATAATGTCATATATGAACTTTAAAAGATATTATACATGTCTACATTTTTAACTAGTTTGACTTAAAATTATGAAAATATCAATTTTGAAATGAATGTAAGTAAAATTTTTGTTAAAATATATAAAGCATAATGTTTAAACCTTTTTTTTTTAACGACTATGGTCTCTAGCGAGAGTCACAGCGTTTATTAGCAAACGTGGCTCACCCCGTCAAGGTATGGAGTGCAGTGTCCCGGCAGCCTCCGCAATGTTTAAACCTGGGAGAGCCATATTTCCGGACCCAACCAAAAAAAATAGGTTGTCAAATAGAGCTTACGTTGTACAGAGTGAGGGTACCGGAGGCCCAAAGCCTCCTTACCTTCTTTCATCTCTCCTCATCCCCCCTTCATGGCCGTCAAAGGCGGGCAGCGATTTAACAGCTCGTAACTGTCACTTACCATGAAGTGACCCGTCTGCTCGTTCTCGTTGCCCGCTATGCCATAAAATATATAGCTATATATTTGTAGAGATCGCCATGTTAGATATGTCATTGCAGTTTTTTTTGTTTTATTTTATAGGCTAGTATAACTTATCCTGTCACTTTATAAAGTTTCGATACAAATAGGTAAACGCCGGACGTGTACATCTTGATGTAACTATTTTGAAGTAATTTTTATTTTTTTTACACTTTGTGACACTTTAAGTATGCTTAATTTCAGATTAAAACAATGTATTCTAAATTTTTTGGTACTCGTTTATCTTCTAACTAACCTGATGAGAAGTGACGATAACGATTAGGGCTATACCAAAGACATGTATTCTCTGTTTACATGTTTTTCCATGTCCGTCAGTCAATAATTCCACATATATAAAAACGAGATATCAAAGCGTTTAGTAAATAATAATTACTTATAAATTTAAAAGAATGAGTATAGTAATAACCTCGTCAATGATTTTACACATCCGTGTATTTTCACTCCCAATAGATTCCTCTGGGATCTGTCGACTTAAAGTTTAATTAAAGATGCAACCTCCCAGAAAGAACTGGTTTTCATCCAGTAATAGTTTTGTGAATGGCACTTCACTGATAGCACTAATTGATTTAACTTTATCTTAATATTGCTACAGTTTGTTAAATAAACTATCAACGACTTTTCCTTTTTCTTAAAAGAATATCTGATAGGGTATAAAAATATTTACTAAGAATTAAAACGCAACGACATGAATGAATTAATTTATAATTAGATTTTTCACTTTCTAATTATTTTTTCTTGCTGAATGAATAAATTAATTTATAATTAAATGGCACACTTTCGAAAAAACCTATGATGATGATGAATCTTTTTTTTTAACTCTGAACATGTATTTTTAAAATTTAAAAAAAGATTACAGATATAAGCTACACGTGTGTATCAACATATTTGTGTCTATGTGTGATACCAAATTACCGTCACGGATGGACTAGATTTTTATTACGTTCTTTTGATTTATAATTGACTTTTAAAAATGTGTATCTTCTCAGAATAGTACTTATAGTTCTCCTTAATAACAATTCCTTAAAACTATTTACAGTGCCACTGTGAATAAAACCATATCGTGATTCAGTGCTACCTTGCAACGCCATCTATCGGTTAAACTTATACTCATGTTAACTTATATTATATTTACCTTATTTACTATTTTGTATTATTATATTTATTTTGACCCTGGTTTATCTGGACAGTGTATATATATATATAACGACTATACTTTTTTCTTTTTTTTTTTCAACAGTTCATCAATATATTTACAGGGTTTAGGTAGGAATGCTATGAGTCCAGATCGATAACTCAGCAATAAACATTACTAATACCTAAACAAAGTAAAAATAAACAAGACAAGTAAAGGTAAAAGTAGATACAAGATAAGCAACAGAAATACAATAAAATTGTTGCAATTTGGTAAAAAAAATATATATTTTAAATTCATCGGCTTAACCATATCTCGCAATTCGGTGGGTAGGTTGTGAATAAGTCTAAGAACCCAGTAATCAGTTGGTCGTTCACATTAAGTTCCGAGAAGTGACCCGCGTATATACAGCGTGTACTCCTTGTTTTTGAAAAGTCTAAACTAAACTCAAGTACCTATTGTTTAATTCATAATCTTAGTTTTTAGGGTTCCGTACCCAAAGGGTAAAACGGGACCTTACTACTAAGACTCCGCTGTCTGTCTGTCAGTCTGTCACCAAGCTGTATCTCATGAACCGTGATAGTTAGACAGTTACAATTTTTACAGATGATGTATATCTGTTGCGGCTATAAGAATTAATGCTAGAAAACAGAATAAAATAAATATTTTAAAAACAGCAAAAAAATTAAGTTTGTTGTATGGGAACACATTCATAAATAAATGTGTTCCCATACAACAGAACATACTTAATTTTTTTGCTGTTTTTATAGAATTTGTGAATTGTTTGTACAGAACCCTTCGTGTGTACCTTCCCGTGACTTTATCCTTTCTCTGAACTACCAGAAGGTTGACTGGCAGAAAATGCCTCAGGCGCTAAGTCCGCCTCTGTACAGTAAGTGCATAAAGCCTAAATAAATAAATAAAAAGTTAGGAAAATATTTCAAACTTTTACGTAAACGTTGAACGAATCCGTATTGAATTATTTGTTGTTAATATTTGCTGTTGAATCGGATGCTGTTAGGTCTAATAAGTCCTAATATTATGAAAGTGGATTTGTTTCAAAACTTAGCTACGAACCTAAGTCATTAAAATGTGTACCTTTACTATACAATACAACATGCTTACAAACAATCATGTATTTTTTACTAACTAAAATAAAAAACCCGGGCTTCCAAGCACCTGCAAGTTCAAGTTATAGGTCAGTGAGTCAGTGTCGTAACACTGACTCACTGACTGAGTATTGCTTACTCCCCTATCCATATGTATAATCCATCATTTATATCCTCTATTTGCTGTCAAAATACCTCAAATATTTCCATCTAATGCCCAAAAGTGTCCAGATAAGAGCAATATTATCGACAAAATGTGGGCTCTAATTACGGCTCTGCCTACCCGGCACGGGCTTCGGAGCTTCAGGCGTGAGTACATTTGTATGTTTTACTTATCTCTTTGTTTTAAATTTATTTGTTATTAGTAGTTGTAACAATACGCCAGTAGTTAGAACAACATAATTTGTAAAGCGAATGAAAATTATACTTACCTATAAGCTCAGAATCCTTTATATTATTAAACAATCTAAAAATAAAAATAAGAAATGGATTCACTATCAATTACATTAATATTCTTTTAATTCATTTCAATTAAAACTTTACAGTAACTTTTAGAAATGAAAGAGTGTTTTTAATTATTTGTATTGTACTCTTATTTGAATTCCGAAGCGTTGAAAAATAATTTCATTATTTATGTCTTACAAAAAAAAAAAAAAAATACTGGCAAGTCACATAACACCCACAGAGTCGTTTATCAACCGAGACTACGGGATTATGTGGAGTGACATGACGTCCTTTGGCTTTCTCTGTCCTCTCTATATTATACTACATTCGAAAAAGACCTTTTAGGTCACATATAATATTTATTAATATTAAAACATAAGGTCGCTTTATACGGTAGGTTGTATTTTTTTTGCTGGAATGGAATTTCTGTTTTACATATATAGTCATGTCTATATCTTAAAAAGGGTAAGCAGACATATTTCAGTCGCAATTAGCTAATGGGCGCAAGCTTTTTGCCATCATTCGGGCACTCTATGACTGTCTGATTTCTTAACAGTCCAATTTCTTAAACGATTTTTACGAAACCTAAGGGTGGGCCCTATTCTACTTCTCCATGAACCACACAGCTGATATGTTTTTTTTTTATCTTTACTTGAGTCATCGTTTCTTTTATTTAAAAAGGATTTGTAGGTAACTAAAGTGTAAATAAGATACGTCAAATTTGTAAATTATGTATTTATCTTTGTTACTCGTTAGCCCAAATCGCAAATCTATCATATTTTCATTTAACTAACCAGTACTAGCTCATTAGTCAGTTAATCCAGAGTATCTACAGATTAGCACAAGCTGGATGCGGTCAGTACTAATTGGATTAATGTCAAGTGTTGCTCTAAAACCTGTTGCAACATAATCGCTTCAATTATAAGAGCTGAAACTAAACAACCACCACGCAACCTCCTAAAGGCTACATACATATGTATGTACATACATATGTATATACCCTCTAGTCTATTTCCTTTAGGATGTAGGTGTATAACACCCAAATGTTGCCAATTAGATTTTGGACCCACTAATGTAACAGTAACAGGGGTAACCCTCAATCCGGGCATTGTATGACCTTATTTATGTTTACTGTCTGATAGATGACAGTCCGATCCCTTAGTCGCCTTTTACGATTGCCTTGTACTGTCTTGACATATTACCATAAATATAAATGGTGATATATCAAGACAGTATAAGGCAGTAAGTAGCTTGTTCCCTAAGGTATACAGTATAATATGTAGGTACCTACTCGCTTTCAATAGTAGTTTATTTTGGATAGATATATATTATATGCCTAATTTGGACTTGAGGATTTTGATTTTACAGAGTTTGGAGCAAACTCAGGCAACCTTAGGATGGACTAGTATTGATATTGAATAATGATGGCAATCGTTGTTTATACTTTTTATATAATAATATAATTTCTAGTTATAAGGTAATATAGTAATACTATACATTAAGTACTTATGATACAAAAATATACTTAAATACAATATCTACATTAAAATATAGATACGTAACTATATACATATCTAAATAATTATGTATTTATACATTTATACATATTATGATTTTAAGAATATATTAGACTACAGTAACAGATAATGCTCCTGTACCATTTTTTTGATGCGGGGAGGGGAAAAAAGAGAGGGGAGATGAGGAGATTGAAAAGAGGAATGGGGATGAGGTCAGAGAAAAGAGAACAGTTCGGACTCCGGAAACTTCCCAAATTTCGGGAAAGTGCAACGCAGGCATTGCTTCACAACCTGATATCTGTGTGACTGTGAATTACATAAAACAGTTCATTTGTTTGCCCTTTGGGCACAGTACTTTTTTATCTATTCTACTTTAAAAGTTTATTTATAAATTAAGTGTATATATAAAAACAAGTCTTCCAAATGTTCATTTATGAAGTAAGTTTTCTACTATGATATAATTAGAAAACTTTGCAAGTAATGACTTTTTATTCCAATTTTATATATTTTAAAAGTAATTCTTCTGTTGACATTAAAAATCATGTGATCCGAAAATACATGTATCGATTTTTTTGTTTTTTTTTTATTCTTTTAAATGAGCCCTTAATGTTTTACTATTCTATTTTAATTATTGTTAACAAATCTGTACTTTTTTACTATTTGTGCGGTTATGTACCTATATATTGTTTTATTAAGTTAACTAACAACGGTTCTTGTCTGTCAATCTTGGGTAGAATGTTGTGTCATCCTCTCACAGAGTAACGTGATTAATGGTCCGCCATCTTGCTTTCTCGTGTCGTAGCCAAAACGTTATCGTTTCCTTTTCGCCTTTCTTATTTAACTTCCTTGTGTTAGATCTTGAAAATTTTGAGGGTATTTACTTGCTACGTATAGTTAGAATAGCATACACTGCCACATTCTGCCTATTAAAATTTAGTCATATTTACGTAATTAGTTAGAATACTAAATATAACTGCAATTGGTCTGGCTTATATGTAATTCAATCTGAGAACGACAGAAATACAGCAGTTAATTAAAAACTGACATATTTTTGTAAGTCTAATTAAATATACGCGTACACGGAAATAAATTGAATTAGTAAATAGTTTTATTCTGAAATATATGTTCAGCAATAAGTCATTTGACTTATCGCTAAGGACCGACTGTGGTCCCCAAATTTATATATTTTTATTGTTTTTAGACATTTTCTATTTAAGGCACAGATCATAACTATTACTTAGTCAGAACTGGTCACTTAAGAGGGCCATGCCAAGGCATCTATGAGTTGGCTCGAATAGAGTAAGACTGAAATCATTGACACTGAGAAGCGACTGAAATCATTGCATTGCGTTTCGATTGATGTTACCAAATGTTTACCATTACCGTCAATGAGAAAAAACTGCTCGTTTGTGCAGTGTGTTGCAAAAATGTCACTACATATAAATTATAAAAAAATTAAATATAAATTGGTGCTATAGCTACTTAAAACTATGAAAGAGAAGCGGCTGAAGGGAAACGTTTATCACTTCCTCTCATATACCATATCTTAGAAAGCATTCAGAATTGACCGTTTCATACATCATATAGTACGTGAATCCTGGTATTAATGAATGACAATCATCTGGGTGACGAATAGTTTTTCTACACTAGATATCAGGTGACAGATGATCTTAGTGTTAGTGGTAGTTATTTGATCTCTACACAGGTGCGTATATCTATCTTAATTTAACATTCAATAACTGATTATCTCAAATTTATTTGGGGTTCTGCTTTGAAGAGAGTTTTGACCAACTGTACTTGAGAATAGTAGGTTTAATTTAAAAAAAAGGAAGAAGTTGGGAACCTGTGGAATTAATGCCGCAAGACAAACATAAAAACGTAACGGGGCTGCGACTGTAGTAGCTCGCAAAAGACTTGATCTTGTACATACATAATTATGTCCTGCATTTTGTGCGATTGGGGAAGCCACTTGAACAAAAGCATTTGCTAACTTATTCTTTACTATATCTGACTCGCAACTCGCTCTACAAGAAGAGCATATTTTGAACACACAAGCTTTCTTTTGGGCTTCGTAATCTAAAGCGGCTTAACACATTAGATAAATAACATTGAATTAAAGTAGAAAGAAACAAGTTTGGTCTAACGATATAAATTTCTAAGTGTAGGTGCAGTACTCTCTTTACTCGCTCCAAAACCTTCGTCCCTGACTCTTGTTATGAAAGTAAAAGTAATTTAATATCTACAGCTCATAATTTAATCGCATTTTAGATTTACTTCTATCTTGTTTACGCCTTTTTAAAAAATGACTGACCGCTTTTAAATTAAGATTTTTTTTCTTTTTAGAAAAAAAAACTCCCGCACTAGGATTATTCCTGTGTCTTGAGGGACTTTACAAACATTCAAACAACGGACACGACTAACACCCAGATTCCAAACAACAATTTGAGGATTACACAAAGTGTTGTCTCGTCTTGGCTTCTTAAACCGCTACGCTATCCGTGCAGTCGAGTCCAACTTAAGTATATTGAATAAAGTAGACCCCACAACGTACATATAAGCGAATGTTTTTCTCCATGGTAGACAAAGACAATATCCAGCCATTTACTTCTATTCCTGAACGTCACAAGTTTTATTTACAGCTATAAAATCTTTCATACAGTAACTATATAATAATTAAGTAAAAGAAACATCTTATTATATCACATTACATAAATCACCGACATTTCTTAAAAATAACAATTTAATTCTATCTCTATTATCTTATAGAAGTATTTTAGAAAATAAATTAAAAGTACCGTAGATACATTCATATATTTTATTACACTTTTTATTATTAACTTATTAATACAAGCAGACTATGTTATATTGATGCTATTATAATCTCATTCGCGACTTCTCGTGTATCAAGGTCATCAATTTATAATAAACATAAATAACACACCTATATATTATTATTATATGAAAGTATATCTTGGGTAGATGTTGATAATGTTGTGTGCCATCCTCATTAGCACCTTTTCTGTAATGAAAAATATTAAAATAAAATAAAATATTGTTTTTCGTACTAGAGTAGTAGAATTTTGCACAAGTTTGTACGTAATAGATTTATTGACTTGTTTTTTAGAATGAATTATAATCCGTTAATATTAATTTTCGTTTTTACAAGGAAAAGTGTTTTAATTTACTTTTTATATTCTTTTGAGTTATTGTCTCTCTCAAAGATGTTGGTAGCCTATTAATAAGGTAGGGTGTTATATGTTAGAATGTAATTTTACCATGTACATTTGTATATTTAACAAGTATTAGCTAATAATTTGTAGTGCTTAAATTTCGTTGCCATCCATTACTTTCAATGTCAATAATATTAATTTGATTATTTTGATGTACAAGTATGTAGTAATTCAAATAAATTATGGTAATTCGTTTTATACTTCATTGTAATGTTGTTTACAACAATTGTTTTTAAAATACGTAGTTGTAATGTGTATATTTAATAAAGGTGAGTTTTAAATATCATTCCGTAGGTGGATAGGCCATAGCATATATTATTTCATCCAGAGATTTACAAAGGAGTATAAGTATTTGAAATGGAGTTTTACTACTTCAGACATAACAAATATAAAATTGAAAACCACACCCGCAAACCAAACGATAATTTTGATTTATTACTTCAGGCTCTAGTAAAGGATTTAATCAAAAAAGAACCAGCATCTGTCAGAGCTATTAAAACGGCAAAAGCTTTAATATCAAAGCACATTACGCTGAGGTTATTGCAATAAGCTTCGTGATATACTGAGAAGCAAAACGATCGTACTTTACGTCGTTTTAACCAAAAATTAAACGATTTTATTATTCTTTATTTTTAAGAGGACGTTTGTAGGTAGAAGGCCAATGCAGTCCATGCCTCGCAATAGGTTTTGACCTTCTCCATTTTTTTAAATTTCATCCGTTTTTATTGTACTTTTAATTTGATGATCACAAATTATGAAAACAAGACGCATGAATGTTTGGGAGTAAAAAGAGTTCATCTACTCTATGAAGTTATTTTATCACATATTTCTTAGAATAACAACTTTCGTGAGTTACATTCTATTTATTCAAATATTAATTATTTAAATAAAAAGACAGTTTTACTCACGTGTGTATTTTGGGAATACCCGACTAGTTTCGGTCCCGACAGCCCTATCACACTGTGTGATGTCCGGTACCATCGCAGCTGGACGGCTTACTCCTTGAGAAAGGTTTCCAGTCGGGACCGAAGCTAGTCGGGCATCCCCAAATTACACACGTGAGTAAAACTGTCTATGTAAATAAACATATTTCTTGTTGCTTTCCACTTTAATTCATTGTTATTAGCAACCAATATTAAAGTAATAAATATAATGCCAAAAGAATGTAATTGGGTCACCAATTACATTCTTTTCTCATGCGAGGTATTAACCCTATGTCAGAATATTGGCTAGGTACATATTTAGTTACTACAATTAGTTTTTCATCTTTCTGTATGGAGTTATTTATGTGATAGATATTAGGCAGTAATAGCTGGGTCAACTAAGAGGGCACATTTTACTAACAATAATAATAAAATGATTTCTATTTGTAACCGTTGCAATGCTGAGCACGTTTTTTCTCGTGAAGGGTTCACGAGAAGGGTTATGTGTAAGTGCAGTTTGACAGGTTTCATGAAGTTACATAACTTCAAGGAGAACTCCATACCTTGCAGGTTTTTACAATATGTTTTTCGTGAATTAGGTCGTTAATGTGCATATGAACTTCAAACTAAAAACATTTAAGACTCAAATTCCGTTGCCTCAGCTTCATCTGCGTTTATGATCACTGTTCCGCTCCTAAGGGTCATAGCATAATGTTTACATAAAATATTTTTCCTCAATTAATAGTCTATTCAAAACTCAAATATCCAATATATATAGAGATTAGCCCGTTTTAATAAACAAACAAAAAAGAAAACTCGTCAGCCTTGATAAAATTAGTACAGAATAAGAAAAAAACAGCTTAAATAGGAATAGCGCAAACAATATTCATCAGGTATATATATGAGAGTATTCATTTATTTTTATTACTTCTTTTTCTTTAATAAAACTGTGTGATGATATTGCTATATCAAGAATATTTAGTCAAAAATAACTTAACTATCATTGGCCAAAAAATTCATGAACCATTTTTTTCATGACTTGTTATCCGAACTATAATGCAGTATGTATTCAATATCACGCACGGGCTATCAAATGCTACGTGAAAACTGACCGATTAAACACCGCTTATGCCCATATTGATATCTCGACAGTCAATTACCATTCTTATTACAAAGAAGTAAGGACCACAACATACTCAAACATAAAATTTGGTTATTAACGATAGAAATATTGTCAGAAAAAAATATTGCGTGCCGTCAAAATTATTGCTTTGTCACGGAGTTTATGCTTGCTTTTATTGCGCGTTTAATGTATATATTTAAAATCCATTGCCATAATGAGAGAAGCAGCAGTAGTCGTAAAGCGTGGATTGTGGATGGTTACCCTCGCCCGCGCCGTAAAAAAGGGATTTACTAAGCAACAGCGTAATACTGTGGTTGGTTTAATACTTTCCTGGTATTAATTCAATGAATAGATTTTGTGTATGTTTATATACATGAATTTGGTGTTATATCATAAAATTATCAACACAAGCAGCACCTGTTGAGCCGTGGATCCCGTTATAAACCAGAATCCCGGTTTATAACGGGATCCACCGCTCGAACGGTGCGATACCACGGCCTCACAGAAAACGTGTTGTGAAGCAACACTTGCGTTGCATTCCCCGGAAATTAGTAAGTTTCCGGAGGCTCAACTCCTCAACTCTCCTCTTTCTTTTCCCATCATTCCCCCTCTCCTCCTCCCCATTTCCTCATTCCCCCTCTTTTCTCTATCTTCCCCACATCTCCCCATCCCTCATCACCGTCAAAGGCGGGCAGCGCACTTACGACTCTTGAGTTGCAGGTCGGCGATTGTCACTTACCATCGTCCCCCTACATTATAAAAAAAACCCTATTCTAATCTTTACAAATTAAAATTGTTCTATTTTTAAACACCTTTTTTCCTTGCTATCGCTTCTATGAAAATTTTAATCAAAGTTATTAAGTGGTTTTGCCACTTGATTGATTGCCTTCAAATCATTCTGTAGCATTTTAATTAAGCAAAAAAATGCCACTATATGCTGTGATGTGCCTGTAGTATTATTGTAGAGATCTGCACTTATAGCAAAACATATGAGAACCATCTATCGACAAGCCAAGCTAAACTAGTAAGCTAAGCTAGCAATCAAGTTAGTGGCGTAGTACGATCCTGAATCACGATAATAAACGATGACTTTCGATCATCAACCGCTGGGCCGTGGTCTGCCAGGCTTTACACCTTGCCTGGTTAGAGGATCCTCCTTTTGTGTATGACGGACATAACACCAGGTCCTATATATTTATTAAGCATTACAATGTCTGTGAGATTACTAAAGTCTTTTTAATCGGCAATAATAACAACTTCGAAGAATTGCTGACAACTCCAGGTTAACATGTAGATGATAATGATAAATCTTCTAGGGTTTGTGCCGCAGAATTTGTAAAAAATGTTTTTTTTTTATGGCAACATATAAACACAGTAAATTGCACCTTCAAAATAGGAGGGGGCATTCCAGTGATTCTCAATATTGTAATTAATTAGCTTCAATCCAAACATCATGAAATTCAAGATGTTATCGTGAAAATACATGGCGCTGTCGTTGAATGTTACATAATTATTAATGCGTAGGTACACATAATTGTTATTTCACTCTGGAAATTCGTTCACACTGAATCATCTCAATCAATCAAGTCATGTTGTGAGGGAGCGTATATTAACCATGCTACAGAATATTTTGGGATTTCTTATAGCAAAATATGTATAAATATGGTCTTTTTAAAAAAAATAGTATTAACATTTAAGACAGTGGTCAGTTAAACCGATCTTGTTCTAATAGTGATGAAATTCTAGCTATAAGATAATAAGCTCTGTGTAAAATCTTGTAGGGTAAAAAACCTGACATGTAAGTAATAAAAAGAATATTTAAACCAAGTATACCTTTTCGTGCGTATTTCAGAAGAATCCCTTTTCTGGTGCAGTGGTTTATTCAGTATTTGTAATTGATTAACACTTATAGCAAAATATCGGTTTCGTAGTGATATCGTTACTAACGTTAGTTACACCATATTATTAGTTACACCGTCCACCTAATTACCTCCTTTGCTGTCAACCGTGACATCATAAAATATAATAACATAATTGCTCCTGAGACCCATATCGTGGTCATGCGAGGCATGTTTCTTGAAGTACCAAGATTTGCGATTATAGTATACAATACTGCTGCAGCTATTGTTGCGTGACATCGAAGTACGTGTGAGTGGTTTCTTGTAAAAGGTGAAATAAATACGTGAAAATGTTATAATTCATAAACAGTTTTAAATCTAGGTTGGTGTGTAACAGATGTCAGCTTCTTATACGTTTTACATATCTGTACACCATACATTTGTATTATTGTTTCTGGACGTACCTGATTTGGAAAACTCTTACCTAAAGGCATACGTTTGATTTTTTTATGCGATTAGTACTTAAGGTAGATAATCCTTAAGAAAATCTATTTATATATTTATATTTATATAAGGGACAAAGATTACTATTTGATATTATAAATTCACTTTTACTTCTGTATTGTAAGCCCGATATTTGACCTGATCTCGTAGTTCCTCAATTTTCATTTTAAAATATATATGTTTCTTCAAACACATGACTAATAAAAATTGTAATATCCGTAGAAAAGACAAATAAATTACATTTATGGTTAGTTAATGTTTAATTTCTTATAATAAATGTGATAAACATGTACTTAAAGTACATTTTAAATATTTAGTCACCCTACCCAAGTCGCGTGCCGACCTTGCCTTTTATTCACCTTCGATGCCAACCCAATATCTCCGTACCCATTATAACCGAGTCACGACATAGCACGAACAGCCATTGTATACAGTTTGCCTAATATTATCAACTTTAAACAAATTAAGTGACTCAGTAATGGATGCAAGAATTCGCCAAATATTTTACAAGTCATCCACTTACGTCCGTTCTTTGATTATAACTTATGTATGTCATAGTGAGGTGATGTTTTAATTTAAATACTTATATGGAAAATAATATATCTAGAAAATCATCTATAAGTATGGATAATACCACATTTTCTCGATTGATTGAACTAAGTTGAAGAAAAACATGAAATTTCTCTACTCTCTCGGCCTGTTAGCTTGGCAGAATACACCTTATAATATAAATACCGATATCGAAGTCGTTTCTGGAATAATTTAAATAAATGTGGCATGTCGTCATACTAAACTAAAACCTTCATATGTGACGCTTACATTTTGGCAATTATTACGCTCAGGCATATATCCTCAAATGGGTTTGCAGAGGTGTATTAAACACTTACACTTTACCAATTAGAATTTGGTCCCACTAACGTAATAGAGAGCAAGTCTATTGTCGTCAGTCGGGCACTATATATGACTGTATGTATACTGTCTGATAGATGACGTTTCAATACCTTAGTCGCAAGTTACGACACCCGAGAACCACATGGCAAATGAATTCACTACTTCTCTTCAAACCCACATCTACTCTTGTAAAATATCCATCGGTACATAGATTGAAATAAATCAAAAGGATTTTCATTTATACAAATACAATAGGACTATCTATACAAACATTATCGCTCAGACTGGGGCGCCTTTCTATCATCGGGCATTAAGAGATAAGCTCTGGCTCGCATTCCGCTGAACACGATAATCTTTGTGACGACCCTAACAGGCTTAATAATGAACACCTCCATAGGGGTATATTCCCTTTATTTACTATTTACGCGTATTTAATGTGGGAGAGCCATGCTTCAGCACGTATCGGCCGGCTCGACTAGAGTATTACCACGGCCTCACGGATAACCGACTCTTAAACAATGCTTGCATTGTGTGACCGAGTGAGTGAGGTTGCTGGAAGCCCAACCCCCTATCCATTCCCCTCTTTTCCCTCCTTACTTCCCCTTCCCCGCTTTCAACTCCCCTCTTTTGCTTACCTTCTTTCCCCTCCTCCCTTGCCCCTACCCTAAAAGGTGGAGAACACTCTTGTGACGCTTGAGTTGCAAGTGGTCATAGGCGGCGGAGGCGTTTTGATATGCAGGTTAAGTCTGTTTAATGCGTGTTTCTTTAAAAAAAAAATATTAGCTTCATTCATTCAATGAAAGCTATTTCAAAGTAGTATTATTTTCTATACACCACATAAAAGCAATTGCCGTGCAGTTTTGGTTTACCAAGTACGATAGGAACATCCTATCTGTTGTCGTGGGTCTCGTAAAAGGCAACTACGGGATCGGACTGTTATCGATCAGACAGTATGTATACAGTCATATAGTGAGCGTTTAAAACGCCAAATTCATGCCGCACCTCTGCATTCCCTTTGGTAAGCACAGGCGCATGGGCGTTTATATATATATGAATGTATGTAAAAGTTACGATTTTATAAAACCAATTACTTGTTTGTGAATAGCGTTGGGCTCGAGAGATTTCTGCTGCTTTGCAGGCCTTATAAATTTGTTAACAAACGTGTAATATCTTTAGTATAAGAGATATTTCTAATGTGGTTTTTTATTTAATATTGTTCTAAATATATTTTTTGTACAGTTCTACACGTATCTCCGAAACAACTTTCATTTACCACTTACCTTTCTACGAAGTTATCGATTTATACAAACACCTAGTAATGCCAATGAATGAAGTAGTATTGAGGAACTAATACCGGAAGATAAGACTGCATGGCAGTGAATTGAGGTGAGCTAATTAATTGATTGATAATAAACAGTTTCAAATAAAATGAAGATACTCCAAAAATGTACCACGTTATCCATGCAACTTTTAACCAGAAAAGTTTTTTTTTAGACTTATGACCTATTAGATCGCTTTTGGAAAAACTAAACATATTAAAACTCATTGATCAGTTAGTCAATCAAATCTTGATCTAAGATGATAACGAATGAGCCCTGAGGACTTGGATTAAACAAACTCAACTTCAAACCTTGAAGAAAAGAGCGTACTCTTACCTAAAAGGCCTGGCAACGTGCTTGTGACTCTTGACCAGGACCATCAGGTGATCCATCTGCTCGTTTTCCCCCTGTCCCATACAAAAAAAGCTGTGGTTTAGGAGTCAATTTATATTGCTTTTAAGTGCAAATACTAATGTCTTCTTTTCTTTTTAATTTACATATCATAGAAAGCAATAAATAACCGGCCATTGTGTTTGAAACTTATAAATTAACATTTAACGTTCAACTCTGCGAATAATATTTCATGTTTCTAATGGTGCAGCCGCTATTGTTCACCACAATAAATGCGTGATCGTTTGGGCTGCTGTATCAGCTGACAACTTAATACTTAATATATGAAATAGCATCAAAATAAATAACTTAAGGGAAGGTCTATTATTGCAAGAATATATATAACCTGAAATACGAGGAAACAACAGGAGTTGGATGAAAGTTAAATTAGCCCCTGTATCTATCTCGGTCTTTGTTTTCTTGTAGCGCTATTTCGAGGCCTATTTGCTCAGAGTATCTGATTCTCCTAGAGAGGGTTTAGCCTCACTCAAAACCTTGTGGAGGTTTTAAAGTTGAGGTGGAGTGACGATAACGGACGATAACGATGGGGATAAACTGGATGAAAAGAGCTGTCTACATTTGTATCCGTCCAGTAGTGGACGACGTGGGGCTGATGATGATGATAAATTACAGACCTGCCAAATAAGGAGTACAATGTTTGCAGGGTTCATGTTTTAATTTTTAATGCCTGATTGAAGATGGTGTAGATGTACACGGTGTATCGTTAATAGTTTCAATGATAGCATATAATTATCTGTTTACCTACTTACGTAGAAATATGAATAATAAATTTACATCTTAAATGGAGCACATTCCTAAAATGATTTAGCAAATATTATTTTTATGGTGTGATTATATCAAAACCAACTATTAAAGTCGTAATTTATGATATCACTTCATGATATTTCATGTATGGGTGTTCATCACGAGGTTAAAATTTATGTAACTCTTAACATATTCAAACAAAATTCTGCGCCTTATTAACGCCCTGGTCACTGGCACTAACGACACGTATCTTAACTACTGAACCGATTAACATTTAAATTTGCATACAAGTTGGTAGGGGCACAATAAGGAAAATTGTTAAGCAAAATAGAAACCTGACTGTATTATTAACTACCCCTCTTTTTTGCTGACGTTATTTCGAAATGTTATACCCTGTGTCACATCCACTATTAAGACGATTTAAATGATACCTCACATGTCAAAATTCATCAAGCCGTGTAGGCTCTAGGGCGTGACAAACATACATAATCATATGAGTATATACCTAAGTACTCGAAAATCATAGCCGCTTTCTTGCGTTTTTCGGCAAAGAGTTCTCAAGGTACGTTTCGTTCAAAATAAAAGTACTGGCCACGGGTAGGCAATAGCCGTTAATATTATTATTAAGTAAACCCACCAACCTGATGTTTAATGAATATGATATGTAGGAATTAACTAAGTTAGGTGTAAATCCGTATTCTTTAGATACAAAGATGGACTAAGCCAGTAGCAGTTAGAAGTTATGAAAGTGTTACTCTAATCCATCAAAACATTGCTGGATTATTAAGCAAACTTCTGCAGATTGCCTTGACAGGCCTAATAAAAGATATCGGGGCTATTTATATTATATGTCTGAGTGAAATATTTTTCGAAAGAGTTACCTGACTTCGAATGTTGTGCTATTAAGTTAGTAATTTTTTTTATTGCATGCATCTACAGAACACCCACTTCAAACACTACTATGTTCTTGAGTAAATTGGAGCAGTTCACCAAAAATGTATGTACAAAAGATAATAAAAAAATCATTATATGCAGTGACTGGAATATCGACATGATGAAAACAAACAAACAGTCAAACGAAATAAACTCTATACTACGTAATAACAATCTAGTTAATCACATAAACATCTCTACTTGTAAAAATTCATGCTTATAGTAAGTAACCTTATAGTAAGTAACATTCACGATGCGAAGTCTAATATCCACTATTTAGCAATCTCAGTCAGAAGCGACCCAATCTATTACAATGAACCTCATGTTACAGCATAATAAAAATAGGAGCAAACCAAAATGTTGGTTTAGAAGTATA
Organism: Tyria jacobaeae; assembly: GCA_947561695.1. Classification (NCBI taxonomy): domain Eukaryota; kingdom Metazoa; phylum Arthropoda; class Insecta; order Lepidoptera; family Erebidae; genus Tyria; species Tyria jacobaeae. The sequence goes on along the minus strand of OX387211.1, from coordinate 18,054,544 downwards.
AGAGCTGAGTTAAGAAAATATAAATAAATTTAATGAATACTTGTCTTGTTTTTCATTTAGTGAAATATTTGAACACCAAAACACTAATGATGCTTTCAATAGTTTTCATGACATCGTTACACTTTTCTACAATTTATGCTTTCCTATAAAAAAAACGTGCAGATTTTTTTTATGCGATAGGGGGCAAACGAGCAGACGGGTCATCTGATGGTAAGTGACTACCGGACAACCGCAACTCAAGAGTCACAAAAGCGTTGCCGGCCGAGTAAGCTTTTTTCTTGAAGGTTTGAAGGTTGTATCGGTTCGGAAATACGGCAGGTGACAATTTGTTCCATAAACTGGTTGTGCGAGGCAAAAAGCTTCTGGAGAAGCGCACAGTGGCGGAGTGCCAAACGTCCAGGTGATGGGGATGGATATCATGTCGCGTAGGACGATGGCGGAAACCAGCAGCCGGTATAAATCCGAACAATTCCTCTGAACACTCCCCATGATACAAGCGATTGAGGATGCAGAGTGAAGCTACATCTCTACGCAACGCCAAGGTGTCAAGTCGATCAGAAATATCTTGGCAGTCGATGATGCGAATCGCTCTCCGTTGAATGCAGTCAAGAGGGAGAAGTTGGTACTGGGGTGCACCTGCATAGAGATGAGAACAGTATTCCATGTGCGACCGAAGCTGCTCTTTATAAAGTTGCAGGCGGTGGGCCCGGAGTAAAATACTGTCTCGATCTGTTTAGCACACCAAGCTTCTTCGAGGCTAATATGGCCTTACTCTCTAAGTGACTGGACTGAAACTGGACTTAACTTGATATATCGACGCCAAGGATTCCGATACTGGCTGATGCAGTTAGGGAAGTGCTCTCAAATTGAGGTGATACGACCAATGGCATCTTTTTAGCGGTGAACACCAAACCTGTGTCTTCGTGGGGTTAAACTGGACTAGGTTAACTTGACCCCAATCTGAAACTTTTGATAAAGAAGTTTCGATTTCAGATACAAGTAGGGATCGGCTTTCGATGACGTCTACCCGAGAAATGTTAGCGCGGCCGGTGTAAAGGGCATCATTCATGCTATCGTCTGCATAGTAATGGTTGCTGCTAATCTGCAGCATTTCATACGTGTAGATAAACCTATAAAAACAGGTGGTTGACAAAAGGTCGATGACCGATGCTGTCGATGCTGTGCAAATGTTATTGGAATGGCAATGTCCACAATCATTGCTCGGTGCTCTAGTCGGTCTATCACCACTATATCAGGTTTATTGGCAGCAAAACTCCTGTCAGTGATGATAGATCGATCTCAATATAATGTTGCACGACTATTTTCAAGAACTGGGTCGGGCACATACTGTACTTACGTCTTTGGTTTTCTAAGGTTAGCGCTTATACATGCTATGTACATATGATACATGAGCGGTAGGCGATAACAAGGGACTGCCACCTGCTTTTATCGCTGCATATGTACCTCACAAGCTTTCTCTACAGTCAATATACCTTTTATACAATCTCACCAATATCGGGTACTTCTGATCTGCCCTTTTACATACGTGTGCGTTTAAGGATTAATTAAACTACGAATTAAATACGTTATTCTTTACAAATTTTTCTTTCTCATTAACAAAAAGATTCACGAAGTCGTTTTTCGTTCGAAAATTAAAATTAAATTTTAAATGTTAATGCAATTAGTGTGGAGATGCCAGATGGAAAATATTTTATCTGTAACTGCACGCAAATTAAAGTATTAAGAAACTGTTAAATGTGCAGCTATTGTGGTAGGAACGCAAGCTATTATATTGTATAATTATAGTGAAATGATCTCATTTGGAGCGTGGTTTAGATTGACAAGAGATAATGAGTGGGGCTTTATTTTATTCCATAGTGTACATTAGCATATCACCCTCTTTGGTAAGTAAGAGGCAGCTGTGTCGTGTCCAATGTCAAATAGAGACAGAACCGAAAATTTAAGTATAGAGTCGACCAGTGTTATACTCTTTTAAATAAAAAAGGATAACATATATAAAACAAATATAAAAACATAGAACGGAATTGAGAGAATTCTCCATTTTTGAAGTCGATTAAATAAAAATACTTTGTGGATGTCCTTTAGAACGTACAACTTGTACGGTCTAAAGGACATCACAAATGAAAACATGATAATTTGTTAAAGTAAAAGTGCAAGAAAATTATGTAATGTTGAATCAGTTCACGCATAGGTTACGTGTCACCCAAGAAATTAGGACTGCTATTCTTTCAACACAAAAAATTAAAAGGAAAATTAGTTTCAACCGTTGCAAAAGGAAAAAAGACTAGGAAAAAGAAGGATCTTTTAAATGAGAAGCATCATTGAACAGTTTCCAAAGGATATCAATTAATGAACTTTAAACAAGGGTGATAATACTTTGAAAGGTTACCATATCACATAAAAGGATTATTCGAGTTTTCAAGAAGAAATACGTACTATGGGTACATTTTACTAGTACATTACTGTTAAACAAGATTGAATAACAAAAAAAATAAACTTTTATCGTGTGATAGCCGTGCTTAGGCATAAATGGGTCATCTAAACTGGTGCAATACCACGGCCTCACAGAAAACTGGTTGTGAAGAAACGCTTGTGTTGCATTTTGCCGACGATGAAAGTAACGAGGTTTCCGGAGGCCCAACTCTTTCCCCGCCCCACATCATCCTACCCCTCATCAGCCTCATAGGTCTCCATGGACGGTGATTGTCATTTACCATCAGGTAACCAGTCTGTTCGTCTGTTCCGCTTTATTATAAAAAAAAAAATGTATTTATTACACTGTGATTTTTTTTGGAAATTTATATCACTCTAAGGTCAAAAAATGTTTGATATTTTCGTCTTGACAAATGCTCCGTGAGATATTTTTTCGTTTTCTTTGTAAATAATATATAGCGTCTGAGATAGCCAGCATCAGCCACCTTGTTTTAAAGGTTGTTGTAATAAATCCTGTGTTACCAGTTAACTGCCGAAACAAATCGTTGTGTCTGAAATTCTTTGAATCATCTTTTTCAGTGTCCCGTTTGTTAAGCATTCATATTTTTTATTTCTTTTTGGCTTTTGTTTTATGTTTGTTTAAAATGAATTTGAATTAAATTTAAGAAGATGATACTGTTAACAATTTTTCTACGAATATTTACATCTACTAGTAATGTTTCATAGTATCTCTCACATGGTATTTTTTATGGAATAGGTTCCATACGAGCAGACGTGTCTACTGATGGGAAGAGGCTACTGCCGCCAATGGACACATGCAGCTCAACAACTATCTCAAGTTTGTTGCCAGCCCTTAAGGGGAACCCACCGGGTAGGTGCATTGGTAGTTCTTGACATTTGACATTTTCAAAATATCTTGATCAAATAATCGGGTTCTCACCCTGACTGGTACAGCAGTGTCGGGAAATTTTAAGTTATTTTTACGTGACCTTAAACATTGATGTACTGTAATGTAGTGAAAGTGTATTACTCAGTCACACAGTAGCAAATTATTTTACTTTAAGAAGGGTCTAAATGGAACAAATAAACTTTTGTAGTGTTTTTGTTTCATCTTTATATATTTAAGAAAACATACGCTGTGAGAAAACATCCAAGAATAGTGCCCTGCGTTCTGTAGTACAAATATAAGTTCTTTATTCAAATAAGCAAATTTTCTCCCAGTTTATGTTCATCTGCATAAATTTTCTGATGAACAAAACAAAAACATCTTGTGCAATAACAAACTGAATTTATAAACAAGATTAAATTAGTTTAATGTAAAGTGGTAGGTATAATTTTAAAATTGCGCACTAGTGCTACAATTATGTAGCATTCGTAGGCAGGGCTACGAGACTATCTACGAGTTACTACGTTATAATTTTCTATAACGCTGTTTTTTTTATTGTCTTTTGGGTATGTTTTCTTTTAAGGTTTTTTGGTAGAACAAAATTTTTATACAATTAAATGAAGATCTACATCATACTCTGTGTGTAACTTTATATTAAAACTATTTTAGTTTACTTAAGGTTGTAATATTTTTAGTAATTATACTCGTACATATAATCTCACAAGTAAGTTTATTTTCCATTGTGCTTCAGAAATTAGAATATTAATGTTACCTAAAACGATTAAACGGCTTTCAAGACGTTTATACTCCCAAACAACGACACTAAAAATATTAAAGCACCCTATTTAGAAATCAATTTAGAACCTTAGTTTGCAGGAGAAAGTGCTTACTAGAATCATACATGTTGGTCTAGTAGTTAGTAACCACGACCGCTGAGCAAAAATTCGTCTAAAAAAAAATTGTGTAATCCACCAACAGTTCCTTCGAATTGTGCTTGGTCTTCTTTGTACCTGTGGTTTGTATTTTTGTAAAGTTTGTAAAGTTTTTAAAGTTTAATTTTCTGACGATATCCTGAATTTCTTGATAAAAGCGTCTGTTTTGTTTAGGAATAGTTTAAAACAAATACAACCTTTATAACAACCTGACATAAATTTATTATGATATTACTTACCTCGGGGCTTCGCCATTGCCATTATGGAATATTGATGTAAAGTATATATTTCCACATATCAAAATTGATCAAAATTAATATGTACTCGTAGATACAAAGATGGACGAATGTAGGATTATGGTATAAAAATTAAAAGGTTTTTATTTTATTTTGATGCTTTTACTTGCAGTGAATAAAAAAAAACGGACTGCGAAATATCCAACCTATAAGCAATGCATCAAGAAGGCCAAAAATATTGAGAATAGAAAACAATATTAAAATAAACTAAAAAGATTCACAAAAAAACAATTTTAAATTTTGGATCTACTTCGGTTTAACAGATTATATAGGGTAAATACCCGAAATAAGTTTAGTAGCTGACGGAAAACTATTAATAATTTTCTTTCTTTTTATAATTTGCAAATGTTTTTAGCTACACTTGGTTTTTTTGATTCTAGCAGTCTTGACCTTAGCAGTCAAAATCCAACCAGCGATTTCGAATATACAGGTAATAAAAGAAATTACAAACATACATACAAGAATCGTGCAAAAACATATCCGTTCATCTGCAGTTGTTTGAATTCTAGAGTTTGCAAGTAAAATTACTTGATAAAGTAGGTGTATTATTACATTATTTTGTTTATTGTAATGATGTATATATAAAAAAAAATCACATGTTGTTCTTGGTGGAGTAGAATAGGGTCAGGACATCTCTTCTCGTAGTTGTCGTGTTTCAACAAAGGTACAGATATGTATGCGACTTTATAGAAGAGGATTTATAGAGATAGGCAATTAAAATTTAAGTGGTCCTAAAGTATGGTTTAAAAAAGTGATCGTTTTAAACGTTATACGTTAATAGGGAATATTAAAAAAAGTATAATTCTTATAAAATTCCTGACAAGCTTATCTGTGGACAGGAAATTCCTTATTTAAATTCAGACCAGTCTGTCACAAGGTGCAATTTGTCAATTTATGTCATAATATTTTATAGACTACAACCTTTGTAAAAGAGTGTGCTAGTGTATATTTTGGACTCTTTATTTACTACTTATTTAGAAAAAAAAAAACTCAGTGATATCAATTCTTTATTTTGAAGCGGTTACAGATTGTCGAGTAGCTGGTGTTAAATTCCCAGGAGTTGCCACTACTCCTCAACAAAAGCTTTGTGTCCCGGCGTGGCAATACAGGATTGAGCGACGTATCGCTGAGGTGAGGGCACTCATTGGCAAGCTTATCTGTTTTACTGACTAATGCGTTTTGTGAATCGGGCTTTTAGACACAGAGCGCATTGACTTTCCGTTAAATTTATTATTATTATTATTTAATATTCATATTATATATAAAATTCAAATATTATAACAGCTTTCGAAGAACCGTAGCCTCAATTTCTTACCACGAAAACACCGACGTTAATCAATAGTAAACAACATAGGAAATCAAATAGTCGTGTTTCGCTAGTAAACTAGTACGCGACACAGCGTTCGTACTAGCTGCAACCGGTAATTATTTAAATCAATAACAATTTGGTATAAGCGTCACGCGACCTTTGCGTGTTGGTTGTTAGGACCTCTTAGACTTGTGCTGGTAGATAATATGGCCAAATAGGCAACTTAGTCAAGAGCTGTTTAAAATGCAGAAATAAATTTATATTTTATTGATTGTTTGAGATGATTTATCGCATTTTATATGGTATTATATAGTGATATCAATAATAATAATAATTGATTCATACCGAAAAGAAATATTATGCTTACATGCATACTATATTATCACTAAGCTTGAGTCACGAATAATAATTCCTTTCACAGATGACGACATATAATAAGACGTGTATGAATGTACACATGCACATTCATACACGTCTTATTGTGTGTGTGTGAGTGTGTGTGTGTGTGTGTGTGCGTTAGTGTAATGTTATAGAATAGTAAGCCTCATCAATGTCTCGGTTGTGAGGTAATCCTGTTCAGGTAGCCTGTTCAGTATTTTGATTTTACATTATCTTTTAGTGAGGTGATGAATTGGTAATCCTAGTTCAAGGTATTGTAAAGATGATCTGCAATGATACGAAAGTGTCTATTGCAGAGGGCACTTCAGAAATTGACAGTGATTTTATAAGATCTGCGTGTGGGTAGACTGTGTGTTTACGTTTGTCTGAGTATTGTGTTTACGTTTTTAGTTATTGCATAGTAATAATATTATGTGGTTAACAATAATAAACAAAGGAATATCACTTTATGAATGTGATAAGAACTCCAAAGAATACAAATGATAAAGTTCTTTTTCACCCTATAGTGATGAGACTAAACAATTTTTGGCAAATTGTGAACGTAATACACATCTGCCAATGTATGTAAAAAACTATAACGTATAGATATAAGTTTCGAGTACGGATATTAATTTGACATAACGTTGACCATTGTTCACTGATACACACAATATAGGCAAGCACACATGCAACATCATAGCAAAACAAAAAAAAATATAGTCACCGACTATAAAGGTACCCAACATCTTATTAAAAAATAATACTTATACATCTATATCGGGGAAGCGATGAGCAGAGGCGCGTAAAACATCAACACATTACCAATCATAATTTAACTCCACTTAAGTAATAGGGCCGTCAACTGGGCACAGACTTTATAAGTAGAGTCTGATAGATAACAGTTCGAACAAAGAGATATTGTCCTCTATTCTAATATACTAAAAAATATGAAAATTAGGTAATTAAGCATAAGAATACACCATTTAATACTGTTTACAAAGCTTAAACATCATCTTTAAAACACAAATAAAGGCTTCTGCAAAGAACGGATCGGTCTAAAAGACTTGTATAGAAACTGCTTCTATATTGCAGATAAGCATACCTTTATATAGTCAAGCTAATCTCACAACACAGGAGTCAGTCGTAAGGTGCTTTTCTATTCTAAACAAAAGCAAATCTAGAATTTTTAACTATATTTTTAGGGTACTTACTATCTGTATTTAGGTGTCCAAAAAGTCATTATAATGTATTAACACAGTTGTGAGCTGACAACAATAGCTGTAATGTTCATATATCAAGAGAATCGTAGCTTTACATTAAAGATTAATTTTGATATGATATGGACATGACACGTGTCATATTGCTTAATAATGATAATGGACTAGCGCATTGCTTGCAATAATATATGTTTATATATTCAGTATGTATTAATTATTGTTATCACTAAGGATTTATTATAAACTAGCTTTACTAGCTCTATTATTTTTTACACGTAACGTACGTACATATGTATGTATGTTTGTATATTAAACACCACCATTTTGCAAATGGGAATTTGAGATTTTGAAACGAAACTTGAAACGCATAAGCGGTTGGTGCTGCGGATGCTGGTGTTGCATCTATCGTTTTAGACACCGGTGTTTAAAGTTATTTTATGTATAGACTGCATGATAGTAAACAGTATCTTACAATGAGTCAAGCTACAAGGCCTCAGAAAGGGCTAACAAATGGAGCTGATAGCAATTCAAACAATTTCTTATACTTACGGAAATGTTATCAAATACCAAATTTATAAATTTGTTAGTTACGTTTCTTTAAAAGATATTGAAACAATGAGTTCAACGATTAATGTTTTATCGGCTACTGTCAATGAGATCATATCTTGCGTGAAGTCATATTTTCACCACACAATCACAAATTCCCCCAAAAATTCTTATTTGAAATTGATAATTTTATAATAGCTTGTAGTTCTATACTTTTCTACAACTAAAATATTATACAAAATATCAAACTTATGTTAGAAAATTACCTAAAAGCCCCTTACAAACTCATCTGAAACATTCAAATAAACTACATAATCAAACTATAATTCTTGATAATTTGTTCATGTTTAATTATCTCTACACATACACCGTTCATAACATTGACGGATTATATAGTAATACCTTGTTCTGGTAGCTGCTAGTAGATGACAATGTGTATGAAACAGTTACTTGGCTTATTGCTAGAATTCGATAATGCACTCTCACAGTGTCTTCTTATCATCATCAGGTTTGTTCTAGCATCTATTATTATCTATAACAGTTATGACTGTTGTACATGAACCGTAAGGTATATACGTGCAGTAATTATACCTTTTTTATACTATTTTTTACGCATATAAAATCGATTTCTAGAAACTGCGACAGCCATATTGTGAGACGTCAACTTGGCCGGATACACCGCTTTTCTGCTTTTTACCCCGTATTTTGAACCGTGAATCCGCTTTCTACGTTAAACATTCTCAACTCAACTTTCGCTTAATTATCTAGCAACCTTCACATTTTTGCTCATTTTGTCAATGGTTTCAATTTATTAATATCACGATGGAGGTAAGAAGACGACTATATATTTTTAATAATATCACCTAACTATTATTTGTATAAAAAAACGTTAAAAGGTTACGTTAGATTATATAAGCTCGTATATAACGATTATTTCTAATAAAAAATCTAAATAACTTGTCACCTTACATACACACCGGTTTCAAGCACTGATCGAATAACCCGCTTATAACGGTAACATTTATAAGTGGTTGACGAATCGATCTGTAACATATTGATTCGGTTAAAAGATTATACATGTTATTTTAGTAACCCGTACAATAAGGGTTAACATGTAATAGTTAACCAAAATAAAAGGGTTTATCAAAAGAAACTGTTAACCGATATAAAAATTAATCCCGGTTTTTGGGTATTTTACGATGTTGAAAACTAGACTTTAAAGGGCATGATTTAAAACTCAAAACAATGTGAGATACACTACGTCGCACTCTGTTTTGGGAAGGCATTTTTTCACATTGCCTTTTTAATGGAAAATCTAATAGATATGATCATTTAAATATAGGCTTTCTTGTCCGCGTTTAACGCATGTTAGTCGCTGAGAAAAACTAATTCCACTAAAATTTATCTGGAATAAAAAGAAAGTATGACTAATGAAATCTGTACCTTCATTAGATTCGAATATATGAGATTCTCTTTTTTATACTGTTCTCTTAACTAGTATTATCTTAGTATACTCAACATATGATACAAATTTTAAATCTAATGCAATAGAATTTAGGAATTAAAACATTTTTAAGTTTCTTACGGAATTTACACCGTTAGGTTTGTCACATATTCGGACTTGTAATTATAAGTATTAGAATCTGAAAAAGAAATCTGACATTTAAAAATGTCTAATATATATAGGTATATATTAATAAGTTGTTTCATTTACGGTTTTAACTTACTTCAAAAAGGAGGTGGTTCTATATTCGAGTATACGTATTTTTTATGTATGTTCAACGATTTCCGCCAACTGTTGTCAAAACGGGGACGGTAAATCGATATAGCTAGGTTTCAGTTTTAGAAAACGTCGTTTTATCCGTGTTTTCAGCCAATGAAAAACTGTTACAATATCATTAGTATACGAAGGTAAATTTCGCCACCATCTATAAGGTTGTAATAGGTCAGGTGGGAAATAATGCGGTCCCGTAACCAGATTACCCCGGTTCGAGTCCTGATGATTTTTTTATTTAACTTATTTTTTCGTTGTTTTACACGATTTACCAAAAAATACCGAGCAAAGCTCGTTTATCCAGGTACTAAAGGTTAATACATACAATTCCTGACACTACAAAATAATATCAAGAGTTATACGAGAAAAACAATGAACCCTAACGTCTAATTTAGGCCGGCCAGTATTTGAAACGTTAGTTTCTTCAATAAACTTAGATAAAGGCAAAATAACAGATGTGTTTTAACTCATACAACTACATATAGATAAGATATAAGAAGATAAGAGCTTAAGCATGGCTCTACCACCACTATTTCCCTTGACCCCCGACAAACATAACTGAATGTCCGCAAAACAAGATGGAGTGTGGTCTCCACGAGGCCAGCGGTCTTGGAGACCGTAGACATAACTGTAATTATAATGCAACAGGCTGTTCCTGTTAATATTAGGTTGGCAAATTTATTTATTTTTTTAAGTATACAAAATCAAATTATTTCTCAACTATATAAGCACCGCCGTTTTCTATCACCTGTCGCCAACACGCTGGCAGAGACATAATGCCTTCCTCGCAGAAGTTTTTAGGCTTTTGATCAAAACAGGTGGTAAGGTCACTTTTCTGGCTGGTAAGCTGGTCTTCATTTTTTATTTTTTATCTGCTAAGTTATGTTGCTTTTGCTACATGTGGTCGAGCATTATCGTGCAAAAAGTATACTTTATTTTGATTTTTCGGTAATCTCGCTGCTACTTTATCCAGTTGGTCACAATAAATATTGGCCGTGATTGTAGTGTTAGATGGCAACAGCTTCCAGTATATAATTCCGTTTATTCCCCACCACACACTTAAAAGAACTTTTTTACTCCTGTCAGATATTGCCGTCGGTACTCCTGCTTCTCTAGGTCCACTGGCGCTTACGAGAAAAATTTATCTACATAAACCATTTTTCATTTCCCGTAATTACATCCCTCAGCCATTCATTGGTACGATTTTATTTTTATACGATAGAGGGCAAACGAGCAGACGGGTAAGCAGCCGAAGTTCTCTACGAGAAATATCCATAATTTACTGTAGTCTTACTATTCGAGATCCAATTGTCAACTGATCCGACATACAACTCTTGCTTTATTTATATACTACTCCAAGAAATTCGAGATAGTTCTATAACGTTTTGGAAACTGATCGAAAAAAGTAGCGGGTTTATTAGTACAAAATATATTTATTCCTGTAACACCTGTTAATATTAACCTTTAATGTATAACATATCAACCCATTTTCAATAGATTATTTCTGTTAGGTTAACTCTAACCGTCATTAAAATTTATTCAGAGTTCGCTTAAATAAAAATACACCATTATGTTCGCGTGACTTATATTGCTGTAGATGTTATCAAGCAATGAGATGTAACTTATTTGCTTGTTTTGAAAAAAAAAAACGCAAAACAGTCTGAGTGAATAGCTTAATTTAATGAACAATTTTAGGCACACACCACGGCAGATAAACCTTAATAATATGTAGATAACCATGCAAGATAACAAGTAAAAATCTCTAGAACCACTCATGAATGAAATTAATTTAGATGTGTATCTAGTATTATTGTTAATATATTAAGAAAAAACACACTTGGCCTTCATTGCATGAAAATCATTTTGATGCTTGGCCTCCACGCAGCTTTGGTAAACCCATTCTCTAGCAGGGTAATGCAATGCTTAACCCAAGTGTGGAACGGTATGTTATATTCCTGTGATGTAAAGGGAGTATTACCTAACCAGGCTTCAAGTATCTAAGAGTTGTTGAAGTTGTACAATAATCAACACGAAAACTTTTATTGAAAGAAAGTTATACGATTAGCAGCTAAAAATATTGAGCTAGACTTCGCTAGTTGATGTTCAGGTAAATTTGCTGAAAATGGATACTTATCGAAAAAACCCCAAAACATAAGAAAAAGATATAGGAAAGAAGAAGAAGAAGAAGAGAGAAGAAGAGAATTTAGCGTAAAAGACACGTTATTTAATAATTTCTGAAGTAGATTAAAAATGAACATTTACTGTTTATTTTAAACTAAAGTCATGTAATACCTTTATTTTACTTAGTGCTTTACAAGGTAGACCATTTTTCTTCCCTTATCTTAATTTCGTCCACACCGCTACACACGGGACATGTTTCATGTCAGACCTTATATACAAGTATAAAGATAAGTAAATCAGGTATTTAAAGAGAAGAACAAGTTCAATTTCTGTCGATAAATTCCAGGAGTCTCTGAGGCAATAACAAACAATATCTTTTCCAATATGTCGCCTGCTATACAGCTTTTCGTAAGATAAATAGTAGTCCAGGAGCGTAGATGTAAAATCTAAAAATATTAATGTTTACATAAATAAACTTTTACACTTTCGTAGTGTAAAAATATATATTTTCCCATATTATATATTTTCCCAAGATATAATCGTCATTAAAAGCGTTTCCGTAGGAATATTACTTCGTAAATAAAACTCGACATCATTATTTTATAACATTATTTTATTTATTTATTTTGATAACAAAATGTTAATATGTAAACAAATGAAAATAACAGATAAGATAAGAAAAAATGATATTATTGATTACATATAATAAACGCTATTTTGTGATAGTTGATATACAGCAATCTAACGGAAGTATATGATATTTTACACAGGGATATTAATGACCTGGCTAACAGTAAAAGATATTCACACGCATTATAAAAAACAGTAATATTTTTTTTTTTTAACTTAATTTAATATATTATGACATAGCAAGCATGTTTAATGAATTAATGGTTTAGTTTTAATTATATAACTACAATCAAAATATTATAAAGAATAGAGTCCAACCGTTTTTTACTGCACAATGCTGTAGCTTTATCATAATATGTATCTTATATTTCAACCTTTAAATACACATTTTCTAAAGCTTTCAGCAGAAAATTAAAACTTGTAATAGTTTAACAATCCATCTCCCGCACAACAAACGTGGTACACAAAAATATGTTTTCCAACTCAATACGCCCGCTCAACGTACAATATATGTATGTAATATTTTGTGGGTAACTCAGAACAAAAGGAATCCTTTCAATCTATTGGAATGAACCAGGTAAGGCATGTAATATTACTCATTTGACACAAACGTAGGATCATATATTTTTTTAATAAAAACCAGAACAGTGCTTGATGATGGTTTGTGGTCACTGCTCCGTTCATAAGGGTTGCAGCATTTTGTTTCATAGCCTATATTATATATGTATATTTTATATAAGCTATGAAATACCATACTGTGACTCGTATTACATTTCTGTATAAATGTTCTATTCAATAAAAAACAAACATTCAAATTTGCCGGATACTTTCAGAGTTTAGCACCTTTAAAATAAATAGTTAAACAAACTTGATGATAGTTTGTGGTCACTGCTCCGTTCATAAGGGTTGCAGTGTTTTGTTTCATAGCTTATATTATAAATATTTTATATGAGCTATGAAACACCATACTATGACCCGTAGAATATTTTTTAATAAATATTCTATTCAGTAGTAAAAAAAAAAGTCTCAATTCCGATTGATAGTTCCAGAGCTTAGCACCTTTAAATGAAACAGTCAAACAAAAAACACTTAATCTTTATTGTATTAATACAAATATGATTTTATTAGTTTTGGGCCCAACGGGGTCTCGATATGTAGTCAAGCTATATTCCACGTAGTGGAAAGTCCTGTTATACTCCTAACAAAACGTGTGCTTGAAATACACAGGGGCAGAAAACCGCATTTGCGCTTTGCTACCCACTGGTCTAGTTTCCCAGAAATATCGTTCAATTGTAAATATTAGAGAAATGGATCAGATTGTGTAAGAGATTTAAGGTTTACGTATGTTTAGACGATTGAGACAAAGGATGTTTTCTTTTCTACGACACAAAGGGAGCATTCTTCGACTAGTCGAGGTGATCGTGTCTAGACGACCGTGACAACATTTACTGTACGATATCTCATCAGTAGTTACGGGTCAATCAATCAATCGGGTACTTTATGACTGTATACATACTGCTGAAAGATAACATGTAATGTAATGACTGCACGGATGGCGTAGCGGTTTAAGTGGTCACCTCGCCACTATAGTACCGTGCCGAGTGTTGTGGGTTTGATCCCCGCACGGGACAAATTTTTGACTAATTTTCTAATTGTTGTTCTTATTCTGGTTGTACTCTGTGTCCGTTATATGAATATTTTTGAAGACGCCGTTTTTTAGGAATTAATCCTAGTGCGGGAGTTGTAGGCTTACCCCCTATTCCGTCAGTGGGGCCTAATTCGTATTATTCAAATGTGGGTGTTTTATACATATCTGCCTAACCCTTAGACGATACAAGCGTAAGCGTATGTAAGTATGTAAAAAGTGTACTCTTTAGTTTTTTATGGGCAGCGGCAGTCACTGACCTAAGGTGATCCATTAGCTCGTTTTCTCCTTATACAATAAAAAAAGTCTGTGACAATTTATTATTAAGGCTATTTCGACAACGTAATGGTAATTGAGAACATTATTTAATTTTATACACCAAAAAAGTTACACAGAAGAACAAATTCATATGATGTCGCACGATACAAAGAACCAATATTGAGAATTAGTGCGTTGCATCTTGCACACTTCCATCAGAGCTGATTCCAAAACAACTGTAATTTAAATGCATAACATTCTCGATTTGTCCCACGTTTCTTATCTTGGCGCCACCGACGAAACTTTGTGAAATAAATCTACATAGTTGAGATAAGGTTAGCTTTCGTGAGGTTTAGAGTCCAACAAAATCGCGGTATTCTTTTGTAGATAGTTTTAGAAATTTTGCTTTAGAAAACAGATGTAAGTGGATATTCTAAACCAGTCAGTAATGTTATATTGTACGAGTATGCCAATGATTTTATATGTTTATTTTGTGAACTAAACTTTTTAAAAGTGTATTAAGGACAGCGGAATGACAATAACAATGTTATTGTTGTCATTCCGCTGTCCTTAATACACTTTATTGTAAACCATAGACAGAGCAGTAAAAAGGAAAAAAAAAAACAAAAAATTGTTGCATACATTCTAAGATTATACAATTATTGTTCCAAAAAAAGGTAGTCTTATGTTTTTCGGCAACCTACGTTCTTTTCGTAAAAGCAATGGTATCATTCGTCCCATTGCCGATTTTTTTGTTTGATTGAGTTTAATCCAAAAAGGAAAGGGAAAAAGAAGAAGCTAAGGGGAAATTAATTCTTTTGAACAGTATTTTCTTTTTTTTAACACATTGGATAATCAAATAGTGATTTTTTAAGCTCTTGTGGTGTCTAAGCTCTTGTGGGTCTATAAACAACAATTTTAACCCTGGTGGAGGAATCGTTTGTCATAGACAAAAAAATTATACAACAAAATAGAAGTCCCAATCCCTTTTTGGAGTCTATTAAAAAAGCAGTCAGTGCCTTTATTTAGAGTGTTATAAAAAGTAGTTAAACAAAACCATATAAACTGAGCTACAGGGCCCTAAAAGCTTAAGTGGTAGTAAAAGACAAACAAGTTACACCTAGACATTACGAGGGCCGTAACTCAAAACTGCACATTTTAAGGTCAAGGTATTAGCGAACTTTTAACAAACAGAATAAAGTATAACTGCTGAAATTATAACAGTATGTGCCGTTGAATACTTGAGTAAATTAGACAACGCACACAGGTGTCTCTTTCTTTAGCCTACGTACTATACACATAAATATGTTGTTGTATGTATGCTGTTTTATACTGGGCGAATGCTACAAAGGAAATTACAATTTTATATTAATATTTAATTTGTTTTATGTAAAATTATACAGAATTTAATAAAAACAATAATTTTGCAGCTGCCTAATTGTATGTGTAACTTTAAGATACCTGTATAATTTGGAAGATCATGCTTAGGCGCGAATGGGCCGTCTCAATCGGAGTAATACAACCGCCTCACAGAAAAGGGCCCACCATGAGTCCTGGCTGGGATCTTCCAAAACTGACCACGCTGGTCGAACTGCCCACGCATTTGCTCTCACGCATGACCTTACCCAACTGGTACTCCAGCCCACCAGGATACCAGACATAACGGGTCAAGCGCCCTCTTTGCTGGACCTACTGCTGACGAATTACCCAGCGCAGTACAGCGTATCGGTTCTCGCCCCTCTAGGATCCTCCGACCACTGCCTGGTGTCGACCTCAGTGCCTCTTGTTACGCCTCCACGACCTGTGGTAACAAGGCGGCGGTTATGGCACTACTCGTCAGCAGACTGGGATGGAATGCGGGAATATTTTGCATCCATCCCGTGGGCTCAACGCTGCTTTAAAGACAGGGATCTGTCGCAAAGTGCGTCTGCCGTGACTGACGAAATCACTGTCAGTATGGAGTATTATATCCCCTACAGTGAAGTCGCCAGCACGAAGACCCGTCCCTGGTTCAATCGCGAGTGCATCCGGGTCGTTGCTCAAAAGCAGTCGGCCTACCGCGCATGGATCAGGGCCCGCGCACATTGTGACCCAGACATTGATCGCCTAAAAGCAGCACTAAACAGAGCCACTAGGGAATGCAAGAGGGCTTACATCAGAGCAAATGCCCAGCGCATTGCACAGTTTGGTCAAGACCTCGTCGCCTACCCTACGGGTAGCCGTAAGTTTTGGCCAATGGCCAAAGCCGTGCAGTCCAACTATTGCCAACCTTCGCTGCCGCCGTTGAACTACCCTGACGGATCACTGGCCCACGAGCCGCAAGAGAAAGCGAATCTACTAGCTGACCTCTTTGCGTCTAACTCCCGAATCGATGACCGTTGCGCGCACACGCCCACCATTGCGTCCTGCGACTCCGCAATGCGGGATATTCGCATCCGGCAGAGGGATGTCCGTGCGGAGCTTCGGTCACTCGATGTCCGGAAAGCCAGTGGACCCGATGGTATTCCGGCGGTGGTTCTTAAGAACTGTGCACCTGAGTTGTCTCCCGTACTAACGCGCTTGTATCGCCTGTCCTATTCCTCAGGAATTGTTCCGGAGGCCTGGAGAGAAGCGAATGTTCAACCCATTCCCAAAAAGGCGACCGCTCCGATCCAGCCAATTACCGACCTACAGCCGTCACTTCCATACTCTGTAAGGTGTTCGAGCGGATCATCAACACCCAACTAATCCACCACCTAGAGGATCACTCCTTGTTAAATGATCGGCAATATGGTTTTAGGCCGAACCGATCCACGGGTGATCTTCTAGCGTACGTCACACACCTTTGGGGTGAGGCTATGGATAGGCATGGGGAGTCCTTGGCCATCAGCCTTGACATTGCCAAGGCCTTCGATAGGGTGTGGTACCGCTCGCTTCTCTCCAAACTTCCTGCAATTGGTCTGCCACCTAAACTCTGCAACTGGGTTGCTGCCTTCCTCGAAAAGCGCCGCATTAGGGTTCTCTGCGACGGCGCGGCCTCAGACTTCCACGAGGTAAGCGCTGGTGTACCTCAGGGCTCCGTCCTATCGCCTACGCTGTGTCTTCTGCATATCAATGACATGTTGGCCCTTGGCAATATACATTGTTATGCAGACGACAGTAGACGGGCGATATTTCGGGCATCCTACTGCCAAGCTGGCAGACGTTGAGGAAAAACGACAGGAGCTTGTCGCTGAGCTCGACCGGGTCTTGAGCCGCATTTCCCAATGGGGCTGTGAGAATCTGGTTGAGTTCAGCGCCAAGAAAACACAAGCGTGTGTGTTCTCTACCAAAAAGTCTCCATTCCTTCCCCTTCCTACTCTTCAGAGCACTCAACTGCCACTGCAGGATAGGCTTAGTATTCTGGGTATGGATATTTGCCGGGATCTCAATCCGCGCGATTACATCGAGAGTGTCACTAAGGCGGCCTCGCGTAAGCTCGGCGTTTTGAACAAGGTGAGACGGTTCTTCTCGCCCGAGCAACTGTGTCTTTTGTACAAGACCCAGGTTCGCTCCTGCGTGGAGTACTGCTCTCATCTCTGGGACGGCTATGCGCAGTATTTGCTTGACGCTCTCGATCGGTTGCAGCGGCGCGCAGTCCGCATTATCGACTGTCCTGAGATCACCCAGTCTCTTGAGCCTCTGCAGTTGCGAAGAGATGTCGCCTCTATGGCAGTCCTCTATCGCCTACATCACGGGGAGTGTACTGATGAGCTCTTCCAATCGGTCCCACCTTCTCCCTTCCTCTACAGGACCACACGTGCTGGCCTGAGGAGTCACCGTTTGTGCGTTATACGTACCCGAACTAAACGGTTTGACTCTTCTTTCCTGTGCCGATCGGTAAAAGCCTGGAACTCTCTACCAGCGCACGTGTTTCCTTCCCACTTTGATCACGGGTCTTTTAAGCGGGGCGTGAAAAAGCATCTCACCAGGCCGCCATAGTGTGGGTCACCATGCTGCATTGACTAGACATGCAATGAGGATGGTGACCACCACTCTTTGACTCCACCTATTGCTCTTCATCAGGCAAAGCGGAGTCACTATGGTAGTATAGCCTTATTATGTATTGTATTTATATAGTGATCTACCCACGTGTAGTGAAGAGAACAATTATGTATATTAAATGTAATCCTATCTTTTAAACTTTATATTTTATACAGCTAGTTTTATTTTCTACGACTGTCACCGCTGTCTGATCCTTTCCAATTTTGATCCAATACTTTTGTACGACTAGATGCGTCGTCGTTGATGATACCGGTAGGTGAAGCCATGGTAGGGCACCAAATTTTTTTTATGACATTTAGTCTTAAAAAAGTCTGCGGGTCTTCAATGCCCTACATTTTATAGCTATACTAATAACAAAAACCAAAAAAAAACGATCATAATCATCACACAATCATTTGTGCTGTATGGGAATCGATACTAGAATTTTGTAATAAATTAAAAAGTAGCCGGTGAAATATGTCAGTATAGAAACAAGTATGGATGTATGAAAATTTTTAAGTTCTCTCAATCAATTTATCAGAAATCATTGCCGAACTTTAAATTTGGTTCATGAACTGGCGGTGTGAAGAAGTTGTGTTGATGAGTAAATCTAGTCAGAAATTACCTTGTTTTTATAACCAATTTTTTGAATTGACAATCGATTTTGTCGATCGCCTTGCTTTTCAATCTGTCAACTCATCAACTTTTTTATTCCAGAAGCTATGTGACTACTTGGGAAATAACTTAGTACTTGGGTAGACTAAATAAGTTAAACTACAGCAATGAATGAGGCTGTAGATAATATTCTACGCGCGAGATTTCAAGCACTCAAAGTGGAATACTGTAGTGGAATATTTAATTTTTCTGTAGAATTTTCATACACGTTGTTTAATTACCGACTGTTACTGTAACCACGATCGAGCAACAGTCCTAATCACTTTCGATTATACGAATAGTAACTATAACAAACATATCATCTCATTTCAAGTCTGATTTCCAAAGTCGCATAATTGTCAACACAGCTCTTACAAAATTAAAAATAGCGAGTAAAAACAAAACAATACTAAAAATAAGCTACATTTAACTTTGTACACGAAATTATTCACCGTGTGACGAACCCATCCACAGTTTTACGGGAGTTTCGCAAATCGCAATAGTAGTAAATTGCCCGGATAGCATCCACGCGGCGCCGGTTACATATATTTTTTAAAGCCTTTTAATGCTGATGTGAGAATTTAACGTTGCCGCTTATAGCTCTCAAGTTAATCACAGTACCTTTTTAATTTCGTCATTTAACCTTTTATTTGTGCTATTAACGTTTAATGGGTTAATTTTTTAGTTTATTCTTTTTCGGTGTATTTTTTTTGTGTTTATATAAGCACACATATATATACGCGTATCTCCCCTAAGGGGTAGGCAGAGGTATTGTAAACACCCATTTTTTGCTAACAACAACTTAGCCCTACTAAAGTAATAGGAGGCAAGCCCATTGTCCTTAGCACTGTGGGACTGTATAATACAAAAGTCTAAACCATTACTTGACTTTAACGACAACCATGAGAAGAAATGGGGTGGCCCTACTCATCTGAGATCTTCACGACTTTTACATTACTAATTACATTTTGTAGAGTGGTAGAGCCATGCTTAGGCACGAATGGGCCGGCTCGACCGGTGCGATACCACGGCCTCACAGAAAACCGGTTGTGAAGTAACGCTTGCGTTGCATTTCCCCGCATTGAGTGAGGTTTCCGAAGGCCCAATTCCCCCGCCCCCCTTTTCTCTCTCCTCATCTCCTTTGTCCTTTTTCCATCTCCTCATCCCTCCTCTCTTCTTTCCGCTCCCTGCATCCCCTATCCCTCATCACCCTCAAAGGCGGTCAGCGCACTTGCGACTCTTGAGTTGCAAGTGTCCATGGATGGCGGTGTCACTTACCAACAGGTGACCCGTCTGTTCGTCTGTCCCCCTATAGTATATATAAAAAAAAAAAAAATATTTCTACATACAAAATACAAAAATTAAAACTTCAAAGATTTTAAATTTGTATTTTGTATGCATTGCTTTATCGCGGTAGAATCTGTTGGCTCGACTGATGCGATACCACGGCCTCACAGGAAAGCGGTGCATTTCGCCAAAATTTGTGAGGTTTTCGGAGGCCCAACTCATCTCCTTTACCCTTCCCGCATAACCGTGAAAGGTGGTCAAAGCTGAATTACGACTCTTGAGTTGCAGGTGTCCATGGACGGCGTTTGTCACCTACCTATGAGGTGACCCGTCTGTCCAAAAAGAAATGCAACCGTTTTCGAAAAAAAAAAAAAATGGAAACCCTACATATTTTCTTGGTATTAAATACCTATACTGTTATTCTTGTCAGCCCTCCCTCTTATAAAATGTAAGCCCTATAGATTAATTTAAAGATTGAAATGCAGTCGGCATTTAAATCTTTGTGTAAGTGAGACTAAATTATGATTCGCTCCCTACACAATTTATAGAGCGAATTATAATTTAGTCTCATATATATTCATGGTCATTAATTACGCCTCTGTCCTAGGGGATACGGGAGTAAGCTTATGTTTAAATTGTGAGTTTCAAAATAAGATTTCTGTATTGAAAACTATTTTATTTATTTCATTATTGCAAAGACAATTCCCGCAATAAGATTTAATTCCTGTGTCGGGGGATTTTATAAACATTTAAACAGTGGACACAAAGAACACCCAGACTCAAAAAACAATTTGAGGATTACACGAAGTGTTTTCCCGTGTGGGTATCGAACCTACAACACTCGGTGCAACAGCAGCAGCAATACTGTTTTTTTTTTTCTAAATAGATATAGGAGTTAATGTATATATTAATAAAAATAAGGCTACAGTTTATTACATCATTAGCGCGCATAATAACTTGTTGCAACGAATATTGTAAAAAAATACCTTTATATGTAAGTTTACAATTATTCCAAGTACTATTTTTATTCAATGCAATTGTTTATATATATATATATATATATAGTATATATATATATATATATATATATATATATATATATATAATTATATATTGTGTATATTATATTTTGTGTTTTTAATATAAAATAAAAAAAAACAAAATATATTTAAAATATAAAAATAGTGTCCCACCGGTATCACACAATGCTATCGCACAATTATTGCTGAATCCACATCTTACATATCGACCACCTCATGGGCCAGATCCAAATATTTTAATTGTTTTTCTTTTTCTGTTTTCTGTTTCAAATTGTCGTCATTGCGCTCTAAACAACTACTATTATTATATATGTATATTACTACGACTATTTTCAAGAACTAGATCGGGCACATACCTATAATGATGAAGGATATTACAAATATGAATCGTAATTTTATTGTTGCTAATGAATGCGACCGAAGACGGAAGTGAACTCTACTGAACTGACTTTAAATAGATTGACACCGTTCTTTTATACTCGTACTAGAGTCCAGTGTTATTATCGCTCGCTGCATTCCTGTTGTTATCGCTCGACGCATTCCTGTTGTCAATTGACCTAATTCGGCTTACAAGAGGATAATAAGGTTGGGGTGTTGCTTTACTCCACTACATTATGTTCACTACAATAGGGTAACTCGACATCTACAAGGTTATAACTAAGAGCAAGTTGCTGATGGACTATCCTGGCTACTAGGTTATGCCTGTGCAAGTACTCACCATTTGCAAGACGAGAACAACTGAAAATTATATGCCTGAGGGTTTCACCAGGGCGGTGACATGCCAGACAAATGTCAACTGTGCCATCCTTCAGGATATTCCTCCGATAATTGGCCTTCATTACAACTTTATTATGATTATTATACACTTACATTCTTGTAGGCATCGGTTACCACTACCCACTAATTGCGCTACGTATTAAGGAAACAACATAATCAAGAAAAACGCAGATTATCCATAATCATCATCTGACACCCTTTTGTACCGTCAGATTTCTACTATAATCGTGGCTGTTACGCTAGTACCACTATAACCGGTCATCTAATCACTGTGATATTGCCTTAAGCTCTTTAAAGGAGCTCACTACGAGACGGTTGTATCTTATTTGTTGTCTGCTGCAATGAAATAGAAATATACTAACTCGTCGGATATATCGCACTGCTGTTAAAAGGGTGTATCAACTCAAAATGAAGCTTTTTTCAGAGACGATAGAAAACTTAACTAGTTTTCAATCAGTTTTTTATAAATATATATTTTATATCAATATATATTTCAATATATAACAACATTATTAATCATTTTTTTATGTGTATGTGTGTGACGATAGAAAATTTATTCAGATTTCTATTGTTTCTGAAAAAAAAGCTTTATTTTGAGTTGATACACTCTTTTAATAGCAGTGCGATATACATTTTGACTTTGAAATATTTATCACCATAATTCCTTCTGGGTTATCAGTTATGTTTCGTCTTGCTATCGTTTTTCAGTTTTCTTGTAAAAAAATATCCCTAGGGATAACGGAGGCCCGATTTACTTTAAGCAAAAAACCTAGACAGGGCGCCGCCAATGTGAGCCCCATTTTGTCTTAATAATGTATTGTTTTACCTTTATTTATGGTTCGTATATAAAACGTATCATATTTCTATTACTTGTATGTTGATTTAGGTTGACAGATATGTATTGGATGGTTTTACTGATGTGAGCTAATGTTTTGTCTCACGTGTCGGATTACAAAATTATATTTGCTATGTTATTTCGATTGTTTATTAGAAGCAATTTATTAAATTTCGTGTTATTAAAACGCTCTTGTAGTATTTGGTATGGAATTGTACCGGAATAACTATGAGTTAGATTACTAGACAATAACGTTGAAATGAATAAATATATACAAATAAATATTCATACCTATTTTTTTCTGTTCTTCTTTTTTTTTCTACTTTTTTATATTAAAAACTTTAAGATGCATAAGCTGTCAGATAGTGACGCTGTAGCTATTAAAACTATCCAAGGTTCACTCCTCCTCCTCCTCTTCCTCCCCATCTATAGCATTGGCATTCTTCCATTGCGCGTTATTATTTTTATTATATAAGCATAGGCACTGAATCAAACATAGAAAAATGTGGTTGTTTAAACCGTCACGGGCCTCCCCGCCGGGAATACAGAAGTGAGTATATGTATATTTAACTCATCATCTAATTCTGCGGAATTAAGTCAAGGAAAAGCATATCATAAAAACCAATATGGTGGTGTTTTTTGTTATTACATCATATCCAATATATGTTTGGTCAGAGAGTTCCTTATTTACAGGCGTCATTGTATTGTCTCCATCCAAAGACATGGTGACAATGTACCCATAGAGAGAGTACCTGTCCCTTGAATTATCCTATAAACCGATTATTTAATTTCTTGGAGTGATCACTACTAGAAAATATATAAGAAGTATATAACCATAATGTAGTCTCTTTTGAACAAAATTACATTTTTATCATATTTAGTTAAACTTAAAAAAAAAAATCCTTTCCAAAACTTCCTTTTGATCGGTTTTTCCGTAACAACATAAAGCAAATATCACAATATAAAAAAACAAACATACTCCCTTTCAAATTTATTCCTATTTAGATTACTTGTAGTGGAACACCATTTATGATAAGTATGAAATATAATCACATTTTCATCAACATCAGTTAATTGACTTGTAACATTTTGTTAAAATTGCAGAAAATAATATCTTTTCCGATAAAAATTTGTATTGCATAACGATAAAAATAAATAAAATACATTATATTAAACTTAGTTATAAACGATTCCTCCATTGGGGTATTAAATATACTTTTAACATGTACATTTCGTAAAATCTTCATCATCCCAGAAGTCAGGCAACATTGTAACGCTGAATTGTTAACTCTAGTTAAGTGACTGACGTGACGTGGCACTGAAGTCGCAAGTACGTGGCCGGACTTTAAATTTCCCCTCTCCCGTAAGAGAGCTCACTCGTCAAAACCCAAAGCAAGCATTACTTTAAAACCGGTTTTCTGTGTGACCGTATTATTTGAGGTAGAGACGGCCCGAACGTGCCTGAGCATGCCTCTCCCATATTTTACTCATAGTCCTAAACGAAACAAAAGTAATAGAACACAATCGTTCTGCACCCTTCAGCCTCCCACCCAAAACGGTAAATTCTTCGACATTGGAATCTCAACGATATGCATGCCGACGAATGTTCCTTTCACGGAACGTTAAACAGATAGATGTCTCGAGTCTATCATTGTCTGTACCCACCCAACTACTTCTGTTTGTCACTAAATAGCATCTCTGTGACCGTTCTTATTGCTTTTAATTAAACCTGCTCATTTCAATGTTAGAGTTGATTGTAATAGAGAATACATATACAATAATTGTATTGTAAAATTGTAACATCGTTGTATTGTTTGCGGTAAATCAATTAATAATGTTTGTATTTGAATATCGAAATATGTCTAACACGTGTAAAATTTATAATCTCTGTCTTGTGACTGTGCCGCTTTAAAATTATAATGATTTAATTATAATTTTCTATTTTATAACATTTCTTACATTGGTAATATAGAATGCACAGAAACTTATAGATATTTATCTAAAAACTACAGGAAAATATGTTGCTTTCTAATCAAGATAACAATTTAGATTGCGCTAAGATAAATTTGATCCTATTTCACAGATACTGAATCCTCTGGCACTGGCATAACACACAGTAATATTTACATTGACACCTACATATACACAAACAAATATCCTATAAGTAGACTCTATTGATAAAGTATTTATGTTTAATTATTTTTATGTTTTCTTGGCTTACAGCATACAAGTAATCCTCTCTTCGTATTGAGGACCGATGTTTATACTACAGGCTAATTTTTGGCCTCGCTAAGACATCAGTTTATCAGTATTTTAATATTATCACTCAATCACTTATAATGATTATAAATCCACCAAATACAATAAGAACAAAATATTTTCGCCTTCGAAGGTGGCTGGGGAGCGTTTGAAAAATTCTTACTACTTCTGAACCCTCTTTTAAAATACTAGTTGCACTGCACCACTTCTAATATGAAGAGGAATTCGATTCAAATAAAGGCGTATTTACAATACCGTTCTGCTTCCACTATAATATCCTGGCTTCAAACTTCGTAGATCAATGTTTGTCTAACCACCATACTAAGTAAGAAACAGTAACATAGTTTAAATATTTTGCAAGTGCAGTCAGATTTTATAACTATTTAACAGTTTCAATTAAATAAGTGAAACTTATTTTAGTCTAATAGTTACTGACTGTGGTTGCTAAACCGAAGGTCATGGGCTCGATTCCCAAGTGGGACAAAAATTTGTGTAATCCACAAATAGTTGCCCCGAGGATCTGATCTGGGTGTTTTTTTCCGTTGCTTGTATGTTTGTAAAGTCCCCTGTGACATGGGAAGTAATCTTAGTACGGCAGTTGTGTGTTGTAAGCAGAACCAAAAAAAAAAAAAACAAAAAGACTCAGAAGAGAGTAGAACAGATCAAGACATTTCAGCCCACTGCCTATAACTTTATAAGGTGTAGCTTCATTCACTTATGGAACACCTTGGTGAATACTGGAGGATTTATGGAGGGGCACCTGATTTTCAAATTCTCCCTCTGGATCGCATTCATCGTAGAGCGATTTGAATCATCAATTGTCTAGATATTTCAGATCGGCATTACTCCTTGGCTGTGCGTAAAGATGTAGCTTCCCTCTGCATTATCTATTGTTTGTGCCTTGAGTAGGGCTCAGAAGAATTCTTTGGAGTTATACCAGTCTTAGGTTTAGAGAATCGTTCAACGCGATAAGAACTTCCATTAGTATTACCTGGATAATTGGCACTCTACTGCCGTGTCCAACTTTTGGGCATAGCATGACAGAAAGTTTTTGCCTCGCACACCAGACCTGTTCTGCCTGCAAAATTTTCGGAAAAACGATCTTCAAAAAATCCGGTACCATCAGTACTCCTCTTTCCCCTCCCCTCAACTTCATTCATCACCTTCAAAAGGTAGGCAGTGCACTTACAACTCCATATTCCATCACATCTACCATCAGGTGACCGTCTGCTTGTCTATCCCGCTATACCATAAAAAATAACTCAGCAAAAAGGACTCCGCCGAAACGTTATGCAATATACTTGAGAATGGCTTTAAAGAATCAGTGTTTCAATTACTGAAAGTAATTATCAGTATATTACATGATAATTTGCGTACAGTGTAATAAGTTTAGTATTCAGTAAGTCATTTAATCAATATTAAAACCAAGTTAATATTTTCGAACCTGTTTGTTTAATGGTACAAATATAATAATTTTCATTCTATCAACGTTTCATATTTGGAAAATTAATCATTGGAATAATCTTGTTATTTTGAATTTTAATGACTGGTTGTTTATCAGTCTGGTTGTTTAGGCTGAAAAATATCCAAAACAAAACCTGTTATCCACAGCTGATCCTTCCGTTTCAATATATGAGTTTCAATATGAATTTTTTTATGGTGCAGATTTAAATTATAAACATGTACAGACTATCGAAGCCGCAGTCGGACATGTTAACTTAACAATAATACATGTATATTGCCTGTGATATTATTTTTTTAATGCGATAGGGGGCAAACGAGTAGCCGGGTCACCTGATGGTAAGTGACTACCGCCGCCCATGGACACCCGCAACTCAAGAGTCACAAGTACGTTGCCGGTCTTCTAGGTAAGAGTACGCTATTTTATTGAAGGTTTTAAGGTTGTATCGGTTCGGAAATACGGCAGGCGACAATTTGTTCCATAAGCTGGTTGTGCGTGGCAAAAAACTTCTGGAGAAACGCACAGTCGTAGAGTGCCAATCGTCCAGGTGATGGGGATGGATATTTTGTCGCGTAGGACGATGGCGGAAACCAGCAGTCGGTATAAGTCCGAACAATTCCTCTGAATACTCCCCATGATACAAGCGATAGATGGATGCAGAGTAAAGCTACATCTCTACGCAACGCCAAGGTATCAAGTCGATCAGAAATATCTTGGCAGTCGATGATGCGAGTCGCTCTCCGTTGAATGCGGTCAAGAGGGAGAAGCTGGTACTGGGGTGCACCTGCATAGAGATGAGAACAGTATCATGACCATGAACCATGAACAGTATCAGGACCATGTGAATCCAATGTGCCGAGCCTTATAAAGTTGCAGGCGGTGGGCCCGGAGTAAAATACTGTCTCGATCTGTTTAGCACACCAAGCTTCTTAGAGGCTAATATGGCCTTACTCTTTAAGTGACCGCGAAACTGGACT
The DNA here is from genome assembly GCA_947561695.1 of Tyria jacobaeae. Classification (NCBI taxonomy): domain Eukaryota; kingdom Metazoa; phylum Arthropoda; class Insecta; order Lepidoptera; family Erebidae; genus Tyria; species Tyria jacobaeae. The sequence continues at coordinate 18,026,805 of OX387211.1, read as the reverse complement.
TCGCTTAATATATCGACGCCAAGGATTCCGATACTGGCTGATGCAGTTAGGGAAGTGCTCTCAAATTGAGGTGATACGACCAATGGCATCTTATTAGCGGTGAACGCGCAAACCTGTGTCTCCGTGGGGTTAAACTGGACTAGGTTAAGTTGACCCCAATCTGAAACTTTTGATAAAGAAGTTTCGATTTCAGATACAAGTTTGGATCGGCTTTCGATGACGTTTACCCGAGAAACGTTAGCGCGGCCGGTGTAAAGGGCATCACTTGTGCTATCTTCCATATAGCAATGGATGCTGCTAATCTGCAGCATGTCATTGATATGCAGAAGAAACAGCGTGGGTGATAGCACACAGCCTTGTGAGACACCAGAATTAACAGACTTGGAGTCGGAGCATGCACCGTCAACAACGACCTTGATGCTTCTGTCTGTCAGAAAACTGGTGAGCCAATTGCACAGTTTCTCGGGAAGCCCATAGGAAGGAAGCTTTGTGCCAGACCCGATCGATATTCCGTTTACGTTAAATTGGCGGAAATTTAAAATTGTTATCCAATGATTTATTACAACATTCATTGGGGTTTTACTCGTACTATGTTACGATAGACTTCGATTGGCATATCATTAGGAAGCTACAGAACTGCCACTGTTTAAATCTGGTATAATGAGTGTAAACGTGTTCGAATCAAACTCACTGATGATTCTTGAGAAGGGCATCCTTCAACGGCGGCTACTGAAGATAACATGAGTGCTATGAGGCTAATGATAGAAGCTGATTGAAGGATGACATATCAACAGATTTGGGCAGCTTTATGCAAGAGTTAAGCCTTATATGAAAAAAATAAGACAGAAGAAGAAGCAATGGAAAAAGATGATTGCCTCATTCTATGAATGGACGGGTCATTGTAGAAGATAAAAGGACTTTTACTAAAAATTGGTATTTGAGTCATTGTTTACCAGTTGTCTTGGAAAATATTAGACGACCAAGAAGCAGGATCCTCCTCCACCACGAAAACGCTAGAGCTCACTCTGCCAGACACTCATCTTCCTGTAGGTGACTCATCTTCCTTACAGTCTTGAAGTGGCACCTTGTGACTTATTTATTTCCAAAAAAAGAAAAAGTTAGAGGAATTCGTTTTATGAACCATGAAGATCCCATGGTTGACTTTGAAAATGGCGTGGAAGAGATCCCTGAAGAGGAGTGGGCTCTCTATTTTTCTATCGTGTGTGATGGTGCTTACAAAGGAATGGATACTACTTCAGAAAACAATAAAAATATTAATAGGCTTCTTTTTTTTTTTTTTTAGTTTCTTAAAACTGTCAGTGTAACCCCGTTCATCATATACGATAGCTTTGAAGGGTTTAATATTTTACTGAGTACGTTTTTTCATTTTAGATGTTTTTTTATGTGTTCTCATTTTAACTGCATGAATATTATTATAAAATGACATATTGCTCGTAGTGTAAAATTAAGCCTAGTTTCTTTCTATCAAACTGCTAAAGCAGGAGAGTTATGGTTTTCGAGTGTATGTATGTATTTACATATGTATGATATTTCTTTGTTACTCCCTAGAGCCTAAACAGCTTATTAGATGTGTAAGGTGTAATTGGAATCGTTTTAATAGTGGAATTGGTACAGGGTAAAATATTTTAGGTAACGTTAATAAATAAACTAGATGAGTAGTTAATGCACTCGGATTATAGATTTCTGAACCCTTGTGTCAAATCGCTGTCTCTATAGATAAACTAGAAATTATTACAATATTATTATTAATCAGGCTTTTATTATTATTTTTTGTTGTGGCTATCAAATTAAACGATATGTTACTATATGGCTATATAGACGCGTATTCTTTACTAGGAACAAGCCCGATGAAAAAAAGTTGCTGTCATGCTTGTTTAATTGAAGTATTCTGCCAATTTCTAATTAATAACTACACATAATGTACACAGTCGTAGAAAGGTCATTTGTTAATACAGATGCGATATATTACAAGAAGCTATGAAAAATGATCAAAATTGTATCAAAACAATCCTTTATACGGGCGGATTTTATAGACATAAATCAAGATAAACCCTTTGTTTGATTGCGTTAAATCGTCGAAAATTTTGGAAAAGCTAAACTTTTCAAGAGGTGTACGTGATGTGAAAACAAAGCAGTGGAAGGGTTAACGACTATTGTTTTTTTTACAAATACAAACGGTATATCACTGGCGAGCACTATCTGGTTTACAGTTTAATTCTACCTGCAAAATTTGAGTTATCAAAATTTTGTGCCCGTGTTCGTTAAATGGATAATAGAGTGTTTTTTTTTAATTCTTTAAAGTTAAAATTATATTTTGGATTTAGATTAATCCTCGTGGTACTCTACGCTACGCATAATAGATAAAGATATTTTTTTTTACCTCGAGCAGTATTATGTATGTAGTAACTGATTAAATATGAGTGGTAGTAGAGAGATGTATACATGGACTACAATTGATTTATGTAACAGAATTCTGTAAAGAAAATAAATAAATGGTTATTATTATCATAGTCTGGACCTGATAGTCTGAAAGTTAGTGATAAGTAACGTTTAATATTATGTAAACGCAAGATAATACTTATTTTACTTGGTCAGAACCAAAGTATGTTAAGTTACTGAACTTAGTCAAGTTCGATGTAACAACAGTGGCATATCTATCCGAAATCTCTTAACCTAAGAGAATTATAGAGAAAGTTAAGTTTAGTGAGGTGTGAAGCAGAACCGGCTGCCTGCTTAGCCAAAAAAAAAATGGGATAAGAATTTGTGTTATACATATGATAGAGAAATATAAAAGAATGCTCAGACTCTCTGTCTAGCATTGTATGTTTGTTGAGTTCCTTGGGAAACCAAACTCAATTCTGATGCGGTTGTCTTTAAAAAAAAACTGAATAACAGAAAAAATATAGCTATATAAATATATGCCGATATTCCCCTATATGTAAAGATGTTTGAAGAGTTTGGTTTTGCTTTTTAAAATTTTAAGATTTTTTTAATGCTCTATGCCCACTACTCATTAAATGTAAAAGTCAAACTGACAAAAATAAAGAAGCTTTGGTACAATTTAAATGTTTTTTTTTTTTGGTTTACGACCAACATGGCGATCATATTTTTATAGACTTTTTTTTTTTCTCTAGAATTACTTGACATTGGCAGAATCTCTGCGTTGAATATACAAGCGAGAGAGAGTCCATAAGTAAATAATAATACAATTTAAATCGCATCATAAATAGTGCTAATATTACTGTACACATAAAATATAAAAAAAAACATGAAATTATAATTTATCTATTCATAAGCTAATTGTAACAAGATAAACGCGCCAACTTCAATTCAATTAGGTTTTAATAAAATCGCAATCGAAAACCCTTTACAGCATAAACTGCGGGCTTTTGTTACGCCCTGGGAGGTTCTTTAATTAACTCTGTGTCTTTTCAATCTTGACCCGCAGTACGTGAGTCTTGGTTTAACTTCGATTCGAAGCAACAGTGCACTTTATTTACGATTTGAAGTTTATTACGTCGTTGTTCTGAGGCAACAGACAAATGACTGTAAGGAAGACGTGGTTCGTCTCGGAAGTGGATTAGTTGCTACTGTGGATTACTGCTTAATATTCTTCGTGATTTAATTGCATAATGACTAACGATGTCGTTATATTCAAATTAAAATGTTTATTTTTAACAGTTTTGACAAGCCTGTTGATGTAGTGGTTAGTAACCTTGACCGCTGAACCGGAGGTCGTTGGTTCGATTCCCACATGGGACAGAAGTGTGTGTAATCCACAAATAGTTGTCCCGAGTCTCGGTGTTCTTTGTGTCCGTTGATTGAATGTTTGTAAACCCCATCCTCTCTTTTAAAAAAACGATATTCTGAGACATTTATAGGGTTTTTTTACTTATGTAATTATATCGACTTATTTTGTATGTACTCACGCATTAGCTGCAACAACCCTTCAAGTAGACATACATTTATATCTTCTTAAAAAGATATATTGTAGATGTTAATTTTTAAAACTGAATTTTCATTATTTATTAGTAATTTACTGCTGCATTAAGAATCTCTTTGTTTATTTAATTTTTCGAGAAATGACGTGGTAAATAAAAATGAGAAAAAGTCATGTAAAGGAAGTAAAGTATCTAACTTCTAAATGCAGTTATTGCTTGGGCCAACAAATGATCTAACACTTTAATTTTTGTTACTTGATTAATCTATAAGCATATAAGTTTAGTCTTTCCAAGTATCACGTATGCCTTTTTTAGAGTTGTTAATCATTATAGCGATGGACTGTATACATAAAACTTTAATGAAAAACATTTAATATATATTTACAATTTGAAATTGAATAAAAAATGTTAAGTGTGTAACGGGTAATTTGCGGGCGTCTGGGCTTGTGACAGCTGCCTGCCTGTCGATAAAGGCGCGTGCGGCGGCGAACCGATCTCACCCTCCGTACCCCTACCTTCTCCCCGACGATGTTGGACCGGTTGAGTGAATGACTCGACAAGTTAAATCGTTGAATCACAAGTTGAGTCACTTTTTTTTTTTTTTTCATTCCGTATTAGAAAACAATTATATCACCCAGTATCCCCAGCAGTGTCATCAGCACAGCAATGATTAAAACAAAGTCAATAGTTAAAACAAAGTCAAAAAAATAATTATGAAAATGTTTTCGTACAGCAACTAACCAACGTAAAAGTTCACCAACACAGGAAACTCACCCAGCGACACGACAACATTAATTAATTACACAGTCTAAAGTCCAACCGCAAACTTGGTACAGAATACCGTTAAAAAAACTTCAGCGTCCACCGTGCAATTTTATCTCGGGTGTCTTGAAAAATAATAAAACACAATACGGGCCGAAGTCATATAACTGCTGAAACTTCATTAATTGAGATTACGCTTTTGGAAGCTAAGGAGGCTTCATTTAAAATATAACTTGAAGTATCTTGATAGTAATCCTGTGTTATTTGTGATTGTCCGGGCACTTTCTATTTATGAGTTACTTACTATCTAAATATCTGACTTATCTAGAGTTACTGTAAATCTTAACACTTTTTGAACTTAATAAACACAAAGGTTTCACGCAACACCCAGAAACAAAACGATAATTTGTGGATCACACAAATTTTTATTCCTTGTTGGAATCGAACTCATGACTTCTAGGTCAGTCAGGGTCACTTACAGCTGGATAAACAGGGCATTCGTGACCACGGATTGTTCATTTAATATATTAATTATATTTAATTCAGTTGACATATCTGTTATGGATTTTAAATTTCATTTGAGTGAAAGTCTGTCAAATTATCCTAAAATAGAGATATCAGAAGATTAATATTTCTTTAGAATAGAATAGAATATTTTAACTTTATTGTACACCTTAAAACAAAAATTTACAGTATTTATGCAAAATAGAAATGTACAATGGGCGGCCTTATCGCTAAATGCAATTTCTGTCAGGCAACCTTAGGATGGACAGAAAAAGACAAGATGCAAAAGATCATACGGATAGTTTAGATGTAGAAAGAAGAGAGAAAAAAAAAGCGTTTTATTATACGCATTATGTTATATTATATATTATACTATATATATATATATATATATAAATAAACATACCTACATACAATTATATATATAAACATGCATATATATACGTACACATACATTATATACCATGGGTTTATTAGATCGATACATTGTTTTCTTAACATACCTATTACAACTTTAACTGTTGAGCGCGCGCCTATTCGTTAATTATATCATAAAACCATTTTATGGTTGCCGCAGTAAATTGATTAATTCAACCCTTATTATAATAGTTTATAGTATAGAATTTTATAGTAACTGAAAATTTCACATCTGTTGCTACGCCTTAGCTTAGTATTTGTAATAGTACCTAACACTTTTTCATTAACAAAACTATGAAAGATTTTGAAAACTATTTCATTCTTCGCTTACTTATGGTATGTTGTTCTAGGTCTGGGTGTTCCTTGTGTCTGTGTTTTAATGTTTATAAAGTCACCCGCCACACAGGAAACAATCCCAATGCAGTTGTCTTGTTGAAAAAAAAAAAAAAGGACTTGCGATTCTTTGGTTTAAATTAAGAAAAGAGTAAATAAAACACTGAGAAAAAGAAACTAAGTTTGGTTATTATTTTTGTTATTAAATAATCTTCTTTATACCAACCATATATCTAAAAAAAAATACCTATATACTGGTAAACATGTTGTTTGTAATTCATGATTATAAGAGATCAACTTTCAACGCGACTATATTAATCAGGTTGCGTTCTCGACAGCTATCGTCACGATATAAAATAAAAGGAACAGTCGCTAAATACCAACAAATGCGTTACCATATACTGAATATTGGGCGATGAATTAACATAATTTTATTTGCCGTATATACTGCTTTCGACGCTAATAATAGGGTTTATTAAAACTAAGTTTGTTTTATTATACCCATTATGTGTCAGGCTTGCACGCGATATTAAATAGGGTACTGAATTAGGTGAAAGTTTGTGAACACTTTTTGGATATTCTCCAAGAAGTCATAGTCATAGTAGTTATTTGACTAAGATAAGATTTTAAGTAAAGAGGCTTTAGGCAAATAGTAGTTTAAAGAATTTAAGGTCTATATGTCCAATTTCATTATATAATTTAGGTACTTTGTTTAAACATTTATATTTTTTGTACATATTTTTGTGAAAAAGAACAATACCATTCGAACCATCCTAGCTACAGCTAAAGAATTTTAACAAAAATGTCTAAAACTACATATTGATTGTCTAACCTTTTCCTTATTCAGTACTGCCATACTTCCTAAATGCAGACGAAATTTAAATTTACAATATTCCTTATATATGGCAAACTTAACTCTTACTCATACAACTTAATTTTCTAGACCATTTTCAACTTTATTCTCTATAATAGATAAGGTAGATATTTCTATATTATATAACGTCAACAACATTTAATATCTGCCTAGTTTTCCAAATCCGTATGTCTGAACATGTATTTGGTTTAAAGGGATCAGTAATTAACAGCTCACTCAGCAGTAGTTTGTGCTATCCTTGGTTTGTTCAATTTCAGATTACTAAATGGGATTAAGTTACTTACTACTGAATGTGTACACACACCACGACTTATTTGTAGTAACGGGAGTTTGGATTGTAAGTCGGGGAAAAAGTCTTTTCGTATTTTGTATTTAGAAATTAAAGAAAAATATCTCTGTTGTACTGTTTGTATCAGGCTGGTTTCAATATGGACAAATATAGGACGTCAAATAAAAGCAAAATTAAAAGGAAAAAAACACTTTCGTGGAATTATTCTTTTTTTATTGGGACTTGAAGGGCATCGGTCATTATTAGCTTATACGGCCAGACAAAACAATCGATTCGTATCTATACTACCAACAACTAATTAGACTCAAGCAAGAAATTGTGGAAAACGGCCGGAATGGGCAATAGAAAAGGAGTGGTCTCGTGATAAGAACAGACCACACACATCTCAGGTCACTCGACAAAATTGGGAGAGCTTGGTTTGGAAATGTTAATGCGTCCACCTCAGATTTTAACCTTTATATATATATTTTTTTGTACTATAGGGGGACAGACAAACAGATGGGTCACTTGATGGTAAGCGACAACCTCTGTTCATCGACACTTGCAATTCAAAGGTAATAAGTGCGCTGTCCACCTTTGAGTGTGATGAGGGATAGAGCGATGCAGGGAGGAGAAGAGATGGGGATGAGGAGTCGGTGAATGAGGAAAGAGGAAAGAGGAAAGGGGAGTTGGGCATCCGGAAACCTCACTCATTTCGGGGAAATGCTACGCGAGCGTTACTTCACAACCGGTTTTCTGTGAGGCCGTGGTATCGCACCGGTCGAGCGGGCCCATTCGTGCTTAAGCATGACTCTACCACTTGCAGAGTGTTATTATTATATATTTGTCACATTTTGTATCAAAACTCCCCAGATTTATACAGCGACGGAATTATGTCATCTAAAAACCTAAAAGATGGCAACAAGTTATCGAACTTAACAAAAGTTTTTAAATTGTATATAAAATACGAAGACACTTTGCCCCGACCTTAAATTTTTACTAAAAATTTCAACATCAATCATTTTTACTCCACTGCGTGAGTATGAGAGTTTTATTTTTGAGTTTTAGAATTATCAATAATTTTCTTTTATCACGGTCTCAACTATTTTTAATTGATGGACACAGCCTATATTTGCGATAAGCTCAGCGAAAATGTACATAAACAGGAATTTACTACTGCACTCTGGTTTTATATATTTTTAATAATTTTATCCCAAACGTATTTTTATCCTAAACTAATAATATATAATGTACATACAGTCTGCCTACCCCTTCGGGGAAAATTGTTACAAATACACTTGTGTGTATGTATTTGTAATAATTTTACTTGTTCTTGCTAATTTTAGATTTGTTGCTTTAAGCAAGATATAAAATGAAATTCTACTGCAGTATAAGAATAGAAGATACAACATGCAATGTTTTACTTTTACTCATCTTGCCTAAATTCACCAGATGAATAACCCAGTGTAGCCAGTGTATAGTCAGCATTTCGTTGTCAGACAGATACAATTACTTTTTTAATTGAACGCTATAAAAATAGCACTTTTTGTAATACTGTGTGTCTAATGAACGCATCATATTTTACGAGAGTCTGGTGGATTTAAATTTTTGTATTATTGATCCAGTCCAACGCGTCGCTGTAGCAAAGAGAGGTAATATTTCAATTCAAGTCCTTAGGGAAAACCTGTCTGAATGTTAAAGTACCTAAAATATGTATTCTGATATTGGAATATTTGCAGAAACACTAGGGTGAATTGGAGCTGATGTTAGTCTTTTAAATATAGTATACATAAATCCTTTTATGTTTATATATCTTTGTTTAGTTGCACTAAGTAGTAAATACTAATTTGCGGACGTCCCCAAAATCATTCAACTATTTTTACAAAGAGGAGCTGAGCCTCGGGCTCAATGGGAGTAATACCACGGCCTCATAGAAAATCGGTCCTTTAACAATGAAACCGGAGGTCAGATTCTCCTTCTCCTATCCCTCCTTCATCACCTTCAAATGCGAGCAGTCCACTTACAACTCCTGAGTTGGAGGTTTCCAAGGGCAGCGATTGTCACTTACCATTAGGTGACCCGTCTGCTCGTTGCCGCTCCCATCTTTGCTATAGAAAACCTATTTTCGTAGTAGGTCGTTAGTAATTGCATAATAATATTTAAAAGTATAATTTAATTATACTTTTAAATATTTACTTTATTACTTAAGTATTATTAATACTATTGTATTAATTATATTTAATAACAAATAACCCAAGACTATTGCCGTCCTACAGTATAAACTGTATATTTCTACATACTTGTATGTTTGATATCGGATCAGATATATAATAACAGTTCAATCTTTGAGTAGCTTTTGACAACACCTACGGAAAGAGTAATTCACTTTTTATGAATGATTAAATGTTTTAGATACAAATTAAAAAAATAACAATATTAAAAACTAGAGTCTTTACAATTCTTTGGAATCTTTAGATTTTCCACCATGTAATCTATTTTTAAAACTGTTTTTTTTTTTTCCAAAGAGTACGCCTACTATGGTCGCATTGTAACCAAATCAGTTTTTAATAATAGGAACTAGATTTTATTTTCTGACTTCTAAGAGTTTTGGTGTTAGAAAAAAAAAATATTGAATTGTGCGCAAACATTTATATAATGGCGACCACTAAGTACCTTATTATATGAAAATAACTAAAAGTTAAAATTAAATCAATACAAATGTGTTACAGCTGATTAAGCTGTACATTGTGTGCCACGCAACTTCAGACTTAAGCCACACCACAACACATGCAATCATCGGCACAGTGCAAAATGCGTCATGTTTGACTGCCATGCTCTGAAACACGCAAGTTGACTGGCACGAAAGTAACTGCAAATAGAGCTTACCAACACAATATTAGGATTTAATGTATTTTAAAGAACAAAAAAGAACAAAGTAAATACATGATAGGAGAGGCAAGCATATTGCAGTCAAGCGAGCACTGCATATATATATGTATGTACACTGTCTGATAGATAGCAGTCTCACCTATTAATATGAGTATAGACGTTTGCTACAGCTATTAAAACAATACATTATAAACAAAAACTCTCTTCCAAAAGTACAACACTATTTACAAGTAATTTTCAAACTTGTTCTGCTGTCCAAATAAACCACTACTGTCTAACAAATCATCAACTATAAAGTAAAAATCCCACATAATACAGTCTTGTGTGAAAGATGATTATATTATTCATAAAACGGCGACATTATATGTAGCTACTGTGATCCCAGGTGTGATGTAAGGGAGATCATAGATTGAGCTCATTTCAAAGTGCTAAATTAACCGGATTTTGTATTCGTATGAATATTATTAGGTCTTGAAGTTTCTATTAGTATTAATCTTACTGAATACTTAATATGGAAATGGTTTACAATTTCATGATAATAATCGTATTTTAATTTATTATATATTATGTTAAAAAGTAATGTTAAATGTAATAGGTATACACCGTTACACATCGGTAACAGGTTTGCAAAAAAATAAAAAATGGTCTTACGGTGACCGTTTGCTGCGTCAATTGTTGGTGAACATTTTGAATTTGTATTCATTGTGATCTTTTGACTTTTTTTTTATTCGGTCAAGTATATGTGGTATTGTGTTTTATCAAGCTTTACTTCTACTACTACGTTAATGGTCACTGCTTAGCTTTTTAGTGTCAGAGCGTGATGTTTAATGACTGCTCTATTTCTAACTAATTTTCTAATAACTAATAATAGTAATAGTCATAACTGCTCATGGATTGTTAACCAAGATAGAGAAGTAGATAGATGAACACTTTATTTTACAATTGACGGTGTTATAGCAAATAGCGATCTCTTGCTGGCAACCATTCCTGGATTTGAAAAGAGGGGTTGCAATCTACAATAGAAGGGTCTCCTGTCTAGATTCATATGTAGTAGGTACACAAATAGATATGCATATATATTCATACTCAAATATGTACATTATTATACATATAGAAATAATAAATGTATATAGTATTACCAAGTATATCACGAGGAAATATAACGATTGCTAAGGTCGTAGCCGTTGGTGTCTGGGTCCTTATACCCGATGTCGGTGGTCTTCTGGTTTTTATATTTATAAATATGTTTTGTTCTATATATGTATATTAAAATGTAATTTATATGTAATTTAAAGTTAATAAAGAGAACAATAACAAAAATAATACAGAGAATGCTGAATTGTATTTTCAAGTGAAACTTTTAGAGTAGGTACATATTAAAATGAAGCGTTTTTTTATAATCATTTGTTGTAGCTTAGTGATTTATTGATTTAAGTAATAAAAGTTCACCAAGGTTAAAGTTTGAAGCTTTTTTAGCTCTAATATTTATCTAAGTTTGCTTTTAATTTTAACTTACATTCACATACTTAAACCTATATCTCTAAATAGGCAGGCAGAGGCGTATTGAAGACAAATTAGCGGATAAAAAATACCATTTATAGATAACTGTTACCTGAATGACACAAATAATTGCCACGTCTGGGGATCAAATCTAACTTGATGAAGTAAAAAATCACGAGGTGACCATTTAAACCATTACGTATCTATTATCTTATACAAATCTTGTAACTTATGCCATTCAAATAAAAACAATACTTCCTGTTTTACACACATTACTTCCTTTAAATATCTGTTTACTCTACAATATTTATTTGATCAATGCAACCCATTCAGTGTAAATGCTCCACTTTGTGACGTCACAGGTAGCACTGTCGTGTTCGCCTCGAGGATTACCGCAATACAAAGTGCGGTGAGCCATTTTCACATGCTTGGAAAATATTCTAGCTGGATAAGAACTTTGAATAAGTTGATTAGGTTTGAAGATTACGGAAGACAAAAATGTACTAAGCAGATTGGAGAAATATTTTCAAAAAAGACTAGATCTTGTATTAAATAAGTGTAATAATAATATACAAAAAAAAAAGAAAGTATTATAATATGACGTCTGAAACTTAAATTGTCAACTTATAACATATTTCAATTAATGAAAACCCGTGCTTTTTAACTTAAAAATGGATTCTTAAAAAATATTTGAACGAGTTTCCACTTATGTTATGAAACTAAAAAAGTTGTGTGTTTTTGCATTTGAACAAGCTTATGTCAAAATCAAATGGCCTTTATTTAGTAAAGTTGTCTTATTGTCTAAAACAATAAACTCAAATCTACTTCCTTTATTGACTAATGGTCAAACTAACAGACGGGTCACCTGATGGTAAGTGACTGCCGCCAACTCAAGAGTCACAAGTGCGTTGCCGGCCTTAGAGTAAACTATTTTCGTGAAGGTTTGAAGGCGACAATTTGATCCACAGGCATGTTGTGCAAGGGAAAATACTGATGGAGAAGCGCACAGTGGGTCAGTGCCGATCATAGGTGATGGAGATGGAAATTTGGTAGATGACTTAACCAATTTGCATATGGTTTTGACCATTAGAAAGAATAATTCATAAGAAAGTTTTAGATTATACACCTAAATATTTGAGGTTTTTCCTAAAAAATCATTGACGTTTTGAGTAAAGTAACACATGAACGAAACTTTTATTGGATATTGATCATATTGTTGCCGCTTATTGTAAGATTACAAAAATAAAAGTAAAAATCGAAGTACAGTTATATATAGCCTAAAAAAATACAAAATATGGAAAACGTGGTTCTCATAGGCATATTCGCATAACGTTATATCTCACAGTTACAAATGCTGTGGCATTCGACCGACGTCGTGGAAGCAAGGAGACGTGACTGGTATACATCCGATGTTCAACACAATACGAATGCAATGCTTTGTGACAACTGAGCCTGGATTTTTAGAGAAAAGAAATGCATCTGCTTTAGGCCTGCATGTACATATATTCATTGTGAATAAGAATTCTTGAATAAGGTCATAACTGCAGGAAGTTATAGTCATAAAATAAATAAATTGTAATCTATTTGAAACAATACCATAAGTTATTATTAATATATTTATTTATTTATTTAACAAACTTACTACAATACAATACAATAGCTAAGCAACTATAATAATTATTGTATTATTTATTTATAACATATTATGAATAATGCTATCTTAGTGAGTTCACTCAGTGAGCAATAAAATATGTCAGTCTCCTCTGCTACGAGATTCAGTCTGCGAAACAAAGGCACCTCATTGAGAAGATTGGCATCGCCAGCCGCCGTGACCGGCTTCGCCGCCACACGTACCCGTCCGGTACCCAAAACCTCACCATACCCAATATGCATTGTGTATCCTGCCTCTAATAACCTTAAATAAGTATTCTAGTAGCTTGAACTCCCTTCTGACCCTCAACTCATTGTATCCAACCATGCCTAGAACAAACAGAGTTGGATATACATATTAATGTTTAGAAGGGATACACTCCATATAGGCGTAGATATAAGAACCTTACGATTTTTTTTGTACACGCTCTAACATGAGACTATATTTAGTTTTATGTGGAGCCCAGATGACTGCGTTGCATTCTAATTGACTCCTCACCAGTGCATCATATAAAGCAACAATTGCTTTAATATTTGAATAGTTGCGCGAAGCTTTCTTACAGCACTTTAAGGTTACGAAACGTTACCTCTGTATTTAAAATAACTCCTAAATCTCGGACCTCTGTGAATCTTTCCATCAACACTATAATTAAAAGTTGTTGGGTAGTGGGCGCGTGAGAAGGTGATGGTCACGCATTTATTAAGATTAAATTATAGCCCGTTATCTTTACTCCATGCCACTACACTATCAATATCTCTTTTTAGCTGCCCGCAGTCATCCTCACTATTTATAGGTAACGATAACTTGAGATCTCTCAACGGCCTTCGGCAGGTCATTTATCATAATGATAAACTGAAGGCGTCCGAGGTTACTTCCCTGACTTACACCAGACCAAGTATAATGTGGTGCCGATAAATGTACCGCATACTCCACGTACTGCCTTCTATCCCTCATATAACTGGCAAAGAACCGGAGCAAGTGTTGGGTACAACCGACACGTGCTAAGTTTTTGAGCAGTGTGTCATTGTCGACTAGGTCGAATGCTTTTGACAAGTTGTACTAGGCAGTAGTTAATGTCTTATATTGTATTTTAAAGTTTAAATATTTTAATAAATAATAATTAATTTAGTTAGTATCTGTCAGCCTTATGTAAGTCAGTCTTAGTAATTTAATTAATGAAAGTTTTATATCTCAATTAACAACTTTTTTTTTTTTTTTTTTTTTTTTATACTATAGGGGGACAGACGAACAGACGGGTCACCTGATGGTAAGTGACACCGCCGTCCATGGACACTTGCAACTCAAGAGTCGCAAGTGCGCTGCCCGCCTTTGAGGGTGATGAGGGATGGGGGATGCAGGGAGCAGAAAGAAGAGAGGAGGGATGAGGAGATGGAAAAAAGGAGAAAGGAGATATGGGAGAGAAAAGGGGGGAGGAGGAATTGGGCCTCCGAAAACCTCACTCAATTCGGGGAAATGCAACGCAAGCGTTACTTCACAACCGGTTTTCTGTGAGGCCGTGGTATCGCACCGGTCGAGCCGGCCCATTCGTGCAAAAGCATGGCTCTACCACTGACGACACAACTTCTGAGATTTGTTACAAATTTAATTGACATCACAAAGTAAAATTATATATCTATTAAGGCCATTTTAATTTGTTACCTGTTGTTATTAAAACCTAAACAGTATTATATACCTATGCCCAGGGCTTTTTTAGTTCACCTTTGGGTATTGCAGAAAAAAAAAGTATGACTATATTACCTGCTCGGTGTATAGTTATAAGTTATAAGTTAAAAACATGTCAATCTGCTAGAAATCATTAAAGCTTTTAATACATTGAATGTAAGAAACAAAAAAACAACTGACCTTTGTGGAAATTCTGTAGACAGTACCAAAAATATTACAAACCATTTATGATTTATATTTAATCAGTGTGTGGACAGTGGTGTATTTTTGATTTTATGAAATGTTGTAAACCATTCCATTGTATAAATCTTATACTCCGGCCGGCTCGACCGGTGCCATATAACAGGCCTAACAGAAAACAGGTTATTAAGTGACGCTTGTGTTGCGTTTCCCCGAAATTAGTGAGGTTTCTGGAGGTCCAACTCCCTCTCTCCTCTGTTCCTTTACCCTTGACCTCAATCTCTTCTTTCCCCTCCTTGCATTCCCCCATCCCTCATCACTCTCAAAGACGGGCAGCGCATTTAGTAGCGTGTCCATGGACGGTGGGTGTCACTCACCATCAGGTGACCCGTCTGTTCGTCCGCCCCCAATATTATGAAAAAAAAAAAGAAGTTCCTTACTACTACTAGCATTCAGTAAAAATAATTTATGATCATGTGTACAGTTTCTTTTTTCATAATAATTCATTACATAGAAAGCAATTCGGTTTTACAAGGGGTGGCTCCACAACTGATGCTGGTGTTCGACTTGTAAAATATATCTTTGATGCCTGGGAGGATTCATACGCTGTCTTTTTGCAATTTTTTCAAAGCTTTTTCTTTGTAAAAATACCGCGCTGTATCTTCTTACTTCTTATCTAAGTAATAGGATTCAGAAAGTCGATATTAATGATACGCTACCTCCAGATTATGTGGTTAACATGGGAGTCCCACATTGTTCCATACGAGGACCTTTAACTTAACTTATATTAACAATCTACCTCATTTTGTAAAGAGCCATCACGAGATAATGTTGTTTGCAGATGATCCTTCACTTTTATTTAAACTGAAACATATGAGACTACAAAGATTGACGATGTAAATAGCGCTGTTACGAAAGTGGTTCACTTGTTTAACGTTAACAATTTACTTCTCTATGGTAGCGAAAACCAAATGTATATGATTCACTACTCCAAACGTTAAACATGTAAAAAGTATGATAACTATTAAAAAAGATGAATTGTAACTAGTAAATACCACAAAAGTTTTAGTCATTATTCTTGTTTGAAAGCTTCAAAGGCGCCCACATATTGATCAGTTGTCGATAGACTCACAGTTATGCAGCATACGCACTTAGAAAACTGGCTGAAATAACCAGAATAGTCTGCTTTTCTTATTTTGCATAGTATAATGTCATATGGTATTTGACTGTGGGTCAATGCCTCTGATAGTCAGTCTGTCTTTGTGCTGCAGAAGAGGGCTATCCGAGCAATTTGAAATTTAGATTTGTATTTTAGAGAAAATTTTATTTCCTTTCATAAAAATAAAGGTCAGGTCAGGTAAAAGTTGTATACACAAAAAATAAACATAAATTTGTTGTATTTGTCTACAGACTCCAAAAAACTAACAAGTTATTTCTAGATCAATATGTGCGGTATTTTAATAAAATCCCTAATAATATGCAAACTATAAGTCTAATTGATTGTAAGTCCACTGTTAAACGAAAAGTACGCTTTAAAGGTTATTTCTTAGTGGTGGATTACATGAAAAATAGAAGCGCTTGAGATTGAACTGTGAGAGAATAACAGGCTATTTCAAATAATCAGTACAATGTAATGTCAGCCAATGTTTCTAATTTTCTGTCTTCTTGTATTATATTTCTTTCTAATTTTAGTTTATTTACCTTTAGCAACATAATAGCACACAATAAAATAGTGTTTTATTGTGAAGTATATGTTGTACACATAATTTTATTATACCTATCCAGTGATTTAAAAGAGCGGCCATGAGTTTGTTTTCCCGATTTCGTCCATAAGGCTCAACCATTTAGATTATAGATCAACACAGGCAGGTATTGAATTATTTTAGCTTTTTAATAATAATTTCACTTGTGCATGGCAACCTGTAGTTGCGGTGATGTTGTGTGTGACGCTGTATAATATTAAATATTTTTTAATTAAGACGATTTTAAAACATTGTTCAGGAATTTTATGAAATTAGAAAATTAAATATAACTTAAAATTAAATTAAATGACAGGTACGTGACAGGTACGTGACAGGTACGTGACAGGTACGATATATAAAAATGATAGATATATCTCTTTATACGTAATCTTTTTTTAATTATAATAAAATATTCAAATATTTTTTTATTTATTATACCTTAACAATTATATGTTACAACTTGATTTACACTCGTATTTCGGATCCCCATAGTTTTTCGTTAGTTCGGATCCCAAGGCAGTCTTGAAAATCTCAATATACCGAACTTGGCTATTCAAGTTTAGGTTGAACGTGACCATTGCTGTTCGATTGCTCTTTCATCGAATTCAAAGATCTACAGAGGAAATTTTTTATTGTTTTCGAACGTGAGTTGATTTCCAACCCACTAGAAGCGTGATGTTCTAAATTTAATCGATGTACCGTATTTCGCACTAAAATATTTAGTGCGAAATACGGTACATCGTAAGTTTTAAGTGATTTTACACCTTTTTTATGGTATAGGGAGACAAACGAGCAGACGGGTCACTTGATGGCAAGCGACTTCCGCCGAATGAACACTTGTAGCTGTAGAGAACACTCTAGCTTGTAGAAGGGGAAGGGAAGGGAATAAAGGGAAGGAAGAGAGAAGTAGATCTCTTATTTATAAATACTTTGGAAAGCAATGCAATTGTAGTCACATTTTTTCTTTATACTGTAGGGGACAAACGAACAGACAGGTCACCTGACGGTAGGTGACAACCGCCATCCATGGACACCTGCAAGTCGAGAGACACAAGTGCGCTGCCACCTTTGCGTGTAATGAGGGATGCTGGGAGGGGAAAGAAGAGGAGAAGGGAATGAGGAGAGGGGGATGAAAAGAGAGAGGAAAGGGGATAGGGGGAGTTAGGCCTCCTTAAACCTCACTCATTTAGGAGAAGTGTAACGCAAGCGTTACTTCACAACCGGTTTTCTGTGAGGCCGTGGTGTTGCACTGGTCGAGCCGCTATTCGCGAGCTATTCGTGCATAAGCATGGCTCTAACACTGTCAACACATAGGGTCTTAATGAAGTTTTTGTTGAAACAGATACAGTTATCATAAATAGCTCAATCAAGACAGGATCGCACACCTATAACTCGAACTGTCGGGCAGTCCGAGCTCTTTAACTAAATAATACAATTTTCAATTTACGACATAAGATCTCTCCTATTATATATTTTTTTAAACGTAAAAAATAAAGGTTGCCTATCTCTTATATAAATATTTCTTAACATTGAATAAATCATAAAGTCAGTCAACAAATAATCGTTAGGAATTCAGGAAACGTCAATAAGTTCAACATATAAACAAAGGCAATTGTACGCACGGATGCTTGGCATAATACAAAGGACTTGTTTAATTGACGTACCACCCGTTTCTTTGCAATACGTGACAATAATTGGAGGAATATAAAGAGTGTATCTTACTCATAAGAGGAGTATATGCATAGAGACTTGCATGTCACGAAGGCGCGTAAGCATTGCTAAGGACCCATCAGTAATACAGAAACTTTAAATAGTTTTTTTTACATTTTATTTATAATTATTGTATATTTTCATTTATTTTGTAGATTTATTATTTATTTAAATGGACCAATAATCTAAAGGAGCTAGTTGGGATAGACTCGTCGACGGTGCTATGGTGTACCATTGCCTATGTCTAGTAGTGGACTGCAATAGGCTAATTGATGATTGTTAAAAATATTAGTCTAATCCAATCTAAATAATTTTTACACGTATATTTCTAAAGCCAACATAATATATTCGCGGCTGTATACAAAATACAAATTGTAGTATACTTATTTGATACTTTGTGTAAATGAAAACCACTCACAAATCAGTATTGACGCTGTTACATTTGAATTTAATTAAAAGTCCTTATTGCAATTTTCATTTCAATTAGCTCATACAAATCTACTTTACACATGTGTCATTTATTTACTTTTGTATTTACCGAGTATTGACCGGCTATGGAAACTTCGGTCGCGTGAACTATAATAACAAACATATACATATAAAATACACTGCCCTTTTCTGTCCACCGATGATTGGTTTAGCAGATAATGCGGAACAATGTACATACAAATAAATAATTTTGCCTTTTGTTTTTAATATTTATGTCATATTATAATATTAGTTAAAAACAATAACCCTCAAAACTGGTAGACGGATCACCATGAAACTTGCACATGTGATTTTTCAAGGGAAAAAATATCAACAGGATTCTTTTTATAACGCACTAGTAGATGGCACCCATAGCGCAGGCGTTATTTGAAGGTTAGTCTAAGAGGCGAGAGTTATATCTCCTTGGCAGAGTTCCAATTCAATTCATCTATTCATCAAAACTGCTAAGTCAAAAGTTTAAACAATGAATCTCTTCCGAGTGGTTTTAATCATAAGTATTCAATAAAATTGTAAGTTTCATTCTAAATTGCCGATATTACGCTCTGTTCAGACGCAAGTGGAATGAATAAGTTTCTGATTTTTAAGATTTTAACAATAAGAATCTGTGTTGTAGACTATTGATATAAACTATACTATCCTTGTCAAAATCTTCTTGAAAAATCAGGAAAATTATATGGATACTTTGACATTGTTTTTTTCTGTTGTACTAATTTATGAATTTTGTTTTTCAGTCACGTTGTTGTTCTTTGTAAAATATGCAACTACAATCTTTTTATTAAAAGGTCTAAAACATACGCAATGTTAAGGTACAGGAGCTTCAAATTGAAGACTTTATTTAATCGATAACGTTGTCTCGTGTTTGATATTTGGTATCATGTCACGTGGACAAATTCTGTGGTGAATTTCCAAGTATTCAATTGTAAACAGCTGATCAGCTAAAAACGGAGGTCATTTAAGAGTAGTTCAAACCAAGTAACTTGTAAAAATATATTTCCTTGTGGTTATTAAACATTTCAATCTCTTGGTTCGAATGATCATTGTTTTCGTTGATTTGTGACCAACCGTCTATCACTATGCAGCTTCTAATATCTTGTAGCTGCTACAAGAGTGTGTCTTTTATAACATTGGAATCAGTTTTAATTGAATAAGTACACACCAAACTTAAAAAAAAATGGTCTTTCATACATACTTTGATCCCCTATTATTATTTTTTATAAATTAGCCTACCATAGTGACTCCACTTTGCCTGATGGAAAGCAATAAGGTCAAAGGAGTCAAAGAGTGGTGGTCACCATCCCCACTGCATGTCTAGTCAATGCAGCATGGTGACCCAAACTATAGTGGCCTGCTTTTTCACGCCCCGCTTAAAAGACCCGGATCAAAGTGGGAAGGAAACACGTGCGCTGGTAGGGAATTCCAGGCGTTCACTGATCGGCACAGGCAAGAATATAGAGACAAAGTTACTTTTGCATTTAAAAAATTAGTGTAGATTATTAATAAAATCTGAATTTTTAAAAATACCTTCACGACCGATTGATTGTCAACTCTTGTGAGAAAGCGTTTAGTTTCACTATTTTCTTATTCCGTAATTATATTACTCTAAACCATGTTTAAGACTTATTTGAAGATATTAGAACTCGCAGTCACCGAACGGGTATTCGGTCTGTACAGTACCTATTTATTGGTTGGTTAGCAACTAATAAAATCGCCATCTTCGTACACAAATTTATTTACTTTTTAAGTATACAAAATCAAATTATTTCTCAACTGTATAAGCACCGTCGTTTTCTATCACCGCCAACGCGCTGGCAGAGATATAATGCCTTCCTCGTAGAAGTTTTTAGGCTTTTGATCCAAAAAGGTGGTAAGGTCACTTTTAAACTGGTCTTCATTTTGAAATATATTTTTTGGTAAGTAATGTCGCTTTTGCTACATGTGGTCGAGCATTATCGTGCAAAAAGTATACTTTATTTAGATTTTTCGGTAATCTCGCTGCTAATTTATTCAGTTGGTCACAATAAATATTGGCCGTGATTGTAGTGTTACATGGCAACAGCACCCAGTAAATAATTCCGTTTATTCCCCACCACACACTTAAAAGAACTTTTTTACTCGTGTCAGATTTTGGCATCGGTACTCCTGCTTCTCCAGGTCCCAGCCACTGGCGCTTTCGAGCAAAATTAATGTACATAACCCACTTTTCATCCCCCGTAATTACATCCCTCAGCCACTCATTGGTACTATTTTTTTATATATGATATTTTATTTTTTATTGATGGTAAGTGACTACCACCGCCCATGGACACCCGCAACTTAATAGTCACAAGTGCGTTGCCGGATGATAACTAAGTAGTTCCATGCACACATTACTTCTCTTCTTAAGTTGAAACGGCGTCAACTTATGTGGCAACCAAACTGAATATTTCCAGGTCTTTTCTAAAGCGTGGAGTTGTTTTTATACTGCAGTATGAGAACATTGAAGCTGCTCTGCCAGACAATGTAAAGTGAACCTGGGATCTATTTCTATGAATATTTTTAACTCATCTACATCTATTGTAGGAGGTCGTTCTGGATGAGGTTCATCAGATAGGTCATAATTTCCATCCTTAAATCTTCTGAACTTCTCGACCTAAGCGAAATTCGTAAAGTAAAAGCAGCCGAAGTTCTCTACGAGAAATATCCATAATTTACTGCAGTTTTACTATTCGAGATGCAGTTGTCACCTGATCTGACATACAACTCTTGCTTTATTTATATACTACTCCAAGAAATTCGAGATAGTTGTATAATGTTTTAGAATGTAATCTGTAATGTTTTAAAAAAGTGGCGGATTTATTAGTTGCCAACCTAATATTATAGCCACTTCAGTAGTTCCAGAGTATTTTAAAAATATATTCTATTGAATCGTCATGACCATAAATCTTGGTTACTCTGTAGTTTCTATAGGTATTTACCTTTAGAATCCTATTCTGCGAGTTATTTATTGTATTTTTTTGTTTAGTAGTAGACAATAATTATAATTTAAAATATGATAACTAACATATATTGGTAATAAAAATATTGTCTATTTTTCTATAAGATAAAAGAAATTGAACAATTATAATTAACTCATATCATTTCGTTGAAGCCACCCCACATCGTACTCGGGGCAAAGGTGCCCATAATGCTCGCGGCGTTGCCCCGGTGAATGGTGATGGCCATCCTTTGTACCAGGAACGAGCTGGAAATGGAGACACCACCGTTCTTCTTAATTCATCGGTCTATGTCCAAAATGAGGCAGAATATTTATTCTAACAAAAAGCCGTCCCGTAGTCGTCCCGTACCGTGATTAGAGTTTCAATTTTTAATCGCTTGTTTCTACTGTCATACTGTTTGAAAGAATACTACCAAGTTGTTTAAAATTAACATGTTTAATTTATAATTCCATATTTTTGTAATTTTAATCAATTTAAAGGATTATTCTTCATATACTATTTATTTAAGAAAATGGCAATATCATACCCGAAGGGTATATATAGGGTTATATATATAACGGTTTTCCCTACCTCCCACCAGCAAATGTCATCTTGTATTACAGCATCATTCGTCTTTGTTAGAGCACGCGGTGACTAATGCACTTCTCTTGTCGCAGTCTCGTTGCTCGATCAGCTCTTCAATTTATACAATGAAGAAGCGGCCAACCCTTTGTTGCAAGAATATGTAATATTTTATAAAATTTGTTTGAGTTAGGTATTTTTAACTACACATTAATCTTTATTAGTATAATTTAAAAGCTGTTTTATTTCCCGTGAGCACAAGATATTTTTTTACGGAATAAATCAAGTGGATGTCATGTCTTTTGTGAAAAGCGGTGGACCGAGTGCTATGACTTATATTGCGGGAGCCTACATATGTATGTTCAACTGGACTGTAGTGGGCAGATTATTTCATTGATAGATACACTAAATAAGCAGAAGTAGTCGTATATGCCATGTAATTTGTGAACTTGTTTCCATATTTTCCAACTTAAAACCATGTTGTTTGTGTCCTTTTATAACAAAATCTGAAACAATATCGATAACTGATTGACTGTGCATTGCAAAAGCTACAAAAATGAATTTTTAATATATTATACGAAAGTGAAAACTTCTAGCAGCAAGTAAAGAAATAATTATATTATTTAGTATTTTTTAAGACCTTTTTTACAATTTTATATTTATTTTAGTACAGTCTTATTCATTCAGTTGATGGACTTAACCTTATAACTCATTAATTATAATAATCGAATATATTAATAAGTTTAAAAGAATGAATGATTTATGTGATTTTACATATGTGATTTTACTTAAATCGTTCAAACTTGTCAGATTTAGTTAAAAATAAATATTTAAAACAAAAGAGTTTGTTTGTTGTATAGGGGGACAGATGAACAGACAGGTCACCTTATGGTAAATGACAACTGCCGTCCATGAATACTTGCAACTCGGGAGTCGTAAGCGCGCTGTGCGTGCGTAAAGAAGAGAGGGGGGATGAAGAGATGGGAAAGAGGAGAGGGGGAGTTGGGCGTCCGAAAATCTCACATATTTCTTGGCATCAGATTCCAAAAAGGTATATTGATTTCTATTTTAATTAAAATAAAATTATGCAATATTTCGTTGTGAAAGCAGTATTGCTTCAATTTTTAATAAAATAAACCATAAACAGTACTTACACGATTCCAAAATTGATATATATCAATTCCTCACTCCTACGTTATTTCATACGAATATTAATTTTCATGGCTACAATATCTTGCCTGGTTTGTACGCCCGCGCCAGTACCACCGATATAATTAAAAATGTACGTGTTTTAATAAAAGAATGTGCTTCGTAACAATTTTACCGAGTCTCCAGCGTATTCACTCCAATTGATATTACTAATTTTAGTTTTTTGTATAATAATAAAATAAAATTATCTACTTTTGAAATCGAAATTGGTATAACGATAACAGTTAGCTGTTGTCGTTATACCAATACGTCGGTATTTCCATTCATTGTCTGTTAGTTAATTACGTAAATTGGACTAAGTTATATTGGGCAAAATGTGGCCCACCCCATCGGTGATGCAGTCTAGAGTGTTAGTATGTGTATGTGTTATTATTTTATTAGGCTTTGTATAGATTCATTCCACGCATAGTAGTAGGAATATCACTTCAGAAGTTCATTGTTAATAAGCGTAATGATTTAATGAGGATTACTTTTTTGAGTGTATGTCTTTTGTATACATACACATGTATTTCTTTGTCACGATTTTGAGTCGTCGATTTGAAGTCAATAAAAATGAAAAATCGAATGATGATGTCCGATTATATTTGAATTTAACAATTTTACTAGTTAATGTTATGGAAGGTTTGTAACAAGATCTACGATAAAAAGCTCTATTTTAACCCATAAAAAATATGTACATATATGCTGTGACCGCATGCCGAACATTGCCTGAATGCGCTGTCGGCTTATGCATAATATAGTCTGCATTTAAATTAATTACATTTGCCAAATATGTAAGTTGACATACATACAGCGTATTATTATTTTAATATGAATATATCGTTTAAATATGAATTTATTTCTAATTTCATCATAATCATTATCGTTCAGCCTATCGCAGTCCACTGCTGGATATAGGCCTCTCCTAATTTGTGTCATAGCACCTGATCCACAACCTATGACATACAGTATATCCCAGCAATCTCCTCCAGGTCGTCAGTCCATCTGGCTAAATGGCGTTCTACCTTCCTTTTTAACCCAGCATCACGGTTAGGATAAACGGGTCCTAAAGTGGAGACCGCGTATGGGTATACGCGGTCTCCACTTTAGGACCCGTTTCCTCGAACGGCCATCGGTCCTTTGGCAAATGTGGAAAGCCCATTTGTAATTTGATGATTAACAATACTAAAGATTAAAGAAAACTGCATCAGGAATGATTCCTGTCGCATTGGAGGCTTTGGAAAATCAATAATTAAACAAAAAAGAACATGTTGTATAAAATAGTTAAATTCTACATTATTCTGAGAATATCTTTTAAAAACTTAAAAATATAACTTGACGACCTAGTCTTGCTCGCAACCAAATCTAATAGGTACACACAGACTTGCCACATAAAGCGAATTCTCTCTTCATAGCAAAAGCGCCGTCTTACTTGCAACGTCTTACACTTAAACCACTTTTATATTTTTGCAAATTTCAAAACGAATGTATAACATAGCCATCTATATATTCTGAAGTGTAAAATTGAATTTACGAGCACGGTAGGTCCTCTGTTTATTCCCGTATGGGCTTGTGCTGGGAATACGCTAAAGTGCAAACGTCGCTATTTAAACCGACGCGGCGACGAGTTTATAGTGATGGCTCACTGCTGGATGTCAAAGATAATGTGGTGCAGTGTTACAGCTCATTGGAGGGATCTTTATAGTTTTTAAACACTACTAGTTTTATTAAAAGAATTTATGACTTTCTGAATGTCATTTTAGTTTTTTATTTATTTTACAGAGTGAGGTTCACGAACCAATGTTTATATTAATATATAGATATTATGTATCATGACGTAATTACAATAGTCGTAAGTGCACTGCCCACCTTTGAGGGTGATGAGGAATGGGTGATGCTGGGCGGGAAAAGAAGAGAGGGGGTATGAAGAGAGAGGAAAGGGGATAGGGGGAGTTGGGCCTCCGGAAACCTCACTCATTTCGGGGAATGCAACGCTTGGCGTTACTTCACAAACGGTTTTCTGTGAGGCCGTGGTATCGCACCGGTCGAGCCGGCCCATTCGTGCCTAAGCATGACTCTACCATTATCAAATAATTGTTAATAGAGAGAGAATAAAGTGTATATGCACTACAATACAACGAAATAAGTCCATCTGGCTGTTTCAGAACTAAGCAATATTTCGTAGATCAAAACAAAAGCATAACCAAGGTGAAGAATATATGCAAATAAGAATAGATAAAAAAAATGATTGTTGGTCTAATGGTTAGTTATCCTGACTGCTGAACCAGAGGTCATGGGTTCAATTCCCACACGTGACAAAAATTATTCAAACGTTTGTAAAGTCTCTAACACAGGCAGCAGGCAACACAGGAAATACTGCGGCAGTTGTCTTAAATATATAGACTAAGCTTTTTGCCTCGCACAACCATAGAATATGGAACAAATTGTCGCCTGCCGTGTTTCCGGAACGATACGACCTTCAGACCTTCAAGATAAGAGCGTACTCCTGCCTAAAAGGCCGGCAACGCACTTGTGACTCTTCAGGTGTCCATAGGCGGCGAAAGTCACTGGAAGGCTGCTCGTTTGCCCCTTATAGCATAAAAAAAATATAATATGTATTATTTTTTTCTTCTCACAATTCTACCATTTCCATGTTTTCATCCTTTCACCCATTAATTGGATATTTTGATACTTATCTTTTTTTTTTTATTAATGCGTTAATATACATTATATATACCAATTAAATAAAATGTTATGTGGAACAACATGCTTAACAAATTGAATTATTGGCAAAATTTTTATAGCAGAATATTGAAGGGATTTTCGACTGAACTTGTACTTAAATCCTCTATTTCATTTTAAATAACTTCAAAACAGATAGACGGAACTCACTTTTATTATTAACATACATTTTTCTGATTCATACTATTATAAACATATGCCTATATCATAAAAAGAGTAGGCAGAGGCGTCTCAAACGGCCTCCATTTACCAACAGTAATTTTGTTCCACTTATATAATAGGGGGCAAGCTAGTTGATGTTATCCAGGCCCATATGACTATATCTATATTTATTTAAATATATGGTTTTACTCACGTGTGTATTTTGGGGAATGACCGTTTTGGTCTTAACGGGAGACCTTTCTCAAGGAGTTAGACGTCCAGCCGCCACGGTACCGGATGTCATTAGCTAGTAACCAGTGTGAAAGTAAAACCGTTTATTCAAATAAATGTGAATTTAACACACTTAAGTTTTTATATTAATGTATCTATACTATGTGATAGTAAACAGTCCTAACATACTTACTTTTTGATTGATTTCTTACATATTAATAAGCAATTATTGTTCCTAGACAGTAATTGGAGTTGTGTATACCGTTATATCATTGTATCCTAATTTGTCAATTAATTGAACTACGCATGATGAGCAATTATCAGTCTAAACTACGGATAGGTATGTATAGATGAACACAATTAGACACATTTTGTAATTAGAACTATGAGCAGGACGGTTTGGTACACCAATCCGTAACATCATGTCTAGCATACATATATGTTATTGTTATATGTTTTACAGATGGTACAAATTCTTACACATTCGGATTTTCTAATAAGAGTTCTACTTTCTAAATGGAAAGATGTGTTATTTGCTTGTAAACTTAAATAATTAGTAACAGACACATTGTCTTTAGCTACTTTTAGTACTAGTATTTGCAACATTAAATAGTAAGTATCAAAAACATCTCCCCTTAAAAAGGTACCATGGAAGACGTAGTTGATTATGTTACAATAATTTTATTCCGTTGGCTTCGTCAACTTGTTTCAATTCGTAGCAGCGTAAGCTCGCTCAATTCAAATAGTAAGGCTAAGGCTTTCTCTTAAAACTCATTTACAATTATTTTTATAGCTAAAACATTTAACACTTTGTTATTGCTAACATTCATTAATATTATCCCAAGGCCCAAATCCCCCTCTCCTCTTTCCTCTCTCCTCATCCCTCCTCTCTTCTTGCCTTGCATATCCTAATCCCATTCTCCTCTTTCCCATATCCTAATCCCCCGTCTCTTCTTTCCCCTACCCACATCTCCCTATTCCTCATCACCCTCAAAGGCGGACAGCGCACTTACGACTCTTGAGTTGCAGGTGTCCATGGACGGAGGTTGACACTTACAAACGGGTGACACATATGTTTGTCTGCCCCCTATAATATAAAAAGGGTTGGACTTCCCGGCATTAGCTAGTTTGAGTTACTAGGGGTGCAACCCAGATCTGCTTACGTTATTCATTACACGTCCCAGTCCATCCGTATAGCAATTTCATTTTCCTACATTTTCCTTTCATTCTGCCCTACCTTTCCATTTTAGTATACTGCCAATCGAACAAAAACTACTACCCAACTCCCAAAATACATTGTTGACGACAATAAGCCTGCCCCTTATTACATAAATGAGGCACATTGAGAATGAAATGGGAATTCGATGTACATTGGAAGGGAATATAAAATAAGAAAAAAGGGGATATTGCATTTACTGATGGATCGGGAAGTGTAAACAATAGCTCAAGCAGGTCAAGTTCAGAATTCAACTGGTTAATGCCTAAAATGATAATACATAATGATTATACAAAGCATAGATTTCTCAGAGTCCCAACTATTAGGTAACTAATAATTTAAAACTAAGCTTGTTATACAAATATCAACTTCGTTACGACTCAATTTTGAAGTGATTAAAACTTCATTACAACGAATTATATTGGTTTCCTTACGTATTATTTAATTGGTATATAATGTGATTTAAACAAAACATACTAAAATATTACCTTTGATATGAAATATCATAATTTCTTGGTACCTTAACATCTATTTGGATAGACAGGGAACAATAATGGATAAAACTAAACGTTACTTAAATAATACCGTTTGATATTATCCACATACAAGGTTTGGTATCCACAGAACAAAAAAAAAATGCACTGGATGTAAGAATATTAAGGTACCTTATCTTATGATAATGATACTGCATCCGTTTTAACCGTAAAAAATATGTATGTCATCAACTATAGTGGATAAAAAAAAAACATCAGATTTAGATATGTTTATTTATTTTACAGTTTTTTAGCTTATTTATAGAGGCAGTCATGAAAATCACTTCACAGAAATACCAAAAAAAGTCAAGTAACAATTATAAAATTGTACAATTTTACTGTTAGTAACTGATACTACTATTTTCTAAATGTTTTATTGTATAATTATTCCGTAAGGCAAAGTTCACACTATAGAAATCATGAGTTCAGAGTTTATTAAATCCATAGTAGCATTACGTTACAAACAATCATACATATGTAGGTATGTACTTAAATAGAGAACACTTTATCTGTACACCACTATTACAGGAGAAGTATCACACAAATACATTTGTCAATTCGACAGTGTACAAAACGCGGCCTTAAAATGGATCAAAGTGATTCCAAGAGGCAGTGGTTGTTGTAAGTGTAATAACTGTAATGAAGTATTACTTGTTAGCTATAGTAATATATAAATATTATATGAATATATCTACTTACACTATTACAAAACTACTTTACGTGCATACACATAATATGTATAGTATGCTATACATATTATGCATACTAATACGTGTGGAAACCCCCTCGGGCCGTCATCCCACCGGGGTTTTCAGTGGAACGGTGTGTCGGAATCGGACCAACTAAAACCACACGGTGTGCCATGCTGCGCTTAAAATAGGAGGAATCCGGGAACAGCTTGATTAAGACATCCGGACCCTTCCTTGCGCCTGCCCGCACTATGCGGGCACCACCTGCGGGTAACCTATCAATAAGGAGGCGTCCAGACACACGCAGCTAGCCATATATCGGATGGAGGGTCATCAGGGAGGGAGGGAAAAAGTTTAGATACTTATATAAATTTAAAAACATAACCACCAGAAATAAAAATCAATGTCCTTACTATTGCGAGAACGACATCGTTGATATTGCCAGTCAATTCTGACTTGTTATATTTATTTCAGTGACTTTGCATTCGTATTTAAGGTTTTGATCTCATCTTTTAAACAAGACTTTTTCCTCTCCCTATTCCTACTGTAACATTTAGAATTTATTTTACATAAAAGAAATTAATCTTTTATATAAAATTAATAATTTATTTCCAGATCAACATTACACTTCATATATGTACATACAACCTGATATACATATACATGCACAGATGTATATCTCTCTCTTCGAATCTAGTTATCCAGCATGGTAATAGGGTCATACACTTACCTACCTACCTATTCACGCCTATACAATGACAGGTAGCCAGTGGCTTCTCAAAATACCCACATCTTGTTAACAATAATAAAGTCCCGCTAATTTGATTTAATCAGCGGTGTACTAGTACTATTAAGGTCATTTAGTTTAAACTTTTTTATTTAATATATTATTTCAAGTTATTTGTTAAAACCTCATAACCGAATGCCTGAATTAATATTTCTACCCAACAAGAAACATGATACTTTTATTATTCCCTTAGAAAACGACTTCCATTGTTTCACTGGCTAACAAATGCATTCACTAACAAGAAAAGTTTTACGGACCCTGAGGTTAGGCTTTTTACATACTATGAGTACATGTTTTGCGTAAAGGACAGGGATTTACACTTTAGTGTGACAAAAAGTATTTCAAGAAAGATTTATAGTATTTTTACGGACATATCCTTTCCGAGAAAATAATAGAAGCATAAAGCATTATTATTTTATAAACTGTTAGCGTTTTATACAAAAAAATATTTTTAAAAAGTACAACTAAAGTAAATAAAAATGTATCATTTCACTTAGTCCTAAGATTATATATTAAATGTCAATTTTCGTTAAGGACATATTTCATTTGCATGATTACAAAGTACTGCTTTTCAAAAAAGTTCCGGAGTGGAAGTGGGTCACTTACATTCATTATTATATTTATACATATACACGTTTCAGTGCAATCTTACTAGAAACCACCCTATGTAACAAGAAGAATTTGAATTATAAAGCTAGTTGTAGCCGAATGAAAATTTTCAAATAAAAAAAGTTTTATTTTATAGTAAAGGGGGACAGACGAAAGTGACAACCGCCGTTCATGGACACCTGCAATTTAAGAGTCGTAAAGGCATAACTGCCCCTCTTTTCTTTACTGTCATCCCCTTTCTCTTCCTTTGTTTTTCTCTCATAATGTTTGAGTTGCAGATGTCCATGGACGGCGGCTGTCTCTTACCATCAGGTGACCGTCTGTTCGTCTGTCCATAGGGGGATAGACAATATAACCATGTTTACACCAGTGTAAAGTTTAAATTTATTACATAATTCGCACAATGTTTTCGTTATATTGTATATAAGCGTATTGGAAATGTGAGGACAATGTAACGTTTATCCTTAACATATAATATACGAGCTGATTATTATGGTATTACAGTGATAGCAGTCAGGAGATGACCAGTCCCAAGCGATGGTACTCATTCACGAGCATAATGCAAGCAGCCATAATTCGCTCGTATTAAAAAGAGTGTAGAATTGGCCATTGATTAGTTAATTATGAAGAACTATATATTATATACTATATTTTTTGTATTAAATTATCTTTTGAGTACTTAGGGCAAAAAACAGTTAAAAATAAACAAATAATAAAACAAAGTAACTTACATTCTCGTTTGTAGTAGTAGTTTGGAAGTTAAAATAAGAGAAGAGAATATAAGGAAATGGTGTCGAACGGCTACCATCGTAGATTTCAATTTACATTTTTTTAAAAACAAAAAAAAAACTTACACCAAACTTAGAACAAACTTTCTACCGGAAACCAAGATTTTAGATACATGAATTCATTCTCATCCTGACATTACAACAGTACAGATGATTATATTTACCGTAACCAGAATTTTTAGTGACATTTTTACCAAATCGCCAATCAACAACTAACATTACTTAGAAATTGTATTAAATTTATATCATTAAAAATATGGCTGCAAATGATAAGCCTCTTACGAAAAACCTTTCAACAAGTACGTTAAATTAGATCAGTATGAACCAAACAATATTTTTATTAGTATTGATATGATGAAGTATCGAAAAGAAGCACTTTATTTTATATGAACTGAAAGTGTAATTTGTCTTTTGTCTGATTGTGTCTGATTTGGAACCTTTTTTAGTACATCTGTAACGAAATACGAGGTACTCCTATTGCCGGCAACCGGCACTTCAGGAAATGAAGATGGGAAAACTGGGTGAATATGGGTGAAAGGGATGTTCCTTATTGTACATTGGGATATGTAAACAATAGCTTAAGGACGTCGGGGTTGCATCCTGTAACTCGATCTTGCTGTAGCCGGAAGGCGCGAGCCCTCTGCCCAACTTTATTACATAAATTTTTTGCTAAGATTTCAACCATGCATATGATTCATCTGATATTGTGCAAATGTTTTAGGTGCCCAGAGTTATATTTGATGAAAAGAGCCGTTAGGTACATCCTTTTAAATTTTTAGATAAAAACCTTGGCGAGTCTTGGATAAACCATATATACATATTAGATTACAGAAATGTGCAGAAATTTTAAGTAGCCTAACAAATCATAACAGATACTTTCCCAACTGCATTATCCCATTTCCCCAATGTACCTTCAAAAGAAAATTAGAAGCTCTGCAGTGTAGCAAACCTTTATTTTTTTCCCACAATGCACGTGCATAATTTGTCTAAATGAGCTCTCGGGAGGTGCTTCTGCAGCTTTTATTCCGCTCCGTTGATATTAAAAGTTGGTCAAATGTGCATCTCCATTGTACCTTGCAACCCTTTTGTTTCTATGCTATCCTGGTATTTTATTTTCTATGAAGAGTAATTTATTAGAGAGTAAAAAATGTGGATGGTTCATGGTTAATTGTTTGTAAGGATACGTGAAATTGCCAAGGTTCTTTTGTAGAGGCTAACAAATGATTCAATCGCATGAACTGAACAATTTCAGGAACATTTATCACATTTAGCTTTTAAGATTTTATGTAACAATATTCTGTTAGATATGAAAGATATTTTTAAGACCCCGCCCAGTACACTACCCACCCTAACACAGCCATATTAAGCTTAGCATGGGGGGTCAACAAGAATACTAGCAATGTGTGACCCACGTTATCCAAAAAAAAAAAAAAAAATTAAAGATTCGTAGTTTCTTTCCTTTTTTTTTTGCTTTTGTAAAGTGTTACTAGTTCGTGTATATATTAATTTATATAACAGTCCATGCGTAGTGTTTCTATATCAGAAAATTCGAAACAAAAATATACCTAAAAGAACCAAAATACTTTTTTTTTGTTTTGTTACATGTAACATAATACTCGTATATTATATTAGTTCGGAATAGCAGTTCGGAAAATTGATCGTTAGATATTAAGGAATTTGAAACTGCGATCGCTAACGACATCTTCTCAGTCAGTTCAAGCTGAATTATACTTTATTACGTCGCTTCAGAGTAGTTATTTATTGTCCTTAGTCGTCTACTTCTGTAGTTAAACTCAAATTGCAAAAAATATTGTTAGGATTCGTTTTGTTACTCTACAAGCGGTACCCTAAAATACCCAACCGAGAATGTTGATTAACTGGTGCACTCATTAGGAGTCTAGTTTCATTTTCTACCGGCATTAAATTAAAATGAACGCATATATTCAAGATAAGTGTCTACTGCATATAATTTAATTTATTATTTAATATTATAGTAAGAAGGTTGTAAAAATGTTGTACTTTAAATTACGGTTATATTAATTAACAAATTAAAATTAATAGTATAAACAAAAAATAATATTTTGATATACAAAGGTGTGGTCAATTTTGAGAGTCGTAGAGACGTAAATTAGATCTACAAAACTGATATTTGGTAGAAGGCAGGGCTAACATTAATTTACTGTCAAAGGTTTTGATGAAAACTGTAGATTTTGGAAAATGTGTGCAATACAAACATTAAATCAAAATAGGTAAAAGTTACTTAAAACATTGCATTATTAAAATCAAAACCAAAATAATCACCAGTTATACATATTTAATTTAAAAAATTAAAACCTTAAAAACATGACGCTACTAAAATTGGTATACATCTATTCTTACCACTATGTATAGACAAGTTCCTAATTAAAATTTAAATAAATTGAAAACTTGCAGTATTTAATCTTATACAAAAAATATTTCGTTGGTATTATTAGAGATGAGGGACACGTCAATGGATCAACATTCTCAGATCACGGAGAATTTAAGAGAATTTACAAAATTAAGGTAAAATTACAAACTGGTTAATACAACGTTTTAGCTTTATGTTAAAAGTAAAGTATTTATGTTTCTTCAAGGTTTCCAAAATAGGTTAACTCTTCAATATTTTATATTGAAAGTTCTGATTTTAGTTAACTAATACTGTTTTTTTTTTAAATTATTTTATTCTATTCTATTCCATTCCATTCTGTTTAAATTATGTATAATTGATAATTTTACTATATTTTATGTTATAATCGGACTGTTTTTAATGCTTTTTTTAAGATTGTTGTTTGTTTTGATATTATTCATTAATACAATATATTGTATAAATCCTAATTCAAGTTTAACGCCATTCAAAATGTAAAAAAAAAAATTAAGCAATTTCCTGGAAATATTCTCAACAATAGCCTCGGTGAAAGGATTTTATTATAAAAAATATTTTTTGTATATCATTGACCATATGTAATCAAGATAACATAACACATTTAGACCACCTATTGTATCCAAAAAATAATAGTATTTTTTTATATTTTTTCAGTTCTAGTGAATTCTCCCCGAAGAGAATGTTCCCGAAAACTTAACAGCAAAGTTCTCGCTACTTTTCGAGATGATGTAAGAAATCACATTTCCCAATCTGTTCTGACAAAAAAAAAAGTTATTGTGTGAGAAACTATGTGTATACATAAACACTTCTTTTGAATTAACAATTTATTTCTTTTCTTTTATGTATGATGGTTTGTTTTCTATAATGATTATGCGGCATACAGACGCGTCATCACTTAACTTTATGTAATTAATTAATTTGATTTTTGCATGTTGGGCACCGACTTAAAACTGTTTAGGTGTTAACGATTATTGGTGTAGGAGTTTAGTTAGATTCGCTTTTCTGTTCCTCGGTTGTTTTGGCGGTTTTCGTTAAAAAGTTTTTAATTGGGCAGTCGTGTATTATTCACGGGGTTTATAAATTCTGTATGTCTGGCTAACATTGTTTACATAATGAGACATTTTCATTGGTATATTAATTTATTTTCATATATTTTTAAGCAATTGAAATTGTTACTCTAGGTGAAGATTATTGTTTTTATAAACCGTTTCAATCAAATGAAGTATATATTAAAAAACGTCAATAAATTAGTGCAACTATTTAGGTATTGTGTAAAATAACAGCGACTTTTTGTACAATATTTTTTAATTAGGGGACTTATTAAAAAAAATAGAAGAACAAAATTAAATATATTACAAACTCTGTTGTTTTGCTGCAAGTTATAGAGATAGGACAAAGCAGATTTCTGTTGGTATTGAAGCATTCACTTCTTAATTGGCACTTTTACTGTCAAAGTTTTTTATTTCTGGTTAGTTTTATTTAGGATTTAAGTTTAGAATGCCAGAACTCTATGAATGACTGACGGCTAGATTACCATTAGTGACATCTTAACTGTATAGCAACTGTATAAGCATGATATTTATTTGGTAATTATACGTACGAGTATAACAACTATCCGTTAACAATATAGTTCTAATTGGTTTTTAATTTTACAGTTAATTAACTCGCGCTGGTTCAAATAAGGTCATTACTGGTTCATATCTATCGTATACATACCAGTTTAAACCGGACTTATACAATTTGCTTAATATTTTAAAATAAACTTAGTCTATATTCTAGAACATATACATTGTTGCAGAGGACGTAGATTAATGATGAAACTTAATTATGAAATTTCGCTAATTTCACTAATTTTTTTTTCTGAGTAGTAAGTATATTTACAGTTTATTTCTTACGCCGTTAGTTTTCATCATGTTATTAAACTAAAATTAAATTTAGACATACTAAATATTTTTTTTATGCGATAGTGGGCAAACGAGCAGACGGGTCACCTGATGGTAAGTGACTACCGCCGCCGCAACTCAAGAGTCACAAGTGCGTTGCCGGCCTTTTAGGTAGGAGTACGCTCTTTTCTTGAAGGTTTGAAGGTCGTATCGGTTCGGAAATACGGCAAGCGACAATTTGTTCCATAAGCTGGTTGTGCGAGGCAAGAAGCGCACAGTGGTGGAGTGCCAATCGTCCAGGTGATGGGGATAGATATTTTGTCGCGTAGGACGATGGCGGAAACCTGCAGCCGGTATAAGTCCGCACAATTCCTCTGAACACTTCCCATGATACAAGCGATAAAGGATGCGGAGTGAAGCTAGTCGATGATGCGAGTCGCTCTCCGTTGAATGCGGTCAAGAGGGGGAAGTTGGTACTGGGGTGCACCTGCATAGAGATGAGAACAGTATTCCATGTGCGGTCGAACCTGCGCCTTATAAAGTTGCAGACGGTGGGCCGGAGTAAAATACTGTCCTTACTCTGTAAGTGACCGCGAAACTGGACTTCGCTTGATATATCGACGCCAAAGATTCCGATACTGGCTGATGCAGTTAGGGAAGTGCTCTCAAATTGAGGTGATACGACCAATGGCATCTTTGTAGCGGTGAACGCGCAAACCTGTGTCTTCGTGGGGTTAAACTGGACTAGGTTAAGTCGACCTCAATCTAAAAGTTTGGATAAAGAAGTTTCGGTTTCAGACACAAGTTTGGATTGGCTTTCGATGACGTTTATCCTAGAAATGTTAGCGCGGCCGGTGTAAAGGGCATCACTCGTGCTATCGTCTGCATAGCAATGGATGCTGCTAATCTGCAGCATCTCATTGATATGCAGAAATATAAGCATTTCATAGAGCCGCACTGAATGTTGAGTTAATTATCCACCAGTCTACCTTAATTATATACATAAATCAGTGAATGAAGTGCTTTAATATGTATCTATATAAATAACTATATTAAGAAATGTGCATTTTTGTAGAAATTACAATAAAAAATTAATTTCATATTTGTACGTGGATGACGTTAGAAACAAGCTTCCAATTATTACTACTAGCACTTCCAAGTAATTTCGAAAGATCTTTTAATATACTACACATTTAATTGCTCTATGTAACCCTACGTGGTTATACGACTTGTTAGAGGTGTGCCTCACGGCTCCCTAGCGAACCGTAGCTGAGTTATGACTCCCTGGACAACAGTAGGGATGACCGCGGACAAGTCGGTTAGTAAACTTAGGGACAACAAAATACTATTTATGTGTGTCTTGTTGGGATTATTTAACCTGTATATTTGGTTTTAAGAGTAGTTCCATAAATGCATTTTTTTATTTATACAGTTTGTATTGCACAAGAATTAAAATTGCATTAAAATTATATGTTGTGTAAAATTAAAATTATGTAAAATAATTAAAAATAGTGTCTTTGGAGATTCTAGCCTATTCTTCACTTCAATTAGTTTGTCTGACATCATTTTATTGATTTGATTGAGCAAACTGAGAAACGTCGTAATTAATCATATTTATATTATAGTGTAGGGTGCACTGCGGTGTGCTTGGGTTACCGCTGCCTCGTACTGCGAGGCAGTGATGCACGCTAAAGAAGTGGGGAAACGGGAACGGAAGAGGACAAGTTCTGTCCCGTCCCGCCGAAGACGCACCAGGCACCGGAGAGCGCTGACTAATCTCCGGCCTCCATGAGCGCTGGCCTGAGGGTAGCGGGTCGGGCTTATCGCTACCCCAGCAGAAGCAGGCCCGAGACCGTGGCGTGACGTGTTCCGCGCCCGCCTCTCTAATATGAAGGGAGGGTGTGGCCCTTAAAGTCCACGGCGTGGTCACCGACCTATTAGGTGCCCAAAGTTTTCAGGGGTTTCCTGAAGGCTTCCTTCGCAGGGTATCCCAGTTCCCTGCAATAGACCCAGATAGATTTACTGTTTGTTTTTAAAGCAACCATTGTTAAAACAAAATACTTAAGTGAAAAATATGAATAATACAAATATACAATTTTAATACAGTATAAAATAGTTACTTAAATAAATAAATAAAAGCATAACTGGCATGAGTCACACCATTTACATCTAAACAAAAGTGAACAGTAGAAGGGTCTTAGTCGATAGTTTTATTTGAATTTATAAACTAAAAACTTTGTGTGGAGAGACAAAACGTGCTCGGTCTCTCGGTTGATTTAAAAAATTAACTTCGCCTTTTATCCGAGATCTGCTGAGCTGTATTAATACTGAACTCGGTTTGCACAATTAAGGACAAACCGAAAAACTCAATGGTGGATTATATTCAAGAGTAATAGTAATAATAATAATTTTAATGTCTCGATTCTTTTTGGTCAAGAATCTAAAACTGTTATTTGAGTTATAAAAATAAAACATTTTAACAAATGTGATAATTATGTAGGTAATTATCGTGGTTCGTTACCAGCCGTGCTCGGTCTTGGTGGTGTCTTAAAAGACGACTAAGCTATGTGATCTATCTGAAAGTATATATAAAATGGTCATCAGAAGATTTGAGAGTGGATGTGCCTTTGCATTCGACAAAATTTTACGATCTATCGTTTACGATTGAAGCTGTACGTTTGTGGAATGCCTTGCCACTGAACATTAGGCTAACGAAAACAATTACCAATTTTAAGAAAATGGTTAATGATTATTTTTTATCAAATTAGTTTGATACTTTCCGTATACCGTATGTAAATATATATATGAATGTATATATGTATATATTTTATTTAATATATTTAAGTAGGTATATGTATATTTTTATATTGTTAATGTAAGTATTGTACTTATATATTTAAGTATACGAAAGGACTGAATGTACAGAATATCTGTGATAAACTTCTATGTATAATTCTAATTCTACTAATGTTGTACAAAAAAAAGTTGTTATCTATATATCTATCTGACAGTATATATAGAGTCATACCATGCTCGAGTGACGGCAAAAGGCTTGCCCCCTATTACGTACGTAGCACTAAATTATGGTTGGCGAATAGTGGGAGATTGAGAAACTTCTACCTACCCCTGCGGGACACAGGCGTGAGTGTATGTTTTTTCAATCATATTTTGATCAATAAAAGCAACAAATTATACGTGATTATGACGAGAACAAGATATTAGAACTGAGATTGTAATATCATTTCTAAACAATAATAACAACAAAAAAGGAAATTTGCGGCCATTAATCCTGAAGAATTTAACAATGTTACGGGCATTCGATCTCATTGTTTGATAGCTTGACAGTAAAATAATGTTTCAAACGTTTAAATAAACACTCAATGTAAGCCGCTGTCCAAATAAGAGAATTCAACTTGTTTGAAATACAGATAAGCCAAACAGTTTGAAGTATTAATTAAATTTCCCATATGTGTGTAATCGATTCAGGTATACTGAATCGAATTATGAAAATTATTAATTATGTTTATGTTTCAAGTGTGCTCGCCACGTAAATGTCCATTGAACGATGGATTCATAGGTCTGTCAATTGGATTATGAATTGAATATCAGATACGAAAATACAATTTTAATGTTGTAGATTATTTGATTACAGCTTTTAGAGGAGAGCGTGGTATAGCAGATTTATTTTTTAATTTATTTTCTACTGTGGATGAACAAATATCTTACGACTGGACTGGAGTCAGAGAGAACTACTAATGCGTTTATTACTACTTAAATTTAATCACTTTAAAACCACATTAAACGTGACTAGTATAGTTAGTAGTATAGTTTTTCACGTATAAGCATAAGTACCCTTTAGTACTTAGAATAGAATAGAATACACTTTATTGCACACCAAAACATAGGATACATAGAAACAAAAAAAAACAAAAAACAAATTAATTAGTAGTACAATGGGCGGTCTTATCGCAATCTGCGATCTCTTATAAACAACCGTTGATGAACTATACTGTAAATATTACGTACCTAACAAAACATGCAAACGTTCTCGTCCACCAGGCAGTCCTTTACTAATTAAAAAAATAATAATATTAAGAACAACTTAATTTTCCCATTAAATATTTCAAAAAAAAAAAAAAAAAATGTTGTATTGCCTTCTAAGTGCTGCAATAACAATAAGTAACAGAAACCAATTACGTGTGTATTTTAAAAGAAAAGTCTAGATTCTTTATTTCGTTTGTGCTACATTCGACAGATTTGTAAAAAAATAATATACAAAAAGGTTATATCGTCCGACGTAACCTTTTCATTCGCGAGATAATGGCTTTTTTATTTCTGATTCAGCAACACTTTGTTAGATTTCGGTTACTGATTCTATATTTAATGTTTCATTATTTACAGGGATTTAATTTCAGGTATTTGAGTAATGTGCAAACTTGCTGGAATCAGACTTTATTTATTTGTTACCACTTGGTTTGTTCTATTCTCTTTCTCTCTCTCTCTCTCTCTCTCTCTCTCTCTCTCTCTCTCTCTCTCTTGTTGTCTTCACTCATGTTAGTATACATTTTGAAAACAAGAATGAAAGAAAGACAAAAAAAAACTTTTTTTTATTTACACAGACAGGGTATATGATAATGAAAGTGTCACGTTTTTTTTTCTCTCGAAATACTTGACATTAACGGAATCTCTGCGTTGAATATACACGCGAGAGAGAGTCCATATAATACTAATAATAAAAGTTTTAAATAAGACCCTTATCTCCAGCGAAAGTGATGTTCAATGGAAATGTTATTCATTAATAATTTTAGTTTTAGAGTTTTATTTTTGTACTATAAGACACACAAATGACAGTACAACGAGTTTATCTATGTTTATGTTGAATGGTCATTGTGACTTAGATGTAAATAAGATGATGATGATGATATGAAATGAGCCATTTAAAACAATTGATATCATTTTGTATATCTGGTAACAATACAGAGCTGATTTGTTACTAGCAGAAGGTAAGACAAAGTTATTGTTTTTATTTTAAGTAGGTGTTGTTTAGGTTTCTTGCCAAAGTTTTGTACTGAGCCTGGTTTGAAACTACACGTGTGGTATTTTTAATTTTGACAATTCTGATATAGTAATCCGATAAAGTAATAGTAAAATCCTGTATAGTAATAGTAAAATAGTACTCGGTACAGAATTCCCTAAATATCATATTTTAGAGATGGAATATTTTCTTCGAATTTGAACCAGTTAATTCAATTAAAACATATATTGAATTCGACTCCGAAGTTATGATTTTTTTTATTTTATTCCTTGATATTTCATCTCAGAGGTGGAATATTGTTTATAAATTAATACTGGATTAAACATGACACCATGATAAATTTAATACAATAAGAAATAATGAAATATATTTATATTATGTAGGTATTATTCATTCCTCACTTTACGACCTTAGAGGCTTAGAGGTCGAATATTGGTTTCTTTAAGATGTTTTTGAAATCGGTATATAAAAGCAAATATATGAATAAAAACATAAAAGTTCTGTCTGATTGAGAAACACCCTCTTTTTTTAATCGGTTAAAATAATTTAAAATTTGACTGCATAAGTTGTTTGTCGGACGTCATTTTGTAATCTTTTACTAAAATTATCAATACGATTCATATGCACACACAAACTAACATGTCGAAATTCATCATGCCGTTTAAGCTTAGGCTGTTTCAAAGAAATACCATACCACCGTACATTCTTACGTACTTACATACACATATAATTACATACATTTATAGATACATCGAATGTGATATATCGATTGTGCAGTCGAATAATAGTGAATCTATCCTGTGCACCGAACCTCGTAAAATTCTGAGCGGATAAATAGGGCCTTGACAGACATAAAGATGTACAACCGAGTGATCTTATAATTGTTCCTTTTTCCTCTTGAAGTATCCTAAACAGCTTAAATGGCTACGTGAAGCTGCATATGCATATTATGTAATTATTGTTTTATGTTATTACAATTCAAGTTAAACGAAATAAATTGTAGTCATAATTTGATCAACGGGTATCCTTGGATTTGTATATTTTGTCAATCCACATATACATTGTAATTATGATATAATATCAATACCATTTAAGTAACTATATAAAAACGATGTTATGTTTTGGTTTTCCTTTGCTGGGAGTGGACTCGTATAAAAATAATCAGAAAACTATTCTCTGCCATTATTATTGCAATAACTAAAAAATACATGACGTATCAATAAACGAAGCTGAAGTAATACGACACTCCAAAAGCAACTCTTCAAGCAATATTTGAAATCATAAAATAAATTGCACCATTATTTTAGTCTCCACTTTACACTTTTTATATTAACATACAGTACAATTATAAGAATTAAAAGTATTTTTTTATTATCCCGTGAGAACAGCAGTTATTTTTCTTGATGAATGGTACCGTGTGTGACGACGTGAAAGCATTACTAATAAACAACTCGCATTTACAGTACTACTAATGATGAG
Source organism: Tyria jacobaeae (assembly GCA_947561695.1). Taxonomy (NCBI): domain Eukaryota; kingdom Metazoa; phylum Arthropoda; class Insecta; order Lepidoptera; family Erebidae; genus Tyria; species Tyria jacobaeae. The sequence goes on along the minus strand of OX387211.1, from coordinate 17,984,580 downwards.
ATATGGAAATGATGATTTCTGTGCATGATATTCTTTTTATTTACTTGAAGTAACATGGGAGGTTTTAGGTTAGATTATATTTGTATGTATGTTGAGCGATGTCTCTGCCAATTGTCGATGGTTTTTTTATTAATTCGAAAGATTATACTTCTGTGGCGGGCGGTCCAATGGAAAAGAAGATTATAAGCAGCAGTACCGTAATGGCTAAAGGCTCTATTTTAAAAAAATGTTACCAAATCAGGATTTAATCATGGGATATCAATTACAGAATAGTAAGTAATTTAATCTACTTCTTTTTAAGTCAATTATCAACATAGTTTACATTTTAATTAATAAAAGTGTATAGTGCTAAGGAAGTTTCGCTCGTCAGTCACAAAAAGTAACAGTAATGCCATGAACTGAAATAGTTTAGTCATGCAACCTTGAATTTTATTGCTTTTTGCCACGTGAATAGAGAAACATCTTGTAGAATATATTTTTGTTTAAACAGTTTAATGATGTGCCTATCACGAAATTGTAGTTAGTAACTTTTGTTGTTTAATTTTTATTGTATTGATACTTTTTGACCGATTTCAAAGAAGGAGTTTGATCAGTAATATCAGAAATTACAATTAGGAGCAAGATATTAAAAGCATTATTTCAAAAATTAATTTGACAAATAAAATGAACGTTTTTCTTTCCACCCGAATTTTGAACGGTAGTCATATTTCGATTTGTTGCCGAAGAAACGTCGGAAGCAACCGTTTTGTTTACCTCCCAATAAAAATAAAATATCATCCTTCACGGTCAACAAGTATACGATAGTCTTTTATCGGTTTTGTTATATCTATATGTATGTGTATTCTTACTTTTCCAGCAATAACTAAAACTATTGAAGCACTATGAAATGCTTCTGTTGTTTTAGTGCAGACCCGGTCAACTGTCGGCCTATTACGATCACCTCCATAATGTGTAAGATCATGGAACTCACATTGATCAATTGTCTCCTGGCGTACCTTGAGACTGATGAGATCCCACCCACTCATTTATAGAGCGGGGCTTTGGAAGGTCATGGAGAGGCAATATAGGCCATTTCTTTAGATATAAGCACGGGGTAGTTCTCAAGTAGTTCAATCTTCATTCTATTTATATTTCTATTCTATCTACTACTTAATCCATCTGTATAAGCAATTACCATTTCTATCCTACCCTACCTTTATAAATTCTTCAAACTTATCCATCACTTCCCAAAAGTTCCCAGATAATGGCAATGAGCTTGCCCCTTGTTACGTGAGTTCTACTAAATTGTGATTGGGACGCAGGCGTGATGTGTGTATATATGACATGTATATATAACATGTATGTATGCATGGTTTAGTAACACTTTTATTACTTAATACACGGATATCGCACGCTGGAGCATGACTGGGCTTTAAGCCGTTAGCTGCATACACGTATGCATGATTGTGAAAAATCTTACTAAGACTTACTTTATGCTTAAATAAAAGTGGTATTCGATTACGAAAACATATTGTAAGGAATAAATTATTACAATTTAGTTCTATCTTGAATAAATTAAGGTAGTTTTACAAAATACATGCAACACCAAAACATTTTATACGTGACCAATTATGTCTATCTAATCTATAATCAATTCAAGATTATAATTTTATATAAAGAAGAAACTGGTTTAATGTTCATAACAATTCTCTTCAAATAACTTTTTTATATACGATGTAGGGAAATCGTAAAACTAGACTTAAATGAATTCAGACACTTTTGACTTGAAACTAGTCATAGTAAGAACACGACTCTGCACTCTAAGATGCAAATATATGTTATTTAGAAACTAACCCCAAAATACGACGTCTGAAATGATGAAATGTGGGACCGAGTTACTAACCAAAATAGAAAAGGTGATGCCAATAAAGGCTCAGATATTTCTTAGAGTTTGTTAAATTAACTTATGGGTATATACGAGTATAAGTACATCACGAGAGAGTATTTTACAAACCAATAATGTATCTAATTGTTATAAAAACATAATAAATGGAGAGTTTTATGCCTTGTTTCTTCCTCTTTACCCAAAAACTACCCATATTTACTTTTTTCAGATTTATTGTTACAAAAAATACAAAAATTAAAACATATCAGCAAAGCAAAAACCACGAATGGTTTGTGCGGAATGCTCTACATTTGACGAAACATAAGTTTTATCGATAGATAATATAATTTTTTTTAATCCACTATAATTTTTGTCCGTCGAAATATATCCTCATTGTATATTTTATTTTAATCAATATGTCTTCGGTTTACAACAAAAACTATTCTTATGTATCTTGTCAGTAGAAAATTGAAGAGTGAAATTTGTACATTGTTAATCATCTATACAATCAATTTTAAATTTAAAAGTCCCAACATTTTGCACAGTTTCATTTGCATATCAATCCTATTGAATTAAATTGTGTCTTATTTAGTTCATTTCAATTTCATAATTCGAATTTAAACTGTTTTCATTTAACATCAATAATGTCCCTAATTTATGGGTTCCGTGTCGACTGGTTATCCGTGACTACTTTAGATATCGTCCCTTAATTGATTTGCAGTTAATACTCGTACCTGGTGCATGAAATCAAACAATTCTATCATAGAAGAAGCAAAAACCAAATATCTAAGAACTAAAAAGAAAGCTTTAAAAGAAAAGAAACATGACAACGTATATCATTAGCATATTTAGTATAATCTCACCCTAGACAAAAGAATGTCACATTCATACACATACAACATCCGTACACAAAGTGGGTAAATTAGTTTGTCAGACGCAGCGGCCCGTCAAGCCTTTGTGTCATCAACAAAACAAAGTTATTCATATAAAACTTGGTACTGTTATCTCGGAGCTGTTTTAAAAGTTACTATACATACTTAATTATGCCCCATTTCACTTATGCCTCTGAATATAAAGTAGTTTTTTTAAGAATTATACATTTGTCATTTTTATGTTAATTTTGGGTGAGGACATCTTATGAGTTCAGTGCTGTTCTTTCGTAATTCCAGCAAGATAAAGAAGATAATAGTATGTGTGATTGTGCCCAAAGATCTTAGCCTTCATAGTTGAAGTTTAGTAGGCAATATTATTAAATTCATTGAAATGGCACCTATGGCATTGAGTTGCAATAGAGTGCAGCCAGAAAAAAAAACAGGTTTGGGTTCAAAATTATAATCACATCTTGAACTTTGGGTGTGTTACATCAAGAACCCGATTCTTAAATTGGCAACTGTAAATAGTCTACAAAGTTTCCATCAATGAAAGTAATTACACTATTACTCCTTCACCACCAAAAATGTGGTCGTTTGATACACCTCTGCTTACCCCTTAGGGAATACAGGCGTGAGTGTATATATGTATGTATGGACTTGTCTTTCGCCGTTATTGTATGCCAATATTAAGTATTCTGTTTTGTAGGGCTTGAAGTCCTCCTTAATCTAGTTCAAAATCAAAATCGGTCCCGCCGTCTAGAAGCGAACTTATTTTACTTTTGAAAGGGTAGTTGTTAGAGCTTAAGGCTTGTCCGATTTTTCCGAAGAAAATATTCTACCTATTCATTTCAAAATAAAGTGATTAAAACTACAGGTAAAGCATTGAAATCGGTTTCGTATTTTTTCAAGATAATTCTCATTCAATACTGACTGCCCTATTGGTCTAGCGGTTAGCAATCATGTCTGCTAAGCCAATATTCTATAATATGTATGTATTGTTATTACTTATATATTAGATATATATAAGTATGTTTATCAGCAGTCTGGTTAACATAGTACTAGCTCTGCTTAGTTTGGGATCAGACGGCCGTGTGTGAAATGTATGAAGTATTTATTATTTATTTGCTAGGTCTTCCGTTTAGTTTTGAGGGAACGTGTCAAGTAGCTGTCGCGACACGTCGGTACAAGTAAGTTACTTAGATATTTGATACGGAGTGTTTTAGCTTGCACTTTAATTATTCGAAGTAACTCACTTACAGTAAACACTGTGAGCCATGCATTGAACCAAAAACGTCCAAGAATTGCACAAAGAAAACAAAAGGTCATTTTACTGCATGACAATGCACGCCTACACACCGCAAAAGCTGTAAGAGATACACTTTCAGATCTTCAGTGGGAAGTGTTACCGCATCCCGCATATTCACCAGATTGTGCTCCTTCTGATTACCACCTATTTTGATCTATGCAACACAGCCTAACACATCAGCACTTCAAATCTTAAGAATGTATCAAAAAATAGGCTCAATAGTTGGCAAAACTTCTTCATTGAATTGTTTTTTACGTGAAGAAAATAATTTGAGTTGATATTGAATATAAAATCTTTCGTTAATCTTTATATGCTCTTCTTTGAAATGAAGACGACAAACAAAATTTGTACATTTCAAATGAACGCTCAAAGAAATCTTCCAATTTTGTTGTCTCATCGATCTATGAATTCAAGTGCACAAAAAATTGTAACATTTTTGCTCAAAAATTTGTGTGAGAATGAACGAAAATATTCCATACAAAAATAATATACATACATACTGTGGTTGAAAATGAGACAGACATCGAGAGTATAATTTCTAATATTTTTCAATTTACGCCAACTATGACAACATTTTACCTCGCAAATTTTGTCATTGTTGAATTATTTTAAAAAGTTTTATGACGTAAACACGGAAAAAATAATTTGCTCTCTTTCCTCTACCCTCCATAATGGTTTTCAAGAGAATATAAAACAGGAGTGATATAGTGACATTTATGGACAAAAAACAATTGTGTATTTATTTATATACAATTACGTACTTTTTACAAAACTTTTTTATCTCACATAATCGATATTCCATTCACTTACTTATTTCAAAAACTCTGTATTGACACGTATAAACGAAATACTTTCGGTAAATCGACGAAACGATGTTACAAAGGTCCCATCGTCCACGATTTACAAAATTTGATTTGCAAATATAGGCCGCTTGGAAAGGACAAGTATATATAATTCAAATCAAATCAGAGAATCAATTGTGCCATCTCAATGGTTGGAAAAATGTTCAGCTTTGATAAGTTTTTATTATATATTTAAAAAAATAAAATCATTATCATACAATGAAAGAAAGTATGAAGAAGGAACAAAAAGAGGTGTGATAAAAACTATGTAGATTTTTTAAACTATTCTCTTGCTAAATAGATGAAAGCAAGATTGACAAGAATTATGTGGTAAATATATTTGAAAATAAAAATCTAATAAAAATAGATAAGAAAAGAAAAATGAATGAAAAAATATATATATGTATATGTGATAGTAGATTTAAGTTACAAATACGTAGTGTCTGAGTTTTAGTAAATTTTACTTCATGGCCCGATAGATGGCGTTTAATATAAACCTGAATCGCGCTATTATTCATTTACTACGAGCTACATATAAGCTGGTAGCCGTATTTTGATTGTGTCGACACCAAAATATACTCTTGAAACGTTGTACTGTACTGTAGTGTTGTATCAAATTCAGGCACCCGTTAGTATTAAAGTGTTTTATTGGGAGTAAGCGCCACCAGCCCGATTGAAATCCAGTTCAGGTAGACTTTGTAAACGTGTGTGACCCATATTCTCTTAGTTAATAAGCTCCGATACTAGGACTAGTAGGAAAACATATCATTTTCTCAGGTAGTTCAAAAGGTGCTATTAAACGACGACAGAGACAGAGTTCAACATACTTAAACACGCAGTTTGGTAGATATTAGTCTAAACAAAACTATATTGGCTACAAAAATAATAATCACATTTTTCAAGAACTTTATTTGTGCCAGTATATTATATAAGCTGCAAAACATTACTTGTGTATTTAGGCTTATACATATAAAATATGTTTTATAAAATACGTTAAAAATAAACTTAACATTTCGTTTGAATGTTGTGTGCTTTTCCGCTTACTATAGACAGTGTAGATAGAGGGGAGACCGCAATTGCCCTACGGCACGATATACAAATGTCTCGAAAGTTACTGGCGGCGGATTGCCCAAGACTTGTATTTGCCACTCCTTGGGAGATACCTTCGTCCAGCAGTACATGGTAATTGACTGATGATAAATATCGCGACTTTTATATACAACAAAAAATTTAAGTCTGAAATGTTAGATTCTATTGTACCTATATATTCATGCTGCATCGACAAAAATGACTACGTAATTTGATATCATAAAGACGAAATGTCAGAGAAATATGACCCAATACAAAGCATCCCTTTTATGCCATTACGATGCCAAACATTGGCTACAAACTTCCTGAGTATATTTGTATAAAATACAAATATTAAAAGCATTTATACGAAGTTATTTTGCTTTTGTAACACAATGAAAGTCCTTGAAACTCAATACACATTACAAGTTTCATACAACATAAATGATTGATTGATTGAAAACTTTTTATGAATATTTTCAATCTTGAAGCATTTCATACGAAGAAGCATATGAAATTATTCGAACACAAAAAAGACAGTCAAATACGTACTTGTCTTAAGATATCGTTTCACATAACTCTACTGTAATTTCTGTTAGAGGCCATTGAACAAAACAATTTCTTTCGATTCTTATATAAAAATTGCATGCGTATATGAAGTGTCCTTACAGATTGTACCTAATTGAAGTGTTGACTATCACTTCTGTTTATCATATCATTCTGTTTTAAAGAAAATTGTCCGGGTGATTTATTTTGCATAGCATCTTAATCGCATGATACTAATCGGATAGAGGTTTGCAAAACACTTGATAATGACATTTTATGTTGTGAGTTACAGGCAGTCGCCGCGTCTGGCACTATAGGTCAGCAGACTGGGATGGAATGAGAACATTCTTTGCATCCTACCCATGGAGGCAGGTTTGCTTCTCGCCGGATGATCCCAATGTCGTTGCTGACTCTGTCGCGGATGTTGTGCTTCAGGGTATGGAACTTTTCATTCCATTCTCCCTGATTCCCACAGGTGGCAGTCCCAGCCTTGGTTTGGTCGAACCTGCAAAGCGGCGTCCCGCCGAAAGCAGGAATGTTACCAAGCATGGGCTAATGCAGCGACAGCACGGGATGTAAAGACCAGCACATTAAAGAAGCAATTTAACTTTGCCTCCAGGTCCCTCAAAAGAGTAATTGTTGGGGCGAAGTCGGCTCACATCGGCAGAATTGGTGAGAGACTAGTTAGTCTCCCCTCCGGAACTCGTGCATTCTGGTCTCTTGCCAAAGCTGTCCAGGGGAACTTTTGTAAGCCATCCCTTCCACCTCTGCGCATAGGAGATAATTCGTTGGCCCACGACGCTAAAGAAAAAGCCGACCTTCTGGGCAAACTCGACCCTGGACGACCGGGGAAACGCACCGCCGACCATACCGCAGTGCGAGACCCGCATGCCGGAAGTCCGGTTTACACAAAGGGCAGTGCGTAAAGCGCTTCTTGCCCTCGACGTTCATAAGTCGAGTGGGCCCGATAGAATCTCTCCTATCGTGCTGAAGACGTGTGCTCCAGAGTTAAAGCGCCTTTATCGGCTTTCCTACTCTCTTGGCGTAGTCCCGAACTCATGGAAGACAGCTCTAGTGCACCCAATCCCTAAAAAAGGAGATCGCTCGGATCCGTCATACTACAGACCATTAGCCATCACCTCCTTGCTCTCCAAGATAATGGAATCCATTGTTAACTGCCAGCTCCTCCGGTACTTAGAAGACCACCAGCTCCTCAATGATCGACAATACGGCTTCCGTCAGGGTCGTTCAGCTGGTGATCTTCTCGTATACTTGACTCACCGGTGGGCACAGGCGATCGAGACCAAGGGGGAAGCGTTGGCAGTTAGTTTGGACGTGGCGAAGGCCTTCGATCGGGTCTGGCACAAAGCGCTCCTTGAGAAGCTTCCTTCCTATGGGCTTCCCGAGAAACTGTGCAATTGGCTCACCAGTTTTCTTACAGACAGAAGCATCAAGGTCGTTGTTGACGGTGCATGCTCCGACTCCAAGTCTGTTAATTCTGGTGTCCCACGCTGTTTCTTCTGCATATCAACGACATGCTGCAGATTAACAGCATCCATTGCTATGCAGACGATAGCACGAGTGATGCCCTTTACACCGGCTGCGCTAACATTTCTAGGGTAAACGTCATCGAAAGCCGATCCAAACTTGTGTCTGAAATCGAAACTTCTTTATCAAAAGTTTCAGATTGGGGTCGACTTAACCTAATCCAATTTAACCCCACGAAGACACAGGTTTGCGCGTTCACCGCTAAAAAGATGCCATTGGTCGTATCACCTCAATTTGAGAGCACTTCCCTAACTGCATCAGCCAGTATCGGAATCCTTGGCGTCGATATATCAAGCGAAGTCCAGTTTCGCGGTCACTTAGAGAGTAAGGCCATATTAGCCTCGAAGAAGCTTGGAGTGCTAAACAGATCGAGACAGTATTTTACTCCGGCCCACCGCCTGCAACTTTATAAGGCGCAGGTTCGGCCGCACATGGAATACTGTTCTCATCTCTATGCAGGTGCACCCCAGTACCACCTTCTGCCTCTTGACCGCATTCAACGGAGAGCGACTCGCATCTTCGACTGCCAAGATATTTCTGATCGACTTGATACCTTGGCGTTGCGTAGAGATGTAGCTTCACTCTGCATCCTCTATCGCTTGTATCATGGGGAGTGTTCAGAGGAATTGTTCGGACTTATACCGGCTGCTGGTTTCCGCCATCGTCCTACGTGACAAAATATCCATCCCCATCACCTGGACGATTGGCACTCCACCACTGTGCGCTTCTCCAGAAGCTTTTTGCCTCGCACAACCAGCTTATGGAACAAATTGTCGCCTGCCGTATTTCCGAACCGATACGACCTTCAAACCTTCAAGAAGAGAGCGTACCTCTACCTAAAAGGCCGGCAACGCACTTGTGACTCTTGAGTTGCGGGTGTCCATGGGCGGCGGTAGTCACTTACCATCAGGTGACCCGTCTGCTCGTTTGCCCCCTATCGCATAAAAAAAAAAAAAAAAATGTTCTGTTATAAATTATCGTCTTATCTCCTAATTTAGAGTGAAGTGTTCGACGTGTTTTATTTTTTGGTTACTAACAACTATAATTATTCAGATATTGTTTTAGTTACTTGCGGTATGGGGGTCAGTAAATTCATTACACTAATAAATAAAGATCTATAGACTAGATAGATTGATTAGGATAGACTGGATGCGGAAGGCGCAGGACCGGGTGTCGTGGTGCACATTGGGGTGGCCCTATATGTGCCTCAGTGGACTGAAGTATTCTAGTTGGTTGATTGAATAGTGAAATAAGAGATAATAAAAAATGGATTTATGTCTGGATATTAAAATGAAACTAATATTTCAAGATATTAAAACATAACGCGTCTACAATGAGAAAGGTGAAAACGTGAACTAATGTAAATTGTATGATCAACGTAGTTTGAATTTACAAAATGTACGGCGGCAAGAGGTCTATTTACTGTCTTTAAAAAAATCTTATATTTTGAGGATATTTAGTTAAAAATATTCCTCAAGACAGAGTTACGCTTTTCATAATATTCTGTTTTCGTTTTTCTATTAAAACTGAAGTCTTAAAAATCTGAAAATAAGATGAGGTACAAAATAACATAAAGTCAGCTTAATTTAAAAATCTGGGCTCGTTAGTTTGAAATACCTTACAATAAATTACTAATGCAATTCTTCTAGGATAGCCCAATATACTATGAAATGTTTCTATATTCTGGGATTTTAATTTTCATTCATATGAAGATCTACAACAAATCATACAAGAGGTTGAGTAAAAGTTGTCAAGGCAACTTTGCAGAGTTGGCTTGTCAACACTTATTCACTCAGTTTTTGTTGAGTGAGACTGAGCCCACTCTACCTCAGCATATTATTTAACAATAAACCAAATGGCCAGCAAGGTCCAAGCGTTAGCGGCATCGACAAAGGTACACTTCTTAACTCTACTAGTTTTTTTTTTAATTAAAACTATATCCCAAAATATTTTATAAAATATAAAATTACTTTGCATATTATATGACGTCTATTTACTTGTCATAAACGTATATAAATACTTACGATCACTTATCCCTTTCTAAAACATAAAATTTAAGACGCATGAGGAGTAGACAGTATAACAGTAGTGAAATTGCAACATATCTAAACTCAAGGTCGTAAAACAATTCCGTACACTCAAACATTAACATCGAATTACGTTCCAAACTATTCGTGTTAACGTTAAGTATATCGTAAAGCCGTGTACGGGTGAACATAATGTCTATATGAGTAGCATGGGACAACTCGTTGGTCACAGAATACGATAGGGTAGTGTCTGAAGTCCGAGATGAACATTACCCGGCAGAAACTGAAAATACCCTACTATTTCACAAATACAAGTAAATATCTACACAGACAATGATACTCCGAGGCATCTTGATACGACAACGAGAAATTACTATATTGTGGTAACTTATGTGCGTAAAATTATTATACTGCTGTATGCCTGTATACCAGTGTTTATCCACTCAATTTACTTCTGTTAGAAACGATGATGCCAACCGTGAAAATGGTTTAACTGCTGTGTAGTAATAAAATGCAGCCATGAAGAGTGCTTGCGAAAGATGTGCCTTGGGAATTATTTGTCTATTTACCGAAGTAGATGTTTTACAGTGGCAAGAAAAAAATACCTATTAAACATTAAATAAATATTTAACAAGCCAAAAGTTCTTGAAATTTAAGAGTAAGGGATAGAATAATTTGTGTAAAATGATCTTAATATGAATGCGACCTTCTCTTTATTTGGTTCACAACGCTTAGTTTACAAAGGCAGTCAAATTGACTTGCTAGACATCATATGCATGTGCATATCGTTGGCAATTTCGGCAGAAAACCTTTGTGCTAGACGCGATCAAAGGCTTTGGCTTAACAGTGCATGAGAGATACACAATATGACTGCAGAAATTAGACTGTCACCCCCTTAGCCAAAAGTTTTTTTACATCATAAAAATATATATTTCAAACAGAATCTTCCTCTCCGTCGTACATTAATAAACGTACATAGTTTACTAGTTCAATCAGCAGTCTTTTCGCTAGTTGCTATTTTTTGCCAGACAATCTGGCACCAACAGGTGATATTGATTACAATTAATGATTTAGGTGTAAATTGGAAATTTGACAACTGTTGATTTATTATGACAACATTTTTTTAATCTACATATTATATAGAGAAGACACAGTCTGAATACCTTACCTATTTGTAAAGTTTTATATACAACGAGAATAAGATACAGATGTAAGCAAAGACCCTAAATGACTAGTACATTATTCAATTGAAATGGTTGACATTTTCATGTCCGTATTTTGAAACGAAAACATCCCTGATCTATAACTTTTAAATCGACCGTACTGAATCTCGCTTCAAATCTCTCAAACTCAATTGATTATTATTTTTTGTACAAATTGAACTTTTCAACAAACAATGAACTATCCTGATTATATAAATATTAGATAATATTGCGTTAAAAACTCATTAAAGTAAGTGCTTATGAATTCACTTATAGCCTAGCAATGTTTGAGCTGTAAGATAATGACAATGAAATTGAATGAAGTAAAAAAATCTAGCTGTAGTACAGTTAAGACGCAATAATAATTGAATGTCAATTTCACGGCGCCCGAGTCATTATAGAAATGAATGTAATTTGTTTTAAGAACACATCTGACAAATTAAAATGGCTCTAATGGACTTTTAAGGGTTTTTATTTTGTGCGTTATATTTTTAGAATAGAATGGACTGAAGTATTAAACAATATGCTTCATTTTGTATATTAGTGACTCATAAAAGCTTATGATTTTGCATTAAAGTTATGATATTTCCTGAAATATACTTCTACTAAATGCAAGTATTACGTCTTTTGATGTGAGTTTGTTGTGTATTTGTTTATTGTGTTGTGTTGATTTTTTAGTAAAATAAAACATTTTGGTTCTGACTATCACTTAAATGGACACGAACTAAAACGATGCACTAACGTTTGCAATCTCGGAATTACACACTATTCTAAGTTGCTTTTCGAAGACCATATGAATAATATAACAACTAAGGCAGGCTTTGTGATGCGTTCGTACAACAGTTTTAAAGAAGCCAAAGTTTTAAAATTCTATACTGTACATACGTGCGCAGTATATTAGAATATGATAGTATATTATAATATCTGGTTCGAATGAATGTCCCGATCTTCTTAACAAAATTAATTTCAATGTACCCACTAAAAGTGTAAGACATTATAAGCCTATTCACCTTCTATTAGCATCCACAAGGTATCGTCGAAACGCGTTTCTAGCGTGGCGAGCGGGTAAAACGTTCAATGAACAAACCAAAATACATAACTTTGACGTATTCAATTCTAAACCTGATTCATTAAAGCGGATGCTCAATTTTTAAAGACATAACCGGCAATAACCAACAAGTTCTCCATGATAAAAAAATCACTGATACCTTATTCTACACTTATTACCGCTAAACAGTGTAACTCATATGTGTTCACACATTGTCTTCCATACAATAGCTAATCTGTAACATATGATATATACATCGCTAGCATATTATCATTCTCATAAAAAAAGTTCATATTGTATTAAATTTGTAACAGAAAAAAAAAAATGTAAATATCTCAACAATTTTATTTAAAAAGACACAAAAGTGTGAAATGAGATAAAAAAAATAGTAAAATAAAGTATACATATATTTACAAAATACGATAGTCTGATAGCTAGTCTTACTGTTAGAATGAAAACGTTGTAAACAACTAGTCCAACTATCGAATTCAGTAGGCCTTTAGGGTTATGGAGGTCAGATGCAAGTCGCTCCGTGGAAAAAATGATATTCCGGCAAAAACTGGTTGTGCTAGAAGCCAACAGACGTGGGAATAATAAGGCTAGGCAAAACAAAAATATTAATTTAAAGAAACTGATATTGTCACACATAAAACGTACAATGGGTGGCCTTATCCCAACAAGCAACATCTTATAGGCAACCTTTATAAGAACCATTTAAAGAATCGTAAGTAACCTGAAATATACATGTTATATGAAAATAGAAATATATATATATATATATAAAGTTTAAGTTGTACCAGTAACCATAAATATTGATCCAGATAACACACAATTTAACCGTAGATTACTTATAAACACGCTACTATAATTAGTACACAAGACTCGGTAATATATCAACGCTAACACAGCGAGTAATGGAAGTAGTGCACTCCAGAACCGTTGTCGAGGGACCCGCTGTCGTCGCCTTTTGTCTGCTTTGCCTCTCAAACTTGAAGTTTGAAAACAAGTATTTTGTTATTCCGTACTTACATTTAAGGCTAGTTTGGTCACGCTTTTTAAATTTAATTCACTATAAAATTATAATTTCCTATAAAACCGGTTTCTAACGTAAAAGTTATCTTCTCAGTTTAATTTATTTAATTTTAATTTAATTTAAATATTGCAAATTTTGCAAAATTAAATTTCAGTCAGTATCAAGCGTATTAAAAATAAATAACTGCATTATCGTTTATACTCTGATATATTTGCACAGATACGGTTACTATATGAACAAAAGAAATGAACTTATATTAAAAAGATGACTTAATAACATTATCGCATTATTGAATGGCTTGTTAGTCTAGTGGTTGGTGATCCTGACTGCTAAACCAGAGGTCGTCGGTCCGATTTCCACCAAAGACAAATAATTGAGTGATGAGCAACAATCATATCTGTAATATTATGTATTTAAAAACGTATAAGTATGTATATTTACCAGCAGTCTCGTTACCGAATTACAAGCTCTGCTTCGTTTGTGAAGCCGTGTTTAAAATATGTCCAATTATTGTGTCTAAACGTAACCTTAGAAAATGTTTGTAAACTCCCTTGATGTAGATATAAGATAATTATTAACCTAATGACACTATTAATACTCCAGTCTAAACGTCAACTTTGTCGTCTATATCAAACCGGTGATTTCTACTTGACTACGTGTCTTAGATTAATAAGTAGGCGTGTTTATTTAAACATAGGGTCAATATTATTACTTATGTGACATTAAAAATCTTAGAGTAAGACAAAATAAGTTATTAAGGAAACTTTATGATCTTCCATTGTTATAATAAAATTATACAGTTTTCTGCAAAGGTGTACTTCTGGGAACCCGTGTGTTTTATATCTAAAACACCCAAGTATTTCCAACTAGAATTGGATCCCACTAGCGTAATAAAGGGCAAGTATTATCTTTAATCAAAACTTTTTGACTTTACAGATTAAAAAACAGAATATATTCAAAGGTAAAATAATGAAAGGTAAAATGAGAAGCTATTACATTATATAAGTATACAGTTATATAATGTAATAGCTTCTCATATCTTTTAATGCTTAAATATAATATCGTGGTAGAAAGACATGCTTAGGCACGAATGGGTCGGCAGGACCGTTGCGATACCACGACCTCACAGATAATAACGGTTTTGCACACCGCTTGCCTTGCATTTCCGCGAAGTTAGTGAGGTCTCCGAAGTCCCTATTCCCCCACTCCTCTTTACGATCCCCTCATCCCCCTTTCCCCTCCCCGCAACCATCCATTCCACATCCTATCCTCATCACTCTTAAAGGCGGACATCCCACTTGCGGCTCTTGAGTTGCTTGTGTGGATGGCAGCTGTCATTTACCATTGGGTGACCCGTCTGTTCACCTGTGCCCCTATATTATAAATAGAATATGTTAAACACAACATATTAAAAAGGATTATTTATACTTTGAACAAAGGTGAAAGATTCCTTACAAATATCCTCTCTGGGTATCCACCTGGGACATTAGCGAGTTTCATGTTACCAGCCGTAACTCGCTTCAAATTGATATTTGTTTTACAAGTATTGATGGGTTCTGATGTAGGTGTTCTTATACTGATGTATTGTTTGGTTTTATCTTATTTATTGTGTTTTTCTTATGTTATGCCTAAATATATAATTAAAACTTTGAGGTTTGTTAGTCATCGAATGAATGAGATTAAGTATACGCTGGTAAGATTTGTAAATTTTCTTTAAACTACAACTGCTTCCAACATTTATTTATTAATATCATCTTTGGGTCAAGGCCTCTTACCTCCGGGGTACAGCCTATGTGAGTTACAGGTATGCGATCACGATGTTCCCAATATATTGTTTACAATTCCAGATCCGTCCCTATAAGCAATATTTCTTTCCTTCCTTCAGGATACTCAGAATTCAGTGTGCACTTATTCTTGTTGTAAGTATACGTTACATATTCCTAGTTTAGATATTTAGGTTGATATAACATACATATATTTTTATTGAATTCTCCTATATACGCAGTTTGTCTTTTATTTTTATTATTATCTCTTCTCCTACTTATCCTCTCCTCACACCCAAGATTTGCTAGAAGAGAACTCAACTGAAGCTCGCCTTTGTACCTATTATTTTCTTGTGTATGATTTTTTTTTTGTTTTTCTTGTGTACAATAAAGAATATGAATATCTTTACAGTCTCAAATATTGACTCTCTCAGTAAATAAACATTCATTCTTCAACACTTTTAATTGAATTATGTATATAAACAAACGAGAAAACAGAGCTCTCGTCTTTAACATTACTTCTAATTTGATACGACTACAAACACGTGGATATTACATGCAAATGACACTAACGCTATTAGTGATATTTTATCACTACGAATTGACACACAATGAATCAATACAGAAAAGTGGCACAGCTATATATTTGTGAAGATAATAACGTGACCTCCAATGACCTTTGTTCTTAAACGAGTCTATAGGTATAACCGTATTACATTCGGAAAAAATAAAGGTAAGAATGGGTGTGTTATAGTTGCAGTATTAAATAACTTCTGTAGGAGGGGTCCCAGGTATTCACTGTGTTACAAAATGTTGTAATCAAATCTTCGGAAGCGTTATGTTCAATCAAATTTAACTCGAACAAAATAGATTTTCAGTGACAATATGTTTTCGAAATATTTTTAACTGGATTTGTGTATTTAAAAAACACGATTTTGTCATATTTTTTTTGTACTTTACATAATCTACTTTGTCTTTTATAAGCCTTAACTCTCTAAAAGCCTTTCTGTAACATTATGCATGGAAGCTTGTTTGTCCAGTATCTGATCTATCTGGTATTGTCATTTCTATTTAAATCTACAGGAATCTGTAGTGTGAAAGAGATTCAGTCATATTAATTTTCCCTTTTAGAAGTAGGTCAACTCCCGCGTTAGAAATAATTCCTGTGTCTTGGGGGGCTTTACAAATATTTAACGACGGACTAAAAGAACACCAAGAATCAGGGTACAATTTTTGTCCAGTGTGTAAAATGAACCTACGACCAATATTAAGAATCACTTACAGTACACCAGGCCGGTCAACTATCTGCGTATCTAGGTAAATGCATGTGCTATGTTTTAAAGTAAAATACCAGAAAACCCTTATTCAGGTAGGCTCACAATTAAAATAATGCAACTACTGCACACAAAATGTTATTTAGTATATATTTCCAGTTTGTATTTTTACTCTAAAAATATTTTTCTCACTAATCCGTTTTAATTATGCTGAGCTAAACAGGAATTCTACGTCAAATTGGAAGAGTTCTAGAACAAGTAGTATACATTTCTGGACTATCTTTAACTTCAGCTTCTTCGAAACAACAACTAAGCTGTTGTTGTTTTTTCAGAGCACATCAGATTTCAACGGTAATTGGAACCATCCGTCGTCGTCACCGTCGTTAAAACTTTCTAACAAAAGAAAATAAATTTTATATAATTGATCAATTATTCTGAACTATAAAACTCAAAATAAGCCTACGGATATACTAAATCAAATTGCTTTATATATATGTACATATATACATTGTTTAACACCTGAAATACTACAGACTTTCATTTATTGAAATGTTTGATCGGGCATCCTACTGCCAAGCTGGCAGACGTTGAGGAAAAACGACAGGAGCTTGTCGCTGAGCTCGACCGGGTCTTGAGCCGCATTTCCCAATGGGGCTGTGAGAATCTGGTCGAGTTCGGCGGCAAGAAAACACAAGCGTGTGTGTTCTCTACCAAAAAGTCTCCATTCCTTCCCCTTCCTACTCTTCAGAGCACTCAACTGCCACTGCAGGATAGGCTTAGTATTCTGGGTATGGATATTTGCCGGGATCTCAATCCGCGAGATTAAAAAAACATCGAGAAAAAAAAAAAAAAAAAAAAAAAAAAAAACATCGAGAGTGTCACTAAGGCGGCCTCGCGTAAGCTCGGCGTTTTGAACAAGGTGAGACGGTTCTTCTCGCCCGAGCAACTGTGTCTTTTGTACAAGACCCAGGTTCGCTCCTGCGTGGAGTACTGCTCTCATCTCTGGGACGGCTATGCGCAGTATTTGCTTGACGCTCTCGATCGGTTGCAGCGGCGCGCAGTCCGCATTATCGACTGTCCTGAGATCACCCAGTCTCTTGAGCCTCTGCAGTTGCGAAGAGATGTCGCCTCTATGGCAGTCCTCTATCGCCTACATCACGGGGAGTGTTCTGATGAGCTCTTCCAATTGGTCCCACCTTCTCCCTTCCTCTACAGGACTACACGTGCTGGCCTGAGGAGTCACCGTTTGTGCGTCGAAAATATACGTACCCGAACTAAACGGTTTGGCTCTTCTTTCTTGTGCCAATCGTTAAAAGCCTGGAATTCTCTACCAGCGTACGTGTTTCCTTCCCACTATGATCCCGGGTCTTATAAGCGGGGCGTGAAAAAGCATCTCATCAGGCCGCCATAGTGTGGGTCACCATGCTGCATTGACTAGACATGCAATGAGGATGGTGACCACCACTCTTTGAATCCACCTATTGCTTTCCATCAGGCAAAGTGGAGTCACTATGGTAGGCTAATATAAAAAAAAAAAATCTAAGTGGCAGTCGAACTCAAGACCTTTTGACGTTCCAGTCCAATGCACCGACGTGGCGCCAGACAGAATAGCATTTATTCAAAGTCTAATTATATTATTTTATTACCCAGTAGTACATCATTCTCACATATATGTTCTTGGAAAATTTACAGACCTTTATAGGTTTGTAAATTTTCCAATCTCCTAGTAACAAAGAAGGATTGTGTAATTTATATTATTTCGATTTTATCTACACAATATACCATTTGTCTGTCATGTTATCATTTCAATATAACCCAATGACCTGATAGGCGTGGCTTAAACCGGTTTACAATCCTCACATATGACCTTTCACCTAAATAGCAATAGACACTCGTACGGCAGCTGATTACTCTTCGTTCGTACCTTCCTTTAAGATTCTAGAAGTATATTAATATTTTTAATAATTTTAAAAAGACGTGCAAATTTGCGAATATTCCCCAAGGTTATATTTTCTACATCTACATCTTCTGTGCAATCATTATTTGTTAATCGGTATGTGAAGTGATTTAAGTAAAAAAAATGGAATAAATGGAATATCATGGTTTACTGTAATCATTACATAACTGGAAAACCTCACTGGAACTCTGCCATTTGACCTGTGAGCGCCGACCATTGCCTTTCTTTATCACTCTAGCGTAAGGAGGTGCTAAGGCGGAATGAGAGGCTCATGCCTCGGGAAACTGAGGCACAGTGCTTGCAGCTCAACCAAGTAGCCATGCCTGAGTAGAAGGACGACTAGGGTGACCGAGCGCGTGCCCGGAGTCCTACACCAACTAAGAAAAAAAAAGTTTTTATTTGTACATAACCAGTGTCTGGTTAAATAAATCAGATCATGTTATAGTCGGCTCGAGTGGCTATTTAATACGCGAACCAATGAATGATCGATGAATGTAAAGTTTTATAACCACATAAAAACTGTACAAACTGTAAGCACAATAATCTTGTATGGCAAATAGCCTACGTCCTTGCAAAATCTTTAAACTCAATTATCTAACCAATTTTCTATTTCGGGAAATCTATAAATTACTACAATAGTTTTTCAAATTAATTATCTAGAATTATCCGCATTGAGAAAAAACTGATTACATTGACAAAAAGGTAATACAAATAAACAAGTAGTTATTTATAAACAAACTTAGTGTATATAAGCGACGGATAAATGTATCTGTTATCAGTGTGTCTTAGAGTTTGTGTTGTACAACTCGACTGAAGTGATAATAAAATAAATAAATATAAAAATGATTGATACTGTCGTCCCGGCGTTTACGCAGCTCAGTGAATTTGGTAGCCTTGGTGTAAGTAGTTATGAAATAAATTTGAAAAAATATTTATTTTGTCATGTCCAAAGTATTCAAAAACCTTTTCCAATTTTAATTCAAATTTTATTTAATTTAGATTAATTTATACGTCTTTTTATATTATCAGTATCGTAACATGGTTATTTATTATTTTTAATAATAATAAGGTCTCAAAACAAGTGCTCTTGTTATGTAATTAACATAAATATCAAATAGATAATAAAGCTATTAAAAAAACAGAATCAAATACTAAACATTTGGGGTTTTCTGTTATACGTAAACAGTCATTCTAACTATGGTAAATATTATTCTTTCTAAAATTTTTGTAATCATTTTATTACTGCTTTTACTTTGAGTTCGAACATGATTTATCTTAATTTTTCTTTTAAATGCACAGATGCCATTTAAAAAATATCCGTTCCGAAGTGATTTTTTTGTAACAATCTTGTCTTCACCCAGTATTCTGTTTTCAAAAATATAATATGTTGCGTTAACTAATTAAAGAAATGATGCATAATAACCAGTCAATACTGCATTGAACTTGTTCGTAATTTGCCATTAATTGTTATATATTAATGACTACTTTGATAGCTTTATTGCTTAGGTTTCGTCATCTGAGTTTATTAACGCACGGCATTAATAGTTTAGTAGACTATTTAAGGTAATACCGTCAAATATGTTTTTTTTTAAGTTCTGTTTGCACACGTTCCTTCTATATTCAAATTATCAATACAGATAATATAAGTGTGATTTTTTTTTGTATAGGCTGGTGGTAAAGTAGTTTTCGCTACAGATGACTTCTTTGCAACATGCGAGAACATATTATCTGATACAGAGCCCATCTTTATTGCTGAAAAATACACTGAATATGGGAAGTGGATGGACGGATGGGAGACACGAAGAAAGAGGATGCCTGGTCATGATTGGTGTATTTTGAAACTTGCTTCTAAATGTATTATACGTGGTAGGTGTTCTCATCTACATACCTGTGGGAACTTCGCAAATACTATTTATTAGAAAAAAATATTTTAAATCAATAAGTATCATTGTTGTCCTTCAGACAATTATTTACACTAAACAACGTTTTAGACATATGTTGGTAAATATAATACTACAACTACCATGACTTCATATATTTGTATTTTATCTTTTTATGTGTACAATAATGAATATGAATATAAAATCTTTGTATTTCAGGGTTATTGGTAGATACGGCGTTTTTCACAGGAAACTTCGCTCCAAAGTATTCAATACAAGCTGCTTGTTTGACACCCGAAGGTAAGCTTTGTATTTAGAAATATTGACTATGTATGTTACTGTGTACGGAATTGTTACTGTACTTTTACGGTTTAACTGGTCACCTCGTCACTACGCTGCCGCAGCGCGTGTTGTGGCGCTGACTTTGTGTAAACCTTAAATTGTGGCTCTGAGTGTGGGCGTTCTGTTTCCGTTATTTGAATGTTTTAGAGTCCCCTGCAATACAGAAGTGAATCCTAGCATGGGAGTTATCTTTTCTGAAAAAGAAAAAGGGGAAGGCTATACAGTTGTTAAAAAAATAAAACGTCTGAAAAGTTGGTTGTATGACACAAATACCGCATATTTTAATGTTACTTCTATGTGTTATATTATATATTATTACATTGTGTTGATTTTTTTGAAAATTGAACTATTTTTATATTTCGTGAACAACTAACAAATTGATTTTATTTGTTAAACATTTTAATAAATAATAAACTGGTCTTGATTGTAGAAATCTATAAATTGCCTTATAGGGATAGTTAGAGTATTTTATTGTATTTTATTATAACAAAAGTGAATTATAATCAGTAAAAGTAAACGGTAATTCAAGGTTTAATTTTTATTCGTGTTAGACAATGTTTTAACACTATTTATATAAATATACTCTACAAGTACATACTACTAATAATTCGTCAATCCAAATCGAGTATATAACGGTATATGGTTCATTTTCAAAAATATTGAAGTAGCAGTCGCAGAGCACTTAGTTCTAGCTCAATGAGGCGTGGTCTGGCAATCTGCCAATGCTATTCACCGGACACTCGTTATTTTTGCCACAGAAAGGTTTTGGAAACTGAGATTCTTTATCTCCAGGAACAAAATCAATCATACAGACATGAGATAGCATTTTAAGAAACTAAATGAAAAGTCCATATTTTTTACGATTCAATTTTTTTTAAACGATTGTACGTATACCGACTACCTATGACATACTACTGGACACTGCAATGGATTTATGGTTATAACATTAATTTGATTGTAAACTAAATAGTTTTTGATGAAAAACTATTAAAAGTATTCATCTGAATTCAGTAGAATTCTTCTTACATTAATTTTATTTTTGTTGTTGCAGATGAAGAGTGTATGCCCGAAAGAATTTCAGTAATGGGTAGTACGTGCAGAAAATGCGACTTGGAACAGATCGAACGACTTAAGTCTGACAAATGGGATGAGATAGTACCTCTTACTGCCCTACTGCCCGGATATGAAAAAACTAGGCTCAATTTCCAAAAGGTAAGTGTTTGAAATATTATCTGTAATATTTGAATACCGAACAAAATAATATATACTAGTATATGCACACGTAGAAAATGATTAATGTGAAACATCAAATAAAGAATATGGAGATAAAAGGACTACTGCTGAAAATGATGTTAGTCAAAACAATTAGGACAACGATCAAGGGTGGTTGATAATAATTACGTACGAGTTATGTATGAAGTCTCCTATTATAACGTTAATAACAAAGACCATCTGTTCTATTGTTTCTGCTCCAGCCATCAAAAGATATTGATGTCTACATAAATGGCAATTCATTACATACCTCACCGACAGACTCTCTTAATTGCACGCTTTTGTAGCTTTGATACCGTGACATTGTGCTTATTTTCCATCATGTTTATGTTTTAATAAAATAAAAATACATCCATTGTGAAAATTTCAAGATATGTCTTTTTTTTATACGACTGCCAAAAGTGGACTAAAAGGTTTTTAGGGTTTATGTATAGCATATAATGTATTACGTGTCTAAATGCTTAAACAGATTTATTGCAGCAAATATTGATGAATGGGGATTGTCTGACTCTTTACATCCTTCCAATTAATATAGGCTATGATTCTTTTTGAAAAACATAATAAGTCGGTTGTAACCTATCGCAGGTTACAATCGACTTATTATGTTTATTTATCTTTCTTACCGACTTATTTATCTTAAATAAACTGTAATTATGTTCTTATCTGAAATCCACATCCACATAGCGTCTTATATTTTTTATGTCATTTACTTTTTTAAATACAACTACTTTTTCGATTATTTGATTGACATAAAAACGAAATTAATTCCCTGTCCGAGAATAAACCAATTCAGATAAATCCTTTATGAATATTTTGTTTTAAAAACTTTCGTAATGGCACCGTAACTCTATTACATTCCTAGCAATAAAAGATAATTTTAGAAATAAATTATATAAAAAAAATCTAATCAATAAATTAAATGACTAGAAATGTTTGTTTTCATCAACTGTATTATTTAAAGATAGCTAGACGCAACAAATTTAGCAAGTTTATAGAAACGTAAATTTTATATGCAGCAAAATAAATCTACACAAAAAAAGAATAAAGTATGCATATATTTTAACATTGTTGTTGAATTAGTGCACACCAGAGAAACATTTTAAAGTGCAAACACAACTAAATAAAAGTATGCCGGTTCACAGCAAAATATTTTATTTCAGGTGCTGAGTGATGATTGTTGGACTCACATCCGAGTGAATATATATCCCGATGGAGGAATGGCACGACTTCGGGTATTTGGGGAAGCACGACCTGACCCACCTCCGCAAAATCAAATTATAGACTTGGTTTCATTGCTGAATGGCGGAATTTGTCAAGGTATGTGAATTGATTTTGTGATAACAATTATTGAATAGTGCAAGTCACGCGAGTCACTTTCTCTTTTTGTTAATTCACTTTTCAGTGATATTTTTCACAAATAAAATATAAATGGAACAATGAGTGTTAATAAGTGCATTTATGTTTTCTTTTATGTTTATAACACTATATTATTACGTATATACACTATTAAAAGTAGTTTTATAGCTCTAATATTAAATCTTTTTGCCGTAAGATGTTTCTTTCTATTTATGACTGTAATTCCAGATCTGAATGAAACTAACGATATTCCATAATAATGAATAGCTACATATATACATATACCTAAGTAATGTTATAAATCTATTTCTAAAGGGTTTTCAAACGCACACTACGGTCATCCTAGAAACGTAGTCAAGCCTTCAAAGAGTCAATGCATGTCAGATGGTTGGGAAACAGCGAGAAGATTAGACCGGCCTGAGATAATTGAAGCTAATGATGATGGCACTTTAAGATATACAGGTAAAATAAACAATAGCACCTTCTTGGATCACTGTATTCTGTATTGAACTTTCAGAATTAAATTTTATTGATTATGGCTAAATTCCGAATAATATTTTTATTTGCAGGTCAGGAATGGGCAATATTTAAACTTGGGTTTCCTGGAAAGATTAAACAAATTTCCGTAGATACAAATCACTTTAAAGGCAACTATCCTGACAGTGTTAAGGTTGAAGGGACATATTTAAATCGATCTGATTGGTGTCCAGATACCTCTTGTACATGGAATAATATTCTGAAGCCCAGTAAGGTAAGCTAATTGCGGTATGCTAACGCATACAAGTCATTTTTATGAAAGACATATATGTACATCTTCCTCTAGTATTTTGTTTCCAAATTACTTATTTTTTTTTCCTATTGATAGAATTTACTTACTGACGGAATACGCACTTATTATTGTATTATCTTTTGTTATCACAGTTATCAGCACACAAAGAGCACTGGTTTGACTGCGATTCTGATGTCGTAACACACATTAGAGTAACGATGGCTCCAGATGGCGGCTTTAGCAGACTTAGAGTATTTGGATATGCCGATTCGTTAATTATTTAATGAAAAACCATGCAACAAGTTTATAGCTTTAAAAAAATATATAATATATATGTATAACGTATCATCTATTGACAAAGGGCAAAGAAGCAATTGTGAGACCGATTTAACCACTTTGAACTATGGTGCACAATATCTTATATTGTATACATTTTGTAGGAACTGCTTGTTGGTTCCTGATATTCTGTCGTCAGATCCTTTGTGGTCGCATTGCTCTCTCTGGCGGCAATGTCAATCTAAACGTACTTATTTATTTGTTCTTTCAACTATTATTTTCCTAGAAGTTGTTTTATAAAAAATAACTAGAAATTAAACAAAAGTAAGTAGAAGAAAGATGTGAGTTTGTATTAGCCTTGCTGCATTTTTATATTTATTAGGTGTTGGCCTAAATATAGTTTTAAGAATTATTTAAATTATACAATCTGTGCTGTAAGCGAAGTAGGCACTAATGTATTAATTAAAACTATTTTGATATGTGTACGATACCGTAGTTTTCATAAATATGAATATGATAATAATTATTCATTTCATACTTCACACATATTGGTTCAAATGTATCATATTTAAATCATGTTATTCGTAGTACACGTTTTAATTAAATGAGAAATACGGAGCAATAAATTATATGTAAAAGCGCGGGACGCTCTTCTCTCTGTATTTGGAAATCTTTAGGTATTACTAGAAAATAAGATTTTAGTTTAAAAAACGAGTGTTATTGCATTTTAAATAAAATTATCTACAGTAAGACGTATTTTTAATGTCTCAACGATGACACTTACCGGTGTCGTTAAACATCCACAACGTATTGTACCCCTATCTATCAGCAACTTACATAAACAGATTTTTTTCTTGACCAGAGTAAGTAGGGTTTCTGGTCTCCGGAGTCGGGCAGCCGCGAATCACATAAACCTGTCATAATACAGACCTAATGCTAAAGATCTAGATCTTTTTAATTGATTCATTGATTACAATCATCTTTTAATTATATATTATACAAGAAATATTTTTTTATATAAAAAAAATAAAAACTATTTTTTATAATAAAATGTACTCTACATAGCTCCCTTCTTTATCATCTGCGAGATGAAACATATGAATTAAGAAAATTACAAGAATTCAAATTCCCCTCTAACAAAATATATATACTCTGCATTCTATTCAAATGTGAAAACCTTTTTCTGACGATCACAGTCTTAGCATTTAAAAGTATTACATTCACACACCTTTCATACACCATCTGCCCTGAATATCACACTTTCTTTTTTGACCTCGTATATTTCATTGATAATTATTTGCATACAGCTGGGTATGTTAAAGATAAAGTAAAATCTAATATCATCATCCCTATGATATTTTGCATCATTCATATTTTTGTTAGCTTCTTATGGGCAATGAATGTATGAAATAAAATAGTATATTATAGGAGAGTTTTCGAAATAACGTTGCTTATTATGAACGATACAAGAAATTGCATGTATTTAAAAATTAATTTGTATTGAATTGTCATTTGGTTATGTTTTCGCAAGTACTCGCCATTGCCCAGACAAAAACAACCGGAAATTATATGCCTAAGGGTTTCTCCGGGCCAATTACATCCCCGTTAAATATCAATCGTACCGTCCTTCAGGATATGTCTCCGATAGTTGTTCGCCATAACAACTTCATCTGTGATTGCACAGATAATTCCTAATTTTCTCCGAAAATGTCACCGAAACGTAGCAAGGACACATCCATGTAGGTCTACTTCCATAGCTCCCTACGATCTTAAATCATATTAAGTGCTGAAGGGTTTAAGTCAGTTCTCTTTAGCTAGACAAATAGGAGTGAGTTCATTATTAACTGCCACCCCAATTCAGTGCAACTCCACGTTAACAGGCCATTATGGAGTGTCCTATCATTTATAAAACGACGACTAACACTTTTCCACTGGATATATAATCTTATCAATGATGAAGGTGGATGGTGCTTTACCATCCACGTAATTTCATCGATACGTAGTTAGCAGTGTATGGACTCTTCTGTCCAGGGCATCCAAATCCGTCCGACTCCATCTAAGTATGCCAAATAAGTAGGTTAGGACTGGTATGACCCAATCGTTATAAGCACCTTATTATTACCTGATAAAAGACTTTATAATACAACGCCTGTGATATAACTAGATACTTACAGAATCATAATTTCTTTCTGTAATCTATCCAACTAGTCACCAAATCTTTTCGGTTCAGGTGAACTTGTTGGTTAATAGCCGTATCAACAGTAAGGAACTCTTTAGTTCAACATGCGTGGAGCATATGCCACTAAAGAGTTTCTATCTATTATGAGTAAAGGCCATAATATTGTTATTGGATATAAGTGACGTTATTTAAACTCAATGGTTGTAAACAATTCTAAATTGTTGGCACACAGGTAATCGGTCTCCAGTTTTTGGGGTCCATGGCACTACCATACTTATAGAGAAGGTGAGTTACAGTAGCAAACCTAATTGTAAGCATTATTGAAATTGAGATGCCAAACATAAATGTGAGCTACGAGCTGCCAAACATAAACTTTAACCAAAATTCGCTGATTTACAGTTTGGTAACGAAGCTCTATGGCACCAATTGTCTTACACGATCGTTCAACATCTTTCATCCAATCACCGTCTGTGAGAGCATTCGTTGCCACTAGTGTCATTAACATTTTTTTTTAATTACTAGTTCCATTTCGGCCACAAATCTGCCATTAAGTCACACGTAATTGCAATAGATAATTATAATAAATTATGTTAAACTTAAAAGTAAATGTCAAAAGGCAAAAGCATCTCATATTTTTTTAAATACAATACAATTTTAATACTATTTACAACCTATAAATTCACTTAATAACCTTTTACACAACTTGGTTAGCTATTGAGGTAAAACCTTTTTACTAAAGGTATGTATCAAAAACCCATGATGATATGAAAACCCCCATGATGATATGAATACACATACAGTAATAAATCAAGCAAAACTTCAGCGTTCAGTAACCGCGTTACATGACTCGAAAGCACTGTTTAACTGTTTAATTACTTTGTTAAATATATTAATTTATGGAATATGTATTATATCTGTTTCATATTAAATACACAATATTACCACCATTATCATTACTTAGGTTTTTTTATAATTATATTCAAGAAAATCAACAAATAATAATTTTTTCGATCTTTATTTTACATTGTTTTATAATAAGTGATTAAATAAAATCAGAAAACATTATTTTTTTGCGACTTTACATGTAGTCATGGGGATACTTGATGAGACAGCCAGAGACAACTAACGGTTGTTTATTGTTATATCGAATTGTTTTTTTTATTATTAGTGTAATAAAAAAAAAGAAATGTTTTGTTTTTGCAAGCAAGTTCATTGAACTCTTCTTTAACATGAAAAAAATTGTGCAATCAAATAATTGAAACGGTAAGAGGAAAAGTGTTTTTATCATCAGGATGGCAGTATTCTAAGCATGTATAAAAACCAGCTTGTGGCGTTGCATTACAAGCAGTTTAAAAAAAAAGAAATATACAAGATTTGTAACAATAAATAGGGAAAGCTAAAAGTAACAAATGTAATGTATGTAATGTATAAAGTGGTGTACCCACTGTAGTATTCTACTGAGTAATGATATAATCTGGGCTTTGATGAATGAGACATATATTATTTTTGCCCCCCCCCCCCCATTTTTTGATTGATTGTGATTTTAGTATCTGGGAAACGTGTGTAAACTCCCTATATTATTTTTTTATATATTTGTATACCGTTTGCCCCTGCATACATTTTCTGTTTCAGAAAGTCAAATACGCTCCGTGACTCGTGTTATACAACCATAGAAACTGACAGCAGTTTCCGAAAATGTCCGATTCAGGAAATATATTACTCTCTGGCGTGTGCTGTCCGACCTGAAAGAGATAAGCTTGCCAATAAGTGCCCTCACATCAGCGACACGTAGTAAATAAACAAGCAATGAAGAGTTCAGGGCACACACTAGCGCTTTATAACGTTTATACATCGGCAAACGTGGTAATCATGGTCTATTATAAAAACTCATGTACCGATATTCTCGAATAGCAACTTCCAAAACGTTCGGTATTTTGTCATTATACTGGGTACTTACAGATAAAGCTGTATTATCCTCTGTTCTCTCAACAAGGTTAAATTGATAGTACCTCTAAGTCCACTGTACTCTCTATTAAAGGAGAAAAACAATCCTGTGAAATAAAAAACCGCTGGAATCAGTGGATCTCGGGGGTTCTAAGCAATTCGGTGGGAGGCCATATCCCTGTCAAATCTAAATACTCAAATTTTTTGTGCACGCATCACGTAGCACATACTCGTACTGTATTTTTATAACAAGTCTTTGTGATTATGAATCATGGAATATTGTGTGTAATTCGGAGTATAATTAAGGTAATTTTATTAAGAATTACACACAATCGGTTAACTCTCTAAACATAATAAAATAAACTTAAATTTCCAAAACAAATTGTATCACTACCCAACATTTGTGTTATTTAAATTGTAAAGTAATTATTCCGTCCTTAAATTAATGCTATTTATGCATCTGTAGACGTGAAATACGTATTATTAGTCTATCAATAGAATTGAGAAAGTTAAAATCACAGCAGAACTATTCAGAGGGGGTTTGAGAAACCTTAATTTCCTTTTACTTAAATCAGCAATATTTTTAAAGGAACATCAAAGATGTTTGATGACTTTTACAAATTAAAGCAATAAATACACAAATTAACACAAAAACACCAAGTGCATTTCACAGGTGAATAAACAATACATTGTAAATGAATTTGTATTGCACTGTTTGTTTATATTTCTTTGCCTTAATGTAAAATTGCTACAGTAACTTCACAATACATACTTTATCTCCCGTCGTTACTTGTCACAGTTAGTATACGAAATGTTAAACGAAACAACACAAGTGAAACTGAAGCTCTAAAATTTTGCGTGAAACAAATCCCATGTAAACGCTTTGCTTTGACACAAGTTTACCTAGACATAATAATATAAATTCAACGATATCATATTATATCCAACATAAAATAGCAGTATAAACCTAAACCTATCCTTAAGTTTGCACAAGTTACCAATACACGTGTGCCTCAAAGTTCCAAGCCGGATATTGTTCAGGAGATTGCAGAACTCTGCTTAAAAGCCCACTGGGGATTGTCAAGGATATTTTGTTATTTTAAACGCCGCTTCAAATATATTGTCAATATTGTCATTTTAAAGTGGCTGCGTGATGTTTGGGTTGAATTACGTGCACAGCATACTGTAAACACTATGGCAGATTTAAGGAATTGTCATAGTGTCTATTTTTTTATGATAAAGAGGGAAAACGATCCGATGGGGCACCAGAATATGGCTGTCAATATTTTATTATTTCATCTTTGTTTACTTGTACTTAAAATAAACTCATAAGTATACCTTTTTATCTATCCACACATACACTCTCTTATAGTGAAATCAATTAACATCTTTTATCTGCCTTTGCCCAAGTTATCTTCTTTATTAATATTAATATTAGAAGATTCAGTTTATCGATATCTCGTTAATTTTAGTCTCAGTTCCAAAGATGCAAACGCCATCTGTTAAAAATAAAAAAACAATTAAAACTAAATGAGAGTACTTATGGGATTTCAAATACAATATTATCTCTTAGAGATTTTGCTATCGATTCGTCGGCTCCCCAAACATATGTAACTTATAATCATCATATAGTCCACTGCTGGACAAAGACCTACCAACAAAGGTCTACCCCGGTCTGGTCTGCATCCATCCGCCACTAGCCACCTTCTTCAACATGTGTAAATTTATTTTCATAAATGAAATGGAATAATCTGGCTTCACTGAAGAGCACGTATATGTTTGAGTCTAGCACTGTTGTTGTACTAGGTGTAACTAGATTCGTTTGAAACTCTAAGGCGATAACTGACTTAGTTGTGTTATACCAACCAGTAAAAAAATACTGCTAATTGTTTATTATAGCTGTGTAGCCGTATCACTGTTTTATCTCTAGCTACTTTAGGGATAAGTTACACCTACCGGCTACGATATAGAAATAATAATAGTGCTAAATCAATAATGCCAATAGCGGTATCGTAATGGCTAAGGGCTCGTTCTCGCAGTGTGTAGTTGTAGATAAGAATGTAAACATAAAAGCTAATTTTACCAAATATTGACTAATGATACCTTGATCTTTATTTATATGATGATCTTTTCGATAACTAGATCATTTTCTGAATAACTGCATACGAAGGTTTTTTCTTAGTAAATATGATTACCATGCAGTTAACAAAATTTTATAACACACAACCAAATTAATTAAATACAATTTTATAATTGAATTAATTATAATTTAATTTTACTATTTTTTTGGGAAAAGTTTCTTCACGTACAATAAATCTGTATACCCGATTGT